>CM033728.1:30756745-33156745 GCA_019671005.1 Hibiscus mutabilis
ATTTTTCAAAACATTCTCCCCTTTTTGTTATGTTAAAAATGGTTCAAACTTTAAAGACCAATAACAATGGAGAGTTTAAAAAAATTGACACAAATTTGTTTTCTTTTAAAAATTGGCTCCCTCTTACTCAAGCATCTTTCAAATGTTAGTCTAACATTTATGATAAACTAGTTGAATTAAAATAAATAAATCAAATACAATAAATAAAATTCAACTAATTTCTACCACACTTAAACTAAAGGTAGGATGTGAAGCCTTCCTTCTTCAAGTGTTCTTTCTTGTGTGTATAGAGCTCCCCCTTAATTTCATCACTTGTTGATCATGCTCCATCACACCTAAAACAAGACAATCAAGTAATTTTTGGTATCTAAATTGCTTTGGATCTATAGGCATTAGTAGCACAAAGTTTAGTCCCCCTAAGAATCCATTTTTCAATTTCATCCTTTTTAGTTGAAGTAATTAGTCCTTTTGGGACCCAAATACTTCTAAAATATTTACCATTCAAAAATCTATGGGCACTAGATTGTCTAACATAAAAAATTGATTTTCCATAATTGTTTTTCTTTTGAAGTTCATTGGAAATCAAATCTTTTTCTTTCTTAAGATCATCTACTTCAATTTGATGATCTTTTTCTTTCTTTTGAAGAAAATTTTGTAAATCCAAAACTTTAAGTTCAAAATCCTTTAATTTTGCTTCAATTTCCAAATTGGTTTTCACAAGCAAATCATTTTCATTTTTCAATTTAGAGATCAACTTTTTGTTCTTAGAAAATGAAGCTTTGAACTCAGAAACCAATTGGTCATAAGCCTCTTGTAACTCATCAAAAGTAAGAAATAGATGAGTTAGAAGCTACCTCTCCCTATTGGAGGGCCATCAAGCATAGGTGGGCTACATCATCTTGATTGATGGAGTCTTCATCACTCTATGTTACCACATATGCTTTATTTGAAGATGATCCCTTTTTGTTGAAGCGAGGATAATCATATTTGGTGTGCCTTATCTTCTTGCATTTAGAGCACTTAGGGGAATCCTTCATTATCTTCTTCGATTCATGCTTGGATTCTTCCATATTGCTCTTCATGAATCGGGAAAATTCCTTGAAGAGATAGGCCATCTCTTCATCTTCACTTTCCTCCTCACTTGATTCTTCTTGGTGGCTTGTGTAGGATTGAAAAGCAATGATGTTGACATCAACTCCTTGCTCTTTGCTTTTTTTCTCCTTCTCCCTTCTCAAGGGTTGAGACATCATCTTATGGGTAAGAAGAGATCCTACGAGCTCGTCAAGTTTGAGCTTCTTCAAATCTTTGGCTTCAATGATTGCCGTATTCTTGCTCTCCCATGATTCAGGAAGTGAATAAATCAACTTTTAAATGAGCTTTTCTTCCAAAATCTCCTCTCCAATACCTTTGAGTTGATTGACAATTCGAGGGAAACGGTTGAACATGTTCTTGATGTCCTCTTCCAAGTTCATCTTGAAGTTTTCATAGTTGAGGTTGAGTAGACCAAGCTTTGTCTCCTTCACCTCATTTGTACCTTCATGGATCACTTCAAGCTTGTCCCATACTTCCTTGGCTTCTTCACAAAAAGAGACTTTTGCATATTCATCGGGGCCTAATGCACAAAATAGGATGTGCAAGGCTTTGTAATTGAGTTCCATCTTCTTCTTGTCTTTCGCATTCCAATCGGGTTTTCTTCGTGTTGGCATGAACGTTCCTTCTTCAACAACGTCCCAAAGACGGTAGTTAATGGCCTTGATGCAGTACATCATCCTATTCTTCCAATAGGCATAATGCTCTCCATTGAAGAATGGTTGCTTGTCGATTGGTTGCGCCATTTATCACCAGTTGATTTATGTTGTATTGAGCTTCCCGGATCACCTCAATAGGATGTTAATCCCTCTCAATTAATCCTCGCTCTGATACCAATTGTTAAGCTCAATTTCCTTCAACCGTTTGTGTTGCCAAGTGGTGGAGAAAATGTATTTTGGGTGATAGTTATGGGAAGTAAAAGATAGAAACTTGACACGATGATTTTAGAATGGTTCAGCTTTCTAACCAAAGCCTACATCCACCACCCTAGATTCCCGCTAAGGATTTCAACCAATTCACTAAGAATTCATCCCCTTTTATAGGCTTAGGAGGTAACTATTTACGACCTAGACTCACTCACCAAGTCTAGCATCCAAAGCTCACAAACTGAGCTTTGGGAACACTCTTAAACAAGAGAATTGATAGAAAACTGAAATCCCTGTCTAAAGGTATGTGTTTGCACTCTAAAGCTCTCACCCAAAACCTAAACCACTTGAGCATACATTGACAATTTAAGCTCACAAGTGTTGTCTATACAAGAATGGAAAATTTAAAGCCCTAAGACAATTTCTGCATCATAATGTTGTTGACTTGATGATCATTAGTTATTTCTGAACCTTGAAGGTCCCTTTTATACTCCCAATTGAGTTCCTAGCCGTTAGAGACCGTTAGGATTAAATTGGAGCCGTCGGAGACTATTCACCGCAATAAATGCAGTTCTGCAACCTTCCGTATCGGTACGCGTGTACCCATATCAGTACAAGTACTAGCTGTTATGCCCATTCTAGCTGCGCGTATCGGAACGCCTTGGACCGTATTAGTACGGTGTATCGGTACACCTTAGTCCATTTCGATACGCCTTGTAATTTAAAAAACCGTTGGGAAATAGCCGTTGGGGGTAGTTGAAACCAGGATCGATACGCATTCAAGTGTATCGAAACGATCCTATCCGTATTGGTACACCCTTAGGTGTACCGATACGATTTTTCGGTTCTAGAAAATTACTGTAGCTGAAACCCTTATCTGTATCGATACGGGGTGTAACCGTATCGGTACGGACGTGCTGAAAACATGAGTTTGGCTATTTTAAAAATGTTTAAAACACTTCCAAAACCTTTCAAAAACTTTTCAAAGTTATTTTCAACTTGTTTGGACTTAAAACCATTTTTGAAACCTTTTTCAAATTAGTCCAAAACATTTTTCAATTATTATATCAAAACAAATATCCTAACATTATCAAATACACAAGCCAGCTTGCACTGCTTTAAAGAAACATTTCTATAAAATGTTCTATAGCTTAGAATTCAATTCGTTTGTTTTAAACGAAATTGTACTAAATAAAATTTTTAATCATATAAATTATAGTCTCATATTCATCTTATACGATTTATGACAAATTTTTAAAGTCTATGTTATTTTTGTCCTGGGAGTAAACTGCTATCAAATTTGTTGATCTTCACTTACTCAAAAATTAATAACTTTCAATTTACAAATCGAATTTGATTTCCGTTTGTTGTAAACGAAACTAGATTCACACACGGTTCTGCACATATACGGATCATTCTCTAATTTTACCTACATGATTTTTATTGAATTTTTAAATTCATTGCCTATGTGCCCATTTCTAGGCAGATTTCACTAAATCAACTCTAAGGCCACCCAATGCTTAATATTTTCTCCTTAAATCAATAACAAGTTTGTAAATAAATCAATTTTGTATTTATTCAATAATTCTCAATTCCAAATTAACCCTTAATTCTATTTCAATTCCCTATTTAATAATAAATTCTAGCCACAATTCAATGTTACACAAATTTTAAATTCATGAATATTAACATTTGGTCAAACCTTCAACCCCTAGTCTCGAATTAAGACAAAAGTCCATACCAAAATTCGAAACACCCTTATTAAAATCATAAATCCTTGTCTAAGTCAAATTATGACCATTCCAAAATTTTTCAATTTAGTCCCCTCTTAACACATTCGGCCAAGACATAATTCAAAGTCCAAGGCTGAATTGTCATAAAGTTTACAATACATGTGAGAATTCACTAGTAATAATATCATACAACCTAGTTTTAATATACATGTATTGATCAATTAAATTCCACTTTAAAATCAAATCTTTTAATCACTAATTTCTAATTCCATGGAAATCCTAACACACATACTTTGCTAACCAAGTAAACTTACCAAATTTTTTAAAAGAACCATGAATTGAAGACCAAGAGAGTGAATATTCATGCTTCCCATCAGGCTTTCCCAAAGGTTTCCTTCAATGGAGTTTTCGGTGGAGAGAGAGATGAGAAGAAAGCATGCAATTGTTTCTCTTTCTTCTTTCGTCCAAACCGAGATAACCCCTCCCCCATTATGCTAAATTTTTTCTATTTATTTTTATTTATAAAACACTCATTATTCACCATCATATCTCTAACACAAAGACACATGGATTCCACTAGGTCATTTTGGTCAATTAGTCATGCAATCTCATAGTTTTGTATCTTATTCGATTTGGTCATTTCTTTAGTTCTATTCTTTCACAATTTGGTTCCCTAGACAAAATAACTTAATTCAATTCATGACAATTCACTTTCAAAATTAATCCACTGGTTCTAAATGCTTTCTTAGAGATAAAAAATATTCCTAGATTATTAAAATCACTAATAAATACTAGCCCAATTTTTGGGTTGTTATAGTGAAAATCCTTAGTGTGGATAGCTAAGGTAGTGGATGTAAACCTTGTTTAGACGGTTGAACCACTCTAACCACTTGAGCAAATTTTCTTTCTTTTTGCTCATTGCTTCCACCAAATTTTAATTGCCAATTCACCCCCTCTTGGCCATTTTGATTGATTGTTTATCCCAATAATTGGTAACAGAGATACACTCAGAAGGCTTCACACCCTCTTGATTAGATCCAACCGGTGTCCAATCAATCCACAAGTCAAGTCATGGCCTCTACTTCCGACAACCACTTCGAGGAATCTCAATCAATCTCCAAACCACCATATTTCAATAGGGTAAACTACCCTTATTGGAAGAATAGAATGTGGCTCTTCATTAAATCTAATGACGACCTCATTTGAGATGTAGTGGAGGATGAACCGACTATTCTGATAAAGAGAAAAGGAGATCGGTTTGTTCCTAAGAAAAGGCAAGAATTGACCGATGATGATCGGAAGAATTTGCAAGTCAACGACAAAGCCATGCACATCATGTTTTGTGCCCTTAGACTGGACGAGTACGTAAAGATGTCTTCTTGCTCAATTGCCAAGGAGAGATGGGACAAGCTAGAAGTTACCATTGAAGGTACTAATGAAGTAAAAAAGACCAAGATTGGAATCTTCAATCTAAGTTATGAGAACTTCAAAATGGAACCTGATAAAGACATCACCAAGATGTTCGATCATTTCTCCGTCATTGTCAATGGGCTTAAAGGATATGGAGAGTCATTCCGAATAATAAGCTTTCTCGAAAACTTATCCATTTTATTCCCAAGTCATGGGTTTCGAAGAAGATCACCATCATCAAAGCCAAGAATCTCAAAACCTTGAAGCTTGGTGCTCTCTTGGGGCCACTTCTCACTCACGAGCTCATGAAGAAATAAAGAGAAGAAGAAGGAAGTAGAGAACAAGAAGATTGGAATTGCTCTCAAAGGTTCACAAGATGAGAGCAATTCTAGTGAGGAAGAATATGAAGAAATGACTATGCTAGCCAAGAGATTCACAATGTTCATGAAATTTAATCGTGGATAGAAATTCCAACGAAGAGATGGTTTCAAGAAGAAGCCAAAGGAAGAAGAGAAGGACCAAATCATTTGCTATGAGTGCAAAAAGCTAGGACACATCAAGTTTGATTGTCCCTAATTAAATAAGAAGAGCTTCAGAAAGAAGAAGAAGCTTAAGGCACATGTAACTACTTGGAGAGGTGAAGACTCATCCGATGAGGATGAGCAAGAGGTAGCTAACTTATGTCTCATACAATCGAGAAGGATCTTAAGGTAACCTTAAATTTATCTACTTTTAATTTTTACTATTGATAAGCTTCAAGAAACTTATGATGAATTGCAAAATGTTTATGACTAATTGGTTTTGAAGTATAAAGAATCGATTTTGAAAAACAAGAAAATGATTTTGGATTTGAAAATCCAAAATGATTCTTTATACAAAACCAATGTGGAACTTGAAAGGAAAGTTGAGGATATTCAAGCAAAAAAAGAATTTTGAAAAGAAAAATCAAGACTTGCATAATCTACTTTAATGAGTCCATGATGGTCACCAAAAAGAAGTGGGTAATCTTAAAGCTTCTTTAAGAAAAGTTGGGGCACCTTGTTTTGAAAATGGAAGTAATTCAAAAACTAACTATGTGAGAAGAAACTTTAATGGATACAAACATAGAGGCTTCCAAATGCCCTCTAATGGTAAGAAAGTTAGAAGTATTTGGGTTTCTAAGAAACTTGTAGCTTCTAACAATGTTGATGCTATTGCTTCTTGGGTTCCCAAGGGAACCAAGATTTTGGGAGCTAATACTCATGGACCCAAAAGAACTTGGGTACCAAAAATCAAACTTAATTCTATGTTTGTAGGGGGAGCATTGCTACAAGGCCCAATCTTTAAGTGCAAATTCATGGTACCTTGATAGTGGATGCTCAAGACACATAATCGGTGACAAGAGTAGATCCTTGGAGCTTAAACCAAAAAGTGAAGGACTAGTGACTTTCGATGACAACTCCAAAGGCCACATTGAAGGAATTGGTTCCATTCGTAATCACTCTTCTATACTCATTGAGAATGTTTTATATGTCAACGGTCTTAAGCATAATTTATTAAGCATAAGCCAATTGTGTGATAAATGTTTTAATGTCATGTTGATTTAAATGGTTACAAAGTCATTGACATTGCATCTAATAAAATTGTGCTTATTGGTCATAGAATGGGAAATATATACATGGTGCATCTAGATAACATTCATATTTTAAATGCATGTTTTGTTGCAAAAGATGAACATGATTCTTGGTTGTGACATAGAAAACTAGAACATGCTAGCATGAGTGTTTTTGAAAAATTAATTTCAAATGATCTAGTAAGAGGTTTGCCTAAAATCAAGTTTTCTCTTGACAAAATTTGTGATGCATGTGTTAAAGGCAAACATAATTTTTTTTAAATCCATTAATGATGTATCAACAAGTAGAATTTTACAATTGATCCATATAGATCTTTTTGGCCCTATTAGAACTATGAGCTTGTGTGGAAAACAATATGCATTTGTGCTTGTTGATGATTACTCTTGATTTACTTGGGTTCTCTTTTTAAGTACCAAATATCAGGCTTTAATAAAATTTATCACGTTTTCAAAAACAAACCAAAATGATATTGGTTACTCCATTTCTCATGTTAGGAGTGTCCATGGAACCGAATTTCAAAATCTTGGTTTTGAAGAGTTTTGTAACTCAAATGGAATTAGCCATAATTTTTTGGCTCCTCACACACCTCAACAAAAAGGGGTTGTTGAGAGGAAAAATAAAACTTTAGAAGAAACGGCTAGAACCATGCTTTGTGAAAATAATTTGCCCAAGTATTTTTGGGCGGAAGCCACAAATACAACTTGATATATTGTCAATAGAGTAATGATAAGGATACTTTTGAAGAAAACACCTTATGAGCTTTTCAAAAATAAAAAGCCCAATATTAGCTATTTTCATCCTTTTGGATGTAAGTGTTTTGTTTTAAACAATGAAAAAGACAATTTAGGCAAGTTTGATACAAAAAGTGATGAAGCTATTTTTCTAGGTAACTCTTTAACTCTAAAGCCTATCGAATATTTAACAAAAGAACTTTAGTAGTTGAAGAGTCCATTCATAATGTTTTTGATTATAACCTCATTTCGAGGAAGGATACATGTGATGGTGATAATGTCTGAATTTTGGATGCCAATGATGGTGGAGGACAATCATCAAAGGTAGATGAAGTTCCATCAAAAGAACCACAAGATCCACCTCTAGAAGCCTTAAAGGACATGTCTCTAGAGGAAATGGAGGTCACCTACCCAAGGGAGTTCAACTATGTCAAATGTGGTGAGATTTTGGGTGATCCATCCAAAGGGGTAATCGCTAGATCCTCTCTTAGAAATACTTGTAATTATGTTGCATTTATCTTATGAATTGAGCATAAATATATCAAATAAGAATTAAATGATGATTATTGGATATTGGCCATGCAAGGAGAGTTAAATCAATTTGAGAGGAGTCAAGTTTGGAAATTAATTGATAGGCCTAGTAATAAATCTCCTATACATACTAATTGGGTTTATAGAAACAAACTAGATGAGAGTAGTTACATAGTGAGAAACAAGGCTAGACTTGTTGCTCAAGGTAACACTCAAGAAGAAGGAATTGATTTTGATAAAACCTATGCACCCGTAGCTATAATGGAACCTAGTAGGATGTTGCTTGCATTTGCATGTTATCATGAATTCAAGCTTTTTCATATGGATGTTAAAAGTGTTTTTCTAAATGGTTTTATAAATGAAGAAGTGTATGGAGAACAACCACCCGGTTTTGAAGATCCAAAATATCCAAACCATGTTTTCAAAAGCTTTATATGGCTTGAAACAAGCTCCTAGAACTTGGTATGAAAGATTGTCAAATTTTTAATAGAAAAAAGGTTTTGACAAAGGGAAGGTTGATACTACACCTTTTATAAAAAGAAAAGGCAAGGATATTTTAGTAGTTCAAATATATGTTGATGATATTATTTTTGGTTCTACTAATGAATCTCTTTGCCAAGATTTCGCTAAGTTAATGCAAGGTGAATTTGAAATGAGCATGATGGGGGAGCTCTCATTCTTTCTAGGACTTCAAATCAAACAAAGGAAGGATTACATATTCATAAATCAAGGACAGTACATCAAGGATATGATCAAGAAGTTTGGCTTAGAGAATGTGAAGCCTCAAGCCACACCAATGGGCTCTTCTACAAAGCTTGACAAAGATGAAGGAGGCAATTGTGTTGATCTTAAGCTTTATAGATTTATGATAGGATCTTTGCTTTATCTTACTGCAAGTAGATCATATATTATGTTTAGTGTTTGCTTGTGTGCTAGATTTCAAGCTAGTCCTAGAGAATCACATTTATAAGCTGTTAAGAGAATCTTTAGATACCTTAGAGACACCCCTTCTTTAGGTCTTTGGTATCCTAGAGATTCATCCTTTAGTTTGCATGGTTTTTTAGATGCAGATTGTGGAGGTTGTAAGATAGATAGAAAGAGTACCTCTGGTACTTGACAAATTCCTAGGTAACATGTTAATCTCATGGTTTTCTAAGAAGCAAAATAGCGTTGCACTATCTACCACTGAGGCAGAATATATTTCATCCGGTAGTTGTTGTGCTCAAGTCCTTTGGATGAAGCAACAACTCTTATATTATGGAATTGACGTAGGTACCATCCCTTTAAAGTGTGACAATACTAGTGCTATTTGTCTCACTAAAAATATCATTCAACATTTTAGAACCAAGCATATAGAAATAAGACATCATTTCATTAGAGACCATGTCTTGAAAAATGATGTAGTTTTAGAGTATGTAGATACGTTGCACCAATTAGTGGATATCTTCACCAAACCTTTAGATAAAGAGCATTTTTGGACTCTTAGAAGAGAGTTAGGTCTTACTAGCCTTTCTTGAACCTTAGAGCCCTTGTTTTGATCTTAAAATTGCTTGAATTTATATGATCTTCATGTTTGTGTGATTTTCTCATTAAATGCATATATTCATGTTGTTAGGAGAGTATGTATCTATTTTTTCTCATTCATGTTGTTCTCATATCATAATCATGCATTTTGATTCGAGTAAAATTGAATTTTTGGGGTCCTTTGCAGCCAAAATTATCAATTTTGGTCAGAGGGTATCGGTACGGGGGTAGCTACATCGATACAGGTTATCTGGGGTAGCGTTTCGGTACATACTTGTCTGTATCGGTATAGGTTGAAGATTGGTATGGGGTTATACCGTACAGGTACGCGCTATTACGATACATTTTTAGTTGTACCAGTACGCATGCGCTGGAGCCATTAAATTGGCTTTCTTATTTTAAATCAAACTCTAACTTTTTCCCACAAAACCCTCTAAATCTCGAGGTTTTTCATCAAATTTCTTCAAATATTTTTGGGGCTTTTACTCTAAACATCAAACTCAAGCTTTGATCATCAAGCATTGTGAAAATTATCTCCTCATTCATCCATTCATCCACCATTCAAGGTAAAAACCCTATTTTTATACTATTTAAAATTTCTTTATACGTGCATAGTTTTTTAGGTTTAAAATTTGTATATTTAGGATGTATATATCCATGTTTTCAAAGTTTTTACAACAAAATTTTTAAAACTGAATTTTTTTTGTTCTAATAAATATTTATACTCGTATATTTTATTTTATAGTTTTCCAGTTTTAAAATTTATCAAATTTTTTCTTTATACTTGTATATGTTTTTAAACTATATATTATAGATTTTTATCCTACCTTGACTATTGGATTGAATTATTGATGTGTTTGCATACATATATTTTTGTGGATTGAGTTTTGCAGGTTTTATCAAAATCCTTTACCATGCCTCCTAAAAAGCATTCTAGAAAAGATCTTAGTGCTAGTTCTTCCAATTCTTGTAACAATGGTACCAAACTCAACCTTACCCAACTTTTTGTTCAATGTTTTAATGAACTGAGTTATCCCAAAGTCATGGACAGTTTCAAACAATTTCAAAACTTTAAAATCCATCTTGAGCGAATAGTTGATTTTGCTTATATGTGCTCCAACGAGTTTGGTTTTAAATACCTTGATTTAATGAGGGAATGAAAATTTATGACTTTTTTTAAATATCCCCGGCATTGTTTACAAAAACCTTGTTTGTATTTTTACTTCAATGCATGTTATGTTTTAAATCGAGAGAAAACCGAAACTATTGCTATTGATTCCTATGTTATGGGAATTTTTTTTCTTTTGATTCTTAAAAACTAGCCGATCTTTTGGGGATGGAAAATATTGGTATAGATGATGAAAGCACTTTTTCTACAACCTATAGTGGCTCGGTGACCGTTCCCGATGCCCATGAGCATTTCCTTCACCTTCTCATTACTTGGTGGTTTTGACCATCCGATGACAAGTGGTCCACTATTCGTATGGTGGACGAATTTTGACTTCATTGCTTTCGTGGGAGAAAACGCCCAAACCTAGCCGAAATTATGTTTACCGAGTTGGTCCATATAGTCAACAACTGTGATACCACCCTTGTAACCTCTGTAACACCACTTTCCCGTATTTGTTACCAAACACGAGCCGATGATGTTACTTAATTAAATTAAAAATCCATTTTCCAATTTTTGAAAAATCTGGCAGCCTGCACTGTATTTTCTTAAAAAAGTTTATAAATTTTGGTAAGCTTCAAAACTTCATTTGGAAAATTTCCTAGTAAAATAGATTCATCAGGCTATCAATCCATACAAATTAGAGATCTTAACCATGGCACACAAGTGCAAAAAATACGTTAAATATGCACTATATTGCAGATCTGCTGTCTGGAAATTCTGACCTTGCATCGAATAAAAATTCATAACTTTTAGCACAGACCTCAAAATCATTCACCATTTTTTTAAATAAACTAGACTCAATTTCTAGTTCATACATATAGAATTCAACATCTAAATCAATATGTGGAATTTATAACAAATTTTCAAAGTCACTGTCTAGAACAGACTTTCAAGATTGTTTTTACCCATTTCAAAAGTAAGTCTACTAAAATATTCCTAAACCATTTTAAATCATTTAATAAATAATACTAATCCATATTTTACCATAACCATAAATAAATATAAAGTTAGTAGAGTTTAGTTTACACAAAACACAAGGATTTAATATTATACATGCCACTAATAATATATCATATAGGATGTCAAATAACAACTATGATAACCTGTAGTAGTTGCTCGTCCAACTGCACCCGAGCAAATGCTGCTTAACACCACACCATAGTAACCTATGTGTACACATGCAAAATACACAGGCTAAGTATAACTTAGTGAGGCATTATAAACAAATATAAAAAAATGAGTACCGAATTAGATGAAAACATGGTTAAGCAAAATCGTATCAAATCTTTCTTATACTTTTAAATAATCATATATAAGGATTAGAAATTTTTGTATACGTTTACTTTATAATTAGCCCAAGCATTTCATAAAGAGAAACTAAAGTATGCAAGGTCGGTACTCCTTGAGTACTAGTCACCGGAGTGATGATAACACGTAGGCACATAAAGTGCCGAAAATGTATAGACACATAAGTTCCAAAAACATATAGATCCGAAGATCGGTGTATAGCTATACTGCAGTCCTTGACTGCTAGACCTCTAATGACATGCCACTATACTGTAACTCTCTATCATAAACTTGGGCAATAAATTCACATAAATAACTTGTCAAAATAAAACGTAATAGGGCAGCTCATACCCTATCAATTACTAGCCTTTTTCCTTTACTTCTAAATTATCCTATAACTCATATAAAAACTGTAACACCCTCTTCCCGTATTTGTTACCAAACATGAGTCGATGATGTCACAAAACAAATTTAAACAATTTGCACCATTTGAAACAAAGCTGGCAACTCGCACTGTCATTACTTAAAACTTTTTATAAATTTTTGTAAGCTTTAAAACTTACTTTGGAAAAATTCCTAGTAAACTAGATTCATCAGGCTATCAATCCATATAAATTAGAGGTCTTAACTCATGGCACACAAGTTCAGAAAAGTCATTAAATATGCACCACAATGCAGTCCTGCTATCTGGAAATTCTGACCTTGCATCGAATAAAAATTCATAAAACTTTTTACAAAGAACTTGAAATCATTCACCGTTTGTTTAGCTGGAAATTCTGACCTTGTTTCATTTAGATGATGATGAACCAAAGGATCCTCCAAGATTCCTTTTCTGCGACTGAACATTCTGAGCTGCTAACTTTTCTTACCGAACTTTTTCCATCCCTTTCGCTCGGTTGTCAGCATCTTGGAATCTAGTGATTTCCATAGCTATCAACACCTCTTTATAATCCGGATCCAAACCTTCAATGAAGCTGATGCTACGATCCTTCTCTGTATGGATCAACTCTGAGGCGAATCGGCTCAATTTGTTGAATTCACATTCATATTCATATATTGTCTGATCGCCTTGCTTAAGATTCAGAAATTGACTCCTCATTTCTCGAATAAACATTCTCCGATATACTTGTTGCGAAACTCACGGAGGAAAAATTCCCAAGTGATCACTTCCTGAGAACAATTGGTGATATTCGACCACCAGATACGAGCCTGTCCCTTTAATAAAGACGCAACTCCCTCTAACTTTCTCTAATCATCACAGTGTAATCCTTCAAGCATAATCTTTAGATCATTAAGCCAATTGTCTGCAGCAATAGGATCTCCATCAACCAAACCTGGTGCTTGCAGATCATTTAGCTCTTTAGCAATAGAAACTCGGGGAGGATGATTAAGTGTCATCTCCGAATCTCATCACCTTTTTATATGGTGACACTTTCAAGAATACGCGATCGCCCACCGCATATTCAACCTCCTTACGCTTCAAATCCGTGTAAGATTTCTGTCGATCCGCAGCCGCTTTCAACCGGTCGCATACAAGCTTAAACTTCTCGTCGGTGTCTTTCAACAAATCCGGAAGGGTAACATACTTTTCCCCCACCTCAGTCCAACATAAGGGCATACGACATCTCCGGCCATATAACACCGCATAAGGAGCCATCTGTATGCTTGCCTGATAACTGTTGTTGTAAGCAAACTCGACTAAAGGCAAATGCTTCTTCCAAGTTCCTTGGAACTCTATAATACAACACCTTAGCATATCCTGTAAAACCTGGATAACCCACTCAGATTGCCCATCCGACTGATGATGATAAGCAGTGCTAAAACTCAACCTCGAACCCAAGGCCTGGTGCAAACTCCTCCAAAACCTTGTCGTAAACCTCGGATCCCTATCCGAAATGATGGATTTAGCTACACCATGCAAGCGCACAATCTTCGCTATATACAAATCTGCCAACTTGTCCAAAGTGTATGTTGTATGCACTGGCAGGAAATGTGTACACTTTGTGAACCGATCAACAATCGCCCAAACAGAATCCTTTTTAACCGGTGTCAATGACAAACCTGTTACAAAGTCTATAGTGATTCTCTCACATTTTCACTCCAAAATTTTCAACAGTTGCAACAACCCAGATGGAAATTGATGTTCAGCCTTAACTCGCTGACATACCATGCATATGGAAACAAACTCAGCCACATCCTTTTTCAACCTAACCCAGTAGTATGTCTCCTTCAAATTACGATACATCTTAACACAACCAGGATGCATAGCAAAAGGACTAGAGTGTCCTCCATCAAGATAGTGCCTCAACTCCGGATCATCCGGCACCACTATTCAACCCTTGAAACACAAAACTCCATCATCATCAAAATAAAAATCGGTCGAATTACCCTCTACTATGTCCTTAACATGTTCAACCAACGAATCATCATACGGTTGCTTAGCTTTAATCAACTATGATAACTTAGGCTTAACTTGCAGTCCAGCCAGCAAACCGCCCTCCCGCGTCACACTCAACCTTGCAAACATAGCTCGAAGCTCAATCGCAACCTTACGACTTAATGCATCCGCCACTACATTGGCTTTACTAGGATGATACTTAATGGTCAAGTCGTAATCCTTAAGCAACTCTAACCACCTATGTTGCCTAAGATTCAAATCTTTCTGGGACATCAAATACTTCAAGCTCTTGTGATCCGTAAAGATCACGCATTTCTCTCCATAAAGATAATTTCGCCAAAATTTCAAAGCGAAAACCACAGCTGCAAGCTCCAAATCATGAGTTGGATAATTGCACTCGTGAACTTTCAACTGCCTTGATGCAAAGGCCACAACCTTCCCATCTTGCATCAGCACACAACCCAAGCCAACATACGATGCATCACTATAAACCACAAACTCCTTCCCATATTCAGGTTGAATCAACACAGGAGCATGTGTCAGAACTTCCTTCAACTTCTCAAAACTGTGCTGCTTCTTCTCCGTCCACGCATAAGGAACATTCTTTTGTAACAACTTAGTCAACGGTGCTGCAATACTCGAAAACCCCTCAACAAAACGGTGATAATAACCAGCCAACCAAAGAAAACTGCGCATCTTCGATACAGACTTAGGTGGCTTTCAATTGAGAATAGCCTTAATCTTCTATGGATCAACGCGAATACCCTCCGCGGAAACCACATGGCCAAGAAATGTCACTTCCCTTAGCCAAAACTCACACTTGCTCAACTTAGCGCACAACTGATTATCCTTCACCACTTGCAACACTATCCGTAAATGCCGAACATGCTCTTCCTCAATATGGAAGTACACGAGAATATCATATATGAACACCACCACGAACTGATCAAGATACTCATAGAACACTCTATTCATCATGTCAATAAACGCAGCCGGGGCATTTGCCAAACCTAAAGGCATGACCAAAAACTCATAATGCCCATACCTCTTACACGCGGTTTTATGCACATCACATTCTTAACCTTCAACTGGTAATACCCCGACCTTAAATCTATCTTTGAAAACACTGCTGCTCCACAAAACTGATCGAACAAGTCATCGATCTGAGGCAACGGGTACCTATTCTTTACCGTCAACTTGTTCAACTGACGATAATCAATGCACATACACATCGTACCATCCTTCTTTTTCACAAAGAGAACATGAGCACCCCACTGAGAAACACTTGGTCAAATGAACCCATGGTCCAACAACTCTTGAAGATGTGACTTCAACTCCTTCAATTCTTTCGGTGCCATCCTATAAGGAGCAATGGACACCGGTGTTGTACCTTCGTATGTCTCAATACGAAAGTCCACCTCTCTATCCGGAGATAAAACCAGCAACCCCTCAAGAAAAACCTTAGAAAGGTCGCAAACAGTCCGAATGTCCTACACTCGAACACCCTTGGCTTTTGGGTTCATAACAATAGCCAAATAAGCTTGGCAGCCATCAAACATCATCTTCTCCGCTCTAACAGCCTAAACCACATTGGACAGGAACTTAACATTCTCACCAACCACCACAACTTCATAGTCGTCGGCCAACCTCAAAAAAATCCTTTTGGATTCACAATCCACAACTACTATGTGCTCACTCAACCAATCCATTCCCAAAATGATATCAAAACCATGGAATGGCAATTCCATCAAATCTGCGACACTCATGACCTTGCACCACTAAAGGACAATGTCGATACAACCTTCTTGTTGTAATTGTCTTCCCAAAAGAACTTGTGACCAACATATCAACATCTAAAATCTCAACAATAACATTCAACAAAGATGTATGTTCACTCCAGATATATGAATACGTAGACCCTGAATCAATCAAAGATAACAATGACAAGGATTGCAAAGTAAAAGTACCTACGATCACATCCGTGTCATTATGACCCTCAAGGTGAGCAAAGACCTGAGCTGGTCTACTACCTTCAGGTCTCACCACTGCAGCATGAGCCAAACTCCTCAGACCATCCTCCTGCCTCTAAAAATTACCCCTGCCACAGCCTCTGCCCATAGCAGGTGCAGCAACCTGAGCTGGTGCATCATTCGTAGCCCAATGACTATCACGGTTCAAGTGATCAGATGAACCACAAATCCAACAAGCTTTAGCATTACCCCAGCATATACCCGCGTGGCGCCTACCACATTGCTCACACTCCGGTGTAACACGAGCTCCTAGAGTACCCTGGCCAACTCTACCACCACGCATGTGATCTGGCTTATGTCTCTTATCCCTGAACCTCATATTCTGCCTCCCAAAATAGTTAGAGTCTACCACTCTTTTACCCAATTGCATACCCGCAGCCTGAACTGGTGCACCCAAGGATTGCTCAATATTATTGGCCCGATTTACCAACACATCAAAATCCGTATAATCTGCAGCCATGAGGTATGCTTAATGTCCTTAACAAGACCACAACAAAACCTGTCACATCTCTGCTGGTCATCTGGCACCAACTCCGAAGCATACTGACTCAGTCGGACAAACTTCACCTTATATTCAGCAACAGACATACCCCCTGAGTTAGCGACATAACTCGCGCTTCTTCATATCCAGATACTGGGTACCAAGATACTTCCTCTTGAAAGCTCTCTGGAAGAACTCCCAAGTAACGTCTGCCTCAAGAACGCCAGCAATTGTGGTCACCCACCAATGATATGCATCCCCCTACAACAGAGATACAGTACAACCCAACTTGCGCTCCTCTTTACATCCCATCTGATTCATGATGCAAACCATCTTTTCCAGCCAACCTTCGACTGCCTCATGGCTCAAACCTTGAAACTCCTCACCTCCCAAACTCCTCAAACACTCTAAGGGTATACCTTGATTTGCCACCACAGTAGGTGTCGGTGCTTGTGCATGCATTCCAACCATTGCTGCCTGAAAAGCTCTCGTTATTGCCTGAACTAACGGATTCAAATCACCATATACTGGCACTTGGTGAACCTGGAGTGTTTCACCCACCCCAACGTCAACTAGAGGAACCACTTGAGGATGAGGAGGTAAAACATGAGGGAGATTCTCTTCTATCTCAATATTCTGCCCAACCCCGGTAGTATTAGCCATAGATCGTGTCTCACGTCGAGCCATGCTAACAAAAGTATCAAAACATAATAGAGTTAGATTAGCGTCAGGCAAAGGATCCAAGTTAACTTTAAAACACATTTCAAATCCTCGGTAATAGGCAATGTGTTCCCAAACATACCCTAACAGAACATTAAACGAACACCAAACATATACACAATCACCGTGCAGTTCAAACAACATCAACTAATCAAACAACAACATCCCAACCTTTCAAAAACTTGTCTTTGATACCAACAAATATAACCCCCTCAACCCGGCCTAGTCGCAAGACCGGTCTGAGTAAGCTACATTAGGTTTACCGAAGTAAATCGGGAAGATTAAACCTAAAACACGTCTATCTTTTTGCCTTTTATCTTGTCTAGATGCATTAACGCTTTCCTACATGATCATACTGTTCATAGGTGAGCACTCATCCCAACCGAGCATCGCAACGACATCCAATTGGCCACAACACAATTTAGGGACCAAATTATAAATTTAGCAATGTAAAAGGGCTTTTCCAGTTTTTAAGTTACCAACTTTTAATTAAGTTTGTTTCATATTTATATGTCAAAAATCAACTTCAGACGATCATCCATGATAAAATAATTGACAAAACATGAATCAGGGACTAAAATGTAAGAAAACAGAACTGGCCATCTATAACATTAACAGATTTAACGACATCTGTATCGATACGCTGAGGCCCGTATCGATACGGTTGTGAACACATTGTTTCTATACGGTGAGGCCCGTACCGGTACGCTACTTCGAGTTTAAAATACGGTTTGAAATCATTTCTTATCGTACCGATATGGTGCCTTGATGTTTCGGTACGCGACCTCGTCTTCAAAAAGTAAAATTCCAGTGACCACTGGGCATACCTAAATGCCCCTACTCGTATTGATACACTTTGTCCTTGTTTTCCTGTCTGTACCAAAACACCTCTGCCTGTACCGAAACGCCTCGCCAAAAATTACCTAGCTGTACCGATACGGTCCCTCGCGTATCGGTATGCCTAGGCCTGTAATGTCAAGATCAGCTAGTTTTTCACACAATTCTAGATGCAATTGGCCCCTGTCAACTTTCAAACATGCATCTCAACCCACCAATATACATAATCCAACATTTACGCCAAGATTAGGCAAGCAAAACAACATCAAGCTTCCAAAGGACCACTCTAGAGGAATGCTTCCTAGACCACTTTGCCAAACATATCAAAATGCACAATTAGGCTATTCTCAACATAAGAAACAAGCCAACACTATTATCATAGCATACTAAACTTGGCCAAACCAGCACAATATAGCAATCCACAAGGAAACTCCAGATGCATACCTACACAATCATTCAACCTCAACCTTGGGTAAGTAATAACATCAAGCCAAACAACATATAACCATAGTCTAAAACCAGCATAGAATCATTCTAAGAAACCACAATGCAACAGATTTACAACTCCCAAAAACCTTGGCGAACACATCGCCTTATTAACCGGAAACATAAATCAAGTTCATGCTTAGGTTGCCTTTGCTACCCCGAACTTTAATGCTCTGCATCATTAGGAAAAAGAGAGCGTAAGCACACAAGCTTAGTGAGAATGCTCATAATCAATGATGCCTTAAAACCATTTAAAAACCACATGCTTGCTTTTCCCAAAACATGCTTACAACCTAAGCATTTTCCCATGATTCCAACCGAATCAAAACATAATAATCAACATTTAACATCATAAACAATTCATGCTTAATTCCCAAAATATTACAAAGAAGGTTCAACACTTGAACTTTCTCATATATTGGCATTTATATTGACCCGGATAGACTACCTCTATCCTATACACATATCAGATACATGGATCTCTCATACCATGCCTAGTTAAACCGCATGATATCCCAAACATTGCCTAGTTAAACTGCAAGATTTGACACCCTCGCCTAGTTAAACCGCGAGATCTCACCCTTGCCTAGTTAAACCGCAAGTATACCGACCTTGCCTAGTTAATCCGCAAGATCACCATCAATTTGGGTTGCCTAGTTAATCTGTAAATCCCCAAATGAGGTTCCCAACAATCCGAGTGGCCTTGTTTCACCGCCATACCTCAAGAACCCATGGCCACGATCAATTTTGTTCATATTTTATAGTGCACTTTTAATCCTCTGGCATGCCAACTATATCCGATTGTTTTTTCATCTTGTCACATAGCCAAAATATCATTTACAAAACCATTTACTTAATGTTTTACAATGCATTTCATATAACATCACATATGTCAATCTCATTGCCAATGCAATAATACCATTCCCAACCGGAATGAAACCCAATGCTCAATAGCATTTAATCTACTTTCAAACCCCTGCATATGTACTCAAAATCATGTATTACTAGTAAGTAAATCATACAATGTTTATCATCAAAACATGTAAACAACATGCTCATATCCAAGCCGATATTCAAGAGCAAAATAAGGGAAACTTACATCCGAGCTTAGGTAAGTGTCTCACGCTCACCCTAAACTCCCAACAACCTTTACAAACCTTTGTAAAGCATTTAAAACCAATTTCCAGTCACCGATAAACCTCGCCTTCCTTGCCAATGCGAATCAAGCTCCCGGCAAGCCACCAACAACGTCAAGCTTTGTCACCATGACTATCTCTATTTTCAACACATAAAACCAGAGGATAAATGCATTAAAATGCATTCAAACCATTGCCTAAAAGCAATCTCCTGCAACTCCCAAGTTGCCCACTCGAAAACCATCTGAAACATACCGAAATCAACATCAAACATTTTTGAAACTTAACCCAGCCATAAAACAACAATTCAAGCCTTCAACCAACATCTAATAACATCTAAAAACCCTTTTCTAACATCTTTTTATCTCCAGCAAAGATTAAACTCGATTATCACCACAATAACTCAAAACTAGCAACCTAAATAATTAGAGATTCAAGAGTTTCGGGATTCTAATGATAAAAACAACTTATCAACATCAAAACACATCCAAAACCTATATTAAATCAATCTCAAATACTGGAAATCGGGTCCACTTCGAAAATCACCATGTTTCATCAATATTTCCAAAATAACTCAATTAAACATTGATAAAACATTAAAATTACATTACAAATTATAAATCAAGGATCAAATACTTGGGAATATCAATAAAGAACCACTTAACAAAGGAGATCATGGAACTTACCCCTGTTATGTGATTTCTCCCTCAATTGGCTTGTATAAAGCTAAGAAAACATAAAATTCCAATGATAAATGTGTTAAATGCCTCATTAAGTTCGTACTTAGCGTGTGTTTTATTTTACATGTAGGTTTTCCGAAGTAGATTAACAAGGATGAGTTGTTCGTTTGGAAAGTCAAGTTACTACAATAAGATACAGTAAGTACATCTTTATCATAATTTGATATCTAGCGGGCATGTAAATATTTTTTAAGTTGAGTTTTTTAAAGTATAAATTTACAGCTTAAATATATGCTTTTATGATGAATATGTTTAGAA
Source organism: Hibiscus mutabilis (assembly GCA_019671005.1). Classification (NCBI taxonomy): domain Eukaryota; kingdom Viridiplantae; phylum Streptophyta; class Magnoliopsida; order Malvales; family Malvaceae; genus Hibiscus; species Hibiscus mutabilis. The sequence goes on from CM033728.1 coordinate 30,777,787, forward strand.
GTATAGTTTGCTAATAGTAGCATTGAACTTTGGTATAATTAAATATAGTTTAACCCTAATCGTGTAGAAAATTTATAATTAAGAAAAAGTCTAGGCAACATATATAGTTTTTACCTTGAGTTACATTTTATTTTAATAACTCAATTACAAGTTTTGTAAACCAATTCAGGGTCAAAACTAGCTGCATCTAGATGACATAGTTTTTAATTTCAAACCGAGAAAAGGTTAAACTACAAGCTAAATTTTGAAATAAAAAATTACAAGTTAAGATTTCTTCCAACGCTTTCGTAACATCTTTAATGTATATTCGGCCTACGAGTATACGTTAAAGGTGTTATATTTATTGGTATCAGAGCTACAGGTTTAGCCGAATCTGGAGGTTAAACCAAGTGTGATATGATTTGTTATTAAGTAAATGCCCCTAGGATGTCATGTTACTCATGTACTATCTATGTAACTTGATTATGCTCCTCATTAACATGAATAGGCTATAGTAGTAATAGATAATGTTGAATATTGTTGAAACGCGTCAGATGATTGATCATGGGAACCAAGAAGAGGTCCAAAGTGGAAGTAATGAGGTACAAAATATTTCACCACTAACTCCTACCCCAGCTGAGCCACTTACGCAGTAGGGAGCTCCAGCATAAGAATATGGAGCCTTAGAGGCTATGGTTAATAAAAAATTTAATCCTTAACGCCCATACCAGCTCTGGCACCTGCACCAGTAAGGACGACGACTGTTAAGGAGCTTAAGAAGTTAGGAGCTCCTGAATTTAATGGAGAAAGTGGTCCGATAGCCGCCAACTTATGGCATAAAGATGTCAAAGTCATGTTAGAGGAGTTAAACTGCATAGATGCTAAGGAGTTTGAAGAAACTTTGTTAAGGGAACATGCTCGTATTTGATGGTTTAATGCCACAGAGTTAGTACTTGTTGAGGAAGTGATGTGGATATTCTTTTAAGAAGTGTTTAAAGCCAAGTATATTGGCGACCAATTAACAGAGAGAGATGTCGTAGCAGTTCCTAAGTTTGAAACAAGGTACTCGTTTTGTCTACGAGTATGAGCTGGATTATAATAGATTAAGTCGGTATACAGCTGATTTGATTACCGAGTGAAAAGTCCCTATGAGAATGTTTTATTGAGGGGGTTTCACCCGAGGCCTAAAGAGTTGTTGTTAGGCATGAGTTTATCAGTTTACCAGAATGCTGTAAATAAAGCAAAGGCTATGGAGAGAGCCTGTATTTAATTTAATTGATTTGTGTTCGACTAACTTGTATATATATATTGTTACTAAAATAGTAGTACAAAGAAAGATTCTTAAGGAAAAATATTTTTAGTAATGTGATTCCTAGTAACCCACTTGGACATAGAGTACGGGTGACTAGAATATGTAAGACATGTCCATTAGTAATTCAAGGGATTAAGTTCCCGACGAATTTAATGGAACTTCTATTTCGTGAATTTAAAGTTATTCTTGGAATGGATTAAGTTATCTGCATATGATGCAAAAGTGAAATGTAAAAAGAAAAGGTTGGTACTTCAAGGAGAAGCTGTGTTCTCAAAAATTAGATCTTCGATCAGGGTATTATCAGCTCAAGGTTAAGGAAGAGGATATGCCAAAGACATCATTCAAGACTCGTTATGGACATTACGAGTTTTTGGTAATGCTATTTGGACTTACGAATGCCCCCGCTGCATTCATGGATCTGATGATTAGGGTATTCTAACCCTGCTTAGACCAATCTGTAATAGTCTTCATAGACGATGTTCTGGTATACTCAAAGACAGAAGCTGAACATGATTACCATCTTTGAATGGTATTACAAACATTGAGGGATAAACAACATTATCCAAAGTTTTCTAAATTGTGAATTTTGGTTATCAAAAGTAACTTTCCTTGAACATGTAGTATCGGCAGAGGGAATAAAAGTTGATCCCAAGAAAGTATAAGCCATTCTCGAATGGGTGCCACCAAAAAAATGTCTCTGAAGTCCAGAATTTCTCGGGAATTAACTGGATAAAATAGACGATCACTTTGGGAAGACTAAAGTAGCAGCTGATGCTTTTTTATTAGAAGATATTTTTGTTTTGTACACAATGAATGCACAATTGTCATTGAGACAAGATGGTTCATTAGCAGTAAGTTTACATTCCTAATTATGGTGTTTTGAATAAAGAGATTTTGACTGAAGTTCGTCATAGTCCATTAACTATGTACTTTGGAAGTAGCAAAATGTATTAAAATCTAAAAATTTGGTATTGGTGGCTAGGAATGAAAAAGGGAAATTTTGGAATTTATGACAAAGTGCTTGACATGCCAACAAGTAAAAGTCGAATATCAAGTACCTCATGGATTGATTCAGCCTATTTCTATTCCCCAATGAGTGAAATGGAATTTGTAATAGGATTTCTAGTAACAATAGTTATTAGACAAGCATCAAGATGGCATCATTTAAAGCACTATATGGAAGAAACTGTCGAATTTCTCTTAATTGATTCGAGTTACAGGACCGAAATATTCAAATTAACCCAAAGGCTGGAAGGGTTGATTTGATACGGGAAATGAGGGATTAAGTGAAAATTATTCAGCATAATCTCAATGCTATCGCGGATCGACAAAAGGCTTATACAGACAAGAAGAAAATCAATGTTGAATACGAAGATGAGGACAAAGTGTTCCTAAAGGTTTCACCTTGGAAGAAGGTGTTACGATTTGGTAGAAAAGGAAAAACTTAGTCTCGAGTTCATTGGATCTTATGAGATCTTGAAAAGAGTTGAACCAGTGGTTTATCAATCAGCCTTACTGCCAGAATTAAGCAAGATTCATGATGTATTTAATGTATCTATGTTTCAAAGGTATCGATTGGATCCTCCGCATGTCATCACCCCGAAGAAGTTGAATTATAATGGATTTGACTTATAAAGAGGGACCAGTGCAATTCTTAGCATGTGGAGTAAAAGAACTAGGAAACATGAAAATTTCATTGGTTAAGGTCCTTTGTTGAAATCATAAAGTAGAAAGCCACTTGAGAGACCAAAAAGAAAATGAGGGAACAATATCCATAATTGTTATGAACAGATATACGTTGAAAATTCGAGGACGAATTTTATTAAAAGGGGAGGAATTGTAATGTCCCAATTTTTTATTAGTGACCAAAATGTAAAATTTGAAAGTTAGGGGTTAAAGTGTAAACTTTGGAAAAGTTTAGGGACCAAAGTGTAATTTTCAAAAGTTATGTATTTTGACCCTGTAAATGAATAGTTTACCCCAAGAGTGAGATTTTCATGTTACCCAGATTTTTCGTACGAAGCTTATATTAATGGCTATAAAGAGATAAAGTTTAGAAATTTGGAAATTGTAGTTGGATCGAATGAAAAATTGTTAAGCGTGCTCAGACCAGAGTAGCACAAGGATGGGTGACCTAATGGGAAGGTTCAATGTTAGTATTTTTTACTGATAAAAAAGATTCAGCATGAGTCAATAATAATTGTAATGATTATTGTTATAAAGTTTCCAAGAAGGATTGTATCCGATAAAATTCTTGGTAATTATTAGTACATCAGATCGAATTGGAATTTTAAAGACAATTCCAAAAGTTATAGAAAATTCATAAAATACTATTTTTATTTTAATAACTCAATTATAAGTTTTGTAAACCAATTCAGGGTTAAAACTAGCTCCATCTGGACGATATAGTTTTTAATTTAAAACCGAGAAAATGTTAAACTACAAGCTAAATTTTGATATAAAAAAATTTACAAGTTAAGATTTCTTCCAACAATTTCGTAACATCTTTAATGTATATTCGGCCTACGAGTATACGTTAAGGGTGTTACACAAAGTCACCTATTATCATCAATTTCTTGTCTTTCATGCCCATGGAAATTGAATCAATACCTTAAAAACGTATTTCAGAACAAAGACAATCAAGGGTATTATTGAAACGAACTGAAAAAGAACCTGATAGAGAAGACAATGCTTTCATGGCTTTCTGTTTCTCTTTGTCACCATGTAAGTCCAATTTCAAGACAATTTTCTATATTAAAAAAAGAAAAGATTTTCATGCCAAAGAAAAAGAAATCGAAACACCAAAGTCGTGATTGAAAGCAGAACAAATCCAATGAAAAAATTGGTTTTGTGGCCGGGTCCCTTGGGAAAAGAAGAGGCTTAGTCGACTGCTGCGTTGCATCTTGCACGAAACAAATAAAATAATTTAAAATATGTGGGTAGTCGGGTATCCAGGTACTCGGGTTTTTTTGATTTTTTGACTCGGAAAATGGTAGGCCGGGTACCCGACCCGAGACATAATTTTTTAAAAAAAAATACCCAAATTTTTTTGATCGGGTCAACGGGCCAGATCATTCGGGACGAGTATTTTTGAACACCCATAATAACAACTATTTATAAAAAATGATAGGAATGCCATTCCTATCTATTGCATTGGTAATGAATAATTCTGAGCATTTTGGACAATATTATCCCTAAAATAATACTATGTTTTTTATTTGAATCCTTCTATTTTTTATTTATTTATCTTTACGAATGATCAAAATTTACTAAAATAATTTTATATTGTGAGAATTCTATTCCCAAATTTAATCTTACTTTTTTTAATCAAACTCCACCAACTCATTTATTTAAAATCTTAAAACAGTTAGGGACCTCAACTGATGTTACAGCAAGTCTGGGAGCATGGTCTTGGGACGCAACTGCAGGTGAAGAATTTCGAGTAGGTGCAGGATTGGCTAAGCCCTATGCCATCAGATGGTATGATGTATAATATTTTGAAGATAGCGGTGCCATGTTACGGAATCTCCTTTGACACCTTAACCTTGAGACTCCTCATTATGGAAGAACCCTCCTTCACCATGCAATCCTTTGTTGCAATCCAGGAGCTGTCAAAGTTCTCTTGGACTGTGGTGCAAATGTACAATGTCATGTTAAAACAAATAAAACCGAGTTTCGCCCACTACACATGGCCGCCCGTCTTGGCTTGTCAGAAGCCCTTCAATTCCTCATTGATTCTGGTTGTGATCTAATCTACAAGACAGATGCTTGTGACACACCTTTGATGGTTTGTGCAAAATGCAAGCATGAACAGTGCCTTAGAGTGTTGACAAGGGCCGTTGCTGACTTTGGCTTAGTTAACGTCTCCGGTCAGTCTGCTAGTTCAATTGCTATATCAAACCGGTGGTCCCTTGGTATTGGAAAGAGATGATTACAACCAAGAAACGGCAGAAAAGAAAGAGAAGATTCTAGAGAAAAAAAAAAGAGATGTAGGCCTAAGCTATTATCAATAATCTGGGCCAGAGTTATAATAACTCTACCTTTTTTATAGCCCAAGGTTGGTATAACAAATTTGGTATTACTTAAACCAGTCGGTTATAATCACCGGGCCTAACAACTAACGGGCTCAACAAACAAACAGTTTAACAGATTAATCAAAATCTGTTGAGAATGATACTTCAACATTCTCTCTGTCCTCTCTAGTTTTTTAGTCATGCTGAGCAACTTCCAATTCGAACACTCATCATATTTCGGAACAATTGGAAACACGACCTGGAGAGAGGTTCAGTCAACCCGTCTGATGCTTGATGTTTGGAGGGAACATAGTTAACTTGAACTACTCATTGCGCAACTTTTTCTCGAACAAAGTGAACATCCAATTCAACATGTTTTGACCGCAAGTGAAACACTGGGTTCGCCGACATTGCAATGGCACTAGTGTTATCATTCCACACAACTAGAACTGATCCTTGAACAATTTTCATGTCAGCCAATATTGCTTTAACCCACGTAAGCTCAAAAACTGCATCCGTGATACTAGAATACTCAGCCTCGGTCGTCGACCGTGAGATTGATTTTTGTCGTTTTGAACTCCACACAATTGGACAATTGTTAATATATACACAATAACCGGTTGTTGATCTCCTATCATCAAGGCTATTGCCCTATTCCGCATCAGCATATGCTGCGACATTCACAACTCTTTTTTCTGAGGGTGAAAACAACAGCCCATAATCTAGAGTACCACTTAGATAGCGCAATATCTGTTTAACAGCAGCAAGATGATTTTCACTAGATTTGTGCATGAATTGAGCAACTTTGTTTATGTTAAACGTGATGTCCGGACGCTTGTGACAAACATAAAGTAGAGCTTCGACTATACTGCAATACTCATGTTCATTAGTAGCAGAGTCCCATCATCTTGTACAAGTCTAACAGAGGATAGCATCGGTGTTGGGGTCGACTTTGCTTCTATATTTTAGTTCTCTCAAGTAACTCAAGTATATATTTTTTCTGGTTTAAGAGAATTGCACCATCACTAGTTTTCAAGGCTTCAATTCCGAGGAAGAACTGAAGTTTACCGAGGTCCTTTAAGGCAAATTTGTTGCTCAAGTTGCCTATGACACTCTCAACATGAGAAGCAAATTCTCCGGTAACAATTATATCATCAACGTACATTAGCAAGTACATGACAATACCATCTCGATCACATATAAACAGCGATGCATCCGCTCTAGACTCTTGAAACCCGATCTCAACAAGATAGTTATGAAGTTTAGTGTACCAGTTACGTGGTGATTGACGAAGCCGGTACAAAGCTTTTTGTAAGCTACACACAAGAACATCTCCATCGAGGCTGCTTTGTTCAAATCCTGATGGTTGTTGCATAAAGACTTCCTCATCTAACTTGCCATTGAGGAACGCATTGTTGACATCGATTTGTCATAACACCCATGCATTTGTGACAGCCAAGGATAACACAACATTTAAGGTTGAAAACCTAATGACATGACTGAACGTGTCCTTAAAGTCTTGTCCCGGAATTTGCAAAAAAACCCTTTGCTACTAGACGAGCCTTGTACCTAGCCACGGACTCATCTGGATTTCGCTTTATGTGAAATATCCATTTGCAGTCGACCACTCTTCGACCTTCAGGTTGCTTCACCAGCTTCCAAGTGCCATTATTCACTAACGCATTGTATTTTGCATGCACAGCTTCCTTTCACACAGTTGAAGCTAACGCCTCTTCAACACTTGCAGGCATCTCATCATTTATATGAACAACAACTGAATATAACTTTGGTTTAAATATCCCTATTTTGCTCATGGTTACCATAGTATGTGTGTTGGTAGCAACTGGAACTGAGCCTTATACAGATTGCAACTCATTTATCTTGGCAGAATTGACAATATCTTCCTGAATTGTATTGTTTATTACATCTTGACATAGGCTTTCTATAGAACCAGCCAACTCAGGACAAGCTGTGGTACTCCCTTGAATCGACCCACCAGCTGGTTGACTTGATGAAGCGTGGGCATCACTACCACCTTGAACTGGGCTTTCAGTTACATCACGCTCATTCCCAGATTTTTCTAGACTCGACAGCCCAGTTCTTTGAGCAGCTATGGAGGCATATGATGGAACATTAGATTGTGCATTCTTCACTCATATGTCAACGTGTGTACTCATACCAGGGGCCTGATCAACTGCAGGGACAGTGCAGAATGTTTGTTCATTTATGCTTGAAACAACTCGAAGTGAAGCGGAGCTTTGAGGAACATTGGAATACATTGTACCAGCACCAATTGACACAATATCTGCAAAAGGGAAATGACTTTCGTCAAAAACAACAAGGCGTGAAATAATCAATTTACCATTTGGAGTAAGACATTGATAGCCTCGATGCTGCGGACTATAACCCAAAAATGTGCAGGGCTGCGATCGAAACTCGAGCTTGTGGTTTTGAAACGGTCGAAGGTGTAGAAAACACTTGCAGCCGAACACACACAAGAAACTATAATCAGGTGGCCAACGAAGTAATTTCTCAAACAGGGACATATCATTTAGAACCTTCGTGGGCATCCTATTAATCAAGTACACATCACTAACAACAGCTTGAGACCAAAAATGCAGGGGTAAGGATGCTTGAGCGGGAAGAGTCAAGGCAAGCTCTATTATGTGCCGCTGTTTGCGTTCAACCACACCGTTTTGCTCAGACGTGTGTGGACAAGATACATGATGTCTAATGCCAGCTTCAACAAGAATCATCGAGAGACTACGAAACTCCCCCAATCACTTTGAAGCTCTTCTATGACTGCCCTAAGCTGTGTATGAACTATTTTCGAGAACTGATTAAAAGCAGTCACAGCCTATGATTTTTCCTTTAACAAAAACAACCAAGTATGACGAGTAAACACGTCAACAAAATAGACATAGTAACGAAAACCAACAGAGGACACGTGAGCCGAACCCCACAAGTCTGTAAATACAAGTTGAAAAGGTTGTGTATACTCTGTATTAGACTCATGAAACGGGAGTTTGTGACTCTTCCCAACTCTGTGTTTGGTTTTCAGCAAGCAGTTCTAGATGCAATCAAGGCCAGAAAGATTCCCAAGTCAAGCAACATTTCAATCTTTTCTCGCTTATTGTTTGTTGCTCAAGCAGGCGATGTTGAGGCTCTAAAAGCCCTGTACGGAAGCGGAGATGTTAATCTTGATTATCAGGAAGATGATGGTTTCTCGGCAGTCATGGTTGCAGCCTTGAAAGGTTATGTTGAAGAATTTTTTATGTTGGTCAATGTAGGGGCTGACATTAAAATATTAAGCAAATCTGGTGAGACTGCAACTACGTTCCGACCTGAACCAGAACCGTGACCTGTTTGTGAAGGTGATACTCAAATTTGAACTTGAAAAAGGTAATCACAATGTCGGAGGCTTCTATGCTTTGCATTGTGCCGCACGCCATAGAGCATTAGATGCTGTTAAATTGTTGACGAGCAGAGGCTATGATGAAAACGTCCCTTATGGTGATGGATACACTCCACTAATGTTAGCAGCTAGAGAAGGTCATGGTTCCGTGTGTGAACTATTAATCTTACACGATGTAAATTGTTATTTCAAGAATGCTAAAGGGGAAACCGCACTCTCTCCTGCTATAAAAGCTGTTGGCCTGAAAAATAGCGTGGAATGTGTAATTTCAGAATCGCTTGCTCGCTCGCTTGTTCTTGATGGTTCCCGTGTAATGAAGCATACCAAGAGAGGAAAAGGAAATCCATATAGGAAACAAATTGAAAATGGTGGGAACTACCGGAGTGCTGCAATGGGGAAAGTCAAGCAAATGACATGCGATGTGCCGAGAGGTAGAAGTAGGGCTGAGTCGAGACTTTGAAAGAAACATGCACGGCAAGAGCGATGCTAATGAACCCAGAATATTTTGGGTAGTGACTACCAAGAACAAAGACGTCCATTTTGTATGTGAAGGAGGGTTAGAAATGGTTGAGCTATGGGTGCGAGGAATAAAACTTGCAACTAGAGAGGCTATATTTTGCAACCAGAAAGATAAATAGAGATGAGTTAGAGTTGATATATTAAACGATTTAATTTGTAATTTTGTATCAATAGAGAGATGTTTGGGGATACATAAATGTCACGTGTAGTCTTATTTGCATTTAAAACGTTGTCATTTTTATTTACACTTATATGGCGTCGTTTTGGTCGTAGGGTTAAAAGTCAGATTTTTGCTGAGAATTTGTAATATCGAAGAATTAAAGAATGTTCTTATTTTCTCTCCTCTCAAATTCTAAATCTTCTTCTTATAATATCCCTTCTTCTTTCTCTGAATCTCCTTTAATCCATTGTTTCTCTTCTAGTTCTATTTGGTTCATGACAAATGGTAATCAGAGCCATTCTGATTCCAACCGATAATCTTTGGGTCAGATTCGATATACTAGAGGCTATACTAATGGAAGAAAATAGACTCCTAGCTAAAATACTGGAGTTATTACTGAAAACAAGAGCCAGTTCTACCTACCCAGAAACTGACGATGCAAGGCTTGCAGAAGTTGATGATGTAAGGCTTGCAGAAGCTGACGATGCCCGGCTTGTAGAAAATGCTAATTCGAAGCAAGAAATGTTGTTGATTGTCTTTACCGAAGTTAATATGTTCGATGAATTACCTGATGAGAAACCAAAGGGTTTTGAGAAACCAAATGGTTTTGATAACCCAAGTGAGGCTCTGTTGGAAAATGACCTGATTAAGGGTTTGCTCGAAACCCCACAAGACAAGACTCCAATGGACGAGGGGTGTGAGGACTTGACTAAAGGTATGCTGAATGGTCATCTGTTCAGGGTGTAATGTGGAATTCACTGGTGATGGCTAAGAAGGTGAGTTCAGGTGCAGCTCAGGTGTTCGATGAAAAGATTATGAGACAAGGTAAGGACCCAACGACAATCAAACTATCATCGAATTTGTTGAAAGTAATGACCCATATGTGTTTAGATTACTTTTAATGGCGAAACACAACAAAGCAAGGGGTACATCTTCTAGCAATGTAACTTTAGAAATGACATATCAAGATAATAAGGGATTAGAATCTGGGAACTCGTCTCTTGAGGAGCAGAAAAGCTCATTCGGTGGATCGAGGATTGATCTAGAGAAACAGTTGCAAGCTTGGAGAAAAAATCCTTCGTGGGTCAATCAACCTCCAGAAATTAAAGGTCACCGTATCAAAAGAGTCTCTATGCAACCTTAAGGCAAAACTTGATGTTAGGTTGCCCCCAAATGCAGAGTATGGTATTATAACTGGTTCCCATAGCAAGAGAGTTTTTAAGAACATTAAGGAAGTGATGTCAAAATAGGTATTAGATGATGGATGCCAAAGACAGCCAGTAGAGGTGGAGCAAGCAGCTTTGTGGAGATTCCTTTGGTGGTCAAAGACCATCTTAGTTCGTGTTTGTGTGGATCACTCAACGAAATTCGAACAGAAAACACAGAATTTATGAAGAAGTTTGAAGATCAATGGAGAATAGAGCCTATTTTTGTCGATGAGGAAACTTGTTATCCTTTCAAACCTACAACCTTGCGCCAAGTACTAGACCCAATGCTTCTGAACTTTGATTATGGAGAACATTGGATTTCTCAACAAGGGTTGGCAATGGAGGTTTTGTCTGATATGTCTTACTTGGGGCTTCAGAAAACCAACAGTTGATCTTAGTGTCAGATGTATGTCATCTAGAGCACAAAAATGTGACACAAAGGCTTGAGAACAATTAGTGAGTTGGTGGGAATATCAAGTTAAAAATTTAATGCTTCAGTTGCATAAAAGAGATGATTTTTGTGATTTTTATCCCCCACTCCTGAAGATAAAGCATCATGTGATGTAGCTGTGCATTCTATTTTTGATGTTATCAAATACATGTGGCATGCCTGCAAGCCAGGAATTTTTGGGTTATCCCGGACATGGCTTTATTCACCAACTAGTGATATTAATGTTTCTATTAAATTGTTTAGCGAAGAAGCTCTAGGCAATGAGAAAACTTCTTCCTCATGGTTGATTATTCTGTCTCTATATTTGAGACTTACAAGTGCAGAACAAGATTTGGTGTTTTCTTCAACTCCTAAAGAAATGAGAAAAGTTATCGTAACAACAAATATAAAAGAAACATCATTGAATTTAGAGGGTATTGTCAACGTTGTTGATAGTGGCTTCTCAAAACAATGATTCTACAATCTGAGCGCAGATATAGATAATCTTGTAGTAGCACACCTATCCAAGACATCTGCTAAACAAAGGGCAGACAAGGCTGGTAGAACTAGAACTGGGAAGTGTTACAGATTGTATTCGGATGCAATGTTTGTTCAAAGAATTCCAGAGATCCAAAAGGCAGATCTTGTTTCTTGTGTGATTCGGCTAGAAACATTAGGAATTAGTAACATTTTGGACTTTGATTGGCCAACATCTCCATCTCCTGAATCGATGATCTAAGCGCTTGAAATACTTTATTCACTTGGTGGTCATGATGAGGATGCCAAACTCACTTCACTTGCTAGTTTCCCAGTTAATGAAGTTTCACTGTAATCAATGGTTCGTCTTTCTAACCAAAGCCTACATTCACTACCTTAGCTTCCCAATTAAGGATTTTCCAAATTCACTAAGAATTTCTTCCCCTTTTAACAGGCTTAGGAGGCAACCTTTACAACCTAGACTCAATTACCAAACCTAAGCTTTGAGAATCCTCTTTAACAAGAGAAAAACAAAGCAAACAATAAATCTCTCTACAAGGTATGTGTTTGCACTCTTGCTCTCACCCAAAATCCTAGAACACTTGAGCATACATTGACAATTTGGCTCACAAGTGTTTGTTGATACAAAAATATACAATTTAAGCCCTAAGACACTTTTTCAATCATAGACATATTGGCTTGATGATCATTAGTTGTTCCAAGTGCTTGAAGGGTCCTTTTATCTTCCCAAATGAGTTCTTAGCCATTGAAGACCGTTGGGATGATTTGGAGCCATTGGACACTTTATTTCCCGCAATAAATGCAGTTCTGGAGACATCCGTATTAATACACGGATAGCCATATCGATACTCGTTTTTTAAAAACTAGTGTATGCTCGCCACAGCCTTAGTGTATCGATACGTCTTGGAGCGAATTGGTACGGTGATTCGGTATGCTACAGTCCATATCAGTATCGGTGGGTTTTGAAAAACTAGGATCGGTACGCGTATAGGCGTATTGGTACGACCCTATCCGTATCGGTACACGTAAGCTTGTACCGGTATGGTTTTTTGGTTCTGAAAAATATTGTAGCTGAAACCCTAAAGTGTATCGATACGAGGTGTAACTGTATCGGTACGGTCATGCTAAAATCTTGAGTTTGGCTACTGTAGAACATTTTAGACACTTCCAAAACTTTTTAAAAATACCTCAAACTTATTTCAAGTTGTTTGGACTTAAAAACTTTAACACTCCTTCCCCGATGGTTAGGGGTATTTTTAAAAATTAGGGTATTTAAAATTGACTTAAAAACTATAACACTTCCAAAACCGGGTACGAGTCGGAATGTTATGACTTCTTTAATCCAAAAATCAGGGTAATTTTTAAATTTTCAAAAATCTTCCTGATGGTCACCCATCTTAAAATTTCTATAGCCTAAGCACGCTTAACTTTATTTAAAATTGACTTGAATTATTTGTTCGAGTTCCAATCATAAATCAATTAACTTAACATGCTACTCATCACTTAAGGTTATTCTTAACCTTGAATCTTTCCAGAAACACAAATTATCTTGAAACTATAACGAACTTTAAAGGCCAATCACACTCAAATAAGTTTAGCAAATATACATGCCACTATAATAATCAAACCTTAACTAGGATGTCATTACTGTGATTACCTATTGAGCTTTTCAATATTGATGCAATGTTTTCCCCCTCTTATCTTGATTTACCTACGTGTGTACAATCAAACACAGGCTAAGTACGAACTTAGTGAGGCAATAAATGAAGTTAATAACAATAATTTAAACTTTCTTCAACTTCACAGCTACATTTATATAGCATGATATATGCCAATGCATCAACTTTCACATTGCAGTAGTAATTATTTACTATATGCCAATGTCATAAGATTTTCATGCTTGCCCGTTTATCATAATATGTTGTATATGCATAAATGCATCATGATCACTAGGCAAGTATACCATCATATTAATTATATATCAACATAATATAAACTGGATATAAATTTCTTGCCGATGTACTTGTCATTTACTTCAAGTGTTCATATAAATTAGATACCTGAATATACACTAACCTGTTTACTATTTATTATCCGTTTATTTATAGCACAAACTAAACCTTGAGGACCCTGGGTACGCGAGTCAAATATGCACTGAAGTGCTCCCGATTTCTGCACATTTATAAGGCTGTGCTAACCTCCCGATTTTTCGCACGTTTATAAGGTCGTGCTTACCATGCACTAAGTGTCCTTTATATACACTATAGTGCTATCCTGGATACCCGAATATGCAGCGTGCTGCTGGACTCTATGGCATGCCAACTATACCTTGTCCATTAATGACTTATTTGGGCATAATTTCCGTATTTATTCTATCCATGGCAATGTATATCATTATCATTTAACATTGGGTAGTTCATACCCGAAATAACATTCATGATATAACATCATATATAACTAGTGATCCATGCATTAATATTCACTTTTGACATATTTAAAATGTGTCAAATATATGATCAAGGACATAAATATCATGTCAATATATAAACCTGGTAGACTTATCGCAAGTCTTACCAATGATGTATAAAACATCCATGTATCATGTTATGTATGCATTGCACTCACCTGAGCCATTTATTAGCATGCCTCACTAAATTCTACTTGATCATTTCCTTTATAGAACCTCGAATCTTCTTTGATTCGGTCTTGACTTCATTAATCACATGAATAAGATAAAATATTTGTTAGATTCAAATCTAACAATACCTTAAACACGCTATCTAATATAATCATTCGAATAGAAAATTTCCAAATATTTTTCCTTTCTTCCTTGCATTGTTCAAAAACTCATTATGGTCCCTAGTGACCAATTTGAACCTCCAATAATTCTTTCGAGCTTGTTATCAAACATTTAGGTACAAAATGTATCAAATTCTATTTTCTGACAACTTGCGCTACCTTCAAAGATTTACTTATACCAGACAGAATACATACTAGATCTTAATTTCTTTTATACTGAAGAAACTAGATTCGATAACGGTTCTAACGGTATAAGTCACATAGATTGAAAAAATCTACAAAAATTATGAAAATTCTTCAAACTCCCGTCACAGTGATGTTCTGACCGAAACTGTTTTGTAAATTTTCTGACATTTATTCGATTAAAAATTCATATCTTTTAACTCGGAACTCGAAATCAGATTCTGTTTGTTGGAAATGAAACTAGACGAACAAATCTTTACAACGATATAAAATTCAGCATCTAACCATTTTTGTAGAATTTATGGTAAATTTTCGAAGTCACTGCCAAAATTCAATCTTCTTCATAGCTTTCCATGATAAACTTTTAATTTATACTAACTTCTTCTTATTTTTCTTGTCAATTTAGTCTCATCATTTGCTTCAAACCACCAATTCATCATCTTCTTCATCAAATAATTATTCAAAATAATTCCCTTTAATTTTCTTTCTTTGCCTAAAATAGTCACTAAAATGCAAAGGTAAGAATTCAAACTTTTTAACTTTGCAATTTAGTCCTCAAATCAACACTACTACCTTAATTCTATTATTTTAACTAAAAATCAGATTTAATCCCCATCCAAGAATTCATTTCTTATTTGGTCGCTTGATTTTGACAATTTGTCAAAATGGTCCCTAATTCAATTCAACATTGGTTTAGCATTCTAACATCAATTTCACATCTCCAACATCATTAATTGCATAAATACACTCCAAATTCATAAAATTTAGATTCAGTCCTTTAACTTTGAAGCTTGCCGAATTGGTCCCTATAAATTTTAACTTAGGGTTTTGCTTCCAAACAACAAATCAAACTTACTAGATCATTAATCCAACATCACAAACCCTAAGTTAGACTTAAATTCATAAACCCTAATCTTCTCCATACAAAAAAATATGTAGGGTTTAAATCTTAACTCAAAAACATGATTTTAACATCATATAAGCTTGATTCTAACTTAAATTCAACAATGGAATCATAAAATTTCAAAAGCCCCAATTTTGTTCATAAACCCTAATTTCCTTCTCATGTAAAATTCTCATCAATCAAGCATGTATTCCATGAATTAAGTACATCCAAGATAGAGCTTGAAGAGTATAACAACTTTGTAGTTCAAAAGATTACCTAAAAATCGAGTTTCGGGGCTTGAATCGAGCTTGGAAATTTTCTCCCTTTCTCCCCATATTTTCGAAAATAGAAGATGAAGAAGGCATCATCTTTTGGCCTTTTAACTTTAAATCTCTCCAATTGTGCCACTTGTATTATATAAATGAATTTTAAATTCATTCAAATAGGGAAATTACAAAAGTGCCATTTTATCCAACGGTTGAGATTGATTTTATCATCAATCAAGGGCCAAGATTTAATCTTTAATTTTCTTCTTCCAAAAATAGCCCTTGTAACTTCAAATATTTCAAAATTGTCATCCCTACCAATTGACCAATTTGCCCTCCAACTAATCTTTATTTACTAGTTTGTTTCAAAATTGCCATTCCATTATAATCTAACTAAATTAGTTCCTTCTCAATCGGCCACTATTCCATAAATATCATTTTATGATTTTCCATGGCTTATGGAACAGTCTCTGCAATTTCAATTCAATCCGATTTCCCGATATTCACTAAATACTTCTACTATGATTTTACCTTTACCGAGCTATCGTATCTATTCCGAAAATTCTATATTTCCATAATGTTCCTCATATCATCATCCTTCATCCAATGACCTAGATTTAATCTTGAGTTAGTAGTTTACCAACTTTGCCCTTGTGAATTTCCAAAATTACGATCTTGCCATTTTTCATCTAAAGGCTCATATTTAGCATGGAAAATCAACTTAAATCCAAGGGTTCATATTCTTCCAACACAAAGAAAATATCTCAGGCATGTAAAATGACATAATCAACCGTGGCTTATCATCATTCAAAATATCCTAAATATTCGATTCGATCCGATTATCCAAATATTCTTTCGAACTTTATCGCTTTATAACCAATAATACAAACTCCGTATGAAAAATTTGAGTAACACGAAAACGTCATTCTTGGGGGCAAACTATTCATTTACGAGGTTAAAATACACAACTTTTGAAAATTATACTTTGGTCCCTAAACTTTTCCAAAGTTTTCACTTTGACCCCAAAACTTTCAAAATTTTTATTTTGGTCACTAACCAAAAAATTTTGGATATTACAAAAACATTTTTGAAATCTTTTCAATTTAGTCCAAAACTATTTTTTAATTATTATATCAAAACAAAAATTCTAACAATCTCCCCTTTTTTGATATAATAAAACCAACTTGAAAACTTGTTTTTGAGGTTCTCCCTCTTAGTAAAAATAAATTTTGAATAAGATTTTAAAAATATAAATATAGTTAAAGCTCCCCCTTATACACTTGAAAATTCAATTTTTCAAAACATTCTCCCCCTTTTTGTTATATCAAAAATGGTTCAAACCAAAGTTTGAAAACTTTTAAGTCCATAACAATGGAGAATTTTAAAACAAATTTTGACAAAAATAGGTTTTGTTAAAATAGGCTTTCCTTACTCAAGCATCAAAGAAAGGTTAGTCCAACAAATATATATTTTCTATTTGAATTAAAATAAATAAATCAAATTAAAAACAAATAAATCAACTAATTTTACCACTTGAACTAAAGGTAGGATGTGAAGCCTTCATTCTTCAAGTGATCTTCCTTGTGTGTATAAAGCTCCCCCTTAATTTCATCACTTGTTGATCAATGCTCCATGACACCTAAAATAAGACAATCAAGAATGTTTTGGTATCCAAATTGATTTGGATCCATAGGCATTAGTAGCACAAATTTTAGTCCCCTTAGGAATCCATTTTTCAATTTCATCCTTTTTATTTGAAGCAATTAGTCCTTTTGGGACCTAAATACTTCTAAAACATTTTCCATTAAAATATCTAGGGGCACTAGATTGTCTTTGATAAAAAAATTGATTTTGCAAAATTATTTATCTTTTCTAATTCCTTGGAAATCAAATCTTTTTATTTCTTAAGATCGTCTACTTCTTTTTTATGATCTTTTTAAAAATTTTGAAGCAAATTTTGAAAGTTTAAAACTTTAAGTTTAAAATCCTTGATTTTTGCTTCATATTCCAAATTGGTTTTAGAAAGCATTTCATTTTCTATTTTCAATTTTGAAATCAATTTCTTGTTTTTAGAAAATGAAGCCTTAAATTCAAAAATCAATTCATCACAGGCTTCTTGTAACTCATCAAAAGTATAAGAATTAAAATTAGATGAGTTAGAAGTTACCTCTCCCTCTTGGAGGGCCATAAAGCATAGGTGGGCTACCTCATCTTTATTGGTGGAGTCTTCATCACTCCATGTTGCCACATATGCTTTCTTTGAAGATGACCCCTTATCGTTGAAGCGAGGGCAATCGTATTTGGCGTGCCTCGTCTTCTTGCATTTGGAGCACTTAGAAGGATCCTTCATTTTCTTCTTCGATTCATGCTTGGATTTTTCACTTTTGTTCTTCATGAATCGGGCAAACTTCTTGAAGAGATGGGTCATCTCTTCATTCTCACTTTCCTCCTCACTTGAATCTTTTTGATGGCTTGTGGAGGTGTTTGGGACAAGCTTGAAGTGATCCATGAAGGTGCAAACGAGGTAAAGGAGATAAAGATTGGTATACTCAACCCCAACTATGAAAACTTCAAGATGGACCCGAAAGAAGACATCACAATTATGTTCGACCGTTTCTCCACAATCGTCAACGAACTCAATGGCCTTTGAGAGGAGATTTCGAGAGACAAACTCATTCAAAAGTTGATTTATTCACTTCTCGAATCATGTGAGAGCAAGAAGACGGTTATCATTAAAGCCAAGAACTTAAAGGAACTCAAGCTTGATGAGCTAATTGAGTCTCTTCTTACCCCTGAGTTGATGTCCAAACCATTGTTGGGCTCGAAGAATCAACCGTTCTTGCTTGCCAAGTAGTGGAGAAGTTGCTATTGGGTGATTTTTGTGGGAAGCAAAAAGATAGAAAAATGAACACAATAATTTAGAATGGTTAAACTTTCTAACCAAAGCCTACATCCACTACCTTAGCTTCTCAACAAAGGATTTCCCAAATCCACTAAGAATTTATTCCCTTTTTAACAGGATTAGGAGGCAACCTTTACAACATAGACTCAATTACCAAGCCTAGCATCCAAAGCTTACAACCCAAGCTTTGGGAATCCTCTTTAACAAGAGAAAAACAAAGCAAACAATAAATCCCTCTTCAAGGTATGTGTTTGCACTCTTGCTATCAGCCGAAATCCTAGAACACTTGAGCATACATTGACAATTTGGCTCACAAGTGTTTGTTTATACAAAAATATACAATTTAAGACCTAAGACACCTTTTTCAATCATAGGCATGTTGGCTTGATGATCATTAGTTGTTCTAAGTTCTTGAAGGGTCCTTTTATCTTCCCAAATGAGTTCCTAGCCGTTGGAGACCGTTGGGATGATTTGGAGCCGTTCGAGACTTTATTTCCCGCAATAAATGCAATCTTGAGACATCCGTATTGATACACGAGTAACCATATCGATACTCATTCTCCAAAAACTAGCTGTTATGCTCGCCATAGCCTTAGGGTATCGATACGCCTTGGAGCCTATCGGTACAGTGGTTCGGTACGCTATAGTCCGTATTGGTACGAGGGTTTGATACAGGGGTTTAGTACGCTGCAGGGAAATAGCCGTTGGGGGGTTTTGAACCAGCCGTTGGGGATTTGAAAAACTAGGATTGGTACACATATAGGCGTATCAATACGAACCTCCGTATCGGTGCGTGTAAGCTTGTACCGGTACGGTTTTTCGATTCTAAAAAATACTATAGCTAACACCCTAAAGTGTATCGATACGGGGTGTAACAGTATCGGTACGGCCGTGCTAAAATTTTGAGTTTGACTACTTTAAAACATTTTAAACACTTCCAAAACCTTTTGAAAATACCTCAAACTTATTTTCAAGTTGTTTAGACTTAAAAACATTTTTAAATTTTTTTCAATTTAGTCCAAAACTATTTTTCAATTATTATACCAAAACAAAAATCCTAACAGGTTGCAAAAATGATATCTTAAAACGAGTTTGAGTGTTCAGATGAAATTATTACCCTTGTTGTTCTTTTCATCCAGTCGATCTGGTTTTCTATTCAAGGAGCACACAAGGAATCGACTAAAGCCAAATTGAGATTTGTTGCTGTTGAAGGTGACCATGTTACTTTCATGAATATTTACATAGGATTTCTCCAATCAGACAAATCTTTTAAGTGGTGTCATAGGTCTCAATTTCTTGATTTCAATCCTTGGGGACAAGAATCGAGTGCAGTGAGAGGTATTGTCATGGCCCTAAGTTGGAAATTAAGGATTAAAGATGAATTAAGTAATATAGGGATGTATACGAGGATTGTGTCATATAGTACATCGATGGGAGTTTGCAATAATGCAAGAATATTTGATCCAGGGGGAAGCTTTATAGTGACAGCTACAAGGACAAGGGTTGTGTAGCAATGGATGGTAGAAGAATTTCAAAGAATCGAGTATTTACGAACACCTACACGGCACAAGAAAATAGCTTCTGCTTGATATGATTTCATCAGTTTTTCAGCTTCTGAAAGCATTTCTCCGGGTTCTCGAGTTAAATTTAGCTAAAACAAAAAGAGCAATGGGAAATTTTGGTCTAACCATTTGAAGATTTTCAGTGATTTCATAGAGGCTAAAGCTGGACATATGAGTTTTTTTCTTTAATCCTTGAGGACAAGGATTCTTTCCGAGCGGGAAATATTGTCACGTGCCGTCTTGTTTGCATTTAAAACGTTTTTGTTTTATTTACGCTGGCATGATGTCGTTTTGGTTGTAAGCTTTAAAAGTCAGATTTTTGCTAGGGATTTGGGATATGAATGTTCTTATTTTCTCTCCTCTCAAATTCTAAATCTTCTTCTGATATCCTTTCTTCCTTCTCTGAATCTCCTTTAATCCGTTGTTTCTCTCCTAGTTCTATTTGGTTCATGACAATAAACTCTACGTCGTCTTCTTCCTTGTTGCATATCATTTTCTTTCTCTTATCCCCATCAAGTGCGTAGCTACAATCTTATGTTAAGAAGAATAGTATTTACTATATAATGTACATATGAATAAACGATGCTAAAAAATTTTCTGAAAATGAATTTGCCTAATTACCATAAATAAAAATTGGAATAATAAAAAGGATTTAATTAGACATTAATTCTGGCTCTCCACATCTCTCCAACGACCTTCAGTGGCTGTGGATTATCCGGTTCCCTGTCTCGTTGTCCCGATGTAAAATACAAATATCCATCCCAAAAAGCAGCCAGGGTAGTCTTGACCCTGTAAGGAAGCTTTCCGATCACTGACCAAGTCTGAAATTAGCAAGTTAAACCCTGTTTCAGCATTTGATATTTGCTCTGTAATTGTGGATAATATTGAAATAGGGACAAGGCATATACCAGTGAATCTAAATGGAACTGGAAAACCTCCCCAACAAGTATCATTCTGTTGTTCACTGGGTGCTTTTCCGTCGTACCCCCTGTAATTATGATCGAATTGTTGACAATTACCCTGGAACATTCTATATGGGAGTTTGGTTTTGGCATTGGAGGTATGACTTTCCATTTCTTAATTTCACCTTCTAGCATGTAAACATCTTCATAGACCACCTAAACCGGTGAAGAACCAATATTAGGTTATGAAGAATCAATACAGAACCAAACTTATCCTAGGTTGTCTGAATAATGATCACCATAATGTACCTCATTCCTGCGTGAACATTTGAAGATAGGTGATCCAGGTTTTGCCATGAAATCTCCCTCTTGACCACCGATTACGAACAGTCGGTCATTGGCCACAACACAAGCTCTGTTGAAGAGTTTAGCTACATGCATAATTAGACGATGTTGAAAAGCTAGGAATATATTTGAAAGACTAGTTACCATACCTATGCGGTCCTCCACGAGGAATCGGGATCTCGGACCGCCAATCTTTCTCCAATGCCTTGCCATCTTTTACTGCTATACTCCAATGCTCCAATCCAGGTGTATGGCGGTTTTCTTTGCTGCCCCCCATCACATGGAGCCTGCCTCTCCACAACTGAGTTGCAGGAGCATACCTGAAAATTCCAGTGTTGAAAGTGCAGTGTTATGGAAAACCATGTACCCCAGTGCTGTTCGAGTAAATACAGATCGGAGTGACTTGCCTGGGGGCTGGTAAAGGAGGAAAGTCGAGCCATTTCCTTGTCTGAGTATCGAGAACATAAGCAGCAGAAGTTGGGCTCCTACATTGTGGTCCGTACTGACCTGAGACCATATATATGAATCTCCCATCACTGGACACTCCGAGATGTGAATTCGCCATGTATTTCGGCGCATCAAACCTGGCACACCATGTATTATCGGTGAAGTTAAACACATCAACATGAGAATGCACCTGCAGGACACCCAATGCAGGAGTCATTCAAGACCTTCAAACCAAACAATCAAAAGGTTGAGAAACATGGAACCATTGTAGAAATAATGTTACATTACATAGTCGAGGGTGCCGTATCCCGAAAGAACATAAAAAAGATTGTTAATCTGTATTGATGATTGTAATCACTCATTTTCACTTGTAAATATATTAATATTGCATGTATATTTATTATATGAATGTTACTGATATAAGGTGATGTGTGCATGTATAAGCTATGTATACGTATTAGGGATGTATGTATGTCGCGTATGTATCTAGAGTATAAGTGTATCTGATTAATATATAGATGTTATGTTAATTATATGTATGATTATACGTATACTAGAATATTATATTAATTAATGATTGTATAATATAAGTATATATTTTCGTATGTATATGTATTGCTGTTATAATTATACTATTATTATTATTGGGCTGACAAAATGAAAGAATTAAATATATTAGACCCAAATAAAAATTTACAGTCCAATTACAAATCCAATTACAAGGCCCGGTTGGCCCAAATCTGAATCTTATCTAATTACAATGTGCAGGTAACTGTGGGCCGTTGGATCAAGATCTGATCCAACGGCCACGATGCAATAGAAGTCAAAAATATCTGCCAGGCGCGTGTTCCACACGTATGGACCGTTCGAGTGCCACGCGCGCGTGTGATCCACGCGCGGACGCTTTAACATACCACGCCCGCGTAAGATCCACGCGTTCTGACTCCTCGACTGCGGAGCTCCACGTGGCGAAATCTGAAGCCGTCTCATCAAATCGAGGCTTCATCCAGGCCGATCGTTCTTCAAGCCATCTCGACCGTTAGATCAGATCAGATCTAACGGCCGAGAACGTGTCCGCCACCGGGCAGAGTGTCCACACCGCCACACACTGATATTCGAAATATGCCCAAGACAACAAGCAAAAATGTCAGTTCAGATCTGAAAAAGAAGATGCAACTTGCAACAAACAGAGGGTAATATATATGAAACGGGGCTTTTGTAACAAAAAAAAGAACGTGAGGTAAAAAAAAAGGAGAGAACGGAGATCTTGTAATACAAAAAAAACCCTGAAAGTTGTAAACTTCCAAGATAATCAAAAGACAGTCCAGTGGTAAATTTTTTGTCTCTTTTTCTTACTTGTTTCTTTACATGCATATACGAAATAGAATAAAAAAAAAAAAAAAAAAAGTAGTCTTACTGGCGTTGTGCATGGGTCTTCCCTCCCTCGGTGATAAGCCTTTCGGCTTCTACAAGCCAGATCTGGTGAACTAAAGGGAGGAGAAGACCCTTTGTAGTTGTGTTTTGGTCTAAAAAAATATTTTTTTGAGGTTCGTATTTCCTAGATCTATGACAAATAAGGGCGTATCCTCTGAATCCAACCACGGATTCATGTTGAGGACGAAAAGAAGGTTATTTTGGTGTATTTTGGGAGCCTACCGGCGCCGGTTAGCGGCGGCCGGCCGCCGGATTCTGGGTTTCAGGAGAACAAAGAGAGAAAATGAAGAACACGGTTCTTACAAAAACCAGAAAATGAAACAAATGGCCAAAATTTTGATTTCGGCCTAAAAAGAGGGTTTATATAGGTGTTTTTATTTTGCTAAATGGGTAAATTACACACTTAATCCCACCGCGTTTTCAATATTTTCATTTTTGTCTTGCCGCATGGTATAATCACAATCCCAGTCCCCGATATTTCAAAAGGTTACAATTTCGTCCCTAAATTACACCAATCGGTCTCGAATGGTAAAATTACGTCCTTAACCATCCCGCGTTTTTGGATTTTTCACTTTGAGTCAGCCCCTTGGTCTAATTACAATTATGGTCCTTTTAGGTTTTGTTTGTTTCGCAATTTCTTCCCTAAATTACATATTTTTGTTCTTAAACTTCCACTTGACTTTCTTTCGTTTTCTTTCATTTCATCCTGTTTTCTTTGTAAATACTAATGTTTGTATTATAATCGTATATGTTGATGTATTCTATTATTTTATTTTTATTTTATGTCTCTCGTATATGACTCGTATTTTATGTTTACATATATGTGTATTAAGATTATAATGGTCATGCGTTTTTATCCAGTTATTCATATCAAGCATGTTATGTTTTAGTTGATTCGTACATGGCGTATTTTGTATTTTATATGTGTGTATTTCCTTGTTCTTTTAGGGTTACATGTTAGTGTATTTACCCTTTTGTATGCGATATGTGGACCCATATATGTTGAAATACGTTTTATTACCAAAGATGCATGTCTTTTTGAAATATTTGTTCGTCTATATGTACTTATTCCTGCCTTGCTATTTTGACATATGATAGTTGTTTTTATCTATTATTTAGAATAATATGTATATATATACATGTTTTAGTCTAAAATATCATTCATGTTAAATTAGTATTCTGGTATGTCAATATTTATTATATTTAAATATTTTGCCATGTTTTACGTTTTTGCCACTAAGATTGCATATCAAGATATAACTTGTTAATGCGGAGTCCTTTTATCTGAGCGTAAACGGGGCCAGTATCAAGCGTAGTGATAGTGGTTGGGCGTTTATTCTCGGGTAACGGGACCCTTAAAATATATTCGCAATTATAACCGAAATTTAAAATAATCGTCACTCTAGTCCGGAAAATCCAATATTAATAAAGCGGTAATTATTAAAGTACCAATTTTTGGGCGGTGTGGGGGTGCTAATCCTTCCCCATCCGTAACCGACTCCCGAACTCTGTCTTTTTGAATCTCTGGTTTTATGGTGTCCGGCCTACCTAAGTGGCCGGTGGCGACTCCATTTTTATGAGGTTTTTTTGTAAACCCCACGGAATAAATATTTTATATCAAAAAAAATCACAAACTCCTTCGAAAAACCATCGTTTTTTTAATTAGCGATTTGAAAAGAAGAGGAACATCGCTACAGATGGCGACTCCGCTGGGGACATTTTTGTTTCTTCGAAAAAAACAAATGAGAGTCAAGCTTTTAAAATAATTACCGCTTTACTAATATTGGAAATTCCGGATTAAAGTGACTATTAAATTAACATTCGGTCATAATTGCGCGTTTATTTTAACGCATTTAAAATATGGCATATAAACCCGTCTTTTTAAGTGGGGGGAAAACGCTAATGCTTTCGTGGAGATATCGTTCTCCCGTATGGGCCTAGCAAGTACCTTCGGGGCTCGAGTACCTTATGCTTTAAATAAGGATATCGTTCCTTTCAATGCGGCGCATAAGCGAATGGGTCCCCCTGAATTGAACCCGGTTGAAAGGAGCCTATAATGGGTGATGATCGGGGGCCTTGCTACCCTTAGTAGGGGACAGCAAGGACAATTCGGGTACCTCCTAGAACCAAGACTGCATGTAGAGAATACATAGAAACCTACCCATTTAGAGCCATGCGGATAACCTTAGGTTTTAGACGGGATAAATAGGGTTGTTTTGTGTGTTTATTCTGTTTAATTTTGTCATTTTATTTATATATTTATCAATTTTATCTGCATCGACTTGTTTTCTTTTCGCTTTTTGTTCTTTTTCTCATACATCATTGCATTTGCATCACATAAAGGTACTGGATCAAGTGGTTTGCCTGATCAGAAAGTCTTTCATCATGGAAAAAAGGTGTCTTAGGAAAGAGGAGCTTAATTTGTCAGTCAGACATTGGTCAGAGGTCAACCAGAAATCAGCAAGGGAAAACAGGCTGTTCATCATGAGAGAGAAAGTGTCGCCGTATGGAAAAGAAAATCCATGAGTAGTCGAAATAGACTGTTAGAGATGCAAAAACTGTACGATGACACTATTCAAAAATTGGGGCAAAGCCAAAGTCAAAATGATGAATTAAAAGGAAAGGTAGCGGAAGTCAAACACTCACTTCGAATGTACTACCACAGGAATAATTTCGCTGAGCTGCAAGAAAGAGAACGCGAAGTGGGTGTGTTACAAGCACGAACCGGGTCCCTCGAAGCAATTGTGGAGGATTACAAGGAAAGAATTAATGTGTTCGAGGAAGCTGCAGCCGGAGGAGACACCTATTGGCAGAAGAGATTACGCGACGCTGCTCGAATGGTACATGACAGAGACCAGTACTACGCAAACCTAATGGTGGACATACAACGAGTCGCCAGACATGTAAATGATTTAGCTGTCGAGGCTGAGACACTCCGACCTTTTATAGCCCCGGGAATGGAAGAAGCTCCTAGGTTCCTCAAGCTGCTCAAGGCAATTGGAAAGTTAGGAGATAGAGCTAGAGTCTATCTATAGGACTCTGTGTTATAATTAGATCTTTTGTACTAGGGATCTTTACTTTGTAACACAAATTTTGTTGTAATCAAGACCCTTTAATTCCCGTGAAAGTAATTCAAAAGGGTGATTACCAGCGGAATCAGTACCTTGTCTGCATGCATTCTTGCATTTGCATCATAACATTCGCATCATTGTACATGCATTTATTTTTTGCAACCATATTAACAATATTGTGGCATTGTATGTAGTGTGTTAACTCGCAATCATTCATCACCTATACTTTACCCGGCTACAAAGAAAGCTCATGGAAGAAAGAATAATCAGTCTAGAAAGAGGGCAAAGAGAGCTCGAGACAAGGCTTGAAGAGGCCCAGAGAAGCCTTAGTGATCAGATTGCGCAGTCACAAACATCCATAGTTTCTGATATAACTGCATTACTGGCAAAAAGTCTTGGAAAACGAGTAGCAGAAGAAAATGTTCAAGAACCAGAGGGTACCCCGGCTCACTACAAGGTTCAACCAACGACACCAAACCAGGCTAGGAAGGTGTATATTGACCCTGCAGGAATATCTTCTAGCTTTCAAGTAGGGGCACCTGAGACTCAACCCCCTGATACCGAAGCACTTTATGAAGAAGAAGTGCCGGATCTAAACATGGTCGAAAGGATCAGGAATGAGGTAGAGAAAAAGTGGGAAGAAAGATTTCGCCTTATGGAAGAAAAATTTAAAGCGTTACAATCAAATGAAGAATCAGGAAACGACGCTAGTGACCTAAGTCTGGTGTCTGATCTTGTCTTGCCGCCAAAATTCAAAACGCCAGAGTTCGATAAATATGATGGAACCACATGTCCTTCTGCACACATAACGATGTATTGTAGAAAAATGGCGGCTTACCATAAAGATGAAAAGCTACTGATCCATTGTTTCGAGGATAGTCTAACTGGAGCGGCGTTACGTTGGTATACTCAGTTAAGCAAAGCGAATGTTAAAACATGGAAAGATCTGTCTAAAGCATTTACTGAGCAATACAAACATGTAAAAGCATGATCCCTAGCAGAATTATGCTAGAAAATATGGGGCAGAAGTCCAATGAAAGCTTGCGACAATATGCCCAAAGGTGGAGAGAAGTGGCCGCCCAAATCCAGCCACCTATCCCGGAGCATGAAATCACGCCATTATTTGTCAATACTCTGAAAGGGGCACTCTTCGATCGCCTCATTAATAACACAACACAGTGTTTTGCCGACTTGATCAGGACTGGGGAGTCTCTCGAACTGGCAATTAAGAGCGGCAGAATTGATTATGGGGAAGGGTCTCGAAAGTACAACAAGAGAAGTGAAGTAAACACCACCAGCACCTATACCGCCCCGAAGAACTTCACAGTCTCACAACCACAAGCACCTGTGGGAAAAACACAAAATTTGAATCAAAGAGATGAGAGAGTCACCAGAAAAGAGAAAGAGAGGAGAACTTTCACTCCCCTACCTGTTTCGTACACAGAACTTTATTCCCAGTTATATGAAGCAGACCTGGTCCGACCATACATCGTTACTCCTGTCAATCCACCCTTCCCGCCTTGATATAATCCAAGCGCACATTGCGACTATCACGGCGGTACCCCGGGACATCCCACTGAGAACTGTCTTGCCTTCAAAAAGCTTGTACAGAACTTAATCGATTTTGGGATATTAAAGTTTGAAGAGCCGAGTGTAGCCAACAACCCGCTGCCCAATCATGGAAGCAGAGGAGTTAATGTCATAGAAGAATGCTTTACCAGGAGGATAAAGGATGATGTGTCAGAAATCAAGTCTCCTTTACGGTGGGTATTTGAACAATTATGCATGGCTCGTGTGATCAACAAGGGCATGATAATAAGGCAGAAGGAATGTGGAAAGTATTGCGAATTCCATCAGACTGAAGGGCATGATATCCAAGGATGTGACGAGTTCAAGAAATTGGTGCAGAAATTAATGAATGAAAAACAAATTGAATTCTTTGAGGAGCCCATGGGAAAGAAGGGGTCGGACGTACACATGACGGATAGCCCCAAAACTAAATACGGGAAGGATAGACCTTTTATTATCTCTCCCAGGCCAGGGAATGCAGGTGTCTCCCAAGGAGAAACCAGCAAAATAAATCCCAAAATCGTCAGTTCAGCACCATCTCCATTCCCATTCAAAGACATGCGACAAATTCCCTGGAATTATGCCGTGAATGTGACCATACCAGAAAAATCAGAACACGAACAGGTAAAAGAGCCTACGCTGGAAGACCAACAAAGCCAAAACGATGTGAACGTTGGTGAGGCAGACCATTTCACAAGGAGCGGCCGATGTTATTCCTCCGAGGCTTTGAGAGCGGCTGAAAAAGATAGGGGAAAGAGTACAGCAGTTAGCCCTACGCAGATATTTGGAGAAGAACCTCCCCAAAAGATAAATGAGCCGGTAACTGAGGCCCAGGCCAAAGAATTTCTAAAGTTCTTGAGACACAGTGAGTACAGCGTAGTGGAACAACTACGAAAACAACCGGCCAGGATCACAGTGCTGGAATTACTCTTGAGTTCAGAGAAGCATCGGGAGACGCTATTGAAAGTGCTGAATCAAACTTTTGTGCCCCAGGACATTTCTGTAACAAACCTGGACATGATAGTGGGGAATATTACCGCCTATAATCATATCACATTCAGTGATGATGAGATCCCGGAGGGAGGAATGGGTCTACCAAAGCCCTTAACATCACTACCCACTGCAAAGGGTATGTATTACCAGGCGTGCTGATCGACAACGGGTCAGCATTGAATGTCTTGCCTATGGTAACCCTGCAAAAATTGCCAATAGATGGTTTGCACCTAAAGCCTTGCTACAAATCGGTAAGAGCCTTTGATGGTACGCAAAAAGGAACAATGGGGAAAATTGAGGTGCCCCTATTGATCGGACCAACTGAATATGTGATCGATTTTGTGGTGATGGACATAAAACCATCTTACAAATTGCTTATTGGGAAGACCGTGGATCCACTCCGCAGGAGTTGTCCCATCATCATTGCATCAGAAATTAAAATTTGTAGTTGAAGGCAAATTGGTCACCGTAGAAGCAGAGCATGAATTTGTGGCTTCCGTGACATCAGACACCCCCTACATTCAAAATGATGAAGATGCTGCAAAATGCTCGTTCCGAGCATTAGAACTAGTAAATGCCACATTCGTTTCAGAGGGAAGCTGGATCCCTTACCCCAGGTTATCTAATTGTACTAAGATGACCGTCGCAGAAACTCTGGGCCGAGGAGCCAAAATAGGAAAAGGGCTGGGAAAGAAATTACAAGGAAACCTGAGACCCAAGAATATGATAACCAAGAAGGATCGTTTCGGGCTGGGTTATCAACCAAGTGTCCAACAGAAAAAAGAGGAATATAAGAGGAAGGAGAAGCAAAGAAAAGCCAGATCTAAAGGAGAGGACATTCCGTGGAGGTCGATATCCTTTCCTAGTTTGAAAGCCACTTTCGTCTCCGGAGGGTTCTACCAGCCAGGTCAAGATATTGGAGAGGCAATGAAGAAAAATGATGAACTTAACCAGGAGAAAATGCTCAGTAAATCATTTGAGGGGATGTACATCAACATGATAGCTGAAAAGGACCGCGGCAGCAAAATGTTGACCAGCATCCGCCCTTGCCATCCCGGGGAAACACTCGATAACTGGAGCTGCATTGATCTACCTGTAGTTTTTAGGAATAGATCAGAGTCGCTCATGATTGACGACATGAATGATACCGGATCCAATCCTGGAGTAAACTTCGAATGCCCTGAGGTCTCAGAGGAAATTGAGGAAGGATATGATGAAATAGAAATTGAGGTCCCGAAAGAGTTAAAGAGAATGGTGGACAACGAAGAAAGGCAGATTATGCCCCACCAAGAAGAAACAGAAATTGTCAACTTGGGGACTAAAGAAGCGAGAAAAGAAATAAAAATAGGAACGACTATTTCCTCAAAAACCAAGCATGAACTGATAGCCATACTTCAGGAATTCAAGGATGTCTTTCCTGGACTTATCAAGATATGCCAGGATTGAATACCGACATAGTGGTGCACAAATTGCCAACCAAATCGGAGTGCAAACCAAGATCAAAGAAAAACTTCGGAGAATGAGGCCGGATATCTTTGTTAAAGATCCGAGAAGAAGTGAAAAAGCAATTTGATGCTGGATTCTTGGAGGTAGCCAAATACCCCGAATGGGTTGCAAACATTGTGCCGATACCAAGAAAGACGGAAAGTTCGTATGTGTGTAGATTATAGGGATCTGAATCGAGCTAGCCCTAAAGACAACTTCCCTTTGCCACATATTGACACGCTGGTTGACAACACCGCAGACATTCATGGTTTTCCTTTATGGACGGCTTCTCGTGGTACAACCCGGATAAAGATGGATCCTAACGACATGGAGAAAACCACATTCATAACCATGTGGGCACTTTTTGTTATCAAGTGATGCCGTTTGGGCTGAAGAACGCAGGGCAAACATACCAAAGGGCAATGGTGACTCTTTTCCATGACATGATGCATAAAGAAATAGAAGTATACGTGGATGATATGATTGCCAAATCCCGAACAGAGGAAGAGCACCTACGAACTTGAGAAAACTATTCCAAAGACTACGAAAGTACCAACTGAGGCTCAATCCTGCCAAGTGTACCTTCGCCGTTACTTCTGGAAAACTCTTAGGGTTCGTAGTAAGCAGAAGAGGGATTGAGATTGATCCGGATAAAGTGAGAGCCATCCAGGACCTTTCACCACCCCGCACGCGCAAAAGGAAGTCCGCGATTTCTCGGGAGGCTGAATTATATCTCTCGTTTCATTTCCCAATTAACCAATCAATGCGACCCGTCTTGGACTTCTTAGAAAGAATAATCCTGGCGTGTGGGATGAAGAATGTCAAAAAGCCCTAGAAAAGATCAAAAAGTACGACAAATGCTCCAATTTTAGTCGCACCAAGACACAGTGGTCGACCACTAATTCTCTACTTAACAGTCTTCGAGAATTCAATGGGATGTGTACTGGGGCAACACGATGAGTCAAGAAAAAAGGAGCAAGCCATCTATTACCTAAGCAGGAAGTTCAATGATTGCGAAACACGGTACCCGCCAGTGCAGAAGCTGTGTTGTGCTCTAGTTTGGGCTACCAAGCGGCTCAGACAGTACATGTTGTACCATACTACCTGGTTGATATCCAAGCTAGACCCGTTAAAGTTCTTAATGGAAGCACCAGCACTAACGGGAAGGATGGCTCGATGGCAGATGCTTTTATCCGAATTCGCCATCATATATGTTAATCAGAAAGCTGTAAAGGGGAGTGCCGTAGCAGATTTCCTGGCTAGTCGTGCTTCGGACGAATATGAGGCATTGAACTTTAATTTCCCAGACGAAGACTTGATGTGCATTACCACTGAAGAAGAGGTTTTAGATGATAAGTCATGGAAACTTTACTTCGATGGAGCCTCCAATGCCCTCGAACATGGGATAGGGGCAGTGCTAATTTCACCTGAGGACGTCTATTATCCTTTCACCAGCAGATTGGAATTCTTCTGCACAAACAATATAGCTCAATACGAAGCTTGCATCATGGGGTTAAACTCAGCCATCGAGAGAAAGGTTAAGAAACTTCGAGTGTTCGGAGATTCGTCCTTAGTCATTTACCAATTGCGCGGGGAGTGGGAAACCAGAGACCCGAAGTTGGTCAAATATCACGAATTGATCCAAGAGCTCATCAAAAGGTTCGAAAAGGTCAGCTTCAATTACCTGCCCCGAGAAGAAAATCAGATGGCAGATGCATTGGCAACCTTGGCATCCATGTTTAAAACAAACACCTGGGCAGAAATGAAGCCCATTGAGATGCAGACGTTTGAAAAGCCTGCTCATTGTTGTAATATACAGGAAGAGATTGACGGAAATCCATGGTACTATGACATCCTGCAATATGTCAAGCTTCGAAAGTATCCAGAAGGGGCAAACGACAATGACAGAAAAGCGCTCAGAAAAATGGCAACAAAATATGTCCTAGATGGGGAAATCCTATATAGGAGAAGTCATGATCAAACATTGCTGAGATGTGTGGATGCCCGGGAGGCGAAGGAAATCTTAGCCGAAGTACATGATGGGATCTGTGGAACGCATGCCAACGGGCTGTCTATAGCCCGGAAAATTATGAGATACAGATATTTCTGGTTGACCATGGAGGGAGATTGCATCGATTACGCCAGGAAATGCCAAATTTACGTTGACAAAATTCTTACACCCCCATCGCCTTTACACACCATGAATTCTCCGTGGCCTTTCGCAGCATGGGGCATGGACGTCATCGGGCAGATCCATCTGAAAGCTTCCAATGGGCATCGTTTCATTTTGGTCGCCATAGACTACTTCACTAAATGGGTAGAGGCAGCGTCTTACGCCAATATCACCAGGACTACAGTTTGTAAGTTCTTAAAGAAGGAAATTATTTGTCGATACGGATTGCCAGAGAGGATTATCACCGGCAACGCTTCCAATCTAAACAAAAAAATGATGAAGGACGTGTGCACTCAATTCAAAATAACACACCATAATTCCACGGCCTATCGTCTTAAAATGAATGGAGCAGTGGAAGCGGCAAACAAAAATATAAAGAAGATCATAGCGAAGACTACGGATACCTACAAGGATTGGCATGAGAAGTTGCCTTTTGCCCTTTTCGCCTATAGGACGTCCATTCGCACATCAACATGGGCAACACCCTACTCCTTGGTGTATGGTACCGAAGCAGTACTCCCAATTGAGGTAGAGATTCCATCTCTCCGGGTCTTAAACGAAAAGTAAAATTGGAAGAAGCCGAATGGGTGCAGGCCAGACTCGACCAACTAAATCTCATTGACGAAAAAAAGACTAAAGGCCATTTGTCATGGTCAGATGTACCAAAAGCGGATGGTGCAGGCATATAACAAAAAGGTGTGCCCAAGAGAATTCAAAGAAGGGGATCTGGTACTCAAGAGAATCCTCCCTATCCAAAAAGATTCTCGAGGAAAATGGATGCCCAACTGGGAAGGACCGTACGTCGTAAAAAAAGGCCTTCTCAGGAGGAGCCCTGATCCTAACAGAAATGGACGGGGACGAGCTGAAAAATCCCGTAAATTCTGATGCCGTCAAGAAATACTATCTCTAAAAAAAAAATTTGGAGAGCTCAGGACGAAAACCCGAAACCAGGCGTCTTGAAGCAAAGGAAAGACTCGAGTTGAAAACCCGTGAAGGGCGGCTTGGGTAAATTGAAAAGTTGGATATCCGAAGAAAAGGGTATCCCCATGAACATCATGAAGAGAAGGTTTCAGGCAAGAAATTCTACACCGGTTGACAGGATCATGTATCATTCATATCGAGGATAATGAGAGATTTTGTATCTTCATGTGTGTTATACCTTTCTTTTTAAGGTATCCCAAACCCTTTAATCATAATAAAACCGTGTTTTGAGCATCCATTCCTAGCCTTCTTGTCAATTTCAGTCAAATAAGATAACATAGGCTTATAACGAAACAAGAGATTTCGAAGCATTACTATGATTTAACCTTGAAAATGCAGGTAATCAAAGAAAACGATGTTAACTCCGTCCTCTAGTGGCTGTCGATAGGGAAGGCGAGAAGCTTCAAACAACCTGGTAGGATAACCAATGGCACATGTCCGATCTATTCAAGAAAGGTGTACGAGATAACAAAAGAGATCTTTTGGGTGAAAACCAGAAGGGCACACCTCTCAAAAAAAAATCTCTAAAGTCAAAACCCGAAAGGGCACTCTAGAATTCCAAGTCGGAATTGAAAAAAGAGAAAGGTCGAGATGGTTGAACTTGGCCGTAAAGCGGGGTATCGATGCCCGTAAGAAAGGAGAAAGCGAACGTCAAAATCAAATAAGGACCAAAACAAGCCCACCAAGATATTGAATCTCATGCATCATGAATAGTCAGACATCACTAGGATTAGGAGCATGTCAATTCATTCATTTGTCAAAGCATTTTGTTTTCATCTCAGACAGGTATCTGCAGATCCAAAGAGACATCGAGGGTCATCACGGTGTGAATCCCAAATGAGAAGACAATGTTTTTACATAAAGGCACATGTTTTCAAGCTCTAGAGAGAGGTTCTATATAGGAAGAATCCTCCTCTCCGAGGCTTCAGAAGCTGAAAGTTCTATATAGGAAGGACTGACAGTTCCAGGGTGAAGACTAGCAGTTCTATATAGGAAGGACTCCCGGTCGAAGGAATTCACCCATGACACGCAAGATTATATAGGAAATCCTGCTGTGTCGAAAGCAAAGAGTTCTATATAGGAAGGGCTCCTAGCTTCAATGTCTTAGAGTGAAAGATTCTATATAGGAAGAATCCGTAACTCCAAGATTTCAAGACGCCGAAAAGTTCTATATAGGAAGGACCGACGGCTCCAAGGTGAAGACTCGCAGTTCTATATAGGAAGAACTCCCGGTCAAAGAAATTCACCTATGACACAGGGTTATATAGGAAACCTGTTGTGTCGATAGCAAAGAGTCTTATATAGGAAAGGCTCCGAGCTTCATTGTCTTAGGGTGAAAGGTTCTATATAGGAAGAACCTGTAGCTCTGAGATTTCAGACGCCAAAAGTTCTATATATGAAGGACTGACGGCTCCAGGATTTGAAGACTAGCAGTTCTATATAGGAGGAACTCCCAGTCGGAAGAATCCATCAGTGGCGCAAAAGGTTTTATATAGGAGAAACCAGCGTTGAAAGCAAAGAGTTCTATATAGAAATGACTCCAAGCTTTATTGTCTCAAAGTGAAAGGAATGACTCATAATTCGGGATGTCAGAGCGAAGGGTTCTATATAGGAAGAGCCTGTAGCTCCAAGATCGGAAGGTGACGAAGCTCTATATAGGAAGAACTTACGAGCCTGAAGATTCAGCCAAGGAAGAGTGGAGATGTCCAAAAGAATTCGTTTTTCCAAGGCTACAAACAGGGAAGTCTGATAAAATGAGTGCTTATGAATCTTTGCTTTGTTTCCCATTCCATGAGAACAAGCAAAGAGGGGCAACTGTAATCACTCATTTTCACTTGTAAATATATTAATATTGCATGTATATTTATTATATGAATGTTACTGATATAAGGTGATGTGTGCATGTATAAGCTATGTATACGTATTAGGGATGTATGTATGTCGCGTATGTATCTAGAGTATAAGCGTATCTGATTAATATATAGATGTTATGTTAATTATATGTATGATTATACGTATACTAGAATATTATATTAATTAATGATTGTATAATATAAGTATATATTTTCGTATGTATATGTATTGCTGTTATAATTATACTATTATTATTATTGGGCTGACAAAATGAAAGAATTAAATATATTAGACCCAAATAAAAATTTACAGTCCAATTACAAATCCAATTACAAGGCCCGGTTGGCCCAAATCTGAATCTTATCTAATTACAATGTGCAGGTAACTGTGGGCCGTTGGATCAAGATCTGATCCAACGGCCACGATGCAATGGAAGTCAAAAATATCTGCCAGGCGCGTGTTCCACACGTATGGACCGTTCGAGTGCCACGCGCGCGTGTGATCCACGCGCGGACGCTTTAACATACCACGCGCACGTAAGATCCACACGTTCTGACTCCTCGACTGCGGAGCTCCACATGGCAAAATCTGAAGCCGTCTCATCAAATCGAGGCTTCATCCAGGCCAATCGTTCTTCAAGCCATCTCGACCGTTAGATCAGATCTGATCTAACGGCCTAGAACGTGTCTGGCCACTGGCAGAGTGTCCACACCGCCACCGCGCCGATATTCAGAATATGCCCAAGACAACAAGCAAAAATGTCAGTTCAGATCTGAAAAAGAAGATGCAACTTGCAACAAACAGAGGGTAATATATATGAAACGGGGCTTTTGTAACAAAAAAAAAGAGAGAACGGAGATCTTGTAATACAAAAAAAACCCTGAAAGTTGTAAACTTCCAAGATAATCAAAAGACAGTCCAGTGGTAAATTTTTTGTCTCTTTTTCTTACTTGTTTCTTTACATGCATATACGAAATAGAATAAAAAACAAAAAAAAAAAGGAAGTAGTCTTACTCAGGCGTTCTCTGTGGGTCTTCCCTCCCTCGGTGATAAGCCTTTCGGCTTCTACAAGCGGATCTGTGAACTAAAGGGAGGAGAAGACCCTTTGTAGTTGTGTTTTGGTCTAAAAATATTTTTTTGAGGTTCGTATTTCCTAGATCTATGACAAATAAGGCGTATCCTCCGAATCCAACCACGGATTCATGTTGAGGACGAAAAAGAAGGTTATTTTGGTGTATTTTGGGAGCCTACCGGCGCCGGTTAGCGGCGGCGGCGGCGGAGAGAACACGGCGGGCCGGCCGCGCGGATTCGGGTTTCAGAAGAACAAAGAGAAAAATGAAGAACACGGTTCTTACAAAAACCAAAAATGAAACAAATGGCCAAAATTTTGATTTCGGCCTAAAAAGAGGGTTTATATAGGTGTTTTTATTTTGCTAAATGGGTAAATTACACACTTAATCCCACCGCGTTTTCAATATTTTCAGTTTTGTCTTGCCGCATGGTATAATCACAATCCCAGTCCCCGATATTTCAAAAGGTTACAATTTCGTCCCTAAATTACACCAATCAGTCTCGAATGGTAAAATTACGTCCTTAACCATCCCGCATTTTTGGATTTTTCACTTTGAGTCAGCCCCTTGGTCTAATTACAATTATGGTCCTTTTAGGTTTTGTTTGTTTCGCAATTTCGTCCCTAAATTACATATTTTTGTTCTTAAACTTCTGCCACTGACTTTCGTTTTTCTTTCATTTCAGTCCTGTTTTCTTTGTAAATACTAATGTTTGTATTATAATCGTATATGTTGATGTATTCTATTATTTTATTTTTATTTTATGTCTCTCGTATATGACTCGTATTTTATGTTTACATATATGTGTATTAAGATTATAATGGTCATGCGTTTTTATCCGGTTATTCATTTCAAGCATGTTATGTTTTAGTTGATTCGTACATGGCGTATTTTGTATTTTATATGTGTGTATTTCCTTGTTCTTTTAGGGTTACATGTTAGTGTATTTACCCTTTTTGTACGATATGTGGACCCGTATATGTTGAAATACGTTTTATTACCAGTATGCATGTCTTTTTGAAATATTTGTTCGTCTATATGTACTTATTCCTGCCTTGCTATTTTGACATATGATAGTTGTTTTTATCTATTATTTAGAATAATATGTATATATATACATGTTTTAGTCTAAAATATCATTCATGTTAAATTAGTATTCTGGTATGTCAATATTTATTATATTTAAATATTTTGCCATGTTTTACGTTTTTGCTACTAAGATTGCATATCAAGATATAACTTGTTAATGCGGAGTCCTTTTATCCGAGCGTAAACGGGGCCAGTATCAAGCGTAGTGATAGTGGTTGGGCGTTTATTCTCGGGTAACGGGACCCTTAAAATATATTCACAATTATAACCGAAATTTAAAATAATCGTCACTCTAGTCCGGAAAATTCAATATTAATAAAGCGGTAATTATTAAAGTACCAATTTTTGGGCGGTGTGGGGGTGCTAATCCTTCCCCATCCGTAACCGACTCCCGAACCCTGTCTTTTTGAATCTCTGGTTTTATGGTGTCCGGCCTACCTAAGTGGCCGGTGGCGACTCCATTTTTATGAGGTTTTTTTGTAAACCCCACGGAATAAATATTTTATATAAAAAAAAAATCACAAACTCCTTCGAAAAACCATCGTTTTTTTAATTAGTGATTTGAAAAAAAGAAGAACATCGCTACAATGATCCATCAAGTCGTGGCACGGGTGCTGATGGCATTTGTTCCCATGGCAAATC
This sequence comes from Hibiscus mutabilis, assembly GCA_019671005.1. NCBI lineage: Eukaryota > Viridiplantae > Streptophyta > Magnoliopsida > Malvales > Malvaceae > Hibiscus > Hibiscus mutabilis. Next base: position 30,815,974 of record CM033728.1, read on the forward strand.
TCGTGCTGGTAAATCCGCAAATGTTGCTGAAAAGAATCTCTTAGAATCAGAAGTACGTCCCTTGTTTCTTTTCAGAACCTCATTCCCTACCTACAATTCGATTTGGTAAACATTTGAACTAAAAAAATGTCCCTTGAAGAAAACATAAACAAAAACAAAACCAAAACCTTGTCAGAAATCGGGGGTTGTTCTCCAGCCCTTGGAACGATAATGACAGGAGGTTTCTGAGACATCCAACTGGATGTGAAGCTAAGATACGAAGAGTAGAAAGAAAAAGAAGATGCGAGATTTATGATGCAAGCCAATCCCACGAGACAGGCAAAAGTGACAATGAATACAAATTCCGTGCAACTGTTGCTGTTCTTTGATTTTGCCATTTCTTTCGCAGGTTCATACGAATGTTTCTCTTGCTCATCCTTACATACGTTGTTTTTAAACACGAAATGGAACGACACCGAAAGCCAGTGCTTTTTATTAGAAAGGCAAAAAACAAGGACAAGGCTTGAGAGTTGCATATTTTTCCTGAAATCGAGGGGCATTCCTACGTTGCTGTTTTCACGGTCGGCCGGCCAAAAATTTGGGTCATTTTTCTTTGGGTTGTTTAAAAGGTTTGGGTTGATTGGGACTGCCATAACTCACACATGGGGGCATTTCCCCAGTATTTGGTTGAGTCATGATCAATGGAATCAAAACTTAGAGTTTGTTGATGTCTCGATCCAGTTTCTTTTATATTTGAATGTTTAATTTTTATTAAGATTAAATTAATTAAAGCTATACATATAATGAACCGATTTATTAGGTTTGACTTTCCAAAATCAATAATCGGATAGAATTAAAGGTAGAAATCAAATGAATTAACTAAATAAACAGAGAAATTTCGGTTAAATTGATTTAATTTAATCGATTAATTCGATTTATAGCTCATCCAATCCAAAGTTTATTCTTAGTTGGTTTAACTGTCAGAAAAGTGCCCAACATATACTTTTTTTTTCAGTTTGATATCTAACGTTTATTTCGGGTCACTTTGATGTCTAACGTTTTCATAACACAAATCAGGTTTTTCCGTGAATGGCATTAAAAAATTTCGTTATCCAATTAAAACACGACATGTGGCATATTTCTGGTATTTATTATTTTATTTTTTAGATTAGAGAATCTTTAAATTTATAAAAAAAACTCAAAATTTTTAATTTCTCTTAAAAAAACTCAAACACAAACCTTAATTCCTAAATTCCTCCCCTCCCACCACCGGCCACCATTGTCTTCATCGGACCTAGGGATGGTCATGGGTCAGGTTTTTGGCCCCTAACCCGAATGCATTCTTTAAAAAACCTGACCTAACCTGAATGCATTCTTTAAAAAACCCGACCCGGCCCAAAAATAAATACACTAAACCCGACCCCGAACCGACCTATAGAAAAAATAATTTTAGGAATCTAATTATAAAAAATAATTTTAGGGGACTTAATTTAAAAAAATAAAATTTTAAGGACTAAATTGTAAATAAATAATTCAATTTTAAGGACCTAATTATAAAAAATCTAAAGATGGGGTATTATTATAAATATCCTTAAACAATTTAGGGGAAAATTACACAATTAGTCCCGATGGTCGGGTCGGGTCGAATATTTTCCACCCTAAATCCGACCCAACTTTAAGCTTAATAAAAACCCAACCCAAACCTAATTTTTTATTAAAAAATCCGACCCAATCGGGCCAGGTCTGGTAAAATACCCATCTTTAATCGGACCCCACGATTGAAAACCCTATCATTCCGTCGTCAAAAATCAACGAAGCTCCGTCGAAAAACATCTAAAAATGAAGAAAAAAGAGATTGATTGAGCTTTTGGCCGACGACTAGAGAGTGGGGGATGCCGAATGTGAGGTACGTGATGCTTGGGTGGTGAATAGTGAACCACCGACATGTGGAGGATGCCTAACGATGAGGGAGATGTGATTTGAGGGTTTGATTGAAAGAAACTAGAACTTTGTGTTTTTTAAGGAATTCATGTTTTTAAAAAATTTAGAAATTAAATAAATAAAAAACTAGGCAACGTGTCATGTTATAATTGGACAACGGTGTTTTTTAACGGCCTTTAACAAAAAAACCTGATTTGGATTTCGAAATGAAACGTTAGGCACCAAAGTGGTCCGGAATAAACGCTAGGGCCAAAGTGACTCGAAATAAACGATAGACATCAAACTGAAAAGAAGTTAGAGGTTGGACACCTTTCTGATAGTTAAGCCTTCTTAGTTTTAAACACTAGAATTTTGTCTCGCCCTTGAATATGATATAAGCACCCTTTTACTAAAGGCAATTCATACTATCCGCATATAGGGGTTTTCATCGATCAGTTAAAACTGAATTAATCAGCCGAACTAAAATTTAGTTCAGTTAATCGGTCGTTTAATTAAGTGTCTTGTTGATTAACAGTTAAAGACTTTTTTTACATTCGGTTATTGGTTAATTCAGTTTGAAACCAGTTAATTAACAGAATTAACTAAAATTCTCATATATAATTAAATTTTTTATTTTAAGCCTAAATCCCAATAATTATCCATAATATTTAAAACTAACCATTTATATTTAATCATAGCTCAATCCAAGAGGGAGAAAAATAAAGTCTAAAAAATCTAACAAAAAGCATATTTTCAATTTATTACTAATTAAATTGCTACTTTGAATCAAAACTGAAAAACTTGTTAAAAATATTGGTTAATTCGAAAACCGACCGAATTAAACGAATTTAGTTTGGTTCAATTCGATTAATGATTACAAATTTTAAAAATTCTATTAATTCAATTTTAGGTAGCTTGATTTGATTATTAACCGAATTAATCGTTTGAACGCCCTTAACCACGTATGATTCATATGGGTAGACCATGAGCCACAAACTATAAAAAGTTACAGTTTGGACAAGGGAGACTTGATCTCATTACCTATTGCATAAAGGTCGATAGTGAGGAACATGGTGCTGCTTGAGCTTGTTATATATCATGTGGTCAAACCTCACCAGCAAATTCAACCATTTATTCTGCAAGGGACGGATCTTGACAAGTTAGTTTGAGGAGATTTATTTAAATTTTTAAAAATATTATAAGTTAATATATTTTTTTAAAGTTTGAATGGTTTAATTTAGAATTTGGCATATAGTTAAAAATAGCCGCCAACGTTTGATATTTTGGTCACTTTAACACCTATTCTTTTTTTTTTGTACAAACAAACGCTTAACGTTTGATTTTCGTTCAAATTTCACATTTGATGGATGGAAACCATCAGTCAACTAACGATCAACGCTCTTTGATGACGTGGCATCATTTTTTAATTTTTTTTAGAAAATTATTTTTTAATTTTTAACCATTCAGATGATGTCGCGTGGCATCATCTGATCGGATAAAATTTTTAAAAACATTAAAAATTAATTTTAAAAAATAAATAAATATTTTTTATATTTAAAATTTTTTAAAAATTAACCTATCAAATGATGCCACGCCAGCAAAGTTCTACATGACATCATATGAATGGTTACAAATTAAAAACAATTATTTTTTAAAGAAATTATTATTTTAATTAATTTTTTAACCGACCAGATGATGCCACGTCAGCAAAGTGCCACGTGGCATCATCTGAATGGTTAGAAAATTTTAAAAAATAATAATTTTTAAAAAATATTTTTAAAAATAAAAAATGATGCCATGTCAAAAAGTCATGCCACGTCATCGAAAGGCGTTGACCGTTAGTTAACGGATGGTTTCCATCCATCGCTGGTGAATCTTGAATAAAAAAAACGTTAAGGGTTGATCTGGACTAAAAAAATAGGGCTAAAGTGACCAAAAAGTCAAATATTAAGGGTTATTTTTGACTTTATGCCTTAATTTTTTCATAAAAGTTTAAGGGTTTAACTAAATTTCCAAAACAAATTATAAATTTTAAGTGGAGACTTAATTAAAAATTTTGACAAATAATAACAAATATTAAATTTTTTTAAGAGGCCAAATAATTTTTTGAATTTTTTAAAGGACTAAATAATAATTTATCAAATTTTGAAGAACTCAGTCATTTGGTTCTAGAGAATGGAGTCCGTTTCATTTTTATTTTCTTTAAAATAGAAAACAGTGAAGAAAACATGTTTGGTTGAAAAATTAGAAAATAAGTTTTAGAAAATAAAAACAAAAATGAGTGAAAATTTGAAAACATAAAAATGATTTTTTCATTGAAAATGTTTAAGGAAAATGGAAAATATGAAAAAATGGTTTTTATTTTTTAACTTTATTTTAACCCGGGTACGAATCCTTCTAATGCCATTTTTAAAACTTGCTTTATATAATCATATTTTATTTATTTAAATATTTTTAACTATATTTTATTTTAATTATTTATTAATTATTTTTATTTCTATTTTGAAAAACTAGATACCAAACATATTTTTACTATTTTCATTTTTAAAACAAGTTTTCATCATATTAACCAAGCGTGTTTTCTAATTTAAAAAAAAACTAAAAATAAAAATTATTTTCTAAAAATAAAAAACAAAAATAAAATATTTTTTAAAACTAAACGGAGGCTATCACACCCTCCAAGTCTGTCCCTGTTTTTAATGGGTTGCTTGTTTAGCACTAAATGACTCTCTATATATTTGTGTGAACCGCTTGTTGCTCTAGGCACGACCGTATTTCATAAAGGCTCAATGTGTCCTTTCTAGGAACAAATGGTGAAATGTTGGGGTTAAATTTGATAGTACTTGTAGTGATTCATTTTCGTCCGGGCCCAAATAGCCCAATACCCACTAAATTTAAATACCCTTAACACATTTACAACTAGGCCCAATTAAACTCAAACCCAATGTTTAAACCTAAACTAACCTAACCCTAAAAACTTAAACTATAGTTGTCGCAGTCGCCACGGCCTCCATCACCTTTAGCCAGCCGCCGCCACCGGTCATTATCTGACAGCCACCACCCACACTCATCATAGCCCCTGCCACCACAGCCCAAGCATGCCTCATCATCCCTCAATGTGGCCGGTTGAAAGCAATTTTCCTCCCCTATAAAACGAGATCTACAACAACAGTATGGGGGGGGATTTTTAGCGACCAAAAAATAAAAGAAAGAGAGGAGATCGAAGAGAAAAAGAACAAAAAAATATAGAGGAAGATCGATTTAAAAAAGAAAGGGAAATATTATAAAAAATAGATAGAAAAAGATAAAAAAAATAAAAAAAAATATTTCGGTTTTTGTAAATCTATGCAACTAAAAGGGGATTTAAAAAAAAATCCAACCTTAGATCCGTGTTTAGGAGTCAAAATCGAACTTTTCGACCCTTTTTCATGAACTTCGGCCGCCAAAGATGGCAACTCGCCGTCGCCGATGAACAGCGACCGATAGTGATACGCGGCGTCCGACTCGGCGACCCTTGGGTTTAGAATAGATGAGGGGGAGAGGAGTTGAGAAAGTTCTTGAATTTTTTTTTTGTAATATCAGATACAAAATGATTTTTTTGTTTAAAAGGGGATATTTATACACTCCTTAAAATGATGTCGTTTTGGGTGTCACTGTTCAAGCTCAAAACAACGTCGTTTTATGCTTGTACCCGACGCGGAGACCCAACCCGAAAGAGGATCCGCACGTTTTCAGATGAATGAGAAAATTGTGTTTCTAGTCCCTCTATTTCCGTGTCCTTCACAATTTCGCATTTTAGTTCTTACTTTATCCCATCTTTGTCACAGTTTTTCCTTTTTAATTTATGTATTATTATTATTATTAACTCTATTATAATTATATTATTATTATATATGTACGTTATATATACGCACACGCTAACTAATGAATGCTATATATATATATTATTCTAATACGGTTATTTTGTATATATGTCAACTATTATATATCTTTAAGTTTTATATATGCATATTAATTAAGACGTTTACCTTTCATATTTATTTTGTATTCTTTATTTATTTTATGTTTTTACCTAGTATATTAAATATATCATGAAATTACTTTTCATATATATATAAGTACGTTTTACCAAAATTTATATTTGACATTTTACAACCAAACTTTTTTATCAAAATAAAGTAAAAATCTTTCATTCGGATTTTTGATAATCATGTCTCGAACTTAAAGAGATGTGGTTGTTTTTTATAATCTTAAATAAAAAAAATATTTTAAACAAAATATTTTATTTGGGGTTTTTAATAAAATCATGTCTCGAGCTTAAAGAGGTGTGGTTGTTTTTTGATAATCCTAAATAAAACACGTTTTAACCAAATTAGAATATTTAAAATAGTATTCCTTTATTCAGGAATCTCGTGAAATTCATATCTTGAACTTAAAGAGATGTCATTTTCTCATTAATCCTAAATAAAGAAGTATTCGTTTAAATATATTTTGAACAAACAATTTTTATACACTTAGGGATCATATTTTAAATTAAATTCGAACTTGTAATTTCCATTGTTAAGACACAATGTAATCGATAGGGTGCCGATTTTTGGGCGTTGTGGGGTGATCATATTTGTTATTTTTAACAAAAAATATATATTTGCCCTTTTGAAGCTGTTGCGCGTAATAAGTGCTACGCAAATGTGCAAGTATACACGTCGCAAGTTATAGTATAAAAGATATCGTCTCCACAGGGATTGGTGCCACTTCAAGAATCTAGTCTCTTGCACTGTAAAAAGTAAAAACAGAAGTAAAGGATTATAGGAGTTTAACTAATAACTAATCTAGAAAGCAATAAAGTAAATGAATAGATGAGATCAATTGAGAGAGAGATAGGCCAGGTTATCGTGAGTTGAGGTGTGATAGCCGATTGGATCGTCTTGGTAAAAGAGTGCACGGGCAACTCAGTTGCCGTGGCAACTTGCACAACGGGGTTGCCTTGGCAACTAATCGATGGTTGCCTGGGCGACTAGTTGGGCAACTACTTGGGCTTCTGGGCAGCAACCTTCAAGGTTCGGCAGAGCGTTCTTCAATGGTTTCTTCTTATCCCTAAGTCAAAACTCTAGCTACTTGTGCATACCTTGATAATACATCCCTGCGTGAATCAAGGGTGAACAACAACCAATCTTGCGCTCCTCTTAGCCGTTGAAATCCTTAACTTATTCCTAAGCCGGATTAATCTTCACCATCAATAGATTGAATAAAGATCATATTCATTCGTTTCTTGAATCTAAATCTCCCAATATTAGATAAATAGATGAAATCACGAGATCCTCTCCCAATTCACTCGCAAACAAGAATAAGAACCAAGAATGAATAAACATTGAAATAGAAAAGTGCAAACTCTTATTACCTAAACAAAAACCAATAGTTTCTCACAACCACAAAACACAATAACCATAGCTAAATAGATTTAGTTCATGGCTAGGTTCCAAAGAAACACAAGATAAATAATCCCTAGCATGAACCTAATCGAACAAGAAAGAAAAGGATAAAGGAGGAGGCTTGTCGAAATCCTCCTTGCCCTAGATGCTTGTCGAAAATTCTCTCCTCTTGCCTTCCTTGGACTTGTCAAAATTCCCCTCTCTTGCTCTCTATCTCTTGTCGAAATCTCCATCTTATTTATAGGGCTAGGCCAAAGTCCTTCTTTGAGGAGGAGTTTAAGTTGGAATTAAATTATCTTTAAAGAATATAATTCTTTATTATAATTGTATTCCTACTAGAACTTCTCCTATCTTCTTGGAATTTAATTCTTCTTTAATCTCTGCATGGCAATCAAATTCCTTTGGGTTTGGGCTTTGCTCCACGTCATCTTGGGCTTGTCTAGTCATCAATTTCGACTACCATATCACCTTTATTCTTGTCGACAATTGCCATGGCAATTGGCTCGTCGTCTCCTTCATGCATTGCCCTGGCAACTAGCTCGGCATCTCCTTCATGCATTGCCCTGGCAACTAGCTCGGAATTGCTTTGGCAAGTGATCCTGCACATACACACACAAAGCACACCAAAGCAGCATCTTTTCCACAAAAACTACCAAGTTATGTAATCAAGCTCAACGATCGAAGGAAACATGGATTAATGTATGAATGACTAACTATGCAACTAACATGAGCCTAAGTCTAACAATAATATGAGTAAAAAGGGTAAGAAAAATAGTACTTTTGAACACTTATCACACCCCTTAACTCGAACTATTGCTTGTCCTCAAGCAATGCAAACTCATAATTACCTGCCAAGACTTCAATTTTCACAAACTTAGCTTTGAACTTGATTTCAATTCTCTGAACCGGGGCACAAAGTATGATTGGCTTTTTATTTTTTGGAAAACTTAGGAGTTACTCGGAATCAAACTATAATGCTTGTGAGTGTGTGCGGAGTTGTGTGCAAGTTGATTTTTCGGATTCTATGCAAACAATAGGTTTTCAAATTACTTCATTGGGTTCTTTTTAACATGTTTTAACTAGAGCCAGTGTTGGGCACCCTAGTGCTTTGTTTTTAGTTCTATTAAGTTAATTTATTCGACTAGAGCCGGTTTCGGGCACCTCTAGCTATCAAATTTTTTTTAACACATACTAGAGCCAGTTTCGGGCACCTCTAGTGATAAATTTTTAGCACATGCTAGAGCCAATTTCGGGCACCTCTAGCATTCATCCAATTTTTATTCTAATCCTCCAATTTGTTAATTATCAACCTAAGTTTACTAGAATTCCTTAAATCAATCAAACCACAACAGTGTTTCATCAAATTTAGCATCATAGTAAAATTCTAAGTTTTTCCATGGTTATCCTAGAATAAAAATTCTATCAATTAAGTGCATTGGCAAAGTCATCATCGGATATTCATCAAATCTAAGCAATTCTTGTTCCAATTAAAGGCATGGCAAGCAATTTATGTACCCTAACTGTAATACTTAAGATGAATTAACTAAACATGGTAACTACTAATAACAATCCCCCCCAAACTCGAGTGAGGCATTATCCTCAATGCATGCATAAAAATAACGAAAAAAATAAAAATAAAAATAAAATGCATACGAGGACTTACTCTGAGAGTTCATCATCGTATATGATTAGTTTCCTTTTGGTCGATGTCTTGATTCTCTTGCTTGAACGCGATGGTTGTTTTCTTGTTGCCGGTGGTGGAATCGATCCTCGTACGGGGTTGTCCTCATCGTCCTCTTCATCAATGTCATTGGCTTTTCGCTTGGAGGATTCAATTGGTGCGGTCTTTGTTGGTTCAATGGAGGACTTGTCCAAATCTGAAAAATCAAAAAATGATTCCGTAGGAGTTGATTCGGGCATAGGTGCTTTACCTTTGGCTTTTTGCAGTGGTTGCCGGGATGTCTTTAGCTTTGGTTGCCGTGGCATCTTCAGGGTTGGTTGCCGTGGCATCATCTTGTGCGTGCACGATGTAGGTTGCCGTGGCGACTGCTTCATTGGTTGCCAGGGCAAGGATCTCGGCGGGAAAGATTGGGAACGACACGCGATTGTCCGGGTACTTTTCTAGGATGACTTGGGTGATAGCATTGTTGTGCTCCTTCATGTACCGTATGAACATTAGTTGCCGGTCTTCAATTTGCCTTAGGTGGCTTGCCAATGGGTGCAAAAGTGCTTCAAAGTGTCCCAGTGTTGATGGCCGAGTTGCCCTGGCACTAGGTGCTTGGGCATTAGGGATTGCCGTGGCGGTAGGAGTTGCCATGGCAATTGGAGGCCTTAAAGAATCTCCCGGTGCCTCTCCCATTAGCTTTCAGATTAGTGCTTGATTCCAACCGGACTTGGGTAGGGCCTTTTCATCGGTGGGCTCAGTCGGGACATGCATCTCCTTGCAAAGATTAGAAATTAAGCAAGGGAAGAAAAGAGAATCCTTATCTTTTAAGCTGCATACAAAAATCTCATCACAAATAGTTTTTCCAATGTTAATGATGCGATTATGCAAAATAGAATGTATGAGCAAAAGACGTGGTATATCAACGGTAGTATTGTGTGTGGTGGGCATTAAAGAAGTTTTAACAAACTTATTCCATAGTTTTGCCTCGGGTTTAAGCCGAAGGCGATTTACAATGCCCTTGTATTTACCGTCGTTCCAATGAGTTCCCGGTTGAGTGAGTTCTTGAAGCACCTTGTCGAGTTGCTTGAGAGTGATTTGATCAACGAAGGCTTGATGCTCGTCATTCTCAATGTAAAGACCGTAAAAGGTGTTGACGCTTTCGGGACTTATGAGTATGGCCTTGTCACAAACAAAAACATAAGGATTATCCGGGTTAGGTGAGTGAGCATAGAATTCTCTTACCCATGAGATCTTGCCCGGTTCCGGTTGATGGCAAAAGATTTGCCACTTTTGATGTGCAATCCTCTCGAAGATGAATGGTTCAAGGCTGAAATCTTGATGAGAGTTGGAATATTCAAAGCCTTGTTCTTCATGAATCTTCCGGCTTTCAAACTTGGATTGAAATCTTTCTTGAACCACCGGTGTAGCAAACTTCTTGTATCTTGGTTCTTTGGAGGAACTTGGATGAACTAAAAGTTTAATCTTGGATGCCATGGATGATCTTGGTTGTGAGTAAAAACAAAGAAAAGAAAAGAAACTAAAAAAAGTTGCAAGATAGAAAGTAGGAATAGGTTAAGGGTGATGGGTTTTATAGAAAAGATAGGAGGGTGGGATTAGGGGAAAACGAAAAAGGGTTTAGGGTGAGGTAGAAGTTGTCGACAAGGGGTTGTGGTTAGGGTGAATTGGAGGCTTTATATAAGCCTTAGATTCAGCCCATTAGTTTCCTTGTTGAAGATATTTTCCTACTTGGATTAGAATTCCTCTTTATCTTGAACTTCTTTTCCTACAATTCAAAGACAAATCAAATAAGGATTAAAATTAAAGATAAACTAATAAAGAAAATAAATAAAGATGTGTAATAGGATTCTTAAACTTAAATAAAAAAATCTATCCTAAAAGCTACTAATAATCGGAAATATATAAAAAAAATCGAAAAAATAAAATAACTAATTAATCGAAAAATAAAAATAAAAATAAAAATATCAAAAGGGAGAGCATGCTCATGCATCTCCTAAGTTCACCACTTCCTTGTTACGTTCCACATGGGCACCATTGTAGTGCTTCAATCTTTGTCTATTAACTTTGAATTCATGGTTGTCAGAGATGGACTTGATTATCACAGCACCATGGGAGAATGGTTTGACGACTTCGAATGGTCCCGACCATCTTGATTTCAGCTTTCCCGGGAAAAGTTTTAGCCGAGAATTGAATAGGAGAACTAGTTGCCCTGGCGTGAATTGCCGTGTCAATAGTTTCTTGTCATGCCATCGCTTTGTTTTCTCCTTGTAGATTCGTGCATTGTTATAGGCGAGTGCACGAAATTCTTCTATCTCATTGAGATCCATCAAACGCTTTTGTCCGGCACTTTCCCAATCCATATTCACGGTCTTGATTGCCCAGTATGCCTTGTGTTTGATTTCCACCGGTAGATGGCATGTTTTCCCATAGACAAGACGGAAGGGGGACATACCTAAGGGTGTTTTGAATGCAGTGCGATATGCCCAAAGTGCATCATCTAGTCTTAATGACCAATCCTTCCTAGAGGGATTTACAACTTTCTCGAGTATTCCCTTCAACTCCCGGTTGGAAATTTCTGCTTGCCCGTTGGTTTGTGGGTGATATGCCGTGGCGATCTTGTGTGATATGCCGAAGCGTTGCAACATCTTGGCAATTAGTCTGTTGTCAAAATGCTTGCCTTCGTCACTGATAATTGCTCTTGGCATCCCAAACCGTGTAAATATATTTTTCTGCAAGAATCGTTGCACGGTCTTGGAATCGTTGTTGGGAATTGCAGCTGCCTCAACCCATTTAGACACGTAGTCGACGACAAGTAAGATGTAGAGGTTGCCGAATGAAGATGGGAAAGGTCCCATAAAATCGATCCCCCACACATCGAACAATTCCACTCGATGATGTTCTAGAGTGGCATCTCATGTCGTCTAGAGATATTTCCCGTCCTCTGGCAACGATCACATTGCTTGTAAAAGTCTTGGGCATCTTTGTACAATGTTGGCCAATACAAACCGGATTGCAGAACTTTGGCCGCGGTACGAGTTCCTCCAAAATGTCCTCCATAAGGTGAAGAATGGCATTGCCGGAGTACATTCTGTTGCCCTTCTTCAGGGACACATCGGCGTATAACCTGATCTGCACATTGTTTAAACAAAAGAGGCTCGTCCCAAAAGTAATGCTTAGCATCATGGCGGAACCGCTTCTTCCCTTGGTGAGTAATGCCATAAGGTAAAATACCACAAACAAGGAAATTAACTAAATCTGCGTACCAGGGTATTGCCGAGGCATGTGCTGCCGTGGCGACTGCTCCCAGAATTGCCGAGGCGTGCACGTCAAAGACTGCTGCGGCGTCGAGAGTTGCCGAGGCGTGTGCATCAATGGTTGCTGAGGCGTCAAGGGTTGCCGAGGCAACTAAAATTTGTTCATCCGGGAATGCATCGCATATCTCAAGATCCGCGTCCTCTTCCCTATTGCGTTCCAGATGTGATAAGTGATCGGCCACTTGATTTTCTATTCCTTTCCTGTCCTTAATTTCAATATCAAATTCTTGTAAAAGTAATATCCAACGAATCAAACGAGGTTTGGCATCCTTTTTAGCAAATAGATATTTGATTGCCGAATGGTCCGTATGAACAATTACCTTTGTACCAATCAAATAGGATCGGAACTTGTCAATTACGAAAACTACAGCTAGTAACTCTTTCTCCGTTGTTGTGTAATTCACTTGAGCACTATTAAGAGTTTTACTAGCGTAGTATATCACATGAAAGGTCTTACCTGTGCGTTGGCCTAGGACTGCTCCTACCGTGAAATCACTTGCATCACACATGAGCTCAAAAGGTAGCGTCCAATCTGGTGGAATGACAATGGGTGCCAAGGCAAGCTTTTTCTTTAGGGTTTCGAATGCTTGGTTGTAAGAATCATCAAAATTGAAGACTTTATCCTGTTCAAGCAGATTACACAAGGGTTTAGTGATTTTAGAAAAATTATGAATGAACCTCCTGTAAAAACCTGCATGTCCGAGAAAACTTCGAATTCCTTTAACCGAACTTGGTGGGGGTAATCTCTCGATCACGTCCACCTTGGCTTTGTCTACTTCAATTCCCTTGGATGAAATCTTGTGGCCGATCACTATTTCTTCATCTACCATAAAATGGCATTTCTCCCAATTGAGGACTAAATCCGTTTCTTCACATCTTGCCAACACCCTCTCTAAATTACCGAGACAGCTGTTGAAGTCATTACCAAAAACAGAAAAATCATCCATGAAGATCTCAAGGAAGTCTTCGACCATGTCTGAAAAGAGTGCCATCATGCATTTTTGGAAGGTTGCCAGGGCGTTACATAATCCGAACGACATCCTTCGTAAGGCATAAGTACCGTATGGGCATGTGAAGGTTGTCTTTTCTTGATCTTCTGGTGCTATGGCAATTTGATTGTAACCTGAATAACCATCAAGAAAACAATAAAAGGGTTTACCTGCAAGACGGTCAAGCATTTGATCAATAAAGGGTAATGGGAAGTGATCTTTCCTGGTGGCTTTGTTTAGCTTTCGATAATCCATACAAACCCTCCAACCGGTCACAGTCCTGGTTGGAATGAGTTCATATTTTCATTACTTACCACTGTTATACCTCCCTTTTTTGGTACACATTGTACCGGACTTACCCACGTACTATCAGAGATAGGGTATATAATGCCGGCGTCAAGCCACTTGATAATTTCTTTCATTACAACCCCTTTCATGGCATGATTCAGTCTCCTCTGGGCCTCAATTGAAGGTTTGTGATCATCTTCCAACAAGATCTTGTGCATGCACACCACCGGGCTAATTCCCTTCAAGTCGGCAATTGTCCACCTTATTGTCTTTTTGTGTAGCTTCAACATCTTGATCAGCTTCTTTTCCTGCTCAGGCTGTAACTTAGAAGAAATAATTACAGGCAATGTATTATCGATTCCTAAGTATGCATATTTTAGTTGCTTTGGCAATTGTTTCAACTCAAGAGTCGGTGGTTGTTCAATAGAGGGTTTTTCGAGCTTACCCTCTTTACCTGAGTAATCCAGTGGTTCAAAGTATGTACCTGGTCGATTGACTAGCCAATTTGCCTCTTCTGGTTGTTCCTCATCGACCGGTTCTTCATACTCCTCAGGTTCCTCTTGATCGATAATGTAGTTGCCGAGGCAACTAAATTCCTCGTCGAAGTTAAACTCTGCCGTGGCATGAAGAAGTTGGCATTCTTTTGGATCATCGACATGGCTTAGTGTTTGGAACACATTTAGTTTAACTTGCTGGTCATTCACCCTTATTGTGAGTTCTCATTTTTCAACATCGATCAAGGTTCTCCCTGTTGCTAGGAATGGTCTCCCGAGAATGATGGGTGCATGCTCATCTGCTTCACAATCCAAAACAATAAAGTCAGCGGGAAAAATAAATTTATCAACTTTTACCAGTATGTCCTCGATTTTTCCCTCTGGATGCACATAGGGTCTATCGGCTAGCTGTAGCATAACTGTTGTAGGTCTTGCCTTCCCGATTCCTAGTTTCTGGAAAACTGATTTAGGCATCAAGTTTATGCTAGCACCAAGGTAGCATAGTGCTTTCCCGACATAGTGATTTCCAATAGAACAGGGCATTGTGAAACTTCCGGGATCCTTCAACTTGTGTGGCATACGATTGTGCAACATTGCCATGCATCCCTCTGTTGCGGCAACTGTTTCGAACTCTCATAGCCTTGTTCTCTTGGACACAATGTCTTTAAGAAACTTGGCATAGTTTGGCATTTGTTCAATTGCTTCCACCAATGGCAAGTTGATGTGGACTTTCTTTAGGATATCAAGAAACTTATTGAATTGGTATTCTTGCTTTTGTCGCTTTAACCTTTGTGGGAATGGTGGTGGAAGTCGGATATCTTCAATCCTTTCATTGGTTTGAAATCTGATTGACGGCATTGCCGGGACATCTGGAGTTGTCGAGGTGTTATCAGCTGGGGTTGCCGAGGCATGCTTTTCACAAGTTGCCGAGGCGTCGTTATCGTCGGTTGCCGCGCCATGCTTATTGCCGGTTGCCGCAGCAATTCTTGGTTCAGCATCTGAGGCTTTGCCGCTAGGTTCGTCTTGATCTTTTTGTGGAGTTTTGTTTGATGAGCGGGTTTGAGCCTCTCTAAGTTGTTGGCCACTTCTAGTGGTGATTGCCTTACATTGCTCATGGCCAGTTCCTCTTGCGACTTCAGTATCGCTAGGTAAACCTCCTTGCGGTCTAGTATTCAGATTTTGAGCAAACTGTCCGACTTGATTTTCCAATGATATGATTGCCGCCTCTTGGTTTTGCAATCTCATCTCGGTCCTGTTAATAAAAGCATCAGTTATTTTTATGAAATTACTATTCTCAGCCATATAAGATTCAGTTTTCATCATAAAAGCATTTAGAGAATTTTTCAAAGAACTAGATGTTGTCGGTTGTTGCTGCGGCATCTGTTACCGTGGCATATTCTGCTGGAATCCCGATGCTTGTGCATTCTGATTGTTCTGGTTTAGAGCATTGTTGGGATTACTCCATGAAAAATTTGGGTGCTTCTTCCAAGCTGGATTGTAAGTATTGGACATCACATTGTTGTTCCGATTGTAATTCCCCACATAGAAGCGGGATTCCAGATTCTTGACTTCATGTGTGTTGTTTGGTTTTTGCATGTTCTGGACCATCTTGGTTAAAGTGGCCAATTGTGCCGAAATTGAATCTGATGATCCTAGTTCATGTATTGTGGCTTGGCGTCTAACTCCTCCTCTTCTAGTGGATGGGAATTGATAATCATTCTTGGCCAGCCTGTTTAAGATTTGCATTGCTTCTTCCGGCGACTTATCTAGGAGTATGCCGTTTGCCGAGGCATCTAGCATCATCTTTGTTGGTGTATTCACAGCGTTGTAAAACATTGTTACTTGAGTCCACACACGAAATCCGTGTAGGGGCATTTGTGTAGAAGTTCTCTATATCGCTCCCAAGCCTCATACATGGATTCATCATCCGCCTACCGAAAAGAAGTAATGTCGTTATGAAGCTTATCACCAAATTTGTAGGATTAAATCTAGCAAGGAAATCACGACAAAGATCAGTCCAAGATGCTATTGATCCGGCAGAATGCTATTCAACCATGCTTTCGCCTATCCCTCGGTGAATAGGGAATAATCTTAATCGTAAGACATCGGGGTGACTCCGTGTATCTTGAACGAGTTGCAAATCTCGAGGAAAGATTTCAGATGTTGCCGTGCATCTTCGATTCTTGAGCCGCGAAATTGACCAATTGTGTTGATCATATTAAACATTACCGTTTCAACTCAAAGTGGTCGGCTTCAATTTCAGTGCGACAACTCCGGGTTAAGTCCATCAAGATCTTCTTCAAGATAGTCTCGAATAGTTCTGTTTCGCAAGAATCACTCCTCCTCCTGCTCGAACATCTTGATTCATATTGCCGTCTTGATTTGCCATTGCTTCTCTTATCCTTCGTCTAAGTCTTTGTAAGGTTCGTTCGATTTCTGGATCAAAGGGATATTCTGGTGAAGTCGGTCTCGCCCTGGTCATATACCAATGCAAAACCAAAGTTTGTTAGCCCTTTGAATTTTAAACAATAAAAGTAAAAAAGAAAGTGCAAGAAAATAAAAACAAAGTCGCTATTGCCAATCCCCGGCAACGGCGCCAAAAACTTGTTGCGCGTAATAAGTGCTACGGAAATGTGCAAGTATACACATCGCAAGTTATAGTATAAAAGATATCGTCTCCACAGAGATTGGTGCCACTTCAAGAATCTAGTCTCTTGCACTGTAAAAAGTAAAAACACAAGTAAAGGATTATAGGAGTTTAACTAATACCTAATCTAGAAAGCAATAAAGTAAATGAATAGATGAGATCAATTGAGAGAGAGATAGGCCAGGTTATCGTGAGTTGAGGTGTGATAGCCGATTGGATCGTCTTGGCAAAAGAGTGCACAGGCAACTCAGTTGCCGTGGCAACTTGCACAATGGGGTTGCCTTGGCAACTAATCGATGGTTGCCTGGGCGACTAGTTGGGCAACTACTTGGGCTTCTGGGCAGCAACCTTCAAGGTTCGGCAGAGCGTTCTTCAATGGTTTCTTCTTATCCCTAAGTCGAAACTCTAGCTACTTGTGCATGCCTTGATAATACATCCCTGCGTGAATCAAGGGTGAACAACAACCAATCTTGCGCTCCTCTTAGCCGTTGAAATCCTTAACTTATTGCTAAGCCGGATTAATCTTCACCATCAATAGATTGAATAAAGATCATATTCATTCGTTTCTTGAATCTAACTCTCCCGATATTAGATAAATAGATGAAATCACGATATCCTCTCCTAATTCACTCGCAAACAAGAATAAGAACCAAGAATGAATAAATCTTGAAATAGAAAAGTGCAAACTCTTATTACCTAAACAAAAACCAATAGTTTCTCACAACCACAAAACACAATAACCATAGCCAAATAGATTTAGCTCATGGCTAGGTTCCAAAGAAACACAAAATAAATAATCCCTAGCATGAACCCAATCGAACAAGAAAGAAAAGGATAAAGGAGGAGGCTTGTCGAAATCCTCCTTGCCCTAGATGCTTGTCGAAAATTCTCTCCTTTTGCCTTCCTTGGACTTGTCGAAATTCCCCTCTCTTGCTCTCTATCTCTTGTCGAAATCTCCATCTTATTTATAGGGCTAGGCCAAAGTCCTTCTTTGAGGAGGAGTTTAAGTTGGAATTAAATTATCTTTAAAGAATATAATTCTTTATTATAATTGTATTCCTACTAGAACTTCTCCTATCTTCTTGGAATTTAATTCTTCTTTAATCTCTGCATGGCAATCAAATTCCTTTGGGTTTGGGCTTTGCTCCACGTCATCTTGGGCTTGTCTAGTCATCAATTTCGACTACCATATCACCTTTACTCTTGTCGACAATTGCCATGGCAACTGGCTCGGCGTCTCCTTCATGCATTGCCCTGGCAACTAGCTCGGCATCTCCTTCATGCATTGCCCTGGCAACTAGCTCGGCATTGCTTTGGCAAGTGATCCTGCACATACACACACAAAGCACACCAAAGCAGCATCTTTTTCCACAAAAACTACCAAGTTATGTAATCAAGCTCAACGATCGAAGGAAACATGGATTAATGTATGAATGGCTAACTATGCAACTAATATGAGCCTAAGTCTAACAATAATATGAGTAAAAAGGGTAAGAAAAATAGTACTTTTGAACACTTATAAGAAGCCTTCAATTAATTTTGTGCTTACCAAAACTTATATCAACATTGACTTATTTCATTAGAACATTGCTAATACATGTTACCTATAATTTCTCAAAGGTTATTTTAAGAACTCTTGTTTATCTCAATGTTCTTACTTATAGTGGTGAGAATAACCATTATGATCGCACTTATAGATTTATTATTATAATATCTACCACATCCTCAATCATACACATTTTATATGTGTGTCGTTGTGAACAATCTCTAGAGCAAGTGGTTAAAAGTTCTCAGTTGACACCTCCCCCTCCCTTAGGTTGTGGGTTCTAGACGTGGTAGGAGCAAATTTACCATTTCCCCTTCCCCTAGGTAAGAATTGTTCAAAAAAAATGTGTATTGTTACATTCGCTTAAAGGAATAATTTATCTTAAAATTATTTAATAACCAAAATAGAAACAAGATAATAGTTAAGTGATCGCTCGGATGATTTATCCTAAAATTAAAGGTAACATAATTGAATTCATAAATGGTTTAATACTTATTTTAATCTTTCAACTATAATGAAATTCTTACTTTGATCATTCTTCTATTTATGTTCAATCAGTTTGATTCATGTATTTTTTTTTAGTTTTTGTTTTTACTTATTAATTTTTAAAAAAGTAGTGTGACCCAACGAAAGGCCATTAAGTCACAAAACAATAATTAAAAAATATCTAAATTTCAAAAAAGCACTATAACAATCCTAAAAACATAAAAAACATTATTTATTTATGGAAATTATTTTTAAAAACATAAATAAAAACTTATAAAATCATAAGAAAGAAGAATTCCTTAAAAATTCTAAAAATATTAAAATTCTGAACAGAAATCTCAAATTCTTTTCAAGTTGATCTTTTTTTAGATGAAAGGTGGTTGTTATCATGTGCCTCCTTAAAATCTTCCCTAAACCTAGTTGGAGGAAAGAGTACACATGATAACCATTACATATAAACGTGCGAGAAAATTCAGAACCTAAAGCTTAAACTAAAGCAAACATAACAAACTGTAGACTAAACTATGTTCTAAAACATCATGGAATATTATCTTCAGCATTACTACCAAGGAGAGCGTCCCCCTGCAACAGCAACAAGACTGAATCTAGAGGTTCCTGAAATTCGATGCAATCTGTAACATTTTGGTCTGCAATCTTTGCTAATCCATCCGCCACCCCATTGGCTTGTCGAGACACATGTTGAAATTGCACTATCCAATCCTTCTGTAGCAGTGCAGAAATATACTCAATTATAGTCACCCGAGTATTACCATTACCAGCGTCCTTAATCTCCCTTATTGCTGCCAATCCATCGAGCTCCACAATAATCCTACGATCACCTAGTTTCCAGGCGCACGGCTATCCCATGTAAGCACTCCAAATCTCCGCTTCTAGAACTGATCATATTCCAATGAATTTGGCATAACCCAGTCTCCAGTTACCCCCGTGACTGCGAAGGACTCCACCACGTGAGGCTAATTCAGTAACCGTATAACGTGCTCCATCGGAGTTAACCTTTCTATATCCAATTCGAAGCGGAAACCACCTCAAGACGCTAGGTTGTACATTCCGTTGTAACGATAATCGATTTAATTCCATCTCTACTGCGCTGCAAGTTAATTCAGTGAGGTGCTTACTTCCATCTCTAGTACTGAACGGGTGTCCTTTCAAGTTGTTCTTTTAAATATTTTTTAGATTTTTTTTACAATTTTTTTAGATTTTTAATTATTTTAATCTTTGTATGCTTTATGAATTGGTTGATGTTGTGCGATTAAAATGAGTTTTAATACATGGTTTATACTTTGTTGTATGCCTAGACCAAGAGTTAGGGGTGAAACAAGGTTTTGAAGGGGGTTAAGCAAGCTAAAATTTGTGGTTCGGGATATCGAGTGAGTGCAGTTTATACATCCGGGATGACATGGTATCATGCCGATCTTTGTTTACTTGATTTGTTATGTTTAAATCATACTCATTTTGCATAAGGCTCAAATAGAGCACATTGGGGAAGGGAATTCAAGGCATAGCATCTTTTGCAAGTCTCTTGACTATGCTGGCATTACATATGCATATTTTACCTTTCTATGCTATGATATCTTTTGTTAAATTGAAAAGATGGATTGGAACATTGTAATAAGCTTAAATCAACAATGAACTCCTAATTGGAGATAAATGCTCACTTGCCGTAAGACACCTAATAATGTTCCTCAAGCTTTAATGCTTATGTAATGAACTCTTAAGTTATTTGGAGCTAAATTACATGATGTATTTAGAATTGTCTTTTAGGGTTAAAAGATTAAAATGCTAAATATCTTGTATGACTTGAAATATGAATGGAAGGTATCTAAGAAAAAAAGAAATAGAATATGCATGTATGTATGTATGTATGTATGTATATGTATATATATATTGGTATTAATGCTGAGAATTTAAAATACCTTGTAATTGGAATAATGAAAGCTTGGAAAAACTAGAGAAATGAATGGAAAGGGGTCTAAGTCTAAAGCTTATACATTAAGCTTACATATTCAAATATTTCTTATGAAAGCACGGTATGGAATCCTTGAATTGTTGTATTTAATAAGATATTTTTTATAGTCTAAACTGAAATTTTTATGCAACTGTTTGAAATTATCTAATAATGTTAATGTGACCTTTAGATGAAGAAATTTGTTTTCAATGCTATGAACACATTATTTGTATGCTTGGTTGAAATGATGTGAAAAGAGATGCTTAAATCCATGATAAAGTCTTATTAGATTTTCATAGTTATTTAGCTTTGTTCTTGTATGCTCACATGAAAGGCACAAGTTTAATTTATAACGATCGTTAAAGCTGGAATGAACTATATGATTTTGGTATTCATGATAGAAAAAGTTGTGGAATTAAAATTGGCCTTTCAAGATTTTACTAAAATGTATGCTTTGAAAGTTTAGGTTACACTAATGGCTAAATTTTGTAATGGTGATCAATGAACCAATCCTTGTTATGTCATGTTAATGGATGAATTGGTTACATTATGAATGAATTGATAATGTTCTAAAGAAAATTTTTGTAAGCCCGATAAAAATTAGCAAGAGTTATACAATTCAGTGATTTGATTTTTGTTTCCAACTTATTATATCCCCGTTCTATTTTTCGAAAACCACCTTGATCCAATTTAACTACTAAATCGGGATAGGGGTGTTTCATTTTGGTATTAGAGCTAGAGTTTAGTCTATTATAGGACTAAACCAAAGCTTATTGTATGTTTTTATTCTGCATATGCCACCTAAGAGTTATTTGTTCGATATGTGTGACTTGCAACTAATATGATCTTATTATTTCTGTTTAGTATCCAAGATGGTTGTTTAAATCTTTGAAGTCAATAAGTTTGAATTTTATGACACATGTTTGAATATAAGAACTATAAGTTGCTCATGAGAAAGTTTGAGGACGAATTATTCTCATCTCGGTTTGGAAGAAAGAAGAAAGAGAAACAATTGCATGCTTTCTTCTCATCTCCATCTCCACCGAAAACTCCATTGAAGGAAAGCTTTGGGAAAGCCTGATGGGAAGCATGAAAATTCACTATCTTGGCCTTCAATTCATGGTTTTTCTTAAAGAATTTGGTATGTTTACTTAGTTAGCAAAGTATATGTGTTAGGATTTCCATGGAATTAGAAATTAGTGATTGAAAGATTTGATTTTAAAGTGGAATTTTAATTGATAAATACATGTATGTTCAAACTAGGTTGTAGGATATTATTGCTAGTGAATTCTCCCATGTATTTTAAACTTTAGGAAAATTCAACCTTGGACTTTGAATTATGTCTTGGCAGAATGAGTTAAGAGTGAACTAAATTGAAAAATTTTGGAATGGTCAGAATTTGACTTAGACAAGGATTTATGATTAAAATAATGGTAATTCAATTTTTGGTATGGACTTTTGTCCTAATTCGAGACTAGGGGGATGAAGGTTTGACCGAATGTTACTATTTATGAATTTAAAATTTGTGAAACATTAAATCGTTGCTAGAGTTTATTATTAAATAGATAAAAGAAATATATTTAAGGGTTAATTTGGAATTCAGAATTTTTGAATAAATTGAAAATTGATTTATTTAGAAACTTGCGACTGATTTAAGCAGATAATGTTAAGCATTAGGTGCCTTAATGTTGATTTAGTGAAATCTGCCCAGAAATGGGTACATTAGCAGTGAATTTAAATATTCACTAAAAATCATGTAGGTAAAATTAGAGAATTATCCTTCTATGTGTAGAACCATGTGTGAATCTAGTTTCGTTTACAGCAAATGACAACCAATTTAGATTTGTAAGTCGAAAGTTCTGAGTTTTTGAGTAAGTGAAGGTCAGAAAATTTGGATAGCAGTTTACTCCCAGGACAACAATAACATAGACTTTAAAAATTTGCAATAAATTGTATAAGATGAATCTGAGACTATAATTTATATGGTTAAAAAAATTATTTAGTCTAGTTTCATTTAAAACAAACGAAATTGAATTCCGAGTTATAGAACATTTTATAGAAATGTTTCTTTAAGGATAGTACAAGCTGCCTTGTGTATTTTATAATGTGTCTCTTTAATATTTGGTGAGAGAATGAAAACAGTTTGACAGTGTATATGAAGTGATAGGCTATTAGAATGAATCAATTCTATTAAAGGAATTAAAAACCATGTCTTGTGGTGCTTTGTAAATTGTTTGGTGTTTGAGTACTGATTTTTGTATACTTTATGATTTGGTTGATGTTGTGTGATTAAAATGAGTTTTAATGCATGGTTTATACTTTGTTGTATGCCTAGACCAAGAGTTAGCGGTGAAACAAGGTTGTGAAGGAGCAAGCTAAAATTTGTGGTTCGGGATATCATATAACTTTGGGATATCAGGTGTGTGTAGTTTATGCATTCGGGACGACATGGTATCATCCCGATATATGTGTACTTGATTTTTTATGTTTAAATTATACTCATTTTGAATAAGACTCAAATAGAGCATATTGGGGAAGGGCATTCAAGGCACATCATCTTTTGTAAGTTTCATTACTATGCTGGCATTACATATGCATATTTTACCTTTCTATGCTATGATATCATTTGTTAAATTGAAAAGATGGATTGGAATCTTGTAATAATCTTGAATCAACAATGAACTCCAAATTAGAGCTAAATGATCACTTGCCATAAGACGCTAAATAATGTTCCTCAAGTTTTAATGCTTATGTAATGAACTATTAAGTTCTTTGGAGCTAAATTACATGATATATTTACAATTGTCTTTTATATGAGCAGTTAATGATTTCTTTTCTCATGATCATGTTAGTGTTAAAAGATTAGAATGCTAAATATCTTGTATGACTTGAAATATGAATGGAAGGTATCTAAGAATAAAAGAAACAAAAAATGCATGTGTATATATGTATATATATATATATTGTGGTATTAATGCGGAGAATTTAAAATACCTTGCAATTGGAATAGTGAAAGCTTAGCAAAACTAGAGAAATGCATGGCAAGGTGTCTAAGTCTAAAGCTTATACGTTAAGCTTACATATTCAAATATTTCTTATGAAAGCATGGTATGAAATCCTTGAATTGTTTAATTTAATAAGATATGTTTTTGTCTAAACTGAAATTTGTATGTAATTGTTCGAAAATATCTAATAACGTTAATGTGACCTTTAGGTGAAGAAATTTCTTTTCAATGCTATGAACACATTATTTGTATGCTTGGTTGAAATGATGTGAAAAGATATGCTTAAATCCATGATAAAGTCTTATTAGATCTTTATAGTTATTTAGCTTTGTTTTTGTATGCTCACATGAAAGGTGCAAGTTTAATTTATAAGGATCTTTAAAGCTGAAATGAAATATATGGTTTTTGTATTCATAATAGATAATGTTACGAAATTAAAATTGGCCTTTCAAGATTTTATTAAAATGTATGCTTTGAAAGTTTAGGTTACACTAATGACTAAATTCTATAATGGTGATCAATGAACCAATCCTTGTTATGTCATGTTAATGGATGAATTGGTTACGTTATGAATGAATTGATAATGTTCTAAAGAAAATTTTTGTAAGCCCATTAAAAATTAGGAAGAGTTATGCAATTCAGTGATTTGATTTTTGTTTCCAACTCATTGTATCGCCGTTCTATTTTTTAAAAACCTCCTTGATCCGGTTTAACTACTAAACCGAGATAGGGGTGTTTTATTTTGGTATCAGAGCTAGAGTTTATTCGATTTTAAGACTAAACCAAAGCTTATTGTATGTTTGCATTTTGCATATGTCAAGTTATTTGTTTGATATATGTGACTTGCAACACATATCAAAAAAATCACACATCTCTATATGTGTGACTTGCAATAGATTTAAAAACCTAATTTTCATGTTGCCGCAGAGATTATCGTTTTTAGGGGATTATTGTCGACATTGTTGGACATGTTTTGTGGCGAACGTACGACCCCAATTTCATAGGCAAGGCTTATGGAATGCATTTGATCGCCACAAAATTTTTCTTGATGCGTCCATTCCTAACAAACGAGCATGAGATATGACTCATTTTGGCTTTATGCGAATGGAAACTAGGTAGGACGCTAGGCGGGTAATTGAAAGACTTGATGGTTTTTGGTTACATGGACCTAAAATCAAATTGTCTTTGACATTGAAGGAAACATGATCATCATTTTGGTGCAGGAAAAAGGGTAACTCGCAGCCAACACAATCTGATGAGCCAATCCAGAACCAGTTCGAAAGAAAGTAATATGAGTGACTAATGCAAATAATGTAGAAATTCTCTCAAGATGTTTGGTGGGGTGGGTCAGTTGGCCAATACAGGTTTAAGACTTGGCTAGTCAATTGATGATGGAGGGTTACAGGGAGTATCGATTCTGCATTTGGCAGGGAAGATTTTTTTAATCATGAGTGAATCTATGGAATTGAAAAGGGATATCTTGCAATCCAACCGGTTAGGTAAATGGTTCTCTTTTATCGAAGCTTGGTCCTCAGCATTCAATATGGAATCAAGGTGTGTTTGGTTGACAGCAAGCGGCATACCGTTACATGCTTGGGCATGATTGATGTTTGAAAATATTGTGAAGGTGTGGGGAACAATGGAGAGATTGGATGAAGAGTCTCAAAATCCTTTTTCTTTTGAAAGAGGGTATTTCCAAATAATCACAAGCCGTAAGGGTAAGATAGATGAAATCATTGATTTGGTTGTTGATGACATTTCTTACCCTGTTAGAATACAAGAAGTTGAGTCTTTTATTTGGCAATCAGAGGAGGAGGGTGAAGAGATGACAGAGTCCATGGATTCTAATCAACAAGGATCTCCTTTGACCAGTCAATTGATTAATATTGTAAGATCACCTTGTGACATATTAAGCTCAAGTAATCATATAATGCATGATTCACATGCAACTATTGTCCCAGACTCAATTGAGGTGTTAGGGACAGATTTAAGGAATGCGAATTGCCGTTTGAAAGTGACTAAGAGATTGGACTTGTGTGTCGATGAAACCAATGATACCCCAGGACGTGGTATCTAGATGAACAAGTGGGAATGGTGGCACGATCAGTTGAAAGTCCACGATCTATTCCAGACTTGGTTGAGGCTTTTGCGAGTGATACACCTTCATCTCACACAGAGGAACATCCACATTGCACCAATGCACTCACTATTGCTTAGTCAAATCAAGAAGGGTTAGGGAGGCTGAACATATTTTTTACAAGGGCAGCGAAAGAAAGGTGCGTAGCATGCCCGATATAGTCTTGAGTTTTCTTCCCCATAGCGAGAGAGAAGAGGCTAAAATCCAAATGAATAAAAGGGGGAGGGGCAGATAGAAGAAAGCTTCATCAAAAGCCGAGGAGGTGGAGAACAAGTCTCTTTCCGATTCTAACTTTTAAAACATGAAAAAGGAATCTTACGTGAAGCGAGGGAAATAATTAACCTTGGACGATAGTGGGTGTAAATACCATAGGTAACGAAGAGGCAATTGTACAAGATATTGCTTGTATCATTGAGGCTCGTTTGAAGGGCCAACAGTACCCAATGAGGGTGTTGTCGCGTGCTTCGACAACACCATTGTGTGTTGGCCTTTTTTCATGATAAAAAGATGGAATATGGTTCTAAATTTTAGGTAAGAACTATATAGTATTCGTATGAATTTAATTTTGAGCTTGCACCTTCCGTAGGCATATTTGTGGAATTTTATCTTTTGGGAAACGAAAAAATTTGTTTCGATGGAAGTTTTAGTGGTACTGAATTTCTTATGGGCTGCGGTACATGGATAAGCGAGGATTGGTGATGTTCTATGGAACCAATTTTTTTGTTGTGTATGTTTTGATGAACATAAGCATGGTTGGGATTGTATAAGGGGAATTATTTTGGATATTGACTTTCCTACTCTAGTCATCGGCCTGAAATGGTAGAGTATGTGGATTTTGGAAAACATCATGTCTAAAGGTTTTCGGTCTGATAGGCATGTTTTGTTTCAAACATTGTTGAAGTTCAAGCCTTTTGCCATGCGATATTGCTATTAAATCAATCTTAGTGGCGTATGATTTTGTGGCCATCATTGAAATGGACTCAATAGTGGCTTTGTATTAGATAACAACATGAACACTGCCCTTGGTGATATTAGAGATTATTTTGTTTGATTGATGAAACCTGTCACTTAGGTGTCGTGAGACAAATAGTCTAGTCGATGCTTTGGGTAAGGCTGGTGTCGATCGAGCTGTGAGGTTTCAAGCATTTTACTATTGGTGGTGGTCTTTGCGCGGCTGGTAGGATTTGGTAAATGAGTACGTGCTGCCCCAATTGGAACCTTGTTGGCGTGTTCATTTTTGTATTTTTGTGGGTGTTTTGTCCCTTGGTGTTCTACCTGTAAAGGATTTGTATATTTGATGAATGATAATATTTACAATTGACCTATATATAGGTTTACAAATGAATATACAAGGATAAGGGAAATCAAATATTAATTACAAATCAAATATTTAAATACAAGATAAGATTATGATAGAGATAGGATAAGATAGGATTTGAATAAGATTTGACTAAGAGTTATCTCATGAATTTGAATAAGATAAAAGTTATCTCATCTTATCTTTATCCTTAATACGCCCCCTCAAGATAAAGGATCCATCGGAGACTCCAATCTTGGACCGAAAATGGATGAAGAGATTACGACCAAGTGATTTGGTGAGTGTGTCCGCAATCTGAGCTTTGGAGGGAATGTGTTGAACAAGTAGGGAACCTGCAGCAACTAAGTCACGAACTAAGAAGTAATCAAGGGCAAGATGCTTCACACGAGAATGAAAAACTGGATTTTTGCGCACTGAAATTGTCGCAGAAGAGAGATGGTGGTTTTGTTAATTCCACGACAATTTCTTGAAGAAAATGTCAGACCCAAAGCACTTCAGCAGTTCCATTTGCCACGACACGATATTCAGCTTCTATAGAGGAACGAGAAATAGTTTTCTGACGAGCTGAGTTCCAAGAAATAAGATTATATCCAAGATAAATAGCATATCCAGTAGTGGATCGGCCGTCCGTAGAGGATCCATCCCAGTCCGCATTGGCAAAGACAGTGATATGAAGGGAAGATGTCGAACGAAAAAGAATGCCATGGCATAATGTTCCTTTGAGATAACGTAGGATGCGCTTAGCTGCTGTCCAATGTGCAAGTGAAGGACCATGCATGTATTGTGACAGATGATTCATGGCAAAAGAAATATCCAGATGTGTAAGTGTGAGATACTGAAGGAGACCAAGTAGTCGACGATACCTAGAAATATCAAGTATCGTGGATGGCTCCGGTGGAGGTAGCTTGTCGGAATAGGACATAGGTATGGAAATTTCCTGGGCATTTTCCATCTGAAACTGAGTCAAGATGTCAGAAATATATCGCGCTTGAGATAAAAACAACCCAGTAGGAGTAGAAATAGCCTCAATGCCAAGAAAATGGCTGAGCAAGTCCATATCCTTCAAAGCAAACTTCGTAGATAATATGTTGATGAATTGAGCAATAAAATTAGTGTTATTACCAGTAAGCACAATATCATCCACGTAGACTAGAAAGTATAAAAGAACTCCCTTTGCATTATAGATGAAGAGAGAGGTGTCAACCTTTGATTTCGTAAAACCAAAGTGAATGAGAAATTGAGAGAGTTCAACTTACCATGCCCTAAGGCTTCCTTGAGTCCATACAAGGCTTTACGCAACCGAAAAATATAAGATGGATGAGTAGAATCAACATACCCAGAGGTTGTTCTAGATAGACTTCCTCATGTAGGGTACCATTTAAGAATGCATTATTAATGTCAAGTTGCTTGATGGGCCATGCATGATGGAGGGCAAGAGTGAAAACAATACGCACCGTAACAGGTTTCATCACAGGACTAAAAGCCTCAAAGTAGTTACGACCAGCTTCTTGAGAATACCCTTTCACTATCAGTCGAGCCTTGTATCGATCAGCAAAGCCATCAGCAAACCGTTTCACACAGAATACCCATTTGCACCCTACGACAGATTGTGTAGACTGTGGAACAAGATCTCATGTTTGGTTGCATAGCAAAGCATTAAACTCATCATCCATGGCTTGTCTCTATAGTAGGTTTTTGAGAGCTTGAGTAACAGTCTTTGGCTCTATAGCAGAAGGCAAAGGATGACATGTAGTAGCAATAACAAATGAAGGGCCAAAGTACCTCAGATTTGGCTGGCGAATCTGCTATTGCGGAAGATCATGTTGTGGCAAGTCAAGGGTGACATCTTGTTGTGGCAGATCAGCCAAGGGAACTGGTGTGACAATGGAATCATCAGGTTGTCGTGGCAGGTTACCCATGGGAACTGGTGTCGCAATGGAATCATCAGGTTGTCGTGGCATATTAGACAATGAAGCATTAGCTTACCGTGGCATGGGAGGCAATGACACATTAGATTGCCATGGCATAGTAGGTAATGAAGCTTCCGAATTGCCGTGGCATATGAGGATACATCGTGTAGCAAAAAGAAAGATGTGAGGAATAAACCTAATATGATGAGAGACATAGATTCTGTTAGTGGTCGACTCCAGGCATTTATAAGCAGACTACGTCATAGAGTATCCAAGGACAACACATTCAACAGATCGTGGCTCAAGGTTATGTGTCGTTTATGGTCTCAGCCAAGGAAAGCACAAGCATCTGAATGGTTGAAGCTTGTCATAGTTCGGTGCTTGTTGATGAAGGAAAAGGTAAAGAGATACATTATCCAGTACTGGTGTTGGCATCCGATTAATAAGATAAGTAGCTATCTGAAAAGCATGAGGCCAATACTTTGTTGGGAGGGATACAAAGTGAAGTAGAGAAAGTCCAATTTCCACTATGTGACGATGTCACCGTTCAGCAGTCCCGTTGTGTTCCAGAGTATGAGGCGGTGAAGTAAAATGGGAAATACCACTCAAATTCAAGATGGGCAAGAGCCTAACAAACTCACCTCCATTGTCAGAGAATAGAGACACAATGGTCTGATGGAAAATGATCAACAAACACCGCATAGTATGAATATCCATCATAAGAAATATGTTTAGTGCTCCAAACATCAGAGTAAAGTAATTCAAGAGGGCAAGAGCTTGACATAGTGTTTTAACCAAATGGTAGTTTATGACTTTTTTGAACAAGACATGAAGTACAAAAGAATTTTGTCAAACTAGTTAGGTTAAAAGATATATTACAAGTGCGTAATATATAAGCTAAGATTTTATTGGATGGATGTCCAAACTTGTGATGTAGTTGATGTATGGACAAGCAATTGACTGAGTTGACATGGGGATAAAAGGATCGCGGAGCATAGTAAACACCGCCAATTTTATTGCCTTGAAGAAGGGGAATTCCCGTGGGTCGATCCTTAACAAGAAAATAAGAGCCAAAGAATTCAACAGACACATGATTAGTTTGACATAATTTAGAAACCTACTCCAAATTTGTATTCAACTGAGGAACACATAAGACATTTATGAGAGAAAGGGGCTTGATAGCTGTGGGAACAATGCATCAGCCAATATGAGATATAGGTAGAGAGTTACCATAACCCAGATGAACTGTATTAGGACCATCATAAGGGGAGATTTCCTGAAGAGACGCACTGGTCATTGTGGTGTGATGCGATGTACCACTATCAAACATCCAAGGAGCTGGATCAGATGATGAAGGATCAGTAGCAGTGTTAACAACTGGTGAATCAGACGATGGCTGCTGATAAAAGTTGTGGTTGTGAAAGAACCGAACAAGCCTACGATAATCTCGAACAACATGCCCTGGCAAATTACAGAACTTGCACACAATATCTTATCGTCTAGAATGACTAGATTGAGGAATAGGACTACGACTGCCACCAGAAAACGAATGGCCAGAGCGACCATCCTTCTATCAAGAGCGGTTGGTGGAATAACCATGATTTGAATTAGCCCGCTGCGCAGAATATGCCATGGCAAGAGGTGTAGTGTAACACCCCTTACCTGGTCTAGGAGATAAACCGGCTTAGGACGTGTTACCAAACAAACATACGTACTTTCTTGACAAACTTAATGTAAACAACTAATCAAGCCCTCAAAAGACAGGGTAATTTATTTTTTTTATTTTTCAAAGATCTAACTTAAATTTCCAATCATATACAAACATGTATTTCAAAATACTCATTTAGCAAAACAACAAGTCATGATCAAATAACATACAAACAACTTAAAATATTAGAGGCCTATTTTAAGCTTAGTGAAAGACCATAACCAACAAGCAAGTATCCAAATGTCATACCAACATAGCTCAAACTACAACTAACCATGTAATTAACATGCTAACAAGGCCTATATATCAAGCCATTTGAATACCAACATTAAAACACCATGATTGACAAAGAAGCAATCACAAAATCATAATAGGCCGTATACATAAAGTATTGGTTACTTATCACATATACATCATCGAAGAGTATATAAATGCATTATGCTGAATTTTAATACATATGTGCCACCAGCTAGGAGTTTCTTAAGGCTAGCATACACAATACACAGAAGTCTTGGAAAGAGACTTGCAACCTCGAAACACGATCAAATCTTAGTGCTTCTTAAATCCTGAAAATGCATAACAATCAATGTATTAGGCTTATATAGGCTAAGTGAGGTAGTGAACTATTAAAACATATAATCAATGATATCAATATAAAGTGGAAAAAATAATTAAATTAAGTTTTATTAGTATCAATAAAATACTCAAATTTTAATCTTTAACAAGATTAGGGCTTGTCTTATGAAACTTTATCAGGGTTTATAATCTTCCAAAATTTTATTCGAAAATTATCAAGGATTATCAAAGTTCTTATCAAGATTTTAGAGATCATATCAGAGCTTATCTGAGTTCATGACATTTCTTATCAAAGTTTCCATTCAAAGCTTAGTATCTGAGTTCATAACATTTCTTATCAAAGTTTCCATTCAAAGCTTAGTATCTAAGTTCATAACTTTTAGAACATTTGCCTTGGATCACTTTTTGGACATGGGTAGCATTGGTCCGAGTTACACATAGCTCAAAGCACATAGCAATGGCCAGTGTCAGGACATAACAAACCTAACTTCTCATCTATCCAACCAATTGTCGCCATTCTTCATATCATCTCCCCCGTTACCTCCTACTGTCGCTAATATATCACATATATAGGGTCGTCAACCTTGAGCTGTAACTCATGGACCGTAGTCCCGAATTATACCATGTACTATGCCAAAGTGTCCAAGGGCTTCCATTGTATAGGCAACTTAGACATTTTATGCTTTAATGTTTGGAGATGTATCTTATGACATGGCGAACTTTAAGCTCTAAAGAAATTAAGAGTTCATTACTTAAACATTAAAACTTGAGGAACAATACATAGTGTTTTATGGTGTAAGAGGGTTAAGCTTCATTACAAGGAAAAGTAAAAATTATAATTCAAATCAGTAATCCTCATAGTACCATAACATAGTATGCAATGCATTCATGATGCATATGCAATGCATTTCTTAACAATGAAGCTTACAACTTGTAATGCTATGAATGTAACCAATCCAAGGTGCTTTACATGAGCCATATGCAATTTATGATCAGGTAAAAAACTTAAATACATGGGAAACAAAAATCAAAGTGACACCGTGTCACCATAGACAAACAACTACACTCACCTGATATCCCGAAGTTACAGGATACCTGAATCCACAATTATAACTTTTTTCCTAACATTCCCTCCTCCCTAGCTTTCCTTAATTGAATTTCCAAATCCAAGATTGTACTTTAATGAATTTCTTGTTCTCAAGTAATCTCACACAAGAGTAACAAGAAAAAAATGTAGTAGGATACATTCATGCTATCAAGACTGCATACATATACCAAACTGCATACTGCATTATTACACCTATATTTCATGACAATATCATGCTTAATTCACATCACAATCATCACAATATTTATCCTTTAAACATTGCAGCATCATTCTAACACACTTTCATTGTTCTCATACAATACAAAGCAGATTTCAAGATTTACCAAACTGTTTTCAAGACATTATCAATACACTTCATAACTCATATCATAAAGTTTGCCTAACTTAAATACACAACAACCTTTAAAGACATTTCAATTAGTATTTTCACTTTTGAGCTAAATAATTTATTCCGGCTAAATACAAAATAATCCCCTATTTTCTAGATTTACAAAACAGTACATTGCTTTGTCAAAACAACCTTTAATCCCTTGCAAACCAATCCAATTCACTTGTAAACATATATATATTTACACCAAAACAATCCAACAACATTTATATAAAAAAAACAACCCCTATCATACATGTATTCACATACACAGTCACAAAATAGTTCACTAATTTATATATTAGTGCAAAACATTCCATACTTTGACTTACATACTTAAATATTATAAAACACCCCACATAACTTTTACATCAAGGCAAAACTGTCTAACATGTACCAATTTAATTACACAAGATTGTCCAGCTTTCATTTAACACATATATACATTTCAAACAGTCCAACAATGTTCATATTTATGCAAAACAGTCCTTATTTCATGTTTAGACAATTTCATAATCAAAATAGTCCAGCAATGCTCATATTTATGCAAAACAGTCCTTATTTCATGTTTACACAATTTTATAATCAAAACGGTCCAACAATGTTCGTATTTATACAAACTAGTCCTTATTTCATGTTTACACAATTTCATAATCAAAACAGTCCAACAATGTTCATATTTATGCAAAACGGTCCTTATTTCATGTTTACACAATTTCTTAATCAAAACAGTCCATAAAACTATTTTCAACCAAAGTTTGCACAATTAACATATTCTAAACAAAATTCCTTATAATTCATATATCAAGATTCTAATTTCAACTAATTTAACATGTTAGTTATTAGACAAAAATCATAATCACCATATTAATTCTTTCCTAACTTCATTTGAATGCTACTAAACATGCTCTCCTTGATATTTTTCCACAAAGCCACCATTTGATCACCACACAAAGCACCAAATATGCATGCTATGAAATTCTATTCACCGTACACTAACATGTTCATGAATCACGAATAGCTATAGGGATCGATCATGTTGAAATTTTAATCAAAAGTAAAAGAGAAGTATCATCACCTTAACTTCCAAGCAAAATCGGTTCATAAACTTAGAAAATTCAACAAGATGAAAGAGAGATTTCAACAATTTCCCCCCAACTCTCTCCCCCCAAACCATAGGTCCGATTATTAGAGTAAAGAAGACAATGGGGAGTCTTAAGCCAAGTGGCCGAGACCTCTCCCTCATGTCATTCTATATGCTTGCCATGTGTGCAAGACATTTCTATTATATCTTTTTATCATGCAAACCTCTTATTTCAAATGTTATTCACTTTAGTCCTTGCACATAAAGCACACAATCTTTCCTTTTTCTCTTTTTAGTCCTAAGTTTTTAAATTAGCTACCTAAATTCATAATAGGCCAAATTATATAGGAAATCCAAAGTGTTAACATCTTCTAGGCCTAGTTTTAGGATATCACAATTCTCCCTTCCTTAAAAGAAATTCGTCCTCGAATTTCTCTTGAACCAGGAAGCTGAGTCTATTGTTCTCATACAAAATTGTTACTAACACAGAGAACAAATTCTTACTTTCATTATTCAAAATACTTTTATGAATTTATGATATTCAAAACGGAAGAAATAGATCATGTTAGTTGCAAGTCACAAGTACTGATTGAAATTTTAAACTCCTAGGTGGCGCATGTAACAAATGATGATGCAACAAGTTCTGGTTTAGTCCGAGAATCGACTAAACCTAAGCTCTAATACCAAAATTGTAGCACCCCTACCTGATCTAGGAGATAAACCGGCTTAGGACGTGTTACCAAACAAACATACGTACTTTCTTGACAAACTTAATGTAAATAGAGCCCTCAAAAACAACTAATCAAGCCCTCAAAAGACAAGGTAATTTATTTTTTTTAATTTTTCGAAGATCTAACTTAAATTTCCAATCATATACAAACATGTATTTTCAATCTTAGCTTCTTATAGTCTCGAATACTAAAATTAAAGTCTAGGGATAAAACATAATTCATCAATCATTCTTAACAATTTAATTTCCACATGGCATATAATCATATTCACATGCTATATCAAAATACTCATTTAGCAAAACAACAAGTCATGATCAAATAACATACAAACAACTTCAAAATATTAGAGGGCCCATTTTAAGCTTAGTGAAAGACCATAACCAACAAGCAAGTATCCAAATGTCATACCAACATAGCTCAAACTACAACTAACCATGTAATTAACATGCTAACAAGGCCTACCTATCAAGACCATTTGAATACCAACATTAAAACACCATGATTGACAAATAAGCAATCACAAAATCATAATAGGCCGTATACATAAAGTATTGGTTACTTATCATAAATACATATACTTCATCAAAGAGAATATAAATGCATTATGCTAAATTTTAAAACATATGTGCCACCAGCTAGGAGTTTCTTAAGGCTAGCATACACAATACACAAAAGTCTTGGAAAGTGACTTGCAACCTCGAAACACGATCAAATCTCAGTGCTTCTTAAATCCTAAAAATGCATGACAATCAATGTATTAGGCTTATATAGCCTAAGTGAGGTAGTGAACTATGAAACATATAATCAATGATATCAATATAAAGTGGAAAAAATAATTAAATTCCAAGTTTTATTAGTATCAATAAAATACTCAAATTGTAATCTTTAACAAGATTGGAGCTTGTCTTATGAAACTTTATCAGGGTTTATAATCTTCCAAAATTGTATTCGAAAATTATCAAGGATTATCAAAGTTCTTATCAAGATTTTATAGATCATAACAGAGCTTATCTGAGTTCATAACATTTCTTATCAAAGTTTCCATTCAAAGCTTAGTATCTGAGTTCATAACTTTTAGAACATTTGCCTTGGATCATTTTTGGACATGGGTAGCATTGGTCCGAGTTAAACATAGCTCAAAGCACATAGCAATGGCTAGTGTCAGAACATAACAAACCTAACTTCTCATCTATCCAACCAACTGTCGCCATTCTTCATATCATCTCCCTCGTTACCTCCTACTGTCGCCAATATATCACATATATAGGGTCGTCACCCTTGAGCCGTAGCTCATGGACCGTAGTCCTAAATTATACCATATACTATGCCAAAGTGTCTAAGGGCTTCCATTGTATAGGCAACTTAGACATTTTATGCTTTAATGTTAGGAGATTTATCTTATGATATATGGTGAACTTTAAGCTCCAAAGAAATTAAGAGTTTATTACTTAAACATTAAAACTTGAGGAACAATAGTTAGTGTTTTATGGTGCAAGAGGGTTAAGCTTCATTACAAGGTCAAGAAAAACTTATAATTCAAATCAGTAATCCTCATGGTACCATAACATAGTATGCAATGCATTCATGATGCATATGCAATGCATTTCTTAACAATGAAGCTTATCACTTGTAATGCTATGAATGTAACCAATCCAAGGTGCTCTACATGAGCCATATACAATTAATGATCATGTATAAAAACTTAAATACGTAGGAAACAAAAATCGGAGTGACACCGTGTCACCTTAGGCAAACAACTACACTCACCTGATATCCCGAAGTCACGGGATACCTGAATCCACAATTATAACTTGTTTCTTAACATTCCCTCCTCCCTAGATTTCCTTAATTGAATTTCCAAATCCAAGATTGTGCTTCAATGAATTTCTTGTTCTCAATTAATCTCACACAAGTGTAAAAAGAAAAACAAGGTATTATGATACATTCAGTCTATCAAGACTGCATACATATACCAAACTGCATACTGCATTATTACAACTATATTTCAAGGCAATATCATGCTTAATTCACATGACAACTATCACAAAATTTATCCTTTAAACATTGCAGCATCATCCTAACACACTTTCATTGTTCTCATACAATACTAAGCAAATTTCAAGATTTACCAAACTGTTTTCAAGACATTATCAATACACTTCGTAACTCATATCATAAAGTTTGCCTAAGTTAAATAAACAGCAACCTTTAAAGACATTTCAATAAGTATTTCCAGTTTTGAGCTAAATAATTTATTCCGGCTAAATACAAAATAATCACTATTTTCCAGATTTACAAAATAGTACATTGCTTTGTCAAAACAACCCTCAATCCCTTGCAAGATAATCCAATTCACTTGTACACATATATATTTACATCAAAACAATCCAACAACATTTATATCAACAAACAACCCCCTATCATACATGTATTCACATACACAGTCACAAAATAGTTCACTAATTTATATATTAGTGCAAAACAGTCCATACTTTGACTTACATACTTAAATATTATAAAACAGCCCACATAGCTTTTACATCAAGGCAAAATAGTCCAACATGTACCAATTTAATTGCACAAGATTGTCCAGCTTTCATTTAACACATATATTTCAAACAGTCCAACAATGTTCATATTTATGCAAAACAATCCTTATTTCATGTTTACACAATTTCATAATCAAAACAGTCCAACAGTGTTCATATTTATGCAAAACAATCCTTATTTCATGTTTACACAATTTCATAATCAAAACAGTCCAGCAATGTTCATATTTATGCAAAACAATCCTTATTACATGTTTACACAATTTCATAACCAAAACGGTCCATAAAACTGTTTTAAACCAAAGTTTGCACAATTAACATATTCTCAACAAAATTCCTTATAATTCAGATATCAAGATTTCGATTCCAACTAATTTAACATGTTAGTTATTAGACAAAAATCACAACCACCATATTAATTCTTTCCTAACTTCATTCGAATGCTACTACACATGCTATCCTTGATTTTTTCCCACAAAGCCACTATTTGATCATCACACAAAGCACCAAAGATGCATGCTATGATAGAGATTGTAATCACTCATTTTTATCCGGTTTGTAAATATTGTTAATATATTAGTATAATAATTAATGGGGAATTATTATTGCATGTATACATATTACATTATGTGTTTATTATATATGTATGATTAGTATACATATAGGGTGTGTGATGTGTGCATGTATGCTATAAGCCATGAATATGCATTAGTAATTAATATGGTGTATGGGGTCACGTATGTTTGCATGTATATATTGATTGATGTGTGTATTCGTATTAATTATGTATGTGCTACATGAGAGTATTCAAATGTGTGTGCATATGATATATATAGTTTGCATGTATGTTTGTATGTGTGTGCGTGTATGATTATTATTATCATCATCATTATTATTATTACTAATATTACTTTTGGGCTAATTTAAAATAAAATCCAAGAAGTTTTATTAATAAAAGCTCATTAATTAACAGTCCAGTCCAATATGTATTACAGACCAAAAATATGTTACAAGGCCCATATTGGCATGACCCAATATATTAAAAACCCTAAAAACTAAGTCTGATAACCCTCCTTTATCTTGCAGCCGCCGTCATCTGGGCCGTTGGATCAATTCTTGATCCAACGGTCTAGACCAGTCCAAGATAATCCAGCTGGCGTGCGTGATGTCACTCTCCAGACCGCTCGCCTCCCACTCACGCGTGCAACGCACGCGCGAAAACCGTTCGTTCTTCCACCCCCCACGTGTCGAGATCAGAGGCAACTTTACCCATCCCAAGACCAGATCTAGGCCATTCATTTCCCATGCAATCACAGCCGTTGGATCGGATCTGATCCAACGGCCGTGAGTGAATCTGGCCGAAGCGATACTGCCACCAGGCTGCCTTCACCATGCCGCCGTACAGCCCTCCCTCAACCACCAGACATGCCAAGCGAACACATAAAGCAAAAATGTCAGATCCAAATCAAGAGCAGTATTTACATTTATTGTAACTTGCTTGTATAAACAAAGAACGAAAAACAGGGTATGCATATATACAAGTGTAACCCACCATTGTGTACTCAGAGAGATATCAGATCAGAAATAAAAAAGCAACAACGATTAGTTGAAAAGAAAAAAGGGAAAAAAACTTCCAGTGGTAAAAACTTCTTGTCTTTCTTTCTTACTTACATGCTTGTAGAAAAATAAAAAGAAAAAGAGAAGATTTTTTACCATAGTGGCTCGGCTTCCTCTCCGGTAATAATCTCCTCCATGAGTGAACCAGAGTAGGATCTGGTGTTCAAAAGAGGGTAGTTTATTGTGGGTTTCGAAACGAAGGTTTACGGTTTAAAAGGGGGTTTCCAAAGTTTTTAGGTTTTACGGTTGGTTTTGGTTGTCATAGCTCCGGTCAGGGAAAGCTAGAGGCGGCCATTACGGCCGAGCCTCGCCTGAGACCGGTTGGGCACGGCGGCGCAAGGCAAGGTTTTGGTTTCGGGGTTAGCCGCTCTAGAAATTAAAGAGAAAGTGAGAGCTCTCTCTCCCGAGGTTAAAAAAAACAGAGGAAATTGGGTGTTTATTTTAAGGTTCGAATCAAAAATGGCCGAAAGGAAGAAAAAGGATCTGATATAGCTTTTTTTATAGGCGTTTTAGTTTTTAAAAATGGGTTAATTACCACATAAGGGGCTCCGCGTTTTCAATTTTTCATCTGTAGCCTGCCCCTTGGTACATTTACAGGTCTGGTCCCTCTGGCTTTTCGAAAGTTTTTAATTTGATCACTAAATTAACCGAAATCATATTTATAATGGTAAAATCACATACTGAACCATCCCGCGTTTTCAAAGTTTCCATTTTGAGTATGCCCCTTGGTCATATTACACATCTGGTCCTTCCCAGTTTATTCCAGTTTCCAAATAAGTCCTTAAATCGTCTTTATTACCTTTTAATTTCTGTTTCTTATGTTTGTTTCTTTTCATTTCAGTCCTGTTCCATATTTAAATATTCATGTTCGTTTATTATGATCTTATATGTGATGTAGCCTTTTTGCCTTCTCACATGTCTCTCGTACATGCTTCGTATTTTCATGTTTATATGTATATATGTGTTCAGTTTATGGTGATTATGTATTTTTATGCGTTTGTTCGGTCATTCGTATCACACATATTCGATTGATATTCTAGTTGGCTCATACACAACATGTTTTGTATTTTAGCATGTATTGTATGTTCTCTTTTCTTTTAGGTTACGTGTTAGTATATTTTCTTTTTCATGTATAATACCTTGTTCTACATATGTTGCAATGTGTTTTATTTCTAATATGTATGTCTTCTTGAAATATGTGTTTTTGTTCCCACATGTATTTATTCATGTCTTGTTATTGTGATATGTTAAATTTGTTTTTATTTACTATTAAGATTAATATGTATGTATGTATGTTTTAGATTAGTATTTTATTTACGTTAGATTAGCATTCTATTATGTTAATATTATTGTATTTAAATTATTTGCCATGTTTTATATTTTGCTCACTAAGTTTGCATAATGGAATATATAATGTCAATGTGGTGTCGTTTTATCCGAGCGTAAACGGGCCAGTATCAAGCGTAGTGATAGTGGTTGGGCGTTTACTCTCGGATAATGGGGCCTTTAAAATTTATTCGCAATTATAACCGAATCTATAACTAATCATCACTTTAACCCGGAAAATCTAATATTAATAAAGCGGTAATTATTAAAGTACCAATTTTGGGCGGTGTGGGGGTGCTAATCCTTCCCTATCCGTAACCGACTCCCAAACCCAATAGTTTTAATTCTCTGGTTTTATGGTGTCCGGCCTACCTCAGTGGCCGGTGGCGACTCCTTTTCTTTAAATAAAATACGGTATTTTTAAAACCCCACAGAATAAATATTTTAATACCCGAAAAAACACAAACACTTCGAAAACTCGATTTTTTTGAGCGAGAAAAGGACATCGCTACAGATTGCGACTCCGCTGGGGACTATTTTTGTTTTTTAAAAAACAAATGAGAGTCAAGTTTTTTAAATAATTACCGCTTTACTAATATTAAAAATTCCGGGTTAAAGTAACTATTAAATTAACATTCGGTTATAATTGCGCGTTTATTTTAACGCATTTAAAATATGACATATAAACCCTTTTTTTTAGTGAGGGGAAAATGCTAATGCTTTCGTGGAGATATCGTTCTCCCGTATGGGCCTAGCAAGTACCTTCGGGGCTCAAGTACCTTATGCTTTCGTAAGGATATCGTTCCTTCGTACAGGAATAAGCGAATGGGTCCCCCTGAATTGAACCCGGTTGAAAGAAGCCTATAATGGGTGATGATCGGGGGCCTTGCTACTCTTAGTAGAGGACAGCGAGGACAATTCGGGTACATCCTAGAACCAAAACTGCATATAGAGAACACATAGAAACCCTCCCTGTTAGAGCCATGCGGATAACTTAGGTGTCTTAGATGGAATGTAAATAGGATTGCCTTGTTTGCTTATCGCATTTAATTTGCCCTTTTATTACGTACTTATCATTTTTGTCCGGTACTGACTTGTTTTCTTTTTGCTTTGTTTTTGCATATCATCGCATTCGCATTACACAGGGGCATTGATTCCCGAGTGATTTCTCCCATAATAGAAGATTGTTCATGATGGACCAAAGGTTCTTTGACCTGAAGGAAGGGGGTCCAATTCCAGAGTTCCATCCCGAGACTAGGCCAGGGACAGCCGAAGAAGAATCATTCAAGGACTCCAGAACAGATTCAGTAAGCAGTGTCAATCCTGGTGACAAACAAGTTGAAATACAAGAACTAAAGAAGCAGATGTCCGAGATGATGGACCAGGTGAATGCTATGATGAAAGGCAAGCAGCATGTCGAACTCAGAAAAGATTCGATCGAGGATCAGAATGTGGAACAGAATGGTCAGAATGTCGAGACAGACAACACCGTTAAATATGACAAATCGAATCCATTTGTGATCAATCTCAAGAAGTAGACAAGTAGCATATCTGGGGTAGATACCAAGGGAACAGAGGCAAAACTAGCAGAAGCTCGAGAATCTAATGACATCAGAAGGCATTATCCTATACGCATGAGATATACCGAGTTACTTCTGTTGCTTGTCGAAAGGAGCCTTATCATACCAGTGAAGTCTGTACCAAGAAAACCTCCTTATCCGAAGGATTACAATAGTCGTGTCTGGTGCAGATACCACATAGGCGATTCGAGTCATCGCACTGAAAATTGTAGGGCCCTAAAGGGCAGAGTTCAAGGTCTTATCAGAATGGGATTTTTAGGTTTCGAAGACAGACAACCCCAATTCTACAGCAAGCCAGTCGTTGCCCGAGGGCAAAGTCGAAGGAGGGTCAATACCCAGCCCAAGGTTCGGGTAACACAGAAGTGGGTCACTCAAGAGGGATAAAGTTAGGAGTCAAGAATAAAAGCGTCTCAGAAGATGAACTTGCACGCAAGTGCGACCAGCTCGAGCATGAGAGGCACGATCTGAACATGAAATTAAAGAATGTACAAGACGAATACCAGAAGCTGCACTTTGAATTCAAGAGTGTCGGTCTGGGTGACACCGTAGAAGAGTGGGTCAATGGTATGATTCAACTGAGGAACGGTTCAGAACGCTGGAAGCAGAAATGCAAGAATAGTAAAAATAAAGTCAGATCATTATCACAGAAGCTGGAAGAAGCTGAGGGCCAACGCGACATTATTCAAAGTGTGTTGGAAAGCAGTCTGGCCATGGAAGATATCCTGAAATCAAGTCTGCAGCAGGAAAGGAATGAATCACAAGCCTTTCAAATGGAAAACGCAGCACTCAAAGAACAGGTAGCGAGGCTCGAGACTTCTTTACGTACCAATGTGATCCGTGCTGGGGTAATGACCGTTCAGCTACAAAAGCCCGAGCAAACAATACGGGAGAAAGACCGGGACATGAAGATGGTTACAACTCAAGCCCGACAAGTAGCTCAACAGGTAGCAGATTTAGCCGATGCAGCAGCACCAATAAGCCAGAATATGGATCCAGCATTGGACCGCGAAGGAAAGCTGACAGGACTGTTGAATGAGGTCAAGAAATTAGGTGCCAGGGCTCACCGCTATCTGTAAAACCCTAATACCGGATGTAATGAAACCTTATGGTCTGAATGAAAGATGTTCTATAGGGACAAATCACTTGCGGAATCGATGCTTTATTGCATTCATGCATTGCATTTGCATCACGTCCTTTGTATTGTTTAA
The DNA here is from genome assembly GCA_019671005.1 of Hibiscus mutabilis. Lineage (NCBI taxonomy): Eukaryota > Viridiplantae > Streptophyta > Magnoliopsida > Malvales > Malvaceae > Hibiscus > Hibiscus mutabilis. The sequence continues at coordinate 30,858,940 of CM033728.1, forward strand.
TAATTTTATCATCGCATGACACTTCATCATTTAACACTTGGGGTTCGATGGCAGAATTAGTTAGAAAATGGAACGAACCGAAGAGTCAAGGCTTGACCAGCTAGAAGAAAAAATCGAGAAAGAGCTTAAGAGGAAAGAAAATATAAATGTTTTCAATATGAGGGAACTCTGCCTAGTCCCTGATTTGGTCATTCCTCTGGATTTCAAGGTTCCCAGATTTGCGCAGTATGACGGAACCAGCTGCCCGAAGATTCACTTAACCATGTTCTGTAGAAAAATGGAAGGATACATGAAGAATGAAGAATTGTTGATCCACCACTTCCATGATAGCCTGACGGGACCTGCAGCAGTGTGGTATAACCGTTTGAACAGAAACCAAGTTAGGTCATGGGGTGACCTCGCTAATGCATTCTTGAGTCAATACAAATATGCTTTAGATTTAGCACCATGTCGTCAGTTTCTTCAGAATGAGAAAATGAGACCAAATGAAAGCTTCAGGGAATATGCACTAAGGTGGCGATGTTTGGCGACCCAGGTCCAGCCTCCTATAGCAGAAGAATAGTTAACTCCCATGTTCCATGCAACGCTTCCTTCTCCTTTCTTTGATGTGATGTTAGAGAAATCGAGAAACAAATTTGAAAATTTCATGACGATTGGAGAGAGGATAGAATATGCAATCAAAGAAGGAAAATTGGGGTCTAAGTCTAAGGACCGAATCGAAGATAAGATAGATAAAGATGGAGAGGTAAATGAGTGTCATCTCCAGGGTTCGCGTGGCTGTAAAAGAAGAAGACAGACTGACACCTCCAAGTCATCAAGGAAAATTCCTCGGACGAGCGCAGATTTGGAAGTGTTTGGAACATCTATCTCAGACATTTGGCCTCATCTGGTAAGGGGTCACTATCTTGTTCCTAGGCTGATGAAGATTGCACCTGATCCGTTTGCCCATAGTTTTGACTCGAGTAGCACATGCGAATTTCATTTGGGGGCACCGGGGCATCCCACCAGGAAATGTAGACCTTTATTGGGGGAAATCAAGAAGCTGATCAATGACTGAACTCTGACACGAGAGTCGATCCAGCAGTGGAGGACCAAGGATGAGGGGCAAGTCTGCATAGTGCTGAAGAAGCCAGAGATGTCTCTACATTAAAAGACCTTCCTGAAGTAATACAATGAATCAACTTGACTACATGTGGCCCACATGTGGTAAAGATCCTTTGTGATGGGGCATGTTTGTTGATTTTTATTCCAATGAAGAACACGTTTCGCTTAACATATAATGTTCTTGAAAGTACATAGATATAGATTTTCTCGCCGTTGTAGGACACTGGATATCAATTGCAAGATGTGACATTAGATAGATTTTAGTGGGGTGTAATCTTCCCTACCAGACTCTGGTCAGCAAAGCGAGACTACTACTCTCTCGATGATGTTCAAGGACGAAAAAGCTCCAAATGTCAACCATGTAGAGTCACTTGAAATTGAAACTCTAGGCACAATCTTCTAGGTAGTAAATAAGTAAAAATAAGAATTAAAAGAGAAAGAATTAAAAAAATGAAAGAAAGATAAAAGAATAATAAAGAGCACTCCTATGTTCGAAACCTGGTAATAGGCTTGTTCGGATAAGAGTGTGGGAATTTTGGGGCACTCCGCTGAGGCGATAAGGTGGAGACACATCATCCAATTCAAGAAACCTTAGCTTCATGAGTGATGGTAATATTTTCAAATCGTGACTATGCCGAGTAACTTAGGGCAGTGTTGTTTGCTCCATCGTTGTCCTGAAGACAAAGGATTGTGACGAATTGATTTCCTCAAATAATAATAATAAAAAAAACAAAAAAGGAAAAAAAATATGAAAAAAGAAGAAAAAAAGAAAAAGAGAGAGAAAAAAAGGAAGAAAAAAGGAAAAAGAAAAAGAAGGAGAAAGAAAGAAAAAAAAGAGAGAAAATATACGATATTATAGGAAAAATTAAGACTCACACCACCCGGAACTCTATTCCTAGAGTAATATTTTTGCACTCGAGTGGTTATACAAGCCCACCCTTTTTGGGGGCGGAGTAGATAATGAGAATTGAGAAAGAGTAGTACTCTGCAGCAACGCGGTAATCATGAGGATGAACCGAGTCACCAGGGAAGACTTCACATCTTTGAATTACCAAGTGGTTGAATCTAAGCCGCTCTTGCGCATGATATCCAGAGCTCCTATGCTTTGTTTACAAGATCTTGTATGTTAATCTAAATGATACCCTTCAGTGGAACACCAATCAACAAATTGACAAGTTAAAGCAACAAAGATTTCCATGTATTACTTCAGGGATAAGATCCAGAACACAAGGTTGCGGATACTATTGGAGCACCTAACCAGAAACGACCTCACAATGCATAGAATGAAGATGATGACAGAAGCGGGTTCCAGCCATGATGCTTTGTTTTGTTCAAGAAAATGAAGGAAAAAACAGGACAAGAATGAGCTTAAAAAGTGTGGGGACGATAAAAGGTAAACATTGAGTCTCCAAAGGATCAAAGCACAGGGATCGAGAAATGGTTCCTGTCCAAAGGCAACAAGAAGGTTGAGGTTAAGAAACATTTTGTTCACCCCGATGACGAAACTAAAAATAATCAGAATGTTGGGTCAAAGAAATCAGAAGGTAGCTGAGCTCATGATCGAGTGGGGCAATGCAGAGCATAAAGAATAGTAAGAATCTCTACACACGCATGATATAGAGTTGTTGGTGAAGCAGGCAGAGACCCCGAAGAAGAAAGGCAAGTGCTCGTGCAAAAGAACAAGAGCGGGTACTCATTCAACAAAATTTGACAGAAATGAAGATCAAAACTGAGCGTACCTCAAAAAGAAAGGAAACAGAGAAATCCGAAGAATGACTTTTCAGGACATAAGATTTTAAAATAAGCTAACAATAAAAAAGAAAAAGAAAAGAGAGTGAGAGTGAGAGAAAATGAGGACAAAAGAAGAAAAAAGAAACAAGAAAAAGAGAAGAAGAAGAAGAAGAAAGCACGACATTGCATGCATCATATAGATAGAGGCATGTCAATTTTTGCTTATTCCTAGACACGTATTTGAAGAATCGTCAAAGAATTTACTAAAGAAAAGAAAGAACGGCAGCCATAGCGGCGTGAGGCCCAGATGTTAAAACCTTCGGGTCATCGGTAAGTCTTTCGAGCACGATGTTAAGTCCTTCGGGCCATCAGTAAGTCTTTCGAGCATGGTGACAAGTCCTTCGGGCCATCAGTAAGTCCTTCGGGCATGATGCGGCAGCATGAGTAGCGTGAGTCCCGAAAGAACGGCAGCCATAGCGGCGTGAGGCCCAGATGTTAAAACCTTCGGGTCATCGGTAAGTCCTTCGGGCACGATGTTAAGTCCTTCGGGCCATCAGTAAGTCTTTCGAGCATGGTAATAAGTCCTTCGGGCCATCAATAAATCCTTCGGGCATGGTGCGGCAGCATGAGTAGCGTGAGTCCCGAAAGAACGACAACCATAGCGTCGTGAGGCCCAGATGTTAAATCCTTCGGGTCATCGGTAAGTCCTTCGGGCACGATGTTAAGTCCTTCGGGCCACCAATAAGTCTTTCGAGCGTGGTGATAAGTCCTTCAGGCATGATGCGGCAGCTTTAGTAGCGTAAGATATCAACAACCTCATAAAAATAGAAAAGAGAAAGAAGAGAGAAAAAAGAAAAAAAAAGCAGAAAAAGAAAAAGAAAAAAAAGAAAAAAGAAAGAAAAAGAAAGAGAAAAAAGAAAAAGAGGAAAGAACAAGCGAAAACAAAGGTTATATAAAGCGGAGACTTACGTTTTCAAGCCCCAGTGAAAGGATCCATATAGGAAGAGCTCTAACTCTAGAATCGCAAAAAAGAACCAAAGGTGAAGAAGTTCTATACATGGAGAACTTATGAGCCTGAAGATTCAGCCGAGGAAAAACGGAGAGTTCTAGAAGAACACGTGATTCCGAAGTCGTGAGCAGGGAAGTCAGATAAAAATGGGTGCTTTTGGTCTTTGCTTTGTTCTTGTTTCACAAAAACAAGCAAAGAGGGGCAACTGTAATCACTCATTTTTATCCAGTTTGTAAATATTGTTAATATATTAGTATAATAATTAATGGGGAATTATTATTGCATGTATACATATTACATTATGTGTTTATTATATATGTATGATTAGTATACATATAGGGTGTGTGATGTGTGCATGTATGCTATAAGCCATGAATATGCATTAGTAATTAGTATGGTGTATGGGGTCACGTATGTTTGCATGTATATATTGATTGATGTGTGTATTCGTATTAATTATGTATGTGCTACATGAGAGTATTCAAATGTGTGTGCATATGATATATATAGTTTGCATTTATGTTTGTATGTGTGTGCGTGTATGATTATTATTATCATCATCATTATTATTATTATTATTACTTTTGGGCTAATTTAAAATAAAATCCAAGAAGTTTTATTAATAAAAGCTCATTAATTAACAATCCAGTCCAATATGTATTACAGACCCAAAATATGTTACAAGGCCCATATTGGCCTGACCCAATATATTAAAAACCCTAAAAACTAAGTCTGATAACCCTCCTTTATCTTGCAGCCGCCGTCATCTGGGTCGTTGGATCAAGTCTTGATCCAACGGTCCAGATCAGTCCAAGATAATCCAGCTGGCGCGCGTGATGTCACTCTCCAGACCGTTCGCCTCCCACTCGCGCGTGCAACGCACGCGCGAAAACCGTTCGTTCTCCCACCCCCACGTGTCGAGATCAGAGGCAACTTTACCCATCCCAAGACCAGATCTAGGCCATTCATTTCCCATACAATCACAGCCTTTGGATCGGATCTGATCCAACACCCGTGAGTGAATCTGGCCGAAGCGATACTGCCACCAGGCTGCCTCTACCATGCCGCCGTACAGCCCTCCCTCAACCACCATACATGCCAAGTGAACACAGAAAGCAAAAATGTCAGATCCAATTCAAGAGCAGTATTTTCATTTATTGTAACTTGCTTGTGTAAACAAAGAACGAAAAATAGGGTATGCATATATACAAGTGTAACCCACCATTGTGTACTCAGAGAGATATCAGATCAGAAATAAAAAAGCAACAACGATCAGTTGAAAAGAAAAAAGAGAAAAAAACTTATTGTCTTTCTTTCTTACTTACATGCATGTAGAAAAATAAAAAGAAAAGGAGAAGATTTTTTACCATAGTGGCTCGGCTTCCTCTCCGGTAATAATCTCCTCCATGAGTGAACCGGAGTAGGATCTGGTGTTCAAAAGAGGGGAGTTTTATTGTGGGTTTCGAAACGAAGGTTTACGGTTTAAAAAGGGGTTTCCAAAGTTTTTAGGTTTTACGGTTGGTTTTGGTTGTCGTAGCTCCAGTCAGGGAAAGCTAGAGGCGGCCATTACGGCCGAGCCTCGCCTAAGACCGGTTGGGCACGGCGGCGCAAGGCAAGGTTTTGGTTTCGGGATTAGCCGCTCTGGAAATTAAATAGAAAGTGAGAGCTTTCTCTCTCGAGGTTAAAAAAAACAGAGGAAATTGGGTGTTTATTTTAGGGTTCGAATCAAAAATGGCCGAAAGGAAGAAAAAGGATCTGATATAGCTTTTTTATAGGCGTTTTAGTTTTTAAAAATGGGTTAATTACCACATAAGGGGCTCCGCGTTTTCAGTTTTTCATCTGGAGCCTGCCCCTTGGTACATTTACAGGTCTGGTCCCTCTGGCTTTTCGAAAGTTTTTAATTTGATCACTAAATTAACCGAAATCATATTTATAATGGTAAAATCACATACTGAACCATCCCGTGTTTTCAAAGTTTCCATTCTGAGTATGCCCCTTGGTCATATTACACATCTGGTCCTTCCCAGTTTATTCCAGTTTCCAAATAAGTCCTTAAATCGTCTTTATTACCTTTTAATTTCTGTTTCTTATGTTTGTTTCTTTTCATTTCAGTCCTGTTCCATATTTAAATATTCATGTTCGTTTATTATGATCGTATATGTGATGTAGCCTTTTTTCCTTCTCATATGTCTCTCGTACATGCTTCGTATTTTCATGTTTATATGTATATATGTGTTCAGTTTATGGTGATTATGTATTTTTATGCGTTTGTTCGGTCATTCGTATCACACATATTCGATTGATATTCTAGTTGGCTCGTACACAACATGTTTTGTATTTTAGCATGTATTGTATGTTCTCTTTGCTTTTAGGATACGTGTTAGTATATTTTCTTTTTTCATGTATAATACCTTGTTCTACATATGTTGCAATGTGTTTTATTTCTAATATATATGTCTTCTTGAAATATGTGTTTTTGTTCCCACATGTATTTATTCATGCCTTGTTATTGTGATATGTTAAATTTGTTTTTATTTACTATTAAGATTAATATGTATGTATGTATGTATGTTTTAGATTATTATTTTATTTACGTTAGATTAGCATTCTATTATGTTAATATTATTGTATTTAAATTATTTGCCATGTTTTATATTTTGCTCGCTAAGTTTGCATAATGGAATATATAATGTCAATGTGGTGTCCTTTTATCCGAGCGTAAACGGGGCCAGTATCAAGCGTAGTGATAGTGGTTGGGCGTTTACTCTCGGATAACGGGGCCTTTAAAATTTATTCGCAATTATAACCGAATCTATAACTAATCGTCACTTTAACCCGGAAAATCTAATATTAATAAAGCGGTAATTATTAAAGTACCAATTTTGGGCGCTGTGGGGGTGCTAATCTTTCCCCATCCGTAACCGACTCCCGAACCCAATAGTTTCAATTCTCTGGTTTTATGGTGTCCGGCCTACCTCAGTGGCCGGTGGCGACTCCTTTTCTTTAAATAAAATACAGTATTTTTAAAACCCCACGGAATAAATATTTTAATACCCGACAAAACACAAACACTTCGAAAACTCGATTTTTTTTAGCGAAAAAAGGACATCGCTACAGAGATCAATCATGCTGAAATTTTAATCAAAAGTAAAATAGAAGTATCATCACCTTAACTTCCAAGCAAAATTGGTTCATAAACTTAGAAAATTTAACAAGATGGAAGAGAGATTTCAACAATTTTCCCCCAACTCTCTCTCCCACCAAACCATAGGTCCGGTTATTAGAGTAAAGAAGACAAAGGGGAGTCTCAAGACATTTCTATGTGCCATGTGTGCAAGACATTTCTATTATATTTTTTTATCATGCAAACCTCTTATTTCAAATGTTATTCACTTTAGTCATTGCACATAAAGCACACAATGTTTCCTTTTTCTCTTTTTAGTCCTAAGTTTTTAAATTAGCTACCTAAATTCACATTAGGCTAAATTATTTAGGAAATCCAAAGTGTTAACATTCTTCTAGGCCTAGTTTTGGGATATCACGTGTAGCTTGGTCAGACTCTTGTAGGTGTCTCTCATGATCAGTTAAGATCTCATACAACTCAATCATGGATGTCAATGTGTTACGCACACGAAGGGCAACAACAATTGGACGATAATCATCACCCAATTGATTGACAATAGAAATCAAGAGATCTGCATCGGAGATAGGACAGTTTGCCAAGGCAAGATCAGAGGCAGTATCCTGCATGTCTTTCATGTAGTCGGAGATAGACCTAGAACTATACAGATTGTGAGCCAATTTAGACTTAAAGAGCAAGGATGTGACTAGGAGATGCTCGGACATAACTTGCAACTAGAGTATCCCAGGAAATTTTGGCGGTGATAGCGGATGAAATAAGTGGTTGAACTTGATCATCACAACTGCCAAGAAGAGCACTGATAAGAATTTGATCCTGACAATACCATCGTAGATATTTAGGATTGGCAATTGTTGTTGTGACATTCGTAAACTGAGATAGGGAAGGCTGCGAACCATCAATATAATCGAGTAGCCTAAAACCAATAAGAGTAGCCTCCACTTGGCATCGCCAAACAGGAAAGTTGGCAGACGTAAGTTTGATTGGGAAGTTGGTTGGTGCATTAAGATGCACAAGATCATTGGAAGTAGAAGACGGAGCCATAAAAGGAGATCCGATTTAAAAAAAGAGCGGAAATGAGAGGGGGAAAAATGAGTAGAGAAATTCTACTTGGCTCTGATTACCGTGTAAAGGATTTGTATATTTGATGAATGATAATATTTTCAATTGACCTATATATAGGCTTACAAATGAATATACAAGGATAAGGGAAATCAAATATTTAAATACAAGATAAGATTGTGATAGAGATAGGATAAGATAGGATTTGAATGAGATTTGACTAAGAATTATCTCATGGATTTGAATGAGATAAAAGTTATCTCATCTTATCTTTATCCCATGTAAAGGATTTGTATATTTGATGAATGATAATATTTACAATTGACCTATATATAGGCTTACAAATAAATATACAAGGATAAAGAAAATCAAATATTAAATACAAATCAAATATTTAAATACAAGACTAAGAGTTATCTCATGGATTTGAATGAGATAAAAGTTATCTCATCTTATCTTTATCCTTAATACTACCAATCTCTTCAGCTCGTTGTTATATTGTTGTGGGTACTCTTTTCCTCCACCTAAGTTTGGGGGGTTTTTAATGAGGCATATTGATGATACTTTTGTATGATTTATTTCTCAATAAGATCATACTTTACCGATAAAAAAAATGTGTGACTTGCAACTAATATAGTCTTGTTATTTCTATTTAGAATCCAAGATGGTTGTTTAAATATTTGAAGTCAATAAGTTTGAATTATATGACACATGTTTGAATATAAAAACAATAAGTTGCTCTTGAGAAAATTTGAGGACGAATTTTTCTTTAAAGGGGGAAGAATTGTAACACCCCAAAAACCGAGCTAGTATTTATTAGTGATTTTAATAATCTAGGAATTTTTTACCTCTAAGAAAGCATTTAGAACCATTGGATTAATTTTGAAAGTGAATTGTCATGAATCAAATTAAGTTATTTTGCCTAGGGAACCAAATTGTGAAAGAATAGAACTAAAGAAAGGACCAAATTAAATAAGAGACAAAACTATAAGATTGTATGATAAATTGACCAAAATGTGCCAGTGGAATCCATGTGTCTATGTGTTAGAGATGTTGTAATACCCCGAATTTTACTCAATTGATTAAGAATCATTTAGTACTAAGATAATAGCTTAAAAGTTATCTTAGTGACTAAAATGACAAAAATGCAAAAAGTAGGATTTCTTCGATTGTGGGTTATGAAAAAGGAATCTCAGAGATTTAAAAACATCAGATGATAGAGGGCAAGTTAATTAGGGTACTTGCAAAGTTTGGTCAAAATTCAAGGAAAATTGGAATGGGAATTGAAGTTTAAAATTTAGTGACCAAAATGAAAATTTTGAAAGTTTTGTGGTTAAAGTGTAAACTTTGGAAAAGTTTAGTGACCAAAGTGTATTTTTCAAAAGTTATGTATTTTAACCCCGTAAAAGAATAGTTCACCCCCAAGAGTGACCTTTTCGTGTTACTCGGATTTTTCGTACGGAGCTTGTATTTTTGGCTATAAAGCGATAAAGTTTGGAAGAATATCGGATATTCGGATCGAATCGAATATCCAGGATATTTTGAAGGATGATAAGCCAAGTTTTATTATGTCATTTTACATGTTTAAGATATTTTCTTTGTGTTGGAAGAATTTGAACCCTTGGATTTAAGTTGATTTTCCATGCTAAATATGAGCCGTTAGATGAAAAAGGGCAAGATCATAATTTTGAAAAATCACAAGGGCAAAGTTGGTAAACTATTAATTCAAGATTAAACCTATGTCATTGGATGAAAGATGATGATATGAGGAGAATTATGGAAATATGGAATTTTCGGAATAGATCTGATAGCTCGATAAAGGTAAAATCGTAGTAGAAGTATTTTGTGAATATCGGGAAATCGGATTGAATTGAAATTTCAGAGGCTATTCCATAAGCCATGGAAAATCATAAAATGATATTTATGGAATAGTGGTCATTTGATAAGGAACTAATTTAGTTAGATTCTAATGGAATGGCAATTTTGAAACAAGCTAGTAAATAAAGAATAGTTGGAGGGCAAATTGGTCATTTGGCTAGGATGGCAATTTTGAAATATTTTTGAAATGTTGAGGACATTTTTGGAAGATGAAATATATATGGATATAATCTTGGCCCTTAATTTTAGATGAGATTAAATTAGCCATTGGATTTAAAGGCTAAATTGGTAATTTCACTATTTAAATGAATTTAAAATTCATTTAATAGTTGCAAATAGTTAAAAGATGAAAAAATCTCATAGTTTCCAGCCTTGAAACGTGGAGAAAGAGGGGAAAGAAGAAGGAAAATTTTCCAAGCTCGATTCAAGCCCCGAAACTCGGTTTTCAGGTAATCTTCTGAACTGCAAAGTTGTTATACTCTTCAAGCTCTATCTTTTGATGTATTTAATTCATGGAATACTTGATTGATTGATGAGAATTTTACATGAGAAGGAAATTAGGGTTTATGAACAAAATTGGGGCTTTTGAGATTTTATGATTCTATGGTTGAATTTGAGTTGGAATCAAGCTTATATGATGTTAAAATCATGTTATTGAGTTAGGATTTAAATCCTACATATATTGCTTTGTATGGAGAATATTAGGGTTTATGGATTTAAGCCTAACATAGGGTTTGCGATGTTGGATTAATGATCTAGTAAGCATGATTTGTTGTTTGAAAGCAAAACCCTAAGTTAAAACTTATAGGGACCAATTCGGCAAGCTTCAAAGTTAAGGGACCAAATCTGAATTTTATGAATTTGGAGTGTATTTATGTAATTAATGATGTTGGAAATGTGAAATTGATGTTAGAATGCTAAACCGATGTTGAATTGAATTAGGGACCATTTTGACAAATTGTCAAAATCAAGTGACCAAATAGGCAATGAATTCTTGGATGGGGATTAAATCTGATTTTTGGTTAAAATAATAGAATTAAGGTAGTAGTGTTGATTTGAGGACTAAATTGCAAAGTTAAGAAGTTTAAATCTTTACCTTTGCATTTTAGTGACTATTTTGGGCAAAGAAAGAAAATTAGAGGGAATTATTTGAATAATTATTTGATGAAGAAGATCATAAATTGATGGTTTGGAACAAGTGATGGGACTAAATTGATAAGTAGAAAAATAAGAAGAAGTTAGTATAAATTAGAAGTTGATTATGAAAGGCTATGACGAAGATTGAATTTTGGCAGTGACTTTGAAAATTCACCATACATTTTACAAAAATGGTTAGATGATGAATTTTATATCGATGTAAAGATGTGTTCGTCTAGTTTCGTATCCAACAAACGGAAACTAATTTCGAGTTCCGAGTCAAAAGATATGAATTTTTAATCAAATGAAGGTCAGAGAATTTACAGAGCAGTTTCTGTCTGTGACGGGAGTTTGAGGAATTTTCATAATTTTTTTAGATTTTATTAATTTATGTGGCTTATACCGTTAGAACCGTTATCGAATCTAGTTTTTCCAGTATAAAGGAAATTAAGATCATATATGTATTCTTCCCGGTATAAGTAAACTTTGAAGGTTAGCGCAAGCAGTCTGAAAATGGAATTTGAAACATTTTGTGTTTAAATGTTAGTTAGCAAGCTCGGAAGAATTATTAGAAGTTCAAATTGGTCACTAGGGACCATAATAAGCTTTTGAACAATACAAGGAAGAAAGGAAAAATATTTGGAGATTTTATATTTGAATGATTATATTAGACAGTATGGTTAAGTTATTGTTAGATTTGAATGTAACAAATATTTTATCTTATTCATGTGATTAATGAAGTCAAGTTCGAATCAAAGAAGATTCGTGGTTCTATAAAAGAAAGGATCGAGTAGAATTTAGTGAGGCATGCTAATAAATGGCTCAGGTGAGTGCAATGCATACATAACATGATACATGGTTGTTTTATACATCATTGGTAAGACTTGCGATAAGTCTACCTGATTTATATGTTGGCATGATATTTATGTCATTGATCATATATTTGACATATTTTAAATATGTCAAGGGTTGAAAACAAATGCTTTGACCACTAGTTATTGATGATGGTATGCTATGAATGTTATGAACTGCCCAATGTTAAATTATATTGATATACATTGCCATGGATGGAATAAATTCGTGAATTTTGCCCAAATGAGTCATTGAGGGATAGGGTATAGTTGGCATGCCATAGAGTCCAGTAGCACGCTGCATAATCGGGAATTCGGGATAGCACTATAGTGTTAAAAGTACACTTAGTGTATGGTAAGCACAACCTTATAAACATGTGGGATAATAGTTAGCATGGCCATATAAACGTGGGGGATAATGGTTAGCACGGCCTTATAAATGTGCGGGATAATGGTTAGCACGACCTTATAAACGTGCGGGTTAGCACTTCGGTGCATATTTCACTCACGTACCCAGGGTCCTCAAGGTTATATTTGAGCTATGAAATCGGGAAACCGGGAAATCATTGATAATCGGGCTATAAATAAAGGGATAATAAATGGTAAACATGTTAGAGAGTATATGAACTCTCGGGACATATTTATATGAACACTCGGGACCAATGGCAAGTATATCGGTAAGAAATTTATATCCGGTTTATATTATGTTGATACATGATTAGTATGACGGTATACTTATCTAGTGATCATGGTGCATTTATACATATGAGGCATATTATGATGACCGGGCAAACATGAAAATCTGATGACATTGGCGTGTAGTAAATAATTACTAATGCAATGTGAAAGCTAATGCATTGGCATATATCATGCTGTATAAATGTAGTTATGATCTTGAATAAAGTTTAAATTATTGTTATTAATTTCCTTTATTGCCTCACTAAGTTCGTACTTAGCGTGTGTTTGATTGTACACACGTAGGTAAATCAAGGTGAAAGGGAGAAAAGCATTGCATCAATATTGGAAAGCTCAACAGGTAATCACAGTAATGACATCCTAATTACAGTTTGATTATTACAGTGGCATGTATACTTACTAAGCTTATTGAGTGTGATTGACGTTTCTAGAAAGATTCAAGGTTAAGAATAACCTTAGGTGATGAGTTGCATACTAAGATAATTGATTTAGGATTAGAAACTCGAGTAAATAATTTAAGTCAATTTTTAATAAAGTTAAGCGTGCTTGGGCTAGAGAAATTTCAGGATGGGTGACCATTGAGAAATTTTTAAAAAATTTTAAATTACCCTTATATTTGAATAAAGAAGTCATAGCATTTTCAAATCGTATCCGGTGTACGAATAGGGGTAAGGGGTGTTACATTTATTGGTATCAGAGTTACAGGTTTATCCGGTCCTGGAGATTAAACGATGTATGATAAAGGTCTAAAGTGTATACATGCCACTAGGATGTTAGAATTACTAATGATTTTACTTGTTGGAATGAATGCAATTGCTTAATTTATTATGATAATAATGTTAAAGTCCAATGCGTGAGGGTAAAAGAATCATGCCAGGTGTTTAGACGAGTGAATTAATAAGAGATCCATGAATATGATAAGGTTAATGATAATATTTTACCCTCAGCTTAGAATGGTGCAGAGGCACCAGGGTAACATGATGTGTATGTTCTGGATTAAGATTTTTCTTCCAGACATTAGATTTGATCTTGAATCAGCCTGCTTAGGAACTGATTGCAAAAGAATTGAGAGTTTTGGCACACTAGATTTTCAGAGAGGTATTAATGGAGGTCCTATGATTGATGATAAAATCAATATCAACCATTGGACAAAAAGGGAAGCTGATTCCGAGATTTATTATACTACATAAGATTGTAAAAAGGGTTGGTCCAGTGGCTTTTTAGCTATCCTTACCTCCAGAAATGGATAAGATTCGCAATGTATTTCATGTATCAATGCTCAAAAAAATATATCAATAAGATTCTTTACATATCATTAGCTCCGAGGGAATAGAGATTCAACCAGATTTGATTTATTAGGAAGAATCGGTAAAGATTTTGGTAGATGGAGTCAAAGAACTAAGAAATGAGATGATATCGCTTTTAAAGTTCTTTGGAAAATTTTTGAAGTCGAAAAAGCGACTTGGGAAAGAGTAAAAGGATATGAGAAAGTAGTTTCCTCACCTTTTTGAATCAGGTACGCATTGAAAATTCGAGGACGAATTTTTTTAAGGGGGAGAATTGTAATACCCCAAATTTTACTAAGTTGATTAAGGATCATTTAGTACTAAGGTAATAGCTTAAAAGTTATCTTAGTGACTAAAATGACAAAAATGCAAAATTAGGATTTCTTCGATTATAGGTTATGAAAAAAGAATCTCTAAGATTTAAAAGCATCAGATGATAGGGGGCGAGTTAATTAGGGTATTGGCAAAGTTTGGTCGAAATTCAAGGAAAATTGGAATGGGAATTGAAGTTTAAAACTTAGTGACCAAAATGAAAATTTTGTGGTTAAAGTGTAAACTTTGGAAAATTTCAGGGACCAAAGTGTAATTTTCAAAAATTATGTATTTTAACCCCGTAAATGAATAGTTCACCCCCAAGAGTGACCTTTCTGTGTTACTCGGATTTTTCGTACGGAGCTTGTATTTTTTGCTATAAAGCGATAAAGTTTGGAAGAATATTCAGATATTCGGATCGAATCGAATATCCAAGATATTTTGAAGGATGATAAGCCAAGGTTGATTATGTCATTTTACATGTTTAAGATATTTTCTTTGTGTTGAAAGAATTTGAACCCTTGGATTTAAGTTGATTTTCCATGCTAAATATGAGCCGTTGGATGAAAAAGGGCAAGATCGTAATTTTGGAAAATCAAAAGGGCAAAGTTGGTAAACTACTAATTCAATATTAAATCTATGTCATTGGATGAAAGATGATGATATGAGGAGCATTATGGAAATATGAAATTTTTGAAATAGATCCGATAGCTCGATAAGGGTAAAATCGTAGTAGAAATATTTTGTGAATATCGAGAAATCGGATTAAATTGAAATTTCCGAGGTTTTTCCATAAGCCATGGAAAATCATAAAATGATATTTATGGAATAGTTTTCGGATGAGAAGGAACTAATTTAGTTAGATTCTAATGGAATGGCAATTTTGAAACAAGTTAGTAAATAAAGAATAGTTGGAGGGCAAATTGGTCATTTGGCTAGGATGGAGATTTTGAAATATTTTTGAAATGTTGAGGACATTTTTGGAATATGAAATATACATGGATTTAATCTTGGCCCTTGATTTTAGATGAGATTAAATTAGCCATTGGATTTAAAGGCTAGATTGGTAATTTCACTATTTAAATGAATTTAAAATTCATTCAATAGTTGCAAATAGTTAAAAGATGAATAAATCTCATCTTTTCCAGCCTTGAAACGTGGAGAAAGAGGGGAAAGAAGAAGAAAAATTTTTCCAAGCTCGATTCAAGCCCCGAGACTCGATTTTCAGGTAATCTTCTGAACTGCAAAGTTGTTCTACTTTTCAAGCTCTATCTTTTGATGTATTTAATTCATGGAATACATGATTGATTGATGGGAATTTTACATGAGAAGGAAATTAGGGTTTATGAACAAAATTAGGGCTTTTGAGATCTTATTATTCCATGGTTGATTTTAAGTTGGAATCAAGCTTATATGATGTTAAAATCATGTTATTGAGTTAAGATTTAAACCCTACATATTTTGGTTTGTATGGAGAAGATTAGGGTTTATGGATTTAAGTCTAACTTAGGCTTTGTGATGTTAGATTAATGATCTAGTAAGCTTGATTTGTTGTTTGGAAGCAAAACCCTAAGTTAAAACTTATAGGAACCAATTCGGCAAGCTTCAAAGTTAAGGGACAGAATCTGAATTTTATGAATTTGGAGTGTATTTATGTAATTAATGGTGTTGGAAATGTGAAATTGATGTTAGAATGCTAAACCGATGTTGAATTGAATTAGGGACCATTTTGACAAATTGTCAAAATCAAGTGACCAAATAGGCAATGAATTCTATGATGGGGATTAAATCTGATTTTTGGTTAAAATAATAGAATTAAGGTAGTAGTGTTGATTTGAGGACTAAATTGCAAAGTTAAGAAGTTTAAATCTTTACCTTTGCATTTTAGTGACTATTTTGGGCAAAGAAAGAAAATTAGAGAGAATTATTTGAATAATTATTTGATGAAGAAGATGATAAATTGATGGTTTGAAACAAGTGATGGGACTAAATTGATAAGTAGAAAAATAAGAAGAAGTTAGTATAAATTAGAAGTTGATTATGGAAGGCTATGACAAAGATTGAATTTTGGCAGTGACTTTAAAAATTCACCATAATTTCTACAAAAATGGTTACATGATGACTTTTATATCGATGTAAATATGTTTTAGTCTAGTTTTGTATCCAACAAACAGAAACTGATTTCGAGTTCCGAGTCAGAAGATATTAATTTTTCATAGAATAAAGGTCAGAAAATTTACATAGCAGTTTATGTCTGTGACGGGTGTTTGAGGAATTTTAATAATTTTTGTAGATTTTATTAATTTATGTGGCTTATACCGTTAGAACCGTTATCGAATCTAGTTTTTCCAGTATAAAGGAAATTAAGATCTGATATGTATTCTGCCCGTTATAAGTAAATCTTTGAAGGTAGCACAAGCAGTCTAAAAATGGAATTTGAAACATTTTGTGTTTAAATGTTAGTTAGCAAGCTCGGAAGAATTATTGGAAGTTCAAATTGGTCACTAGGGACCATAATAAGCTTTTGAACAATACAAGGAAGAAAGGAAAAATATTTGGAGATTTTATATTCGAATGATTATATTAGACAATATGGTTAAGTTATTGTTAGATTTGAATGTAACAAATATTTTATCTTATTCATGTGATTAATGAGGTCAAGTTCGAATCAAAGAAGATTCGAGGTTCTATAAAGGAAAGGATCGAGTATAATTTAGTGAGGCATGCTAATAAATGGCCCAGGTGAGTGCAATGCATACATAACATGATACATGGTTGTTTTATACATCATTGGTAAGACTTGCGATAAGTCTACCTGATTTATATGTTGGCATGATATTTATGTCATTGATCATATATTTGACATATTTTAAATATGTCAAGGGTTGAAAACAAATGCATTGATCACTAGTTGTTGATGATGGTATGCTATGAATGTTATTTCAGGTATGAACTGGCCAATATTAAATTATATTGATATACATTGCCATGGATGGAATAAATTCGGGAATTTTGCCCAAATGAGTCATTGAGGGACAAGGTATAGTTGGCATGCCATATAGACTAGCAGCACGCTGTATAATCGAGAATTCGGGATAGCACTATAGAGTTAAAAATACACTTAGTGTATGGTAAGCACAACCTTATAAATGTGCGTGATAATGGTTAGCACGACCTTATAAACGTGTGGGATAATGGTTAGCACGGCCTTATAAACGTGCGGGTTAGCACTTCGGTGAATATTTGACTCGCGTACCCAGGGTCCTCAAGGTTATATTTGGGCTATGAAATCGGGAAACCAGGAAATCATTGATAATCGGGCTATAAATAAAGGGATAATAAATGGTAAACATGTTAGAGAGTATATGAACTCCCGGGACATATTTATATGAACACTCGGGATCAATGGCAAGTATATCGGTAAGAAATTTATATCCGGTTTATATTATGTTGATACATGATTAGTATGATGGTATACTTATCTAGTGATCATGATGCATTTATACATATGAGGCATATTATGATGACCGGGCAAATATGAAAATATGATGACATTGGCATGTTGTAAATAATTACAAATGCAATGTGAAAGCTAATGCATTGGCATATATCATGCTATATAAATGTAGTCATGATCTTGAATAATGTTTAAATTATTGTTATTAATTTCCTTTATTGCCTCACTAAGTTCGCACTTAGCGCGTGTTTGATTGTACACGCGTAGGTAAATCAAGGTGAAAGGGAGAAAAGCATTGCATCAATATTGGAAAGCTCAACAGGTAATCACAGTAATGACATCCTAATTACAGTTTGATTATTATAGTGGCATGTATACTTACTAAGCTTATTGAGTGTGATTGGCGTTTCTAGAAAGATTCAAGGTTAAGAATAACCTTAGGTGATGAGTTGCATATTAAGATAATTGATTTAGGATTAGAAACTCAAGTAAATAATTTAAGTCAATTTTTAATAAAGTTAAACGTGATTGGGCTAGAGAAATTTTAGGATGGGTGACCATTGAGAAATTTTTAAAATTTTTTAAATTACCCTGATCTTTGAATAAAGAAGTCATAGCATTTTCGACTCGTATCCGATGTACAGATAGTGGTATGGGGGTGTTACAGATGTGGTGATGAATAATGAGTGTTTTATAATAAAATGGAAACTTTTAGCATAATGGGGGAGGGGTTATCTCGGTTTGTAGGAAAGAAGAATGATAAATAATTGCATGCTTTCTTCTCATCTCCCTCTACACCGAAAATTCCAATCAAGGAAAGCTTTTAAAAAGCATGATGGGAAGCATGAAAATTCACTCTCTTGGTCTTCAATTCATGATTTTTTTTTAAATAATTTGGTAAGTTTACTTGGTTAGCAAAGTATGTGTGTTAGGATATCCATGGAATTAGAAATTAGTGATTGAAAGATTTGATTTTAAAGTTGAATTTTAATTGATAAATACATGTATGTTGAAACTAGGTTGTACAATATTATTGCTAGTGAATTCTCCCATGTATTATAAACTTTAGGAGAATTCAGCCTTGGACTTTGAATTATGTCTTGGCCGAATGTTTTAAGAGTGGACTAAATTGAGAAATTTTGGAATGGTCAGAATTTGACTTAGACAAGGATTTACGATTGAAATAAGGGTAATTCAAATTTTTGTATGGACTTTTCTCTTAATTCGAGACTAGGGAATGAAGTTTTGACCGAATGCTACTATTTATGAATTTAAAATTTGTGAAACAATGAATAATGGCTAGAGTTTATTATTAAATAGTGATTTGAAATAGAATTAAGGGTTAATTTGGAATTGAGAATTATTGAATAAATTAAAAATTGATTTATTTAGAAACTTGCGATTGATTTAAGGAGATAATGTTAAGCATTGGGTGGCCTTAATGTTGATTTAGTGAAATCTGCCCATAAATGGGTACATTGGCAGTAAATTTAAAAATTCACTACAAATCATGTAGGTCAAATTAGGGAATGATCCTTATATGTACAGAACCGTGTGTGAATCTAGTTTCGTTTACAATAAATATTAATCAATTTTGATCTATAAATTGAAAGTTATAAATTTTTGAGTAAGTGAAGCTCAAAAAATTTGGATAGTAGTTTACTCCCAGGACAGCAATAACATAGACTTTAAAAATTTGCCATAAATTGTATAAGATGAATTTGAGACTATAATTTATATGGTTAAAAAATTTATTCAGTCTAGTTTTATTTAAAACAAACGGAATTGAATTATGAGTTGTAGAACATTTTAAAAAAGTTTCTTTATGAACAATGCAAGTTGCCTTGTGTATTTGATAATATGTCTCTTTAATATTTGGTGAGAGAATGAAAACTATTTGATAGTGTATATGAAGTGATAGGTTATTAGAATGAAAGAATTCTATTAAAGGAATTAAAAACCATGTCTTGTGATGCTTTGTAAATTGTTTGGTGCTTGAGTATTGTTCTTTGTATGCTTTATGAATTGGTTGATGTTGTGTGATTAAAATGAGTTTTAATGCATGGTTTATACTTTGTTGTATGCCTAAAACAAGAGTTAGTGGTGAAACAAGGTTTTGAAGGGGGTTAAGCAAGCTAAAATTTGTGGTTGAGATATCAGGTGAGTGTAGTTTATGCATTCGGGATGACAGGGTATCATCCGATCTTTGTTTACTTGATTTTTTATGTTTAAATCATACTCAAGGCATAGCATCTTTTGTAAGTCTCTTTACTATGCTGGCATTAGATATGCATATTTTACTTTTCTATGCTATGATATCTTTTGTTAAATTGAAAAGATGGATTGAAACCTTGAAATAAGCTTGAATCAACAATGAAGTCCTAATTGGAGCTAAATGCTCACTTGCTATAAGACACCAAATAATGTTCCTCAAGCTTTAATGCTTATGTAATGAACTCTTAAGTTCTTTGGAGCTAAATTACATGATGTATTTAGAATTGTCTTTTATATGAGAAGTTAATGATCTGTTTTCTCATGATCATGTTAAGGTTAAAAGATTAGAATGCTAAATATCTTGTATGACTTGAAATATGAATGGAAGGTATCTAAGAATAAAAGATACATAATATGCACGTATGTATATATATATATATATTGGTATTGATGCTGAGAATTTAAAATACCTTGCAATTGGAATAGTGAAAGCTTGGCAAAACTAGAGAAATGCATGGAAAAGGGTCTAAGTATAAAGCTTATACATTAAGCTTACATATTCAAATATTTCTTATGAAAGCATGGTATGGAATCCTTGAATTGTTGTATTTAATAAGATATTTTTTATTGCTTAAACCAAAATTTTTTATGTAATTGTTTGAAATTATCTAATAATGTTAATGTGACCTTTAGGTGAAGAAATTTGTTTTCAATGCTATGAACACATTATTTGTATGCTTGGTTGAAATGATTGAAAAGAGATGCTTAAATCCATGATAATGTCTTATTAGATTTTCATAGTTATTTAGCTTTGTTTTTGTATGCTCACGAGAAAGGTACAAGTTTAATTTGTAAGGATCTTTAAAGTTGGAATGAACTATATGGTTTTAGTATTCGTGATAGATAAAGTTATGGAATTAATAATGGCCTTTCAAGATTTTACTAAAATGTATGCTTTGAAAGTTTAGGTTACACTAATGGCTAAATTCTTTAATGGCGATCAATGAACCAATCCTTGTTATGTCATGTTAATGGATAAATTGGTTACGATATGAATGAATTGTAAAAGTTCTAAAGAAAATTTTTGTAAGCCCATTAAAAATTAGCTAGAGTTATGCAATTCAGTGATTTGATTTTTGTTTCTGACTCATTGTATCACCGTTTTGTTTTCTGGAAACCTTCTTGATCCGGTCTAACTACTAAACTGGGATAGGGGTGTTTCATTTTGGTATCAGAGCTAGAGTTTAGTCGATTTTAGGACTAAACCAAAGCTTATTGTATGTTTGCATTCTACATATGCGACCTAAGAGTCATTTGTTTGATATGTGTGACTTGCAGCTAATATGATCTTATTATTTCTGCTTAGTATCCAAGATGGTTGTTTAAATATTTGAATTCAATAAGTTTGAATTTTACGACACATGTTTGAATATAAGAACTATAAGTTGCTCTTGAGAAAATTTGAGGACGAATATTTCTTTTAAGGGGAAAGAATTGTAACACCCCAAAAACTAGGCTAGTATTTATTTATTTTGATCAACGATACTGTATGAATTATTAAGAATGGGAAATCATATAGCAAACATTAACAAGCGCCTCATTAAAAACCTCCATAAGCCTAAATGGAAGAAAAGTGTATGACTCATTAACAAAAAAACTGACCAACACCAAAGTAAGCAAGAAAAACAGAAACAACAACACATAAACAAGTTGGCACCAATCCCACCCCACTCACATTACGCCATGTCTAACACCCCTCACAACCTTGCCTGAAACAACATCCCACGCGTCACCCCCTCCCATGCAAGGGCATTGGCTAATCCATGTGCTTCCCTAAAAATATGATGAAAGCTAATTGCCCCAATGCTATCACACTCCTTATATATAGAACCAAACACCTCCCACAATCTCCATGGCCGACTAAGCGAATGTAAAACCCATCCCAATGCAACCTTCGAATCCTACTCCGCCACTAGGCATCGATCCGACCAACAAGACCCAACATAGTAGGAAACTGTAAACTTGATCGCGCGTAGATCTGACACATTCGAATCAAGGCAACCAAGTAGACCCAAAAAGAGTGCCAAAATCTTCCCTTGATCATCACACAACACACCACCAAAGACTGTCGGCCCAGGCTTTCAAAGAGTCAACCCATCCACATTAAACTTCAAGAACCATAAACTGGAGGCTCCCAACAAATTCCTGCTCGAGAAGGCTTCAAGTTGCTGATCGTACTGTAAGAACTCGGACAACTCCACCACAAGGCCTCACTCACATGCACCACATCGTTCAATGTCTTCACCCAGTAAAAAGAGTGTAATTTAAGCAAAAAAAGTCTCAGTGAAAGGTAGGCTTTTTTGTTAAACACCATCTCATTTTTAGCCAGCCAAAGGGACCACAAAAGAGCCGTAACACAAGCCACCACCAATGGCGTTTCTCACCCGTGAACGAGCAGTGAAAGCCCGGTACGAAAAAATCTGTAAACAATTGCGGTAGCGGCAAACTCATCCCCCACCAACACTATAACACCCTAAAAATACCCCCAATTAAAAAACTAATTTCGAAATCCCTAAATTCAAAATCCTAGAAATTGGGAATTTTCAAAAGAAACCCTAATTAAGAAATTTTGGAATTAATTGAATTTTAAACAAATTTAGTGACCTTTTTATAAAGAATTGATATTAGGTACATATTTTGTGAACCCTAGGAAAGTACAAGGACTTACCTTGTAATTTATCCAAATTTTGGTTATATAAGCCACAATTTTCCCCTACAATTCTATTTCTTTTGCGGTAGCCGGTCTTCCCCTCTCTCGATTTGTATTCGAAACACATCTTCCTTTTCTTTTTTATTTATTTAATTCGATCAAACCCGCTGAGTCTCTGGCATCGTTCAATTCAACCTTGTCTCCAATTGATAAGGAGGTCAATGATATGAATCAGATAAGTATACTTCTATCATTAAATTCCGTTGAATAAGTATTTAGGAATAATTCCTTAATCATAGTGATAATAGTAATAGTGTTATCGTAGGATTATTCTCATAGGTACCAATACAGTTGGACCCCGTACTTTTGATTATGAGAGACTCGTCCTTCTGTAAGTTGAGTTTGCTTCGGCTAATGTGTGTTTTCTTCCGGTGCTACAAATAAATGATTTTTATATGGTTTTATACCTTGCTTGATTATGATCTGCATTATGGCTTGTATGGTTGACATAATATGCATACGATTTTAGAATGTGTTTTTAATTATGATTTATGAAATATTTGATTTATGAAATATCGGAATTTACGGAAACCATAATTTATGGATTATGATTTATGGAATATCGGATTTATGGAACTTTGTTTATGAAATTTGAGTTTTAAACATCATATATGTATAAGCATGGGTTGGGATTTGTATAGAGAAAGCTCAGTGGTTTCACCCTTCGGGCTGAATTCCACTTCGGATTAGCGGACATAGCGAGAAGGTATGGGAACCTACCTCATCTTTGGCAGACGTAGTTGGGTGCATTGCATTTCGCTTGTGATATTGTACCATTTGTTTTATGTATTACTATGTTTTATGATTATGGTTTTCCTTGCACTTTAGAGACACACTAAGCTCTTTAGCTTAACCCCATAGTTTCCTCTTACATATATATTTGGACTTTAGGCGACGTGGTACTCAGAGGATATCACATTTTATCTGGTTATTTTAATATTCAGTACGAATCTATTTTTGGTTATTTAGATTATTATTTATTATTTTGGGACATTGATGTAATTTTATATTTGAGAACTATTTATGTTTTTCGAAATATTTTAGCATTCTTTTACTATAGTTTTATTTTAGAGATTTTATTTAAACATTCAAATACTAATTATAATATTTGTATTTTATTATTATGAGATATTTATTAAATTATAGTTATATATATTCTTTTTAAACCAAAGTATAATTTTAAATTTAATTTTCTTGAGGGTTAAATTTTCTAATGTGACTTCTTAGATTCGATCTATTTCTTATTAACCGGGTTTTGGGGTTACAAACACTTAAACCAATCCAAAATACTCTACGCAAACGGGAAAGACAATGCCTCTTATTCCCCAAAGTCGTAGGGTGCATAAACCGACATGACACAACAAGTGGGATACTCTTGTGCCCAACGACCCTGAACCAAGATAAAGTGATGATCAAATTCCATAGATTCCAACTTAAATCTCGCCTCCTCCTAAATTACTATAATCCCTCCTGACGCTCTAATCGAAGGCGAATAAATGAATTCATACCCATCTGAGGTCCACATATTCATAATTACTAAAGAAGAAATTTCCTATAACTTGGATTCCTGCAACATGACCGTATCAGCCCGTTGTTTCTTGAAAACGTCTCGAACTCCACGCCTCTTTGTCGCGTTCCCTAAACCCCAGACGTTCTAAGACAAGATCCTCATAGTTCACAAACCCCAGACCCCCTCAAAAATCACCTGAGAGATGTCCCTAATTATGTCTTCTTCCCGACCAATTGACTTCACACCAATGATACTTCCCAAAGCCACAGTTGCCGCAGTCTCCCTCTGAAGAACCTACTGCCTATTCTGAAAATCCTAATTCGTAGGTGATTTGTTCGCAAAATCAGCCAAGCCTCTCTTAGCACCTTTCCATGGTTGACCTCTCTGTGTTTTCTGTGCTTGTTTTACACCCGACACATAATTAACTGGTTTTACTTTCTAACTATTCCGTTAATTTGCACTGGTTCATCTGACTCAATGTCACAAGGAGACTCCTCATTCGATTCAAACTGTTTTGCTGATGTTTCCTTATCCAACTCCTCACAAACCGTAATCTCTTTATTTGAAATTAGCAACTTATCCACAGCACACCCACTCACCAAAGGACTTTTATCCCTTACACCTGCCCCATCATAAGACCCATGCTCTACAACCACATCGTCTCCTACAACCAAAGCCAATTGATCCTCTTGAACTAAAGCTGCATCTCGGATACTGCTTGACCGAGATGATCTCTCACTGAGCACTCGCAAATGATCATGGCAGTTGTCCTCCCATAAATGATTAAGTTGCCAATCATCCGAGTTGGATGACCGAGCCGACTCCGCTGCTGTTGAATCTCGTCTGTCATCCCCTTTTCCCCCACTATCCATTAGGTCCTTCATCGATTTGGTCCTCACCCACTTCCTATCCTCAATGGAGTTTAAAACATACGAGTCACTCCTCCCCTCCGAATACACAAATTGTGAACATTCACAGTCCATGGCCGGACCATACATTTCCAATTCTTTAACACGCAGCGGATACGGCATACCCTCCATTTTAAGCTCGATCAACTCATCAATCTGATCCATATACGAGGTTTTAATCAACATCCATCCCTGCTCAAAAGATGTCGATAACTATGTTGCATCATCAGGCCAAACAAGAGATCCACACAACCTCGCTATGTTCTCAAAATTCTCCTGAGACCAAGCATGAATTGGCATCCCTCTTACAGAAATCCAAGCGCGCCTGGAACTAGTTTCCAGTTCTAGTGACCAAAAATCTATCTTTGAGAACCATTTTTTAGTTTCAGGCTACTCCAACACCCTATTACACACCTCTATATCCGTAAACATCAACAAAATCAGAGAACCTGAAATACGAAGAAAGGAAAAACCTTGCAATTGGGATACATTCAGCCGCGCTGCTAACTCCCTTATACTTCATGGCTTACTACACCAACCCATTGCACAGGTCTATAAAACGTTCAATTTATCCTCTTCTACTAAACCCTCCACAATACGGCCAATCTTGCCATTTTCCATATTCCCCTGTTCAACACAGTCAGTTTTAGTAAACTCCTTTTGATGCCCCAATCCTGTAAAGCCTCTATTTCCCTGGTCCGTGACCTTAAACAACCCTCGTTCGACGTTTCCTTGTTGTTCGACTGCTTGCGCCTCCAAAAAAAAGTCCCTATCCCCGTGTATTGCTACTAAAACCCTTATTTGAGACCCATAAATCCACACCCCGTTCAAACGTTCAATTGCCCAATCAGCATCACACAGTGAAATCATTCGAACGAACCTAAAACGTGACCCATCCCTTACTGTCTTACAGGGTATAAAAGCATCCACAACAACACCGTGCCTGTAAAACACTTGCCATAGACCCTTCCAAAGCAAAGCCTTCGATATGTTTCCCACAAATAAAGTCCAAATCTGGCGGTGCTCCGTCGCATGGCAGCTCTGCGTTGCCTTTGGAAGAGTCCTGGTTTTCGCCATTTTTTATCTACACTTTAGTGTATTTTTGGGCTAGTATTTATTAGTGATTTTAATAATCTAGGAATATTTTTTCCTCTAAGAAAACATTTAGAATCATTGGATTAATATTGAAAGTAAATTATCATGAATTGAATTAAGTTATTTTGTATAGGGAACCAAATTGTGAAAGAATAGAACTAAAGAAAAGACCAAATTGAATAAGAGACAAAACTATGAGATAGCATGACTAATTAACCAAAATGTGCTAGTAGAATCCATGTGTCTTTGTGTTAGAGATGTGGTGATGAATAATGAGTGTTTTATAATTAAAAATAAATGAAAACTTTTAGCATAATGGGGGACGAATTATCTTGGTTTGGATGAAAGAAGAAAGAGAGAATTGCATGCTTTCTTCTCATCTCCCTCTCCACCGAAAATTCTATTGAAGGAAAGCTTTGCGAAAGCCTGATGAGAAGCATGAAAATTCACTTTCTTGGTCTTTAATTCATGATTTTTCTTAAATAATTTGACAAGTTTACTTTTTTTTGTTCGGCAAATATGATTTTATTGAAATTAAAAGGTTATAAAAAATCTTCGACCTAAGTTGTGAGCTTCGTTAAAAACTTCTTTAATCTTAAATTGAATAAAAGAGTATACCACAACAAGGTATGAGAACAACAACAAAATACAGCAATACATAACACTTCACTAAACTGATCGTAATGCTCCTTCCCACCAAGACCAGAAACGCCTATATACTTTTGATACCCAACACCTTGACAAGTACGAAATCAGTTACCACCAAGCTTTGAACATCTCATATTGATACATGCCTTCTTTTGCTAGATGACCCGCCATTCTGTTCCTATCTCTTGGAACATACATAAGCTGCACCAATGGAATTTTCTGGGACATGCAATCAATCTCATCGAATATGTTCCACCAACGACACGATCTAAGAAGCGGGTTATGAATCCAATTCAATACCACTTGGGAGTCGAATTCAACAATGAGGCTCGCTTGTCTAACCAATCTACTTTAAAGAATACCAGCAAAGCTTACTTAATCACCATAGTTTAACCAGCCTCTACTACAAGATCCCCATGTCACTACACCTTGCAAATCGTCAAAGCCAATGACCTGAGCAATGCCATTGTTCTCTATATATCACCTCAAGAACAACACACGTAGATCAAAACTCAATACCAAAGTTCGTTTTCAGGAAATATCAGAAAAAAATTCACTCAATCTTCCATACTCGAAAACAGATAGTT
Organism: Hibiscus mutabilis; assembly: GCA_019671005.1. Lineage (NCBI taxonomy): Eukaryota > Viridiplantae > Streptophyta > Magnoliopsida > Malvales > Malvaceae > Hibiscus > Hibiscus mutabilis. The sequence continues at coordinate 30,886,334 of CM033728.1, forward strand.
CAAACACCAACCTCCAATCACCAATATACTTTGAGCCATCAATTGCACCATCAATTACCCTCGAGATTACACTCCAGACCTTTATTAGAATGCAACAGTCAAGGGACCAATCAGAAAAATAATCCAGCCCCCCCCACCAACAAGCATTATCTAAACTCCACTATCAAATAAAACCAAAATCCATGCAGATTCTACAATTAGAATACAATACCTACACCACTGCTCCACCAAGTCCTCATTTACTTTATAAAACTCACAATAAAAGCAAGTTTAAATAATGAAAAATAGTATCTGAGCATGCGCCAATCCAAGTAATTTTTTCCCAACAAACGGCAGATTAAATAATTTGCATTTCTCAATAAAAGAGTTGAATTCCATCATAACTCTACGGCTGCAAGTGATTCCACTCCTCACACTTTGATTTCTAACCTCGTTGAAATCCCCTCCACCAAACCAAATTGAACTCCAATTACTCTTTAGATCAGCCAACATCCCCAAATTTTGGCTTGGTTCGAAATCTAACAGGGTGCATAAACATTAATCCAAACAGAATCCAGATTTTTGGAGACCCATATGCCAAATCTTACTTAGAAACTTCTCATCCAAGCTTTCACTCTTAGTCTTATGTAAAAATGCCATTTCAATCCTATTAAGCCTCGTAACTTTTTGAATCGCCGATACTTTCATACCAGAACCTATACCCCTGATATTCTGTGATAGAAATCACATTGTGATAGATGCAAGTCGTACCAAAAATAAGCTCAAATCTCCTTGGTGGCCTATTCCAGTTCTTCTAATTGAGCTAAGTCTTTAATTGCTTCCTGTTCGTTACCCCTAAATTCAATGCCCATTTTCTTCCCTAGTGCTATTACCTTCTTTGCTTCCTTGGTATAGTTGTCCCATCTTGCTTGCATATCTGAATCAAACAGGGACCTGCCTTCCAATTCTGATTTTTCTGCACCCCTTTTTCTTCTTGAATCTTCTTTGTGCTCTGTCCTTTTTCTTTCGTTCTGCTTCAGTTAGGGCTTTGTCTTGATATTCTTGCAGAGATCCATATCTTTTTCTCTTCACAATAATCATTTTTGAATTTTGGAACTCAGGCAGAGGAAGAGAAAAATTTTGCTCATCTTCTATTTCTTGGTCTAAAGAAGGTTGAATGGCTTCGTTACTATCAATCCTTATTTTTGACTGATTTAGGGGATTATTCAGATCATCTACTCTTCGGACCAAGATAAGCGCTTACCAGATTTCTCCAACATGAACGAATCTTCCACCATCTCAACAACGGCTTCAACATTTGTTGTATTTTGGTTTAGTTCATTAAATTTGAAGCCCATATCCCTTAAATCTTCAGTGGCTCTTAATGAACCCTGGACCTCCAAATCCACGAGGCTCGTCTCCACTTTGTCCTCTTTTGAAATATCTTTTTTGTCCACCCGGCCGACAATTTCTGCCCAGCTTGGCCAAAAGTCAGAGGGGATCGACTCCCCATTGTAAGCCTGTTCCAGCTTATTCTCCGTTTCAACCTGAGGAATTTTTTGAACCGAATTAGGCTATTTTGCATTCTCCTCGAGCCGAAAACCCAATATCACAGATTCACCAACATATCTAATTTCCTCTCTGGAAAAGCTTGGATCATAATTGAGGTTATGCTTTCCAACATACACAGCTTTAAATGCTTCATCTTCTCCGAGGTCCTCTTTCTCTCTCATGTCTCTAGAGCTTTCTCTCTTTGAGTTTGAGGACGATTCCGACGAGCTCACTTCAACTTCTAAAATAAGGTGTTTCTCATCTGTCTTTTTTTTTACCAACGTCGCCTTGATGATGCTCACTTTGGACCGTCTTTACCATAAAACTTCCAGACACTTGAGCTTTGAAAACCTCTGAACTGACATTAATTTGCTTTGTGGATACAAACATAGATACTCTTTCACACCCCTGCGATTGATTCATATTTTCCACTATTTCTATCACCTCATCGATCTTATTAATTTTCATGCAATTCTTTGGGAACCAAGTAAATTAACATGGATACTCTTTCACTTTGGACAGGTTATCTTGGTTTGGAGGAAAGAAGAAAGAGAAAGAATTGCATGCTTTTTTCTCTTCTCCATCTCCACTGAAAACTCCATTAAAGCAAAGCTTTGGAAAAGCCTGATAGGAAGCATGAAAAGTCACTCTCTTGGTCTTCAATTTATGTTTTTTCTTAAATAATTTGGCAAGTTTACTTGGTTAGCAAAAGTATGTGTGTTAGGATTTCCATGGAATTAGAAATTAGAGATAGAAAGATTTGATTTTAAAGTGGAATTTTAATTGATAACTACATGTATGTTCAAACTAGGTAGTATGATATTATTGTAGTGAATTCTCCCATGTAATGTAAACTTTAGGAGAATTCAGCCTTGGACTTTGAATTATGTCTTGGTCGAATGTGTTAAGAGTGGACTAAATTGAGAAAATTTGGAATGGTCGGAATTCGACTTAGACAAGGATTTATGATTGACATAAGGGTAATTTAAATTTTGGTATGGACTTTTGTCTTAATTCGAGACTAGGGGAAACAAGGTTTGACCGAATGTTACTATTTATGAATTTAAAATTTGTGAAACATTGAATTGTGGCTAGAGTTTATTATTTAATATATTATTGAAATAGAATTAAGGGTTAATTTGGAATTTAAAATTATTAAATAAATTAAAATTTGATTTATTTAGAAACTTGCCATTGATTTAAGGAGAGAATGTTAAGCATTAGGCGGCCTTAGTGTTGATTTAGTGAAATCCGCCCAAAATGGGTACATTGGCAGTGAATTTAAAAATTCCCTAAAAATCATGTAAGTCAAATTAGTGAACAATCATTATATGTGCAGAACCATGTGTAAATCTAGTTTCGTTTACAACAAACGACAATCAATTTTGATTTGTAAATCGAAAAAATGGTGAATTTTTGAGTAAGTGAAGGTCATAAAATCTGGATAGTAGTTTACTGCCAGGACAGTAATAACATAGACTTTAAAATTTGCCATGAATCGAATAAGATGAATCTGAGACTATAATTTATATGGTTAAAATATTTATTTAGTCTAGTTTCGTTTAAAACAAATGGCATTGAATTCCAAATTATAGAACATTTTATAGAAATGTTTATTTAAGGACAATGCAAGCTACCTTATGTATTTGATAATAGGTCTCTTTAATATTTGGTGAGAGAATGAAAACAGTTTGATAGTGTATATGAAGTGATAGGTTATTAAAGGAATTGAAAATCATGTCTTGTGATGCTTTGTAAATTGTTTGGTGTTTGAGTATTGATCTTTGTATGCTTTATGAATTGGTTGATGTTGTGTGATTAAAATGAGCTTTAATGCATGGTTTATACTTTGTTGTATGCCTAGACCAAGAGTTGGTGGTAAAACAAGGTTTTGAAAGGGGTTACACAAGCTAAAATTTGTAGTTCGGGATATCATATAACTTCGGTATATTAGGTGATTGTAGTTTATGCATTCGGGATGACTTGGTATCATCCCGAACTTTGTTTACTTGATTTGTTATGTTTAAATCATACTTACTTTACATAAGGCTCAAATAGAGCACATTGGGGAAGGGCATTCAAGGCATAGCATCTTTTGTAAGTCTCATGACTATGCTGTCATTACATATGCATATTTTACCTTCATATGCTATGATATCTTTTGTTAAATTGAAAAGAAGGATTAGAACCTTGTAATAAGCTTGAATCAGCAATGAACTCCTAATTGGAGCTAAATGTTCATTTTCCATAAGACACAAAATAATGTTCCTCAAGCTTTAATGCTTATGTAATGAACTCTTAAGTTGTTTGGACTAAATTACATGATGTTTTCTTTTATATGAGCAGTTAATGATTTGTTTTCTCATAATCATGTTGGTTAAAAGATTAGAATGCTAAATATCTTGTATGACTTGGAATATGAATGGAAGGTATTTAAGAATAAAAGATCATGTTGGTTAAAAGATTAGAATGCTAAATATCTTGTATGACTTGGAATATGAATGGAAGGTATTTAAGAATAAAAGAAACATAATATGCATGTATATATATTGTGGTATTAATGCTGAGAATTTAAAATACCTTGCAATTGGAATAGTGAAAGCTTGGCAAAACTAGAGATATGCATGGAAAGGGGTTTAAGTCTAAAGCTTATACATTAAGTTTACATATTCGAATATTTCTTATGAAAGCGTGGTATGGAATCTTTGAATTGTTGTACTTAATAAGATATTTTTTTATTCTCTAAACCAAAAATTTTATGTAATTGTTTGAAATTATCTAATAATGTTAATGTGACCTTTAGGTGAAGAAATTTGTTTTCAATGCTATGAACACATTATTTGTATGCTTGGTTGAAATGATGTGAAAATAGATGCTTAAATCCATGATAAAGTCTTATTAGATTTTCATTGTTATTTAGCTTTTTCTGTATGCTCACATGAAAGGCACAAGTTTAATTTATAAGGGTCTTTAAAGCTGAAATGAACTATATGGTTTTGGTATTCATGATAGATAAAGTTATGGAATTAAAATTGGCCTTTCAAAATTTTATTAAAATGTATGCTTTGAAAGTTTAGGTTACACTAATGGCTAAATTCTATAATGGTGATCAATGAACCAATCCTTATTATGTCATGTTAATGGATGAATTGGTTACTATATGAATGAATTGATAATGTTCTAAAGAAAATTTTTGTAAGCCCGTTAAAAATTAGCAAGAGTTATGCAATCCAGCGATTTGATTTTTGTTTCCAAATCATTGTATCCTTGTTCTTTTTCTGGAAACCTCATTGATCCGGTTTAACTACTAAATTGGGATAAGGGTGTTTCATTTTGGTATTAGAGCTAGAGTTTAGTCGATTCTAGGACTAAACCAAAGCTTATTGTATGTTTGCATTCTGCATATGCCACTGTTGCGCGTAATAAGTGCTACGCAATTGTGCAAGTATACACGTCGCAAGTTATAGTATAAAAGATATCGTCTCCACAGGGATTGGTGCCACTTCAAGAATCTAGTCTCTTGCACTGTAAAAAGTAAAAACACAAGTGAAGGATTATAGAAGTTTTAACTAATAACTAATCTAGAAAGCAATTAAGTAAAAGAAAAGATGAATTCGAATGAGAGAGATAGGCTAGGTTATCGTGAGTTGAGGTGTGATAGCCGATTGGATTGTCTTGGTAAAAGAGTGCATGGGCAACTCAGTTGCCGTGGCGACTTGCACAACGGGGTTGCCTTGGCAACTAATTGATGGTTGCTTGGGCGACTAGTTGGGCAACTACTTGGGCGATCGGGCAGCAACTTCAAGGTTCGCGGGAGCGTTCTTCAATGGTTTCTTCTTATCCCTAAGTCGAAACTCTAGCTACTTGTGCATGCCTTGATAATACATCCTGCGTGAATCAAGGGTGAACAACAACCAATCTTGCGCTCCTCTTAGCCGTTGAAATCCTTAACTTATTCCTAAGCCGGATTAATCTTCACCATCATTGGATTGCATAAAGATCATATTCATTCGTTTCTTGAATCTAACTCTCCCGATATTAGATAAATGGATGAAATCACGAGATCCTCTCCCAATTCACTGCAAAAGCAATAATAGGAACCAAGAATGAATAAACCTTGAAATAGAAAAGTGCAAACTCTTATTACCTAAACAAAAACCAATAGTTTCTCACAACCACAAAACACAATAACCATAGCCAAGTAAATTTAGTTCATGGCTAGGTTCCAAAGAAACACAAGATAATTAATCCCTAGCATGAACCCAATCGAACAAAGATGAAGGAAGAGGCTTGTCGAAATCCTCCTTGCCCTTGATGCTTGTCGAAAATTCTCTCCTCTTGCCCTACTTGGACTTGCCAAATTTCCCTCTTGCTCTCCCTCTATGGATTGTCGAAATCTCCTTGCTATTTATAGGGCTAGGCCAAAGTCCTTCTTTGAGGAGGAGTTTGAGTTGGAATTAAATTATCTTTAAAGAATATAATTCTTTATTATAATTTTATTCCTATTAGAACTTCTCCTATCCACTTGGAATTTAATTCTTCTTTAATCTCTGCATGGCAATCAAATTCCTTTGGGCTTGGACCTTGCTCCATGTCATCTTGGGCTTGTAAACTCATGAATTTCGACATCCATATTGCTTTTGGTCTTTGTCGACAAATGCCATGGCAACTGGCTCAGCGTCTCTCTTCATGCACTGCCCTGGCAACTAGCTCGGCATTGCTTTGGCAAGTGATCCTGCACATACACACAAAAACACACCAAAACAGCATCTATTTCCACAAAAAATCACCAAGTTATGTAATCAAGCTCAACGATTGAAGGAAACATGGATTAATGCATGAATGGCTAACTATGCAACTAATATGAGCCTAAGTCTAACAATAATATGAGTAAAAAGGGTAAGAAAAATAGTACTTTTGAACACTTATCACACCCCAAACTCGAACTATTGCTTGTCCTCAAGCAATGCAAACTCATAATTACCTGCCAAGACTTCAAATTTTCACAAACTTAGCTTTGAACTTGATTTCAATTCTCTGAACCGGGGCACAAAGTATGATTGGCTTTTTATTTTTCAGAAAACTGATGAATTACTAGGAATCAAACTATAATGCTTGTGAGTGTGTGCGGAGTTGTGTGCAAGTTGATTTTTCGGATTCTATGCAAACAATAGGTTTTCAAATTACTTCATTGGGTTCTTTTTAACATGTTTTAACTAGAGCCAATTTCGGGCACCTCTAGTGTTTTATTTTTAGTTTTCTTAAGTTAATTTAATCGACTAGAGCCGGTTTCGGGCACCTCTAGTTAACCGAAAAAAATTTTAACGCCTCCTAGAGCCAGTTTCGGGCACCTCTAGTGATCAATTTTTTTAGCATATGCTAGAGCCAATTTCGCACCTCTAGCATTCATCCAATTTTTATTCTAATCCCCAATTAGTTAATTATCAACCTAAGTTTACTAGAACTCCTTAAATCAATCAAACCACAACAAGAGTTTCATCAAATTTAGCATCATAGTACAATTCTAAGTTTTTCATGGTTATCCTAGAATAAAAATTCTATCAATTAAGTGCATTGGCAAAGTCATCATCGAATATTCATCAAATCTAAGCAATTCTTGTTCCAATTAAAGGCATGGCAAGCAATTTATGTATCCTAAATGTAATGCTTAAGATTAATGTAACTAAACATGGTAATTACTAATAACAATCCCCCCCAAACTCGAGTGAGGCATTGTCCTCAATGCATGCATAAAAATAACGAAAAATAAATATAAAAATAAAATGCATACGAGGACTTACTCCGAGAGTTCGTCATCGTAGATGATTAGTTTCCTTCTAGTTGGCGTCTTGATTTTCTTGCTTGAACGTGATGGTTGTTTTCTTGTTGCCGGGACGTCTTGAGCTTTGGTTGCCGTGGCATCAGCTTGTGCAGGCACGATGTAGGTTGCCGCGGCATCTTCTTCATTGGTTGCCGTGGCAAGGATCTTGGCAGTAAATTTCCTTAGCATAGTAGTTGTGAGTCTTGTTGTGAAAAAGAAAACAAAGAAAACCTGAAAACTAAAGATAATGAAGAAAAAATAAAATATCTCCTAAAAATAAAAATGAAAATAAAAAGAAAAAGAAAAAGAAAATACTGAAAGGAGAGCATGCTCATGCATCTCCTAAGTTGACCACTTCCTTGTTACGTTCCACATGGGCACCATTGTAGTGCTTCAATCTTTGTCCATTAACTTTGAATTCATGATTGTCAGAGATGGACTTGATTATTACGGCACCATGAGAGAATGGTTTGACGACTTTGAATGGTCCCGACCATCTTGATTTCAGCTTTCCCGGGAAAAGTTTTAGCCGAGAATTGAATAGGAGAACTAGTTGCCCTGGCGTGAATTGCCATGGCAATAGTTTCTTGTCGTGCCATCGCTTTGTTTTCTCCTTGTAGATTTGTGCATTGTTATAGGCGAGTGCACGAAATTCTTCTATCTCATTGAGATCCATCAAGCGCTTTTGTCCGGCACTTTCCCAATCCATATTCACGGTCTTGATTGCCCAGTACGCCTTGTGCTCGATTTCCACCGGTAGATGACATGTTTTACCATAGACAAGCCGGAAGGGGGACATACCTAATGGTGTTTTGAATGCAGTACGATATGCCCAAAGTGCGTCATCTAGTCTTAATGACCAATCCTTCCTTGAGGGATTTACAACTTTCTCGAGTATTCCCTTCAACTCCCGGTTGGAAATTTCTGCTTGCCCGTTGGTTTGTGGGTGATATGCCGTGGCGATCTTGTGTGATATGCCGAAGCGTTGCAACATCTTGGCAATTAGTCTGTTGTCAAAATGCTTGCCCCCGTCGCTGATAATTGCTCTCGGCATCCCAAACCGTGTAAATATGTTTTTCTGCAGGAATCGTTGCGGTCTTGGAATCGTCGTTGGGAACCTGCAGCTGCCTCTACCCATTTAGACACATAGTCGACGGCGTAGTAAGATGTAGAGGTTGCCGAATGAAGATGGAAAAGGTCCCATAAAATCGATCCCCATACATCGAACAGTTCCACCTCGATGATGTTCTGGAGTGGCATCTCATGTCGCCTAGAGATATTGCCCGTCCTCTGGCAACGATCACATTGCTTGTAAAAGTCTTGGGCATCTTTGTACAATGTTGGCCAATACAAACCGGATTGCAAGACTTTGGCCATGATGCGAGTTCCTCCAAAATGTCCTCCATAGGGTGAAGAATGGCATTGCGGAGTACATTCTGTTGCTCTTCTTCGAGGACACATCGGCGTATAACCTGATCTGCACATTGTTTAAACAAAAGAGGCTCGTCCCAAAAGTAATGCTTAGCATTATGGCGGAACCGCTTCTTCCTTTGGTGAGTAATGCCATACGGAAAATACCACAAACAAGGAAGTTAACTAAATCTGCGTACGGTATTGCCGGGCATGTCTTTGCCGTAGTGTCGCTCCCAAAATTGCCGAGGCGTGCTCGCCAAAGACTGCTGCGGCGTCGAGAGTTGCCGAGGCGTCATGGGCTGTCGAGGCGTCAAGGGTTGCCGAGGCGATTAGAATTTGTTCATCCGGGAATGCATCGCATATCTCTAGATCCGCGTCCTCTTCCCTATTGCGTTCCAAACGTGATAAGTGATCGCCACTTGATTTTCTGTTTCCTTTCTCGCCCCACTAATTTCAATATCAAATTCTTGTAAAAGTAATATCCAACGAATCAAACGAGGTTTAGCATCCTTTTTAGCAAATAAGTATTTGATTGCCGAATGGTCCGTATGAACAATTACCTTTGTACCAATTAAATAGGATCGAACTTGTCAAATGCGAAAAACTACAGCTAGTAACTCTTTCTCCGTTGTTGTGTAATTCACTTGAGCATCGTTAAGAGTTTTACTAGCGTAGTATGTCACATGGAAGGTCTTACCTGCGTTGGCCTAGAACTGCTCCTACCGCAAATCACTTGCATCACACATGAGCTCAAAAGGTAGCGTCCAACTGTGGAACAACAATGGGTGCCGAGGCAAGCTTTTTCTTTAGGGTTTCAAATGCTTGAGTGCAAGAATCATCAAAATCGAAGACTTTATCCTGTTCAAGCAGATTACACAAAGGTTTAGTGATTTTAGAAAAGTTATGAATGAACCTCCTGTAAAAACCTGCATGTCCGAAAAAACTTCAATTCCTTTAACCGAATTTGGTGGGGTAATCTCTCGATCACGTCCACCTTGGCTTTGTCTACTTCAATTCCCTTGGATGAAATCTTATGGCCGAGCACTATTCCTTCATCTACCATAAAGTGGCATTTCTCCCAATTGAGGACTAAATCCATTTCTTCGCATCTTGCCAACACCCTCTCTAAATTGCCGAGACAGCCGTCCGGTCATTACCAAAAACCGAAAAATCATCCATGAAGATCTCAAGGAAGTCTTCGACCATGTCCGAAAAGAGCGCCATCATACATCTTTGGAAGGTTGCCGGGCGTTACATAATCCGAACGGCATCCTTCGGAAGGCATAAGTACCGTAGGGGCATGTGAAGGTTGTCTTTTCTTGATCTTCCGGTGCTATGGCAATCTGATTGTAACCTGAATAACCATCAAGAAAACAAGAAAAGGGTTTACCCGCAAGACGGTCAAGCATTTGATCAATAAAGGGTAATGGGAAGTGATCTTTCCTAGTGGCTTTGTTTAGCTTTCGATAGTCCATACAAACCCTCCAACCGGTCACAGTCCTGGTTGGGATAAGTTCATTATTTTCATTGCTTACCACTGTTATACCTCCCTTTTTCGGCACACATTGTACCGGACTTACCCACGTACTATCGGAGATAGGGTATATAATGCCGCGTCAAGCCACTTGATGATTTCTTTCATTACAACCCCTTTCATGGCATGATTCAGTCTCCTCTGGGCCTCAATTGAAGGTTTGTGATCATCTTCCAACAAGATCTTGTGCATGCACACCGCCGGGCTAATTCCCTTCAAGTCGGCAATTGTCCACCCTATTGCCTTTTTATGTAGCTTCAACATGTTGATCAGCTTCTCTTCTTCCTCGCTCAGGCTGTAACTTAGAAGAAATAATTACGTAAATGTATTATCGGTCCCTAAGTATACATATTTCATTTGCTCGCAATTGTTTCAACTCAAGAATTGGTGGATTTTCGATAGAGGGTTTTTCGATCTTACCTTCCTTACCCGAGTAGTCCAGTGGTTCAAAGTATGTACCTGGTCGATTGACTAGCCAATTTGCCTCTTCTCGTTGTTCCTCATCGACCGCTCTTCATACTCCTCATGTTCCTCGTGTTCGCAATGTAGTTGCCGAGGCAACTAAATTCTTCATCGGTTAAACTCGCCGTGGCATGAAGTAGTTGGCATTCTTCCGATCATCTGCATGCCTTAGTGTTTGGAACACATTTAGTTTTACTCGCTGGTCATTCACCCTCATTGTGAGTTCTCCCTTTTCAACATCAATCAAAGTTCTCCTGCCGCTAGGAATGGTCTTCCGAGAATGATAGGTGCATGCTCATCCGCTTTCACAATCTAAAACAATAAAGTCAGCGGAAAATAAATTTATCAACTTTTACCAAGATGTCCTCGATTTTTCCCTCCGATGCACATAGGATCTGCCGGCTAGCTGTAGCATAAATCATTGTAGGTCTTGCCTTCCCGATTCCTAGTTTCGAAAACCGATTTAGGCATCAAGTTTATGCTAGCCCCTAGGTCGCATAGTGCTTTCCCGACATAGTGATTTCCAATAGAACAGGGTATTGTGAAACTTCCGGGATCCTTCAACTTGGGTGGCATACGTTGTGCAACATTGCCATGCATCCCTCCATCAAATGCAATTGTTTCAAACTCTCCTAGCCTTGTTCTCTTGGACACAATGTCTTTAAGAAACTTGGCATAGTTTGGCATTTGTTCAATTGCTTCCACCAATGGCAAGTTGATGTGGACTTGCTTTAGGATATCAAGAAACTTCTTGAATTGGTATTCTTGCTTTTGTCGCCTTCAACCTTTGTGGGAATGGTGGTGGAAGTCGGATATCTTCGATCTTTTCATTGGTTTGAAACCTGATTGATTGACGGCATTATCAGTTGCCGACATCCGAGTTGCCGATGTTATATCGTGTTACCGAGGCGCCATTGGTCGCCGAATGCTTATTGGTTGCCGCAAATTCTTGGTTCAAGATCCGAGACTTTGCCGCTAGGTTCGCCTTTGCTCTTTTTGTGGAGTTTTGTTTGACGAGCGGGTTTGAACCTCTCTAAGTTGTTGGCCACTTCTGGTGGTGATTGCCTTACATTGCTCATGGCCAGCCTCTTGCGACTTCAGATCGCTAGGTAAACCTCCTTGTGGTCTAGTGTTCAGATTTTGAGCAAATTGTCCGACTTGATTTTCCAATGATTTGATTGCCGCCTCTTGGTTTTGCAATCTCATCTCGGTCCTGTTAATAAAAGCATCAGTTCTTTTTATGAAATTACTATTCTCAGCCATATAAGATTCAGTTTTCATCATAAAAGCATTTAGAGAATTTTCCAAAGAACTAGATGTCGTCGGTTGTTGCCATGCATCCGCTGTCGGGCATATTTTGCTGAATCCCGATGCTTGTGCATTCTGATTGTTCCGGTTTAGAGCATTGTTGGGATTACTCCATGAAAATTCGGGTGCTTCTTCCAAGCTGGATTGTATGTATTTGACATCATGTTGTTGCCCCGATTGTAATTCCCACATAGAAGCTGGATTCGATTCGCATACATTCGTAAGAATTATGGTTATCACCACATAACTCACAAAAAGAATCCATTACCTTGACTTCATGTGTGTTGTTTGGTTTTTGCATGTTCGACCATCTTGGTTAAAGCGCCAATTGTGCCAAAATTGAATCTGATGATCCTAGTTCATGTATTGTGGCTTACGCCTAACTCCTCCTCTTCTAGTAGATGGGAATTGATAGTCATTCTTGGCCAGCCTGCTTAAAATTTGCATTGCTTCCTCCGCGACTTATCTAAGAGTATGCCGCTTGCCGAGGCATCTAGCATCATCCTTGTTGGTGTATTCACGGCGTTGTAAAACATTGTTACTTGAGTCCACACCGAATCCGTGTAGAGGGCATTTATGTAGAAGTTCTCTATATCGCCTCCCAAGCCTCGTGACATGGATTCATCATCCGCCGCCGAAAAGAAGTAATGTCGCTACGGCTTATCACTTAAATTTGTAGGATTAAATCTAGCAAGGAAATCACGACAAAGATCAGTCCAAGATGCTATGGATCCGGCAGAATGCTATTTAGCCATGCTTTCGCCCTATCCTCAAAGAATAGGGAATAATCGTAATCGTAAGACATCGGGGTGACTCCGTATCTTGAACGAGTTGCAAATCTCGAGGAAAGATTTCAGATGTTGTCGCGGCATCTTCAGCTTGCCGAGCCGCCAAATTGACCTATTGTGTTGATCATATTAAACATTACCGGTTTCAACTCAAAGTGGTCGGCTTCACTTCGGGTGCGACAACTCCCGGGTTAAGTCCATCAAGATCTTCTTCAAGATAGTCTCGAATAGTTCTGCTTTCGCAAGAATCACTCCTCCTCCCGCCGAACATCTTGATTAATATTGCCGCCTTGATTTGCCATTGCTTCTTATCCTTCGCCTAAGTCTTTGTAAGGTTCGCTCGATTTCCGGATCAAAGGGATATTCTCGTGAAGTCGGTCTCGCCGTCATATACCAATGCAAAACCAAAGTTTGTTAGCCCTTTGAATTTTAAACAAGAAAATAAAAAGAAAGTGCAAGAAAATAAAAACAAAGTCGCTATTGCTAATCCCCGCAACGGCGCCAAAAAACTTGTTGCGCTGTAATAAGTGCTACGCAATTGTGCAAGTATACACGCCGCAAGTTATAGTATAAAAGATATCGCCTCCACAGGATTGGTGCCACTTCAAGAATCTAGTCTCTTGCAATCGTAAAAAGTAAAAACACAAGTGAAGGATTATAGAAGTTTTAACTAATAACTAATCTAGAAAGCAATTAAGTAAAAGAAAAGATGAATTCAAATGAGAGAGATAGGCTAGGTTATCGTGAGTTGAGGTGTGATAGCCGATTGGATTGTCTTGGTAAAGAGTGCATGGGCAACTCAGCTTGCCGTGGCGACTTGCACAACGGGTTGCCTTGGCAACTAATTGATGGTTGCTTGGGCGACTAGTTGGGCAACTACTTGGGCGATCGGGCAGCAACTTCAAGGTTCGGCGGAGCGTTCTTCAATGGTTTCTTCTTATCCCTAAGTCGAAACTCTAGCTACTTGTGCATGCCTTGATAATACATCCCCGCGTGAATCAAGGGTGAACAACAACCAATCTTGCGCTCCTCTTAGCCGTTGAAATCCTTAACTTATTCCTAAGCCGGATTAATCTTCACCATCATTGATTGCATAAAGATCATATTCATTCGCTTCTTGAATCTAACTCTCCCGATATTAGATAAATGGATGAAATCACGAGATCCTCTCCCAATTCACTCAAAACAATAATAGGAACCAAGAATGAATAAACCTTGAAATAGAAAAGTGCAAACTCTTATTACCTAAACAAAAACCAATAGTTTCTCACAACCACAAAACACAATAACCATAGCCAAGTAAATTTAGTTCATGGCTAGGTTCCAAAGAAACACAAGATAATTAATCCCTAGCATGAACCCAATCGAACAAAGATGAAGGAAGAGGCTTGTCGAAATCCTCCTTGCCCTTGATGCTTGTCGAAAATTCTCTCCTCTTGCCCTACTTGGACTTGCCAAATTTCCCTCTTGCTCTCCCTCTATGGATTGTCGAAATCTCCTTGCTATTTATAGGGCTAGGCCAAAGTCCTTCTTTGAGGAGGAGTTTGAGTTGGAATTAAATTATCTTTAAAGAATATAATTCTTTATTATAATTTTATTCCTATTAGAACTTCTCCTATCCACTTGGAATTTAATTCTTCTTTAATCTCTCGCATGGCAATCAAATTCCTTTGGGCTTGGACCTTGCTCCATGTCATCTTGGGCTTGTAAACTCATGAATTTCGACATCCATATTGCTTTTGGTCTTTGTCGACAAATGCCATGGCAACTGCTCAGCGTCTCCTTCATGCACTTGCCCTCGCAACTAGCTCGGCATTGCTTTGGCAAGTGATCCTGCACATACACACAAAAACACACCAAAACAGCATCTATTTCCACAAAAAATCACTGAATGGCTAACTATGCAACTAATATGAGCCTAAGTCTAACAATAATATGAGTAAAAAGGGTAAGAAAAATAGTACTTTTGAACACTTATCACACCCCAAACTCGAACTATTGCTTGTCCTCAAGCAATGCAAACTCATAATTACCGCGCAAGACTTCAAATTTTCACAAACTTAGCTTTGAACTTGATTTCAATTCTCAAACCGGGGCACAAAGTATGATTGGCTTTTTATTTTTCAGAAAACTGATGAATTACTAGGAATCAAACTATAATGCTTGTGAGTGTGTGCGGAGTTGTGTGCAAGTTGATTTTTCGATTCTATGCAAACAATAGGTTTTCAAATTACTTCATTGGGTTCTTTTTAACATGTTTTAACTAGAGCCAATTTCGGGCACCTCTAGTGTTTTATTTTTAGTTTTCTTAAGTTAATTTAATCGACTAGAGCCGGTTTCGGGCACCTCTAGTTAACCGAAAAAATTTTAACGCCTCCTAGAGCCAGTTTCGGGCACCTCTAGTGATCAATTTTTTTAGCATATGCTAGAGCCAATTTCGGGCACCTCTAGCATTCATCCAATTTTTATTCTAATCCCCCAATTAGTTAATTATCAACCTAAGTTTACTAGAACTCCTTAAATCAATCAAACCACAACAGTGTTTCATCAAATTTAGCATCATAGTACAATTCTAAGTTTTTCATGGTTATCCTAGAATAAAAATTCTATCAATTAAGTGCATTGGCAAAGTCATCATCGAATATTCATCAAATCTAAGCAATTCTTGTTCCAATTAAAGGCATGGCAAGCAATTTATGTATCCTAAATGTAATGCTTAAGATTAATGTAACTAAACATGGTAATTACTAATAACAATCCCCCAAACTCGAGTGAGGCATTGTCCTCAATGCATGCATAAAAATAACGAAAAATAAATATAAAAATAAAATGCATACGAGGACTTACTCCGAGAGTTCGTCATCGTAGATGATTAGTTTCCTTCTAGTTGGCGTCTTGATTTTCTTGCTTGAACGTGATGGTTGTTTTCTTGTTGCCGGGACGTCTTGAGCTTTGGTTGCCGTGGCATCAGCTTGTGCAGGCACGATGTAGGTTGCCGCGGCATCTTCTTCATTGGTTGCCGTGGCAAGGATCTTGGCATTAATTTCCTTAGCATAGTAGTTGTGAGTCTTGTTGTGAAAAAGAAAACAAAGAAAACCTGAAAACTAAAGATAATGAAGAAAAAATAAAATATCTCCTAAAAATAAAAATGAAAATAAAAAGAAAAAGAAAAAGGAAATACTGAAAGGAGAGCATGCTCATGCATCTCCTAAGTTGACCACTTCCTTGTTACGTTCCACATGGGCACCATTGTAGTGCTTCAATCTTTGTCCATTAACTTTGAATTCATGATTGTCAGAGATGGACTTGATTATTACGGCACCATGAGAGAATGGTTTGACGACTTTGAATGGTCCCGACCATCTTGATTTCAGCTTTCCCGGAAAAAAGTTTAGCCGAGAATTGAATAGGAGAACTAGTTGCCTCGGCGTGAATTGCCATGGCAATAGTTTCTTGTCGTGCCATCGCTTTGTTTTCTCCTTGTAGATTTGTGCATTGTTATAGGCGAGTGCACGAAATTCTTCTATCTCATTGAGATCCATCAAACGCTTTTGTCCGGCACTTTCCCAATCCATATTCACGGTCTTGATTGCCCAGTACGCCTTGTGCTCGATTTCCACCGGTAGATGACATGTTTTACCATAGACAAGCCGGAAGGGGGACATACCTAATGGTGTTTTGAATGCAGTACGATATGCCCAAAGTGCGTCATCTAGTCTTAATGACCAATCCTTCCTTGAGGGATTTACAACTTTCTCGAGTATTCCCTTCAACTCCCGGTTGGAAATTTCTGCTTGCCCGTTGGTTTGTGGGTGATATGCCGTGGCGATCTTGTGTGATATGCCGAGCGTTGCAACATCTTGGCAATTAGTCTGTTTGTCAAAATGCTTGCCCCGTCGCTGATAATTGCTCTCGGCATCCCAAACTTGTGTAAATATGTTTTTCTCGCGCAGGAATCGTTGCGGTCTTGGAATCGTCGTTGGGAACTGCAAATGCCTCTACCCATTTAGACACATAGTCGACGGCGAGTAAGATGTAGAGGTTGCGAATGAAGATGGAAAAGGTCCCATAAAATCGATCCCCATACATCGAACAGTTCCACCTCGATGATGTTCGAGTGGCATCTCATGTCGCCTAGAGATATTGCCCGTCCCTCGGCAACGATCACATTGCTTGTAAAAGTCTTGGGCATCTTTGTACAATGTTGGCCAATACAAACCGGATTGCAAGACTTTGGCAGCGGATACGAGTTCCTCCAAAATGTCCTCCATAGGGTGAAGAATGGCATTGCCGAGTACATTCTGTTGCTCTTCTTCAGGGGACACATCGGCGTATAACCCGATCTGCACATTGTTTAAACAAAAGAGGCTCGTCCCAAAAGTAATGCTTAGCATTATGGCGGAACCGCTTCTTCCCTTGGTGAGTAATGCCATACGGAAAAATACCACAAACAAGGAAGTTAACTAAATCTGCGTACGGGGTATTGCCGGGCATGTCTTTGCCGTAGTGTCTCGCTCCCAAAATTGCTGAGGCGTGCTCGTCAAAGACTAACTGCGGCGTCGAGAGTTGCCGAGGCGTCATGGGCTGTCGAGGCGTCAAGGGTTGCCGAGGCGATTAGAATTTGTTCATCCGGGAATGCATCGCATATCTCTAGATCCGCGTCCTCTTCCCTATTGCGTTCCAAACGTGATAAGTGATCGGCCACTTGATTTTCTTTCCTTTCCTGTCCTTAATTTCAATATCAAATTCTTGTAAAAGTAATATCCAACGAATCAAACGAGGTTTAGCATCCTTTTTAGCAAATAAGTATTTGATTGCCGAATGGTCCGTATGAACAATTACCTTTGTACCAATTAAATAGGATCGAACTTGTCAAATGCGAAAACTACAGCTAGTAACTCTTTCTCCGTTGTTGTGTAATTCACTTGAGCATCGTTAAGAGTTTTACTAGCGTAGTATGTCACATGGAAGGTCTTACTGTGCGTTGGCCTAGAACTGCTCCTACCGCGAAATCACTTGCATCACACATGAGCTCAAAAGGTAGCGTCAAACTGGTGGAACAACAATGGGTGCCGAGGCAAGCTTTTTCTTTAGGGTTTCAAATGCTTGAGTGCAAGAATCATCAAAATCAAGACTTTATCCTGTTCAAGCAGATTACACAAAGGTTTAGTGATTTTAGAAAAGTTATGAATGAACCTCCTGTAAAAACCTGCATGTCCGAGAAAACTTCAATTCCTTTAACCGAATTTGGTGGGGGTAATCTCTCGATCACGTCCACCTTGGCTTTGTCTACTTCAATTCCCTTGGATGAAATCTTATGGCCGAGCACTATTCCTTCATCTACCATAAAGTGGCATTTCTCCCAATTGAGGACTAAATCCATTTCTTCGCATCTTGCCAACACCCTCTCTAAATTGCCGAGACAGCCGTCGAAGTCATTACCAAAAACCGAAAAATCATCCATGAAGATCTCAAGGAAGTCTTCGACCATGTCTGAAAAGAGCGCCATCATACATCTTTGGAAGGTTGCCGGGGCGTTACATAATCCGAACGGCATCCTTCGGAAGGCATAAGTACCGTAGGGGCATGTGAAGGTTGTCTTTTCTTGATCTTCCAGTGCTATGGCAATCTGATTGTAACCTGAATAACCATCAAGAAAACAAGAAAAAGGTTTACCCGCAAGACGGTCAAGCATTTGATCAATAAAGGGTAATGGGAAGTGATCTTTCCTAGTGGCTTTGTTTAGCTTTCGATAGTCCATACAAACCCTCCAACCGGTCACATCTGGTTGGGATAAGTTCATTATTTTCATTGCTTACCACCATTATACCTCCCTTTTTCGGCACACATTGTACGGACTTACCCACGTACTATCGGAGATAGGGTATATAATGCCGGCGTCAAGCCACTTGATGATTTCTTTCATTACAACCCCTTTCATGGCATGATTCAGTCTCCTCTGGGCCTCAATTGAAGGTTTGTGATCATCTTCCAACAAGATCTTGTGCATGCACACCGCCGGGCTAATTCCCTTCAAGTCGGCAATTGTCCACCCTATTGCCTTTTTATGTAGCTTCAACATGTTGATCAGCTTCTCTTCCTGCTCAGGCTGTAACTTAGAAGAAATAATTACGGGTAATGTATTATCGGTCCCTAAGTATACATATTTCATTTGCTCGCAATTGTTTCAACTCAAGAATTGGTGGATTTTCGATAGAGGGTTTTTCGATCTTACCTTCCTTACCTGAGTAGTCCAGTGGTTCAAAGTATGTACCTGGTCGATTGACTAGCCAATTTGCCTCTTCTGGTTGTTCCTCATCGACCGGCTCTTCATACTCCTCATGTTCCTCGTGTTCGGCAATGTAGTTCTTTGAGGCAACTAAATTCTTCATCGGTTAAACTCTGCCGTGGCATGAAGTAGTTGGCATTCTTCGATCATCTGCATGCCTTAGTGTTTGGAACACATTTAGTTTTACCGCTGGTCATTCACCCTCATTGTGAGTTCTCCTTTTCAACATCAATCAAAGTTCTCCCCTGCCGCTAGGAATGGTCTTCCGAGAATGATAGGTGCATGCTCATCTGCTTCACAATCTAAAACAATAAAGTCAGCGGAAAAATAAATTTATCAACTTTTACCAAGATGTCCTCGATTTTTCCCTCTGGATGCACATAGGATCTGCGTCGGCTAGCTGTAGCATAATCATTGTAGGTCTTGCCTTCCCGATTCCTAGTTTACGAAAAACCGATTTAGGCATCAAGTTTATGCTAGCCCCTAGGTCGCATAGTGCTTTCCCGACATAGTGATTTCCAATAGAACAGGGTATTGTGAAACTTCCGGGATCCTTCAACTTGGGTGGCATACGTTGTGCAACATTGCCATGCATCCCTCTGTTGCGGCAATTGTTTCAAACTCTCCTAGCCTTGTTCTCTTGGACACAATGTCTTTAAGAAACTTGGCATAGTTTGGCATTTGTTCAATTGCTTCCACCAATGGCAAGTTGATGTGGACTTGCTTTAGGATATCAAGAAACTTCTTGAATTGGTATTCTTGCTTTTGTCGCTTCAACCTTTGTGGGAATGGTGGTGGAAGTCGGATATCTTCGATCTTTTCATTGGTTTGAAACCTGATTGACGGCATTACAGGGACATCTGGAGTTGCCGATGTGTTACCAACTGGGGTTGCCGCGGCAATTCTTGGTTCAGCATCTGAGACTTTGCCGCTAGGTTCGTCTTGCTCTTTTTGTGGAGTTTTGTTTGACGAGCGGGTTTGAACCTCTCTAAGTTGTTGGCCACTTCTGGTGGTGATTGCCTTACATTGCTCATGGCCAGTTCCTCTTGCGACTTCAGTATCGCTAGGTAAACCTCCTTGTGGTCTAGTGTTCAGATTTTGAGCAAATTGTCCGACTTGATTTTCCAATGATTTGATTGCCGCCTCTTGGTTTTGCAATCTCATCTCGGTCCTGTTAATAAAAGCATCAGTTCTTTTTATGAAATTACTATTCTCAGCCATATAAGATTCAGTTTTCATCATAAAAGCATTTAGAGAATTTTCCAAAGAACTAGATGTCGCTTGGTTGTTCTTTGCGCATCATCATTGCCGTGGCATATTTTGCTGGAATCCCGATGCTTGTGCATTCGATTGTTCGTTTTAGAGCATTGTTGGGATTACTCCATGAAAAATTCGGTGCTTCTTCCAAGCTGGATTGTATGTATTTGACATCATGTTGTTGCCCGATTGTAATTCCCCACATAGAAGCTGGATTCGGATTCTCGCATACATTCGGAAGAATTATGGTTATCACCACATAACTCACAAAAAGAATCCATTACCTTGACTTCATGTGTGTTGTTTGGTTTTTGCATGTTCGGACCATCTTGGTTAAAGCGGCCAATTGTGCCAAATTGAATCGATGATCCTAGTTCATGTATTGTGGCTTGGCGTCTAACTCCTCCTCTTCTAGTAGATGGGAATTGATAGTCATTCTTGGCCAGCCTGTTTAAAATTTGCATTGCTTCCTCCGGCGACTTATCTAAGAGTATGCCGTTTGCCGAGGCATCTAGCATCATCCTTGTTGGTGTATTCACGGCGTTGTAAAACATTGTTACTTGAGTCCACACCGGGAATCCGTGTAGAGGGCATTTATGTAGAAGTTCTCTATATCGCTCCCAAGCCTCGTACATGGATTCATCATCTGCCTGCCGAAAAGAAGTAATGTCGTTACGGGCTTATCGATTAAATTTGTAGGATTAAATCTAGCAAGGAAATCACGACAAAGATCAGTCCAAGATGCTATGGATCCGGCAGGAATGCTATTTAGCCATGCTTTCGCCCTATCCCTCAGTGAATAGGGGAATAATCGTAATCGTAGGACATCGGGGGTAACTCCGTGTATCTTGAACGAGTTGCAAATCTCGAGGAAAGATTTCAGATGTTGTCGTGCATCTTCAGTTGCTGAGCCGCCAAATTGACCTATTGTGTTGATCATATTAAACATTACCGGTTTCAACTCAAAGTGGTCGGCTTCAATTTCGGTGCGACAACTCTGGGTTAAGTCCATCAAGATCTTCTTCAAGATAGTCTCGAATAGTTCTGCTTAGTGCAAGAATCACTCCTCCTCCCGCTCGAACATCTTGATTAATATTGCCGTCTTGATTTGCCATTGCTTCTCTTATCCTTCGTCTAAGTCTTTGTAAGGTTCGTTCGATTTACGGATCAAAGGGATATTCTGTGAAGTCGGTCTCGCCGGTCATATACCAATGCAAAACCAAAGTTTGTTAGCCCTTTGAATTTTAAACAAGAAAAATAAAAGAAAGTGCAAGAAAATAAAAACAAAGTTGCTATTGCCAATCCCGCAACGGCGCCAAAAACTTGTTGCGCGTAATAATAAGTGCTACGCAATTGTGCAAGTATACACGCGCAAAGTTATAGTATAAAAGATATCGTCTCCACGAGGATTGGTGCCACTTCAAGAATCTAGTCTCTTGCAATTGTAAAAAGTAAAAACACAAGTGAAGGATTATAGAAGTTTTAACTAATAACTAATCTAGAAAGCAATTAAGTAAAAGAAAAGATGAATTGAATGAGAGAGATAGGCTAGGTTATCGTGAGTTGAGGTGTGATAGCCGATTGGATTGTCTTGGTAAAGAGTGCATGGGCAACTCAGTTGCCGTGGCGACTTGCACAACGGGTTGCCTTGGCAACTAATTGATGGTTGCTTGGGCGACTAGTTGGGCAACTACTTGGGCGATCGGGCAGCAACTTCAAGGTTCGGCGGAGCGTTCTTCAATGGTTTCTTCTTATCCCTAAGTCGAAACTCTAGCTACTTGTGCATGCCTTGATAATACATCCTGCGTGAATCAAGGGTGAACAACAACCAATCTTGCGCTCCTCTTAGCCGTTGAAATCCTTAACTTATTCCTAAGCCGATTAATCTTCACCATCATTGGATTGCATAAAGATCATATTCATTCGTTTCTTGAATCTAACTCTCCCGATATTAGATAAATGGATGAAATCACGAGATCCTCTCCCAATTCACTCGCAAGCAATAATAGGAACCAAGAATGAATAAACCTTGAAATAGAAAAGTGCAAACTCTTATTACCTAAACAAAAACCAATAGTTTCTCACAACCACAAAACACAATAACCATAGCCAAGTAAATTTAGTTCATGGCTAGGTTCCAAAGAAACACAAGATAATTAATCCCTAGCATGAACCCAATCGAACAAAGATGAAGGAAGAGGCTTGTCGAAATCCTCCTTGCCCTTGATGCTTGTCGAAAATTCTCTCCTCTTGCCCTACTTGGACTTGCCGAAATTTCCCTCTTGCTCTCCCTCTATGGATTGTCGAAATCTCCTTGCTATTTATAGGGCTAGGCCAAAGTCCTTCTTTGAGGAGGAGTTTGAGTTGGAATTAAATTATCTTTAAAGAATATAATTCTTTATTATAATTTTATTCCTATTAGAACTTCTCCTATCCACTTGGAATTTAATTCTTCTTTAATCTCTGCATGGCAATCAAATTCCTTTGGGCTTGGACCTTGCTCCATGTCATCTTGGGCTTGTAAACTCATGAATTTCGACATCCATATTGCTTTTGGTCTTTGTCGACAAATGCCATGGCAACTGGCTCGGCGTCTCCTTCATGCACTGCCCTGGCAACTAGCTCGGCATTGCTTTGGCAAGTGATCCTGCACATACACACAAAAACACACCAAAACAGCATCTATTTCCACAAAAAATCACCAAGTTATGTAATCAAGCTCAACGATTGAAGGAAACATGGATTAATGCATGAATGGCTAACTATGCAACTAATATGAGCCTAAGTCTAACAATAATATGAGTAAAAAGGGTAAGAAAAATAGTACTTTTGAACACTTATCAGCCACCTAGGAGTTATTTGTTTGATATGTGTGACTTGCAGCTAATATGATCTTATTATTTCTGTTTAGTATCCAAAATGGTTGTTTAAATATTTGAAGTCAATAAGTTTGAATTTTATGACACTTGTTTGAATATAAGAACTATAAGTTGCTCTTGAGAAAAGTTGAGGATGAATATTTCTTTAAAGGGTGAAGAATTGTTACACCCCAAAAACCTGGCTAGTATTTATTTATTTTTTGATTAACGATACTGTATGATTTATTAAGAATGGGAAATCATACAGCAAATGTTAACAAGCACCTCATTAAAAACCTCCCTAAGCTTGGATGGAGGAAAAGAGTACGACTCGTTCACGAAGAAACGGACCAACTCTAAAGTAAGCAAGCAAACTGGAAACAACAGCACATAAACAAGTTGGCACCACTCCCACCCTACTCACATCATGCCATGTCCGACACCCCTTACAAGCTCGCTGAAAACAACATCCCGCGTGTCACCCCCTCGTGTACAAGGGCATTGGCTAATCCATTCACCTCCCTAAAAATATGATGAAAACTAATTGCCTCAATGCTATCACATGCCCTATCTATAGCACCAAACACCTCCCACAATATCCATGACTGACTAAGCGAATGTAAAACCTATCCCAACGCAACCTTCGAATCTGACTCCACCACTAGGCATCGATCCGACCAACAAGACCCAACATAGTAGTACACCAAAAACTCGATCGCGCGCAGCTCTGCCTCATTTGACTCAAGACAACCAAGTGGACCCAAAAAAGTGCCACAATCTTCCCCTGATCATCACACAACATACCACCAAAGCCTTTTGGCCCAGGCTTTCCACGAGCTGAACCATCCACATTGAACTTCAACGAACCATGAACCGGATGCTCCCAAAAAATCCCCGCTTGACAAGGCCTTAAGTTGCTGATCGTACTAAAAGAACTCGGACAACTCAACCATAAGGCCTCACTCACATGCACCCCATACTTCAGTGTCTTCACCCAGTAAAAGAAGCCTAATTTAACCCAAAAACATCTCAGTCAAAGGTAGGCAATTTTTGTTAAACACCATCTCATTTCTAGCCAACCAAAGGTACCACAAAAGAGCTACAACACAAGACACCCACCAATGGCATTTCTTACCCGTGAACGAGCAGTGAAAGCCGGTATGAAAAAATTTGCAAACAATTATGGCAGCAGCAAACTCATCCCCCACCAACACTTGAACCAATCCTAAATACTCCACGCAAACGGGCAAGACAATGCCGCTTGTTCCACATAGTCGCAGGGTGCATAAACTGACATGATACAACAAGTGAGATCCTTCTGTGCCCAACAAAGCTAACTAAGATAAAGTGACGATCAACTTCCAGAGATTCCAACTTAAATCTCGCCTCCTCCAAAATTACTACAATCATTCCCAACGCTCCAATCGAAGGCGAATAAATGAATTCATACCCATCTGAGGTCCACATATTCGCAATTACTAAAGAAGAAATTTCCTATAACTTAGATTCATGCAACAACACCATGTCAGCCCATTGTTTCCCGAAAACGTCTTGAACTCCATGCCTTTTTGTCGCGTTCCCTAAACCCCAAACATGTCAAGACAAGATCCTCATAGTTTAGAAACCCCGGACCCCCTCAAAAATCACCTGAGAGATATCCCTAATTATGTCTTCTTCCCGACCAATTGACTTCACACCAATGATACTACCCAAAGCCACAATTGTCGCAATCTCCCTCTAAAGAACCTCATGCCTAATTTGAAAATCCTAATCTATAAGCAATTTGTTTGCAAAATCAGCCAAGCCTCTCCTAGCACCTTTTCGTGGTTGGCCTCTCCGTGTTTTCTGTGCTTGTTTTACACCCGACACATAATTAATTGCTTTTACTTTTCTAACTATTACGTTAATTTGCACTGGTTCAACTAACTCAATGTCACAAGGAGACTCCTCATTCGATTCAAATTGTTTTGTTGATGTTTCCTCATACAAATTCTCACAAACAATAATCTCTTTATTTGAAATCAACAACTTATCCACAGCACACCCACTTGCCAAAGGACTCTTATCCACTACACCTGCCCCATCGCAAGACTCATCCCTACAACCACATCGTCTCCTACAACCAAATCCAACTGACCCTCTTGAACTAAAGCTGCATCTTGGATACTGCTTGACAAAGACGATCCCTCATTGAGCACATGCAAATCATCACGACAATTGTCCTCCCATAAATGGTTAAGTCACTAATCATCCAGGCTGGATGACCAAGCTGACTCCGCTACCATTGAATCTCATCTGTTATCCCCATTTCCCCCACAATCCATCAGGTCCTTTATCGATTTGGTCCTCATCCACTTCCCATCCTCAATGGAGTTCAAAATATATGAGTCGCTCATCCCCTCCTCATCCTCTCAATACACAGATTGTGAAGATTTACAGTCCACGGCCGAACCATACATTTCCAATTCTTTAGCACACAGTAGATACGGCATACCCTCCACTTTAAGCACGATCAACTCATCAATCCGATCTATGTACAAGGTTTCAATCAATATTCATCCCCACTCAAAAGATGTTGACGACTGCGCTGCATCATCAACCCAAACAAGAGATCTCCACAACCTCGCTATGTTCTAAAAATTCTCCTGAGACCAAGCATGAAGTGGCATCCCTCCTACAGAAATCCAAGCGCGCCTAGAACTAATTTCCAGTTTCAATAACCAAAAATCTATTTTTGAGAACCATTTTTAATTTCCAGCAACTCTAACACCCTATCACGCACCTCTATATCCGTAAACATCAACAAAATCAGAGAACTGGCAATACGAAGAATACAAAACCTTGCAATTGGGATACATTATGCCGTGCTGCTAGCTCCCTTATACTCCATGGCTTACTACACCAACTCACTGCACAGGTCTATAAAACGTTCAATTTATCCTCGTCTACTGAACCCTGAATAATGCGGCCAATCTTGCCATTTTCCATATTTCCTTGTTAAACACAATTAGTTTTAGTAAACTCCTTTTGATGCCCTGATCATGTAAAGCCTCTATTTCCCTGGTCTTTGACCTTAAACACACCCTCGTTCGACCTTTCTTTGTTGTTCGACTGCTTGTGCCTCCAAAAAGAGTCCCTATCCCCATGTATTACTACTGAAACCCTTATTTGAGACCCATAAATCCACGCCTCGTTCAAATGTTCTGAAACACCCCTAACCTTACTTAGGAGTAAACCCAATTAGGAAGTATTACGGAACAAACATTTAAACTAGCATGCAGCATTGAAACAAACATATGACGATTCAATACTTCACAAATAGGCATACAAATAGAATTTAGAGTAATTTAAAACTTTTTCTAAATTGAATAGGTTTTCAACTTAAATCACATACAGACAAGATATATCATATATTAAGCAAAGACGCTTAAATCTTCAGTCCATAGCTTACGTTCATAGATTAGGTACTTCAGACCATAACATTATTACTACCAACATGCAATCATGGTAAGCTTTTGATCATCATATATATATATATATATATATATATATGTGACATCACTTAATCAATGAGTAATCATTCAAAACATTATAAATTATTTATAAGAGTGTTAGTCTATTCTAACTATACTACCTTTACTTAAGGTTTAACTCAAATTTACATATCTAATTTTGCAACACACATACTAACAAGATGATTAATCACTTAAGAGTCTTACAGTCAACGAACAACAAATCATATTCAATCTGCAACCCTCACTAGTTTTGTTATTATCCTAATAATTATTTTGTTTATAACTTTTAAGCTTATTCATGTTATAATGTGTCCTACCAAAAACATTCATGATCCCATACCATTAAAGTATCATAAATCACGTGATTTCTAGGATGGGTAAACATTTAAATAAATCTCTAGCATGACTCACTATCAATCAACTACTAAATCTTGCTAACTATTAAATTATATGCAACAAACAATCACAAATAAATAATAATACATGCCCATTACAGACTTTAATACTTATAATGCTTATATACATGATAAGCCCAAAAGAAATCTAAATACTCAATGCATGCTTAACCACTAAGTGCCACCAACTAGAAGTATACTAAGGAATTACAACATACATCTTGGTTCTTGTGATCTCGTCCAAAACTCTTAAGAATATCAAAAGCAAGATTACCCTGAAATGTTAGAAAGAAAAGGGGTAAGCAAAGGCTTAGTGAGGTAGTTCATATAATCCAAGTAAGATTTAACAACTCTATCTGTAACTCTATACTTTCTTAGAATCTAGCAGGAATAGGTAAGTATCAAGCTTTATTAATATCAAACCCATCTTAAAAATAAAGCTCGAACTTGACAATAACGTTTCAACTTATAGTACATTAACGTGGTTTACTTGACATGTAAGACACCAATCATATAGATTAAAACGTGGATTACTTCATTTTATTTACAAACAAATCAAACGCACACATATACCTTCATTTACATATGTACCAAAAATCCAACATGCTTCGTATACAACTTAAATTACACAAAACAGTCCAACGTATCTTTGAATTACACAAAAGAGTCCACATATCATTGGTTTACACAAAACAGTCCAACATATCTTTGAATTTCACAAAACAATCCACATATCAATGGAACGAATTACTTATCATGTAAACTATCAAGCATAACATATCAAAGGTATGTATTACTTGTCTCATAAGTTACTAAGGTAAAGTCTGGAACAAAGTGAAGTTCGACTAGAATCAAATTTATAAACCTCGATTATGTTAGCAACTTAAGACGCCAATATTGCTCTTAATTCAAGTACCATGATTAATTTATATCAGTCTTAAACAACCACACATATATATACATATAATTGCACAGAGTACTCAAATGAGCAAATACATAAAAGCATACAAACAATGCACATATACATATAAGCATTCTATTTAAACATATATTTCCTTGGCATTTAATAAACATGTTTTTCTTTCTATGTGAGCTATCAACATAACACCTCAACATCATGTATTACTTATCTCACTAGTTAACAACATATAGTCTCATAAGCATGTATTTCTTATTACATAAGTTAACAACATATAACCTCATAAACATAGGTTTCTAGTCACATAAGTTAACAAGCATTCTTCACATGGGCATATGTTTCTAGTCACATATGTTAACGAGCATTCTTCCCATGGGCATACTTTTCTAGTCACATAAGTTAACGAGCATTCATCACATGGGCATACGTTTCTAGTCACATAAGTTAACAAGCATTCTTTACATGGGCATATGTTTCTAGTCACATAAGTTAACAAGCATTTTTCACATAGGCATATGTTTTTAGAGCCCTTAAATCACGTATACACAAATAGACATTCAAATCAGTCTAAGATAATTTCATTTATATTCAAAGCAGCCCATAAATCATGTATACACAAATAGACATTCAAAACAGTCCAAGATAATTTCATTTATATTCAAAGCGGCCCATAAATCATGTATACACAAATATACATTCAAAACAGTCCAAGATAATTTCATTTATATTCAAAGCAGCCCATAAATCATGTATATACAAATAGACATTCAAAACATCTCAAGATAATTTCATTTATATTCAAAGCAGCCCATAAATCATGTATACACAAATAGACATTCAAAACAGTCCAAGATAATTTCATTTATATTCAAAGCAGCCCATAAATCATGTATACACAAATAGACATTCAAAACATCTCATATACATATGTTACCTGTCATATAAATTATCAAACTTAGCATGTTATAAACATGATTTACTTATCTTATAGCTATCGTAAATAACAAATCATAATTGTAACTTACTTATCACATAATATATCAAGCTTAATCCATTAGTTTATATCACAAATTTCATTACTTTATCTTTACTTAACATATAACGTACAAAACGTATAAGTGTTAAGGTATTCGAATAAATCATAACCATTTAAGCATTATAATCAATCACAAGTATGTACGCAAATTCCCAAGCATATTTACTCATTCAAAAGTACACTCAAATCGCAAGTATGTAAACACATTTATTTGTAGCGTATCTATTTACCAAAATAGGACATTCAACATTCAAGGTATTTACTTTACTTATTGTGCAAGCCATTGCCCTGATTCATTTATTAGTTATAAACTTACTTGTCTATTACCTATCAAACACTTTATCAAACATGGTATAACAAGGTCAATTGTCACTTGTTATATAAGATAGTATACATATTATATTATAGACATAGATCTTTGTCACAAAAAGGTATTAGTATTATTCATTAACTTAATTACAATTTACATTATAAATCTTCAACATAACCTTGCGTATTAAGTAACAACCTAGGTACACGAATGCCCAACCAACTATCGCCAAATAAAATGGTACTCATAGTATCGGTCAATCCCTCCTACTATCTTCTAATGAACACATCCCTCTTACTGTCGCCAAATAAGGACTGTAGTCCACCGCAAACACGAGCTCTATGGACTCTATGGCATGCCAACTATACCTATGACTAACTCGAAACCAAGGCTTTTCAGATAAGCGTATCTTGTCATAATCAAAATTGAGCTTAGCTCCTTAATTATACAGTCATGAACTTGTCATATATGTATCCAAGATGAGCATTGCTCCAAATTCTTACTGTCATGTCACCAAGACTCATTTTCAAGAATATCTCAGGTTTAACCAATATTAATGTATCAAGCAAACATAACTTATTATTATTAATTCCAAAATTAAGCATAGCTTCAAAGTCAAGCATTTACAACATGGCTTAAACTTATGTCATATCATATCAAGTTGGATATGAGCTTAACTCCTTATCAAGGTATTCGAAATAGCTTGATTGGATCATTTCGAAGAGGAACATAGTATCAATTTCATATATATATATATATCAAACATATACATGAACACATATAGAGCTTTTAACATAATTGATTTAATAACCCACAATCTCATGTCTCATTATTACTTTCAAACAAGTACTTACCTCATATTCCAGCTTATGTTTGCACTCAAGACTCAAATATACATAAATTAATGAATTTAAACAACAAAGGATGCTCAGGAATGTTTCAGGCCTGTCTCGAGACTTTAAACTACACTTACTGATCGTTCCGAGCTAACTTTGATCCCGTATAACAATTCTTTTTTGCTTATCTCCAAGGTGGTCTACATATGCCTTTCCACCTTCATAATCTTGTGTGACTAGATATAACAAAATATGCATTCATGTATTAGAACTTGATTTAACCTTCATTTAACTTAATTACTCAATCACAATTACACATATATATATACTCGACCAACTATCCAATTTAATTTTGTGTACATATATGCACATCGAATTCAATTTCTAAATATGTCTATATGCTTTTAAATTGCTTAAACATGTACTTGCTCTATGAATACAACAAAACTGTCCACTTTACATTTAAACACATAAAACATCCCCTAAATTTACTTGTATATACATTTATACTTTCACAAACAGCCCGTAACCCTTTCTTATTCTTATAAACAGTCCACATTTTAATCAAAACAGTCCTTGTGCATTTAATCATGTTTCAAAATGGTTCAATTACATTTATATATATTTGAAACAGAGCAGTCC
This sequence comes from Hibiscus mutabilis, assembly GCA_019671005.1. NCBI lineage: Eukaryota > Viridiplantae > Streptophyta > Magnoliopsida > Malvales > Malvaceae > Hibiscus > Hibiscus mutabilis. The sequence continues at coordinate 30,917,247 of CM033728.1, forward strand.
ATTTACTTTTAGTACAAAAACAGTCCCAAAACACTCTAATTTCAACACATAACAGTTTTAATTAGTACTCATATGATCAATTCAGTCCTTAATTCCACCATACACATATATATATGCACAAAACAATCTCATAGTGAATTTTTAACAAGGAATTTCACCCGGTTCAAGCTCAAACAATAAATTCATACTATCAAAGACTTATTCGAATAATCTCTAACATACTATCCATGTCCCTTTTTATGCATTATAATTATTTTACCATTTTAAATGTAGCAAAATGCATAACTCTAATTCAAAACTCTAATACTTCTAACAATTCGTATGATTCATACCTATATCTCCAATTAAGTACTAATTCTAATTGATTAGGGAGAAAAGAATGAGAGTACCTATAACGCCCCTTTCTCGTATCTATCACTGAATACGAGTTAGAGATGTCACATGACACTTGTACAATTGTTCTTATTTCAAAATGGATAAAATTTTGTTTCTATAAAATATAAATAATTTACCATTTTCTAAAAGAATATTTATTCGCATAAAATTTAAAACTAATATTTTTAAGTTAAATTCAAACCTAGATTTAAGCAGCAACTAGGCAGTTCATTTCTAAATCATATGACTAATAAAACTACTTAAAAACTGCCTAATTTACAAATCATTTAGATAGTAAATAAAATACGATTAAACTATCTCTTTTCTAACCACATACATATCAGAGTATCCAAAACATTAATAAACATACATGCAAACTAGTAATATCAAAAGATAACATCAAAGATGTCATACTGATACTGGTTTTTGGCTTTCCAAAATATAATGATGTCATCTACTGCTCCTTTCTCCTTGCACTTCTTAATATCTACGCGTGAACACAATCACACTCTAAGTATATACTTAGTGAGGCAATGTAAAATAATTAAAACATTTCTTGGAAAGTAATAATGGAAATAAATAGAGTGCAATATAACTATCAAAAAGGATTTGAAAATTATTAAGACGGACATATCAAAACCATTCCTCTTTTCGTAACCTGTAAAAATTTCAATATTCATATAAATATACAATACATGTTATATCAATACGATCCATTGTACTTTCAATTTCAATATAGCCCAATGTACTATGGATGAGAATACATGGTATGCCAGTCAATGATGAGTATGCACATGTGCTGACATCAACCAATTTGTTGTGCCATAATAAAACAATATATTAATGTATCGATATCAATGTATCAATGTAAACACTACCTTAACTTAACGACATCAAAAATAACTATAGGTCATAGTTGTTGAACACAACTCACTGTTATGAACCTTTCATTCATTTCGATAATAACAATGGATCAAAATCAATAATTTTAACATAAAAAATATGCATAGGGTAGTTCATACCTAAAATCATTCACAAAACCATTCAAAACCATTTAATATAAATCAAATTCTTTTCTTTCAACATTTGAGGTTGACTTATCACAAGTCTTCCTCGTATCATAAATAAAATAAATAAGATTGCACTCACCTTTGCCTCACTAAAAAGCTGTACTATTACTTCCAACCTTACTCTTGAATTTTATCTTTATCAGCAGCCTTGCTTGTATCCCATTACGATCTACACAACATTTCAACAATACATACCATTCAAAGTACATGCTAGTATCATACTAACATTGATACATATTAGGAATAATATTTCCTAATAATTCTTTAACTTTCCAAAATATTCATTTTAGTCCTAATGACTCTTTTTAAACTTCTGACCAACATTTTCAAGTCCAAAATTACATTTCTCATTCTTTACACTTGAGGACCCCCAAACTTTAAAAATTTACACGCTAGTCCTTGAATTTGCTAAAATTTCAAATTGGTCCCCAAAGTTAACGTAACTTCAAAATCAAATTTCTAGTCACTTTAACTTAATTTTCCAACAAAATACACTTCAAAAACAAGCTTAACAACCAAACCCCTAAACTTCCCAAATTTACAACTTAATCCTCAACACTTTATAAACTTCCACATTAGTCCAAATAACTTTCTAAAGCTTACAAAATCATCCTTACACTATTTATAACCTTAGGAAAATTTTCCATAATTTTCTACCATAGCTGAATACCAAACGTCGTTTGACCAAACTTTACATTTTGATTCAAGCATGAATTCAACCTCAAAATAGCATATTCAAGCTTCTAACAACATTCTCACTTCAAATAAAAATTTTGCAAGAGTTTCCCCTAATTTTTCAATTTTCCCAAATTCAACCTACATCATAATTCATGAAATTTTCACTATTTGCAAGCTTGAAACAACATCACAACATCATATTTAATCAAAAGAATCCATAAAACATGAAAATCCAACTTGTTCTTCATAAACCCTAATCTCCAATCTCAACATATAAGCATGGAAACTATGCAAAAATTATACCAAATGAAAGAGAATTCAATGGAGATTAATTCTCTATTTCATGTCTTAAACCAAAAACCAATCAAATCAAGCCAAAAATTGAATAAAAAACTTTCTTACCTTGGCTAGGATGTTTTCGAAATGTGGAAGAAGATGGGAGAAAATTTCTAGCTTTTTCTATCATTAATTAACATGACAAACGACATTTTAATTCTTTAAATCCAATATAAAAATCTCCATCAATAGTAAAATTACCATTTTACCCATTAATTATGACCAATTAGGTGTTGACACCTAACCTTATCACTTTTCCATAATCATCTTTAATTAAAAAGTAGGGGCAAAATGACTAAAATGCCAATAATGAATCCAAGTATTCATAAAAATGCCATTTGTGTACTATTTCAAAATATTGTCTTCAATCGAATCTAAATAGATTAAAAATGATTCCAAAACAAAATTTCATGCTCTTCAAGTCTTCTTACAACTCCCTTCAAAATTTAATCACATTCTAAGCTTATACGATTACCCGAATCACATTTAAACTTTAACTGTAATTTCCCAATAATAGAAACATCGAATCGAACCAACAATTTTATATTTGATTCACACCCTTATGTGAACTATTTAACTATAAAATAAAAATAATTATTGGGAAAATTACCATGTTGGTCCTTAAACTTTTCATAACTTTTCACTTTGGTCACCAAACTTTAACATTTTACATTTTAGTCACTGAACTAAAATCACCAACTTTTGATTCTTTGCAAAATAGTCACTAACCAAAAATTAGGGTATTACAATTCTCCCCCTTAAGAAAATTCACCCTCAAATTTTCAAAACGTACCTGATTTGAAAAGATGAGGAAATCATTTTTCCATATCTTTCTCTCTTTCCCATGTTGCTTCTTCCACTTTATGGTTTCGCCAAAGAACTTTAACAAGTGGGATTGTCTTGTTCTTCAGTTCTTTGACCTCACGTGCTAAATTTCTGATCGGTTACTCCTCATATGGCAAATCTGGTTAAATATTTACTTCTTCTAGAGTAATGATGTGGGAAGGATCTGATCGATACTTCTTGAGCATTGATACATGAAATACATTATCAATCTTATCCATTTTCGGAGGTGGAGCAAGTTGATAAGCCACCGGAAAAACTCTCTTCACAATCTCATATGGTCCAATAAATCTCGGACTCAGCTTTCCCTTTCGTCCAAATCACAATATCTTTTTCCAAGGTGATACTTTGAGAAACACTTTATCACCTACTTGAAATTCAATTTCTTTCCTCTTTGAATCTGTATATGACTTTTGTGGATCGGCGGCTATCTTGAGGTTATCTTGTATGATCTTTACTTTGTTTTTAGCTTCTCTAATTAGATCAGGTCCCAATACGTCCCGATCTTTCAACTCATACCAATTCAAAGGAGTCCTGCACTTTCTTCCATACAAGGCTTCATAAGGTGCCATTTTGATACTTGTCTTATAGCTGTTATTGTAAGAGAATTCTGCTAACGGCAATTACTTCTCCCATGATCCTTTGAATTCAATCACACAAGCCCTCAACATATCCTCCAAAATCTGAATAGTTTACTCTGATTGTCCATCTGTTTGAGAATGAAAGGTTGTGCTAAAATTAATTTGAGTACCCAAAGCTTTATGTAAAGATTTCCAGAATCTTGAAGTGAATCTTGGATCTCTATCAGATATAATAGAGATTGGTACTCCATGAAGCCGAACGATCTCCTTAATATATAATTAAGCATATTTATCCATAGAGAAATCAGTTTGGACAGGAATGAAATGTGTTGACTTAGTCAATCTATCAACAATCACCCAAATTGAATCCTTTTTGTTTGGAGTCAAAGGTAGCCCTGATACAAAATCCATGGTTACCCGTTCCCATTTTCACTGTGGAATGGAAATTGGTTGCAATAAACTAGAATGCACCTGATGCTCTGCTTTCACTTGTTGACATGTCAGGCATTTTGAAACAAACTCAGTTATAGTTCTTTTCATTCTCGGCCACCAATATCGACTCTTTAGATCTTTATACATCTTCTTTCCACCTGGATGCATAGTCAAAGGACTATAATGTGCTTCAAAGAGAAGTTCTTTCATTAGTTCTTCATCATCGGGAATAACAATTCTTCCTCGATAATACAAGCATTCATCAGGTTTAATTTCAAAATCTTTGGTTTCACCATTTTCAACTTGTTTGAATCTTGACAAACATTCCATATCTCTTTTCTGAAGCTCCTTTATCTGATCTACTAAAACAGGCTGTAAACTTAATTCAGCAATCAAAACACCATTTTCTTTCAAAGCTAGCCTCACATTTATAGCTCTCAGAGCAGCAAAGGTCTTTCTGCTGAGAGCATTAGCTACCACATTTGCTTTTCCTGGATGGTAGTCAATAACCACATCATAATCTTTGAAAGCTCAATCCAACTTCTCAGCCTCAAATTTAACTCCTTTTGAGTTAGCAGATACTTTAAACTTTTATGATTCATGTAGATATAGCATCGTTCTCCTTATAGATAATGACTCCATATCTTTAAAGCAAAAACAACCGCTGCTAACTCTAAATCATGGGTGGGATAATTCCTCTCATGCGTCTTAAGCTATCTGGATGCATAAGCCACCACCTTTCCTTCTTGCATGAGTACACATCCCAAGCCATTATGAGAAGCATCACTATACACTACAAAATCCTTACCCGATTCTGGCTGCATCAATACCATAGCTTCAATTAAAATCCTCTTTAATGTTTCAAAGCTTTCTTGACACTTATCCTTCCAAAAGAATGACACATCCTTTCTCAATAGTTTGGTTAGCGGAGAGGCAATCATTGAGAAATTCTTTACAAATCTTCGATAATAACCAGCCAGTCCCAAGAAACTTCGAACCTCAGAAATATTCTTCGAAGCTTTCCATTCCACTATGGCTTGTATTTTCTTGGGATCTACTCTTATTCATTCTGCGGAAACCACATGACTAAGAAAAGTAACTTCCGATAACCAAAACTCATATTTTGATAACTTAGCATATAGTTTCTTTTCTCGGAGGATCTGAAGAACAACACGAAGATGAGCATCGTGTTCCTCATTTGCCTTTGAATAAACTAAAATATCATCAATAAATACCACCACAAATTGATCCAAATATGGCTTAAATATTTGATTGATCAAATCCATGAATGTCGCAGGAGCATTAGTCAATCTGAACGGCATTACTACAAACTCTAGTGCCCATACCGAGTTCAGAAAGCTGTCTTTGAAATATCTTCTTCCTTGATATTCAACTGATGATATCCAGATCGAAGATCAATTTTAGAAAACACAGCTGCACCTTTTAACTGATCAAAAAGATCATCAATCCTCGGAAGGGGATACTTATTCTTCACTGTCACCTTATTTAACTAACGATAATCTATGCATAGTTGCATAGACCCGTCTTTTTTTTCACAAATAACACTGGTGCACCCCAAACGGACACGCTTGGCCTTATAAAACCCCGATCCAATATTTCTTGCAATTGCGCCTTTAACTCTCGAAGCTCAGCTGGCGCCATTCTATACGGAGCCATCGATATAGGTGCAGTACCAGGTAACACCTCTATTTTAAATTCTACTTCCCGATCAGGGGGTAATCCTGGTAACTCATTAGGAAATACATCTGGATATTCTCGAACAGTAGGAATATCTTCCAACTTAATTCCAAAAGTTTGAGTATCCACCACATTAGCTAGAAAAGCTTGACAACCTTCTAATAGCAGCTTCTTCGCAAAAAACTGCTGATATCACATTAGATAAAGGATTCATCCTTTCTCCCACTACAATTATCTCCTCACCTTTTGAATTTTCCAAGATTAATTGCTTTAAGCGACAATCTACAATGGCATGATAGAAAGATAACCAACCCATGCCTAATATCACTTCAAATTCTTCGAAAGGTAACTTTATTAGGTTTGCTGGAAACTTTGTTCCTTGCACCTTTATCGAAAAATTTCTACATATTTTACTTACTCTCGCACTCCGACCCAATGGGTTTGTTGCCACTATATCACTAAAGATAGACTCTAATGGAATATCTCTCTCTCTTCAATCAACTTAGTGCTAATATACGAATGCATAGAACCAGGATCAATCAAAACTAATATAGGCTTACCAAAAAGATAGAATGTACCTGCAATAATTTTTGAGTCATCTCGGTCCTCATTAGTTCGTATATTATAAACTTGAGCTGGTGCGTGACTTTCCGCTTGCGAAGCCGACTCAGATGGTCTTCCCAGTCCGCCTCTTCCTCTGCCTTTGGTGGCATCACAACAAACCTTTCTGTCTGTACAAGTTTCTCTCTAGACTTTTGAGGACAAACTCTCATAAAATGACTTGTCTTTCCACAGTTAAAACATGCTCTGTTCACCAACCAACATGTACCTGAACGACGTTTACCACAAACATCACAAGACTGAGTTCTAAACTGGGATGATGAACCAACACCAGAATTAACTGTCTGGGTCTGCTTACTTCCTCCAACATTTCCTCCTTTACGAGCAGATCCAGATTTATTTTTATACCAAGAACCACCTTTATTCCTTTTCGATGAGAAAGGAGCTGAAGATGTTCTTGGTCTTTTATTAGATTGCGAAGTCTGCTCTGTCGTGTCCTCCGAATAGACATGTTCCATTGCTTTAGCTCGATTCACCACCTCTTGAAAGGTAGGCAGGTTCAATGCTACCAACATTTCTTTTGGTCTCCTATTCAAGCCTTCAATAAAATAATCACAATTATCATTTTCAGTAGGGATCAACTCTGTTGCAAACCGGCTCAACTTGTTGTATTTGCACTCATATTCATAGATAGTTTGGTTTCCTTGCTTCAAGTTGATGAATTGTTGTTTCATCTTCCGGATGAACTGATCTCCAATATATTTATTCTTGAATTCCTCCAAGAAGAATTGCCAGGTCACTTACCCAGAAAAAACGTGCATCGTGGCATTAGTCCACCAAAACCTGGCTTGACCTCGCAGTAATGAGACAACTCCATCCAATTTATCCGTCTCAGAACAACGAAATCCATCAAGCATGATCTTTAAATCATTTAGCCATATATCAATAGCCACGGACCATCATCTGAATCTCCCTTAAATTTGGGTGCTCCCAAACTTTTTAATTCCTTAGCAATTGTCATACGGGGAGCATGGGAAGCTGAAGGTTGGAAACGTGTTAGAATCGCTTCCAATGACTAAAAAAAGTCCCCTGGTCTTGCACAGGCATTCCCTGTTGTGATGGTGCTCTTTCCTGATCCGGTTGAGCTGGAGGGTTATTATTAACCACATTATTCTCACTTCTAACTTCTTCTAGAACCTCATGTTCCGTAGCCTGTCTGGAACCTCCTGATTCAGCCATCTATAATCACTACGTTAGTAAGGAGCGGCATTCATCAATTATATAAACATCATATCAATAATTTTGACATCCTAGTGGCATGTACATACTTTTCAAAAAAAACAACTTTCATTCTGGCCAAGAACTGACTAAACCTATAGCTCTGGTAGCAATAATGTAACACCCTTTCTCGTATCCATCACTGAATACGAGTTAGAGATGTCACATGAAACTTGTACAATTGTTCTTATTTCAAAATGGATAAAATTTTGTTTCTTTAAAATATAAATAATTTACCATTTTCTAAAAGAATATTTATTTACGTAAAATTTAAAACTAATATTTTTAAGTTAAATTCGAACCTAGATTTAAGCAGCAACTAGGCAGTTCATTTCTAAATCATATGACTAATAAAACTACTTAAAAACTGCCTAATTTACAAATCATTTAGATAGTAAATAAAATATGATTAAACTATCTCTTTTCTAACCACATACATATCAGAGCAGCCAAAACATTAATAAATATACATGCCAACTAGTAATATCAAAAGATAACATCAAAAATGTCATACCGATACTGATTTTTCGGCTCTCCAAAATATGATGATGTCCTCTGCTGCTCCTTACTCCTTGTACTCCTTAATATCTACGCGTGAACACAATCACACGCTAAGTATATACTTAGTGAGGCAATGTAAAATAATTAAAACATTTCTTTGCAAAGTAATAATGGAAAATAAATAGAGTGCAATATAATTATGAAAAAGGATTTGAAAAATTATAAAGACTGACTTATCAAAACCATTCCCCTTTTTTGTAACTTGTAAAATTTCAATATTCATATAAATATACAATACAGGTTATATCAATACGATCCATTGTACTTTCAATTTCAATATAGCCCAATGTACTATGGATGAGAATACATGGTATGCGAGTCAATGATGAGTATGCACATGTGCTGATACAACCAATTTGTTGTGCCATAATAAAACAATATATCAATGTATCGATATCAATGTATCAATGTAAACACTACAGTAACTTAATGGCATCAATAATAACGATAGGTCATAGTTGTAAAACACAACTCACTGTATCACCGCCGTAACTTAACATCAGTATTAATCGATAGATCTTAGCTGTAAAACACATCTCACTGTATCATTACTGTAATTTGACAGTAATATTATATCTATATACTCCACCTCTTTGGCATGCCAATATACCAAGACTATCAATAATCATACAATGGGCTTTTTGCACAATTCACTATTATGAACCTTTCATTCATTTCGATAATATCAATAGATCAAAATCAATAATTTTAACATATAAAAATATGCATAGGGCAATTCATACCCGAAATCATTCACAAAACCATTCAAAACCATTTAATATAAATCAAATCCTTTTCTTTCAACATTTGAGGTTGACCTATCAGAAGTCTTCCTCGTATCATAATTATCACCTTTACCTCACTAAAAAGCTGTACTATTACTTCCAACCTTACTCTTGAATTTTATCTTTATCAGCAGCCTTGCTTGTATCCCGATTACGATCTACACAATATTTCAACAATACATACCATTCAAAGTACATGCTAGTATCATACTAACATTGATACATATTAGGAATAATATTTCCTAATAATTCTTTAACTTTCTAAAATATTCATTTTAGTCCTAATGACTCTTTTTAAACTTCTAACCAACATTTTCAAGTCCAAACCTTACATTTCTCATTCTTTACACTTGAGGACCCCAAACTTTAAAAATTCACACACTAGTCCTTGAATTTGCCAAAATTTCAAATTGGTCCCCAAAGTTAACATAACTTCAAAATCAACCTTCTAGTCACTTTAACTTAATTTTCCAACAAAATACACTTCAAAAACAAGCTTAACAACCAAACCCCTAAACTTCCCAAATTTACAACTTAATCCTCAACATTTTATAAACTTCTACATTAGTCCAAATAACTTTATAAAGCTTACAAAATCATCCTTACACTATTTATAACTTAGGAAAATTTTCCATAATTTTCCCAATATTTTCTACCATAGCCGAATACCCAAGGTCACTTTGACCAAACTTTCATTTTGATTCAAGCATGAATTCAACCTCAAAACAACATATTCAAGCTTCTAACATCATTCTCACTTCAAATAAAAATTTTGCAAGAGTTTCCCCTAATTTTTCCATTTTCCCAAATTCAACCTACATCATAATTCATGGAATTTTCACTATTTGCAAGCTTGAAACAACATCACAACATCATATTTAATCAAAAGAATCCATAAAACATGAAAATCCAACTTGTTCTTCATAAACCCTAATCTCCAATCTCAACATATAAGCATGGAAACAATGCAAAAATTATACCAAATGAAAGAGAATTCAATGGAGATTAATTCTCTATTTCATGTCTTAAACCAAAAACCAATTGAATCAAGCCAAAAATTGAATCAAAAACTTTCTTACCTTGGCTAGGATGTTTTCGAAATGAGGAAAAAGATGGGAGAAAATTTCTAGCTTTTTCTATCATTAATTAACATGACAAATGGCATTTTAATTCTTTAAATCCAATATAAAAATCTCTATCAATAGTAAAATTACCATTTTACCCCTCAATTATGACCAATTAGGTGTTGACACCTAACCTTATCACTTTTCCATAATCATCTTTAATTAAAAAGTAAGGGCAAAATGACTAAAATGCCGTTAATGAATCCAAGTATTCACAAAAATGCCATTTGTGTACTATTTCAAAATATTGTCTTCAATTGAATCTAAATCGATTAAAAACGATTCCATAACAAAATGTCATGCTCTTCAAGTCTTCTTACAACTCCCTTCAAAATTTCATCACATTCTGAGCTTATACGATTACGCGAATCACATTTAAACTTTAACTGTAATTTCCCAATAATAGAAACATCGAATCGAACCAACAATTTTATATTTGATTCACACCCTTTTGTGAACTATTTAAGTATAAAATGAAAATAATTATTAGGAAAATTACCTTGTTGGTCCTTGAACTTTTCTAAACTTTTCACTTTGGTCACCAAACTTTAACATTTTACATTTTAGTCACTAAGCTAAAACCAACAACTTTTGATTCTTTGCAAAATAGTCACTAACCAAAAATTGGGGTATTACAGTACCTTCCTCCCACATTATTCGAACAAAGATGTAAGCTATGGAATTGGATAAACAATGCCCCTTGCAAGCTTTCTCTCTATCCTAATGTTTTCGGTTACGGAAAGGGGAACTGAAAGATGATAGATATTTGCTTATTTTCCCACATGCAAATGTTGTGAGTTCCCTCTTTCAAACTTGCCTTCATCATCCCCAAACATGTGTTCAAGTCCTTGTGTCAAAATTAGTTTACCATGCAACCCTCAAAATTTCATGCTTGTTTTATTTGGTCATTTCTAAAAGATTATCCAATTCCTCATAATTTTGATTTAATTCCAACTCTATTATTTAATCTAACATGTGGCAAGTTATAACAATTTAACTATGTATCAATTTATAGCAAACTTCCTAAATCAAGTTTTGGGGTATTACAATTCTCCTCCCCTTAAAAGAAAATTCGTCCTCGAATTTTCACAGAATTTGATTCGAAGGGTTTCTTATTTATCCAAACATAATAGTTATTTAATCAGTAGAATTTGAAAGATTTTATCATTCCCAATTCATCTTTGCACTGCCTTCTTTAGTGATGGAGTCAGCCGGGATCTCATTATCCTAGCCTATTGTGCTTCTGACCTTTCTATTATCTATTAGTATATAAGTGAGCTTTTATCAGACGTAGATCACAAGTACTTATTAAATTTTAACTCCTAGGTGGCACAATAACTTATAATGATGCAGCAAATTTTGGTTTAGTCTGAGAATCGGCTAAATCTAAGCTCTGATACCAAAATGAAACACCCCTAACCCAGCTTAGGAGTAAACCCAATTAGGAAGTGTTACGGAACAAACATTTAGACCATCATGCAGCATTGAAACAAACATATGATGATTTAATACTTCACAAATAGGCATACGAACAGAATTCAGAGTAATTTAAAACTTTTCATAAACTGAATAGGTCTTCAACTTAAATCACATGCAGGCAAAATATACATATATCAAGCAAAGATGTTTAAATCTTCAGTCCATAGCTTGTGTTCATAGATTAGGTACTTCAAACCATAACATTATTACTACCAACATGCAATCATGGTAAGCGTTTAATCATCATATATATATGACATCACTTAATCAACGAGTAATCATTCAAAACATTATAGATTACTTACAAGAGTGTTAGTCACTTTTAACTATCCTATCTTTACTTAAGGTTTAACTCAAATTTACATATCTGATTTTGCAACACACATACTAACAAGATGATTAATCACTTAAGAGTCTTACAGTCAATGAACAACATATCATATTCAATCCGCAACCCTCACAAGTTTTGTTATTAGCCTAATAATTATTTTGTTTATAACTTTTAAGCTTATTCATGTTATAATGTGTCCTACCAAAAACATTCATGATCTCAGACCATTAAAGTATCATAAATCATGTGATTCCTAGTATTGGTAAACATTTAAATAAATCTCTAGCATGACTCAACTATCAATCAACTACTAAATCTTGCTAACTATTAAGTCATATGCAACAAACAATCACAAATAAATAATAATAAAGGCCCATTACGGACTTGAATACTTATCGGGCTTATATACATGATAAGCCCCAAAAGAAATCTAAATACTCAATGCATGCTTAACTACTAAGTGCCACCAACTAGGAGTATACTAAGGAATTACAACATACATCTTGGTTCTTGTGATCTCGCCCAAAACTCATAAGAATATCAAAAGCAAGATTACCTTGAAATGTTAGAAAGAAAAGGGGTAAGGAAAGGCTTAGTGAGGTAGTTCATATAATCCAAGTAAGATTTAACAACTCTATCTGTAACTCTATACTTTCTAAGAATCTAACAAGAATAGGTAAGTATCAAGCTTTATTAATATCAAGCCCATCTTAAACATAAAGCTCAAACATGACAATAACGATTTCAACTTATAGTACATTAACGTGGTTTACTTGACATGTAAGACACCAATCATATAGATTAAAACATGGATTACTTCATTTTATTTACAAACAAATCAAATGCACACATATACCTTCATTTAAATATGTACCAAAAATCCAAAATGCTTCGTATACAACTTAAATTACAAAAAATAGTCCAACATATCTTTGAATTATACAAAACGGTCCACATATCATTGGTTTACACAAAATAGTCCAACGTATCTTTGAATTTCACAAAACAGTCCACATATCAATGGAATGAATTACTTATCATGTAAACTATCAAGCATAACATATCAAAGGTATGTATTACTTGTCTCATAAGTTACCAAGGTAAATTCTTGAACAAAGTGAAGTTCGACTAGAATCAAATTTATAAACCTCGATTATGTTAGCAACTTAAGACACCAATATTGCTCTTAATTCAAGGACTAGGGTTAAGTTTTATCAATCTTAAACCAACCACACACATATATATACATATAATTGCACATAGTACTCGAATGAGCAAATACATAAAAGCATACAAACAATGCACATATACATATAAGCATTCTATTTAAACATATATTTCCTTGGCATTTAATACATGTTTTTCTTGCTACGTGAGTTATCAACATAACACCTCAACATCATGTATTACTTATCTCACTAGTTAACAACATATAGTCTCATAAACATGTATTTCTTATTACACAAGTTAACAACATATAACCTCACAAACATAGGTTTCTAGTCACATAAGTTAACAAGCATTCTTCACATGGGCATATGTTTCTAGTCATATAAGTTAACAAGCATTCTTCACATGGGAATATGTTTCTAGTCACATAAGTTAACAAGCATGTTTCACATATGCATATGCTTCTAGTGTAATATCCCAAATTTTGGCCAGTGACCAAAATATAAATTTTGAAAGTTCTGAGGTTAAAGTATAAACTTTGGAAAAGCTTGGCCAGTAAAGTGTAATAACCCAAATTTTGGCCAGCGACCAAAATGTTTCTATGGAGATTTTCGATAATTATTGGAATAATAGAATGGGTTAGGAAAATTCAGTCTAAGTCCTTAGAAAAGGAAGTTTTTATGGGATAATAAAGTTTATTTCCTGAATATGGAAATAAAGAATTTTCGAAATAAATTCGATAGCTTGGTAAAGGTAAAATCGCAGTAGAGATATTTTATGAATATCGGGATATTAGATCGAACTGAAATTTTCAGAGGCTGTTCCATAAGCCATGGAAAAGTCATAAAATAATATTTATGGAATAGTGGCTAGTTGGAAATGAACTAATTTAGTTGGATTGTAATGGGATGGTAATTTTGAAACAAGCTAGTAAATAAAAACTAGTTGGAGGGCAAATTGGTCATTTGGCCCCAATGGCAATTTAGAAATATTTAAAAATTTACAAAGGCATTTTGGAAGAAAGAAATGGGAGATTTAATCTTGGCCCTTGATTGATGATAAGATCAATCTTAACCATTGGATAAAAGGGCAATTTAGTAATTTTCCTATTTAAATGAATTTAAAATTCATTTATAATACACATGTGGCTTAATTGAGTATTATTAAAAGAAAATAATCAAAATATGAAGTCTCTTTCATCTTCTTCATTTCAAAATTTAGAGGAAAAAGGGGAGAAAATTTTTCAAGTTTGATTCAAGCTCCAAAACTCGATTTACATGTAATATTTTCAACTGCAAAGTTGTTCTACTCTTCAAGCTCTATCTTTTGGTGTAAATAATTCATGGAAAACATGCTTGATTGATGAGAACTTTTCATGAGAAGAAATTAGGGTTTATGAAAAAAGTTTGGGGCTTTTGGAATATTATGATATCATAATGAAATTCAAGTTGAAATCAGGCTAGTATAATGTTAAAATCATGTTATTAAGTTGGGATTTAAACCCTATATATTTTAGTTTTTATGAAGATGATTAGGGTTTATGGATTCAGGTTTGATTTAGGGTTTGTGATGGATAAATGATTTAGTAAGCTTGATCTGTTGTTTGGAAGCAAAACCCTAAGTTAAATTGTGTAGGGACCATTTCAACAAATTGAAAAGTTAAAGGATTAATCTGAATTTTTATGATTTTGAAGTGTAATTATGTTATTAATGATATTGGAGATGAGAAATTAAAGTTAGAATGTTAAATTGAAGTTGAATCAAAGTAGTGACCATTTTGACAAATTGTCAAAATTAAGTGACCATTTCGGCAAGGAGGTTTTTGATAAGGATTAAATCTGAATTTTAGTTGAAATAATAGAATTCAAGTAGTAATGATGATTTGAGGACTAAATTGCAAAGTTAAGAAGCTTGAATCCATATCTTTGCATTTTAGTGACTAATTCGGAAAGAAGGAAAAATTAGGGGGATCAATGCTGAATAATTATTTGATGAAAAAGGGTGATAAGTTGATGGTTTGAATCAAGTATTGGGACTAAATTGAAAAGTAGAGAAGTAAGGAGAAACTAGTATAAAGTTTGAAGTTATTTATGGAAGTTGTGTAGAAAACTAGATTTGGCAGTAAATTTGAAAATTCGCCATAAATTCTACAAAATGGTTAGAATCTAAATTTTATACCGTTATAAATATTTGTTCGTCTAGTTTCGTTTCCAACAAACAGAAACTGATTTTGAGTTCCGAGTAAAAAGATGAATTTTTAAGTGGTGAAAGGTCAGAAAACAGTATGGCAGTCTGTTCCGAAATCAGCACTGGAAATTGATTTTGAAAATTCGCCATAAATCGTACAAGTTGAATTTGGGCTATTAATTTATATGGTTGAAAATTTTATTGAATCTAGCTTCTTTAAGAACAAATGGAATTGAATTCCGAGCTGTAAATAATTTTATAGAAATATTTCTTTGATGGTAGTGCAAGTTGACATAAAATAGAAATTGAGACAATTTGTGTCTAATGTTTGTTAGCAAGCTTGGAGGAATTATTTGAGGATCAGAATGGTCATTAGGGACCAAAAATGATTTTGTGAACAATATAAGGACGGAAAGAAATTTATGGAGAATTTTTATGTTGAATGATTAGATAGCTTAAGTGAAATATTGTTAGAAGTGAATCTAACAAATGTTTATTAATATTCATGTGATAAATGAAGTTGGATTCGAATCAAGAGAAGTAAAATGGCCCAGGTGAGTGCAATTGCATGTATATCATAATACATTGATATTTATGTCATTGAATATATGATTGATATAATATGAATATGTCAAGATTTGAGAAATAAAATGCATTGATCATTTGATTACTTACATTGATGAAATTGAAATATTATTTCAGGCATGAACTGCCCAATGTTGATATATATATATATATATATATATTGATATATGCTGCCATTGATGATATAAAGCCCAATGTATGATATAGAGATTTGAAGGTATAGTTGAATATCCATAGAGTCATAAACAGCTGTATAAATATTCTAAGTACTTCAGGTAAAGTGCAAATTTATTCTAAGCACTTCATGTAAAGTGCAAATTTCATTAATGGTATACTCCGGTAAGTATACCGAAGCACTTCGGTGCTAAGCACTCCCGGTAGAGTGCAATAATACATTATACTCAAGTAAATATAGGGAGGATGACTTGTGTACATAGAATCTCTTAATTCGATACCTTGGGCTAAGTAAATTGAAATGAATCAAAGAAACAGAATGATAAGCTTGAAAGCTTGCAGATAGAAATGAAAAAGGTATTGGTAAGCATTGAAAGCTTATGGATGGAAATGGCAACGGTAATTGGTAAGATCTAATCTTATCACTTTGATATTCATATATGATGTTACATATTTATCTATATTAACGAGCATGACATGGTACAAAGATCATGTGCATTATTATTTATTTACATTGATATTTATGTCAATTTGTATTTGACTATGAATTATTGTCTCACTAAGTAATTACTTAGCGTGTTTTATTTCACACGTAGGTTCTCCGAAAATAGACTAACAAGACGGAGCTATTAATTGGGAAGATCAAGTTACTATATGTAAGTACAGTACATACATCTTTAACGTAATTTGATAAACTAGTGGGCATGTAATATTTTAAGTGGGTAAACTGTTTTATAATTCTAAGTTTATAACGTATTTATACATTGTCTGAGAAGCACGGACTTAGAGAAATAGTTGCTATTAATAATTATGAATTTTGATGTAGTTAAATGTTGTCTGAGAAGCATTGAAAATCAGGAAAGGGTCTAGGCAATGTACATAGTTTTCACCCTGAATTATAATTTTTATGTCAATAACTCAATTATGAATTTTACCAATCAATTCAGGGTCAAAACTAGCTGCAATAAACTGACATAATTTTTAATTCAAAACCAAGAAAAGGGTTAAACTACAAGATGAATTTTTGGTATAAAAAAATTTACAAGTCAAGATTTCTTTCAATGACTCCATAACATCTTTAATGTATATTCGGCTTATGAGTATACGTTAAGGGCGTTACATTTACTGGTATCAAAGCTACAGGTTTAGCCGATTCTGGAGGCTAAACCAAGTTTAATATGATTTGATGTTAAATACATGCCCTTAGGATGTCATGTTACTGACGTATTATTGTGTAACTTGATTATGCTCCTCAATAACATGAATAAGTTATAGTAGAAGTAAGTAATGTCAAGTATTGTTGGACTGTGTTAGACATTTGATAATTGAGACGAAAAGGAGGTCCAAAGTAGAAATAATAAAATACAGAATGTTTCATCTCTAGCTCTTACCTCAGTAAAGTCACTGTATAGCAGAGAACTCTAGCACAAAAATATGAAACCTTAGTATGCGTATTAAAGGTTGTGGTTAATAGAATTAAGACCCTTGTGCCTGCACCAGTAAGGATGTCGATTGTTAAGGAGCTTAAAAGTTAGGAGCTCCTGAATTTAATGGAGAAAGTGGTCCGATAATTGCCAATTTGTGGAATAAAGATGTTAAAGTCATGCTATAGTGGAATTAAACTACATATATACTAAGAAGTTAGAAGTTGTATCCTGCTAAGGGAACACGTTCGTATTTAGTGGTCTAATGCCACTGAGTTAGTACCTGTTAAGGAAGTGATTTGGAAATTCTTTTAAAAAGTGTTTAAAACCAAATATATGGGCGACCAGTTTAAGAAAAAGAAGTTATAGTAGTTTCAAAATTTGAAACAAAGTACTTGTACTGTCTACGAGTATGAGTTGGATTTTAATGGATTAATCGGTATACAGCTGATTTGATACCGACTAAGAAGTCCCTATGAAAATGGTTTATCGAGTGGCTTAACCCGAGGCCTAAAGAGTAATTCTCAGGTATGAGTTTGTCGATTTACTAGGATGTTATAATGAGAGCAAAGGCTATAGAGAAAGCCTGTAATTACTTTAATTGATACGGGTTCAACTCACGCGTATATTGGTACTAAGATAGTAGTACAAAGAAATATTCTTAAGGAAAACTATTTTTAGTGATGTGATTCCTAGTAACCCATTTGGATATAGTGTATGGGTGACTAGAATATGTAAGAAATGTCTGTTAGTGATTTAAGGAATTGAGTTCCTGGCAAGCTTATTGGAGCTTTTATTTCGCAAATTTGAGATTATTTTTGGAATAAACTAGTTGTATGCATATAATGTAGAGGTGAAATGTAAAAAGAAAAGGTTTGTACTTCAAAGACCTGATGGTTCTGAAGTAATCATTATGGAAGAAAGAACTGGTTGTTTAGAGTCGGTGATTTCTTTAATAACAGTCTAAATATTGTAATGCAATGGATGTGAGGTATGTTTAATTTATATGGTGGGTATACAAATATCACCCAATAAAATTGAAGGCATCCCGACTATAAAGGTAAATTGTACAAGAAAGAGTATTTCTTTAAGGAGACATCAGTGTTACTAGAGGTCAACTATAAGGTTTAGAAGATCCGGAAGACAAGAAATCTGAAATAAAAGTATGATGAAAGTGATATTTGAGTACATACTGAACAAGATTGGAAGTCTAATACCAATAAAGAGTATTGAACTCTTAACCAAAGAGTATTTAGAGAAGTCAACTAAGAGGTTAATTCTACCTGAATAGTTGACAGCAGAGCCTTATAAAGGTAGGACTGAAGTGTAATGGATAAGCTAAGATATCTTTTCAGAAAGGTTTTGATAAAGACAATCAGTAATATAAGATGATGAGTATGACAAGCATTAAAATAATATGGATTGCTGGAAAAAGGGTTTTCTAATGATCTAAGTGATCAAATACTAGAAGGTAATATGAAGGTATCATCTCGGGAATCTGAAGTGTAATTTAGATAAGCTGGTTATCTGTGCACAAGGTAGAAGTGATTATAAGAAGAAACGTTTAATTTTTTTAAAAGGAATTAGTTCCTTGATGAAGTAAAAGGAAGTGTGTTTAGTTGAGGATTGTTCCGACTAATTGAAATTTCCCTAGAAATGTTTCTAGATAAGAACAAGGGTCTCGGATTACAAGGGTTATAAAGATAACCATGGCAGTAAAAAAATTAAATGAAGTATGCACTTGTTCCGATTTCTATCTTGATTGAGCTATTGGTGCAGTAGGGAGCTCAAGTACAAGAACAAGAAGTACTTAAGAGGTTGTAACCTTCGACATCTGTATATAATAAAACATTGGTTGTTTAAATGTTTAAATTGATGGGAGCCTTAAATGTCAGAGCAAAAGAGAAGTTATGATTGTTTATTTGAAGATGAAGGATGATAAAACTCCTATAGAAGAAGTAATATTGATGCAGAGGAAGTAGTTTGGAAAACTTCCTAGAAAGGTGTTAGAAATTGGAGTCAGTGATTAGTTTATAAGGAAATGATTTCACTAATTTCTGAGGCTTTGATAAAGTACTCACATTGTTTAGAGAAATAGTGTGAGATCAGTGAGTTAAGCCGGTATGACAAGGAATAATTTTATTTGGAGAATTATACTATAACTGCTAATAAATGATTTGAAGCATAGCACAAGAATTATAAGAGATTTTAAGAACTGTTTGCTAGTAATGTTGAAAATAAAGCTAATAATATGAGAATTCTAAGACCAATTTTAAGATAAATTGGTTATCTATATGAAATGTAGAAGTAAGATGTAAAAAGAAAGTTGATCTTTGGACAAGATGTTATCAGTTAAAGTTAAAAGAAGAGAAAGAAAGAAAAATATCAATTCGAGGAAGGATGATTTGTATAGGTCAAAAAAGGGGAAAAACTTGGTTCCAGAACTGTTATACCTCAAGGAATCGTGAAAGAGATGGACCAAGAGTATTTTAATGGATCTTATCCCTATAAGTGAGCAAAAGTCTATAGTATATGTACTTATGTTTTGGGGGCATTGGTTGAATTATTTATATGTCATCACTCCTAAATAAATTGAGATGTAATTATATTTGATACACGAAGGAGTTAGTAGAAATGTTAGTTTATGGAATTAAAGAATTAAGGAATAAGAAAAATTACATTGGTCAAGGTCCTAAAAAGAATTACAAGATTGAAGAAGCCAATTGGGAGGCTGAGAAGAAAATAGTGAAGTAATATTCGTAAATGTTTGGACCATGCATGCATTGAAAATTCTAGGAAGAATTTTCTTAAGGGGGAATTGTAATATCCCAAATTTTGGCCAGTGATCGAAATGTAAATTTTGAAAGTTCTGAGGTTAAAGTATAAACTTTGGAAAAGTTTGGGGACTAAAGTGTAAATTTCCCCAATAAGTAATTTTATTCATTATAAGAGAGAATCAGATCGAAATAAGTACATTGTTATCGGTTTTAAGAATTAAGATGCTGAAAAAGGTACGGAATTTGGATCGAATAAAATTGTTAAGCGTACTCAGGCCATGGAAATGTTAGGATGGGTGACCTCCGGGAAGGTCCCATAAAACTGTTTCTGATTGATATTTTGGACTCAGTAAAAGTAAAGAATATTCAAATGGATTATCGATAAAGGATTTCTAAGAAAAATTTTATTCTATGGAGATTTTCGATAATTATTGGAATAAGAGACTGAGATAGGAAAATTCAGTCTATGTCCTTGGAAAAGGAAGTTTTTATGGGATAATAAAGTTTATTTCCTGAACATGGAAATATAGAATTTTCGGAAAAAATCTGATAGCTTGGTAAAGGTAAAATCGCAATAGAGATATTTTATGAATATCGGGATATCAGATCAAGCTGAACTTTCAGAGGTTGTTCCATAAGCCATGGAAAAGTCATAAAATAATATTTATGGAATAGTGGCTAGTTGGAAATGAACTAATTTAGTTGGATTGTAATGGGATGGCAATTTTGAAACAAGCTAGTAAATAAAAACTAGTTGGAGGGCAAATTGGTCATTTGGCCCCAATGGCAATTTTAAAATATTTTAAAAGTTACAAGAGTATTTTTGGAAGAAATAAATGGGAGATTTAATCTTGGCCCTTGATTGATGATAAGATCAATCTCAACCGTTGGATAAAAAGGGCAATTTAGTAATTTTCCTATTTAAATGAATTTAAAATTCATTTATAATACCCATGTGGCTTAATTGAGTATTATTAAAAGAAAATAATCAAAATATGAAGACTCTTTCATCTTCTTCATTTCGAAATTTAGAGGAAAAAGGGGAGAAAAATTTTCAAGTTCGATTCAAGCTCCGAAACTCGATTTTCAGGTAATATTTTCAACTGCAAAGTTGTTCTACTCTTCAAGCTCTATCTTTTGGTGTGAATAATTCATGGAAAACATGCTTGATTGATGAGAATTTTTCATGAGAAGAAATTAGAGTTTATGGAAAAAGTTTGGGGCTTTTGGAATATTATGATTTCATGATGAAATTCAAGTTGAAATCAAGCTAGTATAATATTAAAATCATGTTATTAAGTTGGGATTTAAACCCTACATATTTTAGTTTGTATGAAGATGATTAGGGTTTATGGATTCAAGTTTGATTTAGGGTTTGTGATGTTGGATAAATGATTTAGTAAGCTTGATTTGTTGTTTGGAAGCAAAACCCTACTTAAATTGTGTAGGAACCATTTCAACAAATTGAAAAGTTAAAGGATTAATCTGAATTTTTATGATTTTGAAGTGTAATTATGTTATTAATGATATTGGAGATGAGAAATTGAAGTTAGAATGTTAAATTGAAGTTGCATCAAAGTAGTGACCATTTTGACAAATTGTCAAAATTAAGTGACCATTTCGGCAAGGAGGTTTTTGATAAGGATTAAATCTGAATTATAGTTTAAATAATAGAATTCAAGTAGTAATGATGATTTGAGGACTAAATTGCAAAGTTAAGAAGTTTGAATCATATCTTTGCATTTTAGTGACTAATTCGGAAAGAAAGAAAAATTAGGGGGGATCAATGTTGAATAATTATTTGATGAAAAAGGGTGATAATTTGATGGTTTGAATCAAGTATTGGGACTAAATTGAAAAGGAGAGAAGTAATGAGAAGTTAGTATAAAGTTTGAAGTTATTTATGGAAGTTGTGTAGAAAACTGGATTTGGCAGTAAGTTTGAAAATTCACCATAAATTCTAAAACAATGGTTAGAAGATGAATTTTATACCGATGTAAGTATTGTTCATCTAGTTTCGTTTCCAACAAACAGAAACTGATTTCGAGTTCCGAGTAAAAAGATATGAATTTTTAAGTGGTGAAAGGTCAGAAAACAGTATGGCAGTCTGTTACGAAATCAGCACTAGAAATTGATTTTGAAAATTCATCATAAATCGTACAAGTTGAATTTGGGATATTAATTTATATGGTTGAAAAGCTTATTGAATCTAGTTTCTTTTAGAACAAACGGAATTGAATTCCAACCTGTAAATTATTTTATAGAAATATTTCTTTGATGGTAGTGCAAGTTGACAGAAAATGGAAATTGAGACAATTTGTGTATAATGTTTGTTAGCAAGCTTGGATGAGGGACCAAAAATGAGTTTGTGAACAGTATAAGGACGAAAAGAAATTTATGGAGATTTTTTATGTTGAATGATTAGATAGCTTAAGTGAAATATTGTTAGAAGTGAATCTAACAAATGTTTATTTATATTCATGTGATAAATGAAGTTGGATTCGAATCAAGAGAAGGTTCGAGGTACTATAGAGGAAACGATCAAAGAGGACTTAGTGAGGCGTACTAGTAAATGGCTCAGGTGAGTGCAATTGCATGCATATCATAATACATTGATATTTATGTTATTGAATATATGATTGATATAATATGAATATGTCAAGATTTGAGAAATAAAATACATTGATCATTTGATTACTTACATTGATGAAATTGAAATAATATTTAAGTGGGTAAACTATTTTATAATTCTAAGTTTATAACGTATTTATACATTGAATGGGAAGCATGGACTTAGAGAAATAGTTGCTATTAATAATTATGAATTTTGATGTAGTTAGATGTTGTTTAACCCTGATAGCGTAAAAATTTGGAAATCAGGAAAGGGTCTAGGAAATGTACATAGTTTTCACCCTGAATTATAATTTTTATGTCAATAACTCAATTATGAATTTTACAAATCAATTCAGGGAAAAAACTAGCTGCAATAAACTAACATAATTTTTAATTCAAAACCAAGAAAGGGTTAAACTGTAAGATGAATTTTTGGTATAAAAAATTTACAAGTCAAGATTTCTTTCAATGATTCCGTAACATCTTTAATGTATATTCGGCTTATGAGTATACGTTAAGGGTGTTACATCTAGAGCCCATAAATAATGTATATACAAATAGACATTCAAAACAGTCCAAGATAATTTCATTTATATTCAAAGCAGCCCATAAATCATGTATACACAGATAAACATTCAAAACAGTCCAAGATAATTTCATTTATATTCAAAGCAGCCCATAAATCATGTATACACAAATAGATATTCAAAACATCTCAAGATAATTTCATTTATATTCAAAGCAGCCCATAAATCATGTATACACAAATAGGCATTCAAAACAGTCCAAGATAATTTCATTTATATTCAAAGTAGCCCATAAATCATGTATACACAAATAGACATTCAAAACATCTCATATACATATGTTACCTATCATATAAATTATCAAGCTTAGCATGTTATAAACATGATTTACTTATCTTATAGATATCGTAAATAACAAATCATAATTGTAACTTACTTATCACATAATATATCAAGCTTAATCCATTAGTTTAGATCACAAGTTTCATTACTTTATCTTTACTTAACATATAAGGTACAAAACGTATAAGTGTTAAGGTATTCGAATAAATCATAACCATTTAAGCATTTTAATCAATCACAAGTATGTACGCAAATACCCAAGCACATTTACTCATTCAAAAGTACACTCAATACTCAAATCGCAAGTATGTAAACACATTTATTTGTAGCGTATCTATTTACCAAAATAGGACATTCAACATTCAAGGTATATACTTTACTTATTGTGCAAGCCATTTCCCTGATTCATTTATTAATTATAAAATTACTTGTCTATTACCTGTCAAATACTTTATCAAACATGGTATAACAAGGTCAAATGTCACTTGTTATATAAGATAGTATACATATTATACTATAGACATAGATCTTTGTCACAAAAATTTATTAGTATTATTCATTAACTTAATTACAATTTACATTATAAATCTTTAACATAGCCTTGCTCATCAAGTAACAGCCTAGGTACACTAATCCCCAACCAACTATCGCCAAATAAAATGGTACTTGCAGTACCAGTCAATCCCTCCTACTGTCGCATAATGACCACAATACATCCCTCCTAATGTCACCAAATAAGGACCGTAGTCCACCCTAAACACGAGCTCTATGGAGTCTATGGCATGCCAACTATACCTATGACTGACTCGAAACCAAGGCTTTTCAGATAAATGTATCTTGTCAGAATCAAAATTGAGCTTAGCTCCTTACTTATACAGTCATTAACTTGTCATATCTATATCCAAGATGAGCATTGCTCCAAATTCTTACTATCATGTCACCATGACTCATTTTTAAGCATATCTCAGGTTTAACCAATATTAATGTATCAAGAAAACATAACTTATTATTATTAATTCCAAAATTAAGCATAGCTTCAAAGTCAAGCATTTACAACATGGCTTAAACTTATGTCATATCATATCAAGTTGGATATGAGCTTAACTCCTTATCAAGGTATTCAAAATAGCTCGATTGGATCATTTCGAAGAGGAACATAGTATCTATTTCATATATATATATATATGTATCAAACATATACATGAACACATATAGAGCCTTTAACATAATTGATTTAATAACCAACAATCTCATGTCTCATTATTCCTTTCAATCAAGTACTTACATCGTATTCCAGCTTATGTTTGCACTCAAGACTCAAATATACATAAATTAATGAATTTAAACAACAAAGGATGCTCGGGAAGGTTTTAGGCCTATCTCGAGACTTTAAACTACACTTACTGATCATTCCGAGCTAACTTTGATCCCGTATAACAATTCCTTTTTGCTTATCTCCTAGGTGATCTACATATGCCTTTCCACCTTCGTAATCTTGTGTGACTAGATATAACAAAATATGCATTCATGTATTAGAACTTGATTTAACCTTCATTTAACTTAATTACTCAATCACAATTACACATATATATATTCGACCAACTATCCAATTTAATTTTGTGTACATATATGCACATTGAAGTCAATTTCTAAATATGTCTATATGCTTTTAAATTGCTTAATCATGTACTTGCTCTATGAATACAACAAAAATGTCCACTTTACATTTAAACACATAAAAAACCCCTAAATTTACTTGTATATACATTTATACTTTCAAAAATAGCCCCTAACCCTTTCTTATTCTTATAAACAGTCCACATTTTAATCAAAACAGTCCTTATGCATTTAATCATGTTTCAAAACAGTTCAATTACATTTATATATATTCGAAATAGAACAATCCATTTACTTTTAGTACAAAATAGTCCCAAAACACTCCAATTTCAACACAGAACAGTTTTAATTAGTACTTATATGATCAATTCAGTCCTTAATTCCGCCATACACATATATATATATATGCACAAAACAATCTCATAGTGAATTTTCAACAAGGAATTTCACCCGGGTTCAAGCTCAAACATTGAATTCATACTATCAAAGACTTATTCGAATAATCTCTAACATACTATCCATGTCCCCTTTCATGCATTCTAATTATTTTACCATTTTAAATGTAGCAAAATGCATAACTTTAATTCAAAACTCTAATACTTCTAACAATTCCTATGATTCATACATATATCTTCAATTAAGTACTAATTCTAATTGATTAGGGAGAAAGTAATGAGAGTACCTTCCTCCCACACTACTCGAACAAAGATGTAAGCTATGGAATTGGATAAATAATGCTCCTCGCAATCTTTCTCTCAAATTACTCTCTATACTAATGTTTTCGGTTATGGAAAGGGGAAGGGAAAGATGATGGATAATTTCTTATTTTCCCACATGCAAATGCCATGAGTTCCATCTTCCACATTTGCCTTCATCATCCTCAAACATGTGTACAAGTCCTTGTGTCAAAATTAGTTTACCATGCAACCCTCAAAATTTCATGCTTATTTGATTTGGTCCTTTCTAAGAGGTTATCCAATTCCTCAGAATTTCGATTTAATCCCAACTCCATTATTTAATCTAATATGTGACAAGTTATATCAATTTATAGCAAACTTCCTGAATCAAGTTTTGGGGTATTACATGTTTAATTGCTCGATCAGCATCACACAGTGAAATCATTCTAACGAACCCAAAATGTGACCCATCCCTTGTTGCCTTACGGGGTATAAAAGCATCCACAACAACATCGTGCCTATCAAAAACTTGCCATAGACCCTTCCAATGCAAAACCTTTGATATGTTTCCCATAAATAGCGTCCAAATCTGGCGGCACTCCGTCGCCTGGCAGCTCTGCATTGCCTTTGGAAGAGTCCTGGTTTTCGCCATTTTTTATCTACACTTTAATGTATTTTTGGGCTAGTATTTATTAGTGATTTTAAAAATCTAGGAATATTTTTTCCTCTAAGAAAGCATTTAGAACCATTGGATTAATTTTGAAAGTAAATTGTCTTTAATTGAATTAAGTTATTATGTATAGGGAACCAAATTGTGAAAGAATATGACTAAAGGAAGGACCAAATTGAATAAGAGAAAAAACTATGAGATTGCATGACTAATTGACCAAAATGTGCTAGTAGAATCCATTTGTGTTTGTGTTAGAGATGTGGTGATGAATAATGAGTATTTAATAATTAAAAATAAATGGAAACTTTTAGCATAATGGGGGACGGGTTATCTTGGTTTGGAGGAAAGAAGAAAGAGAAATAATTGCATGCTTTCTTCTCATCACCCTCTCCACTAAAAACTCCATTGAAGGAAAGCTTTGGGAAAGCCTGATGGGAAGCATGAAAATTCACTCTGTTGGTCTTCAATTCATGGTTTTTCTTAAATAATTTGGCAAGTTTACTTGGTTAGCAAAGTATGCGTGTTAGGATTTCCATGGAATTAGAAATTAGTGATTGAAAGATTTGATTTTAAAGTGGAATTTTAATTGATAAATACATGTATGTTCAAACTAGGTTGTATGATATTATTGCTAGTGAGTTCTCCCTTGTATTGTAAACTTTAGGAGAATTCAGCCTTGGACTTCGAATTATGTCTTGGCCGAAAGTGTTAAGAGTGGACTAAATTGAGAAATTTTGGAATGGTCAGAATTTGACTTAGACAAGGATTTATGATTGAAATAAGGGTAATTTGAATTTTGGTATGGACTTTTGTCTTAATTCGAGACTAGGGGGATGAAGGTTTGACCGAATGTTACTATTTATGAATTTAAAATTTATGAAACATTGAATTGTGGCTAGAGTTTATTATTAAATAGAGAATTGAAATAGAATTAAGGCTCAATTTGGAATTGAGAATTATTGAGTAAATTGAAAATTGATTTATTTAGAAACTTGCGATTGATTTAAAGAGATAATTCTAAGCATTGGGTGGCCTTAGTGTTGATTTAGTGAAATCTGCCCAGAAATGGGTACAATGGCAGTGAATTTAAAAATTCACTAAAAATCATGTAGGTCAAATTAGAGAACGTTCCTTAAATGTGCAGAACCGTGTGTGAATCTAGTTTTGTTTACAACAAACGGAAATCAATTTCAATTTGTAAATCGAAAGTTATGAATTTTTGAGTAAGTGAAGGTCAGAAAATCTGCATAGCAGTTTACTCCCAGAACAACAATAACATAGACTTTAAATTTTTTTCATAAATCGTATAAGATGAATCTGAGACTATAATTTATATGGTTAAGAAGTTGATTCAGTCTAGTTTCGTTTAAAACAAACAAAATTGAATTCCGAGTTATTGAATATTTTATAAAAATATTTCTTTAAGGACAATGCAAGTTGCCTTGTGTATTTGATAATATGTCTCTTTAATATTTGGCGAGAGAATGAAAACAGTTAGATAGTGTATATGAAGTGATAGGTTATTAGAATCAAAGAATTATATTAAAGGAATTGAAAACCATGTCTGTGATGCGTAAATTGTTTGGTATTTAAGTATTGATCTTTGTATGCTTTATGAATTGGTTGATGTTGTGTGATTAAAATGAGTTCTAATGCATGGTTTATACTTTGTTGTATGCCTAGACGAAGAGTTAATGGAGAAAAAAGGTTTTGAAGGGGGTTAAGCAAGCTAAAATTTGTGGTTTGGGATATCATGTAACTTCTAGATATCATGTGAGTGTAGTTTATGCATTCAGGATGACATGGTATCATCCCGATCTTTGTTCACTTGATTTGTTATGTTTAAATCATACTCATTTTGTATAAGGCTCAAATAGAGCACGTTGGGAAAAGGCATTCAAGGCATAGTATCTTTTATAAGTCTCTTGACTATGTTGGCATTACATATACATATTTTACCTTTCTATGCTATGATATCTTTTGTTAAATTGAAAAGATGGATAGGAACCTTGTAATAAGCTTGAATCAACAATGAACTCCTAATTGGAGCTAAGTGTTCACTTGCCATAAGACACCAAATAATGTTCCCCAAGCTTTAATGCTTATGTAATGAACTTAAGTTTTTTGGACTAAATTACATGATTTATTTAGAATTGTCTTTTATATGAGCAGTTAATGATTTGTTTTCTCATAATCATGTTGGTTAAAAGATTAGAATGCTAAATATCTTGTATGACTTGAAATATGAATGGAAGGAACTAAGAATAAAAGAAACAGAAAATGCATGTATATATATATATTGTGGTATTAATGCTGAGAATTTAAAATACCTTGAAATTGGAATAGTGAAAGCTTGGCAAAACTAGAGAAAAGTATGGAAAGGGGTTGTAACACCCCCTTCCCGGCCTGGTCGAGAACCGGGTCGAAAGGCGTTATCGGAGAACAATGCAACGATTCGTGCAAACCATATTCGATAATTTAATGTTATCATGCTTAACAAGCAATACGAATGATGTTACCAGTTTAATTAATCCAATACGGAATTGTGGTTATCCATTTAGGACCAATTTTAAACCTTTAAAAGTTTTAGGGACTAATTTGTAATTTCAGTATTTTTAGAGGCCTTTTTCTGAAATTAACCTTACTATAATGAAATTCAACCTATGTTCAATGACCATACAATTTTTCACGTTAATCGGGGTTTATTTAATTGCCCAATTAATCTTCCCAATAAATAGTGATTGTTTCGCAAGTTTCTAGAATTATTAACTAACTTACCAGAACCCGTACCGATACTCAAGAGGCTGTATCGGTACGCCTATATCAAGATCATTAAAACTGTTATAGATCAATGAGCCTGTATCGATACGGTGTCTGCCTGTATCGATACGCAATGCATATTTTATAACTATCAGAATCCAATGTACAAGACTCGTATCGGTACGGCTGGGGAACCATACCGGTACGGGTTGACCAAATTGACCGTTTCGATACGCCCTAAAGACCGTATCGATGCAATTAACTTCCCAAATTCCAGTGTTGACTTTTTGTATCGATACACCCATTGACGTATCGATACACCATGTTGACCAGTGTTGACTATGTCCAAATATGCATACATGTATCCGTACGCCATCACTCGTATCGATACGCCTTGCACTAAAATGACAGATTTGTTCTGGCTTTTATCAAATTTAAGATATCAAACAATTTCCAAATGCAATGAGATTTTACAGCAAATTAATATCAACATAATCTACTAGCATGCCAAAATTCATGATCATATGAATCTGTTTACTAGGTTTTCACCTTTTTAGTCACTTAAGCCAAATTTTACCATTTTAAGCCTTTACTAAAAGTCATTTTAGGCCCATTTAAGCATTCTCATGACACGCATAACATACACATATCAAAAAGCATACAAGTGACTATTACAACAACTTTGCCACCATTCTAGGAGTACGTAAGGGAAGTAAACGTTACATTCACCCTTGTAGGACTTGCCAAAATCTTCAGAAAGGTTGTCCGATCTCTCGACCACTTTGCTTAACCTGAAAATGCATGAAGATGAATGCATTAGGCATACTTTGCCTAGTGAGGTAGCCACATCAATACCAAAAATACAATATGCATTCAAATGCATGCTTAGGTAATATTTTCATGACATTTCATCAATGTTCAATATAAATGCAACAAGTTCAATATCAATGGTTTTGTTATTCAATATCAATAATCCATATATATCAATAATAACCCCTGGATCGATCAAGATAGTGGATACGAGAATTCCTATGCCTCGCAAAATCAATAACGGTCTAATCCTTCCACCTCGCCAATTGACCAACACAACATCCCTCCACCTTGTCGATATAAAGGTCGTAGCCCAAGGACCGTAGTCCACCTGTACCAATGAGCTCATAAACTCTATGGCATGCCAATTGTATCCAATGTCCACTCGAATCCAAGGTCTGATAATTTGGGCCAATATTCAATGCATTATCAATATCAATAGATTCAATGATTCAATAACAATAGGTTGACCCTTAGGCCCATTCCAATTATTTGGTGAGTTCAATAACAATAGTTGGCCAATAACAATATGTTCAATAATTCAATGACTATAGTAATAGTTCAATGGTTACAATTCCCTTGCCTAATCTTGAGACTCTGACTACACTCACTTTGATTTCCGTAGCTCCTAAGGCTCCCAGATTACAATTCCCTTGTCTTTAGCCCTAATAGGAGATAGTGGTTGATCTTCCAAAGCTTGAGCTAGGCAAAGATTAGGGAAATGGTTACAATCATAATCAATTATCCAAAATCAACATCCAAGCTTAATAAAACTTGTAGACAACATTAGTTCCATTGAATTAAGCTTGTAACACGTGGGCTCAAACTCGACTTTCAAGACCTTAATCTTAAAATTAAACTTTAAGGATCCATGGAATCAATAAATTGCTTGAGGGGTTTACTCACCAATCCAAGAGGTTTAATTTGATGTTTTGAAATCAAAGAAACTCCAAGGATTGAAGTGAGGTGCTTGCTTGAGCTAGAGCTTGAAGATGACAATGGAGGTGCTTGCTTATGCTTTAGGAAAGTTTGTAGAAAAGATGAAGAGAATTGAGAGCTATCCTCGGTTTAACCAATGTCAACCTTTTTTATATTTTCCTTTCCAACATGCCTTATGGTCACTCTTCCTTTCATTAATAGGTTGCCTCCCAAGCACCCAATAGGAAGCTTTCCTAGCTTGGGAGGTTTCCTATTTAAGAAATAATAAAATCCTTTTTAAGTTAATATTTTTCCAAAGACATCATTTGTGTCATTTCTATGACAATTTGACACTACTTCACATGATACAACTTAAGCAAGGAGGTGACTCATACCTCAAATTGGTATAATTACGAGGATAGTCCCTCAACTTCTCAAACTTTGCACTTTTACCCCACTAACCTTTCAAACTTTGCAATTTAGTTATTAAATGACTTTTAATTCTTTCAAAAAAGGTCCAAAGTCGATAATTAAACTTAATTGAAGTTCATTTCATTACAATTGAGTACAATAAAGTAGTCAGTACATTGATTGGACCATTCTGATGCAAAATTTCCGATCACTGGAACCTAATTCCGACTAGACTAGTTTTCGGGGTGTTACAACTCTCCCCTCTTAAGAAAAATTCATCCTCGAATTTTCATGCAAATCGAAGAGATGAGTGTACTGCTTTTTCATCGACTCTTCCGGTTCCCAAGTGGCTTCTTCCACTGAATGGCACAAATTTATTACGAAGCCTCTTGACTTCTCTTTCAAGAATTTGTACCGGCTCTTCCTCGTAAGTCAAATTCGGTTGGATCTGCACAGACTCTGATTCAATGATATTTGAAGGGTCGGATTGGTACTTGCGAAGCATGGACACATGGAAGACATCATGAATCCTCTTTAATTCTAAGGACAATGGTAAACGGAATACAACCGGGCCAACTTTTTCGATAACCTCAAAGGGTACAATAAATCGGGGACTCAGTTTCCCCTTCCTGTCAAACCTCAGGATCTTTTTCCATGGTGATACTTTGAGGAAGGCTTTTTCACCAACCTCGTATTGGATATCCCTTCGTTTAAGGTCAGCATAGGCCTTTTGTCGGTCAAAGACTGCCTTCAAGCGATCATGGATGATGGTAACCTGT
Organism: Hibiscus mutabilis; assembly: GCA_019671005.1. Classification (NCBI taxonomy): domain Eukaryota; kingdom Viridiplantae; phylum Streptophyta; class Magnoliopsida; order Malvales; family Malvaceae; genus Hibiscus; species Hibiscus mutabilis. The sequence continues at coordinate 30,949,820 of CM033728.1, forward strand.
TCCTCGATTTCCCAAAGTAGGTCAGGGCCCAATAGTTTACCTTCGCTATAATATCCCAAATTTTGGCTAGTGACTAAATTGTAAATTTTGATAGTTTAGGGGGTTAAAGTATAAACTTTGGAAAAGTTTGGGGACTAAAGTGTAAATTTCCCGAACAAGTAATTTTATTCAGTATAAGAGTGAATCGGATTGAAATAAGTACCTTGATATCAGTTTTAAGAATTAAGATGCATAAAAAGGTACCGAATTTGGATCGAATAAAATTGTTAAGCGTGCTTAGGCCAAAGAAATACAAGGATGAGTGACCTTCGGGAAGGTCCCATAAAAGTTTTTTTGATCGATAATTTGGAATCAGTGAGAGTAAAGAATATTCGTATGGATTTACGATAAAGGATTTCTATGAGAAATTCTACTCTTTGAAGATTTTCGATAATTATTGGGATAATAGACTGAGTTAAGAAAATTCAGTCTAAGACTTTAGGAAAGGAATTTCTTTATAAGATGATAGTGTTCATTTTTTGAATATGAAAATATGAAATTTTTGGAATAAATCAGATAGCTCGATAAAGGTGAAATCGTAGTAAAAGTATTTTATGAATATCGGGAAATCAGATCGAACTAAAATTTCAAAAGCTGATCCAAAAGCCATGGAAAAGTCATAAAATGCTATTTTATGAATATTTTATTATAGTTGGTTGGATTCCAACTAGACTTAGTTGAATTTTTACAAGAAAAACAAACTAGTAAATAAAAACTAGTTGGAGGGCAAATTGGTCATTTGGCCCCAATGGCAATTTTGAAATATTTAAAAATTTATAAGGGCGATTTTGGAAAGAGGAAATGGGAGATTTAATCTTGGCCCTTGATTGATGATAAGATCAATCTCAACCATTGGATTAAAAGGGCATTTTAGTAATTTCATTATCTAAATGAATTTAAAATTCATTTATACAAGACAAGTGGCCAAATTGGATGAAAAACAAAAGATGAAGACCATTATTCATCCTCAAATTTCGAAATATGAGGGGGAGAAAGAAAGAAAAATGGAGAAAAATTTTCCAAGTTCGATTCAAGCCCCGAAACTCTATTTTCAGGTAATCTTTTGAACTGCAAAGTTGTTCTACTCTTCAAGCTCTATCTTTTGGTGTAAATAATTCATGGAAAACATGCTTGATTGATGATAATTTTGCATGAGAAGAAATTAGGGTTTATGGAAAAAGTTTGGGGCTTTTGGAATTTTATGATTTCATGATGAAATTCAAGTTGAAATCAAGCTAGTATAACGTTAAAATCATGTTATTGAGTTGAGATTTAAACTCTACCTATTTTAGTTTGTATGAAAATGATTAGGGTTTATGTATTAAAGTTTAATTTAGGGTTTGTGATGTTGAATTAATGATCTAGTAAGCTTGAATTGTTATTTGGAAACAAAACCTTTAGTTAAAGGTATAGGGACCATTTTGAAAATTCTAAAAGTTAGAGGACTAATCTGATTTTTTTCTGATTTTGAAGTGTATTTATGTTATTATTGAAGTTGGAGATGTTAAATTGAAGTTAGAATGTTAAACCGATGTTGAATCGAATTAGTGACCATTTTGATAAATTGTCAAAGTTAAGTGACCAATTCGAAATGAGGTTTTAGAGAAGGACTAAATTTGATTTTAGTTGCAATAGTAGAATTCCAGTAGTAATGTTGATTTGAGGACTAATTTGCAAAGTTAAGAAGCTTGAGTCATTATCTTTACATTTTTAGTGACTATGTCAAAAAGAACGAAAAAATAGAGGGAATTATTTTTTAATAATTATTTGATGAAGAAAGTGATACATTAGTGGTTTGAATCAAGTAAGGGGACCAAATTGATAAATATCAAAGTAAGGAGAAATTAGTATAAAGTTTGAAGTTATTTATGGAAGTTGTGTAGGAATACTAGATTTGGCAGTAAGTTTGAAAATTCACCATAAATTATACAAAAATGGTTAGATGGTGAATTTTATATCAATGTAAATATTTATTCGTCTAGTTTCGTTTAAAATAAATGGTGATTGATTTTGATTCATATATCAAAAGATGTGAATTTTTAAGTGATGAAAGATCAGAAAACAGAATAGCAGTCTGTTCCGAAATTCAATACTGGAATTCGACTTTGAAAATTTGCCATAAATCATACAAATTGAATCTGGGTTATTAGTTTATATGGTTGAAAGCTTATCGAATCTAGTTTCGTTTCCAACAAACGGAAACTGATTTCGAGTTCTAAGTTAAAATGTACTAATTTTTAATCGAATGAAGGTCAGAAAAATTACATAACAGTTTCTGTCAGGACAGCCCTGTAAACGGGAGTGTGATGAATTTTCATAATTTTTGTAGATTTTATTAAATTATGTGGCTTATACTGTTAGAACCGTTATTGAATCTAGTTCTTATGGTATAAAGGAAATTAAGATTTAGTAGGTAATCTGCCCTGTAGAAGTAAATCTTTGATGGTAGTGCAAGTTGACAGAAAATGGAAATTGAGACAATTTGTGTCTAATGTTGGTTAGCAAGCTTGGAGGAATTATATGAAGATCAAAATGGTCATTAGGGACCAAAAATGAGTTTGTGAACAGTATAAGGAAGGAAAGAAATTTATGGAAAATTTTTATGTTGAATGATTAAATAGCTTAATTGAAATATTGTTAGAAGTGAATCTAGCAAATGTTTATTTATATTCATGTGATAAATGAAGTTGGATTCAAATCAAAAGAAGGTTCGAAGTTCTATAAAGGAAAAATTGAATAGAGCTTAGTGAGGCATATTAATAAATGGCCAAGGTGAGTGCATTTCTATATGTTTGCATTATGTTGAAATTGGCATTGCATTTCTCTATAATACGTGATATGATACATTGCTCGACATGGCAAGATTGATGGAATACCAGGTACGAATGATTGTTTACATAAATGATGATGCATTATGCATACATGAAATATGGATAATGACAAGATTAAATGAAACAAGATACACCATGGGGATCCAAGCCCATAGTGCAAAATACACTAACGAGGTATTTATATAAGGAGCAAAGACTGTCCTTATATGAGGAGCAAAGAGCGTCCTCTCGAGTACGTACTCTACATGCACTACGGTGCAGATAGGCTACGAGATTTCCATGGGCCTTGTTGCGCGTAATAAGTGCTACGCAAATGTGCAAGTATACACGTCGCAAGTTATAGTATAAAAGATATCGTCTCCACAGGGATTGGTGCTACTTCAAGAATCTAGTCTCTTGCACTGTAAAAAGTAAAAACACAAGTAAAGGATTATAGGAGTTTAACTAATAACTAATCTAGAAAGCAATAAAGTAAATGAATAGATGAGATCAATTGAGAGAGAGATAGGCCAGGTTATCGTGAGTTGAGGTGTGATATCCGATTGGATCGTTTTGGTAAAAGAGTGCACGGGCAACTCAGTTGCCGTGGCAACTTGCACAACGGGGTTGCCTTGGCAACTAATCGATGGTTGCCTGGGCGACTAGTTGGGCAACTACTTGGGCTTCTGGGCAGCAACCTTCAAGGTTCGTCAGAGCGTTCTTCAATGGTTTCTTCTTATCCCTAAGATGAAACTCTAGCTACTTGTGCATGCCTTGATAATACATCCCTACGTGAATCAAGGGTGAACAACAACCAATCTTGCGCTCCTCTTAGCCGTTGAAATCCTTAACTTATTCCTAAGCCGGATTAATCTTCACCATCAATAGATTGAATAAAGATCATATTCATTCGTTTCTTGAATCTAACTATCCCGATATTAGATAAATAGATGAAATCACGAGATCCTTTCCCAATTCACTCACAAACAAGAATAAGAACCAAGAATGAATAAACCTTGAAATAGAAAAGTGCAAACTCTTATTACCTAAACAAAAACCAATAGTTTCTCACAACCACAAAACACAATAACCATAGCCAAGTAGATTTAGTTCATGGCTAGGTTCCAAAGAAACACAAGATAAATAATCCCTAGCATGAACCCAATCGAACAAGAAAGAAAAGGATGAAGAATGAGGCTTGTCGAAATCCTCCTTGCCCTAGATGCTTGTCGAAAATTCTCTCCTCTTGCCCTCATTGGACTTGTCGAAATTCCCCTATCTTGCTCTCTCTATGTTGTCGAAATCTCCATCCTATTTATAGGGCTAGGGCAAAGTCCTTCTTTGAGGAGGAGTTTAAGTTGGAATTAAATTATCTTTAAAGAATATAATTATTTATTATAATTGTATTCCTACTAGAACTTCTCCTATCTTCTTGGAATTTAATTCTTCTTTAATCTCTGCATGGCAATCAAATTCCTTTGGGTTTGGGCTTTGCTCCACGTCATCTTGGGCTTGTCTAGTCATCAATTTCGACTACCATATCACCTTTACTCTTGTCGACAATTGCCATGGCAACTGGCTCGGCGTCTCCTTCATGCATTGCCCTGGCAACTAGCTCGGCATCTCCTTCATGCATTGCCCTGGCAATTAGCTCGGCATTGCTTTGGCAAGTGATCCTGCACATACACACACAAAGCACACCAAAGCAGCATCTTTTCCACAAAAACTACCAAGTTATGTAATCAAGCTCAACGATCGAAGGAAACATGGATTAATGTATGAATGGCTAACTATGCAACTAATATGAGCCTAAGTCTAACAATAATATGAGTAAAAAGGGTAAGAAAAATAGTACTTTTGAACACTTATCAGGTCTCTAGCCAAACACGTTAATAATAATACAAGATGGTTATATAATAGATCATGAGCATGCAAATGACTGCATGATGATACATGAAGCATTGAAATTGTGACATGATTGATGACAAAGATGTTACATGATACATGATATATGATACATGAACCACGTGATAGTGATGATACATGAATCACATGATAGTGATGATACATGAACTATATGATACATGATACATGAAGCATATGATAGATGCTACATAAATTATATGAAATGATATTACATGGTATACATGATGATGATACTTGGTTTACATGCTATACAAACGATTACATGATATAAGCATGACCATGAGATGATACATGATATTAAGAAAGTACGATATATGATGAAAATTGTGAAAATGATATATGAAATTTATGGAATATGAGATACATGATAATCATGATCATTATGTTATGTTATTATGGAAATGTTTTAGGATGAAAGCATGTCCATGACAGAGAATATGTTATACAATATTAACATGAATTATATGATAGTTATAATACATAACACATGTACATTGTTATATACTAGCCTTGTTGTAGAGAAATATGAAATACATTCTTGAATGTCAATATATGATATAATGTATCATGAGAAATGGATTATGTTTTGTATAATTTGGTTTATACATGAGATGCTCTTTAAGCTTGCTATTTACAAATTTTGGCATATGAAGCTTAAATTGAGGTTTATGATAGAAATCCATGATACATGTGTTGCAAGTGATCTAAGTGTGCATATTTGGAAAGAATATAAAAGCATGAGAGGATTTTGGCATGAGATTTATACATTAGATTTGAATTAAAGCAGTTTTAAATGCATTGATGAGTGTTTTTGAGATTCTCTCACTAAGCTTATAGCTTACGCTCTCTTTTCTCATCAATACAGAGAAATAAGCATTTTCGAACATCAAGTAGGCAAGAAGAGATCCAAGGGTCAAAGTATTTTCAAGTATGGTTTTACAAATACTTAGTAGTAATAAAAGGCAATATGACCAAGTTGTAATTGGGAGGGTTATTTTGGTTACTCCAAGGTTTATACAAGTTATATTTGATGTTTTGGACTTGTAAAGTGCTCTATATCTGGTTTTGCGGGTTTAGGAAACATTATGCATGCTTGGGTAGAGATTATACCTATAGGGATATGGTTTGGATTTCTATGATGTGAATAATTCTCTACCATGCTTGTATGATTATGAAAATGATGCTTGAGATGTTATATGATGTTTAGGTGGTGTTTGAAGTGTGTTAGATTGAGCCAAAGTGTCATATGTTCGACCAAGAGGTCATTACAGGTTGGTCCGTACCGGTACAGGTCCTCAGGGATCGATATGAGGGGATCTATCTCGGCTCAATCTGGGTAAAATTGCCTAGGAATATTGATACGCTTGGTAACCGTATCGGTACACGTAGCTGTGAAATAAGACTAGTATCGGTACACGAGCAACCGTATCAGTACGCCCTTTAGTCACTAGAATCCATATTTTCGAAAACACATACCCGTATCGGTAAGCCTGAGGACCGTACCAATACGCCTTTTTAATTTTCATTCGTTACGATGCGGGAAGTGTCTGTACCGGTACGCCAACCGTTATTTTTGGTAATATACTTTTTAAGTTTGTATTTTTTGTAGTTTAGTCCTTGTTTCTTGATTATGCATTTAAATGAGTTTGGATGATTATATTAAGTTGAAATTTAACATGATTGTATGGAATATGACTAATTAAGGATTGATAACTTTAATTTTAAAGAAGTCCTCATATTTATCTGTAATTGCATTTTGGTCCCTGAAATGCAATCTTATGTAATTGAATGTCAATTCGACGCCCAATTGAGTTGTAAATTTAACCGTAGCCAGCATGATCACCTTAGGACTTAATTATGCATTTAGAAAAGATAAAATGAAAAAATGGACTGCTTTCTAAGTAATTCTTCTGGGCTTGTCTCGACAAACCCAATATAGCTCGCTCGGTTTAGTCTGGCGACTAGACCTGGTCGAGGGGGTTACACTTAGTGACAAAAATGATGTGAAACCTAGACTTATTAGATGGATTTTGCTATTTAAAGAATTTGACATTGAGGTAGTGGATAGAAAATGTACTAAAAATCAAGTAGTTGACCATCTCTCTAGGCTCGAGAACGCATGCGATAATGATATTTCATGTGATATTAAGGAGGAATTTCCATATGAGAAGTTAATGACTACTACGACATTTCCATGGTATGCTAACATTGTTAATTTTCTTGTTAGTGGTATTTTCCTTCTGATCTTATCAGCCAGGGGAGGAGGAAATTCTGACACGATGAAGGCTACTATTATTGGGACACGCTCTACCTTTTCAAGCAATGCACCGATCAAATAATCTGGAGATGCATAGCCTAGGAAGAACAAGAAGATGTCCTCTACTATTTCCACTCTACTCCATACGGAGGGTACTTTTGAGGTTAAAGGACTGCTGCAAAGGACCTACAGTCTGGATTTTTTTGGCCAACCTTATTTAGAGATGGCCAGGCATACTACAAGTCTTGTGATAGATGTTAAAGAATGGGAACATCTCTCGACGAGATGAGCTACCCCTGCAAGTCATCATTGAAGTTGAACTTTTTTATGTTTGGGGCATTGATTTTATGGGACCCTTCTCATCCTCTAGTGGACACTTGTACATTATGCTCACAGTTGATTATGTGTCCAACTGGGTGGAGGCAATTGCTACGACCAAGATTGATGCAAATACCATCATGAGGTTTTTGTACAAGAACAGATTCACTCAATTTATAGTACCTCGAGTTATTATCAGTGACTAGGGCAGCCACTTCAACAACAAGCTAATTGCTAAGGTGTTGCGAAGATATGGGGTTCACCATAAGATCTCCACAACATATCATCTGCAGACAAATGGACAAGCCAAAGTGTCCAACCGAGAGATAAAGCAGATTCTTGAGAAAGTGGTCAAGACAAACCACAAGGATTGGTCCTTGAAACTAGATGAAGCCTTATGGGCCTATCGGACCACGTTCAAAACACCACTGAGCATTTCACCTTATAGACTTGTATTTGGCAAGGCATGCCATGCACCTACAGGTCGAGCTTGAGCACAAAGCTTTTTGGGTTATCAAGAAGATCAACATAGACTGCCAACTAGCTAGAGAGAGAAGATTGCTAGAGTTGAATAAGTTAGAGGAGCATCGTCTGGATGCTTATGAGAATTTCAAGATCTACTAGGAGAAAACCAAGAGATGGCATAATGCAAAACTGATGCCTTAGCATTTTGTTGAAGGCCAAAAAGTCTTACTCTACAACTCTCGCTTAAAGCTCTTCCCAGGAAAATTGAAGTCTCATTGGTTCTTACCCATTTCAAGTTGTAAAGGTGTATCCACATAGTGCAGTGGATATCAAGGATCTCAAAGACGGCCCAATCTTCAAGGTCAACGGTCAATATTTGAAGGCCTATCAAGGAGCACCGATTTTTCATGATAAATTTCTGTCACGTTACTAGATGCTTAAGCATCCAATTCTATCGCTTTTATTTTTCTGCGTTGTTATTAGTTTTATTTTATTTTATTATCAGTTTTTCTTTACTAGTATTATTTCTTAGGTTTAGATTTTCTTTAATGTTTGTCTTAATTATTTGTTTTGGCATCTATTAAAGCATATGACAAAGTTGGAAGGACTTCCTAGGATTTTGGGGGGACGAAGACTTTTAGTTGATTTGGGTTATATGAGACAATGAATATTTGACGGACACGTGCGGAGAATGGGGAAATTATTGCGTACTTCACTCAAACTTTATTCCCTTCATCATCATAACCGCTCACTTCTCTCTCCTACTTTTGCCATTACCGGTACCAAATAGGCTGGGAACGGCACTCATGCTAGGATGGTTCACCAGTGGCACCTGCTGCTGAATTAAAAATTTTGGACGTATATCATCAACAATCACCTCTTGCCCACTAGAAATTGAGAAACCCTCTCCCTCCGTCGAATGCTGCTCTTACACTCTCTGATCGGTGGGCATGGCCTAAACCCCACACAGTTGATTCATGCGGCCATTGTTGAAAAAATAGTTTCGGGTCACTGACGGCAGGATTTGATTTTTCCCAATCTGATTCCCTTTGTTAAATGGTCGGGGTAAGCAAATGGGAGGGGAACACTATCTTCGAAACACCTGAAGGAATGCTCCCTTCTCGAGTAAAGGAGTTAAAGGGCCATGCACAACAATCACTTACGACCATTTCCCCTGCCCTAACCCTCTCAGCGACGGGCACCATTGCTACCTTCCTCCGGCCATATTTCTTGTATGTTCAAGAGAGAAATTTGGCAGTAGAGCTTTATTTAGAGAACAACTTCCTAACTCAAGGGTGGAATTCCCAGTGCTACCTTTTCACCTTCTTGGCGCCCCTACTGCCCCTGCCACTACTGCATAACCATCTCAGTGGCAAGGGTGATGACAATCAACCCACTACCCTACCACGCAAACGGGAGCAACCAGATACTGTTGTTGGTGCTTCCCACCGCCTTGCCAAGAAGACAAAGTCCTCCTGGGACAAAGGCAAGGGCATCTTAATTTGAGAACCTTCTCCACCACCCTAGTAACTCCTTGGGTATTGTTCTTTCCTTTTATTTTATTTTTCAATTTTTTTAGATTTTCATATTGCATGTTTTTTATTTATGTTGTTTTCCTGTTTTGCTTTTTCTTTTTGCTTTGGGGACAATACTTCTCTCAAGTTTGTGGGAGTACTATCACATGTAAATATTAGGTAAAATTTAGGTTTTTTTTAAAAAAATAGGTTTGTAAATAGCCTAGTTAGCTTTTAGGGTTCCTTTTGCTAGGGTTCTCTTGTTCTGAAATTGATGTTGTGTTGATCATGACATTCCTATGATGAACTTGTGCTTAAATGTATTTTGTAAGGTGTTAAGAGCTTTTGTGATTTGAACCTAGGGTTGAAACTGTTGTAGCCTTATCTCGCACTTTGCATGTTATATAAAAACTTAAGAAGCCTTAGGGAAATTCTAGGTCGACTCTCTGATGCCAAAGCATAATTTGATGTTAATAAACTAAATGATCAATGTATCAATTAAAGGCTTAAATAAACTCCTAGAAAATTCAAGAAAATAAAGAAAATCAAATAAAAACTCAATGTCAAAGGCAAATTGTTGAAGGGCACTCTTCCATGCATCTTGCTAGCTTAGTACACTAGGTGAGTTGTGTTTTCTCCATTTAACTTTCCTGGTAGGAACAGTAGTATAACATAAGAGTGAATGAAAGTCTTTATGGGATGACCCAGCTCGTAGGGCTTAGGGATGGGTTGTTTGCTCTACTCCATCTTCAGGCCTGAAGAGTAGTCGTGATAAGTTGAAGCCCCGAGGATACAGTTTAATAAACTTAAAAAGAATTAAGGGAGTATAACATTGTGCTTAAAAGAAAAAGAAAATGCTAAGGCAATAATATAGAGCAATCCTTCAATTTTCTAAGGCCATTAAGTATTGATTGCATGCAACACAACACTTACTAGACATATAGTTAGAATTGATCATATGAACAAATCTATAAGCTATGTTGATTTGCATATCTTTATTATTTATAAGGATTGAATTGATCTTGCAGTATGTCTTGGAACCTTTGAAACCATAGCTTAGTTGGAACCTTTGAAAAGATAGGTTGTTTTTAGTTTAGTTGTTAGTTTAGTTGGAACCTTGGAAACCTTATGTTCTTGTCTTAGTTTATAATTTAGGTTAGTTTGCATTGCTTGAAGACAAGCAATAGTTCAAGTTTGAGGGTATTTGATGAGTGTGTAGATAACCTATTTGAGTACTTTTTTACTTAACTTTTGCATGTGTTTAGGCTCATAGTTGCATTTAGGAGTAGTTTGCATGTAGTTATGGAGTTACGGTACCTACGCTTAATTGTTATATATTTTGGTACTTTTAATGGGGAAGGTAGTTCATTTTTGTGGTGCTTGTACATGAAGCTATTAGAGCTGGAGGAACGCTGAAGCAGAAAGATAGCACCCCTCTCGTGTTGAGCTGATGAGGCAGTAGAGTTGAAGATGAATCATACTTTGGCACACGTGGATTCTCACTTGATACGAAAATCATTGAATGAAGCAAGAAAGCAAGATTCTCTTTAAGAGGCTTCACGCGCTTTAGGGTTTCAAAAAAACCCTAGCTTTCTCGCCTATATAAAGAAAACTTGGGCCACAAACAAAAGGAGTTTGATCTTAGATGACAACCCCTTAGTCTTCAGCTACAGGAGAACCATAAGAGTCGAAGGTCTAGAGGAGTCTCTACACAACGAAAACCATCAAGAGAGGCTGGAGGAGTGCAGAACCTGCAGCATAGTTAGATAGATTGAAAGAGAACGTCAAGGACTTGATTCTTTATTTTCCTTTTCTTGATAAACTGTCATGTTCTTTAATACTTTTGTTATGGATGTTTTAGGCTCAGACATGAGCTAAATACTTTTGCTTGGGTTTATTGTTTCTAGGATATTATGCTTTGATTATTTCTTTAAGGCTTAAAGGCACAGTTGCCCCCTAAACTATGCATTTTTTCCTGAACTGCTCCCTAAAGTATTTTTCAAAACGTTTTGCCCTTTAAATCGTGACCTTAGTTACCCCATTTTGGAACGTCCGTTAAAAACAAAAATTCGGCCAAGCAAAACGTGCTATGTGCCACGTTTGACTAAAGAAATGTTGCTGACTCTAATAAAAAAGATAAATGACATATTAAGTATCTCAAGTTTTATTTGTATTCAATTTAGTCCCAATTTTTTTTATTTAATCACACCATTCTTTGCCATCTTCTTCAATGCACCAGCTCTCTTTCTCCTTTTTTCAACTTCTTCACCTTCCATCAGCTTTTGCACCGTCCATTAGCTTTGCCACCGCCATGGCTATACTCTTTTTCCTCACTAAAAACTTGTGTATTTCCAACCAACCACACCATTCTTCAACTCCCACTGCTAATGCTACATGGCATACATTCACTAAAGTTAATATATTTTGGCATGGTAAAATGTGCAGCAAGCTGCAAATAGCATTTAGATAAGAGAACATATGCAGTCTTACAATTCCTACAACTCAAGCACATTAAAGATATTAAAAAGACAAGTGATCCCAGTTAGCATTTATTTAGGCACCTGCAATCTAAGATAAGTGAAGACGACAGTTTCCAGCAAGTGAATCAATTTATCAAGCTGAACCAAGAATTTGACATTAATATATTCCTCAACCAAGGACTGAACACTTGCATGCTGGTATGTCTATCAAGCAAATAAAATGGATTAACAACAACGAAATCAGATGGTCCGAGTGCAGCCGACCACAGTAAAATAGAGGGAGGGATTGGCTAGTCATTAAGGGGGTTTATAATTTCTTACCTGTGCTAATAAACAGAGACTTATGATTGTCATGGGTGAATGGCACCATGAAGCATACAAATAATTAAATAAATCTTTTCCAGTAGCATTAGCAAGTGACTGTTTTAAAAGTTCCCGTAGCTCAGATAGCTCAGAAGAAGAAGAAAGAGAGAGGAGAAAAGAAAAAAATAAATTTTTATGATATTTCTTAATCTAATTTTATTTAATTAAATTGAATTTCAAAAACCTTAAGGACTAAACTGAATGAAAATAAAACTTGAAAGAGTTAACATGCAAATTACCCACTTGGTCCAAATCTGTAGTTATTGTAAGAGCTATCGAGAGAGGTCTTTTAACTATTTATCTATGCCTTAGTATCGAGAGAGTTAGGTTATACAAACATGAACAGTATGGCTAAGTTGTTAACTTGGTCCAAATTTAGTTTAGACATAAGTTTAGGATTTTAACGACTAATAAGGGGAGATTGAATAGATAATAGAGTTGTTAGCGTTCACGCAGGCATGTATTACCTTAGCTTCATTGTTATCAACTTCTAGGCATTGAGAGGGTCAGAAGTTAGTTAGAAACCCTGTCGAATATATAAAGATATATTGTCATCCGCTATAGCATTCAATTAAGTAACCAGCATAATTCCTAGGCAATAAACTCAACTTCCATAATCATCTGAATATCTGTTATAGTAGCTACTTGTCTTGATCATTGCTATCTTTACTTTTACTGCATTTAGTTTTGATGCATGATCGCTTCGTATTTATTAATCCAATCTATGTGGGTTTGACACTCTACTCTATCACTTTATTACTTGATCCACGAGTATACTTGTTCGAAATTGCATGCCTATTCATCGCACATAAATATTGAAACACAACAAATTGCCTTTGATGAGTTGTGTATTATTATTGGCAATGAGCATGCGATTTGGAAAGGCGTTGAAGATACATCTATGCATTCTACAGCCATCAAAAATGGTTTACTCACTATCAGTTCACGTAACATTCGAAATAGTAGAGTTATGTTCATGGAGAAGTTCAAAACTGATGCTGCGAATGACAAAGAGAATTGCGGCGAGAATGTAAAACTTTACATGTTTCAAACTGGAGTACTCGGAACCAACTGCACTAATGTTGGTCAATATGTCTATAGATTGGTGGCTCTTGGACGCTAATTTCATGCTAAAGATTTAGACCAAAGATATTTGGTAGGAAGGCTTAGTCTTAATCTTTGTGTTGAGAATTCTAGACCATCTTTTGAAAGATCACTGTTTGATGGCAACATGGTTACTGAAACGAACTCTCATTGGGATGATTTGAAGGTTGTTCACCGTGATCCATTGTCTGTGAATATAGGAGCATTACATGGGAAAACAATTGATACTGTGTATACATGGATTATAAAACGGTCAGTGAATCAGCTGTTAGCAATGGAAGTATTGTAATAGATCAAACTGAATTGTTGGTATTTAAATTAAGTCTTTAATTTCTGTTCGTTGCTTTGAATGAAACGGGGCATTTTGTGCCACATTTGTAAGTAGCTAAACGTTGTCGTTTATCTAAGGTAGGTTAAAAGAGCTGTTGTAGCCGTGAGAAAGGATATCGAATGAATGAATGACAGTTTCTTCCTCTAAATTTCTTATTCTTGGTCTCCCTTTGCTCTTCTAATTCTTATCTCCTTATTAATTCTTCTTCTTCTTAGTTTGAACTGTTACAAACTTGTTTCAAAGTGAGAATATATTATCCTTTGTACCTTTGGCGTTCCACAAAACTTTCGACAATGTTGTCAAAATTGGGGACTTAAAAAGCAGCAAGCTGACTCTCATCACTTGTAGATTGTAGATTGATTACAGTGACAAGTTACTGGTTTCCACAACATTAAAAAATTCAGCAAAAAAATTAAAAGAATTGATTCATAATAAATTCAAAATTACTTAAAAAAGAGTACAAGCAACTCAAAATTTAATTCTGTTACCCGAAATGCAGGGGAGGTTATAAGGCTTGTGTTAGGAATTTGATATGCGGCAAAATAACCAAAGTGATAATAGTTTAGATTAAGACATGCACAAGAGATAAGATTTAACATAGTTTAGCATAGCCTACCTCCACAGACGAGAGAAACGAATAATCCACTATCAACATAGAGCGCACAAAGAGTACAAATACATGATAACACTTGTAATCCCATTACCTGATATATATCCCAAAACTCGGTGTAACCAAGACACTCTTTCTAACGTCCCTACAATACACATTTCTACAATCTAGGCACAATAGTTGTAGAGTTGTAGAAATCCTAAAAGTGGTTGCATCTCTCCAGAGAGTAATTTTCTCTCTCATTCTCTCATATTTCAAAAGGTTAAACCTAGTATATATTTATAGACACAAATATTTGGTCATAAAAAACCTTATTTAATAAGATCTCTTACCTAATATAGATATTTACCTATTAAAGTAAACCCTAATTACCAAGTAATCTTCAACTACTAGAATTTCAATAAAACCTAATTTAATTAGCAATTAGAATCAAAATATAACAAATCTCCCCATTAACACAAATTCCATTCGAGCATTGGTCTTCAAGTCTTCAACAACTTCAATATTTATGTAAGCCAAATATTCGTTGAAGCACCGTCTCCAAGTATTCAACAACTTCAGTTCTTACGTAATATTCGTTGAGGCACCATTGAATCGATTTAGAATTACGTCTACAACTAAAAACTCGTTTCAACAATACTCCTCTTGCATGTCTCCAATATCGCTCCACAAAGTTCGTAGAAAAAATCTACCACAATCGCGCAGCTCGAACCATAGCTTTGATACCATTTGTTAGGAATTTGGTATGCAAAAAAATAACTAAAACGATAACAACATAGAACACGATATACACAAGAGACAAGATTTAACGTGGTTCGGCATAGCCTACCTCTATGGACGAGAGAAACGAACAATCCACTATCAACGTAGAGAACACAAAGAGTACAAATACATGATAACCCATGTAATCCCATTACTCGGTATATATATCCCAAAACCCGGTGTAACCAAAACACTCTTCCTAACGTCCCTACAATACTCATCTCTACATCCTAGGCAATAGTCGTAGAGATCCTAAAAGTGGTTATATCTCTCAAGAGTAATTTTGTCTCTCATTCTCTCCTTATTCAAAAGGTTAAACCTAGTCTATATTTATAGACACAAATATTTGGTCACCAAGAAACCTTGTTTAATAAGATCTCTTACCAAGTATTGATATTTACTTATTAAAGTAAACCTTAATTACCAAGTAATCTTCAACCACTAGAATTACAATAAAACCCAACTTAATTACCAATTAGAATTTGAGTCAAAATATAACAGCTTGAAAATTCCAAGTAAAACGACAAGGGAAATGAGAGAAAAACTAAAATTTAAAGGTAAAAGTGAGAGAGAAACGATAAGATTTTAACATTGATCATCAAAACAAGAAAATAAAAAATCACTGAGAAAACGCGACGGGAATGAAACAGTTTTAATAATATCCGGATCTAGAAAATGAAAAAGTGAAACGAAAGCTTTTGTATTGCATTACCAATAATTTCTTTACGAGAGCCACATTTCCAACATGAACAGCGAGGAAAAGAGAGGTGACGTCAGTTTTAAACTCTTCATACTCGAAGCGGACCTCACTTGCGGATTCTTCTCTCAAAATGACACTGGTCTTCCTCATTCTCAAGCAAATAGTATTGACAAAGTTGACATCGACAAATGGATCGTAGAGGCATTCAAGAGCGGACCTCAGATCGTCGGATAACGAAGCTTTGAGCAAACGCTGAGAAACTTCAGCCTCGTAGTCGAGGGAAACCACCTGTCTACTGTCGGAAAACACTGTCATTGTTTACACGCTTCGGTTTCTTTTAGGTAACACCGATACGTGGATATCACTTCAGGTGAGAAGTGGCATATGAGCATGGATGGACCAAGGGGTTGGAGGGACGGTCCCCGAAAAATTTGAAATTTTATTATTTAAAAATATTTTAAAATTTTGAGTAAAGTATCAAAATAGTAAATAAACTTTGTTTAAAATTTTTATATGGTAACTAAGCTTTTAAAAGTTACAAAATGAAGATTAAACTTTATGTTTTGTTACAAAATAATAACTCAGCCGTTAAAAACCGTTAAGTACTTAACATGACTGTTATAAAACTTCGTATAATAGTACATTTAATCTTCTATATTTACAAAATCAATCAATTTAGTCCTAATTTAAAAAAATTCACTAAATTTAACCCTCATTATTTACACATTCCTTTAAATTTGGTAAAATTTCAAAGTTGTTCTACTATATTCCCAGCCTCGCTACTTGCGGAAAGAATGGGTTGCTTTTCACTAACAAAGTCAAAATCCCATTTTATCGAGGGAAAGAAAAGTTTTCAATTTTTACATTTTTTTTCTAATTTTCTTCTACTTCTTTGTATGCTTCATGAGAATGTAATGGCATGGTTGATTATCTAGCGAAGGTAGGAATGGCCAGATGACAATTGTTCAAAGCTTGGTGGTAGAATCCGTTGCTTGCTTGTAGTTTATCAAATTTATTTGTGAAGTGTAGTGTTTACTATTATTTTTCAGGCGGTGTTAGATATTTTAAGTGATCCAGGTCCCCAAATTCATGAATGAACAATTTTGTATTGGGGAACAGTAAACTTTTTTGCTATCAATAAATGATATTTTGCTGATCAAAATAATATTTTAATATATTTTTTTTAAATTTTAATTTAAAATAATTTATAATTTATTAATGTTTGATATTTTAATGTTATAATTTTTTTACTTATTTTTAGTATATATTTTATTTTTAATCATATATTAATAAAATATTTTATTTAAATATTTATTAATTTTAATGTTATTTTAATATTTTGAATTTTGATATTTTCTTGAATTCGCATTTTTGCCTAAAATATCAATTTTACCCTCTTAACCAAAAAATCAGTTTTGCCCTCAAACTCGGTCAAAAAATTAATTTTCCCCTTTGCCATGTCACCTTTACACGTGGACTACCACATCAGCACCATAGATTGCCCGTCAGCACCATAACGATCAACGTTGGCTTTCGTCGGTCAAGGGGGAAATAGTAATGTAATTCGACTAGTTCATGGGCCAAATTGGTGCAAAATTTTCATAGGGCAAAATCGATAAATTGTGACTACTACAAGGGCACAAGTAGCCCTTAAGAAATAAATAGTTACAAAAGTAGGATACATTAAATCTCGTAACTATCAATAAGTGTTGGGTACAATGGTAAAGTTTATTATAATCTTTAGGAGAGAACATGGATTCAAACATTAGAGACAACATCTTAAGAGAAACAACCATAAACCCAAACATGAACCGTAAAACAAACATATAAGGTAAAATAAAAGTTGAAATACGAAACAAGCTCAAAGACAACTTTCAAATTCTTTCCTGGACTAAAACCCAACGAGTGGTACTAGTGAAAAAGAGAATATCATAGGAGGCCCGAGTTCGAGCAACTTTGTCTGCAAGATGTGTGTCTTATTGAAGGATTGAGAAAAAATATGAACACATACTTCCTTGTAATCACCTTAAGACTAGGTGTGTAAATGAGCCGAGCCTGAGTAGTGTTGAGCTCGACTCGGCTCGTTAAGAACTTGAGCCGAGTACGAGTCGAGTCCAATTAAATTAAATATTAATCAAGATTTGATCGAATCAAACTCGAATAGCTCGTGATCTTTCTCGTCACATTTACAGCCCTACTTAAGACTATTAAAAAAACTTTATTGGACTATGTTTAGGAGGCTAAAACCCATGGGTTCTACTTCTTGTTAATAGTGAGCCTAAGTAGACCCAAAGTGGCCCAAAACGACAGCAATACTATTAAATATCGCCCCACTTAGAACCGTGAATCTCGAAACCCGAAAAGAAAGTGGCGTCAACTGGAAACAAAGACCAGCACAGTACACCTCTCTCTCTCATCTGAATATGAAAAAGTTCATCAGAACTCAACTGCAAATTCTAATTTCGCCATGGCTTGAATTTTTTATTCTGATTTTTGAGGTGTTTCTTTCTCAGTTTCTGCTAAAAGAGTAGCTTTCATTGGCGCTGGTGTAAGGTACGGTTTCGAATTTTACACTTCACACATTTCTTCTACCGCTATTTTTTCTTCGTTTTGTGAAACTGTTTTGATAATTTGATTTTGAGGGAAAAAAAAGATGATATATGAAGTACCTGGAATTTGGAAAATTTAATTCGCTAATTTCACCTTTTGAAGTTTGGATGATTTTTTTTTTTTACTAATATATATATATATATATATATTTTGGGAAATTGACTAAAATCAAGTGGACTATCGGCGGCATACAAGTTGAAATCACAAGGTTTACATGTTACGGTGTTTGAAGCCGAAGAAAGAGCTGGAGGGAAGTTGAGAAGTGTTTCGAGGGAGGGTTTGATATGGGATGAAGGAGCAAATACTATGGTGAAAGTTCTTTCTTTTCTTTGTATAATTTAAAATTAAACCATCTATTTAAAAATTCTTGTCCAATTGTTGACACATTAGTTGTTTTCGTCAAAACTTATTATCAGTACAGCCATACATTCAAACTAACTTAATTTTACAAGCAAATCATTATGAGCTCAATCTGCATACATGATAGTTATCAAAGCTCAAATTTTGTTTAAATACAAGGACTAAAGCATATTTTGATATTTTTTTTAAGTTTCTTTTCTTGTTAAATAGATGGTAAATGCGTGTGTAAAATTTAAAATGCAATGATGAAATTGCTTTTTGATGTGAATGTTTAATTTATTAGTGCAGACTGAAAGTGAGATTGAAGTGAGATGTTTGTTTGATGATCTTGGTATTCAAGATAAGCAACAAGTTGTAAGTGTTTCTAATTGTCTTTAGTTCTATCTGTTGCATTGTAAATGATGATTTAGGGGCTGTTAGTTATAAGTTTGTTTATCCTTCAATGCCACGGTCTTTGCAACAGTAAAAGAACTAGGATTCTCAGCTCGATGGAATGGAAGTCTTATCTTTAATCTCTTTTTTTAGGGGGTGGGAGTAAGCAGTAAAATTTTAGTTTTATACTTATCTAAACTTAATAACTTATATGTAATTAAATGTCTTACCACCCATGCCTGCTCCATCGCTTTCTCCATGCTTTGCAAGTTTTCTGGTTTTAATTGAAAGCTTGGAAGTTCTTGAAGGATGATACTAAAAAGTGAGGGTATCACTTTTTTAGATTAACTTGATTATTGGTGATTTAATGCAGCCGATTGCACAGAACAAACGGTATATTGTGAGAAATGGGGTGCCTGTATTGGTATGCTTCTAATGTTCCATCTTTACTGCTGTTTGAGTTTACATCTTCTCCAAGTCTTACACTCTGAGATATGTTGATACCTGGATCTAACTGTGCTTGCAATCTCTGCTTGATTTTTTTGGGCGTTAGCTTCCCTCACATCCCATTGCATTATTCACAAGCAACATTCTTTCAGCAAAATCAAAGGTTTGTTTTAATCAATAAGAATATTGAGTTATTTTAGTATGCAGTCTTTTTGAGATATTTTTGCAACAACAAACAGTCATATTGTAAAGTGGAGCTCCCTCCTTGCCTTAATTGCTTTCGCTCATAATATTCCTATATAGATCCAGTTCTGCTTTTGCAGTTTCAGATTATTTTGGAGCCTTTCTTGTTGAAGAAAAGTGACGCCTCAAAAGAATCTGATTCTTATAATCAGGAAAGGTGATAAACTCAATCTAGGATTCATAGTTATTTATTACATACTTTTGTTCATCTGACTCTCGTGTTGCTTGAAGAAGTGCCTTGTTTCTTTACTGTATCTTATCAATTTTCATGCAGTGTGGGAGGATTCTTCCAGCGCCATTTTGGGCAAGAAGTATGTTTTGCTTTCTAATTCCTTTAGTCCATGCATGCTATATTTCCCACTATCATTTTACCAAATATATCCTCTTAGGTTTTCTTTATTTACTAGGGTTCTGCATTGACATGTGGAAACACTGATTTTGATTACCTGAAACAGTGCAAAAGATTGAACTTTGATGTTGATCTACTTACTGATTATGCTTTTATAAGGTTGTGGATTACCTTGTTGATCCCTTTGTCGGTGGCACAAGTGGAGATCCCGAATCTCTTTCTGTGAGTAATGCACCATATATTTGGATTAATCTATTTAAGTCTCATGGAAGGAAGCATACTCCTATTTACATAAATAATTAGTGTTTTGGCTGCTTTCAAGAGCTGTGGTTCATGATTGAGTTGTGAAATGACACTTGTTGCTGATGCTTTGTTTTCATCCTTTTACCTTGTTATGTTTAAAACAGATGCGCCATTCCTTCCCAGAGCTATTGGATCTTGAGAAAAGGTTCTGTAACCTTTCCTCTATTCCTCCATATCGTTTTTGGCTGAATAAATTGGAAATTTTCCTTTAAATTTATAAGTTTAGATTTGATGTCAATTTGTTCCTAGACTCATTAAATTGCTTATTCCAAAAGGATTACAGGAAGTTGTTATTAGGTTCCCAAGGCACTGGATGATTGATTAGACATTAGTACTAATATGAAACTAATATTCTATGGTTTAGAACTGCTGATAAAATCACTATTGGGGACTTTCCAGTCAGTGTTATGTTGCTTTTTTTTGCAATTTTATATCATTATTTTAACATGAAAAAACATTTAGTCTTGAACACTCAAATTATAGTTTTGGCCTCTGATATTTGTTTAAAGTTACAAGAGCATATTTAAATTTGGATTTGGTGTGTTGGCACTTTAACTAAAGTCTGCCACCAATGTGTGTGAACAAAAACTATATCTAGCTGCATTGTGAATTTTTATTGTATGGATCCATTATATTCTTAAAATGGTTCGGGTTTACTGCATGTTAACAAATGCTTCTTCATGCTTCATGCTACTTGCTTGTCAGGTTTGGCTCCATCATAGTTGGAGCATTTAAATCTAAATTATCTGCCAAAAGGGAAAATCATGAAGAAGCAAAAACTTCAGTGAAAAGGAAGGCTCTACGTGGCTCATTTTCCTTCCACGGTGGAATGCAAGTAACCAACTTATGGATAACTTTTTCTGTTAAGAGCTAAGTTTGTTTTCTTTATGCCTATTCTTTTTTGCTGTATTCTTTCTATATTGAACAGACTTACATTTCTTATTCATCATGGAATTTACATATTGCACTGTTTTTACAACTTACATTTCAATATGTTCTTTAATGAAGATTTTGTATCTTGCATATTTATTAACCATGAACATGGATTGTTTATCCAATACCACTTTTCCCTCTTTACTTTGGTGGAAGCTTTATCTGAATTAATGTGTAGAACCTCCTTTTTGCATACTTGAAATAGCTTGATGGATTGAGACATCATGCAAGTTTTCCTCGTGAAACTGTACCGTAGATAATGCTGCTGAAAATTTTCCATGAAAATCATGTTAGAAAATTTGTATGAAGGCTGTTAAACGTATGGTTGAATTTTTATATTGAAAGAATGTTTAACAAAAATCTCCATTTTAATTTTCTTTACCATGTCACAACAATGCATACTTAATTCCAGCCATTTCTTTGCATACCTATTCCTTATCAGATTGTTCTCAGGGTACAATTTTAATCAAAATATTGGTTGTAAGTTATTGAGAAAAATAGTTTCTTGATTTTATTAATCAACTATATGGGAATATATACACATCCAATCTTCCTATACTAGGTAACATAATAAATACAATATATTTGGCCTAATAATCAACATTATGATCAGCCTACAAATCTGTAATAAACCACAATCAACACTCTTCAAGCTGGTGAGTATACGTTGTAGAGTCTCAGTTTGGATGTAATTTCATCAAAGGTGGTTCTTGGAAGTGCCTTGGTGAGTGCATCATCTAATTGTTGATGAATAGGAACAAAATTTAGCTTGGCAACCCCACTAGCAATTTTTTGAGAAATAAAATGTTTGTCTAGCTCCACATGCTTAGTTCTATCGTGATGTACTGGATTCTTTGCAATACTAATTGTAGATTGACTATCACAGTGAAGCGCAAAGTCTTTGCTGTGATTTAATTTTAATTTTGATAAAAGTCTCTAGACCTAGATTCCTTCACATATTTCATTTGCTAATGCTCTAAATTCTACCTCACTACTTCTCGAGACCACAGACTGTTTCTTACTTCTCCAAGTTACTAAATTTTTCCCAAACTAGAGCACAATAGCCACTGGTAGATCTTCTAGATGTCAGCTCTCCTGCCCAGCTTGCATCTGTAACTTTCTACTATTATTCTTAGTAAAAAATAAACCATGTCTTGGTGTCATTTTCAAGTATCTAAGAATTCTCATCACTACCTCTAGATGTTTTTCCCTAAGATCATTCATAGATGGGCTAACAACGCTGACTGAAAAAGCAATATCAGGGTTTGTGAGTGATAAGTAAATAAGCTTACCAACCAGTCTCTAATATTGTTCTTTGTTGGTGGGAATTCCTTTGTTGTCAGTCCTAAACTTTAGGTTGTGCACCATGGGCGTCTCAGCAGGCTTGCAGTCTAGCATCTTTGTCTTTGAAAGTAAATCCAGTATATACTTCTGTAGGTTAGTTGTGTTGAAATCAAGTGTTGTAATCTTATCTCATCTAATAGTTTGAATTTGAGAGTTTAAACCTAGATAAACTCTATCTCATTAAAGGATAAGACTACTCTAGGTTAACTACTTGTAAAGCCTATAAAAGGATTACTATTGTACAACATTTTGAATAAGATTTTACAGAGAAACACTCTAAAAGGTTCTCTAATTTCAACATGGTATCATGAGCCAACAACGGTCTTGATGCCGTCTGTAATACCCCAAATTTTACTAAGTTGATTAAGGATCATTTAGTACTAAGATAATAGCTTAAAATTTATCTTAGTGACTAAAATGACAAAAATGCAAAAATTAGGATTTTTTCGATTATGGGTTATGAAAAAGGAATCTCTGAGATTTAAAAGCATCAAATGATAGAGGGCAAGTTAATTAGGGTACTCACAAAGTTTGGTCAAAATTCGAGGAAAATTGGAATGGAAATTGAATTTTAAAATTTAGTGACCAAAATGAAAATTTTGAAAGTTTTGTGGTTAAAGTGTAAACTTTAAAAAAGTTTAGGGACCAAAGTGTAATTTTCAAAAGTTATGTATTTTAACCTCGTAAATGAATAGTTCACCCTCAAGAGTGACTTTTCCATGTTACTCGGATTTTTTGTACGGAGCTTGTATTTTTGGCTATAAAGCAATAAAGTTTGGAAGAATGTTCGAATATTCGGATCGAATCGAATATCCAGGATATTTTGAAGGATGATAAGCCAAGGTTGATTATTTCATTTTACATGTTTAAGATATTTTCTTTGTGTTGGAAGAATTTGAACCCTTGGATTTAAGTTGATTTTCCATGCTAAATATGAGTCGTCAGATGAAAAAGGGCAAGATCGTAATTTTGAAAAATCACATGGGCAAAGTTGGTAAACTACTAATTCAAGATTAAATCTATGTCATTGGATGAAAGATGATATGAGGAGCATTATGGAAATATGGAATTTTCGAAATAGATTCGATAAAGGTAAATCGTAGTAGAAGTATTTTGTGAATATCGGGAAATCAGATTGAATTGAAATTTCAGAGGTTGTTCTATAAGCCATGGAAAATCATAAAATGATATTTATGGAATAGTGGTCGGTTGAGAAGGAACTAATTTAGTTAGATTCTAATAAATGACAATTTTGAAACAAGCTAGTAAATAAAGAATAGTTGGAAGGCATATTTGTCATTTGACAAGGATGGCAATTTTAAAATATTTTTGAAATGTTAAGGACATTTTTGGAATATGAAATATACATGGATTTAATCTTGGTCCTTGATTTTAGATGAGATTAAATTAGCCATTGGATTTAAAGGCTAAATTGGTAATTTCACTATTTAAATGATTTAAAATCCATTTAATAGTTGCAAATAGTTAAAAGATGAACAAATCTCATCTTTTCCAGCCTTGAAACGTGGAGAAAGAGGGGAAAGAAGAAGAAAATTTTCCTAAGCTTGATTTAAGCCTCAAAACTCGATTTTCAGGTAATCTTCTGAACTGCAAAGTTGTTCTACTCTTCAAACTATATCTTTTGATGTATTTAATTCATGGAATACATGATTGATTGATGTGAATTTTACATGAGAAGGAAATTAGGGTTTATGAACAAAATTGGGGCTTTTGAGATTTTATGATTCCATGGTTGAATTTAAGTTGGAATTAAGCTTATATGATGTTAAAATCATGTTATTGAGTTAGGATTTAAACCCTACATATTTTGGTTTGTATGAAGAAGATTAGGGTTTATGGATTTAAGTCTAACTTAGAGTTTGTGATGTTGGATTAATGATCTAGTAAGCTTGATTTGTTGTTTGGAAGCAAAGCCTTAAGTTAAAACTTATAGGGACCAATTCGGCAAGCTTCAAAGTTAAGGGACCGAATCTGAATTTTATGAATTTGGAGTGTATTTATGTAATTAATGATGTTGGAAATGTGAAATTGATGTTAGGATGCTAAACCGATGTTAAATTAAATTAGGGACCATTTTGACAAATTGTCAAAATAAAGTGACCAAATAGGCAATGAATTTTTGAATGGGGATTAAATCTGATTTTTGGTTAAAATAATAGAATTAAGGTAGTAGTGTTGATTTGAGGACTAAATTGCAAAGTTAAGAAGTTTAAATCTTTAGCTTTGCATTTTAGTGACTATTTTGGGCAAAGAACGAAAATTAGAGGGAATTATTTGAATAATTATTTGATGAAGAAGATGATAAATTAATGTTTGAAACAAGTGATTGGACTAAATTGATAAGTAGAAAAATAAGAAGTTAGTATAAATTAGAAGTTGATTATGGAAGGCTATGATGAAGATTGAATTTTGGCAGTGACTTTGAAAATTCACCATAAATTATACAAAAATGGTTAGATAATGAATTTTATATTGTTGTAAAGATGTGTTCATTTAGTTTCGTATCCAACAAACGGAAACTGATTTCGAGTTCCGAGTCAAAAGATATGAATTTTTAATCGAATGAAGGTCAGAAAATTTACAGAGCAGTTTCTGTCTGTGACGGGAGTTTGAGGAATTTTTATAATTTTTTTAGATTTTATTAATTTATGTGGCTTATACCGTTAGAACTGTTATCGAATCTAGTTTTTCCAGTATAAAGTAAATTAAGATCCGGTATGTATTCTGCCCGATATAAGTAAATCTTTGAAGGTAGCGCAAGCAGTTTGAAAATGGAATTTGAATCATTTTGTGTTTAAATATTAGTTAGCAAGCTTGGAAGAATTATTGGAAGTTCAAATTGGTCACTAGGAACCATAATAAGTTTTTGAACAATACAAGGAAAAAAGGAAAAATATTTGGAGATTTTATATTCGAATGATTATATTAGACAGTATGGTTAAGTTATTGTTAGATTTGAATGTAACAAATATTTTATCGTATTCATGTGATTAATAAAGTTAAGTTCGAATCAAAGAAGGTTCGAGGTTCTATAAAGGAAAGGATCGAGTAGAATTTAGTGAGACATGCTAATAAATGGCCCAGGTGAGTGCAATGCATACATAACATGATACATGGTTGTTTTATACATCATTGGTAAGACTTGCGTTAAGTTTACCTGATTTATATGTTGGCATGATATTTATGTCATTGATCATATATTTGACATATTTTAAATATGTCAAGGGTTGAAAACAAATGCATTGATCACTAGTTATTGATGATGGTATGCTATGAATGTTATTTCGGGTATGAACTGCTCAATATTATATTATATTGATATACATTGCCATGGATGGAATAAATTCGGGAATTTTGCCCAAATGAGTCATTGAGGGATATGGTATAGTTGACATGCCATAGAGTCCAGCAGCACGCTGTATAATCGGGAATTCGGGATAGCACTATAGTGTTAAAAGTATACTTAGTGTATGGTAAGCACAGTCTTATAAACGTGCTGGATAATTGTTAGCACAGCCTTATAAACATGCGGGATAATGGTTAGCACGACCTTATAAACGTGCAGGTTAGCACTTCGGTGCATATTCGACTTGCGTAACCAGGGTCCTCAAGGTTATATTTGGGCTATGAAATCGAGAACCGGGAAATCATTGATAATCGGGTTATAAATAAAGGGATAATAAATGGTAAACAAGTCAGAGAGTATATGAACTCTTGGGGCATGTTTATATGAACACTCGGGACCAATGGCAAGTATATCGGTAAGAAATTTATATCCGGTTTATATTATGTTGATACATGATTAGTATGATGGTATACTTGTCTAGTGATCATGATGCATTTATACATATGAGGCATATTATGATGACTGGGCGAACATGAAAATCTGATGACATTGACATGTAGGAAATAATTACTAATGCAATGTGAAAGCTAATGCATTGGCATATATCATGCTATATAAATGTAGTCATGATCTTTAATAAAGTTTAAATTATTGTTATTAATTTCCTTTATTGCTTCACTAAGTTCTTACTTAGCGTGTGTTTGATTGTACACACGTAGGTAAATCAAGGTGAAAGGGAGAAAAACATTGCATCAATATTGGAAAGCTCAACAGGTAATCACAGTAATGACATCCTAATTACAGTTTGATTATTATAGTGGCATGTATACTTACTAAGCTTATTGAGTGTGATTGTCGTTTCTAGAAAGATTCAAGGTTAAGAATAACCTTAGGTGATGAGTTGCATACTAAGATAATTGATTTAAGATTAGAAACTCGAGTAAATAATTTAAGTCAATTTTTAATAAAGTTAAGCGTGCTTGGGCTAGAAAAATTTCTAGATGGGTGACCACTGAAAAATTTTATAAAAATTTTAAATTACCCTGATCTTTGAATAAAGAAGTCATAGCATTTTCGACTCGTATCCGGTGTACGGATTGGGGTAAGGGGTGTTACAGATGTGGTGATGAATAATGAGTGTTTTATAATAAAAAAATGGAAACTTTTAGCATAATGGGGGAGGGGTTATCTCGGTTTGTAGGAAAGAAGAAGAGAAATAATTGCATGCTTTCTTCTCATCTCCCTCTGCACCAAATATTCCATTCAAGGAAAGCTTTTAATAAGCCTGATGGGAAGCATGAAAATTCACTCTCCTGGTCTTCAATTCATGGTTTTTTTAAATAATTTGGTAAGTTTACTTGGTTAGCAAAGTATGTGTGTTAGGATATCCATGGAATTAGAAATTAATGATTGAAAGATTTGATTTTAAAGTGGAATTTTAATTGATAAATACATGTATGTTGAAACTAGGTTGTACAATATTATTGCTAGTGAATTCTCCCATGTATTATAAACTTTAGGAGAATTCAGCCTTGGACTTTGAATTATGTCTTGGCCGAATGTTTTAAGAGTGGACTAAATTGAGAAATTTTAGAATGGTCAGAATTTGACTTAGACAAGGATTTACGATTGAAATAAGGGTAATTCAAATTTTTGTATGGACTTTTGTCTTAATTCGAGACTAGGGAATGAAGGTTTGACCGAATGTTACTATTTATGAATTTAAAATTTGTGAAACATTGAATAGTGCCTAGAGTTTATTATTAAATAGTGATTTGAAATAGAATTAAGGGTTAATTTGGAATTGAGAATTATTGAATAAATTAAAATTTGATTTTTTTTAGGAACTTGCGATTGATTTAAGGAGATAATGTTAAGCATTGGGTGGCCTTAGTGTTGATTTAGTGAAATCTGCCCAGAAATGGGTACATTGGCAGTAAATTTAAAAATTCACTACAAATCATGTAGGTCAAATTAGGGAATGATCCTTATATGTACAAAACCGTGTGTGAATCTAGTTTCGTTTACAATAAACAACAATCAATTTGATCTGTAAATCGAAAGTTATAAATTTTTGAGTAAGTGAAGGTCAAAAAATCTGTATAGTAGTTTACTCTCAGGACAACAATAACATAGACTTTAAAAATTTGCCATAAATTGTATAAGATGAATCTGAGACTATAATTTATATGGTTAAAAATTTTATTCAGTCTAGTTTCATTTAAAACAAACGGAATTGAATTCTGAGTTATAGAACATTTTTAAAAAGTTTCTTTATGAACAATGCAAGCTGCCTTGTGTATTTGATAATATGTCTTTAATATTTGGTGAGAGAATGAAAACTGTTTGATAGTGTATATGAAGTGATAGGTTATTAGAATGAAAAAATTCTATTAAAGGAATTGAAAACCATGTCCTGTGATGCTTTGTAAATTGTTTGGTGTTTGCGTATTGTTCTTTGTATGCTTTATGAATTGGTTGATGTTGTGTGATTAAAATGAGTTTTAATGCATGGTTTATAGTTTTAATGCATGGTTTATACTTTGTTGTATGCCTAAAACAAGAGTTAGTGGTGAAACAAGGTTTTGAAGGGGGTTAAGCAAGCTAAAATTTGTGGTTGGGATATCAAGTGAGTGTAGTTTATGCATTCGGGATGGCAGGGTATCATCCGATCTTTGTTTACTTGATTTGTTATGTTTAAATCATACTTAAGGCATAGCATCTTTTGTAAGTTTCTTTACTATACTGGCATTAGATATGCATATTTTACTTTTCTATGTTATGATATCTTTTGTTAAATTGAAAAGATGGATTGAAACCTTGAAATAAGCTTGAATCAACAATGGAGTCCTAATTGGAGCTAAATGCTCACTGTTAGAGATTAGATTCCTAAATTAAGGAGATTGAGTAAGATTTGTAAATATCTTTTATATGTTAGGATCCCTATCTCTAAGGGATTGTTTTACTAGAATTAGTCTCTTTCCTAGTTTAGAAGCTACCTAAGTTAAGACATAGGCTTGTATATTTATTTGAAAGTTTCCTGTATGTTAAGTGTGTGAAAAATACAATAAAATTCATGGCTTTTGACATGGTATCTGTTAGTTAGTATGCATAACCATGTGTTGTAAAGAGTTTTAGATAGAGTAGAAGTTGTATGTTATCTTTACTTTATCTTAACTAGTAGTTTGAATTTTAAATTTGATCTTTGTAAAGGATAAAAGTCTTATCCTATAGGTTAACCACTTGGTGTTAAACACCTCTGTAAAAGTCTATATAATAGACTCTCTTTTACTAATGAAAAATAAGAAAAACACAGAGAAAAACTCTGTTTCTCACAGTATCAGAGACACTTGTTTTTGGGTCTTAATTCTCTTGTTGAACAGTTCCTTTTAGTTTGTATCATCCCTTGAGAGAGTAAGGCACTTGATTGACAAAATATGGTCGATGGGGTTGATTACAGCAGTACTGAAACTGCCCAAGGAAGCACAATGAATGAGGGAAGTCACTCTAATCCTATAGGTGACTTACAAGACATACAAGCTGCCTATAGATTAAATGGTAAGAACTACCTTAAGTGGTCACAATTGGTTCGAACCTTGCTAAAAGGAAGGGGTAAACTCAGTCATCTCCTTGGAATGAGTCCTAAAGAAGGAGATCCCAGATTCGAGGCTTGGGATGAACAAGACTCATTAGTTATGTCTTGGTTATGGAATTCAATGGTGCTTGAAATTAGTGATACTTGCATGTTTCTTAGAACAACCCAGGAGATATGGGTGGTTGTAAAACAAACCTATTCGAAGGTTCGAGATGCTGCCCAGATTTATGAAATCAAGAGCAAGATTTCAGCCACCAAACAGGGAAACAAATCAATTATAGAATATTCTAATCTGCTATAGAATCTTTGGCAGGAAATGGACCACTATCAATGTATTCAGATGAAATGCAGTGAGGATGCAACAATTCTAAAGAGGTTTGTCGAAAAAGATAGGATTTATGATTTTCTTGCTGGACTAAATATAGAATTTGATGCAGTGAGAGTCCAGATTCTAGGAAAAGAAGATCTACCCTCATTAAATGAAACTATTTCTATCATTCGTGCTGAAGAAGGAAGAAGAGGAGTGATGGTGGTTGAAAACAATCAGATAGAAAGTTCAGCCTTGGTTACTAGGGCGGTTCCTGAAGGACTAACACGTCTGGAACAACAAAATATTGAAGGTAGACCAGAAGCAACAAGGACTCTTTATGGTGTACTTACTGCAAAAAACCTCGCCACACCAAAGAAAAATGCTGGAGGTTACATGGGAAGCCTCAGTCAGCAAGTAAGAACTTCACAGAGAAAGGAAACTTTGCAACGGGACAGAGCAGAGCTTATGCAATCAAACAGGTGGCTAAGGAGTCAGATGAACAATCTGTCGAGTTCAACCGAGAAGAAGTAGAAAAATTGAAGAATCTACTGGAATCTTTAGAAAAACCATCATCTATAGGTACATGCAATCTGGTTTTTTCAGGTATATCCTCTTCCTTTTCTCAGGACTCTAATGCCTTGGAATCATCCACCCACATACCTACCCAAAACTCCTGGGTAATTGACTCAGGAGCCACTGATCATATGGCTAATTCATCACTAAAGTTCCTCACCTACACACCCTGCCCTAGCAACAAGAAAATCACAGTTGCAGATGGTACTATGGTGACAGTTGCTGGTCAATGAGATATAACCACTAGTAAAACCCTACAGCTTAAAAATGTCCTACATGTGCCAAAACTATTTACTAGCATTATTTCTATTCCGAAGCTTATCCAAGATACTAACTGCAGTGTTTTGTTTCATCCTACACAATGCATTTTTCAGGAGCAAGAAACGAAGAGGATGATTGGGCGTGCTAGGGAAATAA
This sequence comes from Hibiscus mutabilis, assembly GCA_019671005.1. Lineage (NCBI taxonomy): Eukaryota > Viridiplantae > Streptophyta > Magnoliopsida > Malvales > Malvaceae > Hibiscus > Hibiscus mutabilis. Next base: position 30,980,722 of record CM033728.1, read on the forward strand.
ATGGCCTATACTACCTTGAAGATCTTGGTGGACCAACTAGAGTTTTGATTACTCAACCATTGTCTTTTTTATCCGAATCTACAACCAATAAAGACCAAATCTGGCTACATCATTTTCGCCTTGGTCACCCATCTTTTTGACTTTTAAAAATTATGTTTCCCTCCTTGTGTAAATCCTTAGATATTGAAGAATTTCATTGTGAAGTTTGTGAACTTGCAAAGCATAAATGTTCTTCTTTCCCAACAAGTAATAACCGAACCAACAGTCCCTTTACTCTTATTCACAATGATGTTTGGGGGCCTTCTACAATCCTTAACATAACTGGAGTTAGATGGTTTGTGTCTTTTATAGATGATTGTACTAGGGTTACTTGGATTTACCTACTGAAACAAAAATCAAATGTTACCTCAACCTTTAAAATTTTTTACACCATGGTTAAGGCTCAGTTTGGGGCTGAAGTAAAGAGAATCAGATCAGACAATGCCAAGGACTACTTTAACCAAGTTCTATCCCCTTATTTCTTAAAAAAAGGTTTAATCCACGAATCCTCTTGTCTAAATACTCCCCAACAGAATGGGGTAGCAGAAAGAAAGAATGAACATCTTCTTTCCATGACTAGAGCCCTTTTATTTCAAAACAAGGTCCCTAAAAGGTACTGGGGGGAGGTTGTGCTAACTGCCACTTACATAATAAACAGACTACCCACTAAAGTCGTTGCATCCCAAAGTCCCCTTCAAACCCTTACAAATTTCTTTCCCAATTTTCGTCCATCTTTTAACCTAAAACTGAGGGTATTTGGGTGTGTTGCTTTTGTTCACATCCATTCTCAAAGCCGAGGAAAACTTGATCCAAGGGCTGTGAAATGTATATTCATCGGCTATTCCTCAACTCAAAAGGGCTACAAGTGCTGCCACCCACTTACAAGGAAATACTACACCTCTGCCGATGTCACTTTTGTTGAGAAAGAGAATTATTTTATAGTCCCTTATCTTCAGGGGGAGATATCTTTTAGGGAAGATAAGGATGCAGATTTGTTTTTACTTCAGCCCCTTATTGATCATTCTACTCCTACTCCTACCCCTATATATCCTACTCCATCTTCTCCTCAGTCAGAACATAATACTCCTACTCCTTAAACAAACATTAATACCCCACAGCCCAATATTCAAGGCACTACTTGTCCCCTAAGGAGTTATTCGAGGAGGAAGGCACCTGTGCAGATTCAATCATCCCCTTCTCCTGCTCCTGCTCCTACTCTTATACAATTTGAGGTACATTTTGAAACTCTCTCTGAACAAAATGAGGCTGAAAATGTTATATCTGCTTCTGATTTTGAATTTCCTATTGCTATTAGAAAAGGAAAAAGAACCTGCACCACCAAACACCCCTCCTATTTGTTTATAACCTACAAAAACCTATCTCCTAATCACAGAGCCTTTCTTACTAGCCTAAATGACATTACTACTAAAACAGTATCCGAGGCATTAGAAAATGAGAACTGGAAAAAGGCTATGAAAGAAGAAATAGAGGCACTGGAGAAGAATAAGACATGGGATTTAGTGAAGCTGCCAGAAGGGAAGAAAACAGTAGAATGCAGATAGGTGTTTACTGTCAAGTATAAGTCAGATGGTTCTTTTGAAAGGTACAAAGCAAGATTGGTGGCAAAGGGGTGCTTTAAAACCTATGGAATCGACTATCTTGAAACATTTGCCCCGGTTGCAAAGATGAACACAGTGAGGGTCCTACTTTCCTTAGCAGCTATTCAGGGATGGAGTTTGCAACAGTTTGACATTAAGAATGCCTTATTTCATGGGGACCTTGAAGAGGAAGTGTACATAGATATTCCACCTGGATTTGGTTCGAATACTAGACAGGCAGTTTGCAGATTGAAGAAAGCTCTATATGGACTAAAGCAGTCTCCAAGAGCTTGGTTTGGAAGGTTTATTAAAGTAATGCTAAGACAAGGTTTCAAACAAAGTCAGGGTGACCATACTCTGTTCGTGAAACACTCTCCTTCAGGGGAGTAATTGTACTATTGGTGTATGATATAATTGTTACAGGAAACGATTCTGAAGGAATTGATAGTTTAAAGAAGTGTTATAAAAGAGTTTGAGGTGAAGGAGCTTGGAAGATTAAAATACTTCATTGGTATTGAGGTGGCACACTCACAGCAAGGGATTTTTATATCTCAGCAGAAGTATACTTGGGACTTGCTGAAGGAAACTGGAAAATTAGGATGTAAACCAACAGAAACTCCTATAGAAGTCAATCACAAGCTTGGAGAGACAAAGGAGGATGATATGGCAGTTGATAGAAGTTCATTTTAGAGACTCGTGGGAAGGCTTATCTATTTGTCACACACACCGACTGCACATAGCATATGCTGTTGGAGTTGCAAGCCAATTCATGCACAATCCTAAGGAATCACACCTAAGGGTTGTAGTCCAAATTTTGCAAGACTTGAAGGGCACACCGGCAAAGGATTTACATTTAGAAGAGGGGGAACTTGACGCTGAAGCATACACATGTGTAGACTATGCAAGATCCATAAGTGATAGAAGGTCAACCTCAGCTCTGCACTTTCTTTGGAGGAAACTTAGTTACTTGGAGAAGCAAAAAAATAATGTGGTGGCTAGATCTAGTGCAGAAGCTGAATTTGAGCTATGGCATTGGGAATTTGTGAGTTATTATGGTGAAGATGATTTTAGAGGACTTGAAGGTAAAATGGAATGGACCAATGAAGCTAAATCATGATAACAAGTCAGCAATCAACATTGCTCATAATCCATTCAACATGACAAACAAAACATGTTAAAGTGGATAGACATTTCATAAAAGAGGAACTTGACAAAGGGCTTGATCTGCTCTCCTATGTGACCACTGGAGATCAAGTTGTAGATATACTTACCAATGGATTACCTGGTAAGTGTTTTCAGAAGTTAACAGACAAGCTGAGGATGGAAGACATCCATGCCCTAGCTTGAGGGGGAGTGTCAGAGATTAGATTCCTAAATTAAGGAGATTGAGTAGGATTTGTAAATATCTTTTATATGTTAGGATCCCTATCTCTAAGGGATTGTTTTTACTAGAATTAGTCTCTTTCCTAGTTTAGAAGTTACCTAAGTTAAGACATAGGCTTGTATATTTATTTGAAAGTTTCCTGTATGTTAAGTGTGTGAAAAATACAATAAAATTCATGGCTTTTGACACTCACTTGCCATAAGACACCAAATAATGTTCCTCAAGCTTTAATGCTTATGTAATGAACTCTTAAGTTCTTTGGAGCTAAATTACATGATGTATTTAGAATTGTCTTTTATATGAGCAGTTAATGATTTGTTTTCTCATGATCATGTTAAGGTTAAAAGATTAGAATGCGAAATATCTTGTATGACTTGAAATATGAATGGAAGGTATCTAAGAATAAAAGATACAGAATATGCACGTATGTATATATATATTGGTATTGATGCTGAGAATTTAAAATACCTTGCAATTGGAATAGTGAAAGCTTGGCAAAACTAGAGAAATGCATGGAAAAGGGTCTACGTCTAAAGCTTATACATTAAGCTTACATATTCAAATATTTCTTATGAAAGCATGGTATGGAATCATTGAATTGTTGTATTTAATAAGATATTTTTTTATTGCTTAAACCAAAATTTTTATGTAATTGTTTGAAATTATCTAATAATGTTAATGTGACCTTTAGGTGAAGAAATTTGTTTTCAATGCTATGAACACATTATTTGTATGCTTGGTTGAAATGATTGAAAATAGATGCTTAAATCCATGATAAAGTCTTATTAGATTTTCATAATTATTTAGCTTTGTTTTTGTATGCTCACGAGAAAGGCGCAAGTTTAATTTGTAAGGATCGTTAAAGTTGGAATGAACTATATGGTTTTAGTATTCATGATAGATAAAGTTATGGAATTAATAATGGCCTTTCAAGATTTTACTAAAATGCATGCTTTGAAAGTTTAGGTTACACTAATGGCTAAATTCTTTAATGGTGATCAATGAACCAATCCTTGTTATGTCTTGTTAATGGATAAATTGGTTACGATTTGAATGAATTGTAAAAGTTCTAAAGAAAATTTTTGTAAGCCCATTAAAAATTAGCTAGAGTTATGCAATTCAGTGATTTGATTTTTGTTTCTGACTCATTGTATCACCGTTTTGTTTTTTGGAAACCTTCTTGATCCGGTCTAACTACTAAACTGGATAGGGGTATTTTATTTTGGTATCAGAGCTAGAGTTTAGTCGATTTTAGGACTAAACCAAAGCTTATTGTATGTTTGCATTCTACATATGCCACCTAGGAGTTATTTGTTTGATATGTGTGACTTGCAACTAATATGATCTTATTATTTCTGTTTAGTATCCAAGATGGTTGTTTAAATATTTGAATTCAATAAGTTTGAATTTTACAACACATGTTTGAATATAAGAACTATAAGTTGCTCTTGAGAAAATTTGAGGACAAATTTTTCTTTTAAGGGGAAAGAATTGTAACACCCAAAAATTGGGCTAGTATTTATTTATTTTGATCAACGATACTGTATGATTTATTAAGAATGGGAAATCATATAGCAAACGTTAACAAGCGCCCCATTAAAAATCTCCTTAAGCCTAGATGAAAGAAAAGTGTATGACTCATTAACGAACAAACGGACCAACACCAAAGTAAGCAAGAAAAACAGAAACAACACATAAACAAGTTGGCACCAATCCCACCCTACTCACATTGTGCCATGTCTAACACCCCTCACAACCTTGCCTGAAACAACATCCCGCGCGTCACCCCCTCCCATACAAGGGCATTGGCTAATCCACTTGCCTCCTTAAAAATATTATGAAAGCTAATTGCCCCAATGCTATCACACTCCTTATCTATAGAACCAAACACCTCCCACAATCTCCATGGCCGACTAAGCGAATGTAAAACCCATCCCAACGCAACCTTCGAATCCGACTCCACCACTAGGCATCGATCCGACCAACAAGACCCAACATAGTAGGACACTGTAAACTTGATCGTGCGTAGATCTGACACATTCGAATCAAGGCAACCAAGTAGACCCAAAAAAGTGCCAAAATCTTCCCCTGATCATCATGCAATACACCACCAAAGACTGCCGGCCCAGGCTTTCAACGAGTCAACCCATCCACATTAAACTTCAAAGAACCATAAATTGGAGGCTCCCAACAAATTCCTGCTCGAAAAGGCCTCAAGTTGCTGATCGTACTGCAAAAACTCGGACAACTCCACCACAAGGCCTCACTCACATGAACCATATCCTTCAATGTTTTCACCCAGTAAAAGGAGCGTAATTTAAGCAAAAATAATCTCAGTCAAAGGTAGGCTTTTTTGTCAAACACCATCTCATTTCTAGCCAGCCAAAGGGACCACAAAAGAGCCGCAACACAAGACAACCAATGGCGTTTCTCACCCGTGAACGAGTAGTGAAAGCCCGGTACAAAAAATATTTGTGTTTAAATGTTAGTTAGCAAGCTCGGAAGAATTATTGGAAGTTAAAATTGATTACTAGGGACCATAATAAGTTTTTGAACAATGCAAGGAAGAAAGGAAAAATATTTAGAGATTTTATATTCGAATGATTATATTAAACAGTATGGTTAAGGTATTGTTAGATTTGAATCTAATAAATATTTTATGCTATTCATGTGATTAATGAAGTCAAGTTCGAATCAAAGAAGGTTCGAGATTCTATAAAGGAAAGGATCGAGTAGAATCTAGTGAGACATGCTAATAAATGGCCCAGGTGAGTGCAATGCATACCTAACATGATACATGGTCGTTTTATACATCATTGGTAAGACTTGCGATAAGTCTACCTGATTTATATGTTGGCATGATATTTATGTCATTAATTATATATTTGACATATTTTAAATATGTCAAGGGTTGAAAACAAATGCATTGATCACTAGTTATTGATGATGGTATGCTATGAATGTTATTTCGGGTATGAACTGCTCAATATTAAATTATATTGATATACATTGCCATGGATAGAATAAATTCGGGAATTTTGCCCAAATGAGTCATTGAGGGACAGGGTATAGTAGGCATGCCATAGAGTCCAGCAACACGCTACATAATCGGGAATTCTAGATAGCACTATAATGTTAAAAGTACACTTAGTGTATGGTAAGCACGACATTATAAACGTGCGGGATAATGGTTAGCACGACCTTATAAACGTGCGGGTTAGCACTTCGGTGCATATTTGACTCGTGTACCCAAGGTTCTCAAGGTTATATTTGGGCTATAAAATATGGAAGCCAGGAAATCATTGATAATCAGGCTATAAATAAAGGGATAATGGTTAGCATGGCCTTATAAACGTGCGGGATAATGGTTAGCACGACCTTATATACGTGCGGGATAATGGCTAGCACGGCCTTATAAACATGCGGGTTAGCACTTCGGTGCATATTTGACTCGCGTACTCAGGGTCCTTAAGGTTATATTTGGGCTATGAAATTGGGAAATCATTGATAATCGGGCTATGAATAAACGGATAATAAATGATAAACAGGTTAGAGAGTATATGAACTCTCGGGGCATATTTATATGAACACTCGGGACCAATGACAAGTATATCGGTAAGAAGTTTATATCCGGTTTATATTATGTTGATACATGATTAGTATAATGGTAACTTATCTAGTGATCATGATGCATTTATACATATGAGGCATATTATAATGACCAGGCAAACATGAAAATCTGATGACATTGGCATGTAGTAAATTATTACTAATGCAATGTGAAAGCTAATGCATTGGCATATATCATGCTATATAAATGTAGTAATGATCTTGAATAAAGTTTAAATTATTGTTATTAATTTCCTTTATTGCCTCACTAAGTTCGTACTTAGCTTGTATTTGATTGTACACACGTAGGTAAATCAAGGTGAAAGAGAGAAAACCATTGCATCAATATTGGAAAGCTCAACAGGTAATCACAGTAATTACATCCTAATTACAGTTTGATTATTATGATGGAATGTATACTTACTAAGCTTATTGAGTGTGATTGGCATTTCTAGAAAGATTCAAGGTTAAGAATAACCTTAGGTGATGAGTTGTATACTAAGATAATTGATTTAGGATTAGAAACTCGAGTAAGTAAATAATTTAAGTCAATTTTTAAAAAATTTAAGCGTGCTTGGACTAGAGAAATTTCAGGATGGGTGACCACTGAGAAATTTTTTAAAAATTTTAAATTACCCTGATCTTTGAATAAAGAAGTCATAGCATTTTCGACTCGTATCCGGTGTACAGATAGGGGTAAGGGGGTGTTACACCGTCACCACTGCTGCCATCATTAATCTGAAATAGATCGACGATTTGATTTTTCAGATGCACATCGTTTTTCTTTTCTACTGTTATCATTAGGCAGCACTCGTTTCTTGGCTTCTCCCTCAAAGGAATCTTACATCTCTGGTGAAATTTTTACTCATTTAATTTTGTTGTTTTGTTCTCTATTTAGTGGTTCTATCTTATCCAATAAAAAAGATAGATGAAAATGTTATAGTTTAGCCTTAAAAACTATTTGGTTCTATCTTAGCCATCCATCTTAAAAGATAGGAGAATCGGTTCTAGTTTAACCTTAAAAACTAGATAATGTTTTTTAAGAGATTCTACATCAAAGATCCAAGCTAGAACTCTAGTCTGTGTAACTGCCAGCTTGAGGGGGAGTGTAGATTCCTGTGATCACTTTCTACATCGTTCGCATCAGACCTTTGCTTTCAGTGCCTTAATCTCATCTTCTACAGCCTTCTTCCATTTTGGATCTTTCAAGGCTTCATGTACAGATTGAGGAATATACACTTTATCAATTCTGGCAGTGAAGGCTCTAAATGAAGGCATCAGCTTCTCATAAGCCACGTACTTTTGTATCGGATGACTGGTACATTTCCTGACACCTTTCCTTTGAGCAATAGGTAGATCAGATGTATCAATTGAAGGGATAATAATATCATTACTCACAGATTCCATACCTTCTTCATCCTCTAGGGATAATGGAATTGGTTCCAGTTCTTGAGCAGTCCTAAGCTGTGTAGTTTTCTGTGAAGTAAGCCTTTTCTTCCTTGTATAGACACTTAGTTTCCTTGTCCCAAGTTGAGTTTCTGAAGAAGGTTTTTATGGAGTTTTAGGAAGTGAATCTGGTATTGGATATGCGGGTTCTACATGGAGTATTGGAGGAATAGGATCTGTTATGGATGTAGGAACATTTGTGGTGGATAAAGGAATGTCTTTGGTACATATAGGACTGTTTATGGTGGATGTAGGAATATATATAGGTAGCTGGACTGGTTGTAGCTGAAATTCATCAAAACTCTCCCCCTGGATTTCAGAATTTGAGAAAAAAGGTTGTAATTCAGGAAAGGTAACATCCATAGAAACATAAAATTTACGGTGACAGGGGAATAACATTTATAACCCTTCTGAAGAGGAGAATACCCAAGAAAAATACACTTGATAACCCTTGGATCCAATTTACTTCAAAACTACTTATGGATATGAACAAATGCAGAACACCCAAATATTTTAGCAGGTAATGTAAACGACATAGGTTTAAAAGAAGAAAACTGTTTAAGAAGAACTTTCTTAGGAGTTTGAAATTTTAATACTTTACTGGGTAGTCTATTAATGAGATATGTAGCAGTAAGCAAGGCTCCCCCCAAAAATGCTTAGGAACATTAGAAGAAAACGACAATGATCTAGCAACCTCTAAAAGGTGTCTATTATTCCTGCCAGCCACTCCATTTTGCTGTGGAGTATCCACACAAGAACTAATGTGTATAATGCTTCGCTCTCGAAGAAAATTTCCCAAAGTAGTAGTAAAAAATTCACTCCCATTGTCAGTTTTCAAAATTTGAATTTTGCTGCGAAATTGAGTTTCAATCAGCATATAGAATTTTCTAAATATACCCTCAGTTTCAGATTTATCCTTCATTAAATACGTCCATGTAGTTCTAGAATGATCATCAATAAAGGATACAAACCACCTACTCTTAGTAATATTCTTGACTTTAAAAGGGCCCCAAATGTCACTATGGATGAGGGAAAATGGTTGAGATGGTGTGTAAGACGATTGAGGATAAGGGTTTCAAATATATTTTGCAATCTGGCATATATCACAAGTAAAAGATGATGGAATTTTATGAATGAATAATTTGGGAAACAATTTTTTGAGATAAGAAAAATTAGGATGTCCAAGGCGAAAATGCTATAACAAAATTTCATTGGAACTTAAACTAGAAATTTGGGAGGAAAAACAAACAGAATTAAGAGTGCAACTTGGTAGGACTTGTCCCTTGGGAAGTGCTTGGCCTTTAATGATGTATAGTCCACTACACAGCTTAGCACTGCCAATTACTTTTTCCGAATCCATTTCCTGAAAAATGCATCTATGCAAATTGAATTTAGTATAGCACTACAAATCACTACACAATCTGCTAACAGATAAAAGATTGCATTGTAAATCAGGAACATAAAGGACAGAGTTTAGCACAATATCCTTATTAAGAAAGACTGTTCCAGTCTCTTCCACCTCAGTCAATGACCCATTTGCAGTCTTCACATGCTTCTTGTGATGCTGTTTTGTAAGAGTCAAAAACACATCTTTGTTTCCTGTCATATGATCAGTAGCACCAGAATTCACTATCCATAGAATTTGAGTAGTGTTGGAGAGAAATGAAATACTACCATGCGGAATACTGGATGTTGTAGGTTGATCAGCAAGACAAGCATTCAGTTCAGATCTTGAACTGATTTCTGATATGGAAGTGGTATGCATTGCGCAAGATTTTAGAGGATCTAAAAAACCCAAACTGATACCATGTAAATAATAGAGGTTTTGTAGCAGAGAATAAATGTTTTCTCTGTTTTAATTCATGATTTATAGAAAAGAAGTGAGCCCCTTTTAGGACTAAATTACAACAATCATAGCTAAGTATGACTCTATCTCTATCTATTATTTAAAAGATTAGAAATTTAAATTTAGATAAGATAAGATAAGATTTAACTTATCACTAAGTTAGATAAGACTTAGCTATTTAGTTATTTATTAGGACTAAAATACATAAAAATATATTTACAATCTACATAGGTGAGTTATGTGCCGCTATCCGTTATAATTACCACCTTTAAGGAGAATGTCAAGAAACCCCTTGAAGGATTTGGAGTTCTTGTACCTTCAAAGGAGCAGCAAAATGGTTTAAAATCTCTGTAATGCTCGACTATGGTACAGTGCATTTAAGATTATCTTGTATTTGTTTACTTAGTGTGTTCTTTTTATGTATTTTCTCTTCTTCAGGTACACTTTTTTCATCTGTAATGTTACCCGATCGTGCACCTAATAATTTGTATCTCTATACTACCTTTGTTGGAGGAAGTCAAAATAAGGAGCTGGCAAATGCCTCGACGTATAGAAAAAATTAATTGCTTTTTTTTACTCTACTTTTCTTACTCATTGTGTGCTTATCTGTTTTTCTAATAATTCTCACTGGTTTAACATTGTTTTAGAGATGAGTTGAAGCATATTGTCACTTCTGATCCTCGGCAGTTGTTGGGAGTGGAGGGAGAACCAACATTTTTGATGTACATTAACCATTACCTTAGCATTTCATATACAATTTTTGAATTTAAAATGTATAGCTATGTTATCCTGAGGACTTGAAACTTTCCTAATGGCAGCCATTTCTACTGGAGCAAGGCATTTCCCATATATGGCCGTAACTATGCATCGGTATCGGAAGCCGTTGAAAAGATGGAGAGAGATCTTTCTGGATTCTTTTATGCAGGTACCTGCCTGCCCCTCTAGTTGAAGTTTATAATATAATAACTCATTCGTACTCTTCATTCAGCTTATTCTTGCCTGACACATTTGAGCATAGGTATAGGTGTTGTACCGTCAAGTATATGTAAAAGCTTTAAAAAAAAATTGAATATCATCGTGTTGGACAAATATATGATATTCATTCCTTTGTGTCACTTGTATGGACTATGAACCATGTCGGATGTTGGTAGGTAACCACAAAGACGGATTATCGGTAGGCAAATCGATTGCTTCTGGGAGGAAAGCAGCTGATCATGTAATCTCATATTTGGAATCCTCACATCAGAAATTGCTCAAACGATGGATCACCATTGATGTAAGAATTTGCAGTGTTGGTTAATTATGAAGTTAATCCTGTCGTTTTACTGCCTTGATACTTTCTGTTCCATACATTTGGTTCCCAGAATGCACACCAACTATACCATTAGCATTCAGCTGTAGAGACATGCTAACAATCTGCATGCGCTATAAATATTAAAATATAAAAAAGTAACTGCTGTTAATTTACATGACATAAATTTTAAACAAGAATTTGATATGTTATTAGACGTCGTGTTGATTATAGCTTGAGAAATGTTTTTCTTTCTTCAAATATTAAAATATATAGAGTTAATCGACTTATTTCACTTTTTTAAATAGACATCGATATTTTTACTGTGATACTTTTTTTTTTGTAATTAGACATGTAACAAATTAGTTTTTATTTCAAATATTTACAACCTAAAAATTAAAGTTTATTTGAATAAAGGTGGATGCTGTTAATATACTAACACGGTATGGGGTATAACACAAAAGATGTTAGAATTGTAAACGATTAATGTACAGGTGATATAGTTGTTGGATTGTAAATGCTTTTAGTTTTTTGGAACGATACATGAAATTATCCCCCAAAAAAGAAAATTAAAGTTAAAGAATTATTTTAGATGTAAAAGAAATACAGGACTTTATCGACATAGATATTTTGTGAATGTCAACAGATAATTTCAGTTATCTTTATCATATTTATCATTTAATCTATTCCAAATAAGGATAATTCTGCAGTAAATGTCATGTATCGTAATGTATCATTATTCATATGTATTGCAATGTACCATTAACTGTTTTAATTGGTTTTGAAATTCTAAGGACCGAAAGTATTATTATCCCTTTTAGAATAAAATTTTAAAAAATAATTTTATATTAATTTTTTTATATTTTCTTTTATTTTTTAATTCACAAAATAATTAAACTTTTATTACTATAATAATTTTTACATTCACTTTAATTTAAGAATAAAGTTCACAAATGGTCACTAAACTTTGATCAATTATTCAATTTGGTAACATTGACCAAACTTTCATTTGCTTAAATGTTACCATTAAACTTTTAGTTTTGTTACAACTTAGCCACTGACCCGTTAACAACTGATAAAAGGGGATGTGGCCATTAATAATTGGATGTTTGGTTACCAAATTGAATAATTGATCAAAGTTTAATGATCATTTGTAAGCTTTACTCTTAAATTAAAGTGAATGTAAGACTTATTATAGTAATAAACGTTTAATTATTTTTTGAATTAAAAATAAAAGAAAATCTAAAAAATAATATAAAAATTATTTTTTAAGATTTTATTCTAAAAGGGGATAATAACATTTTTGGTCGTTATAATTTTCAAATTAATTAAAACAGTTAATAGTATATTGCAGTACATGAATAATGGTACATTACAATACATGGCATTTACTGTTATCCTCCAAACAAATAAAATAATATGGTTATGAAAGCTTCTTCTTCTTCTTCTTCTTCTTCTTATTATTATTACTATTATTATTATGTCTAAATAGTATCTTTAAATAAAAATGGCGTCAAACTCTATACACAGCGCCAGAAGGGAGGACGGCGGTTGTGGACCTTGTATATCGATAACCTTTTCAAACAGATCCATTGTAACGGATTGTGGCATGTTTATGATCGTCATGGAATGGTTGTTGACACGTTTATACCGATAAAATTGATGAAAAGAGGATCTAGATTTGGTTTTGTGTGGATGGAATCAGAGAAGAATGCAAAACGAGTGATCGAAAGGCTCAATGGGGCGTGAATCTATGGATCTAAAATCCAAGTTTAGATGGCTAAGAAAAACACAAGAGACTCATTCTGGCAGCGGAAAAGAGACCAAGGATCCCATGATTCTAGAAAGGTTAAGGATGGAGGAAGGAATATTGAAAAAGGACAGATTAAGCCGATACCAGATCAAAAACGAGTGATTGGAGTAGTGGAGGAACGAAACATGGATATTTTACGATGTAATGCAATTGGACGCTGTATTCGTAACACATCACTGATAGATATGGCAAAGAATTTCTCTGCGGCCACTTGAAGGGGTTCTCGATTATGAGGATATTCTGCTCCTATATTCTGTTCATGTGTAAAAAGGAGGACATACAGAAGAAAATTTTGGAGTCTCGAGTGCTGTTGTAGTGGTTTGATAGCGTGAAAGAATGGTCAAAAGATGTGATAGTGGAAAGGAGATATGTCTGGTTGAGTGTCAGTGGAGTATCAATCCCAGCATGGTCTCAAGCCACGCTAAAAAATATTGCCGAGATTTGAGGATCATTGGTGAGATTAGCTGATGAAATTCTTGAACCCACATCGTTTGAAAAAACAATTTTAATCGAAACTTATATGTTTACCAGAATTGATGAAATAGTAGAACTGGTTGTGAATAGTTGTGTGTATCCGATTAGAATCCAAGAATTTTAGACCATTGTTCGCAACATTCAAGGTGAGGGGCAAATCAAAATAGATGATAAGAGTGTGGGTGTCCAGATCAGCGAGCAACAAAATATACGAAACAGTGGGGATAATGCAACACCGATTGGAACAATTATGAGTGTGGAGGATACATCAGGCGAAGGCATACAGTTGAAAAACAAGAGTACGCGAGCCTCGAGCGAAACGGTTGTACCGAAATATATAGAAGAAAAGGGTAACACTCACACTAGTGATCTTCTAGAGAGATTACAAGACGTATTGACTTCATGATGATGGATAGTCAAAAGGAGATGGTTGCTGGGGTTTCGGATGAAGAGGCTGGTGTAGTGTCCCGTAATGAAGAGGAAACAATGGGATACGATGTAATGTACTGTGTTGAAAAGCGTAGGCCAGTGGCCCATGAAACGGTGTCCAATGCCTGGGCTTGAGGAAACAATTGCTATAATGACACCTAAGGCATAAATAACTGCATATAAGGGGCTGATAAAAAAAGTAAGGGATACGCCTAAATTAATGTTAAGTTTTGGCCATCAAAGAAAAGAAAAGCAGCCGAGCAAGGAATAACCAAAAGGGGGAGAGGCAGATCGAGAAAAAACAAACCTCAATCCAATAGGATAGCGAATGGATCATTGTCGGATTCAAATTTTATTAGTAGAAAGAAGACAAAGAAACCATTGGTTTGGGGAAAATTGTGGGAGCATTCACTATTGGAAATGAGGAAGAAATCGTGAGGATTATTACATCGCTGATAGAAGGGCACAGTGAGGGGAAATAGTGTAGTGACAATGCGGGTGTTGTCGTGGAGCATTCAGGGTATGGGAGTGAGATCAAAAAAGAAAATGATTCGTAATAGGTTGCGACAACACCGGGGCGAAATAGTATGCATTCAAGAGACAAAGTTGGAAGATATTTCCTCGGAGGCGGTAAGTGCTATTTGGATTTTGTACTGCCTTGATTTTATTTTTACCCACGCGATTGGTCGATCAGGGGGGATATTGATGATTTGGGAAGAATCGTGTTTCAGGGCAGATTTCAAGAAGGTGAATCGATATTTTATTCTTGTGATCGGCACATGGGTAAGGGAGAATTGGAAGTGTGGCATTATTTGTATTTATGCACCATGTTAGGTGGATGATCAGAAGGAATTGTAGGAATTATTAAGTGTGCATATGCTGGAACATGAGATCCCTTGGTGCATATGTGGTGATTTTAACATGGTTCGTTCGTTGGAAGAAAGGCGTGGCTGTGTAGGGAGCGTGAATGGATAGAAAAGTTTTTGAACTTTATGAATGAGATGAACCTGATTGATCTCCCATACAACACTGGAATGTTGATGGAGCATTTCATAGGCCAAAGGGCATTCGGCAGAAGGTATAAATGCCATATGGACATGTGAATGTTGTTTTCTCTTGGTCCTCCAGTGTGATAACAATCTAGTTGTACCCGGAGTAACCATCTAGGAAGCAATAGTAGGGTCTCCCTACAAGCTTGTTGAGTATCTAGTCAATGAACGACAATGAGAAGTTGTCATTTTTCGTGGCTTTGTTCAGCTTCTGGTAGTCAATACAGATCTTCCATCCAGTGATGATTCTAGTTGGGAAGATTTCATCAGCATCTTTCTTTAACACTATCATGCGTCTTTTCTTCGGCACACACTAGATATGACTCACCTACGAACTATTTGAGATAGGGTAGATGATTCCGTCATCGATCCATTTGATGATCTCCTTCATAGCCATAATCCTCATGATCAGATTGAGTCTCCTATGTGGCTCTATCGAGCTTCTGTGATCATTTGCAAGCAAAATCTTATGCATACACAAAGTAGGGCTTATACCCTTCAAGTCAACAATAGTCCAACTAATAGATTTCTTATATTGAGATAAGACATGCAGCATTTCATTTTCTTGGTCAGATGTTAAGCTAGCAAATATGACAACAAGAAACATATTACTCTCCCATAAATATACATATTTTAATTATGGGGGAAAAGGTTAAAGATCAAGTACCAGCGGATACTCCAACGATGGCTTTGGAGATTTAAATTTATAGTAATCCAAAGGTTCAAAGGATGTACTTGGCCTGGTAAGCACAACACTGGATTGTTCAATCTCTCCCTTACCTTATTCTTCAACTTTTTGTATGGCCTCGTCGAATTCAGATTGTTCCATAGTGCTAAGCACATTGTTACAACATATTTTGGGAATGTTCTTTTAGACTAGGGTTTCCTCACTTTGCACAAGCTGGCATTCTTCATAGTCATCTGCGTACTTGCGAGTGCTGAAGGCTTTGAGTGTGATCTTTTGGTCGTTCATCTTTACGATAAATTCACCCTTCTCACAATTTATCATAACACGCTCGGTGGCAAGGAATGGTCTTATGAGGATGATGGGAGCATTATCGTCAGCTTCACAATTAAGTATGATAAAATCTACCTGGAAAACAAATCCATCCACCTTGACTACGACATTTTCAATTTTGCCCTTGGGTCAGACTTGAGAACGATCGGTCAATTGAAGGATCACCGATGTAGGCTTAGCTCTTCCCATGCCTATTCTTGAAAATATAGATTTTGGCACCAAGTTAACACTTGCACCGAGATCGCATAAAGCAAGACCAGAATAGTTTTGACATATGGAACATAGTGTAATGCCCTGATTTTTGGCATAGGAGTTTTCTAGGTTGATTAGAAGGTCCGATGGATCGGATTAGAGGATTTGAGTCAATTTCGAGATTAATTTGAAATAATTTTTTTGGGTGAGATAAAATTGTGGGAAAATATCCTAAAATCATTAAATAAAATGTTAAAGGGTTTGGTGAAATCAATTTTACGAAAATAGATTTCAAAATTGGACATTTTGGTTAGTGACCAAAATGTAAAGTTTTAAAATTATTTTATGACTGTTTTGTAAAAAAGGTCAAAACATAGAATCTTAAAGGAGCTATTTGGCTAAAGTCTAATATCATACTTTTCTCTTTTAATTGGATATTTTAAAAGGTTTAAAATGAATCATAATTAGCATTTAAAGAAAACTTTACGTAACTAACTTTTTACCAAAAGATTTTCTCCCAAATTCTCTCCATCCAAACACTCTTTTACACTTCAATTTTCTCAAGTAAATACTTGATTTCAACATTCTTTTGATTTCAAATGGATATTCAATGGTTTCCTAACAAAGCCTATCTGATTTGATCTTGTTTTCTTAAGAAAATTCATCCAATTAAGAGGAAAGCCAAGTTTAGAGGTGATATTTGTTCTTCTCCTCTAATATAAGGTTATTTACTAAAATTTCCAAGTTATTGATCCTTTACATATGTTTTCTAACTTGATTTGATGATTTAATTATGAAAAATTGGTTAAATCAAGGTTTAAATGGTGAGATTGATGTATTTTTGTATATGCTCTGTTTTGCTAAGTTCTTGATTGATTCTAATCATGATTTGATGTTTAATAATGTTAATAAGTGGGCTTTAACATTGGAATCCCAAAACTAAGTGAATCTCTAATTTTCTAGGTTGTTAGTTGTGAGTTTTTGGGGAGTTGTGGAGGTTTAATGAATGCTGGAGGTATAAGGATGTAATTGTGTTTTTAGATGTTAATTGATGGGTTAAAATTTTAGGTTTTGGCTAGGTTAAGTTTGGAAGATGTTTGATGTTGATTTCGGTTGTTGAGGAGTGAAATTGGGTAGTAGATGTTGTTGATTTATGTAAATTGATGTTGCTGGACTGTTGAATGCATTTTGATGCATTGAATCCTTTATTTTTGTGTGGATAAAATAGGGAAGTTGATCCTCAAGCTTGAACGGACGTGTCAGAAGCTTTGGAGGCGTGTTTACCGTATCAACAAGCGAGGCTTTACGTGTCAATGAATGAGAACGAGTTTTATAGCTTTTCAAAGGTTTGAAAGTTGTGTTTGGGGGTTTAGATCAAGCTTGAAATGCTGGTCTAAGCTTAAAAGTAAGTAAATGATGAATTCTCTATCGAACTCGGATTGGCAATTGGTTTTTGTGCACTTGTATTAGTGGTTTAATTACTCACTGTATGTGCATGTTTTGAGCATGGTTTAATGCTGGAAAATGGTTATATAATGTTGATGATGCATTTGGATGTAATGCATGTTTTGTAAATGTTGTTGAACATTGGTTAATGCAAGGTTGGCTGCATTGGTTAAATCGTTTTGGTGATGCATATGAAAACATTGAGTTAATGTAATGAAAGGAATTATATTGGCAAGTGATTGTATGAAAAGGTTTTGAAAATGTTATTGGATATAGTTGGCTGGCCATAGGATTGATAGTGCACTATAAAAAGTCGCCTTGGATGTTGAGAGGTTTTGATCCAGTGTACCGAAAACTCCATCCAAGTACCCTAACGGTTGAGGGGTTTTGATCTTTGTACCGAAGACTCCCGTTAGTGGGTTATGTATCCAATCGATGTTTGGGATTGTGATTGTATCTGGTTGTAAATGTACCTTTATTTTCGGTTGAGATGGCATTAAGTGTTGGGAACACTTGTTGAATCCGTGTGTCCGATGTTATATTTTGTAAAGTGGAATTTGGTTAATGATCACTTGTAAGCCAATATAATTGATGATGTACCATGAGATGGATTATGTTGTTTAATTTTGGTTTAAACATGGTTTACTCTTTAAGCCATGTACTGGTAGTATGCATGGGAAAGCTTAAATTGAGGGTAGCAAATGAGATTTTGCTGTTGATCCATGATACATGATGCATATGGTTTAAGATGCATGTTTTGGAAATGTTAAGTGCATGGTTTGATAATGCATGATGTTGAAATGATGACTGAAAGTGTTTTGGAAAGTGGTTTTCAAACGGATTATTAAAATGGCTTTAAATGCTTTGATGATGTTTGTTTTTAGAGCAATCCTCACTAAGCCTAGAGTGCTTACTCTCTCTTTTTCCATCAATACATAGAATTAAAGGTTGAGGCAGCAAGCAAGCAAAAGGAATCCAAGGAGTTGTGATTTACGAAAGTATGACTTTGATTTACACTTGTAGTAATAAAGACAATATGGTCGTTTGTTATTTGGAAGGGTTGTTTGCTAAACTCCCTGGTTGTGCAAGTTTATGATGATGTTTTTGATGTGTAATTGGCCATTTATGCTTCTTTGAGTGTAACTCCCTCGACCCGGCCTAGTCGCAAGACCGAACCGAGAAAGCTACATTAGGTTTACTGAAGTAAAGCGGGAAGATTAAACCTAAAACACGTCTATTTTTTCCTTTTATCTTGACTATATGCATTAATTATTTCCTACATGTTCATACTGTCCACCAGTGAGCACTCATCTCAATTGGGCGCCGTAACGACATCCAATTGGCCATAAACACAAATTAGGGATCAAAACGCAATTTTTGCAAAATAAAAGGGATTTTCTGATTTTGAAGTTACCAACCTTTAATTAAGTATACTTTATGCTTAAATGTAAAAAATCAGCTTCAAACGATCATCCATACTCAAATAATTGGTAACACAAGAATCAGGGACTAAAACGAAAGAAACCAGAACTACCTTTCCAAGACATTAATAGAAACAACGGTATCCGTATCGACACGCTGAGTCCCGTATCGATACGGTTGTGAACTCTTCATTTTAATACGGCAAGACCCGTACCGGTACACCACTTCGAGTATAAAATACGTTTTAAAATCCTTAAACACCGTATCGATACGGTCACCTGGTGTTTCGGTGCACAACCTCATTCCCAAAAAGTGAAATTCCAGTAACCATTAGGCGTATCGAAATGCCCCTACCTGTACCGAAACACCCTGACCCTATTTGCCTAGCCGTATCGATACGGTCCCTCGTGTATTGGTACGCTTGGGCCTATAATGTCAAAATTATTTTTTTCACACAATTCTAGATACAATTGGCCCCTAGCAACTTGCATACACGCATAACAACATTTGAACATACATAAACTATCACTTATACCAAGGTTAGGCAAACAAAACAACCTCATACTTCCAAAGGACTACTCTAGAGGCATGCTTCTTAGACCACTTTGCAAAAAATACCAAAATGCACAATTAGGCCATTCTCATCATAAGCATCATGCCAACACACTCAACATAGCATATTAAACTTGGTCAAACCAGCACAACATAGCAATCCACAAGGGAACTCTAGATACATACCTTTACATCCATTCAACCACAACTATAGGCAAGTAATAACATCAAACTGAGCAACATCTAACCATCATAAAAAACTAGCATATAATCATTCTAAAAAACACAATGCAACAGATTTACAACTCCCAAAAACCATGGCGAACACATTGCCTTATTAACCGGAAACATAAACCGAGTTCATACTCAAAAGTAGTTTATCTCTTGGATCCTTGCAAACCTTGCCTTTGCTGCCCCGAACTTTAATGCTCTGCATCATTAGGAAAAAGAGAGCGTAAGCACAGATGCTTAGTGAGGATGCTCATAAAATAATGATGCATTAAAAACCATTTGAAACCACATGCTTGCTTCCCCCAAAACATGCTTACAGCCTAAGCACTTTCCATGATTCCAACCGAATCAAAACATAATAACCTTTATGCAACATCATGTACAATCCATGCTTAAATCCCAAAGCATTTTAAACAAATCATGCTTAAATCCTAAAGCATTATAAACAAGGTTCAAACACATGAGCTTTCACATATATTGGCATTTACAGTGACCCGAATAGACTACCTCTATCTTATACACATATCGGATACACGAATCTCTCATACCATGCTTAGTTAAACCGCATGATATCCCAAACCTTGCCTAGTTAAACCGCAAGATTTGACACCCTCGCTTAGTTAAACCGCGAGATTTCACCCTTGCCTAGTTAAACTGCAAGGTCACCATCAATTTGGGTTGCCTAGTTAAACCGCATGCCCCAAATGAGGTCCCAGCAGTCCGAGTGGCCTTGTTAAACAGCCATACCTCAAGGACCCATGGCCACGATCAAATTTGTTTATATTTTATAGTGCACTTTTAATCCTATGGCATGCCAACTATATCCGATTGTTTTCTCACCTTGTCACATAGCCAATATATCATTTTCAAACCATTTACAACCATTTACTTACTGTTTTACAATGAATTAAACAAAACATCTTCTATGCAAATCTCATTGCCAATGCAATAACACCATTCCCAACCGGAATGAAAACCAATGCTCAATAGCATTTAATATACTTTCAATCCCCTGCATATGTACTCAAAATCATGCATTTCTAGTAAGTAAATCATACCATGTTTATCACCAAAACATGCAAACAACATGCTCATATCCAAGAGCAAAATAAGGAAAACTTACTTTCGACCCTAGGTAAGTGTATCATGCTTACCCTAAACTCCCAACAACATTTACAAACCTTTTTAAAGCATTTAAAAACCAGTTTCCACTCACCGTTACGCTTTGCCTTTCTTGTCAATGCGATACAATCTCCCGACAAGCCACCAAAACAACGTCAAGCTTCGTCGCCTTGATTATCCCCTATTTTAAACATATAAAGCCAGAGGATAAATGCATTAAAATGCATTCAAACCATTGCCTAATAGCAATCTCCCGCAACTCCAAAGTTTCCCACATGAAAACCATCCAAAACATACCGAAATCATCATCAAACGTTTCCGAAACTTAACCCAGCCATAGAACAACAATTCAACCCATCAACCAACATCTAATAACATCCGAAACCCTTTCCTAACATCCTTTTACCTCCAGCAAAGATTAAACTCGATTATCTCCACAACAACTCAAATCTAGCAACCTAAATAATTAGAGATTCAAGAGTTTCGGGATTCTATTGATAAAAACAACTTATCAACATCAAAACACATATTAAATCAATCTCAAATACTGGAAATCAGATCCACTTCGGAAATTACCATGTTTCATCAATATTTCCAAAGTAACTCAATTAAACATTGATAAAACATTAAAATCACATTACAACTTACAAATCAAGGATCAAATACTTGGGAATATCAATAAAGAACCATTTAATAGAGGAGATCACGAACCTTACCCATGTTATGTGATTTCTCCCTCATTTGGCTTGTTTAAAGCTAAGAAAACATAAGATTTCAATGAGATTTTGCAAAACAAAGTTAAAGAATCAAATTAAAATCAATAAACTGAGTGAAAAGAGTCCCTCACCTCTGGACTTTGATGAAACTCTGAGTGTTTGGAAGAAAAGAAGTTGAGAGAAAAGGTTTAGGAAAAAGTTACGTAAATTTCTTTTAAAAGCTAATAACTAACTTTAGATATTTAATCCTTCTTAACACCATTTTAAATCACATGTTTAAAATGATTTAATTGAAGGGAGAAACCACCAGAAAACACTTGGTGGATTAGCTGCTTAAGGATTCTAAGGATTTGACCCTTTTGATTTTAGTCACTTTAAAACAGTTTTCACAAATCACATTTTTGTCACTAACCCAAAATGTCATATTTCCAAATTCCCTTTTCTAAAATTGATTCCACCACAAATCAATATATTTTAAAAGATAATTTTTAACTATTTTTCCATATTTTTATCTTACTGAAAAATATACGGTCCTGAATCCGACTCGAATCTCTAACCCGGTTCACCAGACCGTCTAATAAACCAAAAATCCGCTAGGCCCAAAACCGGGGTGATACAACTCTCCCCCACTTAATAAATTTCGTCCCTTAAATTACCTGGAGGAAACAAATGTAGAAATTGCTCCTTCATATCCGCCTTGTTTTCCCAAGTAGCTTCCTCAACACCTCTGTGTCGCCACAAGACCTTCACGAGCACTATGTCTTACCACGTAGGACTTTCTTGCTGGTATCGAGGATCTCTACGGGTTCCTCATCAAAGGATAGATTCAGCCTTAACTCCACATCCTCCACTGGCATAACATGCGATGGATCTGATCGATATCTCCTCAACATCGAAACAAGGAACACATTATGAATTTTCTCCAACTCAGGAGGCAACCTCAACCGGTATGCCACAGGACCCACACGCTCAATAACCTCGTATGGCCCAATGAACCTCGAACTAAGCTTACCCTTACATCCAAATCTCATCACCTTTATCCATGGTGACACCTTCAAGAATACGCGATCGCCCACCGCATATTCAACTTCCTTAAGCTTCAAATCCGCATAAGATTTTTTTCGATCTGCAGATGCTTTCAACCGGTCGTATACGAGCTTAACCTTCTCATTTGTGTCTTTCAACACATCTAGTAGAGTAACATGCTTTTCCCCCACCTCAGCACAACATAAGGGTGTACGACACCTTCAGCCATATAATGCCTCATAAGGTGCCATCGGTATACTCGCCTGATAACTGTTGTTGTAAGCAAACTCAACTAGAGGCAAATGTTTCTCCCAGGTTCCTTGGAACTCAATAATACAGCACCTCAACATATCCTCCAAAACCTGGATAACCCGCTTAGACTACCATCCGACTGAGGATGATACGTAGTGCTAAAACTCAACCTCGAACCCAAAGCCTGGTGCAAACTCCTCCAAAACCTTGCCGTAAACCTCGGATCCCTATTAGAAACAATGGATTTAGGTACACCATACAAGCGCACAATCTCAGCTATATACAAGTCTGCCAACTTGTCCAAGGTGTACGTTGTATGCACTGGCAGGAAACGTGCACACTTTGTGAACCGGTCAACAATCACCCAAACAAAATCCTTCTTAGCTGGTGTCAACGCCAAACCTGTTACAAAATCCATTATGATTCTCTCCCATTTCCACTTAGAAATTTTTAGCGGTTACAACATCCCGGATGGAAATTGATATTCAGCCTTGACCTGCTGACATACCATGCACTTGGAAACAAATTCAGCCACATCCTTTTTCAACCTAACCCAGTAGTATGCATCCTTTAAATCACGATACATCTTAACACTACCAGGATGCATAGAAAAAGGACTAGAGTGTGCCTCCGTCCAGATAGTATCCTCAACTCCGGATCATCCGACACCACTATTTGACCCTTGAAACACAAAACTCCTTCATCATCAAAATGAAATTCCGTCAGATTACCATCCGCTATGTCCTTAACATGCTCAACCAACGAATCATCGTACGGTTGCTTAGCTTTAATCAACTGTGATAACGTAGGCTTGACTTGCAATTCAGCCAGCAAACCACCCTCCCATGTCACACTCAACCTTGAAAACATAGCTTGAAGCTCAACTGCAACCTTACAACTTAATGCATCCGCCACCACATTGGCTTTACCAGGATGATACTCAATCGTCAAGTCGTAATCCTTAAGCAACTCCAACCATCTACTTTGCCTAAGATTCAAATCTTTCTGGGACATCAAATACTTCAAGCGCTTATGATCCGTAAAGATCACACACTTCTCACCATAGAGGTAATGTCGCCAAATTTTCAAAGCGAAAACCACATCCGCAAGCTCCAAATCATGAGTTGGATAATTGTGCACATGAACTTTCAACTGCCTCGATGCAAAGGCCACAACCTTCCTATCCTGCATAAGCACACAACCCAAGCCAACATACGACGCATCACTATAAACTACAAACTCCTTCCCAGATTCAGGCTGAATCAACACAGGAGCATGCGTTAACTTCCTTCAGCTTCTCAAAACTATGCTGCTTCTTCTCCATCCATACATAAGGAACATTCTTCTATAATAAATTGGTCAACGGTGCTACAATACTCGAGAACCCCTTAACAAAATAGTGATAATAACCAGCCAACCCAAGAAAACTACGCATCTCCGTTACAGACTTAGGTGGTTTCCAATTGAGAATAGCCTCAATCTTTTGTGGATCAATACGAATACCCTCCACAGAAACCACATGACCAATGAATGCCACTTTCTTAAGCCAAAACTCACGCTTGCTCAACTTAGCGTATAACTGGTTATCCTTCAACACTTGCAACACTATCTGCAAATGCCGAACATGTTCTTCCTCGATACGAGAGTACACGAGAATATCATCTATGAACACCACCATGAGCTGATCAAGATACTCATGGAACACTCTATTCATCATGTCCATAAACACAGCCAGGGCATTTGTCAAACCGAAAGGCATGTCTAGAAACTCATAATGCCCATACCTCATACAAAATACGGTTTTATGCACATCCACATCCTTAACCTTCAACTGGTAATACCCTGATCTTAAATCTATCTTGGAAAACACCGCTGCTCTACGAAATTGATCGAACAAGTCATCAATCTGCGACAACGAGTACCTATTCTTTACCGTCAACTTGTTTAACTGACGATAATCGATGCACATACGCATCGTACCATCTTTCTTTTTCATGAAGAGAACAAGAGTACCCCACGGAGAAACACTTGGTCGAATAAACCCATGGTCCAACAACTTCTAAAGCTGTGACTTCAGCTCCTTCAATTCTTTCGGTGCCATCCAACAAGGAGCAATGGACACCGATGCTGTACCCTTATATGTCTCAATACGAAACTCTACCTCCTTATCCGGAGGTAAACCCAGCAACTCCCCAGGAAAAACCTCAGGAAAGTCGCAAATGGTCCAAATGTCCTGCACTCGAACACTCTTGGCTTTCAGATTCATAACAATAGCCAAATAAGCTTGGCAACCATCAAACATCATCTTCTCCGCTCTAACAGCCAAAACCACAAGGGACAAAAACTTAACATTCTCGCCAACCACCACAACTTCATAGTCGTCGGCCAACCTCAAGAAAATCCTCTTGGATTCACAATCCACAACTGCTCTATGCTCACTCAACCAATCCATACCCAAAATGATACCAAAACCATGGAATTGCAGTTCCATCAGATCTGCGGCACACTCATGACCTTGTACCACTAAAGGACAACGCCAGTACAACCTTCTTGTTGTAACTATCTCTCTAAAGGAACTTGTGACTGACATGCCCACATCTAAGATCTCAACAAGAACACTCAGCATAGATGCATATTCACTCAAGATATATGAATGTGTAGACCCTAAATCAATCAAAGATAACAATGACAAGGATTACAAAGTAAAACTACCTACTATCACATTCGTGTTATTACAACCCTCACGGTGAGAAAAACCCGAGCCGATCTACCACCTTTAGGTCTCACCACTACAGCATAAACCATACCCCTCTGACCATCCTCGTGCCTCTAAAAATTACCCTGCCACGGCCTCGGCCCCTAGCATGTGCAGCAACCTATGCTGGTACATCTCTCGCAGCCCGAAGACAATCACGCTTCAAGTGATCAGATGAATCACAAATCCAACAAGCTCTAGCATTACCCCAACACATACTCGGGTGGCACCTACCGTATCCCTCACACTTCGGTGTAACACGAGCTCCCTGAGCACCCTGGCCAACTCCACCACCATGCCTGTGATCTGGCTTATGTCTCTTGTCCCTGAACTTCCAATTCTGCCTCCCAGAATAGCTAGAGCCAGCCACTCTTTTACCCAAGTTCACACCTACAGCCTGATCCGGTGCACCCAAGGACTGCTCGATATCCTTGGCCCAATTGACCAACATATCGAAATCTGTGTAATCTGCAGCCAGGAGATACGTCTTGATGTCCTTAACAATACCATAACGAAACTTGTCACATCTCTACTGGTCATCTAGAACCAACTCCAGAGTATACTGACTCAGCCGGACAAACTTTACCTCGTATTCAGCAATAGACATGCCTCCTTAAGATAGCGACATAAACTCGCGCTTCTTCATATCCAAATACTGGGTACCAAGATACTTCCTCTTAAAAGCTCTCTAGAAGAACTCCCAAGTAACATCCACCTTAGGAATGCCAACAATTATGGTCACCCACCAATGGTATGCATCCCCCTGCAACAAAGATACAGTGCAACCCAACTTGCGCTCCTTATTACATCCCATCTGATTCATGATGCGAACCGTCTTTTCCAGCAACCTTCGGTTGCCTCAAGGCTCAAACCCTAAACTCTTCACCTCCCAAACTCCTCAAATGCTCCAAGGGTAAACCTTGATTTGCCACCACAGCTGGTGCCAGTGCCTGTGCTTGCATTCCCGCCTTCGCTACCTGGAAAGCTCCCATTATTACCTGAACTAACGGAGTCAAATCACCATACACAGGCACTTGGTGAACCTGGGGTGCTTCACCCGTCCCAACATCAACTGGAGGAACCACTGGAGGAGGAGGAGGTAAAATATGAGGGAGATTCTCTTCTGTCTCATTATTCTGCCAAACCCCGGCAGTATTAGCCATTGATCGTGTCTCACATCGAGCCATGCTAATAAAAGCATTAAAACACATTAGAGTTAGGCTAGCGTCAGGCAAAGGATCCAAGTTAACTTTAAAGCACATTTAAAATCATCGGTAATAGGCAATGTGTTCCTAAAACATACCCCAACAGAATATTAAACAATCACTATACATATACACAATCACCGTGCAGTTCAAACAACATCAGCTAGTCAAACAACAACATCTCAACTTTTTGCAAACCTGGCTATGATACCAACAAATATAACCCCTCGACCCGGCCTACTCGCAAGACCGCACCGAGCAAGCTATATTAGGTTTATCAAAGTAAGCCGGGAAAATTAAACCTAAAACACGTCCATTTTCCCCTTTTATCTTGTCTAGATGCATTAATTCTTTCCTACATGTTCATACTGTCCACCAGTGAGCACTTGTCTCAATTGGGCATTGTAACAACATCCAATTGGCCACAAACACAAATTAGGGACCAAAACAAAATTTATGCAAAATAAAAGGGCTTTTCTAATTTTGAAGTTACCAACCTTTAAATAAGTACCTTTCATGCTTATATGTCAAAAATCAGCTTCAAACAATCATCCATACTCAAATAATTGGCATTACAAGATTGAGGGACTAAAATGAAAGAAACGAAAACTGTCTTTCCAAGACATTGACAGAAACAACGGTATCCGTATCAATACGCTGAGTCCCGTATCGATACGGTTGTAAATTCATCATTTCGATATGGTAAGACTCGTACCGGTACGCTACTTCGAGTATAAAATACATTTTAAAATCCTTAAACACCGTACCGATACGGTCACCTGGTGTTTCGGCACGCGGCCTCATTCCCAAAAAGTGAAATTCCAGCAACCATTAGGCGTAGCGAAACGCCCCTACCTGTACCGAAACACCTGGCCTTATTTACCTAGCCGTACTGATACGGTCCCTCGTGTATCGGTACGCTTGGGCCTATAATATCAAAATTAGTTGTTTTTTCACACAATTCTAGATACAATTGGCCCCTAGCAACTTGCATACACGCATAACAACATATGAACATACATAAACTATCACTTATACCAAGGTTAGGCAAACAAAACAACCTCATACTTCCAAAGGACTACTCTAGATGCATGCTTCTTAGATCACTTTGCCAAAAATACCATAATGCACAATTAGGCCATTCTCAGCATAAGCATCATGTCAACACACTCAACATAGCATATTAAACTTGGTCAAACCAGCACAACATAGCAATCCACAAGGGAACTCTAGATGCATACCTATACATCCATTCAACCACAACTATAGGCAAGTAATAACATCAAACTGAGCAACATCTAACCATCATAAAAAACTAGCATATAATCATTCTAAAAAACACAATGCAACAGATTTACAACTCCCAAAAACCATGGCGAACACATTGCCTTATTAACCGGAAACATAAACCGAGTTCATACTCAAAAGTAGTTTATCTCTTGGATCCTTGCAAACCTTGCCTTTGCTGCCCCGAACTTTAATTCTCTGCATCATTAGGAAAAAAAGAGCGTAAGCACACATGCTTAGCGAGGATGCTCATAAAACAACGATGCATTAAAAACCATTTGAAACCACATGCTTGCTTCCTCCAAAACATGCTTACATCCTAAGTATTTTTCTATGATTCCAACCGAATCAAAACATAAAAACCTGTATGCAACATCACGTACAATCCATGCTTAAATCCCAAAGCATTTTAAACTAACCATGCTTAAATCCCAAAGCATTATAAACAAGGTTCAAACACATGAACTTTCACATAAATTGGCATTTATAGTGACCCAAATAGACTACCTCAATCTTATACACATATCGGATACACGGATCTCTCATACCATGCCTAGTTAAACCGCATGATATCCCAAACCTTGTCTAGTTAAACCGCAAGATTTGACACCCTCGCCTAGTTAAACCGCGAGATTTCACCCTTGCCTAGTTAAACTGCAAGGTCACCATCAATTTGGGTTGCCTAGTTAAACCGCATGCCCCAAATGAGGTCCCAACAGTCTGAGTGGCCTTGTTAAACCGTCATACCTCGAGGACCCATGGCCACGATTGATTTTGTTCATATTTTATAGTGCACTTTTAATCCTATGGCATAACAACTATATCTGATTGTTTTCTCACCTTGTCACATAGCCAATATATAATTTTCAAACCATTTACTTACTGTTTTATAATGCATTAAACAAAACATCATATATGCAAATCTCATTGCCAATGCAATAACACCATTCCCAACCAGAATGAAAACCAATGCTCAATAGCATTTAATATACTTTCAATCCCCTGCATATGTATTCAAAATCATGCATTTCCAGTAAGTAAATCATACCATGTTTATCACCAAAACATGCAAACAACATGCTCATATCCAAGCCGATATTCAAGAGCAAAATAAGGGAAACTTACTTCCGAGTTTAGGTAAGTGTCTCACGCTTACCCTAAACTCCCCAAAACCTTTACAAACCCTTTTAAAGCATTTAAAAACTAGTTTCCATTCACCGATATGCTTTGCCTTTCTTACCAACGCGATACAAGCTCCCGGCAAGCCATCAAAACAACGTCAAGCTTCGTCGCCTTGATTATCCCCATCAAAACACATCCAAAACATATATTAAATCAATCTCAAATACTGGAAATTAGATCCACTTTGAGAATTACCATGTTTCATCAATATTTCCAAAATAACTCAATTAAACATTGATAAAACATTAAAATCACATTACAACTTATAAATCAAGGATCAAATACTTGGGAATATCAATAAAGAACCATTTAACAGAGGAGATCACGGACCTTACCCCTGTTATGTGATTTCTCCCTCAATTAGCTTGTTTAAAGCAAAGAAAGCATAAGATTTCAATGAGATTTTGCAAAACAAAGTTAAATAATCAAATTAAAATCAATAATCTGAGTGAAAAGAGTCCATCACCTTTGGAATTTGATGAAATTCTGAGTGTTTGGAAGAAAAGAAGTTGAGAGAAAAGGTTTAGGAAAAAAGTTACGTAAATTTTTTTTTGAAAGCTAATAACTAACTTTAGATATTTAATCATTCTTAATAGCCTTTTAAAACACATCTTTAAAATGATTTAATTGAAGGGAGAAACCACCAGCAAACACTTGGTGGATTAGCTCCTTAAGGATTCTAAGGATTTGACCATTTTGATTTTAGTCACTTTAAAACAGTTTTCACAAATCACATTTTGGTCACTAACCCAAAATGTCATATTTCCAAATTCCCTTTTCTAAAATTGATTCCGCCAAAAATCAATATATATTAAAATATAATTTTTAAATATTTTCCATATTTTTATCTCACTGAAAAATATACGGTCCTGAATCTGACTCGAATCTCTAACCCGGTCCACCCGACCGTCTAATAAACCTCAAATCTGCTAGGCCCAAAACTAGGGTGTTACATTGAGGTTGGTTAGAGGTTTTTACATGTTGAGTAGAAGTCATGCCTCTAGATGATATGGGTGAATGTGATAGGCTTGCTATAAGGGTTTAAAATTTTGGTATGTTGATGATAAGCATGTTCTTGAGGATGCATGATGTTTAGACATGTGTTGAATGTGTTTAGATTGAGACAAAGCGTCATATGTTGGACCTGGAGGTCATTACATGCCTTCGCGTACTGGTACGAGTACCCATGGATTAGTACACAGGGTCTAAAACAACTCATTTTTAAGTGAAAAATACAAATGGGTACTTGTATGGTTAGCCGAGTATCGATACACCCCTTGAGTTTTGTATATTAGGATCAAAACACCATGATAACTGCAGCGGTTGAGGGGTCAAGAGTGTGCCAATTCTCCCGCTGGTGGATTTATACATCATAACCGTTGAGGGCTACTCATATTCGAGGATGTATGTGAAGTAGTCGAAGGAACCACTAGGGAAATACGTGTATCTGATATGTTTTTGATAAAATAGAATGGAATTGGTTTTGAGTCACTTGAATGTCAATATATGATATAATGTATCATGAGAAATGAATTATGTTTTGTATATTATGGTTTATACATTTGTTGCTCTTTAAGCTTGCTATTTTGATATTTTAGCACGAGAAAGCTTAAATTGAGGTTATTGCTAGAAATTCATGATACATGGGATGCAAATGTTTAAAAGTGCATATTTGGAAAGATTAAAGAAGCATGGGATGTTTTGACATGAGCTTGAATACATATTTGGAAACAAAATGGTTTTAAATGCATTAATGGGTGTTTTTGAGATTTCACTCACTAGGCTTTATAAGCTTACACTCTCCTTTCTCATCACTGTCGAGAAGTAAGCATTTTGGGCAACGAGCAAGCAAGAGGTGATCCAAGGACAAAGTGATTTCAAGTATGGTTTTATAAGTACTTTGTAGTAATAAGAGGCAATATGACCAAGTTGTAATTGAGAGGGTTGTTTTGGTTACTCCCTAGTTTGGACAAGTTACATTTGATGTTTTTGACTTGTATGATGGTTAATATCTTGCTTTGAGGGGTTGGGATAAGTTTTGCATGCTTGGGTAGAGATCATGCCTATAGTACCTTTGGTTCAATATGCTATGTTGTGAATGTTCCTCTACCATGCTTATATGTTTGTAGAAATGATGCTTGAGATGTTATATGATGTTTAGGAGATGTTTGAAGTTGTTTAAAGTGAGCCAAAGAGTCATATGTTGGACCTAGAGGTCATTACAAGCCTTCGCGTACAGGTACGGGTACTCAGGGATCGATACCGAGGCTCTAAAATGACTCTTTTTAGAGGGCAAAATGCCTATGGGTGCCGATACAATTAGTTAAGTATCGATACACCCCTTGGAATTTATACATCATAATCGGCATACAGGTTTCAGTACTGGTACAAACCCTTCCTTTTTGTAGCGTCCTACCGATACGTGGGGTACCATATTAGTACGCATAGTGGTTACTAGAAATTAAGGTTTTGAAGGAAAAAGGGGGATCTGTACGAGAATAGTGCTTTATCGATATGGGTTTCTTTATGCACGTATCAGTATGGTGGATAGTGTATTGGTACGCATAGCAATTAAGTCTGTTGAGCCATATTAATACGGGCTTGCCTGTATCGTACGCATTGCTGGTTTCTTGTGTATTTGCTTGTTGAAGTTTGGAAATGTGCAATCTAGTCTCTGAATGATATATATGCAATTGTAAGAGTTTTGTTGGTTCTTTCAAGTTGAAATTTAACAATTATGCACGAAACTTGACTAATTAAGGATTGGTAACTTTAATTTTATAAAAGATCTCCTAATTTTCAAAAAATGCAATTTGGTCCCTGAAGTACGTTCTTGATCAATTGTATGTCAATTAGACGCCCAATTGAACTGTAAATTTCACCGCTGCAAGCATGATCACCTTAGGACTTAATTATGCATTTAGATAAGATAAAATGGAAAAAATAGACCATTTTCTAAGTAATTCTTTCAGGTTTGTCTCGGCAAACCCAATGTAGCTCTCTCGGTTCGGTCTAACGTCTAGGCAGGGTCAAGGGGGTTACATTTGTTGGTATCAGAGATAGGTTATGATTGTTGGGAGGTGGGTTATGGTTGTTTGGTGTCTTGTTGTTGAATGAATCTATTGAATAGCATGCACGGTGTTTGATTTTGTGAGTTTATGATTGAAATATGGTATATTGAGGTAGTAGCTTGGGGACACATTGCCTTATTACTTCAAATGTGAAATGATTTTTGTTTTAAAACGTGAGCGACTTGGATTCTTGCTTTAAGCTGGCTGTTGCGTGTAATAAGTGCTACGCAATTGTGCAAGTATACACATCGCAAGTTATAGTATAAAAGATATCGTCTCTACAGGGATTGGTGCCACTTCAAGAATCTAATCTCTTGCACTGTAAAACGTAAAAACACAAATAGAAGATTATAAGAGTTTAACTAATAACTAAACTAGAAAGAAATAAAGTAAAAGAATAGATGACATCAAATAAGAGAGATAGGCCAGGTTATCGTGAGTTGAGGTGTGATAGCCGATTGGATCGTCTTGGTAAAAGAGTGTTGAAGTTTGGAAATGTGCAATCTAGTCCCTGAATAATATATATGCAATTATAAGAGCTTTTTTGATTGTTTCATGTTGAAATTTAACCAGTATGCATGAAACTTGACTAATTAAGGATTGTAACTTTAATTTTAAGGAAGACCTCCTAATTTTCAGAAAATGCAATTTGGCCCCTAAAATACGTTCTTGATCAATAGAATGTCAATTAGACGTTCGATTGAGCTGTAAATTTCACCCTGCCAGCATGATCACCTTAGGACTTATATATGCATTTAGATAAGATAAAATGAAAAAAATAGACCGTTTTGTAAGTAATTCTTTTGAGTTTGTCTCGGCAAATTCAATGTAGCTCGCTCAGTTCGATCTGGAGTTTAGGCAGGGTCGAGAGGGTTATAGCCTTCCTGGTTGCTAAGAATGACCAACCAAGAATAATAGGGACATCCTTGTCTGCCTCACAATCAAGAATAATAAAGTCTGTTGGATGTACGAACTTGTCCACACGAACAAGCACGTCTTTAATTTGTACATTCGCATGAGACAAAGATCTGTCTGCTAGTTGTAATATAACCACAGTGGGTTTCATTTGTCATATACCTAACTTCTGAAAAGTTAATAGTGGCATCAAACTAATACTAGCCTCGAGATCACAAAGAGCTTTGTTGAAGTAATGATTTTCAATAGAACAGGGAATGAAGAAACTGCCAGGGTCTTTCAATTTTCTTAGTAAAAGAGGTTGACATAAATGCGCAACACTCCTTTTTGAGCACAATGGTCTCTATGGCATTGAGATTTTTCTTCTTAGATAGAATGTCCTTCATGAACTTTGCATAATTGGAAATCTACATAAGAGTATCCATTAAGGGAATTTGCATCGTGAGCTGTTGCAAAATATCTTAAAATAATTAAAATTGATTGTCAAACTCAGTATTCTTGAATCATTGAGGATAAGATGGAGATAGAGTAGTTGTTGATTGCGTTGACGGATGAAATTGCACCAACAACTTAAATAGCAACACAGGTGGTAATGGAGTAATAACTAAATGAGTCTCGTCCACTAGGCCATCCTTTACTCCATCTTTCAACATTGGGTCAGTTTTGGAGGATTCCCCGTGCTCATGAGTATATATGGGTGATTGTTGCATTGAATTAGTAGTTTGCTTTCCACTACAGAGAGTAATAGCCTTACTGTGCTCTTTACTCTTGATTACCAAACTTTTAGTGTTGCTAGGAAGTGTGGCCAGTTGACGAGAGTTCATATAGTAGCCAATTGCCCCAATTGAGCTTTCATAGTATGGATTGATGAGGAGTGACCTTGTACTATAGCTTCATTCTGAGAGAAATGTTCGTGCATCATTTCCTTAAAGAGAGCAAATGGATCAAATATAGATGAATGAGCATAGTGACTATTCTATGACTGTATCTAATTTGGTGCTCTATATTGTGATTGCACACAAAACAGGAATTTTGCTTTATACTGTGGTTGTTAAGTCTATGAAAAAGAATATTGTGGGTTCACCTTGTTTTGTTGTGGCTACAATGAAGCTTGTGGTGTATATTGTTTCCACGGATAACAAAAATTCCCTTGTTGCACACTTGAGTTTCCTTGAAAAGAATTATTCCTACAACGGAATACTCCTGAATTTTGTGCAGAATTGGAGTTTCCCCAAGATTTCCTATTGGCTGTATTGTAAGAGTTACCCATGGTATTGCCCCTCATGATGCTTACATAGCTCACATTTTCTGCATGATGTGGGTAATCTACAAAGCTATGGTTCTCACAACAAATCTCATAAGAGAACATAGGAGTAGTAGTTTGTTAAGCTAGCTGAATAGGAGCAACTTCACTTGTGCCCTCCATTTCATCATTTTGTTCTCTAAAGAAGAAATATGAGCCTTTAAAGAAGAGATATCATCCAGCTCGAAAACTCATAGTCCAGCTTTGCATGAAGCAACTCTCAAAATATGATATTGAGAATCATTTTGTGAAAATTGCTCTAACACACCAATAGCAGTAGTGTAAGTGCAATCAAGTAAAGGTCTATTAGATGATTCATTGACAAGATGTCTTGTAGATGCATTAATCCTATTGTAGAAGATTTCAATTTGAGTTTCTTTTTGAAGGCCATGGTTGGGACATCGTAGCAACAACGAATTATATCTTTCCCATGTAGAATGGAGAGTTTCATCATCCAACTAATAATAAGTAGTGATATCATTCCTCAGGTGCGAGTTCATTATCAGTGGATTAAAGTGTAATACAAAATGCATTGTGAGGTCATTCCATGACGTGATAGATCTGGCAAGGAGTCCATGAAACCACGTGCAAGCTCTTCCCTGCAAAGAATATAGAAATAATTGCATACATAAGGCATCATTAGGAACACCTTGTTAACTAAAAGAAGTATAGATTAAAAGCAATGATTAAAGATACTCCCTTGCATTTTCATGTTGCAACCCTACATATTGCCCATTTGAATTGAGCATTTGAAACATAACCAGCTTCAACTCAAAATTTCTAGCTTGAATAGGCGGCTGAACAACTCTAATTGCAAATCGTCCAATCGAGGAACTAAAACCTCTCATATTGTTCTGTTATGGGCTGGTGGATGTAGCGGTGGGTTTTCTGGATCTTGAGGGATGCTCTCATTGTGAACTATCTCGCCATCTCACTTTGTTCTCTAAGTCTTTATCTAAGAGTTTGTAAAACTTCTAGATCAGGCACAAAAAATGGTGTGACATAACTTCTGGTCATACAACACCAACAAAGCTAATAAAAGGAAAAGGAAATAACAAAAAGAGATTATAAACAACTTCAAACTAAAGAAAGAAAATGGAATTGCAAGCAAAAACATAAAAACTAAATAATGTCATCCTCGGCAACGGTGCCAAAACTTGATCGATGAATAATCATCACATGAACTGTGCAACCGTACACTGCCGATGCAAGTATAGTTAACAAGTAGATCTTGTTAGATATCGATCCTATGAGGATAGGTATTTAGTTTTACTCTTATGTGGCCGCAAGCAATTATGAAAATATAAATATTGTGAGTATAATCGTGGTTGTAATGAAAGAATAAATGATTGAATATAAGATCAATTGTGAGAGCAAAAAAAAAAAAGAAACAATTTAATGAAGGTAAAAGGAATATCAAGTAAAGATCTAGATCCCATCAGGTCAACGTTGTAGATTATCAAGTGTAACAAGGAAACAATATACAATGGTTCATTTGACAAATAAAATACTAAGATTGCTTACTGCTTTGTTCAACTCTCAATTGATGACTCAAATATGTAGATTAACCACAACTCTCATTGTTCGTCAAAACTATAAATCCTCGAACAAGTGGTTCAACTCTCGCTGTGTCCTCATCCAACTCTCATTGTAATGGCTTGTTAATCTGAACTGTCACTACATCTCTCAATGTCAGTGATGATGTTAAACACTCATGCAAACAAAGCTCAGATCCAACAATTGAAATATGAAGAAAGCTAATAAGACTTTATTTAACTTTAAAACCAAGTTTAAACAAGTTCATAACACAGCTAGAAAGGTAAATCATTTCCAATTAACAGTAAAATATAACAAATCTTCGATAAACATCTTCCTCTTTGTTCTAGCATATGAATCCTCGTTTCCTCAGATATATCTTCCTTGCTTCACCTTGGTTCTCCAGAAATTGAGCTTCATCCGCCATGGGAGGAAAGCTTCAAAAGGTTGAAGATGATAGGAAAATGATAATCACGTGAGTGGTGTCCTCTCTCGATGGCATTTGTTGTAAGGATATTTCTCTTGCTTCCACCCTGGTGGTTCTCCGGTTGCTTCGGACTAAGCCTGTTGTCTATAATCGCGCTCTCTTGAATTGGAATCCAAGTCTCTCTTATATAGGCAGTGAAACTAGGGTTTTTAAGAACCCTAAAGTGCGTGCAACTTCATTAAAGAAGGCTATTGATTTCCCACTATATTTAATGTTCTTTATCATGAAGAAAGTCCACATGGGCAAAAGTAGATTCATCTCCAACTCTTTATGCCTCGTCAGCTCCAGCCATGAGATTTACTACTCCTTCGCTCCA
The DNA here is from genome assembly GCA_019671005.1 of Hibiscus mutabilis. Classification (NCBI taxonomy): domain Eukaryota; kingdom Viridiplantae; phylum Streptophyta; class Magnoliopsida; order Malvales; family Malvaceae; genus Hibiscus; species Hibiscus mutabilis. The sequence goes on from CM033728.1 coordinate 31,017,734, forward strand.
ACAATCCTCCAGCATCCTGCACATGCACCACAAAACACCAGCTTTCCCATAAAATGTACCAAAATATATAACATTTAAGCATAAGCGGTGTAACTCCCTATCTACATGCAAACTATATAAAGTCTATCCTAAATACAACTATATGAGCTTGAAAACATGCAAAAGACAAGTAAAAATGGCATATAAAATAGATCATTTACACGCTCATCAAATACCCCAAACTTGAACTGTTTCTTGTCCTCAATCGATGCAAATTAAAAGCAAGAAAAATAAAACAAAAAATAACAATAGTGCTTTAGTAATAGAGAGTCGCCTTAGAATTTCTCTAAGGCTTCTCAAGATTTTTGAGTGCATGCAAAATGTGTTTTTAAGGTCTACAACAGATTTAACACTAAGTTCAAAACACTAAAGCTCTTAACACATTGCAAAGCATCAACATATATTCATCATAGGAAGTCACGATCAATGTAGCAGCAGTTTCAGAATCAAAGGAATCATAGCAAAGGGAACCTATTAGACATATTAGGCTATTTACGTGTCCTAAAAAATTTAAAATTTCAAAATTTACCTAATTTAACCTAATATATACATGTGGTAGTACTCCCCCAAACTTGAGAAGAGCATTGTCCACAAAGTAAAAAGAAACAAAAATAAAACAAAAACAAATCAAGGAAAAGCAAATATGCAGATGCAAAATGAAAACTAAAAATAAAAGAAAAGAAAAACTATCTCAGAGAGATACTGGTGTGGTGGTTCCTAGATGATGATGCCCTTCCTTTTGTCCCAAGCGGATGTTTGTTTCTTAGCAGGACGAGATGAGGCACCAATGTCAGTATCTAGTCGCTATCTCCAGCGGGTAGTGGGTGTAGGTGGTTTCAATGGTGGCTTCTCTTAGACTTCTAGTAAAATCCTACAAAACAGAGATTGCTCGACAGTTGACGTTGTTTGGATGTATTGAAAATATGGTTTCACAAAATTGACAATAATATCCTGAATTATTTTTTAGAGGTCCTGAGTAGATGTAGCTACCAAGTTTAGCAGGCATCCCAAATCCTTCATTTCCTGGACCTAAGAGGGCAACCAACCAGTATGACGCTCAATGATATCATCCTCCCCTTATTCATCAACCCCCATTTTTTGGCATAGGGTTGTGATGGGATTAGGAAAGGGAAAATCTGTGGGCTTCCTTGTCGAAGCTGCCCTATCAATTATGGTTTCATAAATGAACTCATATGGATTTATGTCCCGATTGTTTAGAATAGAGTGTAGAAGTAGCAACTGGCAGCAGGAAACAATAGATCTATTTCTAGTCAGGAGGATACGGTTGTTGATGAAGTGCATATAGAACTTCGACTCCGGTTTAAGTTGTGGCCAACCTACCATTCTAACATAATGTTCATCATGGACCCACATAGTTCCAGGGATGTAGAGGTTTGTTAACAATTGGGCATATGTTTTAGATGTTGCAACGGCCACAAAATCTCTATGAGTGCCACCAATTATTGCTAGGTTGTAATGGTCAGTGATTTCCAGTGTCGAGAATGCTATACTCCTTCCATGGACATAGGCCCTTTCGTTTGGCATGTGCCCAACATGAGTATAAAACTCATGAACCCAGTCAACATTAACTTGCCTTGGATGGCGAACAAAGTTCCCCCATGCATGTGTAGTTATGATCACATGTATATCAGTTTCAAACTTGTAACTAATGTTGGGAATGAACTCTAGACCTTCCTCTAGGATAAGCTCTTGTTGTATCTTGTGTTTGTATCATCGTGTAAGGATACTATCTAATCTATATAAGCGGAAATCAAGATCTTCCAACTCTGCAAATGTTGTGTCCCTAGAGGATTCTGTGCTGGTTTTGGAGATGTCAGGGAAAAAGAGAGGAGAAGGACTAGTGTTTCTCTCCATTTGAGGGGGCTGTTGGATTTGGCGGGTTACCTTGAGTTTTCGAACCATGATTCAGATGGAGGCAGGGGTAAACTAGTTGGGAGATTAGGGTTTCAGAGGCGTGTAAGTCTGGAGGCAAGAAGTCTGATAAAGGGCAATATGTTTTCTTTTATGGAGAATACTTAAGGGTAAAAGGGGAAATGTGTAGGTGGTAATCATGAAATGTCACACCAGCCATTAATGTGGAGTCCTCAATGCGTGTGTAAGTCGAGTAATAAGCAGCGTAATGAATAGGGAAATGATGTATGGTGAGTTATGAGGGAAATAAAGGGGTAAAGTGATTCACTTAGGAAGTTGAAGAGTATAAGTTTCTACTGAGACCCAATATTCCAGCTCTTTTTAACATGATTGTCAGAGATTCCGTAATCAGCTCAGCCCATATACCTCATGAAATGTGACCTATGGAGGCGCTCACCATTTTTTTAGTCATTAGCTTGATATCTACCACAATAAATAAATCAATTTAAAGAAAACCTAATCCTAATAGGAAACAAAAGAAAAATACAGGATTTAAAATTGCAGAAAAATAAATGCAGAAAAGTAAAGGAGATAGAATTTGGATGTGTTAGGCATCCAATAATGGGATGGATTTTTTATCGCGATAGACTAGCGCTCCCTTGTTAATTTTCAACCATTTTGACACCTGGGTGAGCTTGCCTAGGTATTGATCCAGTAGTTGCAATGTGAGGTGATCCCATGAACCATCCGATATAGGTTGAACCATCGTCTAGCCATTTGATAATCTCCTTTACATCTGATATAGGTTGAATGAGTTTCCACTATGGTGCTATCAAGCTGTTGTGATCATCTGCAAGCAAAATATTATGCATACATAACGTAGGGATTATACTCTTCAAGTCAGCAATAGTCCAACCAATAACTTTCTTATGTTGGGATAAAACAGTTAGCAATTTAGCTTCTTGGTCGGGTGTTAAGCAAGCAGATATAACAACGGGTAGCATGTTATTTTCCCTAAAAATGCATACTTTAATTGTGGGGAAAAGGTTTAAGATCAAGTATCAGTTGATGCTCAATTGATGGTTTGGGAGATTTAAACTTAGCTTAATCCAAGGGTTCAAAAGTTATACTTGGTCGGGTAAGCACAACATTGGATTGTTCTATCTCAACCTTACCTTCTTGTTTAGCTTTCTGCATGGCCTCATTAAAGTCAGCCTGCTCCATAGCGGTAAGCACATTGTTTCAACACATATCTTGTAAGCTCTCCTCAATGATGGATTCTTCAGCGTCTACAAGCTGGTAGTCTTTATAGTTATCCACATAGTTGAGTGTGCTGAATACGTTAAGTGTGATCTTTTGGTCGTTCATCTTCATGGTGAATTTACCCTTTTCACAATCAATCACAATACACCCGGTGGCCAGGAATGGTCTCCCTAGAATAATAAGAGCATTCTCATCAGCTTCACAGTCAAGGATGATAAAGTCTGTCGGGAAGACAAACCTATCTACCTTAACCAGGATATCTTCAATTCTGCCTTCGGGTCGAATTTGAGATTGATCAGCCAATTAAAGAATCACTTATGTAGGTTTAGATTTTCCCATCCCTAGTCGTGTAAAATAGATTTTGGCATCAAATTAACACTTGCACCGAGATCACATAGGGCACGACCGAATTAAGTATCGCCTATTGAGCATGGAATGGTAAAACTGCCATGGTCATTCTTCTTGGGTGGTAAATCACTCAGCACAACCACACATTCGCTCACAGTAGCAACCATTTCAACTTCACCCACCATTATTTTCTTCGTCACTTTCAGAAACTTAGAATAGAGCGACATCTAATCAATGGCCTCTAGAAGTGGGACATTGATGTGCAATTGTTTGAGCTTCTCCAAAAACTTTTGATACTTGTAATCACTCATTTTCACTTGTAAATACATATTAATATTGCATGTATGTTTATTATATTATATGAATGTTACTAATATATATATAAGGTGTGGTGTGTGCATGTATATTATAAGCTATGTATGTATACGTATTAATGATGAATGTGTGTCGCGTATGTATCTAGAGTATGAGCGTATATGATTAATATATATAGATGTTATGATAATTATGGGCAGGATTATATGTACGTATGCCAATATGTTATACTTGTATATGTTTGTATCATGTATATGTATTGCTGTTATAATTATATTATTATTATTAATATTATTGGGCTGATAAAATGAAAAAAATTAAATATATTAAACCCAAATAAAAATTACAGTCCAAGTCCAAATACAATTACAAGGCCCGGTTGGCCCAAACCCAAATCTTATCTAATTACAATTATGGTGTGCAGGTAAATGTGGGCCGTTGGATCAAGATCTGATCCAACGGCCACGATAAAACCAAGAAGTCAAAAATATCTGCCAGCCGCGTGTTCCACACGTATGGACCGTTCGAGTGCCACGCGCGGACGCTTTAATATCCCACGCGCGCGTAAGATCCACGCGTTCTGACTCCTCGACTGCGGAGCTCCACGTGTCAAGATCTGGAGCCGTCTCATCAAATCGAGGCTTCATCCAGGCCGTTCGTCCTTCAAGCCATCTCGACCGTCAGATCAGATCTGATCTAACGGCCGAGAACGCGTCTGGCCGCTGGCAGAACATCCATACCGCCAACATGCCAATATTCAACCCCCGTTCAGAACATGCCCAAGACAACAAGCAAAAATTGTCAGTTCAGATCTGAAAAAGCAAGATGCAACTTGCACCAAAACAAAGACAATGATATATATGAAAGGGGGACTTTTGTAAAAAAAAAAAGAGAGAACGAAGGGGGGTAACAAAAAAAAGAGTGGTAACAGAGATCTTGTAATACAAAAAAAAAAAACAGAAAGTTGTAAATATTCAAGTGAATCGAAAGAAAAGTCCAGTGGTAAATACTCGTTTCTCTTTTATTTTTGCATGCATATACGAAAGAAGAAAACAGAAACAAAAAAAAAGAGAGTCGTCTTACCATCGATGTTTGTGGGTCTTCCCTTCCTTAGTGATAAGCCTTTCGGCTTCTCCAAGCCTGATATGGTGAATTAAAGGGAGGGGAAGACCCCTTGTAGTTTTGTTTTGGTCTAAAAAATATTTTTTTTCGCTTCGTATTTTCTAGATCTAGGGCAAATAAGGGTGTATCCTCTGAATCCAACCACGGATTCATGTTGAGGATGAAAAGGGGGTTATTTTGGTGTGTTTTGGAGGCTCGCCGGCGCCGGTTAGCGGTGGCCTGCGGCGGAGAACACGGCGGCCGGCCGCCGGATTCTGGGTTTCATGGGATAGTTGAGAGAGAATGAAGAACAGATGGTTCTTGCAAAATCGGAAAAATGAAACAAGTGGCTGAAAATCTGATTTCGGCCTAAAAAGGGGGCTTTTATAGTTATTATTATTTTGCTAAATGGGTACATTACGCACTTAATCCCACCGCATTTTCAATATTTTCGTTTTTGTCTTGCCGCATGGTATAATTACAATCCCAGTCCCTCTGATATTTCAAAATCTTGTAATCCAGTCCCTAAATTACACCGATTCAGATTTTAAATGGTAAAATTACCCCCTTAACCATCCCGCGTTTTTGAACTTTTCATTTTGGGTCTGCCCCTTGGTCTAATTACAGTTTTGATCCTTTTAGGTTTTGTTTGTTTCGCAATTTCGTCCCTAAATTACATATTATTGTTCTTTAATTTCTGCCACTGACTTTTATTTTTCTTTCATTTCAGTCCTGTATTCTTTGTAAATATTCATGTTCGTATTATAATCGTATATGTTGATATTCTATTATTTTATTTTATGTCCCTCGTATATGCCTCGTATTTTATGTTTATATTTATATGTGTGTTAAGCTTATAATAGTCATGTATTTTTTTATCCAGTTATTCGTATTAAAACATGTTATGTTCTATTTGACTCAGAAACAAAGATGTTCTTGTATTTTTGTACGTATTGTATGTTTTCTTGACTTTTAGGTTACGTGTTAGTGTGTCTTCTTTTATGCATAATATATTGTTCCATATATGTTGAAATATGTTTTATTACTAGCATGTATGTTCTTTTGAAATATTTGTTTATCTATATACGTAATTTTTCCTGCATTGTTATTCTGACTTGTTAAAGTTGTTGTTATCTATTATTTAGAATAATATGTATATATGCATGTTTTAGTCTAGTATAGCATTTTATGTTAGATTAATATTCATTATGTGAATATTTACTTGTCTTTAAATTATCTCGCCATGTTTTATATTTTTTCCACTAAGATTGCATATCGAGATATAAATTGTTAATGCGGTGTCCTTTTATCCGAGCGTAAACGGGGCCAGTATCAGGCGTAGTGATAGTGGTTGGGCGTTTATTCTCGGATAACGGGGTCCATAAAATTTATTCGCAATTATGACCGAATTTTAAAATAATCGTCACTTTAATCCGGAAAATCCAATATTAATAAAGCGGTAATTATTAAAGTACCAATTTTGGGCGGTGTGGGGGTGCTAATCCTTCCCCATCCGTAACCGACTCTCGAACCCAATCTTTTTGAATCTCTGGTTTTATGGTGTCCGGCCTACCTAAGTGGCCGGTGGCGACTCCATTTTTTTTAAATGCGGTTTCTTTTAAAACCCCACAGAATAAATATTTTATATCCAAAAGAATCACGAAAAAATCACAAACACCTTTCAAACACCTTCGAAAAAACCACCACGCTTTTTAGCGATAAAAAGAAAAAGACATCGCTACAGATGGCGACTCCGCTGGGGAGATTTTTTGTTTTTTCGAAAAAAAAAACAAATGAGAGTCAAGCTTTTAAAATAATTACCGCTTTACTAATATTAGCAGTTCTGGATTAAAGTGACTATTAAATTAACATTCGGTCATAATTGCGCGTTTATTTTAACGCATTTAAAATATGGCATATAAACCCGTTTTTTTAAGTGGGGGGAAAACGCTAATGCTTTCGTAGAGATATCGTTCTCCCGTATGGGCCTAGCAAGTACCTTCGGGGCTGGAGTACCTTATGCTTTCGTAAGGATATCGTTCCTTCGTACGGGCATAAGCGAATGGGTCCCCCTGAATTGAACCCGGTTGAAAGGAGCCTATAATGGGTGATGACCGGGGGCCTTGTTACTCTTAGTAGAGGACAACAAGGACAATTCGGGTACCTCTTAGCACCAAAACTGCATATAGAGAACACGTAGAAACCCACCCTGTTAGAGCCATGCGGATAACCTAGGTGTCTTAAATGGAATGTAAATAGGATTACCTTGTTTGCTTATCGCATTTAATTTGACCTTTTATTGCGTACTTATCATTTTTGTCCAGTACTGACTTGTTTTCTTTTGATTTGTTTTTGCATATCATCGCATTCGCATTACACAGGGGCATTGATTCCCGAGTGATTTCTCCCATAATAGAAGATTGTTCATGATGGACCAAAGGTTCTTTGACCTGAAGGAAGGGTGTCCAATTCCAGAGTTCCATCCCAAGACTAGGACAGTGACAGCCGAAGAAGAACCATTCAAGGACACCAGAACAGATTTGGTAAGCAGTGTCAATCCTAGTGATAAGCAAGATGAAATACAAGAACTAAAGAAGCAGATGTCCGAGATGATGGACCAGATGAATGCCATGATGAAAGGCAAGCAACATGTCGAACTCAGAAAAGATTCGGTCGGGGAGCAGAATGTGGAACAGAATGGTCAGAACGTCAAAGTAGATAACACCATTAAATATGACAAATCGAATCCCTTTGTGATCAATCTCAAGAAGCAGACAAGTAGCACATCTGGGGAAGATACCCAGGGAACAGAGGCAAAACCAGGGGAAGTTCGAGAATCTAATGACATCAGAAGACATTATCCAATACCCATGAGATACACCGAGTTACTTTCGTTGCTTGTCGAAAGGAACCTTATCATACCAATGAAGTCTGTATCAAGAAAACCTCATTATCCGAAAGATTACAACAGTCGTGTCCGGTGCAGCTACCACATAGGCGATTCGAGTCATCACACTGAAAATTGTGGGGCCCTGAAGGACAGAATTCGAGATCTTATCAGAACGGGAATTTTGGGTTTCGAAGACGGACAACCCCGATTCTTTGGCCATCCTACCGTTGCCCGAGGGGCAAAGTCAAAAGAAGGTCAATACCGAGCCCAAGGTTCGGATAACACATAAGTGGGTCACTCAAGCGGGATAAAGTTAGGAGTCAATAATAAAAGCGTCTCAGAAGATGAACTTGCACACAAGCGCGACCAGCTCGAGCATGAGAGGCACAATCTTAGCATGAAATCAAAGAATGTACAAGATGAGTACAAGAAGCTGCACTTTGAATTCAAGAGTTTCGGTCTGGGTGACACCACGGAAGAGTGGGTTAATGGTATGATTCAGCTGAGGAACGGTTCAGAACGCTGGAAGCAGAAATGCAAGAATAGTAAGAATAAAATCAGATCATTATCAAAGAAGCTGGAAGAAGCTGAAGGCCAACGCGACTTTCTCCAAAATGAGTTGGAAAGCAGTCTGGCCATGGAAGATATCCTGAAATCAAGTCTGCACCAGGAAAGGAATGAATCACAAGCCTTCCAAATGGAAAACGCAGCACTCAAAGAACAGATAGTGAGACTCGAGACTGCTTTACATACCAGTGAGATCCGTGCTGGGGCAATGACCGTTAAGCTACAAAAAGCCGAGCAAACAATACGGGAGAAAGACCGGGACATGAAGATGGTTACGACTCAAGCCCGACAAGCAGCTCAACAGATAGCAGATTTAGCCGATGCAGCAGCACCAATAAGCCAGAATATGGATCCGGCATTGGACCGCGAAGGAAAACTGACGGGACTATTAAATGAGGTCAAGACATTAGGTGCCAGGGCTCACCGATATCTGTAAAACCCTAATACCGGATGTAATGAAACCTTTTGGTCTGAATGAAAGATGTTCTATAAGGACAAATCACTTGCGGAATCAATGCTTTATTGCATTCATGCATTGCATTTGCATCACATTTTTTTGCATTGTTTTATCATCGCATGACACTTCATCATTTAATACATGGGGTTTGATGGCAGAATTAATCGAAAAATGGAACGAATTGAAGAGTCGAGGCTTGACCAGTTAGAAGAAAAAATCGAGAAAGAGCTTAAGAAGAAAGAGAAGATAAATGTCTTCAATACGAGGGAACTCTACCTAGTCCCTGATTTGGTCATTCCTCCAGATTTCAAGGTTCCCGGATTTACGCAGTATGACGGAACCAGCTGCCCGAAGATTCACTTAACCATGTTTTGTAGAAAAATGGAAGGATACATGAAGAACGAAGAATTGTTGATCCACCATTTCCATGATAGCCTGACGGGACCAACAGCAGTGTGGTATAACCGTTTGAACAGAAACCAAGTTAGGTCATGGGGTGACCTCGCTAATGCCTTCTTGGATCAATACAAATATGCTTTAGATTTAGCACCCTGTCGACAGTTTCTTCAGAATGAGAAAATGAGGCCAAATGAAAGCTTCAGGGAATATGCATTAAGGTGGCGATGTCTGGCGACCCAAGTCCAGCCCCCTATAGCAGAAAAAGAGTTGACTCCCTTATTTCATGCAACGCTTCCCTCTCCCTTCTTCGATGTGATGTTGGAGAAATCGAGAAGCGGATTCGAAGATTTCATGACGATTGGAGAGAGGATAGAATATGCAATCAAAGAAGGAAAATTGGGCTCTAAGTCTAAGGACCGAAGCGAAGATAAGATAAATAAGGATGGAGAGGTAAATGAGTGTCATCTCCAGGGTTCGCGTGGCCGTAAAAGAAGGAGACAGACTGACAAATTGGGGTTATCAAGGAAAATTCCTCGGACGAGCGCAAATTTTGAAGTGTTTGGAATATCTATCTCAGACCTTTGGCCTCATCTGGTAGAGGGTCACTATCTTGTTCCTAGGTCGATGAAGAGTGCACCTGATCTGTATGCCCATAGTTTTGACTCGAGTAGCACATGTGAATTCCATATGGGGGTACCAGGGCATCCCACCAGAAAATGTAGACCTTTACTGGAGGAAATCAAGAAGCTGGCCAATGATGGAACCCTGACGCAAGAGCTGATCAAGCAGTGGAAGACCAAGGATGAGAAGCAAATCTACATAGTGCTGAAAAAGCCATAGATTTCTCTACATTAAAACACCTTCCTGAAGTAATATAAGGAATCAACTCTATGTGGCCCCCATGTGGCAAAGATCTTTTGTGATGGGGCATGTTTGTTGATTTTTATTTTCAATAAAGAACACATTTCGCTTAACATATAATGTTTTTGAAAGCACATAGATATTTTCTCGCCGTTGTAGGACACTGGATATCAATTGCAAGATGTGACATTAGATAGATGTCGTGATAACGATGATGTGTGATCTTCCCCACCGGACTCTGGTCAGCAAAGCGAGATTATTACTCTTTCGATGATATTCAAGGACGAAAAAGCTCTAAATGTCAACCATGTAGAGTTGCTTGAAATTGAAACTCTAGGCATAATCTTCTAGGTAGTAAAGAAGAAACAAAACAAAAAAGGAAGAGAAAAAGAGAAGAAAAAAAAAGAAATGAAAATGAGAAAATAATAATAAAAAGTACTCCTATGTTCGAAACCTGGTAATAGGTTTGTTCGGATAAGAGTATGGAAATTTTGGGGCACTCCGCTGAAGCGATAGGGTGGAGATATATCATCCAATTCAAAAAACCTTGCTTCATGAGTGATGGTAATATTTTCAAATCGTGACTATGCCGAGTAACTTGGGGCAGTGTTGTTTGCTCCATCGTTGTCCTCAAGACAAAGGACTGTGACGAATTGATTTCCTCAAATAATGATAAAAAAAACAAAAAAGGAAAAAAATGATGAAAAGATGAAAAAAAGAAGAAAAAGAAAAGAAAAATGATAGGCGATATCATGGGAAAAATCAAGACTCGCACCACCCAGAACTCTATTCCTAGAGTAATATTTCTGCGCTCAAGTGGTTATACAAGCCTACCCTTTTGGGGGCGGAGTAGATAATGAGAATTGAGAAAGAGTAGTACTCTGCAGCAACGCGGTAATCATGAGGATGAACCGAGTCACCAGGGAAGATTTCACATCTTTAAATTACCAAGTGGTTGAATCTAAGCCACTCTTGCACATGATATCCAGAGCTCCTATGCTGTGTTTTCAAAATCTTGTATGTTAATCTAAATGATACCCTTCAGTGGAACACCAATCAGCAAATTGACAAGTTAAAGCAACAAAAATTTCCATGTATTACTTCAGGGGTAAGATCCAGAACACAAGGTCGCGGATACTATGGAAGCCCCTAACCAGAAATGACCTCACAATGCATAGAATGAAGATGATAACAGAGGTATAGGTGTCAGACAGCTCAAGAACAAGAAGCGAATTTCAGCCATGATGCCTTGTTTGGTTCAAGAAAATGAAGGACGAAACATGACAAGTATGAGCTTACAAAGTGTGGGAACGGTAAAAAAGTAAACATTGAGTCTCCAAAAAATTAAAGCACAGAAATCGATGAATGGTGTCCGTCAAGAGACAACAAGAAGATTGAGGTTAAGAAGCATTTCGCTCACCCCGATGATGAAATTAACAAATACTCAGAATATTGGGTCAAAAGAACTAGAAGGTAGCCGAGCACGATCGAATGGGGTAATGCAGAACAGAAAGAATAGTAAGATTCTCTGCACACGCATGATATAGCGTTTGTTGGTGAAGCAGGCAGAAACCCCGAAGAAGAAAGGCGGGTGCTCGTGTAAAAGAACAAGAGTAGATGCCCATTGAGCAAAATTTGACAGAAATGAAGATCAAAATTGAGCATACCGCGAAAGGAAAGGAAATAGAGAAATCAGAAGAATGACTTTTTCAGGACATAAGATTAACAAAGAAAAAAGAAAAGAGGAGAAAGAAAGCACAATATTACATACATCATATAGATAGGGGCATGTCAACTTTGCTTGTTCCTAAACAGGTATTTGAAGAATTATGGAAGAATTTACCAAAGTCTCGAAAGAACCACAGCCATGGCGGCGTGATATCCAGATATTAAATCCTTCGGGTCATCGATAAGTCCTTCGGGCACGATGTTAAGTCCTTCGGGCCATCAGCAAGTCTTTCGAGCGTGGTGTTAAATCCTTCGGGTCATCAGTAAGTCCTTCGGGGATGATGTGGCAGCATATCAGCGTGAGTCCCCATAAAACAACAGCCATGTCGGCGTCAGATCCAAATATTAAATCCTTCGGGTCAACGGTAAGTCCTTCGGGCACGATGTTAAGTCCTTCGGGCCATCAGTAAGGCTTTCGAGCGTGGTGTTAAATCCTTCGGGTCATCAGTAAGTCCTTCGGGCATGATGTGGAAGCATATCAGCGTGAGTCCCCATAAAACAACAGCCATGTCGGCATCAGATCCAGATATTAAATCCTTCGGGTCATCGGTAAGTCCTTCGGGCACGATGTTAAGTCCTTCGGGCCATCAGTAAGTCTTTCGAGCGTGGTATTAAATCCTTTGGGTCATCAGTAAGTCCTTCGGGCATGATGTGGCAGCATATCAGCATGAGTCCCCATAAAACAACAGCCATGTCGGCGTGATATCCAGATATTAAATCCTTCGAGTCATCGATAAGTCCTTCAGGCACGATGTTAAGTCCTTCGGGCCATCAGTAAGTCTTTCGAGCGTGGTGTTAAATCCTTCAGGTCATCAGTAAGTCCTTCGGGCATGGTGTGGCGAAGATATCGCGTGAGTCCCCATAAAACAATAGCCATGTCGGCGTCGAGATCCGGATATTAAATCCTTCGGGTCATCGGTAAGTCCTTCGGCACGGTGTTAAGTCCTTCGGGCCATCGGTAAGTCTTTCGAGCGTGGTGTTAAATCCTTGGGTCATCGGTAAGTCCTTCCGGGCATGATGTGGCGCAGATATCAGCGTGAGTCCCCATAAAACAACAGCCATGTCGGTGTCGATCCGGATATTAAATCCTTCGGGTCATCGGTAAGTCCTTCGGGCACGATGTTAAGTCCTTCGGGCCATCAGTAAGTCTTTCGAGCGTGGTGTTAAATCCTTCGGGTTATCAGTAAGTCTTTCGGGCATGATGTGGCAGCATATCAGCGTGAGTCCCCATAAAACAACAGCCATGTCGGCGTCAGATCCAAATATTAAATCCTTCGGGTCATCGGTAAGTCCTTCGGGCACGATGTTAAGTCCTTCGGGCCATTAGTAAGTCTTTCGAGCGTGGTGTTAAATCCTTCGGGTCATCAGTAAGTCTTTCGAGCATGATGATAAGTCCTTCGGGCCATCAGTAAGTCCTATGGGCATGATGTGGCAGCATATCAGCGTGAGTCCCCATAAAACAACAGCCATGTCAGCGTCAGATCCAGATATTAAATCCTTCGAGTCATCGTTAAGTCCTTCGGGCATGATGTTAAGTCCTTCGGGCCTTTAGTAAGTCTTTCGAGCGTGGTGTTAAATCCTTCGGTTCATCAGTAAGTCCTTCGGGCATGATGTGGCACCATATCAGCGTGAGTCCCCATAAAACAACAGCCATGTCGGCATCAGATCCAGATATTAAATCCTTCGGGTCATCGGTAAGTCCTTCGGGCACGATGTTAAGTCTTTCGGGCCATCAGTAAGTCTTTCGAGCGTGGTGTTAAATCCTTCGGGTCATCAGTAAGTCTTTCGAGCATGATGATAAGTTCTTCGGGCCATCAGTAAGTCCTATGGGCATGATGTGGCAGCATATCAGCGTGAGTCCCCATAGAACAACAGCCATGTCGGCGTCAAATCCAGATATTAAATCCTTCGGGTCATCGGTAAGTCCTTCGGGCCATCAGTAAGTCTTTCGAGCATGATGATAAATCCTTCGGGTCATTAGTAAGTCCTTCGGGCATGATGCGGCAGTCTTAGTAGCGTAGGTCCAAAAATGGCAACAACCTCGTAAAAAAAAAAACAAAAAAGGGAACCTGCATTTTCAAGCCCCAGTGAAAGGTTCCATAGAGAGAGAACCCTAAATCTAAAATCTCAAAAAGAACTCCCAATCGGAAAAATCCATCAGTAGCAAAAAGTTTTATATATAGGAGAAACCAGCGTTGAAGGCGAAAAGTTCTATATAGGAAGCACTCCAAGCTTTACAGTCTCGAAGTGAAGGGTTCTATATAGGAAGAGCCTGTAGCTCCAAGATCGGAATGTGACGAAGCTCTATATAGGAAGAACTTACGAGCCTGAAGATTCAGCGAAGGAAGAGCGGATATATCCAAAAGAACACGTTTTTCTAAAGCTACAAACAGGGAAGTCTGATAAAAATGAGTGCTTATGAATCTTTGCTTTGTTTCCCATTCCATGAGAACAAGCAAAGAGGGGCAACTGTAATCATTCATTTTCACTTGTAAATACATATTAATATTGCATGTATGTTTATTATATTATATGAATGTTACTAATATATATATAAGGTGTGGTGTGTGCATGTATATTATAAGCTATGTATGTATACGTATTAATGATGAATGTGTGTCGCGTATGTATCTAGAGTATGAGCGTATATGATTAATATATATAGATGTTATGATAATTATGGGCAGGATTATATGTACGTATGCCAATATGTTATACTTGTATAAGTATATGTTTGTATCATGTATATGTATTGCTGTTATAATTATATTATTATTATTAATATTATTGGGCTGATAAAATGAAAAAAATTAAATATATTAAACCCAAATAAAAATTACAGTCCAAGTCCAAATACAATTACAAGGCCCGGTTGGCCCAAACCCAAATCTTATCTAATTACAATTATGGTGTGCAGGTAAATGTAGGCCGTTGGATCAAGATCTGATCCAACGGCCACGATAAAACCAAGAAGTCAAAAATATATGTCAGCCGCGTGTTCCACACGTATGGACCGTTCGAGTGCCACGCTCGCGTGTGGTCCACGCGCGGACGCTTTAATATCCCACGCGCGCGTAAGATCCACGCGTTCTGACTCCTCGACTGTGGAGCACCACGTGTCAAGATCTGGAGTCGTCTCATCAAATCGAGGCTTCATCCAGGCCGTTCGTCCTTCAAGCCATCTCGACCATCAGATCAGATCTGATCTAACGGCCGAGAACGCGTCTGGCCGCTGGAAGAACATCCATACCGCCACCATGCCGATATTCAACCCCCGTTCAGAACATGCCCAAGACAACAAGCAAAAATTGTCAGTTCAGATCTGAAAAAGCAAGATGCAACTTGCACCAAAACAAAGACAATGATATATATGAAAGGGGGACTTTTGTAAAAAAAAAAAGAGAGAACGAATGGGGGTAACAAAAAAAAAAGAGTGGTAACAGAGGTCTTGTAATACAAAAAAAAAATAGAAAGTTGTAAACATTCAAGTGATTGAAAGAAAAGTCCAGTGGTAAATACTCGTTTCTCTTTTATTTTTGCATGCATATACGAAAGAAGAAAACAGAAAAAAAAGAGAGTCGTCTTACCATCGATGTTTGTGGGTCTTCCCTTCCTTAGTGATAAGCCTTTCGGCTTCTCCAAGCCTGATATGGTGAACTAAAGGGAGGGGAAGACCCCTTGTAGTTTTGTTTTGGTTTAAAAAATATTTTTTTTCGCATCGTATTTTCTAGATCTAGGGCAAATAAGGGTGTATCCTCTGAATCCAACCACGAATTCATGTTGAGGATGAGAAGGGGGTTATTTTGGTGTGTTTTGGAGGCTCGCCGGCGCCGGTTAGCGGCGGCCGGCAGCGGAGAACACGGCGACCGGCCGCCGGATTCTGGGTTTCATGGGTTAGTTGAGAGAGAATGAAGAACAGATGGTTCTTGCAAAATCAGAAAAATGAAACAAATGGCTGAAAATCTGATTTCGGCCTAAAAAGGGGGCTTTTATAGTTATTATTATTTTGCTAAATGGGTAAATTACGCACTTAATCCCACCGCGTTTTTAATATTTTCGTTTTTGTCTTGCCGCATGGTATAATTACAATCCCAGTCCCCCTGATATTTCAAAATCTTGTAATCCAGTCCCTAAATTACACCGATTCAGATTTTAAATGGTAAAATTACCCCCTTAACCATCCCGCGTTTTTGAACTTTTCATTTTGGGTCTGCCCCTTGGTCTAATTACAGTTTTGATCCTTTTAGGTTTTGTTTGTTTCGCAATTTCGTCCCTAAATTACATATTATTGTTCTTTAATTTCTGCCACTGACTTTTATTTTTCTTTCATTTCAGTCCTGTATTCTTTGTAAATATTCATGTTCGTATTATAATTGTATATGTTGATATTCTATTATTTTATTTTGTCCCTCGTATATGCCTCGTATTTTATGTTTATATTTATATGTGTGTTAAGCTTATAATAGTCATGTATTTTTTTTATCCAGTTATTCGTATTAAAACATGTTATGTTCTATTTGACTCGTAAAACAGCATGTTCTTGTATTTTTGTACGTATTGTATGTTTTCTTGACTTTTAGGTTACGTGTTAGTGTGTCTTCTTTTATGCATAATATATTGTTCCATATATGTTGAAATATGTTTTATTACTAGCATGTATGTCCTTTTGAAATATTTGTTTATCTATATACGTAATTTTTCCTGCATTGTTATTCTGACTTGTTAAAGTTGTTGTTATCTATTATTTAGAATAATATGTATATATGCATGTTTTAGTCTAGTATAGCATTTTATGTTAGATTAATATTCTGTTATGTGAATATTTACTGTCTTTAAATTATCTGCCATGTTTTATATTTTTGCCACTAAGATTGCATATCGAGATATAAATTGTTAATGCGGTGTCCTTTTATCCGAGCGTAAACGGGGCCAGTATCAGGCGTAGTGATAGTGGTTGGGCGTTTATTCTCGGATAACGGGGTCCTTAAAATTTATTCGCAATTATGACCGAATTTTAAAATAATCGTCACTTTAATCCGGAAAATCCAATATTAATAAAGCGGTAATTATTAAAGTACCAATTTTGGGCGGTGTGGGGGTGCTAATCCTTCCCTATCCGTAACCGACTCCCGAACCCAATCTTTTTGAATCTCTGGTTTTATGGTGTCCGGCCTACCTAAGTGGCCGGTGGCGACTCCATTTTTTTTAAATGCAGTTTCTTTTAAAACCCCACAAAATAAATATTTTATATCCAAAAGAATCATGAAAAAATCACAAACACCTTTCAAACACCTTCGAACGCTTTTTAGCGATAAAAAGAAAAAGACATCGCTACAATACTAGACATATTTCTTTTGAGCTTTTAATTGCTGTGGGAACGAAGGTGGTGGTCTGGGCTCGTCATGTGGTTTACTAGATGTAGGAGCATCCTTAGTTGTGTCCTCTTTGCCTTCAGTAGCAAGGTTACTCACTTTACCAGTCACAGGAGTTGATTCCTTAGGTCCAGGAGCATCAGTGGATGGCTTGCTTAGAGTGGGAGTTTCATGGGAATCTCCCCCAAACTTGGCTTCTATCCAAAGTTGCGTGCTACTAAGTAGTGTGATGAAATTGCATTGCTCTACATTAAAGGCTTTAGTGACTTCAGTATCACTAGGTAATCCTCCCTATGGTTGTATCTTCAAAACTTGAGCAATCTGCCCAACTTGTGTTTCCAAAGATCGCAAGGAAGCAGTGTGATTTTGCATGATCGATTGCTAGTTTTGCAACATGACAGCTTATGTTGTGAGCATATCACTGTGGTTCTTTAAATGAGCTGCTTGATCCTGCAAAATATCTTGGGTAGTTTCCATAAAATTTTAATTATTATTATTAAAAGAATTAGAATTGAAGTTAGAAGCTCCCTGGTTCTACCTCTGAGTCTTTTGTTGGAATCTAGGAGGTTCAGTTGTGGCATTCTGTTGTGCTCCTAAATTTCCATTGTTGCCTTCCCAACCAAAATTTGGATGTTGCCGCCACCATGGGTTGTAGGTGATAGAGTAAAGAATGTTGTTGCGATTGGTGTTCCCTAAGTAGCATCCAGATTCTTGTTGTTTGGGGGCATTCAATCAACTGATGTTCCCCATCATAGTGCCCACATGTGTATTGCACTACTTTAGCCTATTGGACATTTAATGTTGCTTGCATGTTCTTGAGCAGGTTTGTCATGGTGGAGAGCTGAGCTGCTAGTTTAAGAATTATCCAACTGGAGTGTTCCAAAAGGTTTAGGTCATGCCTTCAACCTCCCTTTTGGGAACTGGTAGTCACTATTGGCTATATGACCAAGTATCTCTAAAGCCTCATCAGGTTCTTTATCAAGTTGAGTTCCATTAGCTGATGTGTCGATCATCATCCTTGTAGGTTAATTTACTGCATTAACAAACATCGTGATTTGTAACCAATCATGGAATCCAAGAATCGAGCACTTGCATAGCATGTCTTTGTATCTCTCCCAACACCCATACATGGACTCATCATCATACTATTAAAAAGAGATGATGTTGCTTCACTTTTGGTTGTGCACGTTTGGTGGATCATATCTTGCAGAAACTTGCTGCACAAGTTATCCCAGGATGTAATGGATCCTGAGGAACAAGTCTTCAACCATGCCCTGTGCCAATCTTGCAAGGAGTAAGCAAATAGCATGAGTCTCAAAGCATCTTTTAGAATCCCTGGTTATCGAAAATAGTCACAAACTTCTAGAAAAACTTGTAAGTGCTCTCGAGCATCCTTTCTTGTTGATCCTTCAAATTGTCCAATGGTGTTGAGCATGTTGAACATAACAGGCTTTAGCTTAAAATGATCTGTTCCTAGATCTGGCACAACAATAGATGGTTGAGGTTGTTGATAACGGGCTTGATATTCATTCTGATGGGCCTTCTAGGTGTGCTAGGTGGTGGATCATCTTGTCTTATTTGGCCATTATTTTGGGTCGTGTCAACAACTCCTTTTCCATCAACTGGTTGTACACCTTAGTTTTGCTTATTCTCATGGCCATCCAAGTCGTTCTCGTTCACCATATTATTTTTCTCCATACGTAGATTCCACAAAGTTCTTTCAGTCTCTAGATTATATGGAAGAATAGGATCCGAGTTAGAACTTTTGGTCATGTACTGGAAAGGACCTAAGAAAAATAAAAAACAAAAAGAAAAAAATAAATGCAAATAAAATAAAGTCCTAAGCTCAATTACAATGTAATTATCAATTGCCAATCCCCGGCAACGGTGACAAAAACTTGATGCTTGTCGAATAGTGATGCACTTTAGAGCAAGTATATTCATCGAATCAAGTAATAAAGTGATAAGTAGAGTGTCAAACCCACGAGGATTGGATCAATAACTACAAATTTATCAAAACTAAAAACAATTAAACTAAATATAGCTATGATTAAGAGGATCATCTACGACAAATAACAGATAATTAAGGAAGGTGGGATTATTGCTAAGGATATATGCTTGATTACTTATTTCAATGCTATAGCAACTAGCAATACATCTCTACATAAACCATTAAGATCTTTATCTACTCGATAGGATTTTTTAAGGAACTTCTGACTCTCTCAATGCCTAGAAGTTAATAATATTGAAGTTAAGGTAATACATGTCTGCGTGAACCCTAACAACTCTATTATTTGTTTAAGAACTCCATTTTAGTCGTTGAAATCCTAAACTTATGTCTATGCTACATTAAGACTACGTTAACAACTTAGCCCCACTGTTCACGTTTGTATAACCTAACTCTCTCGATATTAAGTCACAGATCAATTGTTAAAAGGCCTCTCTCGATAGCTCTTACAATAACTACACATGAAGAATAATGGATAGAATAGATAAAGGGAAAACATCTATAGAACTAAAATAAAGATAATCAAAACATAAAATTTTGGGGAGCAATATTCCCAACGAAAGTATTTAGCTCATGTCTGAGCCTAAAACATCTATAATAAAAATATTAAAGTACGACAGTTTATCAAGAGAGAAAAAGAAAAGAGTCGAGCGTCCTTGGCAAAATCCTTTTGTGCTCTCCATCTGTTGCTGCAGGTCTCCCACTCTGTCGGCCTCTCTCGATGGTGTCTGTTGTGAGGAGATCTCTATTGCTTCCACCCTGGTAGTTCTCCGAAAGCTTTAGACTAAGCATGTTGTCTATAATTCTCGCTCTCTTGAATTGGCGTCCTAGTCTCTCTCATATAAGCGGTGAAACTAGGGTTTTTAAGAACCCTAAAGTGGGCACAACTTCATTAAAAAAGGCCATTGATTTCCCACTATAATTAATGTTCCGTATCAGAGAGAAAGTCCACATAGGAAAAAGTAGATTCATCTCCAACTCTTTATGCCTCGTCAGCTCCAGCCATGAGATTTGCTACTCGTTCTCTCTAGCAATGCTCCAACATCCTGTACATGCACAACAAAACACCACCTAACCCATAAAACATACCAAAATATATAACATTTAAGCACAGACGGTGTAACTCCCTATCTACATGCAAACTATATACAGTCTATCCTAAATGCAACTATATGAGCCTGAAAACACACAAATCACAAATAAAAATGATGTATAAAATAGATCATTTACACACTCATCAATACCTTTGAAATTTGAATAGGATGCTTTGCAAGCAATTGAACAGCTCGATGGGGCGTGGATTTATGGGGCTAGATTAAGGGTTGCATTAGCTAAAAGGACAAATAAAAGATCTATATAGAGGCAGAAAGATGGGGGATGAAAATGAGTTGAAGATGGAGAACAAGGATATTATAGAAAAGGGTAATATTTTTAGATTGGCAATTGGATTTGTCGATTCAAATAAGATGGCAATCCTAAAGAATTTTATAGTCGGATGGTGCCAAAGGCCACAGTCAACTGTGGATTTAGCGAGTGCATTGCATTAGGCGAAGTTAGTTGGGTTCACAATTGTGAGAATTGTTGGTCTCTGGGTGTTGTTGATGTTTTCCAACCTTGATATGAGGCATCACATATTACAGTACGACTTGTTGAATTGTTTTTTTTTTCTAAAGTGGACCGTAGTCAATAGATATGGCAGAACAAAGTAGACGCGTATAGCTTTCGGTTAGTGGCATGCTAGTTTATGTGTGGTTGCAAGGATCATTCTCAAGTTTGGCAAAATTATGGGGCTATTTTGTCTGACTTGATAGAAATACGTTAGAATTGACATCTTTGGAAAGAGGTCGAATGCTGCAGATAGATGAGATAGTTCAATTGAATGTGGCTGATATGGTGTATAGAATCAGAATATGGGAATTTGAGATGATGCAACTGCCATGTAACAGTTGCGAGTTTCAGATGTGGGAAATGACAAGAGGGTAGGTGTTAAAAAATGCTTAAGTCGACAACGGAGGGGGTTGTACAACACGAGATCAATAGCTAGGTTATATCAAATTTATGGCGGGTCAATAACTTATGCGAGGAGGATAAGCAGCCAGATTTGAGAGAAATGGAGGTTCATACAGAGCCAGACAAGAGATCAATGGTTACGGCGGCAAGTTTAGTATTTACGAAGGATATGTCTTCTAATGGGGACCTTAGATGTGTGGTGCATTATAGGGTAGCACCTAAGAAGGGCGTTGGTATGGAAACTGAATTGTATATTAAGAAAATAGTCGGGTCTGGTGGTGCTTAAAGTAATTTGGTTCGGTCCAAATATTGGTAGGTGCATAAGTGTATAAGGATCAAGGATTTGGCTTTGATTTGAATGCTGAATCAAATGAAGTTGAAGTCGAGAGGGAGTTTACTCACAATGTTGAGGTTGGACAGGTTGAGGTTCAACAAATAACTAATCTGGAGTTTGGTCTTGTGGATTGTGTGGTTACGACAGAACAACAAAAGAAAAAAAATGGGGCAGGCC
Source organism: Hibiscus mutabilis (assembly GCA_019671005.1). NCBI lineage: Eukaryota > Viridiplantae > Streptophyta > Magnoliopsida > Malvales > Malvaceae > Hibiscus > Hibiscus mutabilis. Next base: position 31,039,475 of record CM033728.1, read on the forward strand.
ACGAAAAGAGGATGCCAACACGAGTTCAATTTTGCAACAACAAAAGGATATGGTCAGTGAGGCTGTGAATACCCTAAATATTTTCAATCTAGTGGATATTAATACAAAGGGAAGTGAAGAAGACATTATCACCTAACACCTCTTACTCGGTCTAGGAGAAAAACCTATTTAAGAAGTGTTACTAAACAAAAACCAAACACACATAAGGCATCAGAACAAAACTCGACTAAGCATACGATAAAAAATCAGGGGAACTTAAATTTTGTTTGGAATAATGGTTGGGTCTACCCTCAACTTAAAATCATGCACAAGCGATATACATACATTAAGCAAAATACGTCAAATCATTTCTAAGATAGATCGATCAGCGATTAAGATTGTTCAGAGTAACAGAAAACCATTGTTTAAAGATTTTAATCTTACATGTACTAGTAAAATTCTAACTTCTTACCCAAGATTACTATATAGGTATCACATACTACCAAACCTATAACCATGGTAACAAGTATCATGTCTAACATAACTCATCCAACAGGCAAATATTCGAACTTCAAATTTTAACAAGGTGATATTTACTCTCAAGTACTAGTACCAAAGTTATTTAAACAAATATATAAAACATTGGTTCACAAATGTACGTCCTTATCTAAAGTCCTAAAGGCATGACAAAAATTAAGATTATCTTTTCAAGATTCCATATCTATCCAGAACTTATTCCTTTGAATAATTTGCTGATTCATTACTAAATTACTTATAGGCTATCATAAATATACCCGAAACGAACATGATTTAGCAGGTAAATAAATACTAAGCAAAACAATTGACCTCATCAATATATGAAATAATAATCGATCATACTCTAGTTTACTTAGCTTATTTCTCAAGCAAACATCCAAATATCATGATAATATATCTATTCATCTATTAACATTTAAACTCTACACTCAAGCATTCGTGTCTTTAAATCTTCAAATATCAAACCTTTAAGCAACATTAACTACTTAACCTAACCAAGCATTAGAACAACATTATTCTATCAGATTTAGCACATGATACAGGTTACATATAAAAACACCTGCACACATACAATACAGTAAGGTCTAACTACTTTAAGCAGAACAATATACCTAAATTACCATACTAACATCAGAACCATTATAACTATTTTAAGAGCAGACAAACCATAAGATGCATGTAAAAGGCCCATTACAAAACTTTACATACTAATAATGCTTATATATACATATATGATCAAAGACGCTCTAAATGCACAATGCATACATAATGTCTAGGTGCCAGTACTTAAGAAATTACAATACATACATCTTGATACTTGTGATCTCATCCAAGCTCAGAAAATACTCATAAGCAAACTTAACCTGGAGAACATTTAAAAGGATAAAGTAAGCATAGGCTCAGTGAGGTAGTTTAAGATGACATAAAATGAAACCAAAGTCTATTCTTTCATTAAATTCTTTGAACCCTACTACATACTATGCTTGGATAGAGATTAAGCCATGTGGGTTAATTCACACAGACAAGCACTTATATTGATGCAAGGTATTCGAACATACTTGATCAACATTTACTTATATAATGTTCAAACAAAACATATGTACCACTAGAATATTCGTCATTACTTGTACTTAAAAATATATGAGCATTTAAACAAACATATCTTTTCACCCGGTTAATAATAAAAAAATAGTATTAAATGCATCACTTAATTCAATAATTTATCTTATAAGCTTTTTGGTTTCCTTTTTAACTTAGCCTATCAGCCCATAAATTTCTTGTTCTTTAAGGAATCAATCATTATTTACTAGATAATGAATTTCATGGCATGTAAGACAATTAGACACAATATCTCATTTTCATAAGTTTCTTATTACTCAAGGCATCACACATAGCATTTCTTAAATATTGTTATTTTTTTCATAAGCTATCAGACTAACACCTCTTCACACAAGTTAATTTCCATATATGATATCAAACGTATCATGTTATTTAATCAAATGCTTATATACACTCAAAACACTTCACTACATACTTGTTCACACGTAAAATAATCCTGATTTATGTACAAACATATATATTTTGAAGCAACCCTCTACATGCTTGAGTTTATCCAAATCAGTCCCCTAGTCATCTGTTCCTAATTTACGTATTTTAAAATCGCGTACTACATTCTTAAATTCGTGCAAAACAGTCCATCAATCAAGTGTACACCTTTGAATAATCAAAACAGTCTGTGGTATGTTCAATTCTGTTCAAATCTGTCCACTAAACATATATATATAAATTCACAATCAAAAAAGTCCATTAGACCTTTTTATTTGCTCAAATCAGTCCTCAAAAGTTCTAAAATAGTCCATATTTTAATTACAAATTGACCCCTCAAATAAAATTTCAAAACACACCATAATCTTACATTCATTCACATATACACTCATGAATAGTTCCAATTTATTTTAGCAAGCAAAACACTAAATTTATAGCTCCAATTCAACTCTAAAATCGAACAATAACTCATTCTAACACTTAATTTATCTCAAGTAAATTTTTAATATCTTAATTGTGTTGCAAGGTCACAATACAAAGTAGTTTAAAGCTTGTACATCAATTGAATGACCAAGAACTTCCTCGATAAACATATAACCCACATTCAAGGAATATGACATACATATCTTGCAAGTTACCTATATGATTCAAATTAAGGATATTCCCTAACATAAATCAGTCGTTTACGTGCTTGCAAAACATAACATACAAGAGTTTAGCAACCAACTTTATTCATGAACCAACTATATATACATTTCTTGTTGGGCAAGTTATTCATTATATCAAAGTTTATCTTACGAATCCTCAAAATTTCTTTTTAACATAACCTTGTACTCAGGTATATACATAAGTGTAATCAAATAATTCTTTAATTATACTTGGCATACAAAAATATCAAGCCAAACACATCAAAATCAAGGATTACTCATCATACAAGACATCAAACTTATCATATCAAGATCATGTGATATTTGTCTCATAAGTGGTCAGATAGTTTATTTATTAGGATTGTGAATTTCTTTATTTTACTTTTAATATAGCCTTGTGAATCAAGTAATAGCCTAGGTACACGAATCCCCAACCAACTGTTGCCAAATCAAAATGGTACCCGCAGTACCGGTCAGTCCCTCCTACAGTCACCAAATGACCACAACACTTCCCTCCTACTGTCTCCAAATAAGGACCGTAGTCTAGTACCGTTGTCCACCCTACACATGAGCTCTATGGACTCTATGGCATGCCAACTATACCTAAGACTGACTCGAGACCAAGGCTTTCACATTTATCACCTTTTATTAGAAACCAAATGAGCACAACTCCTTATCAAGATATCATATCCATAAGCTCATTACCCTTTTTCAATTTGGGTATATATATTCACCTCAGGTGAATCTTTTTTCATTATAATAAGCATTGCTCCATATGCTTATTAACATGCCACTGAGGCTTATTTCATAGTACATCACAAAATCAACCACATGTTTTCATTCGAACAAGGATGTAATAGGTGAACATAGTTCATTGATATTCATCCTAAAGGTAAGCACAACTTCAAATTTCTTATACTTACAATAAGGCTTAAATCTTATCATGTCCAGATTATACATATGTACATTTATATACATAAAGTTAAACCATATAACATACTTTCAACCAAATTTTCTTATCATAAGATAGAGTACTTTTCAATAGAGTACTTACCTTATATCCAAGCTTAGCCATATTAGCACCATTTAACTTTAAGAGCAAGTAAAACCAATTAAAGTAAAACAAAGATGCTCGGGATAGTTTCACTCTATCCCGAGACTTTAAACTACACTCATAGGTCGCTCCGAGCTAGATTTGTTCCCGAATTACGATATCCTTTTTGCTTATCTACAACTTGGTCTACTTTAGGCCTCAATTGTTCAATTCCTTCTTTGTCTAATTATAACAAAGAGTATAGCTATACATTAGAAGCAAACCATGACTTTTAATCAATCACAAAACACTCACCAACAATCATATTGATACAAACAGTCCCTAATTACATATAGCCACTTTTCATTTAACTTTAAGAGCAAGTAAAATCAATTAAAGTAAAACAAAGATGCTCGGGATAGTTTCACTCTATCCCGAGACTTTAAACTACACTCATAGGTCGCTCCGAGCTAGATTTGTTCCCGAATTACGATCTCATTTTTGCTTATCTACAACTTGGTCTACTTTAGGCCTCAATTGTTCAATTCCTTCTTTGTCTAATTATAACAAAGAGTATAGCTATACGTTAGAAGCAAACCATGACTTTTAATCAATCACAAAACACTCACCAACAATCATATTGATACAAATAGTCCCTAATTACGTATAGCCACTTTTCATTCATAAAACAACCTATCATCATTTACATTGTAGCAAAACAGTCCTTATTTTACTCATATACATGTTTATCACCAAAGCAATCTATTACACATTTTTTTCTCATGAAAAGCAGTCCCTAAACTTACAACACAACCCCTATATGCATTGTTAAAGTATTTCTTTTGCTTAAATATTCAAAACAGTCCCTAATATATATATACTCTCCTAGTAGTCTATTTATTCATATATCTTTACCAAGCAATCCCTAACTTAAATATATACACATATATGTTTACAAAACAACTCACAAACTCTCATATCAATAAAAGATAATCCTTAACATACATATATTCACTTACTTAATCTCAAAACAATCCAAAAGTTTCTTTAAAACTACAAACAACCCCTCATTCCAGAATGCCAATAAATCCATCCATATAAATAAGTATTCAAGGCTTTCCAAACATTCAAAACATGGCATATTTCTAATGACATCAGTGTACTTCAATTTGAGCCATTCTAAAAGATTTCCAACATAAGAATTTCATAGTATATCCCTCAATCTTTAAAAATTATATTGTAAGAATCATAAAAACATAACAATTACACATTTGTATCATTCAAATGGATCAACATTTCACATCAAAATTTTTATTTCTTTAACCAGTTCTTAACAATATGACATACAAAGGAATTATGATCAAATTCATAATCTAAATATTTAATAAAAAGAAAATGAGAGAATTTTCTTACCCTTCTTAATGTAATATTCAAGTGAAAATCCAACATAAACCAAATTAAAGCATTCCCTATAATTCTTTCTTGAAAATTCACACTCTCTCTCAAGACTAAGATGCTTCGGTTGCATGGAGGAAGAGGATGACAATAGATACATGGCTGAAACTTTCTCCCCCTTTCACACACATGCCGTCCTAGCTTGGAGACATGTGTACAAACGCTTGAGTAGTGCCTTACTTAACATGCAACCTCATAAGTTTACAAATCATTCGGTTTGACCTTTATAAAACATCTAGTCTTCTTTTCATGTTTCAGTTTTAGTCCCCAATTCATTTGATTATTTAATCCAAGATACTTAAATTCAATTTAAGTCACACTTGAATTAGTAACATACTTCCAGGCCATATTTTGGTATATTACAATTCTCTCCCCCTTAAAAATAATTTTGCCCTCGAATTTACTTGATGTGAACGGATAAGGATACTGACTTGTTACAAAGCCTTATAACTTCTTTAGGTTCAAGCACATGAGAAGGGTAAGAGTACATTATATATCATATCAAGTTCACCATAAAGGACCAAAGATTTAAGTAACAAGACTAGCCTTTTTAATGATTTCAAAGGCCTAAGGAGACAAGGGCTATGCTTTCTTTTCTTTCCAAATATAAATACCTTCATCGAAGTCTTCCCATATTTAACTATACAAACTCAAAGCACTTCTAAAAAGATTTTTTTGATTCATTCTTTCTAATTGGCCATTAAACTAAGGATTGAAGGTTGCACTACGATTGATTTTAAATTTCCAATGCCTTTTTCCAATGAATTTCAAAAATCAAGGTGTGAATTAGGGCTCTTGATCTAAGATTATCGATGTGGAAACTCCATGTAGTCTATTAACCTTTCAGACATACAACCTCAGTCAAAAGACTAGTAACGCATAAAAGAGAGCTTTTATCAGATGTAGATCATAGGTACTTATCAAATTTAACTCCTAGGTGGCACAATAACCTATGATGATGCAATTAGTTTCGGTTTAGTCTGAGAATCAGCTAAACCTAAGCCCTGATACCAATAAATGTAACATCTCTTACTTGGTCTAGGAGAAAAACCGATTTAAGAAGTGTTACTAAACAAAAACCAAACAAACATAAGGCATCAAAACAAAAATTGAGTAAGCATACGATCGAAAATTAGGGGAATTTAAAATTTTTTGGAATTATGGTTGGGTCTACCCTCAAATTAAAATCATGCACAAGCGATATACATACATTAAGCAAAAATACGTCAAATCATTTCTAAGACTGACCGATCAATGATTAAGATTGTTCAGAGTAACAAAAAACCATTGTTTAAAGATCTTTAAACTTACATGTTGTATTGTTAAAATTCTAACTTCTTACCCAAGATTACTATATAGGTATCACATACTACCAAGCCTATAACCATGGTAACAAGTATCATGTCTAACATAACTCATCCAACAGGCAAATATTCGAACTTCAAATTTTAACACCTTTACCCCCAAGAAAATGAGATACATTTAAAGGCCATTTCAAAAGGTGATATTTACTCTCAAGTACTAGTACCAAAGTTATTTAAACACATATATAAAACATTGGCTCACAAATGTATGTCCTTATCTAAAGTCCTAAAGGTAGGACAAAAATTAAGATTATCTTTTCAAGATTCCATATCTATCTAGAACTTATTCCTTTGAACAATTTGCTGATTCATTACTAAATTACTTATAGGCTATCATAAATATACCCCAAACGAACATGATTTAGCAAGTAAATAAATACTAAGGAAAACATTTGACCTCATCAATATATGAAATAATAATCGATCATACTCAAGTTTACTTAGCTTATTTCTTAAGCAAACATCCAAATGTCATGATAATATATCTATTCATCTATTAACATTTAAACTCTACACTCAAGCATTCATGTCCTTAAATCTTCAAATATCAAACCTTTAAGAAACATTGACTACTTAACCTAAACATGCATTAGAACAACATTATTCTATCAGATTTAGCGCATGATACATGTTACATATAAGCACACCTGCACACATACAATACAGAAAGGTCTAACTACTTTAAGCTGAACCATATACCCAATTTACCATACCAACATTAGAACCATTATAATAATTTTAAGAGCAGACAACCCATAAGACGCATATAAAAGGCCCATTACAAAACTTTACATACTAATAATGCTTATATATACATATATGATCAAAGACGCTCTAAATGCACAATGCATACATAATGTCTAGGTGCCAGTACTTAAGAAATTACAATACATACGTCTTGATACTTGTGATCTCATCCAAGCTCAGAAAATACTCATAAGAAAACTTAACCTGGAAAATATTTAAAAGGATAAAGTAAGCATAGGCTCACTGAGGTAGTTTAAGGTGACATATAAAATGAAAACAAAGTCTATTCTTTCATTAAATTCTTTGAACCCTACTGCATACTATGCTTGGATAGAGGTTAAGCCATTTGGGTTAATTCACACAGACAAGCACGTATATTGATGCAAGGTATTCAAACATACTTGATCAACCTTTACTTATATAATGTTCAAACAAACCATATGACCACTAGAATATTCGTCATTACTTGAACTTAAATATATATGAGAATTTAAACAAACATATCTTTTCACCCGGTTAATAATAAAAAAACAGTATTAAAAGCATTACTTAATTCAATAATTTATTTTATAAGCTTTTTGGTTTCCTTTTTAACTTAGCCTATCAGCCCATAAATTTCTTGTTCTTTAAGGAATCAATCATTATTTACTAGATAATGAATTTCGTGGCATGCAAGACAATTAAGCACAACATCTCATTTTCATAAGTTTCCTATTACTCAAGGCATCACACATAGCATTTCTTAAATATTGTTATTTATTTCATAAGCTATCAGACTAACACCTCTTCACGCAAGTTAATTAGCATATACTATATCAAACGTTTCATGTTATTTTATCAAATGCTTATATACACTCAAAACACTTCACTACATACTTGTTTACGCGTAAAATAATCCTGATTTATGTACAAACATATATATATTTTGAAGCAACCCTCTACATGCTTGAGTTTATCCAAATCAGTCGCCTAGTCATATGTTCCTAATTTAAGTATTTTAAAACCGTGTACTACATTCTTAAATTCATGCAAATCAGTCCATCAATCAAGTGTACACCTTTGAATAATCAAAACAGTCCGTGGTATGTTCAATTCTATTCAAATATGTCAACTAAACATATATATAAATTCACAATCAAAACAGTCCATGGCATGTTCTATTCTATTCAAATCTGTCCACTAAACATATATATATATATATATATATATAAATTCTCAACTAAAACAGTCCATTAGACCCTTTTATTTGCTCAAATCAGTCCTTAAAAGTTCCAAAATAGTCCATATTTTAATTACAAATTGACCCCTCAAATAAACTTTCAAAACAACCCATAATCTTGCATTCATTCATATATACACTCACGAACAGTTCCAATTTATTTTAGCAATCAAAACACTAGCTCCAATTAAACTCTAAAAATGAACACTAAATGTAACACCCATAACGTATACTCATAATTGAATATACATTATAGATGTTACTTAAACATGCTACTGAAAGTTAAGCTTAATTTTTTTATCCCTATACGATTCATCGTCTAGCTGATTATTTAAACTATCATTATAATTCAATTTACTGCATCATATACTATCAGTAAGTAAATAGTTTACATGCCCACTAGAGATTTTCATAATTTAGATTGTCTTACTGATGTTCTGCAGATTGTAGCTTGAACAGGATGCTTGACTCCTCTTCAAGTGCTCCAACTTTACCTACGTGTGAAACAACATCACACGCTAAGTACGAACTTAGTGAGGCATATAAAACTTATTTATTTACACATGAAATGATGTTATATAATACTTCATATGAGAGTGCATTTCATATTTCTCTACAACAAGGCAAGTATATCATTATATATCATACTTTCTTAATATCATGTATCATCTCATGGTCATGCTTATATCATGTAATCATTTGTATAACATGTAAATCAAGTATTATCAACTTCATGTATACCATGTATCATCATTTTCATATAATTCATGTAGCATATATCATATAATTCATGTATCATGTATCATATAGATCATGTATCATCAATATCATGTATCATCACTATCATGTAATTCATGTATCATCAATATCATGTATCGCCACTATCATGTGATTCATGTATCATCAGTGTCATGGGATTCATGTATCATCATGAAGTTATTTGCGTGTTCATGATCTATCATATCACCATCTTGTATTATTATTAACGTGTCTGGCTGAAAGGTCCATGATACCTACAGCCTACCTGCACCGTAGTGCTATTTGAGTACGTACTCTGGAGGACGCTCCTTGCTCCTTATATCAAACACCTTGTTAATGCATTTGCACTATGGGCGTGGATCCCCATGAGTATATTGTTTCATTTTAATCTTGTCATTATCCATATTTCATGTATGCATAATGCATCATCATTTATGCAAACAATCATTCGTACCTGGTATTCCATCAATCTTGCCATGTCGATTAATGTATCATATCACGTATTATAGAGAAATGCAATGCCATTTTCAACATAATGCAAACATATAGAAATGCACTCACCTGAGCCATTTATTAACTTGCCTCACTAAGCTCTATTCGATATTTTCCTTTATAGAACCTCAAACCTTCTTTTGATTTGAATCCAACTTCATTTATCACATGAATATAAATAAAATTTGTTAGATTCACCTCTAATAATATTTTTATCAAACTATGTAATCATTCAACATTAAAATTTTCCATAAATTTCCTTTCTTCCTTATACTGTCAAAAACCTCATTTTGGTCCTTAATAACCATTTTGAACTTTAAATAATTCCTCCAAGCTTTCTAACTAACATTAGATATAAAATGTCTCAAATTCCATTTTCTGGCAGCTTGCACTACCTTTGAAGATTTATTTCTATAAAATGATCTAAAACTCGGAATTCGATTCCGTTTGTTCTGAAAGAAAATAGATTCAATAATATTTTCATCCATATAAATTAATAGCCTAAATTCAACTCGTACGATTTATGAAAAATTTTCAAAGTCAATTTTTTAGTACTAATTTCGGAACAGACTGCCACACTGTTTTCTGACCTTTCACCACTTAAAAATTCATATCTTTTTACTCGGAACTCGAAATCAATTTCTGTTTTTTGGAAATAAAACTAGACGAACAAATCTTTACATAGGTATAAAATTCACCATCCAAACATTTTTGTAGAATTTATGGTGAATTTTCAAACTTACTGCCATAATCCAGTTTTCTATACAGCTTCCATAATTAACTTAAACTTTTATACTAACTTCTCCTTACTTCTCTATTTGTCAATTTAGTCCCATTATTTACTTTAAACCATCAACTTATCACCTTCTTCATCAAATAATTATTCACAATAGTTTCCCTTAATTTTCCTTCTTAACCGAAATAGTCACTAAAATGCAAAGATAAGAATTCTAGCTTCTTAACTTTGCAATTTAGTCCTCAAATCAACATTACTATCTTAATTCCACCATTATAACTAAAATTCAGATTTAATCCTTCTCTAAAGCCTCATTTCCGAATTGGTCACTTAACTTAGACAATTTGTCAAAATGGTCACTAATTCGATTCAACATCGGTTTAACATTCTAACTTCAATTTCACATCTCCAACTTCAATAATAAAATAAATACAGTTCAAAATCATAAAAAATCAGATTAGTCCTCTAACTTTTAGAATATCCAAAATGGTCCCTACACCTTTAACTTAGGGTTTTGCTTCCAAATAACAATTCAAGCTTACTAGATCATTAATTCAACAAAACCCTAAATTAAACTTGAATCCATAAACCCTAATCATCTTCATACAAACTAAAATATGTATGGTTTAAATCTCAACTCGATAACATGATTTTAACATTATACTAGCTCGATTTCAACTTGAATTTCATCATGAAATCGTAAAATTCCAAAAGCCCCAAACTTTTTCCATAAACCCCAATTTCTTCTCATGAAAAATTCTAATCAATCAAGCATGTTTTCCATGAAGTATTTACACAAAAATATAGAGCTTGAAGAGTAGAACAACTTTGCAGTTGAAAGTATTACCTGAAAATCGAGTTTTGGGGCTTGAATCGAACTTGGAAAATTTCTCCATTTTTCTTTCTTTCTCCCCTCATATTTTGAAATTTTGAGGATGAAGAAGTCTTCAACCTCTTTGTTTTTCATCCAATTTGGCCACTCGTCTTGTATAAATGAATTTTAAATTGATTTAGATAGTGAAATTACTAAAATGCCCTTTTAATCCAACAGTTGAGATTGATCTTATCATTAATCATGGGTCAATATTTAATCTTCCATTTTATTCTTCCAAAATTGTCCTTGTAACTTTTTAAATATTTCAAAAATGCCATTGGGGCAAAATGACCAATTTGCCCTCCAACTAGTTTTTATTTACTAGTTTGCCATTCTTGTAAAAATTCAACTAAGTCTAGTTGGAATCGAACCAAATATAATAAAATATTCATAAAATAGTATTTTATTACTTTTCCATGGCTTTGGGATCTCCCTTTAAAATTTTAGTTCGATCCAATTTCCCGATATTCATAAAATACTTTTACTGCAATTTCACCTTTATCGAGCTATCAGATTTATTCCAAAAATTCCATATTTCCTTTCCTAAAGTCTTAGACTGAAATTTGCTTAACTTAGTCTATTATCCCAATAATTATCGAAAATCTTCAAATAGTAGAATTTCTCTTAGAAATCTTTTATCGTAAATTCATTCGAATATTCCTTACTCTTACTGAGTCCAAATTATTGATTAGAAATAATTTTATGGGACCTTCACAAAAGTCACCCATCTTTGTATTTCCCTGGCCTGAGCACGCTTAACAATTTTATTCGATCCAAATTTGATACCTTCTACTATATCTTAATTCTCAAAACTGATATCAAGGTTCTTATTTCGATCAGATTCACCCTTATACTAAATAAAATCACTTTTTGGGGAAATTTACACTTTAGTCCCCAAACTTTTCCAAAGTTTATGCAAAACTTTCAAAATTTACCTTTTTGGTCACTAGCCAAAATTTGGGATATTACAATTCCTCCCCCTTAAGAAAATTCGTCCTCAAATTTTCAATGCGTACCTGTTCCAAACATTTACGGATATTGCTTCCTTATTTTCTTCTCAGCCTCCCAAGTGGCTTCTTCGACCTTGTGATTTTTCCTCAAAACTCTAGTCAATGAAATTTCTTATTCCTTAATTCTTTAATTCCATAAACCAATATTTTTACTAACTCCTATTCATTTATCAAATCTAATTGCATCTCAATTTATTCAGGAGTGTTGACATGTAAATAATTTAGTCAATGCCCCCAAAACATAAGTACATATACTATAGACTTTTGCTCACTTCTGGAGATAAGACCCATTAATATACTCTTGGTCCAACTCTTTCACGATTCCTTGAGGAAACTAAGTTTTCCCTTTTTGACCTATACAAATCATCCTTCATTAAGGAACTAATTCCTTTTAAAAATTTAAACGTTTCTTCTTATAGTCACTTCTACCTTGTGCACATATAACCAACTTATCTAAATTACACTTCAGATTCTCGCGATGATACCTTCATATTACCTTCTAGTATTTGATCACTTAGATCGTTAGAAAACCCTTTTTCCAGCAATCCACATTATTTTAATGCTTGTCATACTCATCATCTTATATTACTGATTGTCTTTATCAAAACCTTTCTGAAAAGATATCTTAGCTTATCCATTACATTTCAATCCTACCTTTATAAGGCTCTACTGTCAACTATTTAGGTAGAATTAACCTCTTAGTTGACTTCTCTTAATACTCTTTGGTTACAAGTTCAATACACTTTATTGATACTAGACTTCCAATCTTGTTCAATATGTATGCAAATATCACTTTCATCATACTTTTATTCCAGATTTTTTATCTTCTTGATCTATCAAGCTTCACAGTTGACATCTTATAATACTAATGTCTCCTTAAAGAAATAATCTTTCTTACTTGGGTTGTGTCTGACTTAAAGACTTTTCAAAGTTTTTCTAACATTTGAGGAGTCTACACTGTAACTCTTTCCATGTAAGCTTTGATCATCCTTGCAATATAGTTTACTACTTTTAGTACTCTGACTGATTCATACCTAACATCTTCTTTTTGAGCTTCAAATATAATCTTTTTACAGATCAATTTCTTTCTTCTTTTCTAATCATCTCAGTAGTATCATTACTTAACTTTGCAATTCTTCTATAATACCCCAATTTTTGGTTAGTGACTATTTTGCAAAGAATTAAAAGTTGGTGGTTTTAGTTTAGTGATTAAAATGTAAAATGTTAAAGTTTGGTGACCAAAGTGAAAAATTGAGAAAAGTTTAAGGACCAACATGGTAATTTTCCCAATAATTATTTTTATCCTATAATTAAATAGATCACATAAGGGTTTGAATCAAATATAAAATTGTTGGTTTGATTCGATGTTTCTATTATTGGGAAATTATAGTTAAATTTTAAATGTGATTCAGGTAATCGTATGAGCTCGGAATGTGATGAAATTTTAAAGGAGTCTTGTGCTCCCCTCCCCTTTTTATAGGCAAAGTGAGGGGTGAGGTGGGTGACGTGGAGCCTTGTGCTCCCCTCCCCTCCCCTTCTTTCTATTTATTTGTTTATTTATTATTATTATTTTTATTTATAATTTTTTTGCTTCTTTTAATAATATTATTATTACAATAATACTATTAATACTAAAACATTGACAAAAATGAGTGATTACAATTGTCAATATTGCTCAAGTGTTTAAGTTTTGGGTAAGTGCTTAAATTGAAAACATATCAGCCTTGTGAGGTTTCTCTTGTTTGCTTAATTTGTATTCTCTTGAAAGTGTGTCTCGAAGCTTTAGGGTATAAGCGTTGAGGGTTTGTAAAGGTTATCTCCTTGTGCCTTGAAATCCTTGTGCCTTGAAAAAGGAAAGAAAAATTAGTGAATTTTTGGAAAATCCTTAGTGGGGAAGCTAAGGCAGTGGAGGTAGACTTGGTTTAGAAGTTGAACCACTATAAATCCTAGTGCAATTTTTTAATTTCCTTTTGCTTCCACCAATTTCACTCAAAGGTCAATTCACCCCCTCTTGTCGTATTCGGTTGCTCGATTCGAGCCGAACCATTTATAATGTTGGTATGTTGTTGGAGTATGATTGAATGCTTAGTTGAAAGTATGAGGCATGAATAATTGATCATTGATGTGTTGAACTTTTGTTCTAGTTAGTTATGCTTAGAAAAGCTTGATATGTTGATTTGGTTTGATGGTTAAACCTTACATGCATAATTGGACATTTTGGTTTTCCTCAAGAATGGTGTTTATGCAGTTTAGGGAGCATGCCTCTAGTTTCTTTGATCCCATGTTATATGTGATGAAATTTGTTTTGTCAATGCTCAATCAAGTGTGTTTCATGTTAGTTTGATAGTGGAAACATGTTGTTGATGTTTAGGAGTGTTTATGGGTGTTTCGGGCTAGTATTACATATTCAAAACTATAATACAGAGCAAGGCGTATTGGTATGGGCCAGTGCGTACCGGTACACGTGAGTGAAATCTGGGCATTTTAAGCCTGGGCATATTAGTACCCATGTTTGGGTATCGATACGAGGGCCATCGTGCCGGTACGGTAAGTGGCGTACCAACATGAGAATTGATTACTAGAATTTTGGTTGAGTCCTTGTACCAGTACGGATCCTTCGGGTACCAGTACGGGGTTAGTTAATTCAGTTAAATGAGCTTTTCTGGTTTTAGATTCTTTGCAATTTGGTCACCATATGTTCATGCATCAATGAAATGAGTAAATGATGTCCGCTTGACCTGAGATTTTGCAAGTATGTTTATAACATGTTTAATTTAAGTTTGATTCCTTTATATTTTCATAATTTCCTTTAAATTTATGTTTTTACATTTTAGTCCCTAAATTCGTATGTTGCTTAATTGAAGTTGTAATCGAACTTCGTTTGACATGAAACTTGAACCTCAAGTTAATTAAATCATATAGGACTTTTTGATGCATCTAGAGTCTGAAAAATTTCAAAAAATATATGTAATTATGTATATTGGAATCGGATTCACTTTGGTGAATCGATGTAACATCTGTTAGTCAGGCCGAATGATAGGTGTCTCTCTCTATAAAAAAGTTAATACATTGGCATATATCATGCTATATAAATGTAGCCATAAAGTTTAATAAGTTTAAATTATTATTAATTTTGTTTATTGCCTCACTAAGTGAAAACTTAGCGTGCGTTTGATTCACACGTAGGTTAAGGTGGAGTACTTGAAGAGGAGTTAAGCATGCTGATCAAACTTCAATCTGCAAAACATTAGTAAGATATTCTAGCTTATGATAATCTCTAGTGGGCATGTAACTGTTTGATTATTAGTAGAGTATGATGCATGAAATTAAACTAAACATATAGAGAATTAATATGTTTGATGATGAAACGTATATGGATAAAACAAGTAAGGCATTGGTAATGTGACATCTTTTACTCGTATTTAGTACGGGAAAAGGGGTGTTACAATAATAATATATAATATAATGTAAATAGTATAATATGTAATATATATGTATATAATAGCAAAAATAATGTAATATATATACATGTATTATAAATATATGAACATGACTTAAACACATTTATAAGACATATATAATATGCTATGTACATATTCTATAATACCAACATAAATAAACACCGTATATAATATATATATATATAATGTGTAAATTAATAAACTAGAAAACAAATATACTAGTGTAAAAAACATGTATACACAAATATACATAATAATAAGAACAACATATACATAACATAATTATACAATATAATACGTAGATAGTAAGATATAGTATACATAATGAATATAATATATACATATGCATAAACAAACAATAATCATAGTATATATGTATGTATTTATGTATGTATACATGTATATATAACTACATATAAACATAAATAAAACAAATTAATAGAAAATAAACAACAAAAATTAAACAACATATAAAAACATAAATACATATGAAAAAGGACTGAAATTGATTAATGATTAAACCATTTTTGCAATATATTCAGTTTAAATTGGAGGAAGAATTAAAAAATATTTAAAACTTTTAAGGTCCTATGAACAAATTTGAAGAGACAGACGGGTACTGGAGCATTTTTTTAAAACACAAAGGGATGATTTGGCTATTTACCCATTTTGAAAATCTAAATTTAGTTTAATTTAGGGACAAAATTGTGAATTTTTGAAAATAGAAGAGGACTGAATACTTAATTTCCCTTTTTGTGAAAGGCTATGAGCATAATTAATTAGGGGCAGAGGGATTAAAATAGTTATTAGACCATTTTTAAAAGAAGAATGTCTATAAATAGACCCTTTTAGCCCCAAAATCGACCTTTGGCCATTTTAAAATTTCATTCCTAAAAAATAAAACCCCATCTCCTTATTTTTCTCTCAACCCGAAAACAAAAATCCTTTGAGTGTTCATCCCAATCTGAGAATGAACCCAGAAACTGGTGACCATCTGCCGTCAAACCCCTTCAACCGCCATCCATCAGCTTTGGTAAAACCCAAACCTTTACTCAAAACAACCCTTTTTCATCCCCAAAGCTAGATTAAAACTTAGATTTTTATGAAAATAAACCTTTTATCTTATATCTACAAAAAAATAGAAGCCCAAAATTATTTTTTAAACCCCTTTTTAAAAGCTTTGGTTCACAAAAATGTTGGTAAAGGGAGGGAGACGTTGAATGGTGCTGTTCATTAGCAGCACCAACCTCGACCTACATGCAATGCGACTGCTTGAAGCCAAAAAGGGTAAACCTTTCTCCTTTCCTTATTTATTTTTTTTATGTTCGAAATAAAAACTGAAGAGAAGATTACATCTGAATCTTTTTTTGTATTAATGGATAATCTGAGTACAGAATGGTTGATATTACAATATATATAGATATGATCTTTTGATTTTTTTTGGGTTTTTTATAAGCAAACTATTAATGGGATTGATGTTGATGATGATTAATTTGACATGCCCTCTTATTTTTATTTTTTGGTTGTTGTATCCCATGCTGGTGGTTGGAGAGCCTGTGGAGATCTGCCGAATTTCTGATGATGGAGCCATGTGGTCAAGTGTAATGCCCCGATTTTGGGCCTAGGAGTTTGCCTAGTGGGTTAGACGGTCTGATGGACCGAGATTAGAGGTTCGAGTCAGATTCGAGATTAAAATCAGAACAAATAATTTTGGTGTGAGAAAAAAAGGGAAAATATCTAAAAATCATTATTTAATATATGGATATTTTTGGTAAAGTCAATTTTAGAAATTGGACATTTTCTAGTGACCAAAATGTAAAGTTTGTAAATTTGTTTTTAGTGACTGTTTTGTAAAAGGATTAAAACTTTGAATCTTTGAGGAGTTATTTGACCTAAGTGTTTTTACCAGAAATTTCTCTTAATTTGGTTTATTTTAATGAGTTTTTAATATGGGATTAAAGGGATTTAATTAATAAAAAAGGTAGTTATTTTTTAAAATCACTTTTGATGTAACTTTCTTTCTCTCAACTTTCTCTCAATTTTTCTTCAGCCAAACACTCAATTTTTCATCAAAGATTGAAGGTAATGATCTTGATTTAATTAACTATTGATTTTTAATAGATTCTTCAATCTTGTTTTCCAAAAATATCATTAAATTTCCTTTGTTTTCAAGAGTAAAACATCCAATTGAGAGGAAATTCATCCATTAGAGGTAAGGTTAGTTCTTCTCCTCTTGATGAGTTATAATCATAATTTTGATGTTTTATAATGTTGATAAGTTGGTTTTAATATTGGAATCTCGAAGCTATATGAATCTCTCTTTTTCTAGGTTGCTAGTTATGTGCTTTTGAGGAGTTGTGGTGGTTAATTGAATGCTATAGATATAAGGATGTTTGAAAAGTGTTTTTAGATGTTAATTGATGATAATTGAAGTATTGAAATGTTTGATATGGTTGGGTTAAGTTTGAAAGAGGTTTGTTGTTAATTTTTGGGAGTTGTGGAGTAGTTTTGAGTAAAAGATGTTGAGGTTTAGTGTTGCTGTGTTGTTGATTGCATTTTGATGCAATGTACCTCTATTTTGTGTGATCAAAAGTAGGGAAGTCTGAACCTCAAGCTTAAACGTGAGTTTCAGATGCTTTGGAGGTGTGTTTGTCGAATCGGCAAGTGAGGCATTGCGAGTCGGTGAGTGGAAACTTGTTTTCAACTTTGAAAATGTTTGAAAGTTGTGTTTAGGGGTTTAGATTGAGGTTGAAATGCTAATCTAAGCTCAGAATTAAGTAAAGGATGAATTTTCTCTCGAACTCAGTTTTGGCGATAGTTTGGTGCACTTGTTTACATGTTTTGATTACTCACTATTTATGCATATATTGAGCATGGTTTAATGCTAGAAATTGGTCTTGAAATGATGTTAATGCATTTGGGAATAATGAACGCTTTGTTAATGTTCATAAACATTGTTTAATGCAAAGGTTGAGGCATTAGTTAAATGGTTATGTTAAATGCATATGAAAAAGTGAGTTGATGATGTTGAAATGAATATATTGGCAAGCGATGTTATGAAATGGTTTGAAAATGAAATCGAATATAGTTGGTCGGCAATAGGATTGATAGTGCACTATAAAAGGTGCCTTAGATGTTGAGGGGTTTATACGGTGTACCGAATACTCCATCCAAGTACCCTAATAGTTGAGGGGTTGTACGGTACCATAAACTCTCGTTAGTGGGTTAAACATCGTACCGATGAGCGGTGTTGAGGGGTTTATGGGTACCGAATACTCCACCATAGGTGTCACAATGGTGGAGGGGTTTATATGTACCGAATACTCTCGTGTGTAAACCTTGGGTTACCGGTAGATTGTTTGTTAAGTGTTGAGGGAACACTTGTTGAATTCGTGTATCCGATGTTACGTTTTGGTAAATGGAACTTGGTAAATGATCACTTGGAAGCCAATATAATTGTTTATGTATCATGAGATGGATTATGTTGTTTAATGTGATTTAAACATGTTTTACTCTTTAAGCCTTGCATTGATAGTATGCATTGGAAAGCTTAAATTGAGGGTAGCAAATGGGATTTTGCTGTGGGATCCATTATACATGTTGCATATGGTTTAATATGTTTTTTTGAAATGTTAAGTGCATGGTTTTGATAAGGCATGATAATGAGATGACGATTCAAGAGAGCTTTGAAATGTATTTTACAAATGTTTTGTGAGATGGTTTTTAAATACATTGATGATGGTTGTTGTTTGAGCATTCCTCACTAAGCCTAGTGTGCTTACGCTCTCTTTTTCCATCAATGCAGAAAACTAAGGGTTGAGGCAGCCAAGAAGCAAGGAAGATAAATCGAAGACTTGAACTCAAAGTATGGTTTGGATATTAAAGAGTAGTAATAATGGCAATGTGTTGATTGAGGTTTTGGGAAGGTTTTTGGAAGAACTCCCTATTGATGCAAGATTTAATTACTATTTTGGACTTGTAATGTGTTTTAAGTGTTTGAGATATGGATGGTTTGATGATTTGAATGTGGTCTAGGATGCATGCCTCTAGTTTTGGTGTTTGAGTATGCTAGTTGAGCTAGGTTGGCTTATATGATTGATATGTTGATTCTCAAGCATGTTATTATGTTATCTGATGTTTAGTTAAGTGTTAATGTTGTGTGGAGTGAGCCAAAGTGTCATATATTGACCTAGAGGTCATTACAGGTTGCCCTGTACCGTACATGGCCTCAGGTTTCGGTACGCGGGGACTCATCCACGCTCAAAGTGTTCAAAATATCCTAGGCGTATCGATACTCATAGCTATAAAATAGTGCTCGTTTCGGTACATGGGTTGTCGTATCGATATGGTGTCTAGCTACTGGAATTTTGATTTTTAAAACAAACAAGCTCGTACCGATACGCTTGAGGACGGTATCGTTACTCCTTTGTCTTTTTGTGCCATATCAAAATGCTATGTACCCGTACCGGTACACAGACCATTAAATCTGTTGTGATGCTGTATGAAGTTTGAAATCATTGCATTTTGGTCCCTATTTCTTAAATGTGTAATTAAATGTGTATGAAGGATTATTTTGGGCTAAGATTTAACATGAAGGCTTTTAACCTGACTAATTGAAGATCAATAATTGTTTTTTGAGCAGTTAGATGTCGAAATAACACCTGATTGAGTTGTAATTTAAACCATGACTCTTACGAATACCTTAGGACCTAATAATGCATTTAGACAAGATAAAAAATGGATCGTTTTAGTTGTAATATTTTTGGTGTTTATTTTGGTAAACCCTAATGTAGCTCACTCGGTTCGGTCTTTCGGCTAGGCCGGGCTAAGGGGGTTACATCGGGGGCCGGTGAGGAGAGCTCTCAGGATTAGAGGAGATCTAGACTGTTGATGTAGATCTGGATCAACGGTCAAGATTTTACTAGAGGTGGACGTCCGAGATGAAATATTAGAGGCAACGTGGCAGCTCCTGCTGGTGACACGTGGCATGTGGTAACCGAGGGGTCAGTGCGTACATCTCACACACGCATGGGAACTCGGATGGGCTGGAGTGTGTGCCATACACGGAAGATGAGGGTCATCTTGTTTAAATCATGGCCGTTGGATAAAGCTTGATCCAACAAGAAGCAAAAATTAGGGTTATTAGATCAGATATATATTTTTAGGGTTTTTTAGTTATTGGGTTTGGCCAGATTGGTCCTGATGGGTCATATGTATTTAATATTTGGGTTTGTTTGTATTGTAAATGGACTTGGAACTTTAATAAAACTTATTTGGGTTTTTATATATCTAATATGTTTTTAAAATGTAACCAATAATAATATTATTAACTATTAATAATAATATTAACACAATAATAATAATGCATACATATATAAACGTATACATACAAGCAAACATATAATAAACATTAATTATACATATACATATGAACATTGAATATATATTAATACATACATACAAACATTAATATATATATATATACTCACATGCATATTGACATATATAACATAAACATGCATTATACATACACTATATATATATATATATTAATACGTACATACAATAGTAATATATACATACACATAATATATTCATTCACACACATATATTAAAATAATAATAATAAAATACACATGCAAAATATATATACACATACATATATGACCATACATACATATTTAGTAAATACTAAATACTTATATTCATATTAATATTAATATTAATTAATAATATTATATATAGCCAGACAAAACCAAGTGATTGCAGCTGCCCCTCTTTACTTGTTCTTGTGAAACGAGAACAAAGCAAAGATTAAAAGAACTCATTTTTATCCTAATTCCCTATCCTTGGCGTCGAAATCACGAGTTCTTATGGAACTTTATGCTTTTCCTCGGCCAATTCTTCAAGCTTCAATCTCTTCAATACCCTGATTCATACTCATCTCAACATCAAAAAGAATGCTTGACATCACACCCGAAGGCCTTATGGATGGCCCGAAGGTCTTAAGAATTAGATTCAAGCCAAAATGACTACCAAAATCCCTTAAAATGATGTCCCTGTTTCTACTAGTCTTGACATCAAAATAAGTTGAGCATCATGCCCGAGGGACTTACAGATGGCCCGAAGGTCTTAAGAACTTGATTCACGCCAAAATGGATACCAAAATCCCTTTGTAACACCCTTGACCCGGCCTAGTCGCAAGACCGAACCAAGCGAGCTACATTAGGTTTACCGAGGTAAACCGTGAGAAGAAACTCGAAACACAACCACTTTATCCTTTCTTATCTTGTTTAAAGGAATAATTATCATCCTACATGTTCATACAGGCAGCAAGTGAAAACTCAGCTTAATCGGGCATCGTTTTGACATCCAATTGGACCTAAATGCAATTTAGGGACTAAATTGCAATTTCAGCAAAATACAATAAATTTTCCCAATTTTATGTTACCATCCTTTAATTAAATATATTTCATGCTTACATGTCAAAAATCAACTTAATACGATTATCCATGCTCACTCAATTGATAAAACAAGACCCAGGGACTAAAACGAAAGAAACCAAAACTGCCTTTCCATGGCGTTAACAGAATTAAGTACCTCCGTATCGATACGCTAGGGCCCGTATCGATACAGTATTACAACTTCATTTCGGTACACCAAGCACCATATAGGTATGCCACTTCGAATACAAAAATTCCTTTTAATTTCTTAAAACACCGTACTGATACGATCATCTAGTGTTTCGGTACGCGGCCTCATTCCAAAAAGTGAAATTCCAGTAGCATTAAACCGTATAGAAATGCCTACAAATGTACCGAAACACCCTGCCCAAAATTGCCTAGTCGTACCGATACGGTCCCTCGCGTATCGGTACGCCTGGGCCTGTAATGTCAAATTTAGTTGTTTTTCAATCGAATCTATATGCATTTGGGTCCTAGAAACTTGCTTACATGCATACAACAACCATAAATGCATAAAATGACATCTATACTAAGATTAAACATACTAAAACAAACTCATGTTTCCAAAGGATCACTCTAGAGGCATGCTTCTAAAACCACTTTGCCAAACATACCAAAATGCACAAATAGGCCAATCTCAGCATAATCATCATATCAATACAACCAACACAACATAATAAACTTGCTCAAACCATCACAAATGGCAAACTACAAGGAAACTCTAGATGCATACCTAAGAAACCATTCATCCACAACTATAAGCAAGGATTAACATCAAGCTTAGCAACATCAAACCATCCTCGAGTACCAGCATAGAAACATACTTAAAGCCCATAAGGAAACAAAATTACAACTCCCAAAAACCATGGCGAACACATTGCCTTATTAACCAAAATATAAACCGAGTTCATACTCAAACTTGTAAATGTCCTTGGATCACTTAGCCTTGCCTCTTGCTGCCCCCAAACCTTAATGTTCTGCATCATTAGGAAAAAGAAAGCGTAAGCACACTTGCTTAGTGAGGGTGCTCATAAAATAATGATGCAATATAACCATTTGAAAACCATATGCTTGTTTTCCAAAAACATGCTTACAACTAAAGCATTTTCTATGATTCCAACCAAATTAATGCATAACAGCCTCTATGCAGCAACATATACATTTTCCATGCCAAAATCCCAAGGCATTATATCATAAAATATTCTTAAATCCCAAAGCATTAAAAATAGGTTCAACACATGAACTTCCTCATTTTTTGGCATTTATAGTGACCCGAATAGACTACCTCTATCCTATACATATCGGATACACGGATCTCTCATACCATGCCTAGTCAATCCGCATGATATCCAAACCTTGCCTTGTTAAACTGCAAGATTTGTCACCCTCGCCTAGTTAAACCGCGAGATTCCACCCTTGCCTAGTTAAACTACAAATGTATCGACCTTGCCTAGTTAATCCACAAGATCACCATGAATTTGGGATGCCTAGTTAAACTGCATACCCCAAATGAGGTTCCCAACAGTCCAAGTGGCCTTGTTAAACCGCCATACCTTAAGGACCCATGGCCACGATCGATTTTGTTCATATTTTATAGTGCACTTTTAATCATATGGCATGCCAACTATATCCGATTGTTTTCTCACCATGTCACATAGCCAAATACCATTTCCAAACCATTTACTTATTGCTTTACAATGCATTATATAAAACATCGTATATGCAAATCTCATTGCCAATGCAATAACACCATTCCCAACCGGAATGAAAACCAATGCTCATTAGCATTTAATATACTTTTTAACCCTTGCATATGTGCTCAAAACCATGCATTTCCAGTAAGTAAATCATACCATGTTTATCACCAAAACAAGCAAACAACATGCTTATATCCAAGCCGATATTCAATAGCAAAATAAGGGAAACTTACTTCCGAGCTTAGGTAAGTGTCTCACACTTACCCTAGACTCCCAAAACCTTTACAAACCTTTGTAAAGCATTTAAAACTAGTTTTCACTCACTGATACGCTTCGCCTTCCTTGCCAACGCGATA
This sequence comes from Hibiscus mutabilis, assembly GCA_019671005.1. NCBI lineage: Eukaryota > Viridiplantae > Streptophyta > Magnoliopsida > Malvales > Malvaceae > Hibiscus > Hibiscus mutabilis. The sequence goes on from CM033728.1 coordinate 31,063,850, forward strand.
CAAACTCTCGGCAAGCAACAATCAATGTCGAACTTCGTCACCTTGATTATCCCCTGTCTTAAACACATAAAACCAGAGGGTAAATGCATCATTATGCATTCAAACCACTGCCTTAAAACAAAACCCCGCAACTCTCAGGTTGCCTACTTAGAAACTATCCGAAACAATCCGAAATCATCCCCAAACACTTCCAAAACTTAACCCAGCCATAATATAAAGATTCAAACCATTAAAATCCATCAATTAACATCCAAAAACCCTTTCCTAACATCCTTTTACTTCCAGCAAAGATTAAACTCGAATATCATCACAAAAACTCAAATCTAACAACCTAAACAATTAGAGATCCAAGAGTTTAGAGATTCTATTGATAAAAACAACTTATCAACATCATAATATATCCAAAATATGTATTAAATCAATCTTAAACACTGGAAATCAGATCCACTTCGAATATTACCTTGTTACATTAATTTTATCCAATTTACTCAATCAAACATTGATAAATCATTAAAATCATGTTACAATTCATAAATCAATGATCAAACACTTGGGAATTTCAGTAAAGAACTATACAATAGAGGAGATCACGAACCTTACCCCTATTGTGAGATTTCTCCCTTAATTGGTTTGATAAAATCTAACAAAACACAATATTTAAATGAGATTTTGTAAAAACAATGTTAGTTAATCAATTACAAATCAAAAATACAAGTTAAAAACTTCTCACCTATGAATTTTGATGAAAACTTTAGTGTTTAACTGAGGAGAGAATGAAGAGAAAAGCTGAGAGAAAAGTTACGTGGATTTTCTTTAAAAAGCTTAACTAATTTTTAACTAAAATCTATTTTTAATGAACTTTAAAACACATGTTAAAATATCTTTAATTAAGGGAGAAATCATCAGAAAAAACTTGGTAAAATAGCTCCTTAAAGATTCTAAGAATTTGACCCTTTTCATTTTAGTCTCCTTTAAAAGTAGTTTTCAAAAATTGCATTTTGGTCACCAGCCAAAATGTCTGATTTTTAAATCTTATTTTCCAAAATTAATTCCACCATTATCCTTAATATAACTAACAATGATTTTAGAATATTTTTCCACAATTTTATCACCTTCAAAAATATTTAAACCAATTTAATCCCGAAACTTTAATACCGGTCTATTGGACCTTTGAACCAACCTTTAAAATATCTACGCTCAAAACTAGGGTGTTACAGCTCTCCCCTTCTTAAGAAGTTTCATCCTCGAAATTACCTGGAGGAAACAAATGTGAAAATTGCTCCATCATATCCACCTTGCTTTCCCAAATGGCTTACTCAATACCTTGGTGTCGCCACAAGACCTTTACAAGCTCAATTGTCTTACCACGAAGAACTTTGCTCTTGGAATCGAGGATTTCCACCGGTTCCTCATTGTAGGATAAATCTGGCCTCAACTCAATATGCTCCACCGACATAACATGCGAATGATCTGACTGATACCTTCATAACGTAGATACATAGAACACATCATGTATTTTCTCCAACTCGGGAGGCAACCTAAACTGATAAGCCACATGACCTACACGCTCAATAACATCATACGGTCCAATAAACCTCAGAATAAGCTTAACCTTACGTCCGAACCTCATCACTTTTTTCCATGGTGACACTTTCAAAAATACACGATCGCCTACCACATATTTAATTTCTCTACGCTTTAAATCTGCGTAAGACTTCTGCCAATCCGCAGCTTCTTTCAAGCAATCACACGCAAGCTTTACCTTTCAATCCGTGTCCTTCAACACATTCGGTAAGGTAACATGCTTTTCTCCTACCTCAGCCTAACATAAGGGTGTACGACACTTTCGGCCATACAACGCCTCATACGATGCCATCTGTATACTTGCTTGATAGCTATTGTTCTATGAAAACTCAACTAAAGGTAAATGTTTCTCCCAAGTTCCTTGAAACTCGATAATACAACACTTCAGCAAATCCTTCAAAACATGGATAACACGCTCAGACTGTCCATCTGTCTGAGGATGATACGCGGTGCTAAAACTTAACCTTAAACCCAAAGCCTGGTGTAAACTTCTCTAGAACCTCATCGTAAACCTCGGTTCTCTATCGGACACAATGGACTTAGGTACCCCGTGTATGTGCATAATCTCAGTAATGTACAAATTTGCTAGTTTGTCCAAGGTATCCGTCGTGTGCACTAGCATGAAATGTGCACACTTTGTAAACTGATCCACAATCATCCAAATGGAATCCTTTTTAGCTGGGGTCAACAGAAGCTTGTCAAAAAATCCATGGTGATTCTCTTCTACTCCATAATTTTCAGCGGTTGCAACAACCCGGATGGAATCTGATGTTCAGCCTTGACTCGCTGACACACCATACACTTGGAAACAAACTCAGCCACATCCTTCTTCAATCCAACCCAGTAGTATGCCTCCTTCAACCCGTGATACATCTTAACACTAACTCTGGATCATCAGACACCATTATTCGACCCTTGAAACACAAAACTCCATCATCGTCAAAATAAAAATTCATCGGATTACCCTCCAATATGTCCTTAACATGCTCAACCAAAGAATCATCATATAGTTGTTTAGCTTTGATCAACTGTGATAACATAGGCTTTACTTGCAACTCAGCCAACAAAACACCTTCCCGTGTCACACTCAACCTTTCAAACATAGCTCTAAGCTCAACCGTAACCTTACGACTCAATGCATTCGCAACCACATTGGCTTTACTAGGATGATACTCAATTGTCAAGTCGTAATACTTAAGCAACTCCAACCATCTACGTTGCCTAAGATTCAAATCCTTTTGAGACATCAAATACTTCAAACTCTTATGATCCGTAAAAACCACACACTTTTCACCATAAAGGTAGTGCCTCCAGATTTTCAAGGCAAAAAACACAGCTGCAAGCTTCAAATCATGAGTTGGATAGTTGCGCTCATGAACCTTCAACTGTCTCGATGCATAGGCCATAACCTTACCATCTTGCATTAACACACAACCTAATCCAATATATGACGCATCGCTATAAACCACAAAATCCTTCCTCGATTCTGGTTGAATCAACAGATGAGCATATGTCAAAACCTCCTTCAGCTTCTCAAAACTGTTGCTGCCTCTCCATCCATACATAAGGAACATTCTTTTGCATCAACTTTGTCAACGGTGCTGCAATACTCAAAAACCCCTCAACAAAATGGCGATAATAACCAGCCAACCCAAGGAAACTACGCACCTCTGATACAGACTTAGGTTGCTTCCAATTTAGAATAGCCTCAAATTTCTGTGGATCAACATGAATACCCTCCGCGAAAACCGCATGTCCAAGGAACATTACTTCCTTAAGCCAAAACTCGCACTTGCTCAGCTTAGCATACAACTGATTATCCCTCAACACTTGCAACACAATCTGAAAATGCCGATCATGTTCCTCTTTAGTACGCGAGTACACGAGAATATCATCTATGAACACCACAACAAACTGATCAAGATATTCATGGAACACCCTATTCATCATATCCATGAATTCAGCCGGGGCATTTGTCAAACCAAAAGGCATGACCAGAAACTCATAATGCCCATACCTCATATGAAACGCGGTCTTATGCACATCCTCATCCTTAACCTTCAGCTGATAATACCCTAATCTCAAATATATCTTGGAAAACACCACTGCTCTAGGAAACTAATCGAATAAGTCATCAATTCGCGGTAATGGATACTTGTTCATCATCTTTAACTTATTCAACCATTGGTAATCAATGTACATACGCATCGTACCATCCTTCTTCTTCACAAAGAGAACATGAGCACCCCAAGGAGAAACACTCGGTCAAATGAACCCATGATCCAAAAACTTATAAAGCTGTGACTTCAACTCCTTCAATTCCTTCGGTGCCATCCTATAAAGAGCAACAGACACCGGTGTCGTACCCGTAAATAATTCAATACCAAATTCTACCTCTCTATCTGGTGGTAAACTTGACAACTCTTCATGAAAAACCTCTAGAAAATCACAAACAGCTCGAATGTCCTGCACTCAAACACCTTTGGCTTCAAGATTCATCACAATAGCCAAATAAGCTTGGCAACCTCATTGCATCATTCTTTCGGACTGGGTAGCGAAACAACATTGGACAAGAACTTTACATTCTTGCCAACCACCACAACCTCATAATTGTCAGCTAACCTCAAAGAAATCCTTTTGGATTCACAATCCACAACCGCCTTGTTCTCACTCTATCAGATCCGCAACAAATTCATGACCTTGTACGACCAAAGGACACCGCCTATAGTGCATTCTAGTAGTAACCGTCTCACCAAAAGAACTAGTTACTAACATACCAACATCAAGGATCTCAACAGGAACATTCGACAATGATGCATGTTCACTCAAGATGTATTAATGAGTAGACCCCGAATCAATCAAAGATAACAATGACAAGGATTGCAAAGTAAAGGTATATGCGATCACATCTGTGTCATTACCACCCTCTAGTCTCACTGTTGCGGCATGAGCCATAACCCTCTGACCATCCTCGAGCCTCTAAAAATTACCTTTGCTACGACCTTGGACCCTAGCAGGTGCAACAACCTAAGCCAGTGCATCCCTCACAGTTCGAGGACAATCATGCTTTAAGTGATTCGACGATCCATAAATCCAAAAAACTCTAACATTACCCCAACACATACCCGTGTGGCGCCTATCGCATCGCTCACACTACGCTACAACATAAGCTCTCTAGGTACCTTGGCCAACCCTGCCACCACGCCTATGATTTGGCCCATGTCTCTTGTCTCTGAACTTCCTATTATACCTCCCAAAATAGCTACAATCTACTACCCTCTTACCCAAGCTCGCACCCGTGGCCTGAACTGGTGCACCCAAGAACTGCTCGATATCCTTGGCCCGATTGACCAATACATCAAAATTCATGTAATTTGCAGCCAAGAGATAAGTCTTAATGTCCTTGACAAGACTATAACGGAACCTGTTCATCTCTGCTGGTCATCAGGAACCAACTCTGGAGCATACTGACTCAGGCGGACAAACTTCACCTCGTATTCAGCAATAGACATACCACCCTGTGTCAGCGTCATGAACTCGCGCTTCTTCATATCCAAATATTGGGTACCACGATACTTTCTCTTGAAAGCTCTTCGAAAGAACTCCCAAGTAACATCTGCCTCTGGAACGCCAGCAATTGTGGTCACCCACCAATGATATGATTCACCCTACAACAGTGACACGGTGCAACTCAACTTGCACTCCTCATTGCATCCCATCTTATTCAAGATGCGAATCGTCTTTTCTAGCCAACCCTCGGCTGCCTTAGGGCTCAAACCCTGAAATTCCTCACCTCTCAAACTCCTTAAGCGCTCCAAGGGTAACCCTTGATTTGCCACCACATCAATTGTCGGTGCTTGTGCCTGCACTCCAGCCATTGCTGCATCGAAAGCTCTCATTATTGCTTGAACTAAAGGAGTCAAATCACCATATACAGGCACCTGGTGAACCTGGGGTACTTCACTCTCCCCAACATCAACTGGAGGAACCATCGGAGGAGGTAAAACATAGGGAGATTCTCTTCCATCTCGTTATTCTGCCCTACCCCGGCAGTATTAACCATCCATCGCATCTCATATCGAGCCATTCTATCAAAAGCATCAAAACACACTAAAGTTAGGCTAGCATCAGGCCAGGATCCAAGACAACTTTAAAACGTATTTTAAAACCTTAGTAATAGGCAATGTGTTCCTAATTCACACCCCATAATGATATTAAACAATCACCGAATATATACACAATCACCGTGCAACTCAAACAACATCAGCTAATCAAACAACAACATCCCAACCTTTTGCAAACCTGGCTCTGATACCACCAAATGTAACCCCCTTGACCCGGCCTAGTCGCAAGACCGAACCAAGCGAGCTACATTAGGTTTACCGAGGTAAACCATGAGAAAAAACTCGAAACACAACCATTTTTCTTCCTTTCTTATCTTGTCTAAAGGCATAATTATCATCCTACATGTTCATAAAGGCAGTGGGTGAAAACTCAACTTAATCGGGCATTATTTTAACATCCAATTGGACCTAAAATCAATTTAGGGACTAAATTGCAATTTTAGCAAAACACAAGAACTTTACCCAATTTTATGTTATCATCCTTTAACTAAATAAATTCCATGCCTATGTGTCGAAATAAACTTAATATGATCATCCATGCTCACTCAATTGATAAAACAAGACCCACGAACTAAAACGAAAGAAACCAAAACTGTCTTTCCATGGCATTAACAGAATTAACTGCCTCCTTATCAATACGCTAGGGTCCGTATCGATACGATATTGCAACTTTGTTTTGGTACGCCAAACACCCTACCAGTACTCCACTTCGAATACAAAAATTCTATTTAATTTCTTAAAACACCGTACCAATACGGTCATCTAGTGTTTCAGTACGCGACCTTGTTCCAAAAAGTGAAATTCTAGTAGCATTAAACCGTATCGAAACACCTACACCTGTACCAAAATACCCTGCTCGAAATTGCCTAGTCGTACTGATATGATCCCCCGCGTATCGGTACGCCTGGGCTTGTAATGTCAAATTTAGCTGGTTTTTCACTCGAATCTGGATGCATTTGGGTCCTAGCAACTTGCTTACATGCATACAACAACCATAAATGCATAAACTCACATCTATACTAAGATTAAACATCCTAAAACAAACTCATGTTTCCAAAGGATCACTCTAGAGGCATGCTTCCTAAACCACTTTGCCAAACATACCAAAATGCACAAATAGGCCAATATCAGCATAAACATCATATCAATACAACCAACATAGCAGAATAAACTTGCTCAAACCATAACAACATGGCAAACTACAAGGAAACTCTAGATGCATACCTAAGGAACCATTCATCCACAACTATAAGCAAGGATTAACATCAAACTTAACAACATCAAACCATCCTCAAGAACCAGCATAGAAACATACTTAAAACCCATAAGGAAACAGAATTACAACTCCCAAAAACCATGGTGAACACATTGTCTTATTAACCAAAATATAAACCGTGTTCATACTCAAACTTATAAATGTCCTTGGATCACATAGCCTTGCCTCTTGCTGCCCCCAAACCTTAATGTTCTGCATCATTAGGAGAAAGAGAGCGTAAGCACACTTGCTTAGTGAGGATGCTCATAAAATAATGATGCAATATAACCATTTGAAAACCATATGTTTGTTTTCCAAAAACATGCGTACAACCAAAGCATTTTATATGATTCCAACCGAGTCAACGCATGACAACCTCTATGCAACAACATATACATTTTCCATGCCAAAATCCCAAGGCATTATATCATAAAACATGCTTAAATCCCCAAGCATTAAAAATGGGTTCAACACATTAACTTCCTCGTATATTGACATTTATAGTGACCCAGATAGACTACCTCTATCATATACATATCGGATACATGGATCTCTCATACAATGCCTAATTAATTTGCATGATATCCCAAACCTTGCCTTGTTAAACCGCAAGCTTTGTCACCCTCGCCTTGTTAAACCGCGAGATTCCACCTTTGCCTAGTTAAATCTTCAAGTGTACCGACCTTGCCTAGTTAATCCCTAATATCACCATCAATTTGGGTTGCCTAGTTAAACCGTAAACCCCAAACGAGGTTTCCAACAGTCCGAGTGGCCTTGTTAAACCACCATAACTTAAGGACCCATGGCCACGATCGATTTTGTTCATATTTTATCGTGCACTTTTAATCCTATGGCATGTAAACTATATCCAATTATTTTCTCACCATGTCACATAGCCAATATACCATTTACAAACCATTTAGTTACTGCTTTACATTGCATTATATAAAACATTACATATGCAAATCTCATTGCCAATGCAATAACACCATTCCAACCGGAATGAAAACCAATACTCATTAGCATTTAATATACTTTTAAACCCCTCCATATGTACTCAAAACCATGCATTTCCAGTAAGTAATTCATACCATGTTTATCACCAAAACATGCAAACAACATGCTCATATCCAAGTCGATATTCAAGAGCAAAATAAGGGAAACTTACTTTCGAGCTTAGGTAAGTGTCTCACGCTTACCCTAAAATCCCAACAACCTTTACGAACCTTTGTAAAGCATTTAAAAACAGTTTCCACTCACCGAAATGCTTCGCCTTCCTTGCCTACGCGATACAAGCTCCCTGCAAGAAACAATTGGTGTCGAACTTCGTCGCCTTGATTATCCCCTGTTTTAAACACATGAAACCAGAGGATAAATGCATCATTATGCATTCAAACCACAGCCTCGAAGAAAAACCCCGCAACTCTCAGGTTGCCCACTTGGAAACCATCCGAAACAAACCGAAATCATCCCCAAACACTTCCAAAACTTAACCCAGCCATAATATAATGATTCAAACCATTAAAATTTCATCAATTAACATCCAAAAACCCTTTCCCAACATCCTTTTACTTTCAGAAAAGATTAAACTCGAATATCATCGCAAAAACTCAAATCTAACAACCTAAACAATTACAGATCCAAGAGTTTCGGGATTCTATTGATAAAAAAACTTATCAACATCATAATACATCCAAAATATGCATTAAATCAATCTTAAACACTAGAAATCAGATCCAAAACATGCATTACTTCCAAATGCATCAACCTCATTATGTAATCAATTTCTAGCATTAAACCACGCTCAAAACATGCATATACAGTGAGTAATTAAACCATTTAAACAAGTGCATAAAACCAATTTTCCAATACCGAAATCGAGAGAGAAAAAAATCCTTTACTTACTTCCGAGCTTAGACTAGCGTTTCAAGCTTGATCTAAACTCCCAAACACAATTTTCAAACCTTTGAAAAGCTGCAAAACACGTTTTCACTCATCGACACACCAAGCCTCGCTTACCGACACAATAAACACGCCTCTAAATCTTCCGAAACGTCCATTCAAGCTTGAGGACCAACCTTCCCTGTTTTATCCATCACAAAACAGAGGTTTCAATGCATCAAAACGCATTAAACAGTTCAACAACATCAAATAGCAACAATCTTCATCAATTTCTCAAACAATTACCCTTCCATACAATCGAAAACATCACCAACCTCCTTACAAACTTTACCCAACCACAACCTAAGGATTTCATCCCTCAATTCATCAATTAACATCCAAAAACACTTTAACATCATCCTTATACCTCCAACATTCATTAAACACCCACAACTTTTCAAAAACTCATAACTAACAACCTAGAAAATTAGACATTCATATATTTTCGGGATTCCAATGTTTAAACCCACTCATTAATGTCATAAAACATCAAAATCATGTTCCAATACAATCAAGAACATAGAAAATCAGATCTAATTCAAAATCTCATCAATATCCATAATTAAACCTCAATTAAACCAATTAGTTCCATTATAATCATAAAACCCATTAGAAAACAAATATAAAGGACCAATAACTTGGGAATTTGAATAAAAAAACTTTGTATTATAGGAGAAGTACAAACCTCGCCTCTAATTTATGATTTCCCCTTAATTGGATGGATTTTCATAAGAAAACAAAGAGAAAATAATGAGATTTTTGTAGGAAATTATTATAAACTCAATTGAAATCAAAAGATCAATTAAAATAAGATTTTACCTAAAGAATTTGAAGAAGGAAAAAGTGTTTGGCTAGAAGGAATTAGAGAGAAAATCTTTTTGGAGAAAAGTTGGTTACGTCAATTTTGTCCAATTAATCCTCCAAGCCCATTTCTTATATTTTAAAATAACTTGAAATAGCCAAATTAAGAGAAAAAGTCTGATATTAGACTTTGGGTAAAATAGCTCCTTAGAGATTCAAAGTTTTACCCCTTTTACATTGTAGTCACTAGAAAAATAGATTTTACAAACATTACATTTTAGTCACAACCACAAAATGTCTTACTTCCAAACCTCATTTTCCAAAATTGATTTCACCATATATCTATATATATTAAATAATTTTTTAAAACATTTTACATGTTTTTAACTCCTTTAATAAACTTTGTTATAAATTAATCCCGAAACTGACTTGAACTCTCTAATTCGATTCCCTGAACCATCTATCTAACCTATTGAACACCTAAGCCCAAAACGAAGGCGTTATAACTCTCCCCTATTAAGAAATCTCGTCCTCGAAATTTAACTAGTGAAAAAGATCAGGAACCCACTCCATCGTCTCTGACTTACTCCCTTACGTGGACTCCCCAACACCACTATATCACCACAACACTTGACAAGGCCTTAACCTTCCTTCATTTGCTTCAAGAACCCATAATTTTACAAACTCTTCATCACCACACAAATCCAACACAACTCGACATCATTTACAACCATAAGGTGCAATGGTTCCAACCACCAACTCCATAACATCGATTCATAAGACACATCATGAACTCCTTCTTTTTGGGAGATATCTTCAACTAGTAAGCTCCTGAAACTCCATATCCCTACACCACATCAGGTTTAACAGACCCCAATCTCAAATTTACTTACGCCCAAAGCATCTCATCTTCTTTCAAGTTAAAACTTTCAAGAATGCACGCTTAACATCAACCCACGCAACCTCCCTAGAATTCAATTCCGTTCATAATTCCCGATGATATGTAGCTACATTCAATAGGCACACTCAATCTTCTCCTTCTCATGTGTATTTATCAACAAACAAAACAAGGAAGCACGCTCATTACCATCCTTAGCCCAATACAACATTCCTCACCACTCAATGCCACAAATGACGCCAACTGTGTACATGCCCCATAACTATTATCATGAGCAAACTTAACCAAAGGAAACCGTCTCCCCCATGTTCTCGATGACTTAGAACTCAATCTCCCAACATAACGTCCATAACCTAAACAACACATTCTGGCTGTCATTCCAATCAGAATGATGAGAAGTGATATAAGCCAACTGAAAACCCAAGGCTCAATACAGGCACTCCCAACATCCCGATAAAGACATGAACCTCTATTCCCACCATGGACTCACACCCCATGCACCTTCTGCAACCCAATTAACAATCACCTAATAGGGTATCATTCCAAATAACCTTAGAGACAAACCTAACCCAATCCATGACAAACTTTTTCCTTTTTCTTCTGTAGTTTTATGCTTTCGTAACATCTCAGAAGAAAACTTGATGCTTAGCCTTAGCACGCTGACAACCCATATAATTAACCACATATTCCGCAACACCCCTCTCTTAAAACATCCTAGAAATACATTCTTCCAATCACCAAAACATCTTTGTATCACTCGAATACAAGACCTCAAAACTAGAATGAACTTCAGACTGAATTGTATGCCTCAACCCAACATCTTTCGGCACAACCATCCAACCCTTGAGCCTAAACACCACCATCACCACCAAGAAATCCAACAGTCTCTACTTCTCCCCTAATTCCAAAAAGCAACACCTATGAATTATCAAAGGTTGGACCACCTTTACACAGCCACTGTGTAATATCCTAAATTTTGGCTAGTGACTAAAATGTAAATTTTGAAAGTTTAGGGGGTCAAAGTATGAACTTTGGAAAAGTTTGGGGACTAAAGTGTAAATTTACCCAACAAGTAATTTTATTTAGTATAAGAGTGAATCGGATTGAAATAGGTACCTTGATATTGGTTTTAAGAATTAAGATGCAGAGAAAGGTACCGACTATGGATCGAATGAAATTGTTAAACGTGCTCAGGCCAGAGAAATGCAAGGATGGGTGACCATTGGGAAGGTCCTATAAAAGTGTTTCTAATCGATATTTTGGACTCAGTAAAGGTAAAGAATATTTGAATGGATTATCGATAAAGGATTCTAAGAGAAATTTTATTCTATGGAGATTTTCGATAGTTACCAGAATAATAGACCGAGTTAGGAAAAATTTAGTCTAAGACTTTAGGAAATGAAATTTTTATAAGATGATAGTGTTCATTTTCCGAATATGGAAATATGGAATTTTTGGAATAAATCCGATAGCTCGATAAAGGTGAAATTGTAGTAAAAGTATTTTATGAGTATCGGGAGATCGTTTCAAATCAAAATTTTAGAGGCTGATCCAAAAGCCATCGAAATGTCATAAAATACTATTTTATTAAAATTTTATTATAGTTGGTTGGATTTCAACTAGACTTAGTTAAATTTTTACAATGATGGCAAACTAGTAAATAAAGACTAGTTGGAGGGCAAAATGGTCATTTACCAAGGATGGCAATTTTGAAATATTAAGGGAAATTTTGGAAGGTGAATTACATTTGGATCAAATCATGGCCATTGATTTTTGATAAGATTAAGTCTTGGCCATTGGATTAAAAAGGCAAATTAGTAATTTCACTAATTAAATGAATTTTAAATTCATTTAATTTTAACATGTGGATTTAAATAAGTAAAATATGAACCAAATTGTTCATATTTCTTGAAATATTTCGAACTAAGGGGAGAAAAAAGGGAGAAAATTTTTCAAGCTCGATTCAAGCCCCGAAACTTGATTTTCAGGTAATATTTTCAACTGCAAAGTTGTTCTACTCTTCAAGCTCTATCTTTTGATGTAAATAATTCATGAAATACATGCTTGATTGATGAGAAATTGGATGAGAAAGAAACTACGGTTTATGGACTCAATTGGGGTGTTTGAGATTTTATGATTCCATGTTGAAATCAAGTTTTTGTGATGTTAAAATCATGTTATTGAGTTGAGATTTAAACTCTACATGTTTTGATTATTATGAAGATTATTAGGGTTTATGGATTCAAGTTTGATTTAGGTTTGTGATGTTGGACGAATGATCTAGTAAACTTGAATTTGTTATTTGGAAGCAAAACCCTAAATTAAAGGTATAGGGACCATTTCAGTAATTCTGAAAGTTAGAGGACTAATCTAAATTTTTATGATTTTGAAGTGTATTTATGTTATTATTGAAGTTGGAGATGTGAAATTGAAGTTACAATGCTAAACCGATGTTGAATCGAGTTAGTGACCATTTTGACAAATTGTCAAAGCTAAGTGACCAATTCAGAAATGAAGTTTTAGAGAAGTACTAAATCTGATTTTAGTTGAAATAATAGAAATCAAGTAGTAATGTTGATTTTAGGACTAATTTGCAAAGTTAAGAAGCTTGAGTCCTCATCTTTGTGTTTTAGTGACTATTTCGGAAAGAATGAAAAATTAGAGGGAATTGTTTTTGAATAATTATTTGATGAAGAAAGCGATAAATTAGTGGTTTGAATCAAGTAAGGGGACCAAATTGACAAATAGCAAAGTAAGGAGAAATTAGGAAAAAGTTTGAAGTTATTTATGGAAGTTGTGTAGGAAAACTGGATTTGGCAGTAAGTTTGAAAATTCACCACAAATCGTACAAATTGAATCTGGGTTATTAGTTTTGCTTAAAACAAACAGTGATTGATTTCGATTCATATATCAAAAGATATGAATTTTTAAGTGATGTAAGGTCAGAAAACAGAATAGCAATCTGTTCCGAAATTCAATACTGGAATTCGACTTTGAAAATTTGCCATAAATCGTACAAATTGAATATGGGTTATTAGTTTACATAGTTGAAAATCTTATCGAATCTAGTTTTGTTTCCAACAAACGAAAACTAATTTTGAGTTTCGAGTTAAAAGATATTAATTATTAATCGAATGAAGGTCAGAAAAATTATAGAACAGTTTCTGTTAGGGCAGCTCTGTAAACGTGAGTTTGATGAATTTTCATAATTTTTGTAGATTTTATTAAATTATGTGGATGATACCGTTAAAACCGTTATCAAATATAGTTTCTACGGTATAAAGGAGATTAAGATTCAATATGTATTCTGTCTTGTAGAAGTAAATCTTTGATGGTAGTGCAAGTTGACAGAAAATGAAAATTGAGACAATTTGTGTCTAATATTGGTTAGCAAGCTTGGAGGAATTATTAGAAGATCAAAATGGTCATTAGGGACAAAAAATGAGTATGTGAACAGTATAAGGGAGGAAAGAAATTTATGGAAAATTTTTATGTTGAATGATTAAATAGCTTAATTGAAATATTGTTAGAAGTGAATCTAACAAGTGTTATTCACATTCATGTGATTAATGAAGTTTGGATCCGAATCAAAAGAAGATTGAGGCACTATGAAAGAAAGGATCGAATAGAGCTTAGTGAGGCAAACTAATAAATGGCCAAGGTGAGTTCATTTTTAAATGTTTGCACTACATTGAAAATGGCATTGCATTTCTCTATAATACATGATATGATACATTGCTCAACATGGCAAGCTTGATGGAATACCAGGTACGAATTATTGTTTGCATAAAGATGATCTATGTTTACCATGAATATTTATGATGAAGCATGAAATATGAAATGTTTAAATGTATGATTGATTATGATGTTGAGTTAATGATGAAAGAAATGCCCAAGTATTGTGTATGAGAGTCCATGGTATAGTTGGCATGCCATAGAGTCTTTAGCAGCTGCACCCTTATGTTCATGTTATCAAACATATATTGTGACAAAATGATTGTGTCACATGCACCCTAGGGATCTACGTCCACTGTGCCTGAGTGCATTGTCGAGGTGCTTCATGTTTATGGCGAGCAAAGAGCGTCCCCGAGTACATACTCATCTTTACGTTTACGTTAGACACTACGACGTCATTTCAAGACGACTCACGTACCTCAATCTCATATAGCGTACTTTGGGCAATGATAAAAGAATCATGTCACGTAAATGAATCAAGTTACGTATATGAATCAAGTTACATATATGAATCATGTCATGCATATGAACCATGCCAGAAATACGGAACATGCCATGAATATGAATTTAACCACGTATATGAATCATGACATGTATATGAATTATGCCAAGTACATGAATTATGCCATGTATACGAAGAATGTCATATATTTATGAAATATGTTATGTATATGAATCATGACATGTATACAAATTATGCTACGTATATGAATTATACCATGTACATGTATCATGTTATGTATATGAATTAAGTCATGTATATGAATGATGTCACGTATATGAATCACGCCACGTATATGAATTATGACACGTATATGTATTCTTCCACGTATATAATTCATGTCATATATATATATATATGTGAATTTTGCCATGTATATGAAGTATGTCATGTATATGAATTATGCCATATTTATATAAACCATGTCATGAATGTGAATTATGCCATGTGTATGAAATATGCGATGTATGTGAACTATGCCATGCATATGATTTACTTGGTAGTAATGGAGTATTGGAAACTAGGCTAGTTAGAAAATAATGACTTGCACATGATTATTGACTGAGTATGAAAACCTTGTTAGTACGATACTACCTTAGACAGAAACCATGCTAGGTTAATGTATAACATGTATTGCTTTATTTTACGTTTTGATAAATAAGATTATTGCCTCACCAAGTTCATACTTAGCATGTGTTTTATTTCACACGTAGGTTCTCCGAAAATAGACTAGCAAGGAAGAGCTGTTAATTGGGAAGATCAAGTTACTATCTGTAAGTACAGTACGTACATCTTTAACGTAATTTGATAGACTTGTGGGCTTGTAATAATTTAAGTGGGTAAATTGTTTTGTAAGTTTAAGTTTATAACGTATTTATACATTGTTATGGAAGTATGGACTTAGAGAAATGATTTACTATTAATAACTATGAATTTTGACATAGTTAAATGTTGTTTAACCCTGATCGCATAAAAATTTGAAAATCAAGAAAGGGTCTAGGCAGTGTACATAGTTTTCATCCTGAATTATATTTTTATTTCAACAACTCAATTATGAGTTTTATAAATCAATTCAGGGTCAAAACTAGCTGCAATAGACTGACATAGTTTTTAATTCAAAACCGAGAAAGGGTTAAACTGCAAGATGAATTTTGGTATATAAAAAAATTTACAAGTCAAGATTTCTTTCAATGACTCTGTAACATCTTTAATGTATATTCGACTTAAGAGTATACATTAAGGTTGTTACATTTATTGGTATCAGAGCTACGAGTTTACCCGATTCTAGAGGTAAACCGAGTTAAATATGATTTGATGTTAAGTACATGCCCCTAGGATGTCATTTTACCGATGTACTATCTGTGTAACTTGATTATGCTCCTCATATACATGAATAAGTTTTAGTGGAAATGTGTGATGTTAAGTACCGATGGACTGTGTTAAATGTTTAATTATGGGGATCAAGAGAAGGATTAAAGTGGAAGTAAAGAGATATAGAATATTCCACCTCTATCTCCTACCCAGCTGAGCCACCTACGCAGTAGGGAGCTCTAGCATAAGAATATGATACCTTAGCACGAGCCCTAAAAAGCTATGGTTAAAAAAATTTAAAACCCTAATGCCTGTATCAATCTGGCACCTATACAGTAAAGGCATCAACTGTTAAGGACCTTAAGAAGTTGGGAGCTCCTGAATTTCATGGAGAGGGTGGTCTGATGGCTGCCAATTTATGGCTCCACAATGTTAAAGTCATGTTAGAGGAATTAAATTGTACAGATGTTGAAAAGTTAGAAAAGTTGCTTCCTTATTAAGGTAATATGCTTGTAATTGATGGTCTGAAGCCACGTAATTATATCTGTTGAGAAAGTGACTTGGACATTCTAAAAAGTGTTTAGAGTTAATTATGTTGGCGACCAGTTTAAGAAAGAGATGTTACAGTAGTTCCAAAGTTTGAAACAAAGCACTCGTACTATCTAGGAGTATGTGTTGGATTTTAATGGATTAAGTCGATATACAACTGATTTGATACCAACTGAGAAGTCCCTATGATAATGGTTTATTGAGGGGCTTAACCTCAGGTCTAAAGAGTAATTCTCTGGTATGATTTTGTCGATTTACTAGGATGCTATAATGAGAGCAAAGGCTATGGAGAAAGCATGTAATTACTTTAATTGATTCGGATTCAAATCACTCGTACATTGGTACTAAGATAGTAGTACAAAGAAAGATTCTTAAGGAAAACTACTTTTAGTAATGTGATTCCTAATAAGCCACTTGGACATAGTGCATGGGTGATTAGAATATGTAAGAAATGTTTGCTGGTGATTTAAGGAATTGAGTTCCTAGCAAGTTTATTGGAGCTTTTATTTCGCAAACTTGAGATTATTTTTGGAATGAACTAGTTGTATGCATATGATGTAGAGGTGAAATGTAAAAATAAAAGGTTGTACTTCAAGGACTCGATGGTTCTGAAGTAATCATTAGGGAAGAAAGAACTGACTGTTTAGAGTCAGTGATTTCTTTAGTAACAGCTTAAATATTATAATGCAATGGATGCGAGGTATGCTTAATTTATATGGTGGGTATACAAATATCACCCAAGAAAATTGAAGGCATCCCAACTATAAAGGTAAATTGTACAAGAAAGATTATTTCTTTAAGGAGACATCAGTGTTACTAGATGTCAACTATAAGGTTTAAAAGATCAGAAAGACAATAAATATGGAATAAAAGTATGATGAAATTGATATTTGAGTATATACTGAACAAGATTGGAAGCCTAATACCGATAAAGAGTATTGAACTCTTAACCAAAGAATATTCAAAGAAGTCAACTAAGAGGTTAATTCTACCTGAATAGTTGACAGGAGAGCCTTATAAAGATAGGGTTGAAGTGTAATGGATAAGCTAAGATATCTTTTCAGAAAGGTTTTGATAAAGACAATCAGTAATAACATAAGATGATGAGTATGACAAGCATTAAAATGATGTGAAATGATAGAAAAAGGTTTTTTAATGGTCTAAGTGATCAAGTATTAGAAGATATTATGAAGATACTATTTCGAGAATCTGAAGTGTAATTGAGATAAGTTGGTTATCTGTGCATCATGTAGAAGTGATTATAAGAAGAAACATTTAATTTTTTAAAAGGAATTAGTTCCTTAATGAAGTCAAAGAAAGAGTGTTTAGTTGAGGATTGTTCCGGCCAATTGATATTTCCATATAAATGTTTCTAGACAAGAACAAGAATCTCGGATCACAAGGGTTATAAAGATACCCGTAGTAATAACAATGAAATCAAGTATGAACTCTTTTTCCGATTTTTACCTAGATTGAGCTACTGGTACAATATGGGGCTCAAGTACAAGAACAAGAAGTACCTAAGAGATTGTAACCTTTGGCAACTGTATATAATAAAGCATTGGTTGTTTAAATGTTTAAACTGTTGAGAGCCTTAAATGTTAGAGCAAAGGAGAAGTTGTGATTGTTTATTTGAAAATGAAAGAAGATTTATATAGGTCAAAAAGGGAAAACTTAGTTTCAGAACTGTTATACTTCAAGGAATCGTGAAAGAGTTGCACCAAGAGTATATTAATGGGTTTTATCTCCACAAGTAAGCAAAAGTCTATAGTATATGTACTTATATTTTGGGGCATTGACTAAATTATTTACATATCAACAATCCTGAATAAATTGAGATGCAATTAGATTTGATACATGAAAAGGAGTTAGTATAAATATTAGTTTATGGAATTAAAGAATTAAGGAATAAGAAATTCCATTGACTGAAGTTTTGAGTGATTTTTCCCAAGGTCGAAGAAGCCACTTGGGACGCTGAGAAGAAAATAAGAAAGTAATATCCGTAAATATTTGAAACAGGTACACATTGAAAATTCGAGGACGAATTTTCTTAAGGGGGAGGAATTGTAATATCCTAAATTTTGGCTAGTGACTAAAATGTAAATTTGAAAGTTTAGGGGGTCAAAGTATAAACTTTGGAAAAGTTTTGGGACTAAAATGTAAATTTCCCCAAAAAATAATTTTATTCAGTATAAGAGTGAATCGGATCGAAATAGGTACCTTGATATTGGTTTTAAGAATTAAGATGCAAAGAAAGGTACCAAATTTGGATCGAATGAAATTGTTAAGCGTGCTCAGGCCAGAGAAATACAAGGATGGGTGACCATCGGAAAGGTCCCATAAAAGTGTTTCTAATCGATATTTTGGACTCAGTAAAGGTAAAGAATATTTGAATGGATTATCAATAAAGGATTTCTAAGAGAAATTTTATTCTATGGAGATTTTTGATAATTATCAGAATAGTAGACTGAGTTAGGAAAAATTTAGCCTAAGACTTTTGGAAAGGAAATTTTTATAAGATGATAGTGTTCATTTTTCGAATATGAAAATATGGAATTTTTAGAATAAATTCGATAGCTCAATAAAGGTGAAGTCGCAGTAAAAGTATTTTATGAATATCGAGAGATCGGATTGAATCAAAATTTTAGAGGCTGATCCAAAAGCCCTGGAAAAGTCATAAAATACTATTTTATGAATATTTTATTATATTTGGTTGGATTTCAACTAGACTTAGTTAAATTTTTACAAGAATGGCAAACTAGTAGATAAAGACTAGTTGGAGGGCAAATTGGTCATTTGACAAGGATGGCAATTTTGAAATATTAAGGGAAATTTTGGAAAGTTATTACATTTGGATCAAATCATGGCCATTTATTTTTGATAAGATTAAGCCTTGGCCATTGGATTAAAAGGGCAAATTAGTAATTTCACTAATTAAATGAATTTTAAATTCATTTAATTTTAGCATGCGGATTTAAATAAGTAAAATATGAACCAAATTGTTCATCTTTCTTGAAATATTTCGAACTAAGGGGAGAAAAAAGGAGAAATTTTTCAAGCTCGATTCAAGCCCTGAAACTCGATTTTCAAAAAATATTTTCAACTGCAAAGTTGTTCTACTCTTCAAGCTCTATCTTTTGATGTCAATAATTCATGAAATGCATGCTTGATTGATGAGAATTTTGATGAGAAAGAAATTAGGGTTTATGGACTCAATTGGGGTTTTTGAGATTTTATGATTCCATGTTGAAATTCAAGTTGAAATCAAGCTTTTGTGATTCTAAAATCATGTTATTGAGTTGGGATTTAAACTCTACATGTTTTGATTATTCTGAAGATGATTAGGGTTTATGGATTCAAGTTTTATTTAGGGTTTGTGATGTTGGACAAATGATCTAGTAAGCTTGAATTTGTTATTTGGAAGCAAAACCCTAAATTAAAGGTATATGGACCATTTCGGCAATTCTGAAAGTTAGAGGACTAATCTTAATTTTTATGATTTTGAAGTGTATTCATGTTATTGTTGCAGTCGGATATGTGAAATTGAAGTTAGAATATTAAACCGATGTTGAATAGAGTTGGTGACCATTTTGACAAATTGTCAAAGCTAAGTGACCAATTCGGAAATGAGGTTTTAGAGAAGGACTAAATCTGATTTTAGTTGAAATAATAGAAATCAAGTAGTAATGTTGATTTGAGGACTAATTTGCAAAGTTAAGAAGTTTGAATCCTTATCTTTGCGTTTTAGTGACTATTTCGGAAAGAATGAAAAATTAGAGGGAATTATTTTTTGAATAATTATTTGATGAAGAAAGTGATACATTAGTGGTTTGAATCAAGTAAGGGGACCAAATTGACAAATAGCAAGGTAAGGAGAAATTAGTAAAAAGTTTGAAGTTATTTATGGAAGTTGTGTAGGAAAACTAGATTTGGCAGTAAGTTTAAAAATTCACCATAAATTCTATAAAAATGGTAAGATGGTGAATTTTATATCAACGTAAAGATTTATTCGTCTAGTTTCGCTTAAAACAAACAGCGGTTGATTTCAATTCATATATCAAAACATATGAATTTTTAAGTGATGAGAGGTCAGAAAACAAAATAGCAGTCTGTTCCGAAATTCAATACTGGAATTCGACTTTGAAAATTTGCCATAAATCGTACAAATTGAATATGGGTTATTAGTTTATATGGTTGAAAAGCTTATCGAATATAGTTTCGCTTAGAACAAACGGAAACTGATTTCGAGTTCCGAGTTAAAAGATATTAATTTTTAATCGAATGAAGGTCAGAAAAATTACTTAATAGTTTCTGTCAGGACATCACTGTAAACGTGAGTTTAATGAAGTTTCATAATTTTTGTAGATTTTATTAAATTATGTGGCTTATACTGTTAGAACCGTTATCGAATCTAGTTTTTACGGTATAAAGGATATTAAGATTCAGTATGTATTCTGCCTTGTAGAAGTAAATCTTTGATGGTAGTGCAAGTTGACAGAAAATGGAAGTTGAGACAATTTGTGTCTAATGTTGGTTAGCAAGCTTGGAGGAATTATTAGAAGATCAAAATGGTCATTAGGGACCAAAAATGAGTATGTGAACAGTATAATGATGGAAATAAATTAATGGAAAATTTTTATGTTGAATGATTAAGTAGCTTAATTGAAATATTGTTAGAAGTGAATCTAACAAGTGTTATTCACTTTCATGTGATTAATGAAGTTTGGATCCAAATCAAAAGAAGGTTCGAGGCACTATGAAAGAAAGGATCGAATAAAGCTTAGTGAGACAAACTAATAAATGGCCAAGGTGAGTGTATTTTTAAATGTTTGCATTACATTGAAAATGGCATTGCATTTCTCTATAATACATGATATGATACATTGCTCGACATGGCAAGCTTGATCGAATGCCAGGTACAAATTATTGTTTGCATAAATGATGATCTATGTTTACCATGAATATTTATGAAGCATGAAATATGAAATGTTTATATGTATGATTGATTATGATGTTGAGTTAATGATGAAAGAAATGCCCAAGTATTGTGTATGAGAGTCCATGGTATAGTTGGCATGCCATAGAGTCTTTAGCAGCTGCACCCTTATGTTAATGTTATCAAACAGATATTGTGACAAAATGATTGTGTCACATGCACCCTAGGGATCTACGCCCTCTATGCCCGAGTGCACTGTCGAGGTGCTTCATGTTTATGGCGAGCAAAGAGCGTCCTCGAGTACGTACTCACCTTTACGTTTACGTTAGTCACTACGGTGTCATTTCAAGATGACTCGCGTACCTCAATCTCATATAGCGTACTTTGGGCAATGATAAAAGAATCATGTCACGTAAATGAATCATTTCATGTAAACGAATCAAGTTACGTATATGAATCATGTCATGCATATGAACAATGCCATAAATATGGAACATGCCATGAATATGAATTTAACCATGTATATGAATCATGACATGTATATGAATTATGCCAAGTATATGAATTATGTCAAGTATATGAATTATGCCATGTATACGAAGAATGTAACATATTTATGAAATATGCTATGTATATAATCATAACATGTATACAAATTATGTTACGTATATGAATTATGCCCTGCATATTAATTATGTTATGTACACGTATCATGTTACGTATATGAATTAAGTCATGTATATGAATGATGTCACGCATATGAATCATGCCACATATATGAATTATGACACGTATATGGGTTCTGCCATGTATATAATTCATGTCATATATGTATATATGAATTATACCATGTATATGAAGTATGTCATGCATATGAATTATGTCATATTTATATAAACATTGTCATGCATGTGAATTATGCCATGTATGTGAACTATGCCATGCATGTGATTTACTTGGTAATAAGGGAGTATTGGAAACTAGGCTAGTTAAAAATTATGACTTGCACGTGAATATTGACTGACTATGAAAACCTTGTTAGTACGATACTACCTTAGACATAAACCATGCTAGGTTAATGTATAACATGTATTGCTTTATTTTACATTTTTATAAATAAGATTATTGCCTCACTAAGTTCGTACTTAGTGTGTGTTTTATTTCATACGTAGGTTCTCCGAAAATAGAATAGCAAGGAGGAGCTGTTAATTGGGAAGATCAAGTTACTATCTGTAAGTACAGTACGTACATATTTAACGTAATTTGATAGACTAGTGGGCATGTCATAATTTAAGTGGGTAAACTATTTGGTAAGTTTAAGTTTATAACGTATTTATACGTTTTTATGGAAGTATGGACTTAGAGAAATGATTTACTATTAATAACTATGAATTTTGACGTAGTTAAATGTTGTTTTACCCTGATCGCATAAAAATTTGAAAATCAAGAAAGGGTCTAGGCAGTGTACATAGTTTTCATCCTGAATTATATTTTTATTTCAACAACTCAATTATGAATTTTATAAATCAATTCAGGGTCAAAACTAGCTGCAATAGACTACATATTTTTAATTCGAAATCGAGAAAGGGTTAAACTGCAAGATTAATTTTGGTATAAAAAAAAATTACAAGTCAAGATTTCTTTCAATGACTCTGTAACATCTTTAATTTATATTCGACTTACGAGTATACGTTAAGGTTGTTACACACTGCTCATTCAACCAAGGTTGTTTTCCGCTAACAATTCTCATCCCTTCGGCCATTCAACTCCAAATACTTTTGACTGCCTTACTCTTACATACCAACGACCATCTCGAGCCTTTAATCCCTTAGCAACTCCATTCACCCATCACCTAGAACCACTAACGTACAAACTAAACTACGGCTCTTAACACCTTCTTCACCCTTTAACTCTATAAGGCATCACCGCCAAACCACTAAAAACTTGGGACCTCTATACAAACTATATTTCTAACAAACCAACTTGCATCATCACTTAACAAACTCCCAGAAACCCATCTGTAAGCTTGAACTTATGTATGCATGATTACCTATATGCTCCCAATGATGCCTACGTATATGAATGCAAGACCACTAATGTCATGCCACCTACATACATGAACTGACATATTTAAGTATATACATATAAGTGCTTATGCATTATGCATGATAATTCATCCACACTTTCTAATAACATTTCTAGAACATGCATTCCTACCCACTTGCTTACTTCAATTCTAACTACCCGAGAACATCCACCCACCTAGCTTTAAAGGTTTAACAACCACCCTTCAATCACCAAGCAAAAGCCCTCATGGTTCTTCTAAACAAGAGCGTACCACCATGCTATCTACCCACTCAACTAAGTATTCCCTTAATACTTATCCCGCTACAACTTTGAAGCTTTACAAAAACATTCGACAACCGAACAACACTATACAAACTTTTACTAACCATATGATAGCATCACTTACAGCCAATCTAACCTTATAGCCACTAACAACTTTGCAGATTTCCCCCAACGTCACATTACCAGAAAACATAGATTTCACAGATCCTCAGGGAACCCAACCACTCACTTTAAACCACTTTAGAGCCACCTCTTCCATACAGACAATCACTTACACAAAACTTCAATATTTCCAACATAATCCCCTTACACAAGTCACGATCCCATACAACCACGAATCATCAAATGTCACATTGTGTCCTCAACAACAAATTACTCGGCCCTTTTTTTCAAACCAAACTACCAAAACTAGAATTCTCTTCCCACATCATGTTTTCTGAAGGCGCTTAACACCCTAACATCCTATGTCAAATCTTACATCACCTTTTAAAGAAACCACGTGTCATACTAATCTTGTACTTACTAGACCTCAACACCAGCAACTCATCAGCATATCTTTAGCAAGGTTCAACACTTATTCCTTGACCATAAAATCAACATGAATCTCGCACCCAACCAAAAACTTCCTCAGTCATTACTCGATTTAGTTCCCAAGCTCTCAACGTCCTCATACCCAAACAACCCATTCTTACACAATACCTACCACTCATAAAACATCAACTTCGACATATTCTCGGTAACTCCATGGTTATAACCATAAAGGAACATCTACGGTACAACTTTCGTAATACTTTCGTCCCATACAAAACTAGCAATTCGAACACTACATTAAGGTTTTCAACATGCACAACAACCAACTTTACATGCTCATCCAAGATGCAAGATTGCGTAGAACCAGAAACTACCTGGGAAAACAACAACAAGGATTCCAGTTTGAAAATACCTACAATCACATTGATGTCATTACATCCCTCGCGATGTGTACACACCCTCGTGGAACCTCCATCCCTAGACTGGTCAACAACGCCAGGTGTCCCAGCCTTTTGACCTTCATCATTATGCTAATAGTAACCTCGATCGTGTTTGCGGCCTCCTAGCAGTGCCACATCAAGTGCAAAAGCCTATGCACCTATAGCCAGCAACGGAAAATCACGCCTCAAGTGATCCCTTGAACCACATCTCCAGCAAGCATCAACAGCTACAAGCACTGATGTCCGTCTACTCCCAAACCCCTTTAAGCAGTCATGCCTCACATGGCCTCGTAACCCATAACTCCAACACCTCTTCAGCATTTTCCTACACACTTCTGGATGAATTTTTCCGCAATGCGCACACCCTAGTGTCTTAACAGTGAAATTTTGACCAAACTGTCCTACTTCAGCACAGTCCCCAACACGCCCAACATTAGATCGCTGTCTCCTATCACGATGCCTCTTATATCCACCTTTCCTAACATCAGGCACAACAATCCCCTTTAGCGAACCCGAGCTTCCAACACGATTAGATATTCCCCGACTCAGCTTTAAACTTGCAGTTCTCACTTCTGCCACCACGGGTGTCCACCCTCCGAATGCGACACTTTCCAACCTCTCATGTCCCTCTACTGAAGGACCTGAATACACAACTCTATTAGGTCTAGATATAGGCATAAGCATCCCAGCCATAGCAATTCGAAAAGCTTTAACTATCGCTCGCTCTACTGTCGTTAAATCACCATACCTTGACCCAACTGTTAAGGAGGCGGCAACACCTCGTGAAGCTCAACACTATCCACAATTTTTGTCCCTCGATGGAGGTCATACTTGATCATAAATCTCTCTCTCTTCGATGGCGTCGTACACAAACGTATCTAAGGCATGATAATTACACCAAAACAGAAAAAATCAGGTCAGCTTTAAGCAAGGATCCAAGACTTCTATTTCAATCCAAAAATCATTTTGTAACTGTAGTAATAAGGCAATGTGTCCCCCAAAATACACCAACATGACATTTATCATACACCGTAAATGTAAACAATCACCGTGCATAGCAAACAGCATTGAACTATCATCAACAACATATCAATTCTTCATAAACACATAAAACAATACAACAACACCATCCCACCTTTCGAAACCTGTCTCCAAGACCACCAAATGCAACCCCTTAGTCCGGCCTAGCAACAATGAACTAAAAAGATCACATTAGGTTCGCCGAAGCAAACCCGAACTAATAACCTAAACCGGTCCATTTTTTCTTTTATCATGTCTAGATGCAAATTATTAAATTCCTAAATATTCATACAACAGCGAAAACGTTACATTGGAAAATGATTTGCAAATCAAAACCCAATTACGTGATAATACACACTAGGGACCAAAACATAATTTTTACAAATTACAAGGCCTTTGTTACAACTTGTATTACTAATCCTTGATTAGTCCCATTACATGCTCGCAGGTTAATTTCTAGTCCAAAATAATCATCCACATTCATTCAATTGCATCTATAACAATTTGGACTAATTTGAAAGATTTCCAAACTTCAGCAAAACAAGAATGCATAAAAACAACATAGCGTACCGATACAAGCAAGCCCGTACTGATACAGATTAACAAACATAACAGCTTAGCGTACCGATACACTTATACCCGTACTGATATAGTATGTTGACCATCTCATACTGGTATGGCTTTGACTCATGCCGACCCCTTTCGTATTTTCTCAAAACTCAGGATTCTAGTAACCAAATTGCATTCCGATACGGTACCCCACATACTGGTATGGTATGTTAAAATAAAAGGGATCGTACCGATACTCAAACCCATATACCGGCACTAGCATTCATTTTCCTTAAGGCGTACCGATACGGTGGCTAAGTGTACTGATACTCGTAGCTCTAATTCAACAATATGAGCCCTAACAGGACCCAACGTACCAATCTTGAGGTACCCGTACCGGTACACAGAGGCATGTAATGACCTCTAGGTCCAACATATGACACTTTGGCTCAATCAAACATCCTTAATGCATCTCTAATAATCATATTGCATCAGAGGCATGCTAAACAACATCAATCTAACATATTAAGCAAATGTAGCAATCATAGTGCAAATACTCATCAAGTCTATAGGCATGCTCCCTAATCACCATCCAAAACATAAAACCATCTACAACTCTAGCAATTTAAGCCACTTACAAGTCCAAACCAACATATAAAACTTGTACAATCAGGGAGTCAAGCAAACAACCCTCCCAAATCAGTAAGTGATCATATTGCCTTTATTACTACAAGCCCTTATCGAAACCATACTTTCGAAAACACAAGTCCTTGGATTTTTCTTTGCTTGTCTGTTGCCTCCAACCTTTAATTCTCTACATTGATGATAAAAGAGAGCGTAAGCACACCAGGCTTACTAAGAAATGCTCAAAGACAAAACACCATCAATGCATTTTTGAACCATTTAACAAATCTTTTGGAAAACACTAACAAAAATACTTTCAAATTATCCTTTCAACATCATGCCTTATCAAAACCATGCACTTAACATTTCCAAAACAGCTTATTAAAACAAAAGCAACATGCATTATGGATTCAACAGCAAAGTCTCATTTGCTACCCTCAATTTAAGCTTTCCCATGCATACTACCAATGCAAGGCTTAAAGCGTAAATCGTGTTCGAACAAACACTAAACATCATAGTCCATCCCATGATACATCATCAATTATATTGGCTTACAAGTGATCATTATTCAAGTTCCTCTCTATAAAACATAACACCGAATTCACGGATTCAACAAGTGTTCACCCAACACTTAACATACAATTTACCGGCATTTCAAGGTCTACACATGGGAGTTTTGGTACCCATAAACCCCTCCACCGTGGTGACACCCGTGGTGGAATCTTCGGTAAACATAAACCCCTAGACACCACTTTATCAATCATATGTATAATCCACTAACGAGAGTCTTTGGTACGATTAACCCTCAACTGTTAGGGTACTCGGATGGAGTATTTAGTACATATTAACCCCTCAACCTCCAAGGCGTCTTTTTATAATGCACTATCAATCTTATGGCCGGCCAACTATATCCAATAGTATTTACAAAACATTTTCATACCTTCACTTGCCAATATAATGCATTTTATTAATGACAACTCAATATTTTCATATGCATACTCAAAATCATTAAACCAATGCAACAAACCTTGCATTAACCAATGTTCATAAACCTTAACAAAACATACATTACTTTCAAATGTATCATCCTCATTATGTAATCAATTTCCAGCATTAAACCATGCTCAAAACATGTATATACGGTGAGTAATTAAACCATTTAAACAAGTGTATAAAACCAATTTGCCAATACCAAAATCGAGATAGAAAACATCCTTTGCTTACATACGAGCTTAGACCAGGATTTCAAGCTTGATCTAAACTCCCAAACACAATTTCCAAACATTTGAAAAGCTGCAAAACACGTTTTCACTCACCGACACACCAAGCCTCGCTTGCCGACACAATAAACATGCCTCTAAAGCTTCTGAAATGTCCGTTTAAGATTGAGGACCAACCATCCCTATTTTAACCATCACAAAATAGAGGTTTCAATGCATCAAAATGCATTCAACATGATAGCAACATCAAATCGCAGCAATCTTCATCAATTTCTCCAACAATTACCTTTCCATACAACCGAAAACATCACCAACCACCTTACAAACTTTACCCAGCCACAACCTAAGGATTTTATCCCTCAATTAACATCCAAAAACACATTACATCATCCTTATAACTCCAGCATTCATTAAACACCCACAACTTTTCGAAAACTCATAACTAACAACCTAGAAAATTACAGATTCATATAGTTTCGGGATTCCAATGTTAAAACCCACTCATTAACATCATAAAACATCAAAATCATGTTCCAATACAATGAAGAACATAGAAAATCATATCCAATTCGAAATCTCATCAATATCCATAATTAAACCTCAATTAAACCAATTGGTTCCATTATAATCATAAAAAACCATTAGAAAACAAATGTAAAGGACCAATAACTTGGGAATTTCAATAAAGAACTTTTTATTAGAGGAGAAAGACGAACCTCGCCTCTAATTGATGACTTTCTCCCTTAATTGGAAGGATTTTCATAAGAAAACAAAGAGAAAATAATAAGATTTTGATAGGAAATCATTATAAACTCACTTGAAATCAAAATATCAATTAAAATAAGATTTTAACTGAAGAATTTGAAGAAGGAAAAAGTTTTTGGCTGGATAGAATTGGAGAGAAAATATTTTGGAGAAAAGTTAGTTACGTCAATTTTGTTTTAAACTTTAATTATCCAATTAATTCTCCAAGACCATTTATTATATTTTTAAAATCACTTAAAATAGCCAAATTAAGGGAAAATTTTGATATTAGACTTTGGGTAAATAGCTCCTTAAAGATTCAAAGTTTTCCCCTTTACATTTTAGTCACTAGAAAGACATATTTTACAAACTTTACATTTTGGTCACCACCACAAAATGTCTTACTTCCAAACCTCATTTTCCAAAATTTATTTCACCATATATCTATATATATTAAATAATGATTTTAAAACATTTTCCCACATTTTTAACTCCTTTAAAAAATATTTTTTATAAATTATTCTCGAATCCGTCTCAAACTCTCTAATTCGGTTTCCCGAACCGTCTATCTAACCTAATTAACACCTAGGACCAAAACTGGGGAGTTATAGCACTTGTTGGCTGGGATTTGCTTTTATTGAAAAAAAATTCGTTGTTTCTTGGATTGCTCTAGACTACCGATTCCTAGGTTTTCATCCTAGAGTTCATTTCTTTCTTTGTAGTTGTAGCTCTGGACGCGCGCTTCTATTTAAAGGTGATCGTTCCACCAAAGTAAGTATAAATTTCTGATTAAAACTTTATTCTTGTATTGCTTGATTTGAGTATCCTCATATGGAGTAATATATTTCTTGGATCGCTCTAGATTGCCCATTTTTAGGTTTTTAACATAGAGTTCATTTCCTCTTTTCGTGTAGCTTGCATCCTGAATGAATGGTGATGCGCTTCCTAATCAAATGTAATCAAATCTTCAAGGATCTTGATGTCCTTTATTGCACTTTCTGACTTGGTGCTTTCACTATTGATTGTTCCAACCTTCTTGTTGGCAAACATGCAATTTGACTTAGCCATCTCTTCTATAAACTTTTCTTTTATTGATTTATTCTATTGTTTCTCTGACCTTTGTATCTAATGTATATGTTCATTTGTTACCTTTATGGATGAAGCATTGTCTTTGTAGTGTGGTCAAAACCGAACGACTTTAATTTGCGAACAAAATTCTCCTCCTCTTTGCCCCCAATATGAGGGTAATCCTTGGTTTGGGTTCAAATAAAAGGAAACGACCAGGCTCAAAAGGGGAAAACAAATGGATATTTTTTATTATTTGTGAAGGGAATTGAAGGAATGCCATTCGTCATCCCATGCATGGATATCACAATAGTCTTCGGGGGTAGAAGCTTAGGGTCAACACTCGATTCAAGGATCTTAAACGTCAAGTGTCTGAGAAGGGAATTTCCTAAAATGGGATCTGCCCATTATCTAAAAACTTTCTTTGTTCCTCTGTTGGCCTAGATGGACTAGCAGATACTCGCATTCGCAATATCCCCAGGGTGTTCAATTTTTCTAATTATAAACAATTTAGAATCTATGAATTTAAATTGAAGGGTATGCTTCTATTTGAGATTCAATGACCTAATAAAATGGTATGTACCTATGGATGTTTTTTCATAAATATGTGTATATGCGTATGGGAGAACAAAAACTACCCCATAACAATGAATTAAATGCTTCAATAATCAAAGAATGCAAAAAATGCAAAAATGTTTTCTAAATAACAAAATGAAATTTTCATTATGACAAAAATAATTACACTGACATTTGATTTAAAAAATCTACAGCTTAGCTTATATATTTCTTTTGCATTTTCCCAAATGCATAGGGATCAACGGTTTTGAATTACCTTTACCGTAGCTGTTTGCTCTGGGCTAGTTGTACCATTCCACTGGGTACAATCATTTTATACCAATCATGACATCGGATTTTTCCAAAAGATTTATTTTCTTTTGACCATTCGTAAAAATGGATTTCCGATGGACATTTGAATTATCCATTGTCTTAAACTTTACCCTGTTTAAGCATGTTATGCCAACATTTCTTTTAGACTTGCCAAACTCTAACATTTTAGAGCATGCTCCCTGAAGCTCTCATCTAGTCTCATTTTCTTGCTTTGAAGAAATTGCCGACTTGGCGCTAAGTCTAAAGCATATTTGTATTGTTGTAAGAAGGCATTGTCTAGGTCACCCCAGGATCAAATCTATTTTTTGCTTAATTGGTTGTACCTTATTGCTACAGGTCCTGCCAAACTATCTTGGAAGTAGTGGATCAGTAGCTTTTCATCTTTGATGTAGCCTTCAATTTTCTGCAAAACATGGTCAAGTGAACCCTCAGACAACTTATACCGTCATACTGCACGAATCTAGGAATCTTGAAATGCTGAGGAATGACCAAATCAGGGACTAAACAAAAATCTCTTGAATTGAAAGCATCTACTTTCTTTTTTTTCTTAATTTCTTTCTCGAACCTTTTTTTTAACTGCTCGAGTCTTGACTTCTGCGTTGACTCCATTCTTTTTCAATTGGTTCTTGAATTACTCTCATCGAACCCATAAAATTTTATTATTTACTTAATTAATGCATGAAATGTATCATAAATGTCTAAAAAGTAGAAGGCAATCAATAAGTATGAACTAATACAACAAATGCAAATGAGGTGTTGATTCGCCAATTGACCTTTAGAAGGATTTTATAAAGATAAGATGTCTATATACAAAAGATTGACAATATTCTGCAGTCATCTATTAGCCATCGTTCTTGGGGCGAAATGCATACTTGATGCCCCACTTCTATCTCCTCTTTATTTGCTT
The DNA here is from genome assembly GCA_019671005.1 of Hibiscus mutabilis. Taxonomy (NCBI): domain Eukaryota; kingdom Viridiplantae; phylum Streptophyta; class Magnoliopsida; order Malvales; family Malvaceae; genus Hibiscus; species Hibiscus mutabilis. The sequence goes on from CM033728.1 coordinate 31,095,823, forward strand.
CATGCTAAGATTTTTTCCAACCGTAGCATTATCAATCTCTGTACATTATAGAACATCTTCCATTTATAAAAATCTCCTAATATGGAATTTTTTTGAATCAAAGAAATGCAAACATGAATGCAATAAGGTATTAGTCACAAAGTGACCATCGTAGAAAGACTTTCATTAAACAAAAAGGCTTGTTGCATCATATATTCTTCCAGGCTTTACAAATACTGATGAGCCCTAATCCCTAACTTTTTGACTTCGTCCAACAAACGAGTCAATTTTCCTTCATGGTCCAGTGTTGGATTAATACTCTGACTCAATGGCACTTCTGCATTGACCGCATCCTCTACTTGCTGAGCCACTTTACGCGCTTCGGTAACAACAATCTTCATTCATTGTCCCCAACATGAGTATTAGTTACCTTGTCTGACTCAAGCTCTTTGGATGATCCAGCCTCTCTAATCTTCGGTGTACTCTTAGGACAATGTTCGAAATTCGTCTGCTCTATCTGATTACGAGACCCGTTGTTCATTACGATCACCTTCTACAGTGACGACAACTTGCGAAATAAATACCTTTTATATGCCATGAGAATGCAATGTAAAATAAATGTAAATGGGCAAAAATAAACACAAAAAGAAAATTGTGTCAGCATGACAAGAATAATCTGAATAAATGGTCAACTACTAAACAGAAGCAATAAAACAAAACACTCAAATAAAGTAATTAAAATATGCATAAACAAAAACATAAACTTGGGTTCGAGAGTCGGTTACGTACGAGAAAGGGTTAGCACCCCTGCTACGCCCAAAATTGGTACTTAAAGGTTCATATTGTAATTATTAAGGAAAATAAAAATTCAATCTAATTTAATTTTAATTCCTAAAAATGCATGTATGCATGACAATATTAAATTTGTCTCGATATCCATGGTACCAAAGGAGATGACACCCGGAGACTGGGATGACACTCCCACTAGAATACTGAAATAAAAGGCCTAAAACTATATGTGAGAAATATATGCATGAATCAATTAATATACATAAATTAAAAGACATCAACGAAAATAAATGGTGAATGTAAATAAATAAAGAATGACTAAATATAGATAAATATATAAAAATGCAGTAACATGTATTAAACGTATAAAGGTACGATAATATATATATACAATATAAAGATAGATAATAATACATACATAGTACATACATTATAGTATATAAAAATTATATGTAACATATAATATAACAATATATAATATAAATAATATAATATATTCACGTATCTATATAGGCAATATGTAATATATATACATGTATTATAAATATATAAACATGACTTAAACACATTTATAAGACATATATAAGATGCTATGTACATATTCTATACATACCAACCTAAATAAACACCGTATGTAATATATATGTATATATAATGTGTAAATTAATAAAATAGAAAATAAGTATACGCACATGTAGTGTAAAAAACATGTATACACAAATATACATAATAATAAGAACAACGTATACATAACATAATTATAATTATACAATATAATACATAGTTAGTAAGATATAGTATACATAATGAATATAATATATACATATGCTATACAAGCAATAATCATAGTATATATATATGTATGTATACATGTATATATAACTATGTATAAACATAAAAAAACAAATTATTAGACAATAAACAAAAAAGTTAACAACATATAAAAACATAAATACATCTGAACAAGGACTGAAATCAAAAAAGAACAAGGCTGAAATTAAATAATGGATGAAAGGTAGGGACTAAAAGATAGAATAAACCACTAAAATTTTGACTTAATTAAAAAAATCAAGAGAATTTCAAGGGACCAAAAAGGAATTAAACCGCTCGGATTTTAATTAAAACAAGAACGGATAAAATTGAAATTATTGGACAAATATCAGTGACCATGAACCAAATTATGAAAAGCGAAAGGGTTCCACTGTAAAGAAAATAGGGCAGAGGGACCACTTAATGATTAAACCATTTTTGAAATATGAATTCATTTAAATTGGGGAAAAATTAAAAATATTTAAAACTTTTAAAGGCCTATGAACAAATTTAAAGAGACGGAAGGGTACCAGGGCATTTTTTAAAAACATGGAGGGATGGTTTGGCATTTACCCATTTTGAACATTTGAATTCAGTTTAATTTATGGACAATATTGCAAATTTTTTAAAATAGAGGAGGACTGAATACGTAATTTCCCCTTTTGCGAAAAGGCTATGAGCATAATTAATTAGGGGCGGAGGGATTAAAATAGTTATTGGACCAATTTTTAAAAGAAGAACGTCTATAAATAGAACCTTTTAGCCCCAAAACCAGCCTTTGGCCATTTTAAAATTTCATTCCTAAAAAATAAACCCATCTCCTTATTTTTCTCTCAACCCAAAAACAAAAATCCTTTGAGTGTTCATACCAATTTGAGTATGAACCCAGATATCGCTGATCATCAACCGTCAAACCCTTTCAGCCGCCATCCATCGGTGCTGGCAAAATCCAAACTTTTACTCGAAACAACCCTTTTTCATCTCCAAAGCCATATTCAAACTTAGATTTTTAGGAAAATAAACTTTTTATCTTAGATCTACAAAAAAACGAAGCCCAAAATTATTTTTTAAACCCCTTTTCAAAAGCCTTGGTTACCAAAAATATTGGTAGAGGGAGGGAGACGTTCAATGGTACCGTTCATCGGCAGCATCAACCTTGACCACCATGCAAGGCGGCGGCCCAAAGCCGAAAAGGGTAAACCTTTCTCCTTTCCTTATTTATTTTTTATGTTTTTAATAAAAACTGAAGAGAAGATTATCTCTGAATCTTTTTTGTATTGATGGATAATCTGAGTACAAAATGGTTGATATTACAATATATATATATATGATCTTTTGGTTTTTTTGGGTTTTGTTTACAAGCAAACTATTAATGAGATTGTTGTTGATGATGATTAATCTGACATGCCCCTTTATTTTTATTTTTTTGGTTGTTGCGGCCCATGCTGGTGGTTGGAGAGCCGATGGACATCGACTAGATTTATGGAGATGGAGCCATGTGGTCGGGGGCTGGTGAGGAGAGCTTTCGAGATTAGACGAGATCTAGACAGTTGATGTACGTAATTCCCCAAAATTTACAGTACTGTTTAAGGGTCATTTAGTACTAAGATAAGGGCTTAAAAACTAACTTAGTGACTAAAATGATAAAAATGCAAAAGTTAGGATTTTTTTAATTATGGATTTTAGAGATGGAATTTCTGAGAATTAAGAGTACCATGAGATAGAGGATAAGCAAATTAGAAAACTCACAAAGTTTGGTAATAATCCAAGGAAAATTGGAATGGGAATTCAAGGTTAAAGTTTAGTGCCAAAAATGATAAGTTTTCAAAACTTGTATGGTACAAGTCGAAATATGAAAAGTTGAAGGACCAAAGTTGTAATTTCCCAAAATTTAGGTGATTTATTTCATAAATATATAGAGCACCTATTGGTGTGTACCGAATGTGGAATTACTGGTTTGATCTGATATTTCGAATATTGGGAAATCACAGTCAAAATTTAAGTGGAATTCGGATACCCAGATCGAACTAAAAAGTTTTAAGTTTGACTTCATAAATATGAATATTTTATTTGATAATATTATTTATTTTTCAGATATGGAAATAAGGAATTTTTAGAATTTATTTGATAGCCCGGTGAAGGGGAAATCGCAGTAGAAGTAGTAAGTGAATATTAGGAAATCAGATCGAATCGAAATTTCAGAAGTTGTTCTATAAGTCACAGAAAATTCATAAAATATTATTTTATGAATAAATTTTTAATTGGTTGATTGTGATCAAACTAGAATAGTTGTATTTTTACAAAATGGCAAAATTAGTGATTTAAGTGACTAGTTTTGGTAATTTGGTCACAATGGCAATTTTGAATATTTTGAAAGTACCATGGGTAATATGGTAATTTCCTATGTTTAATCATTACTCTAGTTTGGTTAGAGTTGAATGGAATTTGGTTGGAATTGAACTAGAATGACAACCTGTAAATTATGATTCAGTTGGAGGTTAATTTTGAAATAAGGACTAAATTGAATAAAAAATTCAATTTATCAATTACATGTGGCATAAATTAATAAAGAATGAACAAAATGTTCATATTCTACCCCTCCATTTCAAAAGTACCATCGAGAGAATAGAAAAATATACAAATTTTTTCCTAGGCATTTTGAAGGCTCTCGAACAAGATTTAAGCTATTGACGAGGCTAAGGGTACCAGATCAAAAGAAAGCAAGGATAAAGTATCGAAATAGCTTAGTGAGCCTAATATAATGCATGGCCCAGGTGAGTGCATTTTTACTTATTTATTATATATGTGATATGAGTGAGTGCATTATATGTATTTATGGCATGTTGTTAAATAGGACGACTTGTGATAAGTCGGCCTTGGTATAAATAAAAATGTATGATGGCTTATTTATGAAAATAGCATGAAATATTAAATGGCATATTGATACAATGATTGTAGCATAATGATTTACTCAAGGTAAATCGAATTTTAGATATTTGGGTATAAACTGCCCATTATCGAATTATGGATGAATGTATTGATGAATTGGATATTGAATGTGAATATATTATATTGTTATGCCTAAGTACTAGTGTGAGAGTCTTTGGTATAATTGGATATCCATAGAGTCATAGCAGCTGCATTCCAGCACTACAGTGCGTTCTAGACACTTCGACATTGACATTAGACGCTACGACGTTCCAGACACTACGGTGTTGTTTAGACACTACGGTGTCGACTAGCACAAAAAAGTGCGATAATAAGGAGTAAAGGGCATCCTCGAGTACGTACTCACCATAAGAAGCTACAGCATTGCAGACACTACGGTGTCGTTATGATGACTCGTATACCATAGGTTCACATGAAATTGTACTTTGGGCTATAATTTATGAAATGCTTTTATGTAGTGGTTAGGCCACTGAATGCCCAAGTATTACAACATGAAAATCTTTGGTATAGATGGATATCTATAGAGTCTTAGCAGCTGCGTCCTAGCACTACGGTGCGTTTTAGTCACTTCGGTGATGTTTAGACACTTCGGTGTCGACCTAGATGCTACGAAGTTGTTTAGACACTTCGGTGTTGTTAGCACAAAAAGTGTGATTATGAGGAGCAAAAAGCATCCTCGAGTACGTACTCATCTAAGTCACTTTGGCGATGTAGTCTTTGCGGCGTCATAGACACTACGATGTCGTGATGACTCGCGTACCATAGCATCAGATGATTTTGTACTTTGGGCTATAATACTTGAAATGCATTTATGCAGGTAGTTAAGCTAAAAAGCTTAATGTACACAAGACTGGTAAGACAGATCGAATCCTATGATTTGAATATTATATTGGTTTAATGAACTATACATGTAAGGTAGTTCTATGCATGATAAAATGTTATCAACTGCAATTGGAAATCGCTTGCCATTTTGCAGGGCTGAGTTATTTATAATCATTGTTTTACATTGTTATGATTATGCATCACTAAGTTATACTTAGCGTGTGTTTCGTATCACACGTAGGTACTTCAGACCAGATAGCAGAAGAGGAGCTGCACATCGTTGGATTAAGATAGCCTGCATTATCAGTAAGTACCACCACATCCTAATCTAGTGGGGCATGTATAGATATTAAATAAGTAGCTATTTTGTATGTCTAAATTTTTGTACTCTATTTATATGTTAATTTGGATGTATGATCTAGAAACATGACTTAGTTTGAGGAATTAAGAATATTAGAAAAGACGCTTCAAACAATTTTAAACTTAGTTGGTTGTTTATCGCGTAGCGATTTTAAAATCAAGAAAGAGTCTAGGCAGCACACATAGTTTTCACCCTGAATTATATTTTAATTTTAATAACTTCTTAAAGTATTTTATAAACCAATTCAGGGTCAAAACTAGATGACTTTACACAGATTTGTAATTTAGTAAAAACTAAAAAAGGGTTGTTTAAACAAATTAGTTTTGCAATAAATTTTTTTACAAGTATGAAAATCAGTGTAAATCAGTTAGTAACATCTTTAATGTCTATTCGAATACCGAATATACGTTGAGGGTGTTACATTTAGTGGTATCAAAGCAAAGGTTTAGCCGATTCTGGAGGTTAAACCAAGTCCAATATGATTTTGCTAAAGTGTACATGCCCCTAGGATGTGATGTTACTAATGTATTGCTTGCATAACTTGATGTAGCTCCTCAATAGTATGAATAAGACTCTAATGGCTATAAGAAAAATAAGATACTATTAGATTTCGTTAGTTGATGAATTTTGAGGGTTAAGAAAAGACCCATAGTGGATACAACACAGTGAAATAAATATGGTAGTTAACTCCTATCCGGGATGAGTTATATGTATAATAGAGAAATGGTATAGTAATTATAAGATGTTAGTCTCTAACATTTGTATTTGTACTTATGCTTATAATAGCATAAGTTATAAGAAATTTAGAGAGTGAGGGCTCATACGCACATTTCAAGGTAAAAGGGTAGTCATAGGACGATAAGCTTATGATTAAATGGAATTGTGATTGCTATTAATAAATTAAGATAGTCATGTATGAAAAGTTAAAAAAATAAGAAGTATTCTTATTATGGAAATACATATTTGTTATATGGCTAAACATGAAATTGTTGGAAATTACTACAGATGTAATCTGGCAGCCTGCTTAAGATAAGCTAGAGGATGAAAATATGAAAATTTAGAGTATGATGGGAATAAGTTAAGAGATGATATTACTAATTAGGAAAAGCTAATGTAGTAGTTGATGCTCTTAGCTAGAAAATGTTCTTTATTCCGCAAGCAATGATCGCTTAATTGTCTTTGGGAAAGAATGGTACACTAAGTATAAAGTTACAACTTTAACCAACCTTGTTAGATCCAATTAAATATGTGCAAGTGGCAGATGAAGAATGCCTTGAAAAGAGAAAGCAAGTTGAATCTATAGAAGCCTAAGATTATGAAAGAAAATATGATGGATTGCTATTGAGGAAAAGTTTATAATGGTGAAATGAAGAAAGCAATTTTAATAGAAGGATAGTCAGTTGGACTATTATGATCTTTGAAGATAAGTTACTAGCCTATATTATTGAGAAAACAGGATTGTAGGAAAGGATTGAAATGTTTGGTATAATCCAAAAATGTATGGAGTTAATCTGACTCGAGAAATAGAAGACAAAGTGAGGGTTCTTTAAAGTAATCTTAAAGCAGTTGCAGATTAACAATAGGCACATGCGGATAAAAAGAAAAGGGTTATTGAGTTTAAAATTCAGAAACAAGGTATGTATGGAAGTTTCACCTTGGAGAAAGGTACTATGCTTTGGTCAAAAGGAAAGATTGATCGTAGATTCATTGGACCGTATGAGACTCTTAAAAGAGATGGACAAATGACTTATTAATTGACTTTACCTTCAGAAGCGAGAAAGACTCACGATATATTTCACGTAAATTTGCTTCAAAGGTATTGATCATATCCTTTTTACGTTATCAACCTAAAGGAAGTTGAATTACAACTGGATATTTGACGTATGAAGAAGAACCGATGAAAATCTTAGCATATGGATTGGAAGGTTCCCAATAATGTTAACGAGATTTACAGTTTCTTGAGACTTGTTGGATTTTATTGAAGGTTTGTGAACAACTTTTCGATGATAGTTGTTCCACTTACAAAGCTATTGAGAAATAATGTTCCATTCGTATGGACTGAGAAGTGTCAAGAAGGCTTTGATTAGTTAAAGAAAAATTTAACAGAAGCTCCAGTTTTGGTACAATCAGAGTTATAAAAAGAGTTTACTATGTACTGTAACGCATCCTATAATGGAATAGGGTGTGTGTTGATGTAAGATGGGAAGGTGATCACGTATGCTTCCCGATAACTAAATCCACATGAAAGGAATTATCCGACTCATGATCTAGAACTTACAGCTATAGTTTTTACTCTGGAAGTGTGGCAACATTATCTCTATGGCAAACGCTACCACGTGTATACTGATCATAAGAGTTTAAAATATTTGATGACACAAAAAAGGTTGAATCTACGACAACAAAAATGGTTGGAACTAATAAAGGATTATGACCTGATCATTGATTACCATCCAGATCAAACAAATGTCGTAATCGATACCTTAAATCGGAAGACATTTATTACATTTTGAACTTTAAATGCTCAACTGATATGAAAGGGATGATTCGTTGCTGGTAGAGATGCAATTGAATCTTCATTGCCCAAGTCAAAATAAAGAAAGTCAGCAACAAGATGAAGACTATATATCAAAGGTGAAACAAGTGGAGTGCCAATATCTATAGTATCTGATCGAAATCCAAAGTTAACATCAAGATTTTGGAAGGCACTACACATAGCTTTGGGACACGACTGAACTTCAGTACTGTGTTTCATCCTCAAGAAGATTGTAACACTCCTTACCCGATCTATGAGAAAACCGATTTAAGAAGTGTTACTAAAACAAACATCAAATGTCATGACAAAACTCAACTAATCATGCTGCCAGAAAAATTAGGGTGAATTAAAAACTTTTTAGATACTGGATAGGTCTATCTTCAACTTTAAATCATGTATAAACAATTATATATAAACATTTAAGCAAAAACACTACCAGCAATTTCTAAGACATACCAATTAAGGTTTAGGATTGATCAAGATAGCAGAAAACCATTAATTTATGATCTTTAAGCTTATAAGTATGTTTTATTCCAAACTTATTAATCAAGAATACCATCTAAGCATTACATATCACAGTCAAACATATAATTCTCGAAATAAGTGATCGAACATCATGCCTAACATAGCTTAACTAACAAGCAATCATAAGTAGCATAGACCATTTATAAAAAGGTGATATTTACACTCAAATACTAACATTAAAGTTATTTCAAGCTTGAACCGATCAAATTCATTTACAATATAATTTTCATATATAAAAACCTTACTCGTATTTGATAGCATACCTACCAATTAATTGTTTTAACCACAAATCTATTTATACGTACTACATTACCATCTTAAGGTTAACACATGTTACTATATTTATATAGACATCACTTCACGTACATGCATAAAAATTAAGGTGGTCTCACAACTTAAGGCACACATGGTTTTATAAACAATTGCATTATCAAACTAAGTATTAAATCATGTATAGCAAGCAACGAATATAATTAAAGGCCCATTACAAAACTTTAAGCACTTATAAAACTTATAAACATGCGTAATCACTCAACTTTTTATAATGCACAATGCATTATTAGTAACTATGTGCCACCATCTAGGAGTTCTTAAGAAGAATACGGACATACACCTTGCCACTCGTGATCTCGTCCAAGCTCAGAAAATACTCATAAGTAAGCTTAACCTAAAAGACATTTAAAATGAATAGAGTAAGCATAAGCTTAGTGTAGTTTAAAAAGACTTATAAAATGAAACCAAAGTCTATTCTTTCATTTAAATTCTTTAAATTCTTCAACATACTAGGCTTGGATGGAGGTTAGGCAATTCAGGTTAAGTCACACAAACCAGCACTTATACTAATGCATGGTATTCAAAACGTACTTGAATAACTTTTACTCATATAATGTTCAACAAAACATATATACTACCAGAGTATTTATCATTATTTAAACTTAAGAAAAAAAAGTGAACCTTTGAACAAACATATCTCTTTTATAAATCTCTTCATACTCAAGGCATCATACATAGCCTATCAAGGTCATGAATTCTTAACACATAAGTTATCTAACAAATATTTATAAAAACATGTGATATTTATCATATAAGCTATCCCTCATAATAATTTAGAAGTAGGTGAAATTTGTCACACAAACTATCTATCATAGCATATCATGAATGTGGTTATTTTTCATATAATAATTATTAAACATAGAATTTCTTGAACATCGATACTTATTTCATAGGTTATCAAACTAGTATATCAACACGTAGGTTAATTGGCTTATAAGATGTTAAACGTATCACATCATATTTATGAATTAATTGTACACTCTCAAAATCCTTCAATACAAACTTGTTTACATGCAAGACTTTCCCGATTTATGTACATATAGGCATATATTCAAAACCATACTCTACATGCTTGAATTTATGCAAAACAGTCCGTGAATCATCATTACACATTTAAACATTCATAACAATCTTTAACATACTTAAATTTAAGTAAAACGGCCCAGCGTCTCTTCAAATTATGAAAATCAGTCCACATATTATTGGTTTATACAAAACGGTCCCATGTATCTTTAATTTAGGCAAAACAGCCCACATTTTATTGGTTTATGCAAAACATCCCACGTATCTTTAATTTAGGCAAAATAGTCCACATTTTATTGGTTTATACAAAACAGTCCTATGTATCTTTAATTTAGCCAAAACAGTCCAACATATCATACCTTTGATATTAATTACTTATCATGTAAGCTATCAATCATAACATATCAAAGGTATGTATTGCTTGTCTCATAATTTACCAAAAATAGAGTCTGGAACTAGGTGAAGTTCAACTAGAATCAAATTTATAAAATTTGATCATGTTAACAACTTAAGACACCAAATTGCTCTTAATTCAAGTACTAGAATTAAGTTATATCAATCTTAAACCAATCATACCTATATATATATATATTTACACATAGAATTCGAATGAGCATATACATAAAAGAATACACACAATGCACATATTCATATAAGCATCCTGACTAAACATATAAATCCTTGGCATTTAATAAACATTTTTACTTGCCACATGAGTTATCAACACAACACCTCACCATCATGTAATACTTATCTCACTAGTCAACAATATATAATCTCATAAACATGTATTTCTTATTACACAAGTTAACAGCATATAACCCCACAGGCATAATTCTAGTCACATAAGTTAACAAACATTTTTCACATAGGCATATGTTTCTAGGCCTCATTTGTAACACCCCTTTCCCGTATCCATCATTGAATACAAGACAGAGATGTCACAAAACATTCATAAAACTCTCTACATTTGTAATTCGGTAAAATTTTGTTTCTTTAAAAATATTACAATGTAGCAATATATTTAGTTTTTATTTACAAATCTAGTTATTCGCGTAAATTTAAAAATAATATTTGCATCTTAAAATCGAGTTTATTTTCAGGCAGCAACTTATCAATTTAATTTGTCTTGATATAATTAATAAAACTACCTAAAACTGTCCAATTTAAAATTCATCTAGATACCAAATAAAATACAAATTCTATTAGAGCGGGCATACCCTTTTAATATACATGCCAACTAGTAAATATCAAACAGTATCAAAAGATATCTTACTGATACTGATGTACCTGTTATTGATTGATGATGTCCGTATATGCTCCTTACTCCAACCATTTCTTTTTTCCTACGTGTAAAATAGTTACACGCTAAGTATATACTTAGTAAGGCAATAATTCAAATTCAAGTACAATTATCATAATATCAATATTAATGATTAACAATGCATATGATCATCTTACCATTACATGCTCATTAACATAAATAAATATGTATATTAAAGTGATAAGATTAGATCTTACCAATACCGTTGCCATTTCTATCCGTAAGCTTTGAATGCTTACCAATACCTTTTTCCATTTCTATCTGCAAGCTTTCAAGCTTATCTTCCTGTTTCTTTTTTTACTCTTTTTCAATTTATTTAGCCCAAGGTATGGAATTAGGAGATTCTATGTACACGAGTCATCCCCCTATACTTACTTGAGTATTGTGTATTATTTGCACCGTAGTGCTTAGCACGCTAAGTGCTTCCGTATACCCAAACCTTGCATGAGCATACCCTCATTGAGTATTTATAAAATTACATAGTAGTGCTTAGCACCCTAAGTGTTTCCGTACATCCAAACCTTGTATGAGTATACCCTCAATGAGTATTTATGAATATTGCACCGAAGTGCTTAGAATATTTATACAGCTTTTTATGACTCTATGGGTATCCAACTATACCTTTGAACCTCTATATCATACTTGGGCTTTATATCATCAAATATTTCATCCATGGTAATGTATATCAATTTATATTAACATGAAGCGGTTCATAATCGAATAACATTAATAGTAAACCATCATCAATAACTAGTGATCAATGCATTTATTTTCAACATTTGACATATTTAAAGTATGTCAAATATATGATTAATGACATAATTATCATGACAATATATAAACTAGGTAGACTCATCGCAAGTCTTACCGATGATGTATTAAACATCCATGTATAATGTTTTGTATGCATTGCACTCACCTGGGCCATGTATTAATATGCCTCACTAAGTCCTCTTTGATCCTTTCCTTCAATGTACCTCGAACCTCCCTTGATTCGAACTTAACTTCATAATTCAAATAAGTAAATTATTTGTTAGATCCCAATCTAACAATATCTTAGACATATTGTTCAAAATAATCATTCAAATACAAAATCTCCAAACATTTTCATTTCTTCCTCGTATTGTTCAAAAACTCATTATGGCCCTTAGTGACCAATTTGAACTTCCATTAACCTTTTTCAAGCATACTAATCAACCTTAGATACAAAGCGTATCTGATAGAGTAGCGCAATCTTGGATTTGGAAGCCTTCAATCAAGTTGTAGCAAGAACTAGGAGCTCTAGACTCAATCAAGAAAGTATGGGCAGATCTGAAAATTCAAGAGAAAATAGAAGGGCTTTTCTTGAAAATTTCAGATTCGAGGCTGGAAAATTAAAGAAAGAAAGACAAGATGAAGGATTAGATGATAAGAAATAAGAATATAAATAAAAAGATGGAAAAATATTAAGAAGAAGATAGGTAAAACAAATCTGGAAATTCCAGCTTTGTTTATGGAATTATGGAAGACGGTGTGAAGGTTGAAGATGAAGATGGCTTGTGAATTGTTGTTGTTGTTTTGTCCTCGGCACCCTCTTAGACACAATTATCTAAGCAAGCAACCTCAAGCGGCTCTAACCCACCCTCCTAGATGCAATTACCTAGGCAAGCAAGAGTGTGAAGATGATCTCCATCACAAGAACTCGATGATCTTATGTTGAAGATGGCTTCTAGACAAGTTTACCGAACACTTGCAAACTCAAAGAATACTAAAATCTCCAAAGATAACTTTTTATTAATCAATGAAATCTGAATTACAATGTGGGTGAAGCCTCCTTTATATAGGCCATGGAGAAGTTTTAATCCTACTAAACTTAGGAATTAAATACAATAAATAAATGCTAAAATATAATCTCCTAATTAGATAAGTAACTTCTAATAATAAATAAATGCTAAAAATAAAATCCTAGTCAAATAAATCTGATCCTAATAGATATTGCAGAATCCTATATTGATTTAAATTACAAATAATCAAATAAAATCTTGAAAATTCGTAATTATCCAAAAATCCCGTATTAATCCCGTATAGGAATTTCTGCATGCGCTGTCTTCGCTAAAATAGACGTATCTTGAGATCCAGATGTCCGATTGTGGCGTTTCAAGATGCGTTGGAAAGCTAATTTGCATCCGGACAAGTTTTAAGAAGACATGTTGACCCATAAATGCTTGTATCCCATCCAAAAATACGTCGCAAGTTAAATGACTTTCCAGACTTCACAAACAGATTCAGTTTCTTGTCCAAGATGCATCGTTTTTGACCTCCTATGCGTGCATTGCTTTGGCCATTATTGTTTGCATCGAACAAATTCAGCTTCTTGTCCAATATGAGTAATTTAACCCCGCTCATGCATGTATCAGTATCATTTCTCATTTTCTGCAATTTGCAGTACCTCCAAAGAAATATTTCTAAAAAATAATCTACAACTCGGAATTCGATTTCGTTTATTATGAAAGAAACTAGTTTCAATATGCTTTTCAACTATATAAATTAATAGCCCAAATTCAACTTGATCGGGTCAATTTCCAGTATTAAATTTAGGAACAACCTGCTATACTATTTTCTGACCTTTCACCACTTAAAAATTCATATCCTTTTACTCGGAACTCGAAATCAGTTTCTGTTTTCTAGACACGAAACTAGACAAACAAATCTTTACATTGGTATAAAATTCACCTTCAAACCTTTTTTGTATAATTTATGGTGAATTTTCAAAGTTACTGCCATAAACTAGTTTTTTTCTACACAACTTCCATAAACAACTTCAACTTTTATACTTACTTCTCTACTTTTCAATGTAGTCCAGTCACTAGCTTTAAAGCACCAAATCATCACATTCTTCACCAAGTAATTATTCACAATAATTCTCCCTAATCTTCCTTATTTACCGAAATAATTACTAAAATGCAAAGATAAGGATTCAAGCTTCTTAACTTTTCAATTTAGTCCTCAGATCAACATTACTACCTTAATTCCATTATTACAACTAGAAATCAGATTTAACCCCCATACAAAACTTCAATTTCGATTTGATCACTTAACTTTGACAAATTGTCAAAATGGTCACTAATTCAATTCAACGTCGATTTGGCATTCTAACTTCATTTTCTTATCTCTAACATCATTAATAACACAAATACACTCCCAATTCTAAAAATTGAGATTTGGTCCTTCAACTTTTCAAGTTGCCGAAATGCTCCCTACACAATTTAACTTAGGGTTTTGCTTCCAAACCACAATTCAAGCTTACTAGATCATTATTTCAACATCATAAACCCTAAATTAAACTTGAAACCATAAACCCTAATCATCTTCATAATAATCAAAACATGTAAAACTTAAATCCCAACTCAATATCATGATTTTAACATCATACTTGCTTGATTTCAACTTGAATTCAATCATGGAATCATAAAATCTCAAAAGCCCCAATTTGATCCATAAACCCTAATTTCTTTCTTTTAAAAATTCTCATCAATAAAGCATGTATTCCATGAACAATTTACATCAAAAGATAGAGCTTGAAGAGAAGAACAACTTTGTAGTTGAAAAGATTACATGAAAATCGAGTTTATGGCTTAAATCAAACTTGGAAAATTTTCTCCATTTTTTTCTTTCTTCCTCCCTTCAATTTCAAAATTCAAGATGAATTTTATTCATCTTTTTGACCATTTACTTTTATTTCCTCCAATTTATGCCACATGTGTCTTAAAAATGAATTTAAAATTCATTCAAACAGTGAAATTACAAAATTGCCCCTTTATCCAATAGTTGAGATTGATTTTATCATCAATGAAGGGCCAAGATTTAATATTTAACTCCATTCTTCCAAAATTTTCCTTTATAACTTTCAAATATTTCAAAATTGCCATCCTTGCCAGATGACCAATTTGCCCTCCAACTAGTTTTTATTTACTAGTTTGTTCCAAAATTGCCATTCCATTACAATCTAACTAAATCTAGTTAGAATTCAACCAACCATAATAAAATATTCTTAAAATAACATTTTATGACTTTTCCATAATTCTTGGACCAGTCTCTCAATTTTTCCATTCGATCCGATATACCGATAATTAATCCTTTACATAGAAATAAACTGTAGGATTCATCTTGAATCAAACTAAAAATATTTCTAAGACTTGGAAATGACTTTTATAACCTTTCTCTATCTTATGACAAAATTTCAAAATTTTCTAGTTCGATCCGGGTATCCGAATTCCACTTAAACTTTAACTATAATTTTCCCAATAATCAAAGTATCATACCGAACCAATAATTCCGCATTCGATTCACACCCTTAGGTGATCTGTTTATTTATGAAATAAAAACCCTTAACTTTTAGGAAATTACAACTTTAGTCTCCAACTTATCCAAAGTTTATACTTTAGTCATCAATTTCCAAAATTTACATTTTGGTCACTAAACTTTTAAACTTCCATTTCCATTCCAATTTTCCTTGGAATTCAACCAAACTTTAAGAATACCTTATTCAATTCACTACCTATCACATGAGGCCTTTAAACCTTAGAAATTTCCTTTCCAAAACCCATAATCAAAGAAATCCTAACTTTTGCATTTTTTTCATTTTAGTCACTAAGTTAGATTTTAAGCTATTATCTTAGTAGTAAATGTCCCTTAATCAACTTAGTAAATTTTGGGGTGTTACAATTCTCTCCCCTTAAGAAAATTTGTCCTTGAATTTTCAACACGCACTTGATTCAAATGGTGAGGAAACTATTTTCTTATATTTTCTTCTTATTTCTCTCAAATCTTTTCTTTAACCTTGTGATTTTTGTCAAGGAACTTTAACAAACGGGATTGTCTTGTTTTCTTTGTTCTTTGACTCCATGTGCTAGGATCTTTACCAGTTCTTTTTTCATAGCTTATATCTGGTTGAATCTCTATTTTCTCTGGAGTAACAACATGTGAAGGGTATAATCAATATTTCCTGAGCATCTATACATTATGAATCTTTTCCATTTCCAAAGATAAAGCTAGCTATTAAGCCTAACTATCAAACTAACTCCTTTCACGATTTCTTATAGCCCAATAAATCTTAAACTTAACTTTCTTTTTGTCTAAACCATAACACCTTCTTCCAAGGTGGAACTTTTAAGGAATACTTTATCCTTAACTTCATATTAAATATATTTTCTTTCAAGATCAACATATAGTTTCCATCATCGAGATAGAAATTCTTTCTTGATAATACAAATATCTATCAAACCTATCTTCCAAGTTTTCAGTTTCACTCTTTTTCCACTTGTTTGAACCTTGACAATATTTCTCATCCTTTCTTTAAAGATATCTTATTTAATCCAGTACGATAAATTTTATTCTTAACTTGACAATCAAAACACCATCTTCTTTTAATGCCAACCTTGTATTCATAGCTCTTAAGACAACAATTATCTTTCGACTGAGAGTGTCAGTTACCACATTAGCTTTTTTTGGATGATAGTTAATGACCCTATCATAATTCTTAAGAAGCTCGATCCAACTTTTTTGCTTCAGGTTCAACTCTTCTTTAGTAAGCATATACTTTAAACTTTCATAACCTATATAAATATAGCATCATTCAATGTATAAATAATGATGATATATCTTTTAAAGCAAATACAATCATTACCAGCTCCAAATCCTAAGTAAGATAATTCCTCTCATATATCTTAAGTTGTCTCAAGCATAGATCATTACTTTTCCTTATTGCTTAAGTATACATCCCAAACTGTTATGAGTAACATCGCTATACACCACATAATCTTTACCCGATTTTGGTTGTAGTGGTATCGGGGCTTCTATTAAGATCTCCTTTAATGTCTCAAATATTTCTTAGCATTTATCTGTTCAACTGAATGGCTTTCTTTCCTCAATAGCTTGGTCAATGAGGAGACAATCATCAAAAAAAATTGAACCTCTAAAACATTCTTCAGATGTTTCCATTCAACTATAATTTGTACTTTCTTGGGGTATACTCTTGTTCCCTCTGCTGAAATCACATAACTAATAAAGTAAATTTCGACAACCAAAATTCATACTTTAACTACTTAGTATATGGCTTCCTTTCTCAAAAGATCTGAAGAACAATTCGAAGATGGACATTTTGTTCTTCCTTTGCCTTCAAATAGACCAAAATATCCTCAATGAATTCTACCAACAATTGTCCAAGTAAGGTTGAAATACTCAGTTTATCGGGTCTATTATGCTGTAGAATCATTTGTCAAACCGGCTGGCACTATCACGAACTCATTTATATATATCAAGTTCTAAAAACTATCTTTAGAACATCTTCTTCCTTGGTCTTTAACTAACGATACTCTAATCAGAGATTGGTTTCGGAAAACATAGATACACCTTTTAATTGATCAATAAGATCACCAGTCCTTGAAAGAGGATATTTATTCTTCACCGTCACCTTATTTAGCTGACGGAAATCTATACTTAATCACATAGATCAATCTTTCTTTTTTAGAATACACTGGTGCACACACACTTGGCTTTATAAAACCTCGACCTAACATTTCTTGCAATTGTACCTTTCGTATTTTTCAATACTAATTGCTTTATGCGATAAATCATCATAACCTGATAGGAAGGTAACCAATTCATGCCCACAATCATCTTAAACTCCTCGAAAGATAATTCCATTAAGTTTATCGAGAACTCTATTTCTTATGTTTTTATCGAGCAATTCCACATGTTTAGCTCGCCCTTACATTACAACCCAACAAATTCGTGACCTCTATATTACTTGGAATGGGTTCTAAAATGATATCTCGTTCACCACTCAACTTCGTACTTATATATGAATGTGTAAAGCTAGGACCTATCAACATCAATATAGGTTTATAAAAATGAGATGTACCTTCTATGATTTTTAAATCATCTCAATCTTTATCAGTCCTGATGTTATAAACTCGGACTGATATGTACAATCCTGGCTATGAAGCAAATTCAGATGGTTTTCAAATCTAGCTTAAATCTCGGAGCAACAAGACAGCTCCATCCAATTTCTTGGTATCCAAACAGTAGAATCCGTCTAGTGTAATCCTTAGATTATTATGTTATAAATAAAAAATCACTAGACCTTAATCTGCTTTTCCTTTCAATTCAGGTGCTCCTGAACTTTTCAATTCCTTAATCCAGCACACACACTCCTTGTTGTACCAGTACCCATTTCTTGTTCCTATTTATCTGAAGGGTTATCATTAACCTTATTATTACTACTCTTGATTCCTTCCAAAGCTTCCAATTTATCAGTTCATCACACTTTCTTAGCTTAAATATTTCTTATAATTCCTCCCAAATTACATTAGTAAGGAGCGACATCAATCAAATCATAAAAATATCATATCAGTAATATTGATATCCTAGTGGCATGTATACTCTTTTTAACATAAACCACTTCCATTTAGGCCGAGAATCGGCTAAACCTGTAGCTCTGATACCAATAAATGTAACACCCCTTTCCCGTATCCATCATTGAATGCGAGACAGATATGTCACAAAACATTTCATAAAAAGCTCTACATTTGTAATTCGGTAAAATTTTGTTTCTTTAAAAATATTACAATGTAGCAATGCATTTAGTTTTTATTTACAAATCTAGTTATTCGCGTAAAGTTTAAAAATAATATTTTCATCTTCAAATCGAGTTTATTTTTAGGCAACAACTTATCAATTTAATTTGTCTTGATATAATTAATAAAACTGCCAAAAAACTGCCTGATTTAAAATTCATCCAGATACCAAATAAAATACAAATTCTATCAGAGCAGGCATACCCTTTTAATATACATGCCAACTAGTAAATATCAAACAGTATCAAAAGATATCTTACTGATACTGATGTACCTGTTATTGATTGATGATGTCCGTATATGCTCCTTACTCCAACCATTTCTTCTTTCCTACGTGTAAAACAGTTACACGCTGAGTATATACTTAGTGAGGCAATAATTCAAATTCAAGTGCAATTATTATAATATCAATATTAATGATTAACAATGCATATGATCACCTTACCATTACAGGCTCGTTAACATAAATAAATATGTATATTAAAGTGATAAGATTAGATCTTACCAATACCGTGCCATTTCCATCCGTAAGCTTTCAATGCTTACCAATACCTTTTTCCATTTCTATCTGCATGCTTTCAAGCTTATCTTCCTATTTCTTTTTTTATTCTTTTCAATTTATTTAGCCCAATGTATCGAATTAAGAGATTCTATGTACACGAGTCATCCCCCTATACTTACTTGAGTATACTGTATTATTTGCAACGTAGTGCTTAGCACACTAAGTGCTTCCGTATACCCAAACCTTGCATGAGTATACCCTCTTTGAGTATTTATAAAATTACACCGTAGTGCTTAGCACCTGAAGTGTTTCCGTATACCCAAACCTTGCATGAGTACACCCTCTATGAGTATTTATGAATATTGCACCGAAGTGCTTAGAATATTTATACAGCTTTTTATGACTCTATGGATATCCAACTATACCTTTGAACCTCTATATCATACTTGGGCTTTATATCATCAAATATTTCATCCATGGCAATGTATATCAATTTATACTAACATGAAGCGTTCATAACCGAATAACATTAATAGTAAACCATCATCAATAACAAGTGATCAATGCATTTATTTTCAACATTTGACATATTTAAAGTATATCAAATATATGATCAATGACATAATTATCATGACAATATATAAACCAGGTAGACATATCGCAAGTCTTACCAATGATGTATAAAACATCCATGTATAATGTTATGTATGCATTGCACTCACCTGGGCCATGTATTAATATGCCTCACTAAGTCCTCTTTGATCCTTTCCTTCACTGTACCTCGAACCTCCCTTGATTTGAACTTAACTTCATAACTGAAATAAGTAAATTATTTGTTAGATCCCAATCTAACAATATCTTAGACATATTGTCCAAAATAATCATTAAAATACAAAATCTCCAAACATTTTCTTTTCTTCCTCGTATTGCTTAAAAACTCATTATGGTCCTTAGTGACCAATTTGAACTTCCATTAACCCTTTTCAAGAATACTAATCAACCTTAGATACAAAGTGTATCAATTCTCATTTTCTGTAGTTTGCAGTACCTCCAAAGAAATATTTCTACAAAATAATCTACAACTCATAATTCGATTTCGTTTGTTTTGAAAAGAAACTAGATTCAATAAACTTTTCAACCATATAAATTAATAGCCCAAATTCAACTTGTGCAATTTATGGAGAATTTTCAAAGTCAATTTCCAGTATTGAATTTCGGAACAGCCTACTATACTATTTTCTAACCTTTCACCACTTAAAAATTCATATCCTTTTACTCGGAACTCGAATTCAGTTTCATTTGTAGGACACAAAGCTAGACGAACAAATATTTACATTGGTATAAAATTCACCTTCTAACCATTTTTGTAGAATTTATGGTGAATTTTCAAAGTTACTGCCATAAACCAGTTTGTTTTATCTACACAACTTCCATAAACAACTTCAACTTTTATACTAACATCTCCTTACTTCACTACTTTTCAATTTAGTCCAATCACTAGCTTTAAACCACCAAATCATCACATTCTTCACCAAATAATTGTTCACAATAATTCTCCCTAATTTTCCTTAATTACCGAAATAGTCATTAAAATGCAAAGATAAGGATTCAAGCTTCTTAACTTTGCAATTTAGTCCTCAATTCAACATTACTACCCTAATTCCATCATTACAACTAAAAATCAGATTTAACCCCCATGCAAAACTTCAATTTCGATTTGATCACTTAACTTTGACAAATTGTCAAAATGGTCACTAATTCAATTCAACGTCAATTTCGCATTCTAACTTCATTTTCTTATCTCTAACGTCATTAATAACACAAATACACTCCCAATTCTAAAAATTCAGATTTGGTCCTTCAATTTTTCAAGTTGCCAAAATGCTCCCTACACAATTTAACTTAGGGTTTTGCTTCCAAACAACAATTCAAGCTTACTAGATCATTATTTCAACATCAGAAACCCTAAATTAAACTTGAAACCATAAACCCTAATCATCTTCATAATAATCAAAATATGTAAAACTTAAATCCCAACTCAATATCATGATTTTAACATCATACTTGCTTGATTTCAACTTGAATTCAATCATGGAATCATAAAATCTCAAAAGCCTCAATTATGAAAATTATCATCAATAAAGCATGTATTCCATGAATAATTTACATCAAAAGATAGTGCTTGAAGAGAAGAACAACTTTGTAGTTGAAAAGATTACCTGAAAATCGAGTTTCGGGCTTGAATCAAACTTGGAAATTTTTCTCCATTTTTTTCTTTCTTCCTCCCTTCAATTTCAAAATTCAAGATGAATTTTATTCATCTTTTTGACCATTTACTTTTATTTCCTCCAATTTATGCCACATGTGTCTTAAAAATGAATTTAAAATTCATTCAAATAGTGAAATTACCAAATTGCCCCCTTATCCAACGGTTGAGATTGATTTTATCATCAATCAAGGGCCAAGATTTAATCTTTAACTCCCTTCTTCCAAAAGTTCCCTTTATAACTTTCAAATATTTCAAAATTGCCATCATTGCCAAATGACCAATTTGCCCTCCAACTAGTTCCTATTTACTAGTTTGTTCCAAAATTACCATTCCATTACAATCTAACTAAATATAGTTAGAATTCAACCAACCATAATAAAATATTCTTAAAATAGCATTTTATGACTTTTCCATAATTCTTGGATCAGTCTCTCAATTTTTCCATTCGATCCGATATACCGATAATTAATCCTTTACTCAGAAATAAACTGTTGGATTCATCTTGAATCAAACTAAAAATATTTCCAAGACTTGGAAATGACTTTTATAACCTTTCTCTATCATATAACAAAATTTCAAACTTTTTCAGTTCGATTCGGGTATCTGAATTCCACTTAAACTTTAACTACGACTTTCCCATTAATCAAAGTATCAGATCGAACCAATAATTCCGCATTCGATTCACACCCTTAGGTGATCTGTTTTTTTATGAAATAAAAACCCTTAACTTTTAGGAAGTTACAACTTTAGTCCCCAACTTTTCCAAAGTTTATACTTTAGTCATGAGATTTCCAAAATTTACATTTTGTTCACTAAACTTTTAAACTTCCATTTCCATTCCAATTTTCCTTGGAATTCAACCAAACTTTAAGAATAACTTATTCAATTCACTATCTATCACATGAGGCCTTTAAACTTTAGAAATTTCCTTTCCAAAACCAATAATCAAAGAAATCCTAACTTTTGCATTTTTGTCATTTTAGTCACTAAGTTAGCTTTTAAGCTATCATCTTAGTACTAAATGACTCCTAATCAACTTAGTAAATTTTTGGGTATTACATCATTATTCAAAATTCATATGTGAAGATATATCTTACACTCAATGAAACTGTACTCAAATTGCAAATTTAATGTTTTCCCCCAAAAGCATAATCCATATTCAAGATTACAAGTATTACTTATTATTCAAGTTACTTTTAATAATTAATTGAGTTAATTATAATTTTCATGAGTTCTTATTAACATAGCCTTGAAAATCAAATGTCAGCCTAGGTACATTAATCCCTAACCAACTGTCGCCAATCAAAATGGTACTCACAGTACCGGTCAATCCCTTCTATTGTTACCAAGTGACCACAAAACTTCCCTCCTACTATCGCCAAATAAGGACCGTAGTCCACCCCAAACACGAGCTCTATGGACTCTATGGCATGCCAACTATACCTATGACTGACTCGAAACCAAGGCTTTCCACTCATATCTTATCTTATCATAATTGAATTCGAGCTTAGCTCCTTGTTCATATAATTAAACAACATGTCATAATCTTATCAAAGTTGAGCATGGCTCCACATACTTGCTAACATATAAGCAAGGCTTACTTCATAACATATCAAACATTTCCAAACACATATAGTCCTTGAAAATGTATTTCATAATATATCTTGCTTATCTTAGAATTGAGCATAACTTCATGTTCATATAATTCCCAAACAATTTCATAACTTATCATATTAAGCATATAAGTTCTTATGTATATCTCAATCATACATCATGCCTTCATCAAGTGTTACATATTATAAGGTACTTTTATTTAAGTACTTACCTCGAATTTCAAGCTTACACGGGGTGACATTATTTAATTTAACAAACAATCAACATAAATTAAAGCAATTAAAGGTGCTCGGGATAGTTTTCAATCTATCACGAGACTTTAAACTACACTCACATATATTCTGAGCTAGTTTTGTTCCCGAATCATAATTCTTTCCAGCTTTTCTACATCGTGGTCTACTTGTTTCCTTACTTCATAATTTCCCTCGTGATCTAAGTAAAGCAAAGAACATGTCTGTCAATTTATAGTATTCGATTATTCACAAACAATCCACCAAAGTCCCTAGGTAAGCAAAACAGTTCTAACATCATAGAAGTACAAATACATGCATTAAAATAGCCCTATATACTTTTTCATGTATCAAAGACAGTCCAAATTCCATGTGTACACATATAATTTGTCCAAAACAATTTATTATACATTTTTATCCATGAAAATCAGTCCCTATTTTTTCATAATAGCCCCTATATGTATTCTTAAAACACTTTTCTTGTTTCATTATTCAAAATAGGACAGCATACATACATACATTTTCGTATACATCAAAACAACCCTCTAAGATTCACATCATTGTAATTTGGCCATGTTTCCACGTATGCTCAAATCAGTCCATTTTGTTCACAAAACAACCCCTAATGACTTCTAAAACAATCCTAAAACATTCTAATTTTATTTAAACAACTTTAAACCTTACTAGCATGATCAAATCAGCCCTTAACTATTACATATACATGTGTGAACAAAATAGTTTCATATTGAACTTTTAGCAACAATATCATCGCAAATCAAGATCAAACATCAAATTCATATTCACAAAGGACCTATTCGAACAGCTCCTAACTTATTATCCATGTTCTCTTTTTATGCATTACAAGTATTTTACTATCCAAATGCATGAAAAATCTTATAAACATATCATAGATCCTTAATGCTTCTAACTATTTTCATGAACAAAATAAAATACATATATACAATTCGATATTTTCATTTATTCATATTAATAAGGGATAAAAAAGGCAATTACCTTACTCCCAAGCATAATGGAATCAAGATTCAGACAAGTAAGTAAGATGAAAAAAGCCCCAAAAATAAGCTTTCTCTCACTCCCTTGCTTCCTAATAGCTTCGGTTCAAAAGAGTGAAGAAGATGACAACAATTTCTTTAAAATATCAATCTTCCCAATGCCGAAATCCTCCATTTAACACATGCATTGTCTTGCATGTGACACCTAAATAAGTCCTTAAAGTCTTTCCTTTTTAGCATGCAAACATTCATTCATTAATGTTTTATGGTTTGGTCCTCTATTTCGAGCACTAGATCTTTATTTCTCTTTAATTTGGTCCTTAACTTTTAATTAAACAAGATTACAAAATATATCATGGTATATAGGGTGTATGCAATACTAAAATTGTACTAGGCCATATTTTGGGATATTACACAGATGACCAATCTAAAAGAACATTTCGAATACTAAAAAATATGTTAAGAGCTTGCATGATTGAGTTTGAGGGATCATGGGAAAAGTATTTACCACTAGCAGAATTTGCCTACGATAACAGTTATCAGACAAGTATATCGATGGCACCCTATGAAACCCTCTATGGTCAAAAGTGCAAATAGCCATTAAATTGGTTTGAGTTATATGATCGCAAGCTGATTAAGCCAGATTTGTTGCAAGAAATGGAAGAAAATAATATGTTTCAGACACAAAGGAAAACTAAGTCCCAGGTGTATTGGACCTTATGAAATTCTAAAGAAAGTTGTCCCTGTGGCGTAGCAACTAGCTCTTCCACTGGAGATAAGTAAAATCCATAATGTTTTCTAGGTTTCGATGCTCTAAAGATATAGATTGGATCCTTCACACGCGATTATACTGTAGGAGAGAGATTTGCAATCAGATTTGACTTACGAAGAGAAACTAGTAAAGATAATGGCTTATGGTGTGAAATAACTAAGGTACAAGAAGATACCATTGGTGAAGGTCCTTTGGCACAACCACCAAGTTGAAGGAGCAACATGGGAAGATAAGGATACAATGGAAAAGAAGTACCCACATTTATTCGAAACAGGTATATCTTGAAAATTTGAGGACGAATTTTCTTAAAGGGAAGAATTGTAATACCCCAAAATTTACAATACGGTTTAAGGGTCATTTAGTACTAAGATAAGGGCTTAAAAGCTAACTTAGTGACTAAAATGACAAAAATGCAAAAGTTAGGATTTCTTTAATTATGGATTCTGGAGAAGGAATTTCTAAGAATTAAGAGTACCATGAGATAGAGGATAAGCAAATTAGGGTACTAGAAAAGTTTGGTAATAGTCCAAGGAGAATTGGAATGGGAATTCAAGGTTAAAGTTTAGTGACCAAAATGATAAGTTTTCAAAACTTGTATGGTACAAGTCGAAATATAAAAAAGTTGAAGGACCTAAGTTGTAATTTCCCAAAAGTTAGGTGTTTTATTTCATAAATAGATAGAGCACCTATTGGTGTGGACCGATGTGGAATTATTTGTTTGATCCGATATTTCGAATATTGGGAAATCACAGTCAAAGTTTAAATGGAATTCGGATACCCAAATCGAACTAAAAAATTTTAAGTTTGACTTCGTAAATATGGAATATTTTATTTGATAATATTATTTATTTTCATATATGGAAATAAGGAATTTTTAGAATTTATTTGATAGCCCGATGAAGGGGAAATCGCAGTGGAAGTAGTAAGTGAATATCGAGAAATCAGATCGAATCAAAATTTTAGAGGTTGTTCCATAAGTCATGAAAAATTCATAAAATATTATTTTATGAAAAAATTATCAATTGGTTGATTGTGATCTAACTAGAATAGTAGGATTTTTACAAAATGGCAACATTAGTGATTTAAGTGACTAGTTTTGGTAATTTGGTAATTTGGTCACAATGGTAATTTTGAAAATTTTGAAAGTACCATGGGTACTATGGTATTTTCCTATGTGAAAGCATTGCTCTAGTTTGGTTAGAGTTGAATGGAATTTGGTTGGAATTGAATTAGAATGGCAACATGTAAATTATGATTCAGATCGAGGTCAATTTCGGAATAAGGACTAAATTGAATAAAAAATTCAATTTATCAATTACATAAAAAATGTTCATCTTCTACCCCTCCATTTCTAAAATACCATAGAGAGAAGGGGAAAATATACAAATTTTTTCCTAGGTATTTTGAAGGCTCTCGAACAAGATTTAAGCTATTGACGAGGCTAAGGGTACCAGATCAAAAGAAACCAAGGAAAAAGTATCGAACTAGCTTAGTGAGGCTAATATCATGCATGGCCCAGGTGAGCACATTTTTACTTATTTATTATATATGTGATATGAGTGAGTGCATTATATGTATTTATGACATGTTGTTAAACATGACGACTTGTGATAGGTCGGCCTTGGTATAAATAAAAATGTATGATGGCTTATTTATGTAAATAGCATGAAATATTAAATGGCATATTGTTACAATGATTGTAGCATAATGATTTACTCAAGGTAAATTGAATTTTAGATATTTGGGTATGAATTGTCCATTATCAAATTATAGATGATAGTATTGATGAATTGGATATTGAATGCGAAAATATTATATTGTTATGCCCAAGTACTAGTGTTAGAGTCTTTGGTATAATTGGATATTCATAGATTCATAGCAGCTGCATTCCAACACTACAGTGCGTTCCAGACACTTCGGTGTTGACGTTAGACGCTACGGCGTTGCAGACACTACGGTGTTGTTTAGACACTACGGTGTCGACTAGCACAAAAAGGTGAGATAATGAGGAGCAAAGGGAATCCTCGAGTACGTACTCATTATCAGACGCTACGGCGTTGCAGACACTACAGTGTCGTTATGATGACTCGTATACCATAGGTTCATATGAAATTGTACTTTGGGCTATAATTTATGAAATGCTTTTATGTAGGTGGTTAGGCCACTGAATGCCCAAGTATTACAACATGAGAATCTTTGGTATAGTTGGATATCCATAGAGTCTTAGCAGTTGCGCCCTAGCACAACGGTGCGTTTCAGTCACTTCGGTGTCGACTTAGACGCTACGACGTTGTTCAAAAACTTCAGTGTTGTTACACAAAAAGTACGATTATGAGGAGAAAAGAGCGTCCTCGAGTAAGTACTCATCTCATTTGCTTCGACGATGCAGACACTACAGCGTCGTGACACTACAATGCATAATGACTCGTGTACCAAGCATTACATGATTTTGTATTTTGGGCTATAATACTTGAAATACATTTATGCAGGTAGTTAAGATAAAAAGCTTAATATACACAAGACTGGTATGACAGATCGAATCCTATGTTTTGAATATTATATTGGCTTAATGAACTATACATGTAAGGTAGTTCTATGCATGACAAAATGTTATCAACTATAATTGGAAATCGCTTGCCATTTTGCAGGGCTGAGTTATTTATAATCATTGTTTTACATTGTTATGATTATGCCTCACTAAGTTATACTTGGCGTGTGTTTCGTATCACACATAGGTACTTCGTACCAGATAGCAGAAGAGGAGCTGCACATCATTGGATCAAGTTAGCCTTCATTATCAGTAAGTACCACCACATCCTAATCTAGTGGGGCATGTATAGATATTAAATAAGTAGCTATTCTGTATGTCTAAATTTTTGTACTCTATTTATAAGTTAATGTGGATGTATGATCTAGAAACATGACTTAGTTTGAGGAATTAAGAATATTAGAAAAGATGCTTCAAACGATTTTAAACTGAGTTGGTTGTTTATCGCGTAGCGATTTTAAAATCAAGAAAGAGCTTAGGCAGCACAAATAGTTTTCACCCTGAATTATATTTTAATTTTAAAAACTGCTTAAAGTATTTTATAAACCAATTAATGGTCAAAACTAGGTGACTCTAGACAGATTTGTAATTTAGTAAAATCTGAAAAAGGGTTGTTTAATCAAAATAGTTTTGCAATAAAAAAATTTACAAGTCTGAAAATAAGTGTAAATTAGTTAGTAACATCTTTAATGTGTATTCGAATACCAAATCTATGTTGAGGGTGTTACATTTAGTGGTATCAAAGCAAAGGTTTAGCCGGTTCTGGAGGTTAAACTGAGTCCAATATGATTTTGCTAAAGTGTACATGCCCCTAGGATGTGATGTTACTGATGTATTGCTTGCATAACTTGATGTAGCTCCTCAATAGTATGAATAAGACTCTAATGGCTATAAGAAAAATAAGATATTGTTATATTTTGTCAGTTGACAAATTTTAAGGGTTAAGAAAACACCCATAGTGGATACAACATAGTGAAATAAATATGGTAGTTAACTCCTATACAGGATGAGTTATCTGTATAATAGAGAACTGGTACAATAATTATAAGATGTTAGCCTCTAACATTTGTATTTGTACTTACGCTTATAATAGCATAAGTTATAAGAAATTTAGAGACTAAGGGATCATACGCACATTTCAAGGTAAAAGGGTAGTCATAGGACGGTAAGCTTATGAATAAATGGAATTGTGATTGCTATTAATAAATTAAGATAGCCAGATATGAAAAGTTAGAAAAAGAAGAAGTATTTTTATTCTGGAAATACGTATTTGTTATATGGATAAACATTAAATTGTTGGAAATTACTCAAGATGTAATCTGGCAGCCTGCTTAAGATAAGCTAAAGGCTGAAAATATGAAAATTTAGAGTATGATGGGAATAAGTTAAGAGATGATATTACTGGTTAGGAAAAGCTAATGTAGTAGTTGACGCTCTTAGCTGGAAAATGTTCTTTATTCCGCAAGCAATGGACGCTTAATTGTCTTTGGGAAAGAATGGTGCACTAAGTATAAAGTTACAACTTTAACCAACCTTGTTAGATCCAATTAAAGATTTGCAAGTGGCAGATGAAGAATGCCTTGAAAAGAGAAAGCAAGTTGAATCTAGAGAAGCCTAAGATTATGAAAGCAAATCTGATGGATTGCTATTAAGGAAAAGTTTTTATATGTACATACATATACGCTCATACATACATATTTATTAAATATTAAACACTTATATTAATATTAATAATAATTAATAATATTATATATAGCCAGAAAAAAATGAGTGATTACAATAAGTAGTGGCGCTAGATCTTTAATGCAAAAACAATTGCGCCATAATTTTTATTTGATCTAATTTACCAAAAATTATCAGAAATTTCATCGGATTACATTTAAATAGAAATCTCGTACTAAAATTTTGGGTAACACTAAAAACTCGTTCTTAGGGGTGAACTAACTATTTATGAGATAAAATTTATTCATGAGAAAATTATCATTTTGACCTCCAACTTTTCCAAACTTTGAAAGTTTACGTTTTAGTCACTGAATTAAATGCCACCAACTTTTAATTTCTTGAAATTTAGTCACTAACCAAATATAGGGGTATTACAAAGATGATATGATATAGAGAGAGAAAATTGGAAATAGTGGATAAAAGAAGTGGGAGAGAGCTTTAAATCTTGATCTACAGCCATCCAAGCCTCCGTTCGTGACAACGATGGCATCGTTGGAAAGAGCTCACTGAAATGAGTCAGCTGGTGCTCACCATGCCACCGTCGATGTTGCTATACGCTAGGATGAGGGAGGAGAAGTTTTAGAAAGTTGAATCGGGGCTGTTTTGACGGCCAAAATCAAAATCTGAAGCCACCGACATCGACAAAAAAGATAGGCTGAGCTTGTCGCCGGTTGACAAATTTTGAGGGTAAGGTGTGCAAATAAATATGATCCGATCCGAAATTTTAGATATCCGTTCTATTTTTTATTTTTTAGATAATTCGAATCGGATATTCAAAATATTTGGTATAGTTGGATATCCATAGAGTCTTAGCAGCATATGTCCTAGCACAACGAGAGAGTGCGTTTGATCACCGGTAAAAGTCGACTTAGACGCTACGACGTTGTTTAAAAAAAATTGTGATGTTGTTACACAAAAAGTACGATTATGAGGAGCAAAGAGCGTCCTTGAGTAAGTACTCATCTCATTTGCTTCGATGATGCAGACACTACAGCGTCGTGACACTACAGTGCATAATGACTCGTGTACCAAGCATTACATGATTTTGTATTTTGAGCTATAATAC
Source organism: Hibiscus mutabilis (assembly GCA_019671005.1). Lineage (NCBI taxonomy): Eukaryota > Viridiplantae > Streptophyta > Magnoliopsida > Malvales > Malvaceae > Hibiscus > Hibiscus mutabilis. The sequence continues at coordinate 31,126,623 of CM033728.1, forward strand.
TTGAAATACATTTATGCAGGTAGTTAAGATAAAAAGCTTAATATACACAAGACTGGTATGACAGATCGAATCCTATGTTTTGAATATTATATTGGCTTAATGAACTATACATGTAAGGTAGTTCTATGCTTGACAAAATGTTATCAACTATAATTAGAAATCGCTTGCCATTTTGCAGGGCTGAGTTATTTATAATCATTGTTTTACATTGTTATGATTATGCCTCACTAAGTTATACTTGGCGTGTGTTTCAAAATCACACATAGGTACTTTCGTTGACATAGCGTAAGAGGAGCTGCACATCATTGGATCAAGTTAGCCTTCATTATCAGTAAGTACCACCACATCCTAATCTAGTGGGGCATGTATAGATATTAAATAAGTAGCTATTTTGTATGTCTAAATTTTTGTACTCTATTTATAAGTTAATGTGGATGTATGATCTAGAAACATGACTTAGTTTGAGGAATTAAGAATATTAGAAAAGATGCTTCAAACGATTTTAAACTTAGTTGGTTGTTTATCGCGTAGCGATTTTAAAATCAAGAAAGAGCCTAGGCAGCACAAATAGTTTTCACCCTGAATTATATTTTAATTTTAAAAACTGCTTAAAGTATTTTATAAACCAATTAATGGTCAAAACTAGGTGACTCTAGACAGATTTGTAATTTAGTAAAATCTGAAAAAGGGTTGTTTAATCAAAATAGTTTTGCAATAAAAAAATTTACAAGTCTGAAAATAAGTGTAAATAAGTTAGTAACATCTTTAATGTGTATTCGAATACCAAATCTATGTTGAGGGTGTTACATTTAGTGGTATCAAAGCAAAGGTTTAGCCGGTTCTGGAGGTTAAACTGAGTCCAATATGATTTTGCTAAAGTGTACATGCCCCTAGGATGTGATGTTACTGATGTATTGCTTGCATAACTTGATGTAGCTCCTCAATAGTATCAATAAGACTCTAATGGCTATAAGAAAAATAAGATATTGTTAGATTTTGTTAGTTGACAAATTTTAAGGGTTAAGAAAACACCCATAGTGGATACAACATAGTGAAATAAATATGGTAGTTAACTCCTATACAGGATGAGTTATCTGTATAATAGAGAACTGGTACAATAATTATAAGATGTTAGCCTCTAACATTTGTATTTGTACTTACGCTTATAATAGCATAAGTTATAAGAAATTTAGAGACTAAGGGATCATACGCACATTTCAAGGTAAAAGGGTAGTCATAGGATGGTAAGCTTATGAATAAATGGAATTGTGATTGCTATTAATAAATTAAGATAGCCAGATATGAAAAGTTAGAAAAAGAAGAAGTATTTTTATTCTGGAAATACGTATTTGTTATATGGATAAACATTAAATTGTTGGAAATTACTCAAGATGTAATCTGGCAGCCTGCTTAAGATAAGCTAAAGGCTGAAAATATGAAAATTTAGAGTATGATGGGAATAAGTTAAGAGATGATATTACTGGTTAGGAAAAGCTAATGTAGTAGTTGATGCTCTTAGCTGGAAAATGTTCTTTATTCCGCAAGCAATGGACGCTTAATTGTCTTTGGGAAAGAATGGTGCACTAAGTATAAAGTTACAACTTTAACCAACCTTGTTAGATCCAATTAAAGATTTGCAAGTGGCAGATGAAGAATGCCTTGAAAAGAGAAAGCAAGTTGAATCTAGAGAAGCCTAAGATTATGAAAGCAAATCTGATGGATTGCTATTAAGGAAAAGTTTTTATATGTACATACATATACGCTCATACATACATATTTATTAAATATTAAACACTTATATTAATATTAATAATAATTAATAATATTATATATAGCCAGAAAAAAATGAGTGATTACAATAAGTAGTGGCGCTAGATCTTTAATGCAAAAACAATTGCGCCATAATTTTTATTTGATCTAATTTACCAAAAATTATCAGAAATTTCATCGGATTACATTTAAATAGAAATCTCGTACTAAAATTTTGGGTAACACTAAAAACTCGTTCTTAGGGGTGAACTAACTATTTATGAGATAAAATTTATTCATGAGAAAATTATCATTTTGACCTCCAACTTTTCCAAACTTTGAAAGTTTACGTTTTAGTCAAAAATTAAATGCCACCAACTTTAAATTTCTTGAAATTTAGTCACTAACCAAATATAGGGTATTACAAAGATGATATGATATAGAGAGAGAAAATTGGAAATAGTGGATAAAAGAAGTGGGAGAGAGCTTTAAATCTTGATCTACATTTGGTCCAAGCCTCCGTCGAGTGACAACGATGGCATGGCATCGTTGGAAAAGAGCTCACCAAAATGAGTCACCGGGTGCTCACCATACCACCGTCGATGTTGCAATACGCTAGGATGAGGGAGGAGAAGTTTTAGAAAGTTGAATCGGGGCTGTTTTGACGGTTAAGAAAAAATCAAAATCAAGCCACCGACATCGACAAAACGAAATATGAGCTTGTCGCCGCCAAATAGACCACCGATAGGGTGTGCAAATAAATATGATCCGATCCAAAATTTTAGATATCCGTTCTATTTTTTATTTTTAGATAATTCAATCGGATATTCAAAATATTTGGTATAGTTGGATATCCATAGAGTCTTAGCGATTCGTCCCTAGCACAACGGTGCGTTTTAAGGTAAAAAGATGTCGACTTAGACGCTACGACGTTGTTCAAAAAATTGTGTTGTTACACAAAAAAACGATTATGAGGAGCAAAGAGCGTCCTTGAGTAAGTACTCATCTCATTTGCTTAAATGATGCGTACACTACAATTGTTGTGACACTACAAATGCATAATGACTCGTGTACCAAGCATTACATGATTTTGTATTTTGAGCTATAATACTTGAAATACATTTATATATAAAAAAAAAAGATAAAAAAACTTAATATACACAAGACCATATGACAGATCGAATCCTATGTTTTGAATATTATATTGGCTTAATGAACTATACATGTAAGGTAGTTCTATGCTTGACAAAATGTTATCAACTATAATTAGAAATCGCTTGCCATTTTGTTGATGAGTTATTTATAATCATTGTTTTACATTGTTATGATTATGCCTCACTAAGTTATACTTGGCGTGTGTTTAAGATCACACATAGGTACTTCGTTGACAAATTTTGAGGGTTAAGAAGAGGAGCCGCACATCATTGGATCAAGTTAGCCTTCATTATCGTAAAATACCACCACATCCTAATCTAGTGGGGCATGTATAGATATTAAATAAGTAGCTATTTTGTATGTCTAAATTTTTGTACTCTATTTATAAGTTAATGTGGATGTATGATCTAGAAACATGACTTAGTTTGAGGAATTAAGAATATTAGAAAAGATGCTTCAAACGATTTTAAACTTAGTTGGTTGTTTATCGCGTAGCGATTTTAAAATCAAGAAAGAGCCTAGGCAGCACAAATAGTTTTCACCCTGAATTATATTTTAATTTTAAAAACTGCTTAAAGTATTTTATAAACCAATTAATGGTCAAAACTAGGTGACTCTAGACAGATTTGTAATTTAGTAAAATCTGAAAAAGGGTTGTTTAATCAAAATAGTTTTGCAATAAAAAAATTTACAAGTCTGAAAATAAGTGTAAATAAGTTAGTAACATCTTTAATGTGTATTCGAATACCAAATCTATGTTGAGGGTGTTACATTTAGTGGTATCAAAGCAAAGGTTTAGCCGGTTCTGGAGGTTAAACTGAGTCCAATATGATTTTGCTAAAGTGTACATGCCCCTAGGATGTGATGTTACTGATGTATTGCTTGCATAACTTGATGTAGCTTCTCAATAGTATCAATAAGACTCTAATGGCTATAAGAAAAATAAGATATTGTTAGATTTTGTTAGTTGACAAATTTTAAGGGTTAAGAAAACACCCATAGTGGATACAACATAGTGAAATAAATATGGTAGTTAACTCCTATACAGGATGAGTTATCTGTATAATAGAGAACTGGTACAATAATTATAAGATGTTAGCCTCTAACATTTGTATTTGTACTTACGCTTATAATAGCATAAGTTATAAGAAATTTAGAGACTAAGGGATCATACGCACATTTCAAGGTAAAAGGGTAGTCATAGGATGGTAAGCTTATGAATAAATGGAATTGTGATTGCTATTAATAAATTAAGATAGCCAGATATGAAAAGTTAGAAAAAGAAGAAGTATTCTTATTCTGGAAATACGTATTTGTTATATGGATAAACATTAAATTGTTGGAAATTACTCAAGATGTAATCTGGCAGCCTGCTTAAGATAAGCTAAAGGCTAAAAATATGAAAATTTAGAGTATGATGGGAATAAGTTAAGAGATGATATTACTGATTAGGAAAAGCTAATGTAGTAGTTGATGCTCTTAGCTGGAAAATGTTCTTTATTCCGCAAGCAATGGACGCTTAATTGTCATTGGGAAAGAATGGTGCACTAAGTATAAAGTTACAACTTTAACCAACCTTGTTAGATCCAATTAAAGATTTGCAAGTGGCAGATGAAGAATGCCTTGAAAAGAGAAAGCAAGTTGAATCTAGAGAAGCCTAAGATTATGAAAGCAAATATGATGGATTGCTATTAAGGAAAAGTTTATATATGTACATACATATACGCTCATACATACATATTTATTAAATATTAAACACTTATATTAATATTAATAATAATTAATAATATTATATATAGCCAGAAAAAAATGAGTGATTACAATAAGTAGTGGCGCTAGATCTTTAATGCAAAAACAATTGCGCCAGAACTTTTATTTGATCTAATTTACCAAAACTTATCAGAAATTTCATCGGATTATCACTTAAATAGAAATCTCGTACCAAAATTTTGGGTAACACTAAAAACTCGTTCTTAGGGGTGAACTAACTATTTATGAGATAAAATTTATTCATGAGAAAATTATCATTTATGACCTCCAACTTTTCCAAACTTTGAAAGTTTACGTTTTAGTCACTGAATTAAATGCCACCAACTTTAAATTTCTTGAAATTTAGTCACTAACCAAATATAGGGGTATTACAAAGATGATATGATATAGAGAGAGAAAATTGGAAATAGTGGATAAAAGAAGTGGGAGAGAGCTTTAAATCTTGATCTACAGCCATCCAAGCCTCCGTTCGTGACAACGATGGCATCGTTGGAAAGAGCTCACTGAAATGAGTCAGCTGGTGCTCACCATACCACCGTCGATGTTGCAATACGCTAGGATGAGGGAGGAGAAGTTTTAGAAAGTTGAATCGGGGCTGTTTTGACGGCCAAAATCAAAATCTGAAGCCACCGACATCGACAAAACGAGGCTGGAGCTTGTCGCTGCCAGCCGACCACTGATAGGGGTGTGCAAATAAATATGATCCGATCCAAAATTTTAGATATCCGTTCTATTTTTTATTTTTTAGATAATTCAAATCGGATATTCAAAATATTTGGATCAAATATGGTATCTGATATCTAAAAAATCAATTTTTTATAGATATAAATCTTGTTATATTTTATATTTTTACTTGTTTTATATAAAAAATTGAAAATTTTATGGATAAAAATTTGTTATATTCAATAATTTGTTGATTGTTATATTCGAAAACCTAAAATATTTATGGATAGGACCGACAAATTTAAAGAAATAATTAAAAAGTCATAAACTCGGATACTCGAATATCTGAATATCCAATCCAAAATTTCAGATATACAAAAATCGGGTATCCGATTTTTTCAAATCGGATACGGGTCGCTAAATTACCTATCCAAAAATTTCAGATATTCAAAATTTTAAATCAGATCGGATATCCGAAAAGCACACCCCTAACCACAAGAGTATGTCCCACAACCCCCATGTGCCCCTATGAGAGTGAGCATGCGTCTGCCCAGGCGGGTGCACCATACTCTAGTGCACCGCAGCACGCTATATCCTACTCGGCCAGGCGTTCATGCACCCTGCTACATCGGATCACTGCTCGCGGGTGCTCCATGGCTATCTTGTACCATGTCGCATCATATCGCTGGACCTTGACCGGTGTTGACCAATAGTTGACCTTTTTTAGGGGAACCTACCCGAGAGTTTCTTGACATTCTAAGTCTATTGGCGCAGTCTGTTTTACTGAATTCAAACCCAGTAAGCTATTTTTATGCTTTGACCTTATGAATTGAATAAGGATGCATGAAATTAATGTAATTTTGTATTCTTTTTTATATAAGGATTATTCAGGACCAGATATCAGACCAAGTCGTGTAATCAGGAAGCTTATATGAGGATTTATCATTATTGCTTCCAGTTAGTACACCTCAAACTCTGAAATGCTTCATGAGCATCATAAGTATAATTGCCTTGCTTGTTAATCGTTGCAAAATAGGTAGATGATAGATAAGCATATGTTGAGACCGATATTATAAGACTTGCATGTATGAGATGCATGAGGAGTTTGGGAATATTTTGAGACTTGTATGAGCATTAGAGACCGTGTAGGGTCATTTGAATATTTGTATAATTATCTGATTGGTTGATTTACATGTTTTGTTGCTTGAGTGCTTGAGATATGAAATGGAATGTTCGAAGGAGATTATACTAAATGGACTGATAATTGGTAATATTCGAATAAATGATCATGAAGCTGGTAAATAATATTAATTGCTTGAACGCGCTTTAGTAAACAATCCCTAATGACTTTCATAAGCTTTAGGGATCGAATAAAGTGTTATAAAATCATAATCTAAGGAAATGGTACTAGACCATGTGTAGGGTATCAATACTAGCTTTGGCCGTACCGATACTTGTGGAAATTGAGGATTTCCAGTAAGCTATAAAATTATCGATACGGATATGAGTATCGATACCCAGGGGTACCATATCGATATTTGTATTCAAGTATCGGTACCAACTTAACGAGATAATCTAAATGCTAATAAAAAGATGGAAATTGATGTGGAATATTAATACGGTAATATGGATTATAGAGATAATTAGTGAGGATAATTAATGCACACTTCCATAATAATTAATAACTTGGTAAAGGTTGGTGACTATATGGTACTAGCAACTGTAGGTATCCTTGGTGGATCGTGTGATATTGTGTGTTGAGTGGGATCGGGCCTCGCTCAGAGTGTATGATCCCAATGCTTAGTGGGATCGGGCCTTACTCCTATATTGTGGTATAATGATGATATTCTATGAGAAGTTTCTGCTTTCTTGCTATGCTATATGGTTAGACAGCTAGAGGTAGCGCCACATTTATATGATGTTATATTTCCATGTTATGAGTATGGTTGGGCCTCGTGTGCCTTGTATGATGATTTATATGATAGGAGCATGCATTTAGGCGACTAGTGGTAGCGCCGCAAGTTTATTTATCTCTCTTTAATGCTCGTACTAGCTTGCATGCTTATATTTATGATTGGCATGAAGTATAATAGTGTAGATGTGTACCACTAAGCTTTGTAAGCTTAGAGCTCGAAATTGTTGCTTTTGTACGTAGGTTGATCATCAAATAATAGGATCGAGAAACACTATCAGTACAAGATTCCAACCTGTGGTGATTTCCAGAGTATGGTACTTGTGTTTAGTGGGTTGTGTATTCATAGGACCTTACGTTGTGGAGTCTATAATTCTTACTTTTGAAATTGTATTAATCAAGTCGAATGTTTAAATGTTTCAAAATAAAGTGAGCTCATTTGTAACAATTTAAATTGTTTATCTATGTTTTTAACTATTGGATTTAATGTTTTTGGAAAATACCTTGTTTGGACTAAATTGCGTTTGAGAATTTTTATGGAAATAGGTTGGGCTTAAGGCCCAAATGTGACATCTGGGTTTAGGGTGTTATATTTAGTGGTATCAGAGCTTAGGTTTAGACGATTCTTAGAAACCACGGGGAGGTATAGGTGTTTAGTAAGGTGTCTAGTGAATAGAAGTCCTTAAATTAAGTTCATACTCCTTAAGACTGGAATCCTGATGGTGCGTCCAATGTTGCGATGCAAGAAGACAGAAGGGTGTGCCTACCCCCAACAATGTAAAGTTTTGGGTATTTGATCTTTAAGGAATTTGAAATTTGGACAACAAAGTGAGCTGAAGTAATTAAGAATGTTGATCGTATGATTGATCACCACCTAAGTAAAGTGAACTTGATAAGTGATGGATTTATGGAGTTAGTTTGGGTTAGAGTATCATGATGCCCATGTGGGGCGATCAAGGATCGCAAGTAATGGTCATGTAAGGGAGTATCGATACTAGCTTTATGTGGTACCAGTCTCTAATACCACCAAATGTAACTCCCTTAATCCGGCCTAGCAAAACAGAACTAAAAAGATCACATTAGGTTCACCGAAGCAGACCCGAACTAATAACCTAAACCAGTCCATTTTTCTTTTATCTTGTCTAGATGCAAATTATTAAATCCTAAATGTTCATGCAACAGCTAAAATGTTACATTGGAAATCGATTTGCAAAACAAAACCCAATTACGTGATAATACACATTAGGGACCAAAACATAATTTTTAGAAATTACAAGGCCTTTGTTACAACTTTTATTACCAATCCATGATTAGTCCCACTACATACTCGCAGATTAATTTCTAGTCCAAAATAATCATCCACATTCATTCAATTGCATCCATAACAATCTGGGACTAATTTGAAAGATTTCCAAACTTCAGCAAAACAAGATTGCATAAAAACAACATAGCGTATTGATACAAGCAAACCTGTACCGATATGAATTAACAGTCATAACGGCTCAACGTACCAATACACTCATGCCTGTACTGATATGGTATGTTGACCATCTCATACCAATCCCCTTCATATTTTCTCAAAACTCAAAATTCCTGTAACCAAATTGCGTTCTAATACGGTACCCAGCATACTAGTACGGTATGTTAAAATTGAAGGGATCGTACCGATACTCAAACCCATGTACCAGCAGCAGCATTCATTTTCCTTAAGGCGTATCGATACGGTGGCTAAGCGTGCTGATACTCTTGGCTCTAATTCAACAATTTGAGCTCTAACAGGAACCTGCGTACCACTATTGAGGTACTTGTACCGGTACGCAGAGGCCTGTAATGACTTCTAGGTTCAACATATGACATTTTGGCTCAATCAAACATCCTTAATGCATCTCTAATCATCATATTGCATTAGAGGCATGCTGAACAACATCAATCTAACATATTAAGCAACTCTAGCAATCATAGCACAAATACTCATCAAGTCTATAGGCATGCCCCTAATAATCATCCAAAACATAGAACCATCCACCACTCCAGCAATTTAAGCCACTTACAAGTCCAAACCAACTTAAAAAACTTGTACAAATAGGGATTCAAGCAAACAACCCTCCTAAACCACTAAGTGATCACATTGCCTTTATTACTACAATTCCTTATAGAAACCATACTTTCGAAAACACAAGTCATTGGATTTTTCTTTGCTTGTCCGCTGCCTCCAACCTTTAATTCTCTGCATTGATGACAAAAGAAAGCGTAAGCACACCAGGCTTACCAAGGAATGCTCAAAGATAAAACACCATCAATGCATTTTTGAACCATTTAACAAATCTTTTGGAAAACACTAACAAAAATACTTTCAACATCATGCCTTATCAAAACCATGCACCTAACATTTCTAAAACAGCTTATTAAAACAAAAGCAACATGCATCATGGATTCAACAGCAAAGTCTCATTTGCTACCCTCAATTTAAGCTTTACCATGCATACTACCAATGCAAGGCTTAAAGAGTAAATCGTGTTCGAACCAGCACTAAACATCATAGTCCATCCCATGGTACATCATCAATTATATTGGCTTACAAGTGATCATTATTCAAGTTCCTCTCTATAAAACATAACATCGAATACACAAATTCAACAAGTGTTCACCCAACACTTAACATATAATCTACCGGCATTTCAAGGTCCACACATGGGAGTTTTGGTACCCATAAACCCCTCCACCATGGCGACGCCCGTGGTGGAGTCTTCGGTACACATAAACCCCTTGACACCACTTATCGATTAGATGTATAATCCACTAACGGGAGTCTTCGGTATGATTAACCCCTCAACTGTTAGGGTACTCGGATAGAGTATTCAGTACACATTAACCCCTCAACATCCAAGACGTCTTTTTATAGTGCACTATCAATCTTATGGCCGGCCAACTATATCTAATAGCATTTACATAACATTTTCATACCTTCACTTGCCAATATAATGCATTTTATTAACGACAACTCACTATTTTCATATGCATCCTCAAAATCATTAAACCAATGCAGCAAACCTTGCATTAACCAATGTTCATAAACATTAACAAAACATACATTACTTCCAAATGCATCAACCTCATTATGTAATCAATTTCCAGCATTAAACCATGCTCAAAACATGTATATATGGTGAGTAATTAAACCATTTAAACAAGTACATAAAACCAATTTGCCAATACCAAAATCGAGAAAGAAAACATCCTTTACTTACATCCAAGCTTAGACCAATGTTTCAATCTTGATCTAAACTCCCAAACACAATTTCCAATCCTTTGAAAAGCTACAAAACACATTTTCAGTCACCGACACACCAAGCCTTGCTTGCCGACACAATAAACACACCTCCAAAGCTTCTAAAATGTTCGTTCAAGATTGAGGACCAACCATCCATGTTTGAACCATCACAAAACAAAGGTTTTAATGCATCAAAATGCATTCAACAGCCTAGCAACATCAAATTGCAACAATCTTCATCAATTTCTCAAACAATTACCCTTCCACACAACTGAAAAATCACCAACCACCTTACAAGCTTTACCCAACCACAACTTAAGGATTTTATCCCTCAATTAAAATCAATTAACATCCAAAAACACATTAACATCATCCTTAAACCTCCAGCATACATAAACACCAACAACTTTTCAAAAACACATAACTAACAACCTAGAAAATTAGAGATTCATATAGTTTCGGGATTCCAATGTTAAAACCCACTCATTGACATCATAAAACATCAAAATCATGTTCCAATACAATCAAGAACATAGAAAATCATATCCAATTTGAAATCTCATCGATATCCATAATTAAACCTCAATTAAACCAATTAGTTCCATTATAATCATAAAAACCCATTAGAAAACAAATATAAAGGACCAATAACTTGAGAATCTCAATAAAGAACCTTGTATTAGAGGAGAAGGATGAACCTCACCTCTAATTGATGACTTTCCCCTTAATTGGATGGATTTTCATAAGAAAACAAAGTGAAAATAATAATATTTTGATAGGAAATCATTATAAACTCACTTGAAATCAAAATATCAATTAAAATAAGATTTTACCTGAATAATTTGAAGAAGGAAAAAGTTTTTGGCTGGAGAGAATTGGGGAGAAAATCTTTTGGAGAAAAGTTTGTTACGGCAATTTTGTTTTAAACTCTAATTATCCAATTAATTCTCCAAGCCCATTTATTATATTTTAAAATCACTTAAAATATCCAAAATATTGGAAAATTATGATATTAGACTTTGGGTAAGTAGCTTCTTAAATATTCAAAGTTTTTCCCTTTACATTTTAGTCACTAGAAAAATAGATTTTATAAACTTTAAATTTTGGTCACCACCACAAAATGTCTTACTTCCAAACCTCATTTTCTAAAATTGATTTCACCATATATATGTATATTAAATAATGATTTGAAAATATTTTCCCATAATTTTAACTCCTTTAAATAATATTTTTTATGAATTAATCTCGAAACTGGCTCGAGCTTTGCATAACTTAAAATTAATTACATTATGGTTTGTAATGTTATAACTAAAGAATGGGTTATCATGTTTACTATATATGTTGGAATGGTTTATGAGTAGTTAATGAGCTTACATTTGGAATAGAATAAAACAGTATTTAAAAATATGCATTAGGCAGTAAGTTTGAAAAATTACCACAAATTCTATAAATAAAATTAGAAGGTAAATACTACATGTATGAACTAAAAATTGAGTCTAGATTCTTTTAAAACAAACGGTAACTGATTTTGAGGTCTATGCAAAAAGATATGAACTTAAAATTTGATGAAAGGTCATGAAAACAAGCAGCAGATTTCTTGAAATTTTACACAGTGTCGCGAGTTTGTAAATTTTGGATAATGAATTCAAGTTATTAATTTATATGGTTAAAAAGCTTAGTGAATCTAGTTTAATTAAAAATTTACGAAATAAATTTTGGATCTCTATAGAAATTTATAAAAAAATTTGTTCAAGAGCAGTGTAGGCTGGCAGTTTTAAGTTTTGATAATGGAAAATTGTTTAAACTTTATTTTGTAAAATCGATGACTCGTGTTTGGTAACAAATACGAGATGGAGGTGTTACATTGATTGGTATCAAAGCTATAGGTTTAGCTGATTCTGGAGCTAAACTGAGTCGTTTATGAGTCAATAAATGTATACATGCCACTAGGATGTCATATATTACTAATGGTAACATTTGTATGTTTGATGTGCCTGCTTACTAATGTGAAATGTTATTGCAAGTACATATGTCTGAGCGTGAAGGTTCGCGTCAGGCGACTCATATAGAGGGTCAAAATGAGCCTGAGGTTGGTCAATAAGCTAGTTTTGTCCATCCTTTAGTACAGTCTGGGGAGAATGTGCCGGTTTAGCCTGGAATACCAATACAGGATTAGGTAAACTTCTTACGAGCTCTGGCGATGATTGTTAATCAACCACCACGAACTCCCATTTCTAAGGAGTTAAAGGAGTTACAAGCATCGAATTTCAGTGAAGGAGATCCTATTAGCACAGACTATTGGCTAGATGATATAAAGATTATGCTAGAAGGATTGCACTGTGTCTTTATTGAAAGGGCATGCTCATTTTTGGTGGACAAATGTTACTAATTGCCCCGTTAAGAGGTTACTTGGGAGTTCTTTCTCCGCAAGTTTCGCAACAAATATATAGGTGACATGTTCATCCAAGAAATAAGAAATGAATTCTTTGAATCTCAAGCAAGGTGAACAGATGGTATATGATATGAATGTGAATTCAACAAATTGAGTCGATTTGCCTCAGAGCTGATTCCTACTAAAAAAGATCGTAGTGCTTGCTTCATGAAGGCTTGAATGTTCAATATAAAGAGGTGCTGATTGCTATGGATATTAAAAAAATTCAAGAGGCAGTTAATTGAGCTAAAGGAATGGAAAAGGTCGAGCAGAAAGAATAGCAACCCAGATTACTCAGTCATAAAAAATGATTCATGAAGGTTCTTTTAGTTCTCTATCTTCCAAGCGAAACAAGAGTTCATATCAAGATAACCAAGAAGGATCTACCACATCCTTTAGATAAAGAGTTGGATTCGAAAAATCCGAAGATTCACAGGGCTTTACTGAGAAGATGGGAGGTTCAAGGAAATCTTAAATTTCAACTTTTTGTGAGCACTGCAGCAAGTATCATTTTGGAAAGTACCGACTCCTTCAGGAGCTTGCTTTGGTTGTGGTGCTACTGATCATTTTGTGCGAGACTGTCCAAAGTTTGGTGACAGATCAGAGGGATCAGAGAAATCTTTTTCTCAAAACCAAAGAGGGAAATATTAGGGTAATCCAAGATCTGCTAAGTCCACTTGTTCGAAAACATCTAAAGTTGTTTCCAATAGGGAACTCAAGACTCCGACAAAGGTCTATCATATTCGCACTGATGATGATAAGGATGCACTCGATATTGTTACAGGTACTTTCCAGCTTTTTAATAAGCTTGTATTTGTATTGATACATCCAGGATCTACTCATTCATATGTTAGTTCTGTAACCCCTCGACCTGGCCTAGACCCCCGATCGAACCGAGCGAGCTACATTAGGTTTGTCGAAGCAAACCAGAGAAAGATTACGAAAACCGGTCCATTTTTTCTTTTATCTTGTCTACATGTATGTTATTAATCCTAAGTGATCATGCTTGCAATGGGTGAACATACGAAAGAAACGGACATCAAAAAGGCAACCAATAACACAAATATGTATTTTAGGGACCAAAATGTAAATCTGCAAAACTATATGGGCTTACTTAAAATTAGACATACCAATCCTCAATTAGTCAGGTTACATGCGTACATGTCAAATTTCAGCTTAAAATGATGATCCTAACTCATCCAATCATATACTTATCAACTGGGGACCAAAATATAACTTTAGAAACTATTTACAGCTTAACAGATGAATCCCCACGATTAATATCGAAACCTGTAAAAGTGGTTTCGAAACCTGTACTCCAGTAGCGAAAATTGGCTTGCTGGTTTCAAAACCTAGGTTCTGGTTTCGAAACTTGCCTAGAGCAAAAAGACACGTAGTTTCTAAACCTGCCAGCTTTTTTCGAAACCTGCCTGTAGGTCTACAAAATCTGCACATTCGAAACACTTTGGAACCTCCCTAGACCTATCTAAATTAACCCCGGACATCATCTAATACTCAAATCATCATTTTAAAACAACGTACAAACGTTATATCAACCAAAAGCCACTACGATATAAGAGCATAGGCATTACGGCCACAAAGGTAATCCTATAGGCATGCATCCTAAACCACAAGCATCTCACATACCAAAATCCAAACATAAGGCAAATATCAACATGGTTAACAAACCAATACCTCCCTAACATCGATCAAAACATGCTAGCATCATAAAAGCATTGAAACAATCTAACACAAGCTAGATGCAATCCATGGTATCTCCTAGCAACGTCACATACTAGCATGGCACAATCAACATGCTTTTCATACATCAAATGTTCATCAAATCACAGCATGTAAACCACAACAAAACCATGGTAATACATCATTACAAACCCCCCAAAATATGGAGAAAACATTGCCTTATTAACCGAAAGTAAGACCAAGTTTCATACACAAAGATAGTACAGGTCTTCGATCGCCTTGCCAATGCTGCCCCAAACTCTAGTGCTCTGCATCATTTAGAAAAGACGATTTGAGTATTAGATGATGTCCAGTAGCCAAAATTGGCTTGCTAGTTTCAAAACCTCAAGGACCTTTACCCACGATCGATTTTAAACATATTATAGTGCACCTTATCCTATGACATGCCAACTATATCTAAATGTTTTCTCACCTTGTCACATAGCCAATATATCATTTACAAAATCGTGTACTCACTGTTTTACAATGCATTACACAATCACCACATATGCAAGTCATATTGCCCAAAGCAAAACCACATTCCCGACCGGAATGAAAACCAATGCTCACTAGCATTTCATATACCTTTAAACCACTGCATATGTAGTCAAAATAATGCATTTACAATAAGTAAAACAAACCATGTTTAAGAACAAAACATGAATCACGCATTAAACCATTTAGGTAAGTGTTTACGAGCTTAGGTAAGTGTTTCAAACTTATCCTAAACTCCAAAAACCACTTGCAAACCTTTGGAAGACTTTTAAACCGTTTCCACTCACAGATTACACTTCGCCTTGCTCGCCAATGCAAAATGAGCTCCGGGCAAGCAACAATCCACCTCAAGATGCTTTGCCTTGATTATCCCCTATTTTGGCCACATAAAACCAGAGGAAACATGCATTAAAATGCACCCAAAACCTCTACCTCAAAGCAAAATCCTGCAACTCCCAAGTTGCCCTCCCAAAACCCATTTGAAACTTATCGAAATCAACCTCAAACACCTCTCAAACTTAACCCAGCCACAATATAATGATTCGATACATTAAACTTCATCAAATAACATCTAAAAACTCTTTTACAGCATCCTTTTACTTCCAGCAATGATTAAACACCATTAACAACACAAAACCCTTTACTATCAACCATAAATATTAGAGATCCAACTTATTTCGGGATTACAATGTTAAATCCAAGCTATTAACATCATTAAACATCAAAATCATGATCTAAACTGATCAAGAACACAACAAAACAGATCCAATTCGAAAATTTATCAATTTCACAATTAAAACACAATTAAACTAATTTCCTTAATTAAACTATCAAAACCCATTAGAAAACCATTATAAAGGATTAAAAACTTGGGAATTTCAGTAAAAAACCTTTCATTAGAGGAGAAGAACGAACCTTACCTCTAATGGATGTTTTCTCCCTTAATTGGATGATTTTACATGTGAAAACAAAGTTAAAACAGTAAGATTTTATTGAGAAATCATAGAGAATCCATTAGAAATCAAAAGATTTAAGAAAAAGATTATTTACCTAAAGATTTAGAAGTAGGAAATAGTGTTTGGCTGGAGAGATTTTGAGAGAAAAAGGTTTTTGAGAAAGTTAGTTACGTGACTTTTGTTTTAAAATAATTAATTATCAATTAATTTTCTCCAACATCTTTTATTATTTTTCAAACTCTTTTAAAAATAGCCAATTAAAGGATAAAGTCTGAAATTAGACTTTTGGATTATTAGCTCCTTAAAGATTCAAAGTTTTGACCCTTTACAAAACATTCGCTAAAAATAGTTTTCAAAAGTTGCATTTTGGTCACTAGTCCAAAATGTCCAATTTGCAAAGCTTATTTTCTAAAATTGATTTTACCACAATCATTAATATATTAATTACTGATTTTAGAACATTTTTTCATATTTTATAACCTTCAAAAATATTTAATCCAATTTAATCCCGAAATTGACTTGATTCTCTAATACCGGTTCACAGAACCCTTAAAATGAACCTCGAACCATCTAGACCCAAAACCAGGGCGTTACAATTCTCCCCCTCTTAAGAAATTTCATCCTCGAAATTTACCAAGAGGAAATAAATGCGAAAATTGCTCCAACATATCTGCCTTATTTTGCCAAGTGGCTTCTTCGACACCATGATGTCGCGACAAAACCTTAACAAGTTCAATCATCTTTCCGCGAAGAACTTTGCTGCTGGATTCGAGGATTTCCACCGGCTCCTCATCATAAGATAAACTAGCCCCAACTCAAAATGCACCACCGGCATAATATGCGAGGGATCCGACCGGTACCTCCGCATGATAGATACATGGAACACATCATGTATTTTCTTTAGCTCAGGAGGCAACCTCAACCGGTAAGCCACAAGACCAACATGTTCCACAACCTCATACAGTACAATAAACCTCATACTAAGCTTACCCTTACGTCCGAACCACATCACCTTTCTCTGCGGTGACAATTTCAAGAACACACAATCACACACTACATACTCAACCCCTTTACGCTTCAAATCCGTGTTAGATTTTTGTGATCCACAGCCGCTTTCAAGCGATCACACACACAACCTTTACCTTTTCATCTGTGTCTTTCAATACATTCGGTAAGGAAAAATGTTTTCCCCTACCTCAGCCTAACACAAAGGCATACAACACCTCCGACCATATAATACCTCACATGGTGCCATATGGATACTCGCTTGGTAGCTATTATTATAAACAAACTCAATCAAAGGTAAATGCTTCTCCCAGGTTCCTTGGATCTCTATCTGAAACAATGGACTTAGGTACCCCGTGCAAATGCACCATCTCAGTGATATACAAGTTTGCCAACTTGTCCATGGAATACGTCACATGTACTGGCAGAAAATGTGCATACCTCGTAAACCGATCAACAATCACCCAAATGGAATCCTTTTTAGCCGATGTCAACGGCAACCCTAACACCAAATCTATGGTGATTCTCTCCCATTTCCATTCTGTAATTCTCAACGGTTGTAACAACCCAGATGGAAACTGATGTTCAGCTTTAACCCGCTGAGGCACCATACACTTAGATACAAACTCCGCCATATCCTTTTTCAAACCAAACCAATAGTACATTTCTTTTAAACCACGATACATCTTGGTACTACCGGGATGCATAGCAAAAGGATTAGAATGTGCCTCCACCAAAATAGTATGCCTAAGCTCCGAATCCTCCGGCACCACTATTCGGCCCTTAAAGCACAAAACACCATCACATTAAAATGAAACTTCGATGGCTTGCCATCCGATATGTCCTTAACATGGGGAACCAAAGAATCATCATACAGCTGCTTAGCTTTAATCATTTGTGACAATGCAGGCTTAACTTGCAATTCAGCAAACAAACCACCTTCCCATGTCACACTCAACCTTGCGAACAATGCCCCAAGCTCAACCGCAACCTTACGACTCAATGCATCCACAAACACATTTGCTTTCCCCATGTGATACTCGATTGTCAAGTCGTAATCCTTAAGCAACTCCAACCATCTACGTTGCCTAAGATTCAAATCCTCTTGAGACACCAAATACTTCAAACTCTTATGATCCAAAAAAAACAACACACTTCTCTCTATAAAGATAAGGTCTCCAAATTTCCAAGGCAAACATTACAACCGGAAGCTCCAAATCACGAGTCGGGTAGTTCACTCTTGTACTTTCAACTGTCTCAATGCATAGGCCACCACCTTACCTTTTTGCATCAGCACACAACCCAAACCAACATAAGACGCATCACCATAAACCATAAACTCCTTCCCTGACTCGAGTT
Organism: Hibiscus mutabilis; assembly: GCA_019671005.1. NCBI lineage: Eukaryota > Viridiplantae > Streptophyta > Magnoliopsida > Malvales > Malvaceae > Hibiscus > Hibiscus mutabilis. Next base: position 31,145,129 of record CM033728.1, read on the forward strand.
GGATCAACACAAGAGCATGTTTCAAAACTTCCTTCAACTTCTCAAAACTATGTTGTTGCTTCTCCGGTCACATATAAGGAACATTATTTTTCAACAACTTCGTTAATGGGGCCGCAATACTAGAAAACCCATCTACATAACAATGATAATAACCAGCCAACCCAAGAAAACTACGAACCTTTGATACTGACTTAGGTTGCTTCCAATTGAGAATAACCTAAATTTGCTGTGGATCAACCCGAATACCTTCTGCGCAAACCACATGACCAAGGAACATCACTTCCTACAACGAAAACTCACACTTACTCAGTTTAGCATACATCTGAAAAATTTGCAATACAATATGCAAAAACTGCTCATATTCTTCCTCAATCTAGAGTACACGTGAATATCATTCATAAACACCACCACAAACTAATCAAGATATTCATGGAACACCCTATTCATCATATCCACGAAAGCCACCGGAGCGTTAGACAAACCAAACGGCCTTACCAAAAACTCACAATGCTAGTACCTCGTACGAAAGGCAGTCTTATGCACATCCTTATCTTTAACCTTCAACTGATAATACCCTGATCTTAACTCAATCCTAGAAAACACTGCTGCCCCGCGAAACTGATCAAACATACCATCAATTTGCGGCAACAAGTACTTGTTCTTCACCGTCAACTTATTCAACTATCGGTAATCAATGTACATATTCATCATACCATCATTTTTTCACAAAATGAATCGGAGCACCCCAGGGTGAAACACTCGATCGAACAAACCCACGATCCAACAACTTCTGAATTTGTGTCTTCAACTCCCTCAATTCCTTCGGTTCCCTCATTTAGGGAGCAATAGACACCAGTACAGTACCCGCGTACATCTCAATACCAAACTCTACCTCTCTATCCGAAGGTAAACCTGTCAACTCTTCATAAAAAACTTCCATATAAACACAAATAGCCTGGATGTCCCACACTCGAACACCCATAACTTCCAGAATCATCACGATAGCCCAATAAGGTTGATAGCCTCCTTGCATCAACATTTCCCACTTGTATAGCTGAACAACATTGGACAAGAATTTCACATTCCCACCAACCACCACAACATCATATTCATCGGCTAACCAAAAAAAATCCTTTTGGATTCACAATCCACATCTGCCTTGTGCTCACATAACCAATCCATACACACCATAACGTCACAACCATGGAATGGCAATTCTATCAGATCTGCGGCAAACTCGCGACCTTGCACTACCAAAGAACAACGCCTATACAACCTTCTTGTCGTAAACGTCTCACCAAAAGAACTAGTTACTAACATTTCATTGGCCTCTGAGAAATTATCCGTAATTGTTGACATATGTATGCATGATTCCTTATATGTCATCCTAGATGTCTATGCACATGGATACAAAATCTCTAATGTCATGCTCAAAGATGTATGCATGTACTGACATATTTAAATATATATATATAAGTGTTTTTGCACTGTGTATGATCAACATCCACACTTACTTATAACATTCTGGTACCAATATTCCCTCCAAAAGTTGAAAGCACTCTAGCAACCCTCAAATGTTGATCAAACTCTTTCTCACTACCATAGTACACGAGAACAGCAGCACTCCGGTCACTACCCAAAACTAGGTATTTAGAGAATACCCAACACATCATCTTCTCGAATGTCACTAGCACATTCGACACTTCCACAAATAGCCATATCATCTAATGGTCTAAAACCCAACTAGCGCTAACCACTCTAGAGCCTCAGAATAGGACCCTCAGGCGAACAACTCACCTCAAATTCTACAACCGACATGCCACCCTGCGATAAACTCACGCTTCTTTGCATCCAGAACAATCCATCTAATTTAGAATATGAATCATACTCTCTAGCTATTCTTCGGCTACTTCAGGGCTAAAACCCCTAAACTCCATACCTCTCAAACTTCAAAGATGCTCCAACGATAAACCATTATTAACCAACCCAATAGATGCCAATGCTTACACATGCACTCCAGCCATTGCTGCTTGAAAAGCTCCTGTCATTGCTTGAATTAACAGAGTCAAATCACCAAAAACTGGCCCTTGCGGAGCCTGAGGTACACCACCTACCCCAGCATTAACAGGAGGAACCAACAGAAGAGGAAGATGTAAAGTACTATGAAGATTCCCTGCATCATTATTTTTATGCTCATACCCGGCATTACTAGCCGTCGAACGAGTCTCACGTCGAGCCATACTAATAAAAGCATCAAAACACATTAAATTCAGGCTAGCATTAGGTAAAGGATCCAAGACAACCTTATAAAACATTTTAAAACTTCAGTAATAGGCAATGTGTTCCCAATTCATACCCTAACACGATGTAAAACAATCACCGTACATGCACACAATCGCCATGCATATCAAACAATAACAATCAAGCAACAACATCTGAACCTTTCGTAACCTGGCTCCAATACCAACAATTGTAACCTCCTCGACCCAGCCTAGATGCCCGACCAAACTGAGTGAGCTACATTACATTTGCCAAAGCAAACTAGAGAAAGATTACGAAAATCGGTCCACTTTTTTCTTTTATCTTGTCTTGATGCATATTATTAATCTTAAGTGATCATGCTTGCAGTGGGTGAAGATACAAAAGAAACGGGCATCTGAAAGGCAACCATTACACAAATATGCATTTTAGTGACCAAAATGTAAATCTACAAAACTATAAGGGCTTAGTTAAAATTAGACTTACCAATCCTCAATTACTCAGGTTACATGCGTGCATGCCAAATTTCAGCTTAAAATGGTCATCCTAACTCATCCAATCGCATACTTTATCAACTGGGGACCAAAATATAACTTTAAAAACTATTTTTCTTCTTAACAAACGAGTCTCCGCGATTAATATCGAAACCTAGGGCCTGGTTTCGAAACCTGCCTGGAGCAAAAAGCCACCTGGTTTTGAAACCTTCCTGTAGGTTTACAAAATCTGCACATTCGAAACAGTTTGGAACCTCCTTAGACCTACCCGAATTAACCCCAAACATCATCTAACACTCAAAACATCATTTTAAAACAACATACAAATGTTATATCAACCAAAGACTACTACGATATAAGAGCATAGGCATTACGGCCACAAAGGTAATCCTATAGGCATGCTTCCTAACCACAAGCAACTCACATACCAAAATCCAAACAGAAGGCAAATAACCACATGGTTAACAAACCAATACCTCCCTAACATCGATCAAAACATGCTAGCATCATAAAAGCATTGAAATAATCCAACACAAGCTAGACGCAATCCGAGGTATCTCCTAGCAACGTCACATACTAGCATGGCACAATCAACATGCTTTTCATACATCAAATGATCATCAAATCTCAGCATGTAAACCATAACAAAAACCATGGTAATACATCATTACAACCCCCCCCCAAAATATGGCGAACACATTGCCTTATTAACTAAAAGCAACACCGAGTTTCATACTCAAAGATAGTACAAGTCTTGGATCGCCTTTTGCCTTGCCAATGCTGCCCCAAACTCTAGTGCTCTGTATTATTTAGAAAAGAAAGCGTAACCACATTTTCTTAGTGAGGATGCTCATAAAAACAATGATGCATTTAAAACCATTTGAAAACCAAAACCACCTATTTTCAAAACATGTTTAACAACTAAAGCATTCTCATTGTTTCCAACCAAAATATGCATAACGATCCTTATGCAACATCATATATAAATCTCATGCTTAACGAACGAAGCATTTTCATTTATTCCAAAACAAAACATGCATATCGACAACATGCAAAATCCTTAACAAAACACATGCTTAAATCCCAAAGCATTAAATCATATAACCATGCTTAATTCCCAAAACATTAAAATCATATTACCATGCTTAAAACCAAAGCATAAGAAATAGGTTCAACACATGAACTCTCATATTTTGACAATTATAGTGACCTCGGATAGTCAACCACTATCCTTGATTAGCCGACCGCTAATCAATGGTTAACTGACCATTAACTTTACACATCGGATACACGGATCTCCCTAAATTACCGACTACCATCAAGACCCATACCATGCTGATCGCATGATATTACAACCTTGTTGACCGAATGATTAACATCAACAAGGTAAACCGACCGCTCAACCCAAGTGATAACATCATAGTCTGAGTAGCAGGCCGCTATACCGCAAGGACCTTTACCCATGATCAATTTTAAACATATTATAGTGCACCTTATCCTATAGCATGCCAACTATATCCGAATGCTTTCTCACCATGTCACATAGCCAATATATCATTTACAAAATCATGTACTCACTGTTTTACAATGCATTACACAAATCACCACACATGCAAGTCACATTGCCCAATGCAATACCACATTCCTGACCGGAATGAAAACCAATGCTCTCTAGCATTTCATATACATTTAAACCACTGCATATGTAATCAAAATCATGCATTTACAGTAAGCAAAACAAACCATGTTTACTACCAAAACATGAATCACGCATGCTCATATCTGAACTGGTATTAAAGAGCAAAAGAGAGGAAACTTACTTATGAGCTTGGATGAGTGTTTAAAACTTATCCTAAACTCCCAAAACTGCTTTCAAACCTTTGAAAGACTTTTAAACCATTTCCATTCACCGATTACACTTCGCCTTGCTTGCCAATGCAAAACGAGCTCCCGACAAGCAATAATCCGCCTCAAGATGCTTTGCCTTGATTATCCCCTGTTTCAGCCACCCAAAACCAGAGGAAACATGCATTAAAATGCATCCAAACCTCTGCCTCAAAGCAAAATCCCGCAACTCCCAAATTGCCCTCTCAAAACCCATTTGAAACTTATCGAAATCAACCTCAAAAACCTCTCAAACTTAACCCAGCCACAATATAATGATTCAATACATTAAACTTCATCAAATAACATTGAAACACCCTTTTACATCATCTTTTTACTTCCAGCAATGATTAAACACCATTAACAACACAAAAACCCTTTACTATCAACCATGAATATTCGAGATCCAACTTATTTCGGGATTACAATGTTAAATCCAAGCTATTAATATTATTAAACATCAAAATCATGATTTAAACTGATCAAGAACCCAACAAAACAAATCAGATTCCAAAATCTATCAATTTTATCAATTAAAACACAATTAAACCAATTTTCCTTAATTAAACTATCAAAACCCATTAAAAACCATTATAAAGGATCAACAACTTGCGCATTTTAGTAAAGAACCTTTCATTAGAGGAGAAGAATGAGCCTTACCTCTAATGGATGGTTTCTCCCTTAATTGGCTGATTTTACATGTGAAAACAAAGTTAAAACAATAAGATTTTATTGAGAAATCATAGAGAATCCATTAGAAATCAAAAGACTTAAGAAAAAGATGATTTACTTGAAGATTTAGAAGAAGGAAATAGTGTTTGGCTGGAGATATTTTGAGAGAAAATGTTTTTAAGAAAGTTAGTTACATGACCTTTATTTTAAAATAATTAATTATCAATTAATTCTATCCAACCTCTTTTATTATTTTAAAACACTTTTAAAAGTAGCCAATTAAAGGTTAAAGTCTAAAATTAGACTTTTGGATTATTAGCTCCTTAAAGATTCAAAGTTTTGACCCTTTACAAAATACTCACTAAAAATAGTTTTCAAAAGTTGCATTTTGGTCACTAGTCCAAAATGTCCGATTTTCAATTTTTTTTTCTAAAATTTATTTTACCACAATGATTAATATATTAATTGATTTTATAACATTTTCCATATTTCTATAACCTTCAAAAATATTTATTCCAATTTAATCCTGAAATTGACTTGAATCTATAATACCGGTTCACCGAACCCTTAAAATGAACCCCGAACCATCTAGACCCAAAATCGGGGCATTACAAGTTCTAAGTTAGTTAAAGAAAGAGGGATTACCTTAGAACCTACATCTAGTGATATCTTTGCGATCAACCCTATTGGTCATAGTGTTCGGCTGAATAAAATTTGCAAGCAGTTCCTGATAGTGATACAAGGAATGGAATTCCTAGTCGATTTGATGGAATTACCTTTTCATGAATTTGAGATTATTTTGGCATGGATTGGTTGCATGCTTATCATGATATAGTGGATTGTCGTTTAAAGCGACTAGTGTTGAGAGGTAAGGAAGGTGCAAAAATAGTAGTGGTTGGCGAAGGATCAAATGGTTTGAGTAATGTGATCTCAGCAACGAAAGCAAAATGATTATTGTGTTAGGGATGTTAGGCTTACCTAGCCCATGTTGTGGATGCTCAATCACCAAAAATAGATATTAATTGTATTTTGACAGTTTGAGATTTCCCTGATGTATTTCTAGAAGAATTGCCAGGGTTGTCTCCGGATCGAGAGGTGCAATTCAAAATAGAAGTTCTACCCGACACTAAACCGATATCTATGTCACCTTATCAAATTTCACCAATAGAATTGAGAGAGTTAAAGGCCCAATTGCAAGAATTATTGGACCGGGGTTTCATACGACCTAATGTATCACCCTGGGGAGCACCAGTTCTTTTTGTTAAAAAAAATGATCAAACAGATCATCAATTCGCGGCATGGAATATTTATTCTTAATCGTCAACTTATTCAGTTGCCGATAATCTATACACATCCTCAATATGCCATCCTTATTTTTCACAAACAAAACTGGTGCTCCCCTATAATATCCCAATTTTTGGCTAGTGACCAAAATGTAAATTTTGAAAGTTTTATGGCTAAAGTATAAACTTAGGAAAAGTTCAAGGACTAAATTGTAATTTTCAAAACTTATGTATTTTAGTCCCGTAAATGAATAGTTTACCCCCAAGCATGATGCTTTCGTGTTACCCAAATTTTTCACATGGAGTTTGTGTTAATGGTTATAAAGCGATAAAGTTTAAAAAAATATTTAGATAATCAGATCGAATCGAATATCCAGGATATTTTGAAGGATGATAAGGCAAGGTTAATTATGTCATTTTACATGTCTACGATATTTTCTTTGTGTTGGAAGAATATAAACCCTTGGATTTAAGTTGATTTTCTATGTTAAATATGAGCCGTTGGATGAAAAATGACAAGATTGTAATTTTGGAAAATTATAAAGGCAAAGTGTGTAACTACTAACTCAAGATTAAAATCTAGGCCATTGGATGAAGGATGATGACATGTGGTACATTATGGATTCATTGGATTTGAGGTTTTATACGACCCAGTATATCACCTTAGGAAGCTCCAGTGATGTTAGTCAAAAGAAGCAGTAATATTCCTCTAAGATTAAATTACGATTATATTATTACCAGTAGAAGAAGATTTGATAGTAGCACTAGTATTAGTGCAATATGAATCTAGTAAGGATTCTACCTTATTCAATAATAAAGTCCCATAATAGGTTGGCATGTGTATTGTTGTAATAAGGCTAATGTAGTAGTTGATGTATTTAGCCAAAAATCATTCTTTGGCTTATAAGCATTAAATGGCCAGTTATCTTTGGAGGAAAATAGTGTATTGATTACACAACTTCAGCTCAAGCCTACTTTGACAAATCGGATCAAAGATTTTGTAGCGATGTTCGTTTCGCTAAAAAAATAGGTTTTCGAAGTGTTGGTTGTCTTTCGGATATAAAAATAATTATTCCGTGGGGGTTTTGAAAAAACGTGTTATATTAGAAATTGGAGAGTAAACGCGAGTAAATTTTAAAGTCCCCGTTATCCGAGAGTAAACGCCCAACCACTATCACTACGCTTGATACTGGCCCCGTTTACGCTCAGATAAAAGGACACCGCATTGACAATTTATATTCCATTATGCAACCTTAGAAAGCAAAATAAATACAAAGTGATAAAAATATAAATAAATATTAATATAATAAAATATTAATCTAACATAAATAAAACACTAATATGAAACATACATACATAAATATTAATCTAACACATAAAACGAATCTAACATAAATAAAACATTAACCCAAAACACAAATAAATATTAATCTAACACATAAATAAAACAAATCTAACATAAATAAAATATTAATCTAAAACATAAATTTAAAACATAACTAATACTAATCTAAAGCATAAATAAACATACAAGGTAAAAAACACAATTTTAAATTAACTAATACTTCATTAAGTCATAAAAATTACAATACAAATAAAAAGAGAATAAAATATACCTAACTAGGAGCTCGAATAACGAACCCCGACTGAACCCCATCGGGATCTACCACGACCTCTCCAAAATTATTAACTAGATCAGACCTAAAATAGGACCCCGATCGAATGTTGGATCGAACCAACTGGGGTCGAGGGCACTGCCCCCAACCCCGGCCAGCCTTGCGGCCGGCCTAGCTCCCAATTGGGGAGCCAATTTGCTTTGCCAATTTCATGGCCATTTTTTTTGGCAATTTGGCGTGAATGCTTGGCTGCCCCCTGCCTTGTATTTATAGGCAAGGGGTGGGTGAAATGGGTGACGTGGAGCACCCTACTCCACACAATTTTTTTTTAATAATATTTTTTTTACCTTTTTATATTTTATTTTTATTATTATTTTTCAGTAATTTTATATTAATAATACTACCATTAAAATAATACTAATAACACTAAAACCCGGTCAAAAATGAGTGATTACAGTTGCCCCTCTTTGCTTGTTCATGTGAAACGAGGACCAAGCAAAGATCAAAAGCACTCGTTTTTGACCTACTTTCTTGTCTTTGGCTTCGGAATCACGTGTTCTTCTGTAACTCTCCGCTCTTCCTTAGCTGAATCATCAAGCTTGTAAGTTCTTCCTATATAGAACTTCTTCACCTTCTGATCTTGGAACTATAGGTCCTCCCTATATAAAACCTTTCATTCTGAAGTCTTGAGTTACGAGTCCCTCCTATATATAACTTTTCACTCTGACACGGTAAAGCTTGTAGTCCTTCCTATATAGAACTCTTCACCTTCAACGCTGGTTTCTCCTATATAAAACCTTTTGCACCACTGATGGATTCTTCCCACTGGGAGTTCCTCTTGTATAGAACTGCTAGTCTTCAAACCCTGGAGCTGCCAGTCCTTCCTATATAGAACTTTTAGCTTCTGAAATCTCGGAGCTACAGGTTCTTCCTATATAGAACCTCTCACTCTAAGACAGTAAAGCTCAGAACCCTTCCTATATAGGACTCTTCGCTTTCAACACAACAGGTTTTCCCTATATAAAACCTTGTGTATCATGGGTGAATTCCTTCGGCTGTGAGTTCTTCCTATATAGAACTGCTAGTCTTCACTCTGAAGCTACGAGCCCTTCTTATACAAACTTTTAGCTCCTGAAGCCTCAGAGCGGCAGATTCTTCCTACATAGAACCTCTTGCTACGGGAGCTTGAAAATATAGGCCCTTCCTATATAGAACCTTTATCTTCGAATTTCTCTTTTCTCTTTTTTCTCTTTTTCCTTTTTCCCCTTTTTCTGCTATCTTTTTTTTTCTCTTTTTCTTTCTTTTTTCTTCTCTTCTTTTTTTCTATCTCATTTTTTTTACAAGGCCATTGATATCTTTGGACTTACGCTACTTAAGACTACCGCATTATGCCCAAAGGACTTACTAATGGCCTAAAGGACTTATCACCATGCTCGAAAGACTTACTGGTGGCTCGAATGACTTAACATCGTGCCCGAATGACTTACCGATGACCCGAAGGATCTAACATATGGGCCTCGCGCTGCTATGGCTGTCGATTTTTCTGGACTCACGCTGCTAAGGCCGCCAAAATCTTTCTTCAAATTTTGGGATTCACACCAAAAAAGGCTACCGACCTTTCTTCAGATTTGGGGATTCACGCCGAAAATGACTACCGATCTTTCTGGACTCACGCTGCTAAGGCTGCTGAAATCTTTCTTCAAATTTTGGGATTCACGCCAAAAATGGCTACCGACCTTCCAGGACTCACGTTACTGAGGCTGCCAGAATCTTTCTTCAATTTGGGGATTCATGCCGAAAATGGCTACCAATCTTCTAGGACTCACGCTACTATAGCTGCCAAAATCTTTCTTCAATTTGGGGATTCACGCCAAAAATGGCTACAGATCTTCTAGGACTCACGCTACTATAGCTGCCGAAATCTTTCTTCAAATTTTGGGATTCACGCCAAAAATGGCTACTGACCTTCCAAGACTCACGTTACTGAGGCTTCCGGAATCTTTCTTCAATGTGTTGATTCATGCTGAAAATGGCTACCGATCTTCTAGGACTCACGCTACTATAACTGTCGAAATCTTTATTTGATTTGGGGATTCACGCCGAAAATGGCTACCGATCTTCTATGAATTATGCTACTATAACTGCCGAAATATTTCTTCAAATTTTGGGGACTCACGCCGAAGGTGGCTGCCAAAATCTTTTTTCAAATTTTGGGATTCACGCCAAAAATGGCTACCGACCTTTCTTTAATGAAATCCACTTCTTAATACTCTTTGATAATTCTTCAAGTACCTGTCCAAGCAAAAATTGACATGCCCCTATCTATATGATGCATGCAATGTAATGCTTTCTTTCTTCTCTTTTTTTTTCTCTTTTCTCTCTTCTCATTTTCTTTTTCTTTTCTTCTTTTTTCCTTTTCTTTTTTTCACTTTTTCTCTTTCTTTCTCTCTTTTTCTTTCAACCTTTTTTGTTCTAAAGTCTTACACCCTGAAAGGTCGTTCCTCAGATTTCTTCATCTCTTTACTGCTTCATTGTATGCTCTTAAATCCTCATTTGAACATGCTTCTAAACCTTTTGTGCGGAAGGCTTTCTTGTCTTCAGGGTTATCGCCCGTCTTCATAAAAGATCCTCTGGTTCTTATATTATTCTTATAAGAACCCTTGTCATCTTCTTCGCTTGGCATTGCCCCATTCAACCACGGGCTCCACTCCTTTGAATTTTCTGACCCATCATACAGAGCCTTGATTTATTTCTAGTCACCAGGGTGAGCCAAAATGCTTTCATCCCCTGAGCTCATCCTTGATCTTCTCGTAGCACTTCGACGGGAACTAACTCTCGGTCCCTATGCTTTAAATCTCATCATTATTCTTTTTTAAAGTAATGCAAAAGGCAATTTACTTGCGTATATTTCAAAAATAATGATTGTTTAAAAAGATAACAATCATTTTGAAAATCACAACTTGGAGGGGATACCAAGCATTTTGAAAACAATGTTTGGAACAAATGGTAAACATCATTTTTCTTTTTTAAGGACCAAACATTTTTTTAAAAAAAATTAATGTTTGAAGAGTGTTAAACAAAATTCGAAGTATATTGCCGAACATTTTAAAAACTAATGTTTGGGGGAAATGGTAAACATCAAAACTTTGGGAGAAAATGTCAAACCTTTTAAAACATGTTTACCCCCGAAATATCAAACACCATAGCGCATCTGCTTCAAGTTGCCAGAGATCAACTCTAATGAAGCGCATATTTAGAAGATCTTGACCATTGTGGAGATATATGCCAATGTATAGTTTCTTCTGGTTTAATATGCTTTTGAGAGGAACAACCCTACCTAGTTTCTACCCCGTTTAAGGTGGCTCTCTTAATCTCACTATCTCACCATGCCCCATCCTTCCCTCATTTGGATGTCAATCAAGTACTTCGAAGTTTGACATTCCTTGAAGCAAAGTTAACCCTTATAGGTGGAATGAAATCTGAAGACATTCTCATTCAACTTGGATATCTATGGATAACCAGAATGGTCTTTGAGGGCTTGTAATGTAGGTCTTTGGTTTATGGTTAAGTGAACCAGTATTTCTGTACTTGTGTAACTTGGATATGCTCATTATTCCTTCAATTTTTTGGATCACTCTAGACTGCCTGTTTTCGGGTTTTCACTTTAGAGCTCATTTTCTTTCTTTTTACTGTAGGCTGCCTTGCATTTTGGCTATGTACTGATGTTCGTTTTCTGTTCAATAATGTTTGATCCTCCAATACTCCTCGAAACTGAGATTTCTTGAATGAAGGACTATGAATACATTTCTGGGAATTCTTGTGATTGGCACGCCCAAATGAAATATTATTCTTTCTTTCTTATTTTCTCTTCTTTTTCTCTTATTCTTTTTCACTTTCTCTCTTGGATCGCTCTAGACTGCCCATTTTTGGGTTTTCACCCTAGAGGTCACTTCCTTCTTCTGTACCTTCCGATCAGTGTATTTTGGTTGGATATTGATGCCAGCATACTGAGGCAGACTACTCTTTTTCTTCATTTTCAGGATCACTCTAGATTGCCCATTTTTGGGTTTTCACCCTAGAGGTCATTTCCTTTTTCGAAATTGGAAATCTTCGGGCTGACTTTGCTTCAATTCGAGCTTCTATACTAATTTTCAAAATTGATATTTACTTGAAATGTGGATTCCTTGTATCTCTTGCTCATAGTTGAAGTCTCGTACAATATTCTTTCTTTCTTTTTCTTTTTTTCCTTTTTTTCTTTTTTTCTCTCTCTTTCTTATTTTTTTATTTTCTTTTTATTTATTTTCTTTTCTTCTCTTTTTTGTTTTGTTTTCTTTTTGTTTTAGACTGCCCATTTTGGGTTTTAGCCTTGAATCTCTTTCTTCTTATTCGAGTTTATAAATGTATCCTCGAATCAACACGTATCTATACTGGGTATTGATGATATCTTCTGCTCGAAGTTACTTGCCTCTCTGCAGCTCTTCTGATATTTACTCGATCTGGATTGCTTCGGCCTTCTGATTACCATTTCTCTTCTTTTCTTTGGTTTTTCGTTTGGACATATCCTTGTTTTCAACCACTTAATTCTGATGATTTTCCGATCTTCGTATCCAATCTGTCTGGACTCATCTCTTTCTTCTGGTAAAGTAAAAGAATATCATTCGTTGTCAAATTCACAGATGTCCTGAGAATGCCTTCAGGGGGTAGAGGTTTAGGGTCAACTTTCGTTTCAAGGATCTTAAACGACAAGTGCCTGAGAAGATAAATTCTTAAAATGGGAACTGCCCATTGTCTAAACACTCGCTTTGTTCCTCTGTTGGCCTAAGTAAACTAGTAGATACCCACATTTACAGTATCCCCACAACATTCAATCTCTTCTAAATATATGCAACTTAGAGTTGATCTTTGGATCTGAAGCAAATGTACTGTTGCATTCAAAATTCGAGGACCTGGTATAGAAATGATATATACATATGTCCATTCAAAAATGCGTGTATATGCATATGGGAGAACAAAACTACCCTATAAAAATAAAATGTTTAAAGAATCAAGAAAGTAAAAATGCTTTTCTAAATGGAAATGTGATTTTTAATTCTAAAAATATCTGTTTGAGAGTTTTTTTCTCTTCTTTTTTCTTTTTTTCAAAGCATTGAGCATTTATTTGTGAACCGATGGGAAAACCATAGGGACCTCCGGACTACCTCCCGAGTACTAACTCATTCCGATCCTTTGTAGTGTAGGCTTGTGCCACTTCTCTTGTTTTTCCTTCCTGGATCAATTCTTGTCATGACTCCCTCGTCAACCAGCTTTTTAATTTTTCTATTAACGACCCTAAATTTCTTAGTGTTATGCCCCAGCGCCTCAATGTAGAACTCACATATACCTTGACCAGATAAGGCCATATGTCCGAGATAGAATACTCCGAATATCTCTAAATATATACTTGTTCGAGGTATTTTTCTCGGTTATTCGAAGGAATCTGCCTATCTTATTCTCTTACGATCACGAGAACCTTCGAAAGTGGTACCCATTTATCTCTTTCTTTCATTCTGCTCCTAGGTAGATCTGGTCTTTAAACTTAGGTCCCGGAGTGCATGTTCGTTTCTCTCTCCGACTGTCATGAAGTCCACAAAGCTGGCTTTCATTTTCTAGAGCATCTTATTAAAACAGAAATATGAAAGGTGGCAAGAAACATGGAAGTCACTTTCCTCTTCATCTACGGGATGCTGTACCTAGGTCGCTAAACGCAGCCACCTTAAAGTACGTTCCTTGAAGCCTTCATCAGGTTTCATCCTCCTACCCTGGAGATACTGACGACTTGGTGCTAGGTCTAAAGCATATCTGTATTGCCCATAAAGACGTCGGTTAATTATCCACATAACTACACTTGGTCTCTACTCAAATAGTTGTACCATATCACGGTAGGTCCTGCTAGACTGTAGTAGAGGTAGTGGATCGGCAATTTTTCATTCTCGATGTAGCCCTCTATCTTTCTGCAGGACGTGGTTAGGTGAATCTTGGGGAAGCTTGTTCCGTCATCATGTGTAAATCTGGGAATCTTTGAAATCTGGAGGAATGACCAAATCAGGTTCAAACAGAGTTTTCTTGCATCAAAGGCATCAAACTTATTCTTTTTTCCTCTCGAGCCCATCTTTTAACTACTCGAATCTTGATTTTTGAGTGTCTTCAATTCTTTTATACATGATAAAACCCTAATTGGTTTTTGAATTACTCATCATAAAATTTATGCAAGGTAATGATAATGTCATATAAAACATGGCAGGATCCTGCAAAGCAATGCAATGCAATCCTAAAATATAAACATGAATGCAATAAGGTATTGATTCCAAAAGTGATCCCCTTAGAACGACATTCATTGAGGCCAAAAGGTTTCATTATATCAGATATTAGATATTTACAGTTACTGATAAGCTTCAGTGCCTACTTTCTTAACTTCATCCAGTAGTCCGGTCAGCTTGCCTCTGTAGTCCAACACTTGGTCCATGTTCTGACAAAGCCTGCCACCTTGTTGAACCGCCTTACCTTCTCGAGTAATATCGATCTTCGGGTCTTCATCTATCCCCTACTTAGTCTTTCGTAGCGTGAAAGTTGCCTTTTTCCAACTGAAGTGTGTTGGATTGTCATTGCTTTGTCGTAAACTTGTTTCCATAACTCTTGTTAATGGCTAAGTTATTCTATAGCTCATCTCTGAAGATTGTCGTACCTATTCCCAATTCCCTCAAACTTACCTGATAACAGCCTGACTTGATTCTTGCTTGACTAGTTTCTCTTCTTCCAATATTCCGAGCTGTCCTTCAACTGGACAACACCGTTCATCTATTCTTTAAAGGTGACCAATTTGATATTTTTAAACACTCAGTAAAGCTTTTGGTGATCATTCTGCAAATTCAATTTTATCCAAGTTATCTCTCTCTTATTTGAGCGGACTGAACTTGAAAGAATATACCTCTCCTGGGATGCCCTTATCTCCGATCTTCAAATTTAACTCGCTTGAGTGACCCATTTCGGCATTACTCAAACTTTGTCTTGGATATCGATTATTCCTCGACTTTGCCCCTCAGGTGATTGTTAGCATACTATAGAATTGGGGAACTCCATCTTTGAAACCTAAAATTCTCATCGCGATAAGATCTTGAACTCGTTCTTCAGGGCCCCGCAATCCTCAATATCGTGACCCAAACTTCCTAAACGGTAACTGCCTCTAGCACGTGTGTCGTATTCTCTCGGATAGGACGGTCTCTTCACTAGAGACTTCACCGAGGTAATAAGGCTCTTATTGAACATTAGGAGTAGTTTGGTGTACCTCACAGGAATCGAGATATATTTTTTTTCATTACTTGCTTCTCAAGTTTATTTTGGACCGAGCTCTATTTTTTGAAAGCACGACTCAAGCATACCTTCCGCCTGTTTATTGATGCAGATCACAAAAAGGGTTCAATTTGTCGTATTTGGCTGACTTGGAGGTAGAATTCTGATTATCTCGCTCTCTATTCTGATCCTTAATCGGTTATTCTTTCGGTTTGATGGATCGTTTACCTTTCGTCAAAGTATTCATCTGATTCATCACATCTTCCCTCTACTTCTTTCAACTCTTGCACTTTACTTTGCTCATTACCAGTACCGTGTCTCCTTACCGTGTCTGACCTGAAGTCTTCAGATGGTTCCTCTTCTATTGTCTCCGATTGTTCTGGGACAAAACCCTGGATCTGTGCCCTCTAATATCTGACCAGACGACCCTTTGCCAATTATGAACGATTTATGAGATTTGAGGAACCACTTCGGGAATCAATACCCTATAAATGCGAGAATGCATGCAAATGCGATGTTGATTCTTGAACAGTCTTTAAAAAACTTTCAATAGAGAAAATGTCTATTTGCCAGAACTTAATAATGAATTACAGGTAACAGTTGGATTTATTCTGGATACCTTGACTTCGGAAAGCAAAACCTGTGCTCCACGTCTCGACATCGTCTTCGGGATGATGGATGACTTCGTCTTCTCCTCTTATTCTATTGCATGGACTCGTGACGTCGTGATCTTTATTTCTGTGGCTTCTGAAAATGACATCAACAAGTGTAGGCATAATGCATACAATATCTTTTCCTCTGTAGATCTGGGTGCAAACGAATAATACGTCTAAACAGGGATGGATTCTATCGGTCCTAGGGGAGTACTTTAAAAATTTTAGGGTTTAAATTAAAATTCTCAAAGATCATATGGTTTAAAAATTTCCTTTTTTATTATCAAAAAGTTCTAACTTACTTAAAAAATAAAACTTTTAGGGGTTGATTCCACTGGTAATCACCCTTTCGAACGACTTTCATGGGAATTAAAGGGTCCAGATTACAAAAAGGTTCATATTACAAAAGGAGTCCCTATTACAAAAAGTCTTAATTATAAAACAAAGTTCTACACATAAGCCCTAGCTCTACCTCTTAGCTCCTCGATAGCTCTGAGCAACTTGATAAACCTTGGCGCTTCTTCCATGTCCGGGGTTACGAAAGGTCGGAGAGCCGCGACTTCGGTAGCTAAGTCATTCACACGCCTTGCAACTCGTCGTATGTCCACCATCAGGGTCTCGTGTGTATACTTTGGCACTACACGCTCGCTCGGCAAATTGTTACTTCGGATCTGTTGAGTAATCTCTGACCGATGTCGCGCGACTGGATCGATGTCGTCCTTCCTAAGACACCTTTTTTCCATGATGAAAGATTTTCTAATCGGGCAAACCACTTGAATCAACGCCTCTATGTAATGTGGATGCAATGATAATGCAACAAAAGTATGTGTAAAATAAAAATAAAAATAAAACACAAAAAAATGAGTTAGTACCAGATAAAAATAATAAATACATAAATAAAAGGACAAATTAAATAAGGTAAACAAACAAAAAAACCTTATTTATCCCGTCTAAAACACCTAAGGTTATCCGCATGGCTCTAAAGGGGTGGGTTTCTATATGTTCTCTACATGCAGTGTTGGTGCTAGGAGGTACCCGAATTGTCCTTATTGTCCTCTACTAAGAGTAGCAAGGCCCCCGATTATCACCCATTATAGGCTCCTTTCAACCGGGTTCAATTCAGGGGGACCCATTCACTTATGCCCGTACGAAGGAACGATATCCTTAAGAAAGCATAAGGTACTCGAGCCCCGAAGGTACTTGCTAGGCCCATACGGGAGAACGATATCTCCACGAAAGCATTAGCGTTTTCCCCCACTTAAAAAACGGGTTTATATGCCATATTTTAAATGCGTTAAAATAAACACGCAATTATAACCGAATGTTAATTTAATAGTCACTTTAACCCGAAATTTCTAATATTAATAAAGCGGTAATTATTTTAAAAAGCTTGACTCTCTTCTTGTTTTCGAAAAACAAAAAAAATTACCCAGCGGAGTCGTCATCTGTAGCGATGTTCGTTTCGCTAAAAAAAAATAGGTTTTCGAAGTGTTGGTTGTCTTTTGGATATAAAAATATTTATTCCGTGGGGGTTTTAAAAAAACACGTTATATTAGAAATTGGAGTCGCCACCGGCCACTTAGGTAGGCCGGACACCATAAAACCAGAGATTCAAAAACTTTGAGTTCGGGAGTCGGTTACGGATGGGGAAGGATTAGCACCCCCACACCGCCCAAAATTGGTACTTTAATAATTACTGCTTTATAAATATTAAACTTTCCGGATTAAAGTGACGATTAATTTAAAATTCAGTTATAATTGCGAGTAAATTTTAAAGGCCCCGTTATCCGAGAGTAAACGCCCAACCACTATCACTACGCCTGATACTGGCCCCGTTTACGCTCGGATAAAAGGACACCGCATTGACAATTTAAATTCTATTATTCAACCTTAGAAAGCAAAATAAATACAAAGCGATAAAAATATAAATAAATATTAATATAATAAAATATTAATCTAACATAAATAAAACATTAACCCAAAACACAAATAAATATTAATCTAACACATAAATAAAACAAATCTAACATAAATAAAATATTAATCTAAAACATAAATTTAAAACATAACTAATACTAATCTAAAGCATATATAAACATACAAGGTAAAAAACACAATTTTAAATTAACTAATACTTCATTAAGTCATAAAAATTACAATACAAATAAAAAAGAGAAGAAAATATACCTAACTAGGAGCTCGAATAACGAACCCCGACTGAACCCCACCGGGATCTACCACGGCCTCTCCAAAATTATTAACTAGATCAGACCTAAAATAGGACCCCAATCGAATGTTGGATCGAACCAACTAGGGTCGAGGGCACTGCCCCCAACCCCGGCCAGCCTTGCGGCTGGCCTAGCTCCCAATTGGGGAGCCAATTTGCTTTGCCAATTTCATGGCCATTTTTTTGGCAATTTGGCGTGAATGCTTGGCTGCCCCCTGCCTTGTATTTATAGGCAAGGGGTGGGTGAAATGGGTGACGTGGAGCACCCTGCTCCACACAATTGTTTTTAATAATAATAATATGTTTTTACCTTTTTATATTTTATTTTTATTATTATTTTTCATTAATTTTATATTAATAATACTACCATTAAAATAATACTAATAACACTAAAACCTGGTCAAAAATGAGTGATTACAGATTTGCAGATGAAAGATATGTCTAGAAAGAATTCAGTAAGGTGAAAAGGGAAAAATTAAAGGTATCGATGTTTAGTCTAAAGATTGTTCATATTATCAAAGGATAATTTATATCCCCAACGATAATGAGTTAAAAAGAGTACTAAGAGGTGATTGAATCTGATTTGAATCAGTTCAGGATGTGGAAAATAAAGTAAGAATAGTTCGAAGCAATCTAGAATTGGTTTATAATAGTGTATATTATCTGATGATCTTGAAAGAAAAGATATTTAATATGAAGTTAAGGATAAAGTAATTCCGTAAAGGTTTCACCTTGAAAGAAGGTGTTATGGTTAGGACAAAAAGGGAAGCTGAGTCCGAGAGTTTTTGGACCATATAAGACTGTGAAAAGAGTTGGTCTGGTGGCTTATTAGCTAGCCTTACCTCTGGAAATGGACAAGATTCACAATATATTTCATGTATCAATGCTCAAGAAATATCGATAAGATCCTTTACATATCATTACCCGGAAAGAATAGAGATTCAACCAGATTTGATTTACGACGAATAATGGGTAAAGACTCTGGCACATGGAGTCAAAGAACAAAGGAATAAGATGATCTCGCTTGTTAAAGTTCTTTGGCGAAATCATGAAGTCGAAAACGCGATATGCGAAAGAGAAAAAGATATGAGAAAATAGTTTTCTCATTATTTTCTAATCAGGTATGTGTTGAAAATTCAAGGAAGAATTTTCTTAAGGGGGAGAATTGTAATATCCCAATTTTTGGCTAGTGACCAAAATGTAAATTTTGAAAGTTTTGTGGCTAAAGTATAAACTTAGGAAAAGTTTAGGGACTAAATTGTAATTTTCATAAGTTATGTATTTTAGTGCCATAAATGAATAGTTTACCCCCCAAGAATTATGTTTTCGTGTTACCCGGATTTTTTGTACGGAGTTTGTGTTAATGGCTATAAAGCGATAAAGTTTAAAAAAATATTCGGATAATCGGATCGAATCGAACATCCAGGATATTTTGAAGGATGATAAGGCAAGGTTCATTATGTCATTTTACATGTCTAAGACATTTTCTTTGTGTTGGAAGAATATGAACCCTTGGATTTAAGTTGATTTTCCATTTTAAATATGAGCCGTTGGATGAAAAATGACAAGATTGTAATTTTGGAAAATTATAAGGGCAAAGTGTGTAACTACTAACTCAAGATTAAATATAGGCCATTGGATGGAGGATGGTGACATGTGGTACAATATGGATTCATTGGATTTGAGGGCAAAATGGTTATTTCACTATTTGGAGGATTTTCGATAATTATCAGAATAATAGACCGAGTTAGGAAAATTTAGTCTAACTCATTAAGAAAGGAAGTTTTTATGAGATAATAGTATTTATTTTCCGAATATGGAAATATAGAAATTTCGGAATAGATATGATAGCTCGGTAAAGGTAAAATCGTAGTAGAAGTATTTAGTGAATATAGGGAAATCAGATTGAGTTGAAATTTCAGAGGCTGTTCCGTAAGCCATGGAAAATCATAAAATGATATTTATGGAATAGTAGCTTGTTGACAAGGAACTAATTTAGTTAGATTATAATGGAATGGCAATTTTAGGAGGGCAAATTGGTCATTTGGCAAGGATGGCAATTTTGAAAAAATTTTGAAATTTTGAGGACTTTTTTGGAAGATGAAATATGCATGGATTTAATCTTGGCCCTTGATTTTGAATGAGATTAAATTAGCCATTGGATTTAAAGGCTGAATTGGTAATTTCACTATTTAAATGAATTTAGAATTCATTTGATTGTTACAAGTGTAAAAGAATAGTTAAAAGAGAAAAAAAATCCAGCCATGTTCTATGAGAGCTAGAGGAAAGAAGAAAAAAAATTTCCAAGCTCGATTTAAGCCCCGAATCTCAGTTTTTAGTCAAGTCCAAATCACAGAAGGTTCGAGGTTCTATGAAAGAAAAGATTGAACTAAGATTTAATGAGGCATTGTGTTAAGTGGCCAAGTCAAGTCCGAATCAAAGAAGGTTTGAGGTTCTATGAAAGAAAAATTGAACTAAGATTTAATGAGGCATTGTGTTAAGTGGCCAAGGTGAGTGTAATGTATACATAACTTGATATATGGATGTTTTATACATCATTCAAAATACTTCTACCTTATTTATATATTGGCATGATATTTATGTCATCTATCATATATTGACATGTTTTAAATATGTCAAAGGTTAAACATAAATGCATAGATCACTATCTATATATGATGTTATATTATGAATGTTATTTCGGGTATGAACTGTCCAATGTTAAATTATGTTGATATACATTGTCATGGATGAAATAAATATGGAAAATATGCCCAAGTAAGTCATTGAAGGATAGGGTATAGTTGGCATGCCATAGAGTCCAGCAGCGCGCTGCATACTCGGTTTAGCACTATAGTGTATATAAAGGACACTTAGTGTATATGGTTAGCACGACCTTATGTACAGATGGTTAGCACGGCCTTACGTGAGGATGGTTAGCACAACCTTATGTGTGGTTTTGACTCGTATACCTAGGGTCCTCATAGGCTTATATTTGGGCTATGGTTTGTTGGTTAATAAAAGATAAACAGGTGGAGAAGCTTATGAGCTTTTGGAATAAATGGCAAGTATATTGGTAAGAAATTTATATACGGTTTATATTATGTTAATATATTATTAACATGATGGTAATACATGTCTAGTGATCATGATGCATTTATGCATGTATGGCATATTATGACAAATAGACAAGCATGAAAGTCTTATGACATTGGCATATAGTAAATCATTACTAATGCAATGTGAAAGTTTATGCATTGATATATATCATGTTATATAAACAAAGCCATGAAGTCGAACAAAGTTTAAATTATTTTTATTAATTTCCTTTATTGTCTCACTAAGTTCGTACTTAGCATGTGTTTGATTGTGCACACGTAGGTAAATCAAGATAAGAGTGAGAAGAGCATTGCATCAAAATTGGAAAGCTCAACAGGTAATCACAGTAATGACATCCTAATTGAGGTTTGATTATTATAATGACATGTATACTTGCTAAACTTACTTGAGTTGTGATTTGGCCTTTAAAGTTCGGTATGGTTTCATGATAATTGGAGTTTTTGGAAAGATTCAAAGTTAAGAGTAATCTTAGGGGATGAGTTGCATACTAAGATAATTGATTTATGATTGGAATTCGAATAAATAATTTATGTCAGTTTTAAATAAAGTTAAGCATGCTTAGGCTAGAGCAATTTTAGGATGGGTGACCATTGAGAAGTTTTTCTAAAAATTTTAAATTACCCCGATTTTTTATTAAAGAAGTCGTAACATTTCCAACTCGTACCCGATGTATGAATATGGAAAAGGGGTGTTACATCCCCACGGCGATACACTAGGCCGAATGAAACCCTGATCCAGCAACTCCTGAAGTTGCAGCTTCAACTCCTTTGGTGTCATGTGATATGGTGCAATCGACACCGGAGCCGAATCAGCATATGACTCAATGCAAAACTCCACCTCCCTGTCCAGTGGAAAACCAGGTAACTCTTTCAGAAACACACCCAAAAAAGTCCCAAATAGTACAGATATGCTTCGTCCGCACTTCCTCCACATCGGGTTCATCACATAGGTTAGATACGCCCGACATCCATGTTCTAGTAACTTATGCGCTTCCATGGCCGAAACCATATTAGACAAGAACTTTACATTCTTGCCCACAACCACCACCTCATTATCATCAGCAAGCCTCAAAGAAACTCGTTTGGTCTCAAAATCAACCACAGCTTGATGCTCGGACAACCAGTCTATACCCAAAATCACGTCAAAACCATGGAACGACAACTCCATCAGGTCAACCACAAACACGTGACCCTGAACCACCAGAGGACACCTCCGATACAACTTCCTTGTAATGACCGTTTCTCTAAAAGAACTCTTCACTTGCATACCAACATTAAGCATTTCTATCGGTACACTAAGCAATTGCACATGCTCCTGCAATACATATAAATGTATTGAACTATAATCTATCAAAGATAACAATGACATTGACTACAAGGTAAAGGTACCTGCTATCACATTCGTGTCATTTCTCCCCTCACAATGAGCATAGATCCTTGCTGGCCCACCATCCTTTGATCGAACCACCACTATGCGCACCATAGTCCTCTGTTTCTCATTCTTTTGCGAAGAAGGTACCACGGCCGTGTTCACGGCCTCTAGGTGGTGCAGCAATAGGTGCAGGTGCTTGCCTACCTCTAGCAAGCAAAGGGCAATCTCGTATGATATGTTTTGTTGACCCACAACTCCAGCAAGAGTGTGCAGCCACAACTGCAGGAGCCTGCCCTTATTTGGCCAAACGCGAGCAATCTCGCCTCAAATGTTCCTAAAACATTAACCCCAACAACTATTATGCTCCGACCGAACCTGAGCACCCTGTCCCTGATGTCCTCATCCTAAACCACCTCCACTGAATCTCGCGTTTGGTCAAAACCTCCGATCACGGTGCCTCTTAGCCTGGCCACCCCCAAAACAATACTCCGAAACACTCTTCCCCGAGCCAGGACCTTTTGAATGACGAGACAACCCTAAACTATATTCTATATCCTTTTTCTAAGATACCAAAACATCAAACTCAGTATACTCAATGGCCAACATGAATGTCTTGACATCCTGCACCAAACCATACCGGAAATGCTCACAACGGTGCCTCTCATCTAGCACCAACTCAGGTGCATTCTGACTCAGCCGTACGAACTACACCTCATACTCAAACACGGTCATACTGCCTTAGCCAAGGCCATACACTCCCATTTCTTGTCGTCCAAATATCTAACACCCATATATTTCTTTCTGAAGGCAGCCTGGAAAAACTCCCATGTCACATTACCAGGTTTCATGCCTGTGATTACAGTGGTCCACTAGCTATACGCATCCCCTTACAACAGGGAAACAACATATCCCAACTTGCGATCATCATTGCACCCTAGCTTAACCAAGATATGCTCTGTACTGGCAATCCACTCCTAAGATGCCTCGGGTGCCAACCCTCTATACTCAACCCCTCCCAGGTTATGCAAATGCTCCAATGACAAACCCAGATTAGTAGCAGCA
Source organism: Hibiscus mutabilis (assembly GCA_019671005.1). NCBI lineage: Eukaryota > Viridiplantae > Streptophyta > Magnoliopsida > Malvales > Malvaceae > Hibiscus > Hibiscus mutabilis. The sequence continues at coordinate 31,169,096 of CM033728.1, forward strand.
GGTGTGGGAGTAGGTACCTTAGCTCCAGCCATCACGGCCTGGAATGCTCATGTCATCACCTAAACCATAGGCGTCATGTCCCCAAACACAGGACCAGGTGGTGCAGGGGGTATTTGTTCCACTCCCTCGGGTGGATTAGGCGAAGGAGGCGGCAAATCCTCAGGGTGTACTATCTCACCCTATACTTTCTGCCATCCAGCAGCAGCATTTCCGCTAGATCACAACTCTCTCCTTGGTGGCATAGTCTAAAATGTATATAAGGAATGATAATTACACAAAAAACAATAAGGCCAGCTTCAAGCAAGGATCCAAGACTTCCATTTAAAACCAAAATCGTTTCTTAAACATAGTAATATGGCAATGTGTCCCCAAGGTACCCAAATATAACATAACTAATACACCGTACATGTAAACAATCACCGTGCATAGAAATCATCATATTACAAACACCAACAACATCCCAACTTTTGCAAACCTGCTCTGATAGCACCAAATGTAACCCTCTTATCCCGGCAAAGACAAAAGATCGAACCGAGCGAGCTATATTAGGGTTTACTAAAATAAACACCAAAATGATTACAACTAAAATGGTTCATTTTTATCTTGTCTAAATACATTATTAGGTCTTAAGGTGTTCATACGAGTCGTAGTTTAAATTACAACTCAATCGGGCGTCATTTTGACATCCAATTACTTGAAAAACCATTATAGGGACTAAAGTGTAATTTCCAATTTTTTGAGGATTTTCATGAAACTAAGGTTACCGATCTTCAATTAGTCAGGTTTCAAGCCTTCGTGTTAAATCTCGGCCAAAATAAACCTTCATACAAATTTAATTAAACATTTAAGAAACATGGACCAAAATGCAAAGATTTCAAACTTTAGACAACATCACAACAAATTTAACGGTCTGCGTGCCGGTACGGGTACATAGCATTTCGATACGGCATAAAAAGACAAAGGCGTACTAATACGATCCCTAGGTGTATCGGTACGGGCTTGTGTGTTTTAAAAATTAGAATTCCAATAGGTAGACACCGTATGGTATAATCACCTTAGTAAATACTTATTAGCAGAAGGCTATAAGAATGATCCAATTTCTCCGTGCATTTTTATTAAGAGGTTTAGCTTTGAATTTATCATTATTGTTGTGTATGTTGATGATTTGAATATCATTGGGACTCTTGAAGAGATCTCATTTACAATTAAGTATTTAAAGGAAAAATTTGAAATGAAAGATCTCGAAAAAAACAAGATTAACACTTATCCAAACATCATATAACATCAATAACATTCTTGAGCATCAACATATCAAGAATATAAGCCAACCTAGCTCAACTAGCATACTCAAACACCAAAACTAGAGGAATGCTTCCTAGACCACATTCAAATCAAACCATCCATATCTCAAACACTTAAAACACATTACAAGTCCAAAACAGTAATTAAAACTTGCATCAACAGGGAGTTCTTCCAAAAACTCTCCTAAAACCTCAATCGACACATTGCCATTATTACTACCCTTTAATATCCAAACCATACTTTGAGTTCAAGTCTTGGAGTTATCTTCCTTGCTTTTTGGCTGCCTCAACCCTTAGTTTTCTGCATTGATGGAAAAAGATAGCGTAAGCACACTAGGCTTGGTGAGGAATGCTCAAACAACAACCATTATCAATGCATTTAAAAACCATCTCACAAAACAATTGTAAAATACATTTCAAATCTCTCTTGAATCATCATCTCATTATCATGATTTATCAAAACCATGCACTTAACATTTCAAAACAACATATTAAACCATATGCAAAATATATCATGGATTCCATAGCAAAATCCCATTTGCTACCCTCAATTATAAGTTTTCCCATGCATAGTACTAATGCAAGGCTTAAAGAGTAAAACATGTTTAAATCACATTAAACAACATAATCCATCTCATGATACATAAACAATTACATTGGCTTCCAAGTGTTCATTTACCAAGTTCCATTTACCAAAATGTAACATCGGATACACAGATGCAACAAGTGTTCCCTCAACACTTAACAAACAATCTACCGGTAACCCAAGGTTCACACACGGGAGTATTCGATACATATAAACTCCTCCACTGTTGTGAAACCTGTGGTGGAGTATTCAGTACTCATAAACCCCTCAACACCACTCATTGGTACAATGTTTAACCCACTAACAGGAGTCTACGGTACCGTACAACCCCTCAACCGTTAGGGTACCTGGATGGAGTATTCAGTACACCATATAAACCCCTCAACATCCAAGGCACCTTTTTATAGTGCACTATCAATCCTATGGCCGGCCAACTATATCCAATTCAATTTTCAAACCATTTCATAACATCACTTGCCAATATAATTCATTTCAACACCGTCAACTCATTGTTTTCATATGCATCTACTATAACCATTAAACCAGTGCATCAACCTTTGCATTAAACAATGTTTAACAAACTGTACATTATTCCCAAATGCATTAACATCATTTCAAGATCAATTTCCAGCAGTAAACCATGCTCAATATATGCATAAACAGTGAGTAATGAAAACATGTAAACATGTGCATCAATCTATCGCCAAAATTGAGTTCGAGAGAGAATTCATCCTTTACTTACTTCTGGGCTTAGATCAGCATTTCAAGCTCAATCTAAACCCCCAAACACAACTTTCAAACCTTTGCAAAGTTGAAAACACGTTTCCACTCACTTGCCGATGCGATAAACACACATTCAAAGCTTTCGAAACTCACGTTCAAGCTTGAGGTTCAGACTCCCCTACTTTTGATTACACACATTGCATCAAAATGCAACCAATATCACAACAATACTAAACTTCAACATCTTTTACTTAAAACCACTCCATAACTCCCAAAAATTGACAACAAACCTCTTCAAAACTTAACCAGCCATAATCAAACGTTTCAACGCTTCAATTATCATTAATTAACATCTAAAAACACTTTTCAAGCATCCTTATATCTCCAGCATTCAATTAACCACCACAACTCCTCAAAAACACATAACTAGCAACCTAGAAAATTAAAGATTCATATAGCTTATGGATTCCAATATTAAAAACAACTCATTAACTTTATAAAACATCGAATTATAATTATAACTCATCAAGAACCCATCAAAACAGATCCAAAACAGAAATCTCTTGTTCTCATCAATTAAACTTTGATTTAAGCAATTTCCACAATTAATTCATCAAAACTCATTAGAAAACATTGAACAAGGATCAAATACTTGGGAATTTTAGTAAAGAAACAATCATTAGAGGAGAAGAACGAACCTTACCTCTAATGGATGAATTTCCTCTCAATTGGATGTTTTACTCTTAAAAAACAAAGGAAAATCAATGATATTTTTGGAAAACAATATTGAAGAATCTATTAGAAATCAATAGTTAATTAAGTCAAGAGCATTACCTTCAATCTTTGATGAAAAATTGAGTGTTTAGTTGAAGAAAATTTGAGAGAAAGAAAGTTACGTTAAAAGTGGTTTTAGAAAATAACTACCCTTTTATTAATTAAATCCCTTTAATCCTTAATTTAAAACTCATTAAAATAAACCAAATTGAGATAAAATTTTGGTAAAACATTTAAGTCAAATAGTTTCTTAAAGATTAAAAGTTTTGATCCTTTTACAAAATAGTCACTAAAAATAGTTTTCAATCTTTACATTTTGGTCACTAGCCAGAGTGTCCAATTTCCAAAATTCATCATCCAAAATTGACTTTACCAAAAATATCCATATATTTAATAAGGATTTTTATATATTTTCCCCATATTTTTCTCACACCAAAATTATTTGTTCCGATTTTAACCCTGAATCTGACTCGAACCTCTAATCCCGATCCACCGAACCGTCTAACCCACAAGGCAAAATCCTAGGCCCAAAACTGGGGCATTACAAGGCATGAGGCCAAATTGTGACATATGAGTTGGAGATGTTACAATAATGGTATCAGAGCCTAGGTTTAGCTGGTTCTAGGAAACCCTAGGGTGTTGAAAGTGTTGTACAGGTGTCTAACGAATATGTTTGCCCATAAGTCAAAGTTGTACTTGTTTAAACTGAGTATTTGATGGTGTAATCTTAATTGTTTGCTTATGTCAGAAAAAAATCATGCTAAAGAGGGCGCGTGAGCGTAAGGAGAGTTGGGGTTCTCGATAAAGAAGCTATGATAAGGATTACATCTCCGGCTCAGAAGAGATGTTCGAGGATGATAGGGGTTGATGGGCCAATTATTTCTCTCTTCTACGCAATACTCTTCATCGGACTGTGAGGGCCATACCTATGCCTTCGGCTACCCTCAGTGAGGTATCGATTGAGAGGGTACATCGTCATGGTGCTATGGACTTTCTTGGATCAAGGCAAGATAACCCAATAAGGGTAGATCATTGGTTGAGGGACACCCATTAGATCATGCGTTAGATGAGGTTGAAATCTGAGGACAAATTGACATGTGTTCTTTCCATGTTGAACGAGAATGCTTGAGAATGGTGGAAAATCATAGAGTTGGGTTAGTATCCTAACCAACCTACTTAGGATGACTTCTTGGATAAATTCAAGAAAAGTATGTGGGAGAAGCCCACATTATAGTTTAAGGGATCGGTTCAACCATTTGGTCCAAGGAAATCGGTCGATCTTTGAATATGAGTAAGAGTTCTTACACTTGAGCAGGTATGCCCATGAGTTGGTCGCTACTGAGAAGATAAGGTGCAAGAGGTTACTTAAGGGTTTGAAGAATAAGATTCAAAATTACATGACTGCTGCCCCACCAAAAGTTTTTTTAGAATTGACTTCTAGTGCCAAGTCACTTAAGCAAGTGCAAGGTTTGACCTATGGCCTGGCCGGTGGGAAAGAGCGTTTGAGTGGGAGGCTCAGAACTTTTCTAATAACTCACAGTCTTTTTTAGAAGGAACAGAAACAGTTGGAACCAAAGAAGAGGAGCTGCGAACTATGGTTCGAGATCAGACTATAGATCAAATTCTGCTAGCCGTACGAGGCCTTCATCGTCTTTGGCCATGATGAGTCCAAAGGGATCATAGAAGAGTGTGTGCACACCAGTTTGTGATCAGTGTGGGGGTAGGCACCGAGGTGAGTGTTGGGGGATATCCATAGTTTACATTGAGTGTTGATCACCAAACTATTTTGTGAGGGATTATCCAGCAGCTATTGTCACCACCCCAATCTAGAGTCAAATAACCTTTTACCCAGCTCAGAGAGGTAGGACTTTACTAGAAGAGGAGCGAGCCATATGTCAGGACATCAGAGTAGGGGTCATATCAGGTACATTTACCTTATTTTTAGTTTCTATTATTGCTCTTGTGGGTTTAGGGTCTACCCACTCCTACATCCGTAGTGTAATATCTCAGCTGTAGGGTATTCCAATCGAAGATCTTGAGATAAGGGTCTGAGTGAATAGTCTGTTGGGGTATGACATGTTGGTGGATAGGGTATATCGGAGGTTTTTGATTGAAGTTCAGGGTTCGATCTCTTCGAATAATCTGATGGTGTTACCCTTCCAAGATTTTGATCTTATCCTAGGGATGGATTGGTTGTTCGAGCATGATGCACATTTGGGTTGTGGAGTGAAGAGCCTTAAACTTCACAGTTGGGATGGAGCTAAGTTAGTTGTGATGGGCGAGAGAAAACCTTGCCTTCCCAATGTAGTGTCGGCCTTGGCAGCACAAAGGATGATACAACAAGGTTGCGAGGCCTTCTTGGCTCGTGTGGCTGACACAAGTGTTGAGAGTCTGATGCTTGAGAGCCTTAAGACTATTAAGGAGTTTGTCGATATGTTTACGGAAGAGTTACCCTAACTTCTTCCAAATCGTGAATTAGTGCTTCGAATTAATTTGATACTTGGAATAGCACCAGTGTCCATTGCACCTTATCTCATAGCACCGACAGAGTTAAGGGAGTTAAAGAAATAGATCTAAGAGTTGTTAGAAAGGGGTTTTATACGACCGAGTATCTCACCTTAGGGTGATCTGGTCTTGTTTGTTAAAAAAAGACGAGTATATGAGGATGTGTGTTGATTATTGTCAGCTTAAAAAGGTAACAATGAAGAATCATTATCCCTTGCCAAATATAGATGACCTATTTGATCAGCTGAGAGGTGCCTATGTGTTCTCAAAGATCGAATTAAGTTCATGTTACTACCAATTGAAGGTAGTGGAATATGATGTTCAAAAAACTGCTTTTAGGATGCGATACGGACATTATGAGTTCTTGGTAATTCCTTTTGGGCTTACGAACACACCAGCAATTTTTATGGACCTGATGAACTGAATCTTTAAACCTTACCTAGATCAGTTCGCAATGGTCTTCATGGATGATATATTGGTTTATTCGGGTTTAGAGGAAGAGCACGACTATCATCTTCGTGTTGTTCTTCAGGCCTTGAGGGAGAGTAGCTTTTTACTAAGTTCAGTAAATGTGAGTTTTGGCTCTATGAGGTGGCATTTTTGGGCCACATTGTTGCAGCGGATGGGATTCGTGTCGATTCACAAAAAATCTACGCAGTGGTAGTGTGGAAACCACCTAGAAATATCAAAAAAGTCTGTAGTTTTCTTGGGCTTGCCAGATATTATCGATGTTTTGTCAAAGGCTTTTCTATCATAGAAGCACCGATGGCCAAGTTATTACAAAAAGGGGTTCCGTTTGAGTGGAACAAGAAAAGTCAACAAAGCTTCGAGTAGTTGAAGGTTTATCTTACAGAGGCTCTGGTTTTGACACAACCCGAGCTGGGAAAGGATTATTTATGTTTAGTGATGCTTTGTTGAATGGGAATGGTTGTGTTCTCATGCAAGAGGGTAAGGTGGTAGCTTATGCCTTAAGAAAGATTAAGCCTCATGAACGGAATTACCCTACCCATGATTTGGAGCTTGTTGCAGTCATCTTCGCATTAAAGATTTGAAGGCATTATCTGTATGGGGAAAAGTGTTACATCTACACCAATCACAAGAGTTTGCAGTACCTCCTCACCCAAAGGGAGTTAAATCTGAGGCAAAGGCGATGGATTGAGTTGATAAAGGACTATGATTGCATCATAGAGTATCATCACAGTAAGGTCAATGTGGTGGTTGATGCCTTGAGTAGAAAGTTTATGTCAAATTTGAGAGCAATGTTTGCCCGGTTGAGGATGATCGAGGATGGTGGGTTGTTAGCTGAGCTTCATGTAGAGGCCACCTTAGTACAAGAGATTAAGAGGACGCAAGTGTTAGACGAAAAGTTGGTGGCAAATATTGAAATGGTTCAGAAAGGTGAGGCGTTCGACTTTGAAGTACAAAATGGTGGGATCTTGTAATTCAGGGACTGATTGTGTGTTCTAACTTTGGAGTGTCTGAGAGAGCGTATCCTGCGAGAAGCGCATCGTAGTCTATTTTCTGTGCATCCGAGAAGCAACAAAATGTATCAAGACCTTTGTCCTTTTTAATGGTGGCCTAGTATAAAAAGAGATGTATTCGAGTTTGAGACGAGATGTTTTGCTTGCCAGCAAGTTAAGGCCGAACATCAGGTTCCTTCAGGCTTGCTGAAACCCATTTAGATATTCCACAATGGAAGTGAGATTTAGAGACCATAGATTTTGTAACGGGATTGTCATTGACACAAAAGAAGCATGATGTCATATGAGTTATAGTGGATTGTTTGACCAAGTCTGCTCATTTATTGTCGGTGCGTATGAATTTTACGCTTGAAAGACTGGTCTGGTTGTACATCCAAGAGATAGTAAGGTTGCATGGAGTACCATCATCGATCATATCGGGTAGAGATCTGCGTTTGACGGCAAGGTTGTGAAAGAAGATACATGAAGCTTTGAATACCAAGTTGTACTTTAGTACAACTTTCTACCCTCAAACCGATGGTTAGTCTAAGAGAGTTATCCAGATTTTGGAGGATATGCTTTGATGTTGTATCATTGACTTTGGTAAGAGTTGGGAAGAGCAGTTACCACTTGCTGAGTTTGCCTACAACAACAACTTTCAGTCGAGTACCAAGATGTCTCCCTTTGAGGCCTCGTATGGACGAAAGTGTAGAACACCCTTGTATTAGACCGAGCTTAATGAGAGAAGGATTGTGGGGTCAGATTTGATCAGACAGACCAAAGAGAAAGTTCATATAATCAAAGAAAGGTTGCAAACAGCTTTTGATCATCAAAAAGCTTATGCAGACCGAAAGTGTAAGCACATTAAGTATGATGTTGGTGACAAGGTGTTCCTCAAGGTATCACCATGGAAGAGAGTGATCCGCTTTGGGCAGAAGGGTAAGTTAAGCCCACATTTTATTGGTTCGTATGAGATCTTTGAGAGAGTTGGACCCATAGCATATCGGTTAGCTTTACTTTCAGAGATGGAATGCATCCACAACATGTTCCATGTGTCTATGTTGAGACGTTATGATTCTGATTCTTCCCATGTTATTGCTCTTGAGGAGATTGAGATCAACACCAACTTGACCTACGAGCAAGAACTGATAAGAGTGTTGGAGAAAGGAGTCAAGGAGTTGCACAACAAAAGTATACCTCTAGTTAAGATGTTGTAGAGGAACCACGAGGTCGAGGAGACTACGTGGAAAGTCAAAAAGGACATGAGAAGGGTGTATCGACATCTATTTCCAAAAGGTAAATTTTAAGGATGAAATTTTCTTTTAGGAGAGGAGAGTTGTATCGTAACACCTCAGTTTTGGGTCTAGGAGTTTTCTAGGTTGATTAAACGGTCCGGTGGACTGGATTAGAGGATTCGAGATGTTTTGGGATCAATTTGAAATTAATATTTTTGAGTGAGAAAACAATTTGGAAAAATATCCTAAAATCACTATTTAATATGTAGATGATTTTGGTAAAATCAATTTTACAAAAAGAAGTTTCAAAAAGTGACATTTTGGGTCAGTGACCAAAATGTAAACTTTTAAAACTACTATTAGTGATTGTTTTGTAAAAGGGTCAAGACTTAGAATCTTTAAGGAGTTATTTGGCCAAAGTCTAATATCAGACTTTTCACCTTAATTGGCTATTTTTAAAAAGGTTTTTAAAGGAGTATAAATAGGCTTGGAGAATTAATTTCGTAATTAATTCTTAAAAATAATTTTACGTAACTTTCTTTAAAAGATTTTCTCTTAAATTCTCTACAGCCAAACACTATTTTCTACTTCAATTTTTAAACCCTCTCGACCCGGCCTGGACGCCCAACTGAACCAAGCAAGCCACATTAGGTTTACCGAAGCAAACTGGAGAAAGATTTTGAAAACCGGTTCATTTTTTTCTTTTATCTTGTCTAGATGCATATTATTAATCCTAAGTGATCATGCTTGCAGCGAATGAAGATACAAAGGAAACGGACCTCGAAAAGATAACCAATTGCATACAATACATTTTAGGGCTAAAACGTAAAACTGGTAAGCTAAAGGACTGTTACTAAAATTAGGGTAACCAATCCTCAATTAGTCGGATTACATCGGACCATATAAACTCAAGCAATTGCATTCACAATAATCAGGGACCGAAAAAAATAAATTAGAAACCTTCTAATCATCCAAATAACTGAAATAACAGTTTCCCGTATTAGTACACAAGCAAGTGCATCGGTACGCCTTGGCCACTTTGTAAAACTTAGATTCTAGTAGCTCAAAACTGTACCGGTTCAGCTACGCGTATCGGTAGACCTTGCCATTTTGCTTTTACCCATACCGAAACACTACCCCACGTACCGAAACGTGATGCCTAGATTAGCTTACCCATATCGAAACAGCTATCTCGTGTACCCGAAACACCATGCCTGATATAGCTTATCCGTACCAGTACGGGGATACGAGTTTCGATACGCCTGGACCCAAAATGTCCATTTTTGCTATTTTAACACAGTTTGATGATTACCATTAAACTTTAACCTGCTTCAAACACTCAAGCAACCTTACCAAGGATTGAACCTAATCATAGGAACACAAAACCATCATCAACTCATGGCAAACATGCATTAAAGGCAAACTATAGGCATGCTTCCTAAAACCACATTACCAAAAGTACCAAAACATATACCATACGCAAAATCCAGCAAACCAATCTTATTACAAGTCCAAAACAGCAATATAAACTTGCTTAAATATGGAGTTTAGCAGTCAAACCCTCCCAACAAAAAATTAAACCATATTGCCTTTATTACTACTTTGAATCTTAAACATACTTTGGTAAAACAAGATTGGAACTCCTTTCCTTGCTTTCTAGGTCCCCTTGTACTCAATTAATCTACATTGATGATAAAAAAGAGGGAGTAACCAATCATTACTTAGTGGGGAGAGCTCAAAACATAAAACATCATCTAATGCAATTTAAAATCATTTCAAAACCATCATGCCAATCTTTCAAAACATGCACTTAACATTTCCAAAATCAGCATATTAAACCATATGGACATGTATCATGAATTCCATAGCATAATCCCATATGCAATTCCCTCTACTTTAGCCTTCTCATGCATAACATCCCATATGCAAAGCTTAAGGAGTAAAACATGTTTCAATCACATTATACAAACCAATCCATCAATATGATACATTCAAAACATTATATTGGCTTTCAATTGGTCTATTACCATCTACATCATTTCCATAAATCAACTTTAACATCAAATACACGGATTTCCCAAGAGATTTCCCAATCTCTTACAGCTCAATGACATGAAGTTGTGCAACACATGCACTACCTCTAAACTGCCAAGGCTAATCCTCCAATTTGGAGTACACACACTCGATGCATCAACCTCTACAGCCCATGCCTGGAGTAAAAGCCATCTAAATGTTACCTCAATCCATCACTTGCCAATATAATCCATCACATGTTCAGAGTAAGTACCTCTTGTACTACCTCTACAACCACGGGCGACTTATTATAGTGCACTTTAAATCCTATGGTTGGCCAATTATAACCGATAACTTTTCCATATCATTTTCAATCCATCACTTGCCAATATAATCCACTTTTATAAACATACCTCACTGTTTTCATATGCATCATTCAAATTATTTCATCATGCATTAAACCATGCATAAGCCATGTTCATAAACATTCTTTAAAACCATGCATTACTTTCCAAATGCATCTAACATCATTTCATATCAATTTCCAGCATTAAACCATGCTCAATTTATGCATAAAACAGGAGGTAATCAATCATTAAACAAGTGCATTTCATAAAACGTTTGTCAACCGAAATCGAGAGAGAAAATAATGTATACTTACTTTTGAGCTTAAGTAAGCATTTCTACCTAAACTCATAAAACATCATTTCAAACACTCAAAATGCTTTAAACCATATTTTCACTCACCGACAAAGCAACACCTCTCTTGTCGAAGTCAAATCAAGCTCCTAGAAACCCCTCAACACCAAGGTTCACTTCTGGATTGTTTTCCTCTGTTACAAACACATCACAACAGAGGATCCAATGCATTATAATGCACCCAAACTCACAGCAAACAACAAATAACATTATCCAACTATAATCCTCCACAACACCACATCCTATCAACCGAAAACATCATCGATTCAACAAAACCCTCAACCCAGCCAACAACTACGAATCTCAACCTTCAAATAGCATCAAATAACATCTAACAACAACTCAAATCAACCTCATACCTCCAGCAAACAATAATCAACCACAACACCCCAAAATCTCTAAACTATAAATCTAACAAATTAGAGATTCTCTATATTTTGGGATTCTATCATTAAAACTCACTTCATTTACATATTAAACATCAAAATCAAGTTGTAAATCAATCCTTAACTCAACAAAACTAGATCAACTACGATTTCCATCATAAATCACCAATTAAACCATAAATCCGAGTTTAATTAATTAAAACCCAATGAAAATCATATAAAATGGATCAAGAACTTAGGAATTTCAATAAAGAACCTTTCTTTAGAGGAGAAGAACGAATTCTTACCTCCAATGGAGATTTCTCCCTTAATTGCTTGATAAAACATGAAAATCAAGATAGAAATAATAAGTGTTTGATGTAAAAGCTTTAGGAAATCAATTAGAAATCAAAAACTCTTTGAAATCTTGATTTTTACATGAAGAAATTGAAGCTGGAAATGTGTTTGGCTTGAGAGAATTTGAGAGAAAGAAGTTACAAAGTTTGTTACGTGAATTTTATTTAAAAGCTTAATTAAGATTAATTAATTCTCTCCACTATTTATAGATCTTAAAAACCAATTTAAAATAGTTAATTAAAGGGAGAATTCTGATGAAAGCCTTCAGGATAATTAGCTCCTTAAAGATTCAAAGTTTTGATCCAATTACAAAATAGTCACTAAAAATAGTTTCGCAAACTTTGCATTTTGGTCACTAAATCAAAATGTCATATTTACGAATTTCATTTTCCAAAATTGTTTTCACCAAAATCATTTATATATTTAATAATGATTTTAAAGTATTTTCCATATTTTTATCTCCCAAAAAATATTTAATTCAATTTAAATCTCGAATCCGACTCGAATATCTAATCCCGGTCCACCGGACTGACTAAATCACCCCAAAACTCCTAAGCCCAAAACCGGGATGTTACAACTCTCCCCCACTTAAGAAATTTCGTCCTCAAAATTTACCTGGAGGAAAAAGATACAGAAATTGCTCTTTCATGTCCGACTTACTCTCTCACGTGGCCTCCTCAACTTCTCGATGTCGATACAACACCATAACAATCTCTATCTTCTTACCATGAAGAAATTTACTGATGGTATCAAGGATCTCTATCGGTTCCTCATCATAAGACAAATCTGGCCTCAACTCAACATTCTCAACTGGCATAACATGTGATGGATCCGACCGATACCTCCACAACATCGAAACATATAACACATCATGAATCTTTTCCAACTCGGGAGGCAACTTTAACTGATAAGCCACAGGACCAACACGATCCAAAATCTCATAAGGCCTGATAAACCTCAGACTCAACTTCCCTTTACGCCCAAAGCGCATCACCTTCTTCCAAGGTGAAACTTTCAAGAGCACTTTGTCACCAACAACATGCTAAACTTCTCTACACTTTAAATCTATGTAGGATTTCTGTCGATCAGATGCCACTTTCAAGCGATCAGACACAAGCTTCACTTTCTCATTAGTGTCTTTCAAAACATGAGGCATAGAAATATACTTCTCCCCAACCTCAGCCCAACACAAAGGCGTACGACACTTCTACCATATAAGGCCTCATACGGTGTCATCTGAATACTCGCCTGATAGCTATTATTGTATGCGAGTTCCACCAAAGGCAAATGCTTTTCCAAGGTTCCTTGGAATTCAATAATGCAACACCTCAACATATCCTCTAATACTTGAATCACATGTTCAGACTATCCATCCGTCTGAGGATGATACGAAGTGCTAAAATGCAACCGAGTACCCAAAGCTCGATGCGAGCACTCCTAAAACCTCTTTGTAAATCTCGGATCTCTATCTAACACAATCGACTTGGGCATGCAACCTCACAACCTCGGCAATATAAAGATCAGCCAACTTACCCAAAGTATACGTCATATGCAACGGCAGAAAATGTGCACACTTTGTAAATCGATCAACAATCACCCAAATAGAGTCCTTTTTTAGTTGGTGTCAAAGGTAACCTCGACATAAAATCCATGGTGATCCTCTCCCATTTCCACTTCAGTATCCTCAACGGCTGCAACTACCCAGAAAGAAATTGATGCTCAGCCTTAACACGCTGACATACCATGCACTTGGCGACAAAATCAGCCACATCCTTCTTCAAACCAACCCAATAATACTCACCCTTCAATCCCTAATGCATCTTAGTACTACTAGGATGCATAACAAAAGGACTAGTATGAGCCTTGCTTAAAATGGTACGTCTCAACTCCTCATTGCAAGGCACCACTATCCGATACTTAAAACACAACACTCCATCTTCATTAAAATGAAAATCTGATGGTTTCCCATTCATGATATCCTTAACATGAGGTACCAACTCATCATCGTATAGTTGCTTCTCCTTTATCATTTGCGACAAGGGTGGCTTCATTTGCAACTCAGCTAACAAGCCTCCATCACGAGTTACACTCAACCGGGAAAACTTAGCTCTCAACTCAACCACAACTTTTCTCCTCAAAGCATCCGCTACCACATTCACTTTACCTATATGATATTTAATGGTCAAATCGTAATCCTTAAACAACTCTAACCATTGTTGTTTCCTAAGATTCAATTCCTTATGTGACATCTAATACTTCAAACTTTTGTGATTTGTGTACACGACACACTTCTCACCGTAAAGATAATGCCACCAAATCTTGAATGCAAACACTATTGCGGCAAGCTCAAGATTATGAGTAGGATATTTAGGCTCGTGCACCTTCAATTACCTAGATGCATAAGCCACAACCTTCCAACTTTTCATCAACACATACCCAACCCAACGTAGAATGCATAACTATACACCACAAACTCCTTTCCCAACTCAGGTTGAATTAAGATCGGAGCTTACGTCAAAGCTTTCTTCAACTTTTCAAAGGCTTGCTGTCGATCCTCCAACCACTCAAAATGAACATTCTTCTGCAACAACTTGGTCAAAGGAGCAACAATCTTTGAAAAACCATCCACAAACCGACGGTAATATCCAGCCAACCCAAGAAAACTATGCACCTCCGTAACTGACTTAGGTGGCTTCCAATTCACTATCGCCTCAATCTTCTGCGGATCCACACAAATTCCCTTGGACGACACCATGTGTCCAAGGAAAACCACTTTCTTCAACCAAAAATCACATTTGCTCAACTTGGCATACAACTAATTATCCAATAATCTCTGAAGCACAATCCACAAATGCTCATCATGATCTTTCTCGGTACCAATAATATCATTAATAAACACCACCACAAATTGATCCAAGAACTTGTGAAAAACCTGATTCATCATATCCATAAATGCAGCTGGTGCATTGGTCAACCCAAACGGCATCACCATGAATTCTTAATGTCCATACCTTGTACGAAAGGCAGTCTTTGGCACATCCACATCCTTCACCTTCAACTGATAATATCCTGATCTCAAACTGATCTTAGAAAATACCGATGCACTTTGGAATTGATCAAACAAATAATCAATCCATGGTAAAGGATGTTTGTCTTAATCGTCAACTTATTCAGTTGCCGATAATCGATGCACATTCTCATCGTACCATCCTTCTTCTTCACAAATAACACCGGCGCGTCGCAAGGTGAAACACTAGGTCTAATAAACCCCTGATCAAGAAACTTCTAAAGTTGCATCTTCAACTTCTAAACTTCAATAAGGCGCAAAAGACACCGAAGCCGTATCAACATACGTCTCAATTTTAAACTCCACCTCCCTATCCGGCGGCAACCACAGTAACTCTTCAGGAAAAACTCTCAAAAAATCACAAACTGTACGAATGTCCTGCACACGTACATCCTTAGGCTCAGGATTCATAACATAGGCCAAATACGCTTGACATCCAAGTTCCTACATTCAACTTATTTCCAAAGCTGAAACAAATTTAGACAGGAACTTTGCATTCTCGCCAACCACCAAAACTTCATAATCATCGGCAAGACGCAAGGATATCCGTTTGGTTTCAAAATCCATAACTGCTCTATGCTCGGACAACTAGTCCACCCCTAAAATTACATCAAAACTATGGAATGGCAATTCCATCATAAACACATGATCTTGCACCATCAGAGGACACCTATGTTATAACCTCCTAACCACAACCGTCTCACCCAAAGAACTAGTTACTCGGACACCAACATTCAAAATCTCAACAAGTAAATCAAGCAACTGTGTATGCTTACTCAAAATATACGAATGAGTGGAACAAGAATCAACCAATGAAAATAATGGCAAGGATTGCAAAGTAAAGGTATATGCAATCACATCGGTATCATTGCATCCCTCACGATTCTCATACACCCTCACGGGGCCTCTACCCTCTGGTTG
Organism: Hibiscus mutabilis; assembly: GCA_019671005.1. NCBI lineage: Eukaryota > Viridiplantae > Streptophyta > Magnoliopsida > Malvales > Malvaceae > Hibiscus > Hibiscus mutabilis. The sequence continues at coordinate 31,185,102 of CM033728.1, forward strand.
GATAGCAACGGTGTGTGCCACACTCCTACGCCCAACATCTCTTGGCTGGAAATGTCCTTAACCACGACCTCGACCTCTCGGTGTAACCATAGTAGGTGCAGGAGCCTGTGCACAACTCCAGCAAGTATTAGCTGCAACCGGTGCACGAAATGGACCAACTCATCCTGCCTGAGGACAATCACGTCTAACATGGTCTTGATATCCACAACACCAACAAACCTCAGAATGTCTCTTCCCACACTGAGCACAGTTTGGCATCCCACCTCCAAAACTCTACCCTAACTTTCATCTCCGTCCAAGCTCAGGTCGATGTCTCTGATCACGGTGCCTCTTATACTAGCCACTGCCAGCACTGTACTCAGTAGCTCTCTTACCAGAACTAGACCCTCCAACACGAGATGTCAAGCCCAAACTCTGCTCAATATCCTTCGCTTTCGAAACCAACACATCAAAGTCAAGATACTCTGCAGCTAACATATATGTCTTAACTTATTGCGCTAACCCATAACGAAATCGGTCGCAACGATGCCTCTTATCAGGTACCAACTCCGAAGCATACTGACTCGGCCTCACAAACTATATCTTATACTCAGATACCAACATATCACCTTGAACCAAGGCTACGAACTTGCATTTCTTCTCATCTAGGTATCTAACTCTGAGATACTTCTTCCTAAAAGTAGTTTGGAAGAATTCCCATGTCATATCGTCGGGCTCCATACCTACAATCACAGTAGTCCACCAACTATACGCATCTCCCTACAACAGGGATACAACACACCCAAGCTGAGGGGCATCAAAATAACCCATCTAATCCAATATACGATCCGTGCTGGCAAACCAATCCTTGGAAGCCTCAGGCGTCAACCCTGTAACATCCTTAATGTATACTCGTAGGCCGAATATACATTAAAGATGTTACAGAGTCGTTTAAAGAAATCCTGACTTATAATAATTTTTTATATATATAAATCTTGTCTTTATTAATCTAACCCTTTTCTCGACTTTTCTTGAAATCATAACTTATGTGTAGTTGGCTAATTTTGACCCTGAATTAGTTTGTAAAACATATTAAGTAGTTATTAAAATGATAATGCAATTCGGGGTAAAAAATTGGTTCATGACCTAGGCCCTTTCTTTATTTTAAAATCCTTATGCAATTACCAATAAATAAAATTTTAAACTGATTAAACACGATTTACTACCTTTTTAAGCTTACCGATTATTCATATTAACAAAGTAAGCTTCCTTTCTACTTTAGTTTATTCTTTCATATTACTAATACCTTATATTGCTTTCTCCATATATGATTCATCATTAAAACTGATCAATTATCTATCGTTTAATCTAATTTAATGTATTATATACTACCAGCAGATAAATAATTACATGCCCACTAGAGATTATCATAAGCTATAATATCTTACTGATGTTTTGCAGATTGAAGCTTGATCAGTATGCTCAACTCCTCTTCAAGTACTCCATCTTAACCTACGTATGAATCAAACACACGCTAAGTTTTCACTTAGTGATGCAATAAACAAAGTTAATAATAATTTAAACTTATTAAACTTTATGGCTACATTTATATAGCATGATATATGCCAATGCATTAACTTTTATGTTGGATTAGTGATAACTCACTATATTCTAATATCATAATATTTTCTTGTTTGTTCATTTATCGTAATATATCATTTATTCCTCAATGCAGGAACATACATATCATGTTACAAGCTAATGAATGTGCTTGTTCTATTTCTTTAACATCATATCACTACTTACCATTAATGTTAAACTTTTAAGTTTAAGTTACTTACCATTTTCATGCCTAATAACATAAGTTACCTCACATGTACTAACATATATCAAAAATTTTCCTTTGTCATGTAACCTGTAAAAATCAACATCTCATATACATATGTTAGGCATGGTAAGTCAATTCAATATTCTCAATAAATCTCTTATTTCCCTTTTGAGTCATATTAAGATTGCTTATACCAATTCTTTATACCTTTAGCCCAAGAATTTTATATAGAGAGAAACTTAAGTATGCGAGATCGGTACTCCCAGAGTACTAGTCACCGAAGTGACGATAAACATATAGACACATAAAGTGCCGGTAACATATAGACACATAAGTGTCAGCATCATATAGATAGATAATTGTCGATATCATATAGACACATAAGTGTCGACATCATATAGACACATAAGTGTCGGCATCATATAGACACATAAGTGCCGGTAAACATATAGATCCGAAGAACGGTGTGTAGCTACACGCAGTCCCAGACTGCTAGACCTCTAATGGCATGCCACTATACTGAAACTCTCTATAGTATAATTTTATGTATAGAGAGAAACTTAAGTATGCAAGGCCGGTACTCCTTGAGTACTAGTCACCGAAGTGACAATAACTTGTAGACATGTAAAGTGCCGAAAATATATAGACACATAAAGTGTCGGTAAACATATAGATCTGAAGATCGGTGTGTAGCTACACACAATCCTAGACTGCCAGACCTCTAATGGCATGCCACTATACTGTAACTCTCTATCATAAACTTGGGCAATAAATCCATATCAATAACTTGTAAATTATCATTTTGTAAATGATTCATATATCACCATTTTTCAATAATAACTTGCCATAATAGAACATAATAAGGCAGTTCGTACTCTATCATATACTAACCTTTTTCCTTTGCTTGTAAAACGTCATATAACTTATACAAAAACCATGTTATCATTTCAATAAAATCAAGTAAATAAAATTTTTAAAAGTGTACTAAAATACATTTCAAAACATATAAATGCACTCACCTTGGCCATTTATTAGCTTGCCTCACTGAGCTCAATTCGATCCTTTCTTTCATAGTACCTCGAACCCTCTTTTGATTCGGATCAAACTTCATTAATCACATGAATGTAAACAACAAATTGTTAGATTCAAATCTAACAATTTCTCAAACATGCTATCAAATCTAATTATTCGAATATACAGAATTTCCAAAATTTCCTTCCTTCCTTGAATTGTTCAAAAACTCATTGTGGTCCTTAGTGACCAATTTCAACTTCCATTAACCCCTTTCAAGCTTACTAATTAACCTTAGATACAAAATATATCAATTCTCATTTTCTGGCATATTGCACTACCTTCAAAGAAATACTTCTATAAAATAATTTACAACTCGGAATTCAACTCTGTTTGTTCTGAAAGAAACTAGATTCAATAAGCTTTTCACCCATATAATTTAATAGTCCGAATTCAACTTGTACGATTTATGGCGAATTTTCAAAGTCAATTACAGAGTTGGAATTCGGAACAGACTGGTGCTCTGTTTTCTGACCTTTTGTCACTTAAAAATTAATATCTTTTGACTCGAAACTCGAAATCAGTTTCCGTTTGATGGAAACGAAACTAGACGAACAAATCTTTACTTCAGTATAAATTTGCCATTTATCCATTTTTGTATAATTTATAGTGAATTTTCAAACTTACTGCCATAATCCAGTTTTCTACACAGCTTCCATAAATAAACTTCAAATTTTTATACTAACTTCTCCTTACTTCTCTACTTTTCAATTTAGTCCAATTGCTTGCTTTAAACCACCAACTCATCACCTTTTTCACCAAATAATTATTCAAAATAATTCTCCCTTATTTTTCATTATTTGAAATAGTCACTAAAATGCAAAGATAAGGATTCAAGCTTCTTAACTTTGCAAATTAGTCCTCAATTCAACATTACTACCTTAACTCCATCATTACAACTAAAAATCAGATTTAGCCCCCATACAAAACTTCATTTTCAATTTGGTCACTTAACTTTGACAATTTGTCAAAATGGTCACTAATTCGATTCAACATCAATTTAACATTATAACTTCAATTTCATGTCTCTAACATCATTAATAACATAAATACACACCAGAATCATAAAAATCAGATTTGGTCCTCTAACTTTTAAACTTTCCAAAATGGTCCATATACCTTTAACTTAGGGTTTTGCTTCCACATAACAATTCAAGCTTACTAGATCATTAATTCAACATTATAAACCCTAAATTAAACTTGAATCCATAAACCCTAATTATCTTCATAAAAATCAAAACATGTAGAACTTAAATCCCAACTCAATATCATGATTTTAACATCATACTAACTTGATTTCAACTTGAATTCAATCATGGAATCATAAAATCTCAAAAGCCCCAATTGATCCATAAACCCTAATTTCTTTCTCATGTAAAATCTCATCAATCAAGCATGAATTCCATGAATTATTGATATCAAAAGATAGAGCTTGAAGAGTAGAACAACTTTGCAGTTGAAGAGATTACCTGAAAACTGAGTTTCAGGGCTTGAATTGAGCTTGGAAAAATTCTCTTTCTTTCCCTAGCTTTCATGTTTTTGGATGGAAAGATGAACATTTTGTTCATAATTTCACCATTATTTTACACATATAACTATTAAATGAATATTAAATTCATTTAATAGTGAAATTACAATTTTACCCTTTTATCCAATGGTTGAGATTGATTTTATCATCAATCAAGGGCCAAGATTTAATCTTCCATTTCCTCTTTATAAAATTGCCCTTATAACTTTTTAAATATTTCAAAATTTCCATTGGGGCCAAATGACCAATTTGTCCTCCTACTAGTTTTTATTTACTAGTTTGCCATTCTTTTAAAAATTCAACTAAGTCTAGTTGGAATCCAACCAACTGTAATAAAATATTCATAAAATAGTATTTTATGACTTTTCCATGGCTTTTGGATCAGCCTCTGAAATTTCATTTCGATCCGATTTCTCGATATTCATAAAATACTTCTACTGCGATTTTCCTTTATCGAGCTGTCGGATTTATTCCAATAATTCTATATTTCCATATTCAGGAAATCCACAATATCATCTCATAAAATTTTCCTTTCCTAAGATCTTAGACTGAATTTTCTTAACTCATTCTATTTTACCGATACTTATAGAAAATCTTCATAAAATAAAATTTCTCTTAGAATTCCTTTATCGATAATCCATACGAATATTCTCTACTCTTACTGAGTCCAAAATATCGATCAGAAACACTTTTATGGGACCTTTCCGGAGGTCACCCATCTTAATATTTCCCTGGCCTGAGCACGTTTAACAATTTTATTCGATCCAAATTCGGTACCTTTTACTGCATCTTAATTCTTAAAACAGATATCAAGGTATTTATTTCAATCTGATTCACTCTTATACTTAATAAAATTACTTATTGGGGAAATTTACACTTTAGTCCCCAAACTTTTCCAAAGTTTATACTTTAACCCTAAAACTTTCAAAATTTATATTTTGGTCACTAACCAAAAATTTGGGGATATTACAAACCCTCTAAACTAGACCCCTTCCAGGCCACGTAAACACTCTAATGGTAAACCCGGATTAACAACATCAACTAGTGTTGGTGCAGGCACCTGCACTCCAGCCACTGTATCCTGAAACGCTCTCGTCATTGCCTGTATCAAAGGCGTCATATCACCTAACACTGGCCCAGCTGGCACAAGTGGTACTCGTTCCACACCCGCAGGTGGATTCGACGGAGGAGTCAATAGGCAAAGCATTATTCTCGTCACCCTGCCTCCCCACATTTGCATTAAAACATAATTCTCTCCTCGGTGGCATCATAAACAAAGAATCGAAGGCATGATAATACATCAAAAACAAAATAATTATGCCAACCTTTAGCAAGGATCTAAGACTTCCTTTTTGATTCAAAATCATTTTATAATAGTAGTAATAAGGAATTGTGTCCCAAATCATACCCCAGCATGGCATATAACATGTAATCAATCACCGTGTATGGCAAACAACATGAATCAGTCAACAGACGTATCAAACAACTTCCCAACAAATAGAAACTAACCATAACCCACTCCCAACAATCATAACCTGGCTGTGATACCACCAAATATAACCCTCTCGACCCAGCCTAGATTCCCGACCGAACCAAGCGAGCAACATTAGGTTTGCCGAAGCAAATCAAAGAAAGATTTCAAAAATCGGTCCATTTTTTATGTTATCTTGTCTAGATGCATATTATTAATCCTAAGTGATCATGCTTGCAGAGGATTAAGATATAAAGGAAACGGACCTCGAAAAGGCAACCAATTGCATACAATACATTTTAGGGCTAAAATGTAAAACTGGTAAGCTAAAGGACCATTACTGAAATTAGGGTTACCAATCCTCAATTAGTCGGATTACATGCGTGCATGTCAATTCTCAGCTTAATCTGACCAAATAAATTCAAACAATTGCATTCACAACAATCAGGGACCAAAAAGAATAAATCAGAAACCTTCCAATTATCCAAATAACTGAAATAATAGCTGCATGTATCGGTACACGAGCAAGTGTATCGGTATGCCTTGGCCACTTTGCAAAACTCAGATTCTAGTAGATCAAAATTGTACGAGTACGGCTACGCGTATCGATACACCTTGTCATTTTGCTTTTACCTGTACCGAAACACTACCCCGCGCACCAAAATGCTATGCCTAGATTGGCTTACCCGTATCAAAACGGCTATCCCGCGTACTGAAACACCATGCCTGATATGGCGTATCCGTACCGGTACGGTGATACACATTTCGATATGCTTAGACCCAAAATGTATATTTTTGCTATTTTAACACACTTTGATGATTACCATTAAACTTTAACACACTTCAAACACACAAGCAACCTTACCAAGGATTGAACCTAATCATAGGAACACAAAACCATCATCAACTCATGGCAAACATGCTTTAAAGGTAAACTATAGGCATGCTTCCTAAAACCACATTACCAAAAGTACCAAAACATATACCATACACAAAATCCAGCAAACCGAGCTTATTACAAGTCCAAAACAACAATATAAACATGCTCAAATAAGAAGTTAAGCACTCAAACCCTCCCAACAACAATTAAGCCACATTGCCTTTATTACTACTTTGAATCTCAAACATACTTTGGTAAATCAAGTCTTGGAACTCCTTTCCTTGCTTGCTAGGTCCCCTTGTACTCAATTAATCTGCATTGATGATAAAAAAGAAAGCAATCATTGCTTAGTGAGGAGTGCTCAGAACACAAAACATCATCCAATGCAATTTAAAACCATTTCAAAACCATCATGCCATTCTTTCAAAACATGCACTTAACCTTTCCAAAATTAGCATATTAAACCATATGCACATGTATAATGGATTCCATAGCATAATCCCATATGCAATTCCATCTACTTAAGCCTTCCCATGCATAACATCACATATGCATAGCTTAAGGAGTAAAACATGTATAAATCACATTATAAACACCAATCTATTACCATGATACATTTAAAATGTTATATTGGCTTTCAAGTGATCCATTACCATCTACATCATTTCCATAAATCAACTTTAACATCGGATACACGGATTTTCCAAGAGATTTCCCAATCTCTTATAGCTCAATGGGATGGAGTTGTGCAACACATGCACCATCTCTACACTACCAAGGCTAATCCTCTAATTTGGAGTATACACACTCGATGCATCAACCTCTACTGCCCATAGCTAGAGTAAAAGCCATCTAAGTGTTACCTCAACAACATTGGGGTTTACATGATCGAAGTACCTCTCGTACTACCTCTACAACCACGGGTGACTTATTATAGTGCACTTTAAATCTTATGGGCGGCCAATTATATTTGATAACTTTTCCATATCATTTTCAATCCATCACTTGCCAATATAATCCACTTTTATAGACATACCAAACTGTTTTCATATGCATCATTAAAATCATTTCATCATGCATTAAAACATGCATAAGCCATGCTCATAAACATTCTTTAAAACCATGCATTATTTTCCAAGTGCATCTAACATCATTTCATATCAATTTCTAGCATTAAACTATGCTCATTTTATGCATAAAACGGAAGGTAACCAATCATTAAACAAGTGTGTTTCATAAATCGTTTGCCAACCAAAATCAAGAGAGAAAATAATCCATACTTACTTTCGAGCTTAGGCAAGCGTTTCAAGCTCTACCTAAACTCCCAAAACATTATTTCAAACCCTTAAAACGCTTTAAACCATGTTTTCACTCACCGACAAAGCAACGCCTCTCTTGCCGATGTCAAATCAAGCTCATGGCAACTCCTCAACACCAAGGTTCACTTCCGAATTATTTTCCCCTATTTCAAACACATCACAATAGAAGATCCAATGCATTATAATGCTTCCAAACTCACAGCAAACAAAAAATAACATTATCCAACTATAATCCTCTACAACACCACATCCTATCAACCGAAAACATCATTGATTCATCAAAACCCTCAACCAAGAAAACAAATACGAATCTCAACCTTCAAATAGCATCAAATAACATCTAACAACAACTCAAATCAACCTCATACCTCCAGAAAACAATAATCAACCACAACACCCCAAAATCTCTTAACTATCAATCTAACAAATTAGAGATTCACTAGATTTCGGGATTCTATCATTAAAACTCACTTCATTAACATATTAAGAATCAAAATCAAGTTTTAAATCAATCCTTAACTCAATAAAAATAGATCAACTACAAATTACTCGATTTCAATCATAAATCACCAATTAAACCATAAACCTGAGGTTAATTAATTAAAACCCAATGAAAATCTTATAAAACGGATCAAGAACTTAGGAATTTCAATAAAGAACCTTTCATTAGAGGAGAAGAATGAATCCTTACCTCCAATGGTGATTTTCCCTTAATTGCTTGATAAAACATGAAAATCAAGATAGAAATAATAAGTATCTGATGTAAAAGCTTTAGGAAATCAATTAGAAATCAAAAACTCACTGAAATCTTGATTTTTACCTAAAGAAATTGAAGTTCGAAATATGTTTGGCTGGAGAGAATTTGAGAGAAAGAAGTTACAAATTTTGTTACGTGAATTTTATTTAAAAACTTAATTAAGATTAAATAGTTCTCTACACTATTTATAGCTCTTAAAAACCCATTTAAAATAGTTAACTAAAGTTAGAAATCTGATGAAAATCTTTAGGATAATTAGCTCCTTAATGATTCAATGTTTTGATCCATTTACAAAACATCCACTAAAAATAGTTTCGCAAACTTTGCATTTTGGTCACAAAATCAAAATGTTATATTTACGAATTTCATTTTCCAAAATTGTTTTCATCAAAATCATTTATATATTTAATAATGATTTTAAACTATTTTCCAGACTTTTATCTCCCATAAAAATATTTAATTCAATTTAAACTCAAATCAGACTCAAATCTCTAATCCCGGTCCACCAGACCAACTAAACCACCCCAAAACTCCTAGGCCCAAAACTGGGGCGTTACAAATTTTCTCAGGTAATAACTTGATTTAAATATTCTTTTATTCCCAAATGAATTCTTAATGATTTCCTAACAAAACCTGTTTGATTTGATCTTGTTTTCTTAAGAAAACTCATCCAATTAAGGGGAAAGCCAAGGTTAGAAGAGAGCTTCATTATTCTCCTCTAATATAAGGTTCTTTACTGAAATTACCAAGTTATTGTTCCTTTACATATGATTTCTAATAAGTTTTAATGATTTAGTTTTGGGAAATGGTTAAATCATGGTTTAATTGATGTTTTTGATTGATCTTCGTTATGGATCTGTTTTGTTGGGTTCTTGACTTGATTAGATCATAATATTGATATTTTATAATGTTAATAAGTTGATTTTTTAATCACTCATTTTTATCCGGTTTGTAAATATTGTTAACATATTAGTATAATAATTAATAAGGTATTATTATTGGATGTATACATGTTATATTATATGTTTACTATATATGTGATTAATGTGTATAAAATATGTGTGTAATATGTGTAAGCGCATGCATATTATACATACTATGTACGGTGTATGTGTGTCACATGTCACGTACGTTTTAATAGTTTATATATGTACTAGGGTGTATTTGGTTATATTTATTTTGTGTGTATAAGATGCATGTATATATGTGCTTGGGTGTATGTGATATATATGTGGTTTGCATGTGAATGTACTATGTATGTTTGTAGTATGTATAATGTGTATATTAATTAGGTGTGTGAACAAATATATGTATATGTGTATTTGAATGTTATATGATAAATACGTTAATTTGCATGTATGATTGTATGTACATAAAGTATATGTGTATATGTTATTATTGTTATTATTATTATTATTACTATTACTATTGGGTTTAAATTAAAAAAACAAACACAGATCTAAAATATAAAACTCAGAGCCCTATCAGACATCTAACCCTAATTATTTTGGGTATTTTTGTGCAGCTGATCCAAAACCGTTGGATCAAGCGTTGATCCAACGGTCGTGATTGAAGGGAGATGCCCATCCAAATGTCACGTGAAGGCCACGATCGGGCCTGCCAGCTCCCTACGCGCGCGTATACCGCACGCGCGAGACTCCTCGGATTCCCTAGAGGCCACATGTCGTCATCTCGCAAGGTCTCCCACCCCAAGATCAGATCCTGGCCCTCCATACAACAAAGCATCCCAACTGTTGGATCAAATCATATCCAACGGCCGAGAACGAATCTGGGCGAATGGTCACCTCTACCATGCCGGCCCTCAACCACCATGCCAGGGATATCACCAAAAATAAAGAAAACCAAATCTGTCAATTACAAAATCGGACAAGAGAATACATGTGTACTTTTTGTACTTTATTTTCTACCAAATATGATCAGAAAAGAAAGATATATCGAAATCAACCAAAAATTGTAAAAGGGGGGGATTTTATCTATCAGTCGATTTCAAAAAAAACACAAAAGGAATACAAAGAGTTTCAGTGGTAACTTCTTGTTTTCTTGCTCTCATTCATTTCATGCATGTAAAATAAATGTTCAGAAAAAGCCAAAAGAGAAGTTCTTTTACCTTTGTCGTGTGTATTTCGTCGTGATGAACCCATGGGTGAGCCATGTTTTTTTCTATTCGAAATAATAGCAGAGGTTTTTGTGGAATTCTAAAAGGGATCTCTGTTTTTTTTAGTATTACATTGTTGAACGACCGATGTCTAGGATGGCTTGAGGTGGCCAAACAGCTGAACCTCGCCTGAGACCGGCGGAGTGTGGCAGTTCCAGTTTCCTGGGGTGGTTATTTTTTGGAAACGGGGTAAGGAGAGAGCTCTCTCTCCCTTTAGGATTTTGAAAAATGAAAAAATGAAGTGGGGGCTGATATGTTGGTTTTATAGACCAAAAAATAAAACCTTTAGGGTAAATAACGTCATAAATCCCCCCGCATTCTGGGAATTTTCGTTTCTGTCTTGTCGCATGGGATATTTGCAGCCCCAGTCCCTCTCCTTTCCTAAAATCTTTCAATTTAGACCCCAATTTTAACCGAATCAGTTTCAAAGAGGTAAAATTATGCCTAAAATCTTCCCGCATTTTTGAGTTTTGCGTTTTGGGCTTGCCCCTTGATCATTTTACATACCTGGTCCTTTTAATTTTTGTTCAGTTTATAATCCCATCCCCAAATCGTGTTTCTAGCTGTTTTTAATTTCAGCTTCAGTTTTAATTCTATTTCATTTCAGTCTCACTTTGTATTTAAGTATTCGTGTCTTTTTTCTTTATTTATTTATTTATGTTTTCTCCATATTTACGTGGTTAATTATTTGTGTGTCGTTTATAGCGTATTTATTTATGTTTTTGAGTATGTTATCGTGATTTTACGTTCTAATTTAGTTTGATAGTATACATGCCTATTTTATGTGTTTTGGTTTAATTTGTGTATCATGTCCACACGTTAGCATGTTCGTGTTTGTCTCGTTTTTGTGATATCATGTTTTTTGATCTTTTAATTCTTTTGCTCATCGTATATATGTTTATTTTAGGTGTTGTCCTAGTTCCTTAGCATGTAGCAAGTTTGTGTATGCTAACATAAATTTCTGTATACTTGTTGTTTTCTTTTAGGTAACATATTAGTGTATTTTTGATGTTTTTATTTTATTTTGAAGTGTGCAAATTTGTCATATGTTAAGTTTTGATGTGTTACCATGACATTAGTGTTTTATTAATTAGGCACGTTTAGTTTAGCTATTTATCATGTCTAGGTGCTCCTTTATGTTTTTTATTTTGCATCTTAGGTTGCATGTTAGTGTGATTCTTTGTTATGTATGATGCTATGTTTTTAATTTATGTATGCTTGGTGTCACATGTTTAATATCTAGTTAGTCATTTGCGTTAACTTGTATATTATGTGTTGTTTTCTTTTGCACTACAGGTTGCTCTTTATGGTGATCTGATTTATCATGTATGATTTTTATTTTAAGTTGTGTCATATGTCAAATATTGCTTTTTTCGAAGCATGTTGCTTAGATTTAAATAGTTAAATATCATGTTACATGTATGCCATGCATTTGGAGCGTTTGTGATTGTATAGGTTCAAGTATGTTAAGGTTAATTAATTTAGTCTTGAAAGTATATTTTTTGTTCATGCTCATATTTTTGTTTTTATTACGATATGTTAGGTTTTATGTCCAAGTGTTTTTATTTTATTTATTTTGTAATGTTCACATTTTATGTTTTAATACCTTGTCAATGCAAATGTATGTTTCCGAATTATTTTTCTAAGATTGCATAATGGAATATAAATTGTCAATGAGGTGCCCTTTTATCCGAGCATAAATGGGGCCAGTATCAGGCGTAGTGATAGTGGTTGGGTGTTTACTCTTGGATAACGGGGCCTTTAAGATTCACTCGCACTTATAACCGAATCTTAACTTAATCGTCACTTTGATCCGAAAAATCTAATATTAATAAAGCGGTAATTATTAAAGTACCAATTTTGGGCAGTGTGGGGGTGCTAATCCTTCCCCATACATAACCGACTCTCGAACCCAATAGTTTTCAAATCTCTGGTTTTATGGTGTCTGGCTTACCTAAGTGGCCGGTGGCGACTCCAATTTCTAAATAAAACACAGTTTTTTAAAACCCCCACGGAATAAACATTTTATATCCGAAAAACCACAAACACTTCGAAAACTCATTTTTTAGCGTAAAAGGACATCGCTACAAAAGGTGACTCCACTGGGGAATATTTTTGTTTTTTTAAACAAAAAAAGAGAGTCAAGCGTTTTTCAAATAATTACCGCTTTAATAATATTAAACTTTATGGATTGAAAAGAAGATTAAATTAAATTTTGGTTATAAGTGCACGTTTCTTTTAACGCATTTAAAATTTGGCATATAAACCCGTCCTTTTAAGTGGGGGAAAATGCTAATGCTTTCGTGGAGATATCGTTCTCCCGTGTAGGCCCTAGCAAGTATCCTTCCAGGCTGAGTACCTTATGCTTTCGTAAGGATATCGTTCCTTCGTGTAGGCATAAGCGAATGGGTCCCCCTGAATTGAACCCAGTTGAAAGGAGCCTATAATGGGTGATGATCGCGGGCCTTGCTACTCTTAGTAGAGGACAGCGACGACAATTCGGGTACCTCCTAGAACCAAAACTGCATGTAGAGAACACACATAGAAACCAACCTTGTTAGAGCCATGTGGATAACCTTGGTGTCTTAGATGGAATGTAAATAGGATTGCCTTGTTTGTTTATCGCATTTAATTTTCCCTTTTATTATGTATTTATCATTTTTGTCCGGTACTGACTTGTTTTCTTTTTTGTTTTGTTTTTTTGCATATCATCGCATTCGTATTACACAGGGCATTGATTCCCGAGTGGTTTCTCCCATAATAGAAGATTGTCCATGATGGACCAAAGGTTCTTTGACCTGAAGGAAGGGGGTCCAGTTCTAGAGTTCCATCCCGAGACTAGGCCAGGGACAGTAGAAGAAGGATCGTTCAAGGACTCAAGAACAGATTCGGTAAGCAGTGTCAGTTTTGGTAACAAGCAAGCTGAAATACAAGAACTAAAGAAGCAGATGAATGCTATGATGAAAGGCAAGCAGCATGTCGAACTCAGAAAAGACTCGATCGAGGATCAGAATGGTCAGAATGTCGAGACATACAACACCCTTAAATATGATAAATCGAATCCCTTTGTGATCAATCTCAAAATGCAGACAAGTAGCATATCTGGGGTAGATACCAAGGGAACAAAGGCAAAACCAGGGGATGCTTGAGAATCCAATGACATCAAAAGGCATTATCCTATACCCATGAGATACACCGAGTTACTTCCGTTGCTTGTCGAGAGGAGCCTTATCATACCAGTGAACTCTGTACCAAGGAAACCTCCTTATCCGAAGGGTCACAACGGTCGTGTCTAGTGCAGCTACCACAGAGGCAATTCGAGTCATCACACTGAAAATTGTAGGGCCCTAAAGGACAGAGTTCAAGATCTTATCAGAATGGGAGTTTTTGGTTTCGAAGACGAACAACCCCGATTCTACAGTAGGCCAGTCGTTGCCCGAGGGGCAAAGTCGAAAGAGGGTCAATGCCCAGCCCAAGGTTTGGGTAACACAGAAGTGGGTCACTCAAGCGGGATAAATTTAGGAGTCAAGAATAAAAGCGTCTCAGAAGATGAACTTGCACCCAAGTACGGCCAGCTCGAGCATGAGAGGTACGATCTGAGCGAAATTGAAGAGTGTACAAGACGAGTACCAAAAGCTGCACTATGAATTCAAGAATGTCGGTATGGGTGACACTGCTGAAGAGTGGATCAATGGTATCATTCAGTTGAGGAACGGTTCAGAATGCTAGAAGCAGAAATGCAAGAATAGTAAGAATAAAGTCAGATCATTATCACAGAAGCTGGAAGAAGCTGAGAGCCAACGTGACATTCTCCAAAGTGAGTTGGAAAGCAGTCGGGCCATGGACGATATCCTGAAATCATGTCTGCAGCAGGAAATAGAGGAATCACAAGCCTTTCAAATAGAAAATGCAGCACTCAAAGAATATATAGCGAGGCTCAAGACTTCTTTACGTACCAGCGAGATCAGTGTTGGGGCAGTGACCATTAAGCTACAAAAGGTCGAGCAAACAATACATGAGAAAGACTGAGACATGAAGATCATTATATCTCAAGCCCGACAAGTAGCTCAAGAGGTAGCAGACTTAGCCGATGCAGTAGTGCCGATAAGCCAGAATATGGATCCAGCATTGGACCATGCAGGAAAGCTGACATGACTATTGAATAAGATCAAGAAATTAGGTGCCAAGGCTCACCGCTATCTGTAAACCCCTAATACCAGATGTAATGAAACCTTTTGGTCTGAATGAAAGATTTTTCTATAGGGACAAATCACTTGCGAAATCAATGCCTTATTGCATTCATGCATTGCATTTGCATCACGTCCTTTGCATTGTTTAATAGTTTTATCATTGCATTGCACTTTATCATTTAATACTTGGGGTTCGATGGCAGAATTAGTTAGAAATGGAACGAACTGAAGAGTCGAGGCTTGACCAGCTAGAAGAAAGAATCAATAAAGAGCTGAAGAAGAGGGAAAAGATCAATGTTTTTAATACGAGGGAACTCTGCCTAGTCTCTGATTTGGTCATTCCTCTGGACTTCAAGGTTCCCAGATTTGCGCAGTATGACAGAACTAGCTGCCCGAAGATTCACTTAACCATGTTCTATAGAAAAATGGAGGGATACATGAGGAATGAAGAGTTGTTGATCCACCACTTCCACGATAGCCTGACAGGACCTGCAACAGTGTGATTTAACCGTTTGAACAGAAACCAAGTTAGGTCATGGGGTGACCTCGCTAATGCCTTCTTGAGTCAATACAGACATGCTTTAGATTTAGCGCCCTGTCGTCAGTTTCTTCAAAATGAGAAAATGAGACCAAATGAAAGCTTCAGGGAATATGCATTAAGGTTGCGATGTTTGGCGACCCAAGTTTAGCCTCCTATAGCGGAAGAAGAGTTGACTCCCTTGTTCCATGCAATGCTTCCCTCCCCTTTCTTTGATGTGATGTTAGAGAAATCGAGAAACAAATTTCAAGATTTCATGACGATTGGAGAAAGGATAGAATACGCAATCAAAGAAGGAAAATTGGGGTCTAAGTCTAAGGACCGAATCAAAAATAAGATAGATAAAGACGAAAAGGTAAATGAGTGTCATCTCCAGGGTTCGTGTGGCCGTAAAAGAAGAAGACAAACTAACACATCGGGGTCATCAAGGAAAATTCCTCGGATGAACGCAAATTTGGAAGTGTTCAGAACATCTATCTCAAACATTTGGCCTCATTCGGATGAACACAAACTATCTTGCTACTAGGCCGATGAAGATTGCACCTGATTCATCTGCCCATAGTTTTAACTCGAGTAGCACATGAGAATTCCATATGGGGGCATCAGGGCATCCCACCAGAAAATGTAGACCTTTATTGGAGGAAATCAAGAAGTTGATCAATGATGGAACCGTGACACAAGAGCTGATCCAGCAATGGATGACCAAGGATGAGGGGCAAGTCTGCATAGTACTGAGTAAGCCAGAGATATCTCTACATTAAAAGACTTCCCTGAAGTAATACAAGGAATCAACTTTACCACCTATAGCCCACATGTGGTAAAGATCTTTTGTGAATGGGCATGTTTGTTGATTTTTATTCCAATGAAGAATGTGTTCCGCTTACAATACAATGTTCTCGAAAGCACATAGATATATATTTTCTCGCCGTTGTAGGACACTGGATATCAATTGCAAGATGTGACATTAGATGGATGTTGTGACAACGATGAGGTGTGATCTTCCCTACCAGACTCTGGTCAGCAAAGAGAGATTACTACTCTTTGGATGATGTTCAAGGACGAAAAAGCTCCAAATGTCAACCATGTATAGTTGCTTGAAATTGAAACTCTAGGCATAATCTTCTAGGTAGTAACGAAGTAAAAATAAGAATTAAAAAAGGGGAAGAATTGAAGAAAAAAAGAAGAAGAAAGAAAAAGAAAGAAAGAAAAAGAGAAAGAAAAAGAAAAGAATAATAAAAAGCACTCATATGTTCGAAACCTGGTAATAGGCTTGTTCGGATAAGAGTGTGGGAATTTTGGGGCACTCCGCTGAAGCGATAAGGTGGAGATATATCATCCAATTCAAGAAACCTTAGCTTCATGAGTGATGGTAATATTTTCAAATCGTGACTATGCCGAGTAACTTGGGGCAATGTTGTTTGCTTCATCGTTGTCCTCAAGACAAAGGGCTGTGATGAATTGATTTCCTCAAATAATGATAAAAGCATAAAAAATAAAAAAGGAAAAAGAAAAAGAGAAAAGTAAGAAAAAAGGGAAAAGAAAAAGGAGGAGAAAGGAAGATAAAAGAAAAGAGAGAAAAATAGATGATGGCATAGGTAAAATTAAAACTCGCACCACCTAGAACTCTATTCTTAGAGTAATATTTCTGCGCTCGAGTGGTCATACAAGCCTACCCTTTTTGGGGGCAGAGCAGGTAATGATAATTGAGAAAGAGCAGTATTCTACAGCAACAAGGTAATCATGAGGATGAACCGAGTCACCAGGGAAGACTTTACATCCTTGAATTACTGAGTGGTTGAATCTAAGCCGCTCTTGCACTTGATGTCCAGAGCTCCTATGTTGTCTTTTCAAGATCCTGTATGTTAATCTAAATGATACCCTTCAGTGGAATGCCAATCAACAAATTGACAAGCTAAAGCAACCAAGATTTCCATGTATTACTTCAGGGACAAGATCCATAACACAAGGTTACAGATATTATTGGAGCACCTAACTAGAAACGACCCCACAATGCATAGAATAAAGATGATGACAGGAGCATAGGTGTCTGACAGCTCATGAACAAGAAGTGGGTTTCAGCCATGATGCTTTGGTTGGTTCAAGAAAATGAAGGACGAAATAGGACAAGAATGAGCTTACAAAGTATGGGGGATGGTAAAAGGTAAACATTGAGTCTCTAAAGGATTAAAGCACAGGGATCGAGAAATGGTTCTCGTCAAGAGGCAACAAGAAGATTGAGGTTAAGTTTAGAATATAGAAGCATTTTGCTCACCCCGATGATGAAACTAACAAATACTCAGAATGTTGAGCCAAATGAGTTGGGAGGTAGCCGAGTTCATGATCGAGTGGGGCAATGCAGAATAGGAAGAATGGTAAGAATCTCTGCACATGCATGATATAGAGTTTGTTTATGAAGCGGGCAGAGACCCCGAAGAATAAAGGCAGGTGCTCGTGCAAAAGAACAAGAGCGGGTACTCATTTAACAAAAATTGACAGAAATGAAGATCAAAACTGAGCATACTGCAAAAGAAAGGAAACGGAGAAATCTGAAGAATGACTTTTCAGGGCATATGATTTTAAAACATGTCTAAAAATAAAAAGAAAAAGAAAAAGAAAAAGAAAGAAAAGAGAGAGGGAATTATATCGCGAAAGGGTTAAAAGACATGAATCAGATAAATAACTGATCAAAGGACATACTGCAACAAGAGATAAGGAAAGAAGTCTGAGAAATAACCTTCCAGGGCATAAGACTTTAGAACATAAAAATGATGATAAAAAGAAAAGAATGAAAAAAAGAAGAAGAAAAAAAAGAAGAAAAATTAAGAAAAGAAAAAGAAGAAAAATTAAGAAAAGAAAAAAGAAACAAGAAAAAGAGAAGAAGAAGGAGAAGAAGAAAGCACGACATTGCATGCATCATATAGATAGAGGCATGTCAATTTTTGCTTGTTCCTAGACAGGTATTTGAAGAACTGTCAAAGAATTTACTAAAGAAAAGAAAGATCGGCAACCATAGCGGCATGAGGCCCAGATGTTAAATCCTTTGGGTCATTGGTAAGTCCTTCGGGCAAGGTGTTAAGTCCTTCGGGCCACCAGTAAGTCTTTCGAGCACGGTGATAAATCATTCGGGTCATCAGTAAGTCCTTCGGGCATGATACGACAGCATTAGTAGCATGAGTCCAGAAAGATCGGCAGCCATAGCGGTGTGAGGCCCAGATGTTAAATCCTTCGGGTCATCAATAAGTCTTTCGGGCACGGTGTTAAGTCCTTTTGGCCACCTGTAAGTCTTTCGAGCATGGTGATAAGTCCTTCGGGCCATCAATAAGTCATTCAAGCATGATGCGACAGCATTAGTAGCATGAGTCTAGAAAGATTGGCAGCCATCGCGGCGTGAGGCCCAGATGTTAAATCCTTCGGGTCATCGGTAAGTCATTCGGGCATGGTGTTAAGTCCTTCGGGCCACCAGTAAGTCTTTCGAGCACGGTGATAAATCATTCGGGTCATCAGTAAGTCCTTCGGGCATGATACGACAGCATTAGTACCATGAGTCCAAAAAGATCGGCAGCCATAGCGGTGTGAGGCCCAGATGTTAAATCCTTCGGGTCATCAATAAGTCTTTCGGGCACGGTGTTAAGTCCTTTTGGCCACCTGTAAGTCTTTCGAGCATGGTGATAAGTCCTTCGGGCCATCAGTAAGTCATTCAAGCATGATGCTACAGCATTAGTAGCATGAGTCCAGAAAGATTGGCAGCCATCGCGGCGTGAGGCCCAGATGTTAAATCCTTCGGGTCATCGGTAAGTCATTCGGGCATGGTGTTAAGTCCTTCGGGCCACCAGTAAGTCTTTCGAGCATGGTGATAAATCCTTCGGGTCATCAGTAAGCCCTTCGGGCATGATGCGACAACATTAGTAGCGTGAGTCCAGAAAGATCGACAGCCATAGCGGCGTGAGGCCCAGATGTTAAATCCTTCAGGTCATCGGTAAGTCCTTTAGGCACGGTGTTAAGTCCTTCGGGCCACCAGTAAGTTTTTCGAGCATGGTGATAAGTCATTCGGGCCATCAGTAAGTCATTCGGGCATGATGCGGCAGCATTAGTAGCGTGAGACCAAAAGGAACGGCAGCCATAATAGCGTGAGGCCCAGACGTTAAATCCTTTGGGTCATCGGTAAGTCCTTCGGGCACGATGTTAAGTCTTTCGGGCCACTAGTGAGTCTTTCGAGCATGGTGATAAGTCCTTCGGGCCATTAGAAAGTCCTTTGGGCATGATGCGACAGCATTAGTAGCGTGAGTCCAGAAAGATCGGCAGCCATAGCGGTGTGAGGCCCAGATGTTAAATCCTTCGGGTCATCAATAAGTCTTTCGGGCACGGTGTTAAGTCCTTTTGGCCACCTGTAAGTCTTTCGAGCATGGTGATAAGTCCTTCGGGCCATCAGTAAGTCATTCGGGCATGATGCGGCAGCATTAGTAGCGTGAGACCAAAAGGAACGGCAGCCATAATAGCGTGAGGCCCAGACGTTAAATCCTTTGGGTCATCGGTAAGTCCTTCGGGCACGATGTTAAGTCTTTCGGGCCACTAGTGAGTCTTTCGAGCATGGTGATAAGTCCTTCGGGCCATTAGAAAGTCCTTTGGGCATGATGCGACAGCATTAGTAGCGTGAGTCCAGAAAGATCGGCAGCCATAGCGGTGTGAGGCCCAGATGTTAAATCCTTCGGGTCATCAATAAGTCTTTCGGGCACGGTGTTAAGTCCTTTTGGCCACCTGTAAGTCTTTCGAGCATGGTGATAAGTCCTTCGGGCCATCAGTAAGTCATTCAAGCATGATGCTACAGCATTAGTAGCATGAGTCCAGAAAGATTGGTAGCCATCGCGGCGTGAGGCCCAGATGTTAAATCCTTCGGGTCATCGGTAAGTCATTCGGGCATGGTGTTAAGTCCTTCGGGCCACCAGTAAGTCTTTCGAGCATGGTGATAAATCCTTCGGGTCATCAGTAAGCCCTTCGGGCATGATGCGACAACATTAGTAGCGTGAGTCCAGAAAGATCGGCAGCCATAGCGGCGTGAGGCCCAGATGTTAAATCCTTCAGGTCATCGGTAAGTCCTTTAGGCACGGTGTTAAGTCCTTCGGGCCACCAGTAAGTTTTTCGAGCATGGTGATAAGTCATTCGGGCCATCAGTAAGTCATTCGGGCATGATGCGGCAGCATTAGTAGCGTGAGACCAAAAGGAACGGCAGCCATAACAGCGTGAGGCCCAGACGTTAAATCCTTTGGGTCATCGGTAAGTCCTTCGGGCACGATGTTAAGTCTTTCGGGCCACTAGTGAGTCTTTCGAGCATGGTGATAAGTCCTTCGGGCCATTAGAAAGTCCTTTGGGCATGATGCGACAGCATTAGTAGCGTGAGTCCAGAAAGATCGACAGCCATAGCGGCATGAGGCCCAGATGTTAAATCCTTCGGGTCATCGGTAAGTCCTTCGGGCCACCATTAAGTCTTTTGAGCATGGTGATAAGTCTTTCGGGCCATCAATAAGTCCTTCGGGCATGATGTGGCGGCTTTAGTAGTTCAAGTCCAAAGATATCAACAACCTCGTGAAAAAAATAGAAAGGAGAGAGAAGAGAAAAAGAAGAAAAAAGAAAAAAGAAAAAAAAAGAAGAAAAAAGAAAAAGAAAAAAAAGAAAAAGGACAAAAAGAACAGAGACAGAAGCAAAAAGAAAAAAGGAAAAAGGAAAAAGAAGAAAAAGGAAAAGAGAAAAGAAAAATCGAAGACAAAGGTTATATAAAGGAGAAGCCTACGTTTTCGAGCCCCAGTGAAAGGCTCCATATAGGAAGAGCCCTAACTCCAGAATTTCAAAAAAAAAGTGAAGAAGTTCTATATAGGAAGAACTTATGAGCCTGAAGATGCGGCCAAGGAAAAGCGGAGAGTTCCAGAAGAACACGTGATTCCGAAGTCGTGAGCAGGGGAGTTGGATAAAAATGAGTGCTTTTGGTCTTTGCTTTGTTCTCGTTTCACGAGAACAAGCAAAGAGGGGCAACTGTAATCACTCATTTTTATCCGGTTTGTAAATATTGTTAACATATTAGTATAATAATTAATAAGGTATTATTATTGCATGTATACATGTTATATTATACGTTTACTATATATGTGATTAATGTGTATAAAATATGTGTGTAATATGTGTAAGCGCATGCATATTATACATACTATGTACGATGTATGTGTGTTACATGTCACGTACGTTTTAATAGTTTATATATGTACTAGGGTGTATTTGGTTATATTTTTTTGTTTGTATAAAATGCATGTATATATGTGCTTGGGTGTATGTGATATATATGTGGTTTGCATGTGCATGTACTATGTATGTTTGTAGTATGTATAATAGGTATACTAATTAGGTGTGTGAACAAATATATGTATATGTGTATTTGAATGTTATATGATAAATACGTTAATTTGCATGCATGATTGTATGTACATAAAGTATATGTGTATATGTTATTATTATTATTATTATTATTACTATTACTATTACTATTACTATTACTATTACTATTACTATTACTATTACTATTACTATTACTATTACTATTACTATTACTATTACTATTACTATTACTATTACTATTACTATTACTATTACTATTAGGTTTAAATTAAAAAAAACAAACATGGATCTAAAATATAAAACCCTTTTATAATAGCAGTCCAAGTCTACATGATGTTACAAAAACCCAAAAAATATAACATGGTTTACAAGACCCATCTAGCCCAAAACCCTAAGCCCTATCAGACATCTAACCCTAATTATTTTGGTTATTTTTGCGCAGCTGATCCAGAACCGTTGGATCAAGTGTTGATCCAACGGTCGTGATTGAAGGGAGATGCCCATCCAGATGTCGCGTGAAGGCCACGCTTGGGCCTGCCAGCTACCCACGCACGCATATGCTGCACGCGCGAGACTCCTCGGATTACCAGAGGCCACGTGTCGTCATCTCGCAAGGTCTCCCACCCCAAGATCAGATCCTGCCCTCCATACAGCAAAGCATCCCAGCTGTTGGATCAGATCAGATCCAAGGGCCGAGAATGGATCTGGGCGAATGGTCACCTCTACCATGCCGGCCCTCAACCACCATGCCAGGGATATCATCAAAAACAAAGAAAACCAGATCTGTTAGTTACCAAATCGGACAAGAGAATACATGTGTATTTTTTGTACTTTATTTTCTACCAAATATGATCAGAAAAGAAAGACATATGGAAATCAACCAAAAATTGTAAAAGGGGAGTTTATCTATCAGTCGATTTCAAAAAAACACAAAAGGAATACAAAGAGTTTCACTGGTAACTTCTTGTTTTCTTGCTCTCCTTCATTTCATGCATGTAAAATAAATGATCTGAAAATGCCAAAAGAGAAGTTATTTTACCTTTGTCGTGTGTGTTTCACCAGCGATAAACCCATGGGTGAGCCATGTTTTTTTCCATTCGAAATAATAGCGAGGTTTTGTGGAGTTCTAAAAGGGGTCTCTATTTTTTTGAGTATTACGTTGTTGAACCACCGCGGTCTAGGATGGCTTGAGGGGGCCAAACGGTTGAACCTCGCCTGAGACCAGCGGAGTGCAGCGGTTCCAGTTTCCCGGGGTGGTTATTTTCTGGAAACGGGGTAAGGAGAGAGCTCTCTCTCTCCCTTTAGGATTTTGAAAATGAAAAAAAATGAAGTGGGGCTGATATGTTGGTTTTATAGACCAAAAAATAAAACCTTTAGGGTAAATAACGCCATAAGTCCCCCCGTATTCTACGAATTTTCGTTTCTGTCTCGCCGCATGGGATATTTGCAGCCTCAGTCCCTCTCCTTTCCTGAAATCTTTCAATTTAGCCCCCAATTTTAACCAAATCAGTTTCAAAGAGGTAAAATTACGCCTCAAGTCATCCCACGTTTTTGAGTTTTGCGCTTTGGGCTTGCCCCTTGGTCATTTTACATTCATGGTCCTTTTAATTTTTGTGCAGTTTATAATCCCATCCCCAAATCATGTTTCTAGCTGTTTTTAATTTCAGCTTCAGTTTTAATTCTATTTCATTTCAGTCTCACTTTGTATTTTAAGTATTCGTATCTTTTTTTTTTATTTATGTTTTTTGCATATTTACGTGGTTAATTATTTGTGTGTCGTTTATAGCGTATTTATTTATGTTTTTGAGTATGGTATCGTGATTTTACGTTCTAATTTAGTTTGATAGTATACATGCCTATTTTATGTGTTTTGGTTTAATTTGTGTATCATGTCCACACGTTAGCATGCTCGTTTTGTCTCGTTTCTCTGATATCATGTTTTTTGGTCTTTTAATTCTTTTGCTCATTGTATGTGTATACATGTGTTATGGACTGTTTTGTGTATGAATGTAACTATGGTGGACTGTGTGTATAAATGTAAATATGGTGGATTGTTTTGAAGGATAAAAATGTGTATACATGTGTTATGGACTGTTTTGTGTATAAATGTAAATATGGTGGACTGTTTTGAAGGATAAAAATGTGTATACATGTGTTATGGACTGTTTTGTGTATAAATGTAAATATGGTGGACTATTTTGAAGGATAAAAATGTGTATACATGTGTTATGGACTGTTTTGTGTATAAATGTAAATATGGTAGACTGTTTTGAAGGATAAAAATGTGTATACATGTGTTATGGACTGTTTTGTGTATAAATGTAAATATGGTGGACTGTTTTGATGTACAAATGATTATATAAGTAAAATTGTCTTGATTTGTCAATACATGAACATAGTGGACTGTTTTAAGCATACATGAATGTATGTCTATAAATTAAGGACTATTTGAATACATATTAAAGTGCATTGGACTGTTTGAGCTCGTAAAGGTGGGGTGTGTGTAATTAGAATAGTTCTAATCTATATAAATATGTATGTAAATGTATGGGGCTAATTTGAATGTTGAAGAAAACATTAGGGACTATTTTGAGATGTAAAATGTGTGTATAAGAACAGAAGACTGATTTGAAAGTATGGGAAAACATATAGGACTGTTTTGTAAGTTGAATGAATTGAATTGGTTGTAATGGTTTGTTATTCCCGTTTGAGGTACATATCATGATAAGGAAGAGTAAAAGAAAAGATTTGGTTGGAATCTAAATGTAATTAAGGATTCAGGTATCTTGTAACTTCGGGATAAGAGGTGAGTGTAGTTTATAGTCTCGGATGACACAGTGTCAATACGATCTTTGTTCTCTATGTATTTAACGTATTTGCACATGATCATTTTGTATATGCCTCACATAGAGCATCTGGGATTGGGATATATTCATAGCATTAAGATTCATGGATAAAGATATGTATCATGTGAATCAAGAATGCATTAAGATTCATGGATAAAGATATTTGTTGAATTGAAGTATGTCTATATTTAAGTTTTGCTTTGATTGGTATTAAGCTTTAATCTTCAAAAAGCTTAATAAACAAGAAACAATGTCAAACTTTAAGATTATAAGAACTCGTACTCCTAAGGAGCTAAAAGCTCATCTTATGCTATAAGATATTAAGAAAGAAACAAGTTTACTTGTGACATAAGATACACTCCTAATTTTCAAAGCTAAAAACATTAAGTTGCCTGGACAATGGAAGTCATTGGATACTTTGGCATGATGCAAAGGTATAATTAAGGGACTACGGTCCATGAGCTACGGCTCAAGGGTGACGACCCTATGTATGTGATATATTGGCGATAGTAGGAGGTAACAGCGGAGATGGTAAGGAGATTGGCGACAGTTGGTTGGATAGATGAGAAGTTAGGTTTGTTATGTTCTGACACTAGCCATTGCTATGTGCTTTGAGCTATGTGTAATTCAGACCAATATGGTCAAACTCAGACCAAGGCTACTCATATCCAAATGTGATCCAAGGCAAATGTTCTAAAAGATATGAGCTCAGATATTAAGCTTTGATAAGAAACTTTGATTAGTAATGTTATGAAATTCAGATAAGCTATGTTATGATCTCTTATAAGCTTTGATAAGTACTCTAATAAGATTTGAAAAGAATTTCAAAAACTCTGATAAGTATTTCGATAAGCCTTGATAACACTTCAACAAAACAAGTTATGAACTTTAATAAGTTGATAAGAAATTTGAAAGAACTTAGTTAAAACTTTGTAGGATTTCAACTAAGTTTTATAAAAACATTAACTCCGATAAAGCTTCTAATAAACAAAGTCATGTGTAAACTAAGATTAAGACATAAACACCTACTGTTAATTTATGCTTGTGTTTTTTGAATTTCCATTCAATGTCATTATATTATACCTTGTTATTTTAAAGTCACTACCTCACTTAGGTTATATAAGCCTAATGCATTCATTGTCATGCATTTGTAGGTTGAAGAAGTCTTTATATTTTGATCGGATGCAATTGTTGCAAGTCACATTCCGAAACTTCTGAGTAGTACCTTTGTTTCTCCTAAAACTCTTAGGAAGGTGGCATATGGCTTTGTATAAGTATAAAAGTAACCTAAGTAGTGAAGGTTTTGTTTTATGACTCTTGGTCTGTAAGGACTTTAAGTAACTAGTATGTTTACTCCTTATTACGGAATTGTTGGTATATAATTGTATGAAGTAGGAGTGATCATAATCGTAAAGTGTTTAGAAATTGATAAGTCCTTGAATCTTTGCTGTCATGTTATGAAAATGCTAAAAAGGCTTTAGGAGAAATTGCTCAACATATCATACAATGGTTTGATTGTTTGCTTATTTCCAAAACAAATATGACGTGTAAGGTGGTTTGATTGAGTTCATGTATGTCTTTAACATGCTCGAATGGATCTATGTTATTAATTTAATTAGGTAATAGAAATGCTATGAACGTCTAATCTAAGTGTTCAGTATGTTATGTTATTGAAGGATCGAATATCTTATCTATGAGTATGCTAAGTTAGGCATTTTAGTTAAAGTATGAATTGGTAGTTTCCTATTATGCACATGAGATTTAATGTCTTGAAAACATGATAATTGACGTGTTAATAGGTGTATTTTGTTTATAAAAAAAAATGATAATTAAAGGATAAACAAGATTAGGGATTGGTCTGTTTAGGTCCTTAAAGGATAAATATTGTTTCTTGAATAGGTTCTTTATGATAAAGAATAGTTTAGAAGGTTGTGTGCTTGAATCTCTAAAAAAAATTAATTAATGATTGCATAATTTGATTTTAATAAGCAAATTTTTTTGATTGAATGCATGATTGTAAAGCAAACAAGTAAGTACGCTTTATTGTGGACTTTCTTTTGGCAAATAAAGGAAATGCATGTATGCCACAATGTGTAAAGGCTTACAAGTTATGAAAAAAATGGAACAACTTCTCGGTAGATCAATTCAGAGTTTCTAATGTTGTTAAAATGATTTTTGGGTAAAGTATTTTGTTTTAAAGGCTGTGAGCACATTGTTTATATGCTTAGTTGATATAACATGTTAAGGAACGAATTGGTTATGATATAAATGATTTGACAATAGAAACAAAATTAGCATGCATTGAAGCTTTAGTTATTTTACAATTTGGTTTCTTGAAGTCTAGTACGTTCTCACTAACATCTTCAATTTCTGTTTTTCTTCTAAACCGGGTTGAGGGTGTTACATATTCTAAACTCCCAACAACCATCTTCAAACCTTTTAAAAATAGTAAAACGCGTTTCCACTCACAGATAACCCTAAGCTTTCTTGCCATTGTGAGAATCAAGCTTTTGAAGCTTCCGTAACCTCTCCAAAAGCTATAGGATTCAACTCCCCTGCTTTAACCAATCAAAAATAGAGGATTAATGCACTTCCATGCATCTCTAATCTCCAGTAACCAACAAACACAACTTCGCCTCACTAGAAACCATCAAACGCCTCTCTAAAATAGCTGAAATCATCATTAAACTTCATCTAATCAAAGTCCAGCCAAAACCTATTGATTTTAACATCTTAACAACATCAATTAACATCCAAAAACATCTTTTTAACGTTCTTATACCTCCAACAACCTTACAACACCAAGATCACTTCAAAATCTAACAATTTACAACCTAGAAATTTAGCACTTCACATAGTTTCGGGATTTCTTTAATTAACCTCTCTTACAACATTAAAATACATCTTATAAGAGATCCAAATCAACTAGATTCAATACAAAACAGATCAATAACAGTGTTTATCAAATTTCTACATAAAAACTCAATTCAATCATCATATTCATGTTTTAATCATAATTCCATAACATAAATAAGTTGTAAAGGATCAAAAACTTGGGAATTTCAATAAAGAACCTTTAATTAGAGGAGAGAAACGAAAATCACCTCTAATTGCTTACTTCTCCCTTAATTGGCAAATATTGGTTGAAATCCAAGTAGATTTTGATGTAGAAACCAAAGAAATCAAGAAGGAAATCAAAAGAGATTGATTCCTGGCAATTTTAGAAGGAAAATGATAGTTTGTCTGCTGTGAAAGTTGAAAGAAAAGTCGAGAGCAAAACTCGTTAAGTGAGAAAATGAATTGTGTAATTAAAATCTCTTTTTATTAATTAAATTTATTTTAATATTAAAAACATTTTTAAAATAGTCTAAATTAAGGGAAAAATATGATGAAAAAATTTGGTTAATTAGCTCCTTAAAGATTCTAAGTTTTGACCCTTTTACGATTTAGTCACCAAAACAATTTTGAAAACTTTGCATTTTAGTCACCAGACAAAAATGTTCCAAAATCAGATTTAATTCCTTCAAATTGAATTTACCAAAATACTTTAAATATTAATTAAGTATTTCTAGCATTTTCCATATTTTATTTTAGCCAAAAACAATTTATTAAGAATTAATTCAATAAACTAACTCGAATTGCCTAATCCGTTTCTCCCGAACCGTCTAATCGATTCGTCTAACATCTAGGACCAATTTCAGGGCGATACAACTCTACCTCTCTTAAGAAATTTCATCCTCAAAATTTACCTAGCGGAAAAAGGTAAGAAAACTGCTTCCACATGTTATCTTGCTTTCCCAAGTGGGTTCCTCGACTCCACGATGTCGCCACAACACTTTCACCAACTCTATGGTCTTTCTATGAAGAACCTTGCTGCTTGAATACAAAATTCTCACCAGCTCCCCATCATAGGTCAAATCTGGATTCAACTCAATTTCCTCATCAGGTATCACAAGTGAAGGATCCGATATGTACCTCCGAAGCATCGATACATGGAAAACATCATGTATCTTCTCCAACTCCACAGGCACCTTCAACTTATAAGCAACTGTACCAACAGGATCCAACACCTCACAAGGCCCAATAAACCTATGACTTAACTTAACCTTCCGTCCAAACCTCATCACCTTCTTCCAAGGCTAAACCTTAAGGAACACTCGATCACCAACCGCAAACTCAATCTCCCTACACTTCAAGTCAGCATATGACTTTTGCCGATCCAAAGCCGCCTTCAACCGATCACTAATAAGCCTCACCTTCTTATTGGTATCCTTCAACACATCAGGCAAGGAAACATACTTTTCTCCTGCCTCCGCCCAACAAAGTGGCGTGCTACACCTTCTACCATACAAAGCCTCGTACGAAACCATTTGAATACTAGCCTGATAACTATTGTTACAGGCAAACTCCACCAAAGGTAACTGCTTCTCCCATGAAACTTGAAAATTAATGATGCAACACCATAACATATCCTCCAACACTTGGATAACGCGTTCAGACTGACCATCCGTTTGAGGATGATACGAAGTACTGAAGTTCAATCGCGTACCCAAAGCCTTATGTAAACACTCCTGAAACCTTGCTGTAAAATGTGAATCTCTGTCCAATTCCATAGACTTTGGCACCCCGTGCAACCTTACGATCTCAGCAATATACAACTCCACCAACTTATCCAAAGTATACGTCGTATGCACAGCCATAGAATGTGTAAACTTCGTAAACCTATCCAAAATCACCCAAATAGAATTCTTCTTTGATGGCGTTAAAGGTAAACCGAACACAAAATCCATGGTAATTCTCTCCCACTTCCATTTTGGAATCCTTAATGGTTGTAACAACCCTGAAGAACACTAATCTTAGCCTTAACACGTTGACAAACCATACAACAAGGAACAAAATCCGCTACATCCTTTTTCAAACCAACCCAAAAATACTCCTTTTTCAAGTCTTTATACATCTTTGTACTTCCTAGATGCATGGCGAAAAGACTTGAATGTGCCTCAGCCATGATAGTCTGCATTAACTTCTCATCTTTTGGTATCACTATTTGACTCTTGAAACACAAAACACCTTCATCACTAAAACATAAATCTGTTTGATTGCCATCCATTATGTCCTTGACATACGACACCAAAGAATCATCATATGGTTGTCTCTTCTTGATCAACTGCAACAATGATGGCTTTACTTGCAACTCAGCCAACAAACCACCATCACGCATCACACTCAACCGAGCAAACATCACCCTCAATTCAAGCGCAACCTTTCTACTCAAGGCATCGGCTACAACATTAGCCTTTCCTAGATGACACTCTATTATCAAATCATAATCCTTAAACAACTCTAGCCATCTTCATTGCCTAAGATTCAACTCTTTCTGGGACATCAGATATTTCAAAATCTTGAGATCTGTGTATACAATACATTTCTCCCCATAAAGATAATACCGCCAAATCTTCAGCTCAAACACCACTGTAGCAAGCTCAATATCATGCATAGGATAGTTGCGCTCGTACACCTTCAATTGTCTAGATGCATAAGCCACAACCCTGCCTTCTTGCATCAAAACACATCCCAAACCAATGTAGGATGCATTACTATAAACTACAAACTCCTTCCCTGATTCATGTTGAATCAAGATTGAAGCTTGCCTTCCTTCAACTTATCAAAAGCTTTCTGTCTAGCTTCTGTCCACTCAAAACTTACATCATTTTACAAAAACCTTGTCAAAGGAGCACCAATCTTCGAGAAGCCATCCACAAAATGGTGATAATATCCTACCAACCCCAAGAAACTATGAACTTCTGACACTGACTTCGGTTGCTTCCAATTCACTTCTGCCTCAATTTTCTACAGATCCACGCAAATACCCTTGGCCAAAACAACATTACCAAGAAAAATCACTTGCTTGATCCAAAACTCACACTTACTCTGCTTGGCATAAAGCTTATTGTCCAACAAAACTTGCAACACAATCCGTAGGTGTCGATCGTGGATCTTTTTCAGTACGAGAGTACACAAGAATGTCATCGATGAACACTGCCACAAATTGATCCGAATTCATAGAACAACTAATTCATCATATCCATGAATGCTGCATGTGCATTTGTCAACCCAAATGACATCACTAAGAACTCATAATGCCCATAATGCGTGCTAAAAGCTATCTTCGGCACGTCTTTATCCTTCACCTTCAGTTGATAATACCTAGACCTTAGATCAATCTTGGAAAACACCGTAGCACCTGAAATTGATCAAATAAATCATCGATCTTCGGCAAAGGATACATGTTCTTAATTGTCAACTTGTTCAGTTACCGATAATCAATGCACATTCTCATCGTGCCATCTTTCTTTTTCACAAACAACACCTATGCTCCCCACGGTGACACACTAGGCCGAATGAAACCACGATTCAACAACTCCTATATTTGCATCTTCAACTATTCTAATTCCTTCGATTCTATGCGATACGGTGCAATCAACACCGGAGCCATATCCGCGTGCATCTCAATGCAAAACTCTACCTTCCTATCCGGTTGTAACCCTGACAACTCTTCTAGAAACACTCCTAGAAAATCACAAATGGTGCGAATATCCTGGATTCGTGCTTCCTTCATATCCAGATTCATGACATATGCTAGATATGCATGACTCCCAGATTCTAACAACTTTCGCTCTTCCAAAGACAAAACAATCTTGGACAAGAATTTGACATTCTCACCCACAACCACCACTTCATAATCATCAGCAAGTTTCAACGAAACTTTCTTGGTCTCAAAATCAACCACGGCTCTATGCTCAGACAACCAATCCATCCCCATGATTACGTTAAAACCATAAAACAACAACTCCATCAAATCGACCTCAAACACATGACCCTGAACCATCAAAGGGCATCTCCTATACAATATCCTAGCAAGTACTGTCTCACCAAAAGAACTAGTTACCCACATTCCAACGTTTAACACCTCTGCAGGTATATCAAGCAAACATGCATGTTCACGCAAGATGTATGAATGTGTAGAACTAGAATCTATCAAAGAAAGCAATAATATGGACTGCAAAGTAAATGTACCTACAATCACATCGATATCATTCCTTCCTACATGATGTACGTAAGCTCTTACTGGTCCACCACCCTCAGGTTAAACCATTACGGTATGAGCAACTACCCTCTGACTATCCTTCCTACGTTGAAAATGTCCACGACCGCACCCACGGCCTCTCTATGGCACAACAGCAGGTGCAGGAGCCTGACCTTCCTAGCTAACTGTGAACAATCATGCCTAATGTGATCCCATAAACCATAGCTCCAACAAGTACCAATAGTACCCCAACACCCCCTAAATGTCTTCTACCACATCTCTCGTACTCAGGTGTTCGAGCAAAGGTATTCTAAACATGTTGTCCATGTAATACCCTGAATACTAGACTAGAAATGAAATTTGATTGTTAAATTACTTGGTCTTAAAATGTTATTAAATAGATTGATTAAGTGAGAAATGACCAAAAGTTAAAGCAAGGAAAAGTTGATAGTTAAATCAAAAGGACCAAATTAAAATCTTGGCAAACTACAAGGTTTGTATGCTAAATCAAAAGAATAAATATAGGCTTGTACATATGGCCATTTTTGGTAAAGGCATGTACAAGGGGGAGGTAGAGTTTCGGCCATTTGAAGAAGAGAATTAAAATTGTTATGTTCTTCATCCCCAAAAGAAAAATCGAAAACAACTAGAAAGATAGAGAGCTAGAATTTTGCCATGGAATTGTAAGGATTTAAGCTTGATCGGTTCAAATTTTGGAACCTTGTTCGAATATGTGAGGAAAGAGGTAAGTAATTCCTTCTTTACTCCAAATTTAAGCTTCTATTTGAGATTAACCTATGAATTTATCTTGTGTGGTGTGTTAATAAGGGTGGTAGGAAACTTAAATTTATCTCATGAATCTTTTTTAGAACCTTTGAAGTGTGTATATAATATATTTTCATACTACATGAGAAAATGTTAACATGGCTGTAATATATTGTGGATTTTAAATCCTATGAGTTTTAGGGACAAATGCATGGTTTGAATGGGTCAATTGAAGTTGTTGCCATTTTATTATATTTTAGAAAATTTGTTAAGATAATTTAGGTCATTGCTGGATGCATAAGATTTGATTGAAACTATAATTGATTGCTTTTGGTGGATAGTGATGAACTTTAAATTTCTAAGAATAAAAATGATCTATTTAGGGACTGATTTGATCATATGAAGATTGTTTTAAAACTGTTCTGGATTGATAAATTTGGGGCGGGGCTATTTTGCAAGTATAAGAGACTGTTAAGAATACAAATTGGACTATTCTATGTATATGTAGATACGTAGAGGACTATTTTGGTGTACCTATATGTATATAAGTAAAATTGCCCTGTTTTGTGTATTCATGAACACAAGATGGACTGTTTTGGATGTATAAATATGTTTAAAAGAATTGTTTGGTGTACATATGAATACATACTGGACTGTTTTGTAAGTACATATGTATATGTGTTCATTTGGGACTGTTTAGTAAATGAAAGGTTGTTTAGGGATTGTTTTAATATGAAAATAGAGGTACATTAAAATTGGGTTGAATGTGATTCTAATATGTTGTTGTAATTCTTTGTTATACTTAGACCAAGGAGGACTTGAAGAAGTAGGGTCTAAGGTAGATCATGTGGTCAGAAAGCAAAAAGGGACTTTGATTCGGGAGCAAATATAGCTTGGATCAAATTGTGAGTGTAGTTTAAAGTCTCGGGATAGATTGAAACTATCTTGAGTAAATTATTTGTTTTGAATTTTACCTTGTTTGTATTTAGTTTAAATTGTGCTTAAGATGAGCTTGAAGGAGAAGCACGGTGAGTACATAAATGGTAAGGGTCATGTGATGTGTTATGTTTGAATTTGATGACATGCTTTTGGTGGACACAATTCTTATTGATATAAACTTGATAGAAACCTTCGCTATGTAAATGATGGGAAACAATTGTGAAATTTGTATGAATGGACTACATGTCTAATAAGAGAAATAGTAAGCTTTGCTCACTAGGTTATAAGAACATATATGTTTTGATGTTATAATTTCTAAGTCTTACTATGTGATCTTATAAACTATGAATGTACTTGTTATAGAAGATACAAACTTTGCTGCAATTGTGTGAAGTTGAAGCTATACTGACCTCTGATAAGAATCAATATATAACCTATTGGTTAAATGACCTTAAAATTATAAGCATGATAAAATCTATATGTGTATTTGTGTGTATCATAAGTTAAGTAATACGAAATGTGATCCGATATTCTGATAAGGAGCAATGCTCATTTGTTTATGTTATGATAAGATTATAACTTGTACATGATTACATGAATGTGGAGCTAAGCTCAATTTTGATTTGATAAGATAAGAAGATGTGAAAAGCCTTGGTACCAAGTAGGTCTTAGGTATAGTTGGCATGCCATAGAGTTTATAGAGCTCAGTTTTGGGGTGGACTACGGTCCTTATTTGGCGACAGTAGGAGGGAAGTATTATGGTCTCTTAGCGACAGTAGGAGGGATTGACCGGTACTGCGAGTACCATTTTGTTTGGCGATAGTTGTTGGGGATTCGTGTACCTAGGTTGTTACTTGAATTCTCAAGGCTATGTTAAAGTTAAAACAATGATATGTGCAAACCCAATTAATTCTATATTTTGATAACTTATGAAAGAAGTAATTCATGCCTTGATATGTTATGTTTGTGTAACCTAATATGAAAATGGTTATGTGTCATTTGAATGTTGTTAATTAAATGGCTAGTTTCTCGATTAAGCTTAGAACCTTGCTTGATTCTCAAGAAAAGGCAAAATAATGAAATTGTAAAATAAGTTAAGAATTTCCATGATACACTATGTTGATGCCTTGTATGATAAGCAATTTGTGACTTTGATATGTTAAATTGATATCTTAAATGTTAAGTGATTTGTGAACTTGATATGGTATAGTAAATATTTAAATGACAAGTAGCTAATATTTTGATACGCCATGTTGATGTCATATGTGTTAAAAGATTTGTGATTTAGATATATTATGTATGAAATCTTTAATGACAAGCGATTAGTGAATTGGATATATATTATGTTTGATAAATTAAGAGTTAATAATTCATGACATTAATACGCTATGTTTGGTGTCTTACGTAACAAGTAATTCAAGTTTAATATTATGCTATGTTGGATAAAATATAAGGCTAGAGAGAAACAAGTTTATGAAATATTATGTAGGAAACCTTGTGACTACAATGCCTGATCGTATGGTTAAGTTGGTATTTATTTGGACCTGGACAAACTTGAATAAAGGAAAACACTAGTGCAAAGGCTTGTGATGAGTAACAAAATTATAAATAAATCTAGTATAACTCTTTGGATAATGGGACATGCTAATTCAAATGCTACATTCTAAAGGAACTGCCAAATAATCTATGTTTATAATTTGATATGTTGATGTCTTACATACGAAGTAACTCGTGAATAGGATTGGATATTTTTAGTACCTTGAATGCTAAGTATCTCGCGTAATGGAATGTTAAGTCTGATATCCCATGGTAAGAGAAATTTATGCTTATGTTGTATTTGATAAGTTATGTGATAAGAAATAGAAGTTTGATAAAGTATTTGATAAGTCAAAAAGATAAAATAAGTAAATTATGTATGGATAAGTTATGTTAAAGAATCCAAGAAAGTTTATAAGTTAAAATAAACGAATTATAATAATGACTTGCATAACATGTAATATGAATCAATTGATAATTAAATACCTTTATATGAATAGATATACTAGTTAGGATGTTTATTTATCAATGGTTACTGGAACTAATAATCGCTTATGCCTTGTTCAAACCACCTATGAGTAATGAAGTGTTGATGTTGAGTATTATTTATGCTCTGCTTGAATTCTAGTATGTGTAAAAGCCTATATTGTGTT
This sequence comes from Hibiscus mutabilis, assembly GCA_019671005.1. NCBI lineage: Eukaryota > Viridiplantae > Streptophyta > Magnoliopsida > Malvales > Malvaceae > Hibiscus > Hibiscus mutabilis. The sequence goes on from CM033728.1 coordinate 31,221,046, forward strand.
AAAATACAGTGTGTATATGTGAATATGATTGGATAGAAATATCATGTAAATATGCTTATATTTGTTAAAAGATTTGTTGGAATACATATTTATGATTTATTCGAATTTCATGTATATATATGTACAAGCTTGGCTTGAATGCCATGTTTATATATGTGATTACTCTGTGCAAATGTCTTAGTACATAAGATAGTACTGGATTGAACAATTTGACCAAAATGAATAATTTTTGCTCAAGCTCAAAAGTTTATATGATCAATAGACTCCAGTAAATGGGGTAGGTTATAGTTTCATGATTCTTAGTTGCTTTAAGCTACCTCACTAAGATTATGCTTACTTTATTCTTTCAATACCTTTCAGGATAATGTGCCTTCGACTTCTCCTGAGCTTGGACTTGATCACAAGGATCTAAGTATGATTTGAATTATCCTTAGAATCCTAGATGGTGGCACATAGTCGTTAAGTTGCATAATGCATTTAGACTCCATTTTGATTATATGTGTATAAGTTTGATAAGTATCCAAGTTTTGTAATGGGGCTTTAATTATTATATGGTTGTCGCTTGCTTTATATGACTTAATAGTTAGTTAGTTTGTGCGATTGTTACGTATCTATGGGAGTCTTAATTTATAGATCACCTTGATATCATGTGTGATACAAGCTGATATGAATATTATCTTGTGCTAAAGCCAAAAATGAAAATGGTGTAGTTCGAGTGACTAGTTTGATGGTTAACTAAGCAATTGGTTGGATGTCAATGAACTTTGTTTATGGTCTTGCCATGTATTAGTATACGTGACCAGCTAGGATCGGTTTAAGTTTCGAAATAATTTGATCTTAGGAATCGAAGGTTACTATCACCTTTGTAAACAATTTATTAAGCTTCATGATAACTTAAGTTATGTTAAAACTGTTGTTTGAATGTTTGCTTGTAGATTATGCTATGTTAAGTTTAAGCTTCGAATGCTTGTTGGAAATGATGTATGTTAGTAATAATATATGTTCTGAGTCGATAATCTTGGATAATAGGATTTGGTATTAAATTGTACAACTCATAAGTTCAAAGTTTAATAATTAATGATTCATTGTTAACTTTTAAATGATAGTCAATGATACTCCCTATATCGTATTTGTTGTTAAAAGAAATTTACCCTAAATTCTATAATGAATGATCATGAATTCTTTGGCCTGCTTGAGTTTCCTTTCATATCTTTGTTATGAATGTTCATGATCGTCTGAAATGTGTCTACGAGTTGATTAATTGTATGCCTTCGATTCTTCTGATGACCGATATACATGTTTGTAGCCGATCTAGAATTAATAAGGTATATAAAGATATGTACCCATATGTTCCATTAGAAATGATGAAATAAACCTTGTGATATGAAGTATATAGAAATAATGAACACGCTACGGATTATTTCTGAACCGGGTTGTTTAAGAAATGATTTAAGGTTGAATTTAGTTATGTGAGTAATTTAAAAAGTTTTTAAATTCCCTGATTTTCTTTGAAGGCATGTTCTGTTGTTTGTACTATTTTGATCAAGATTCTTTGTATGTTTGTTTTGTAACACGTCCTAAGCCGATTTATTTACTAGACCGGGTAGGGGGTGTTACAGTCCATTCCCAACATTACTCCCTCTACATCTCTGATCTGGATGATACCTCCTATCTCTATGCTTCTTGTATCAATCTCTGCCAACATCTGTTCAACATTCCTTTTCCCCGCATAAAAAAACTCTCTGAACGAGACGACAACCCTAAATTTTATTATATGTCCTTAACTCGAGAAACTAGGACATCAAACTCGGTGTAATTTGTAGCCAACATGTAAGCCTTCACCTCTTTAACCAGCCCATAATGGAAACGATCGCATCTTTGGCGCTTATTTGGAACCAACTCAAGAGCATACTGGCTCAACCGAACAAACTAGATCTCATACTCGAAAATAGACATGTTCCCCTAGTCCAAAGCCATAAACTGCATCTTCTTCTCATCTTGATAATGAGATCCCATATACTTATTCTGAAAGGCAGCACAAAAGAACTCCCATGTCACATCAGCAGGTGCCATACCTGCGATAGCAGTCGTCCACCAACTATAAGCATCACCCTGAAGCAACAACACTATACAACCCAACTTGTGGACATCCGTACACTCCATCTGGCCAAGAATCCTTTCCGTGCTAGCAAACCACTCCTCAGCTGCTTCTAGAGCCAAATCCCTAAACTCGATACCACCCAAGTTACGTAGATGTTCCAACGGAAGCCCGATATCAATAGCTGCTACTAGCACATGTACCTGCACTCCAGCCATAGCTGCCTGAAAAGCTTCAGTCATTGCTTGGATCAACAGTGTCATATTACCAAAAATAGGTCCTTGCGGTGCCTGAGGTGCACCACCCTCAACTCTAACACCAGTAGGGGAATGGGTGGAGGAGGAGGTAACTCATCATCTTGTCTATCCGCAACACTCCCCATATGAGCTCTCATCTCTTGTATCGGTCATATATTTCAAAAATATGAGCCTAAAACATGATAATGCAATAAAACAATGCAATTAGACCAGCTTGTAGCAAGAATCCAAGTCGTTCATGTTTAAAAACAAAAATCATTTAACTCTAGTAGTAATAAGGTAATGTGTCCCCAACACTTCATACACCATGCATAAAAATCAATGGCATCATACATCAACAATACATAAAACAACCATAACCCACCTCCCAACAATTATAACCTAGCTCTGATACCAACAAATATAACCCCATTGACCCAGTCTAGTCGCAAGACCGAACCGAGCGAGCTACATTAGGGTTTGCCAAGACAAACCCAGAAAATTTACTTAGAAAATGGTCCATTTTTTCTTTTATCTCATCTAAATGCATATTTAAGTCCTAAGGTGATCATGCTGGTTGTGGTGAAAATTACAATCCAATCAGGTGTCAAATTGACATTCAATTGTACGAATTTGCATTGTGGGGACCAAAATGTAATTTTTGATAACTAAAATGAATTTCTTGAAACTAAAGTTACCAATTCTTAATTAGTCTTATTCCATACAACTAGTTTAAATTTCAACTTAAAATAACCATCCAAACTTATTTAATTGCATGATCAAGAAACATGGACTAAACTGAAAAGAATCAAACTTTAGAAAGCATTTTAACTGAAATACCTAACAGAGTATCGGTACACTGCATTCTCGTATCGATACGATTCAAATCTCAAAGGGTACCAATACGGTCCTCAAGTGTATCGATACATGTATGCAATGTTCGAAACTGGGAATTCCAGTAGCCAAAAGGCGTACCGATACGGTTGCCCGTGAATCGAAACCAAGCCAAATTTTAAACATCGCATACCGATACGGTCCCTAGGCATATCGGTATACCAAGGAATTTTTGCCGAGATAGGTCCTCGCATACTGATCCCTGTAATGACCTCTTGGTCCAACATGACACATTGGCTAAATCTAACATGCTCCGTTCATCATCTAGTTATCATATAACATCCTAAGCATCATTTCCTCAAACATATCAGCATGGAAACAGATCATACACAACATATCACATACACCTCATGTAATATCTCAATTTTTGGCTAGTGACCAAAATGTAAAATTTGCAAGTTTTGTGGCTAAAGTATAAACTTTAGAAAAGTTGAAGGTCCAAAGTGTAATTTACAAAAGTTATGTACTTTAAACCTGTAAATGAGTAGTTCACCTCCAAGAATGATTTTTCGTGTTACTCGAATTTTTCATACAGAGTTTGTATTAATGGCTATAAAGCGATAAAGTTTAGAAAAATATTCGGATGATCGGATCAAATCGAATATCCAGGATATTTTGGAGGATGATAAGGCAAGGTTAATTATGTTATTTTACATGTTTAATATATTTTCTTTGTGTTGGAAGAATATGAACCCATGGATTTAAGTTGATTTTCCATGTTAAATATGAGCCGTTGGATGAAAAATGGCAATATCGTAATTTTGGAAACAAATCACATGGGTAAAGTTGGTAAACTATTAACTCAAGATTAAATCTAGGCCATTGGATGAAGTATGATGGCATGTGGTACATTATGGATTCATTGGATTGGAGGGCAAAATGATTATTTCACTATTGGGGGAATTTTGATAATTATCAGAATAATAGTCTGAGTTAGGAAAATTCAGTCTAAGTACTTGAGAAAGGAAGTTTTTATGAGATAATAATATTTATTTTCTGAATGTGGAAATATAGAATTTTTGGAATAAATCTGATAGCTCGGTTAAGATAAAATTGTAGTAGAAGTATTTAGTGAAATTTTGGGAAATCAGATTGAATTGAAATTTCAGAGACTGTTCCATAAGACATGGAAAATCATAAAATGATATTTATGGAATAGTGGCAGATTGAGAAGGAACTAATTTAGTTAGATTATAATGGAATGGCAATTCTAAAACAAACTAGTAAATAAAGACTAGTTGGAGGGCAAATTGGTCATTTGGCAAGGATGGCAACTTTGAAATATTTTTTTAAATGTTGAGGACGTTTTTGGAAGATGAAATATGCATGGATTTAATCTTGGCCCTTGATTCTGGATGAGATTAAATTAGCCATTAGATTTGAAGGCTAAATTGGTAATTTCACTCTTTAAATGAATTTAAAATTCATTTAATAGTTACAAGTGTAAAATAATAGAAAAAGATGAACAAATATTCATATTTTTCCAGCCATGTACCATGGGAGCTGGAGGAAAGAAGAAAAAAATTTCCAAGCTTGATTTAAGCCTAAACCTTGGTTTTCAGGTAATCTTTTGAACTACAAAGTTGTTCTACTCTTCGAGCTCTATATTTTGATGTAAATAATTCATAGAATACTTGCTTGGTTGATGTGATTTCATATGAGGAAGAAATTAGGGTTTATGAACAAATTGGGGCTTTTATGATTTTATGAATTCATGGTTTATTTTAAGTTAGAATCATGCTTGTATGATGTTAGAATCATGTTATTGAGTTGGAATTTAAACCCTATATATTTCGGTTTATGTAGAGAAGATTAGTGTTTATGGATTCAAGTCTAACTTAGGGTTTGTGATGTTGGATTAATGATCTAGTAAGCTTGATTTGTTGTTTGGAAGCAAAACCCTAAGTTAAATACATAGGGACCATTTTGCCAAGCTTCAAAATTAAGGGACCATATCTGATTTTTATGAATTTGATGTGTATTTATATTAATAATGATGTTAGAGACATGAAAATGAAGTTAGAATGCTAAACCGACGATTAATCACATTAGTGACCATTTTGACAAATTGTCAAACTTGAATGGTCTATTCGGCAAAGAGGATATGTAGAAGGAGTAAATTTGATTTTTAGTTAAAATGATGGAATTAAGGTAGTAATGTTGATTGGAGGACTAATTTACAAAGTTAAGAAGCTTGAATCCTTATATTTGAAATTTTGGTGACCATCACGACAAATCAAGAGAAATTAGAGAAGTAAAGGTTTAAGCTTATTTTTGATGAAGGATGTAAAGAGAACATATGAATACAAGCTTTATTCTAGTCATTTGAAGTAAAGTGATGGGACTAAATTGACAAGTAGAGAAATAAGGAGAAGTTGGTGTAAATTAGAAGTTATTTATGGAAAGTTATGTCGAAATTTGAATTATGGCAGTAAGTTTAAAAATTTGCCATAAATTCTACAAAATGGTTAGATGATGAATTTTATATCGTTATAAAGATTTGTTAGTCTAGTTTCGTTTCCATCAAACGAAAATTGATTTCGAGTTTCGAGTTAAAAGATATGAATTTTTATTCGAATAAAGGTCAGAAAAATTATAGAGCAGTTTTCTGCCTGGGCAGTCTGTGGCGTGAATTTAGTGATTTTTCATAATTTTTTGTAGATTTTATTAATTTATGTGGCTTATACCGTTAGAACCGTTATCGAATCTAGTTTCTCCAGTATAAAGGAAATTAAGATCCAGTATGTATTCTGCCCTGTATAAGTAAATCTTTGAAGGTAGTGCAAGCTGTTAGAAAATGGAATTTGAAACATTTTTTAAATGTTAGTTAGGAAGCTCGGAAGAATTATTGGAAGTTCAAATTGGTCACTAGGGACCATAATGAGTTTTGGACAGTACAAGGAAGAAAGGAAAATATTTGGAAATTTTATATTCGAATGATTATATTAGATAGCATGTTTAAGTTAATGTTAGATTTGAATCTAAAAAATATTTTATTTTATTCATGTGATTAATGAAGTCGAGTCCAAATCAAAGAAGGTTCGAGGTCCTATGAAAGAAAAGATCGATCTAAGATTTAATGAGGCATTGTGTTAAGTGGCCAAGGTGAGTGCAATGCATACATAACATGATATATAGATGTTTTATACATCTTTAGGAAGACTTGCGATGAGTCTACCTTGTTTATTTTGGCATGATATTTATGTCATAATCATATATTTGACATGTTCTAAATATGTCAAAAGTTGAATATAAATGCATGGATCACTAATTATATATGATGTTATATTATGAATGTTATTCCGGGTATGAACTGTCCAATGTTAAATTATGTTGATATACATTGCCATGGATGAAATATATATGGAAATTATGCCCAAGTAAGTTATTGAGGGACAGGGTATAGTTGGCATTCCATGGAATCTAGCAGCACGCTGCACACTCGATTTAGCACTACAATGTATATAAAGGACACTTAGTGTATATGGTTAGCACGACCTTACGTGCGGATGATTAGCACGGCCATACGTGCGGATGATTAGCACAACCTTATGTGCAGTTTTGACTCGTGGACCCAGGGTCCTCATAGGCTTATATTTGGGCTATGGTTTATTGGTTAATAAATGATAAACATGTGAATAAGCTTATGAGCTTTTGGAATAAATGGCAAGTATATTGGTAAGAAATTTATATGTGATTTATAGCATGTTAATATATGAATAACATGATGGATTTACATGTCTAGTAATCATGATGCATTTATGCATATAAGGCATATTATGACAAATGCACAAGCATGAAAGTCTTATGAAATTAGTGTGTAGTAAACCATTACTAATGCAATGTGAAAGTTGATGCTTTGGCATATATATCATGTTATATAAACATAGCCATGAAGTTGAATAAAGTTTAAATTATTGTTATTAACTTCCTTTATTGCCTCACTAAGTTCGTACTTAGCATGTGTTTGATTATTATAGTAATGACATCCTAATTGAGGTTTGATTATTATAGTGGCATGTATACTTGCTAAACCTATTTGAGTTGTGATTGGCCTTTAAAGTTCGTTATGGTTTCATAATAATTGGCGTTTTTGGAAAGATTCAAAGTTAAGAGTAACCACATGTGATGAGTTGCATGCTAAGATAATTGAGAGCATGTATATTTAATGATAGTAAAGTTGTGACATTTCTGATTTATATTCGCTGTATGAATATGAAAAGGGGTTTACATTTATTAGTATCAGAGGTATAGGTTTAGCCGGTTCTGGGGCTAAACGAAGTATGGTAAAGGTCAAAAGTGTATACATGCCACTAGGATGTCAGAATTACTGATGATTTTACTTGTTAGAATGGATGCAATTGCTTACTTCATTATGATAATAATGTTAAATTCCAATGTGTGAATGTAAAAGAATCGTGTCAGGTGTTTAGGCGTGTGGATCAACAAGAGATTCACGAGAGTGATAAGGTTAATGATAATATTCTACCCTCAGCTTATCATAGTGCAGAGGCACCAGGGTAACATGGTAAGCATGTTCTCGATTAAGAGCTTTTCTTCTAGACATTAGATGTGATCATGAATCAGCTTGCTTAGGCATCAATTGCAAAAGAATTGAGAGTTCTGGCTCACTAGATTTTTAGAGAGATATTAATGGAGATCCTATGATTGTTAATCTATGGTTTAATGATATAAAAGTTATGTTGAAGGAACTTTGTATGGATGATCAGAGGAGACTCAAAGAAAAAGTGTTATCTTATATGAAAGGATTAGACCTGTATTTTATGAAGTAATGTTACGGTACATACTCAAAAGTATATTAACTAGAAGTTCATTCTTTGAGTTTTCTGTAACAAAGTTTATCCTAGAGATGCAATGGAATTTCTTGCATCTTAATTAGTGCAATTGGATTATTTACGGGTATGAGTGCAAGTTTAATAAACTGAGCTGATTTGCTTCTAATTGCTTCCTATAGACAGAAAGAGAGCCTATTACGACAGCTCATAGAAGGCTGGAGGTCAGGTACAAAGAAGTACTGACTGCCCTATGTATTTCAAAATTTCGTGAAGCCGTAATTTATGCAAAAGGCAATGCAAATGGTTCAGAATGAGAAAATATCTAAACAGAGGTCACAGTTCGTAAAGAGGAATAATGAATCTTTATGTATTTTACCACTTCTAAAAAGTGGTAAGGATTCCTAGCAAAGATATCAAGCTGAATTTATTACATAGTTCCGTAAGAGATCAGGACAAGGAAAATTAAGAACTCTCTGACATTTATAATTAATGTTGGAGATTCAAGAAAACCACAAAACCAATCATGTGAATGTTGTGATAACTGGCATGCATGGGCATGCAGAGTTTTTATTGGAATCTGTTACCAATGTGAAAATTATTTAACTTATGCTATGAATACTGAGCATCAAGGGTAAACTGGGAGAGTATTCCTATTGTTTGTGAGATTTAAATGGGTTACCCAAGAGGAGCTGTCAGGCTTGACGCTTAATCGAGAGGCTAAGTTTAGGATTGGATTTAATCCAATATTGGACCTATATTGATTACACTCTATAGAATGGCTCTTACTAGAATTGAGAAAGCTAAGATCTAGTTGCAAGAGTCATTAGATTGAGGTTTTATACGACCCAATATATCACCTTAGGAAGCTCCATTGATGTTAGTCAAAAGAAGCAGTAATATGCTTCTAGGATTAAATTATGATTGTATTATTACTAGTAGAATATGATTTGATAGTAGCACTAGTATTAGTGCAATATGAATCTAGTAAGGATTCTACCATATTCAATAATACATTCCATAATAGGTTGGGATGTGTATTGATGTAATAAGGCTAAAGTAGTAGTTGATGCATTTAGCCAAAAGTCATTCTTTGGCTTATAAGCATTAAATGCCCAATTACCTTTGGAAGAAAACAATATATTGATTACACAACTTCAGCTCAAGTCTACTTTGACAAATCAGATAAAAAAATTTACAGATGAAAGAAAATATATACTTGGAAAGAATTCAGTAAGGTGAAAAGGGAAAAATTAAAGATTTTGATGTTAAGTCTAAAGGATGTTGTAATACCCCAAAATTTGCTATGTTATTTAAGGGTCATTTAGTACTAAGATAAGAGCTTAGAAGCCAACTTAGTGACTAAAATGACAACAAGTCAAAAGTTGGTGTCTAGAGTCTAAAAATGGGAAAAATATAGGCACCTAATGGATAATTTTACCATTAATAATTTTGATTCCACAAATAAGTAATACAGCTTTCAGGAAGATGATCTGTATAGTCCGATTTTCGGTATAAGATTTATGTAGAAATTTATTCTCAATCGAACAATTAGGGGAATGAGCAGATATTTGATTCAAATAAAATTACATGGAGAATTTATCAGTAATTATTTTATCCTGTACATGGATTAAACAGATTATGGGGAAAATCTAATATAGATTTCGAAAATAAAAATACAGTATAAGATATTGAATTTTGATCGAACTGCAAAGTTATGCGTGCTTAGGGCAAAAGATGGGTGACTTCTTAAGAAGATCTTATGTCAGTACTTGAGACTGATAAAAAAGAATGAGTTCGAGTTAATATTATTCGAATGAATACCTGATAAAAGATTATTAAGAGAATTTATCCGATAAAGATTTTGGGTAAATTATCAGTATATTGGACCAAGTCAAAATTTTAAGTTTGACTTCATATATATGGAATATTTATTTGATAATATTATTTATTATTCATCTTTTAAAATAAGGAATTTTTAGAATTTATTTGACACTCGGTGAAGGGGAAAATGCAGTAGAAGTAGTAAGCGAATATCGGGAAATCGGATCGAATCAAAATTTTAGAGGTTGTACCATAAGTCACGAAATATTCATAAAATATTATTTTATAAATAAATTATTAATTGGTTGATTGTGATATAACTAGAATAGTTGGATTTTTACCAAATGGCAAAAATTTGTGACTTAAGTTACTAGTTTTGGTAATTTGGTATTTTGGTCACAATGGCAATTTTGAAATATTTTGAAAGTACCATGGGTAACATGGTAATTTCCCATGTGAAAGCATTACTCTAGTTTTGTTAGACTTGAATGGAATTTGGTTGGAATTGAACTAGAATGGCAACTTGTAAATTGTGATTCAGTTGGAGGTTAATTTTGGAATAAGGACTAAATTGAATAAAAAAATTCAATTTAGCAAATACATGTGGCATAAATAAAAAAAATGAACAAAATGTTCATCTTCTCTCCACCATTTTGAAAACAAGAAAAAAATGGGAAAATACACAAATTTTTTCCTAGGCATTTTGAAGGCTCCAAAGTTAGAATCAAGATATGTTGCTTTGGAAAAAAATGATCTATGCTTAATGCTCTTTCTTTCGATAGTAATTTCATCAAGAGTTATGAAGATTTGCTTATATTCTTGAAGAGAGAGAAAATAGGGTTTCATGTTCCATGTTTATATTGAAGCTTGATCTATGCAAATATAGTGTTGTAAAGATGAAATCATGTGATTAATTTCATGTTTAAGGTTAAAAACCCTAACCCTAGAATTTGGGATTTTATATAGGGTTTTGAAATTGATGATGAAAATGAAAGATTGATGATATTAGAAGCTTGATTTTGATGTTATAATGAAAAAATCCTCAACTAGTCCTTTAAGTGACCACTTCGGCATACATGGGAAGATTTGGATAAATATTGTGAAAATTATCTTAGTGATAGATTTGAAGAGATTATGAACTTAGAAACTTGATTATAGCTTTTGGACTAAAATAAAGTCCTTAAAAAGTTTAGACACCCAATTCGGCTTGAAGGAAGAAATTGGGGTTTCAAGTGTTAATTCTTAGAAATGAAGAATATATGTTGGAAAAATTAATTTGAGCATGTTAGAATGTTGTTTGGATGAAAAATGAGCCTAGATAAGCTAAGTGACCAATTCAGCCACATGGAAGAATAATGGGAAAATTTTATGAAAATTATGATTATGAGATTTTATTATTCGAATATGTTGTATGAAATTAGAATTGAGATTAGAATCCAAGGGACTAAATTGACAAGAAAAGAAATGGCAAGGGACCATTTCGAAGCCCTGGTTAGTTCAAGGACCAATTTAGCTTTGGTCTAAAAGTAGAGGAAAGTGTGAGAAAATTATAGAAATGTTGGATTAATTATTTGATACAAGTTTGCAAGTTTATGTGTAAAATTAGTGACTAAAATGTCACTTTCATAAAAGTTAGTGGAGGAAGGGTATTGAATAAAAGTTAGTGAAAATGATGGAATTATTCAATAATTGTGATTCGAGCTTAAATAAATTGCAAAATGTGCAAAATGGTCACTAGGGACCATAATGAACAATTCGACATTATTAAAAGAGAAGTGAACATTTTTGGAAATATTTTATATTCGAATAATTATACTAGTATAGTATAGTTAAGCAATGTTAGATTAAAAATCTAACATGAATATTGTTATGTATGTTCAAATGGTACTATACAGCTATTGACGAGGCTAAAGGTACCAGATCAAAGAAAATCAAGGAAAAGTATCGAAAAAGCTTAGTGAGGCTAATATCATGCATGGCCCAGGTGAGCACATTTTTACTTATTTATTTTATATGTGATATCTGTAACACCCTTAACGTAAATTCGTAGACCAAATATACACTAAAGATGTTACTGAGTTATTAAGAAAACTTGACTTGAAGAAATTATATATATATATATACCAAACTTTGTCTTGTTGTTTAACCCTTCCTCGGTTTTAAATTGAAAACTACAGCAGTCTATAGCAGCTAGTTTCGACCCTGAATTGTTTTAGAAAATTTATAAATATGTTATTGAAATAAAAATATAATTCAGGGAGAAAACTATGTACCCTGCCTAGACCCTTTCTTGATTTTAAAATTTCTACGTGATTAGGGTTAAACTAAATTTAACTATGTCATAAATCTTAATCATTTGTAGTAAAACCATATTCTAGTCCCTACATTCATAATTAACAAGTAAACACATTATATTGCATCTTTAAAACCCACATACATACAAGTACATGCCCACTAGATATCAACCATAATTTAAGATGTGCATACCATGCTTACTAATGTAACTTGACTTCCCAATTAATAGCTCCTTGATGCCCTTTTACGTGGGAGAACCAACGTGTGAAATAACACACACTAAGTACAAACTTAGTGAGGCAATAATCTTATTTAGCAAATATAGAGTAAAGTAATACTTATTTTATTATATCATATCAAGTTCTCTATCTAAGATAGGATAGTTCTATCAAAGGTTCCATAGTCTCTAGATTTTCATGTATATTTTATAAGTTCCTAACTTACTCATGATTTCAATGCTCTATCATCATAAAATCAGTCATATACATGGTATATTTCGTATAAATAACATAATTCACATACATGGTATAATTCACATAAGCAACATGATTCACATACATGACATGAATTTCATGCTTAACATGATTTATATACATGACATGGTTCATATATGTAATGAAATTCATATTCATGGCATGATTCATTTATGTAACATGATTCTCATATGTGGCATATTTCATTTGCATAGCATGATTCTCATACGTGACATATTTCATATGATTCTCATACGTGGCATGATTCATATACGTGTTTTCATTCATATATACATGACTATTTCACATACATAACATGGTACATGTACATGGCATAATTCATATGCATGGCATAGTTCATACGTGTAACATAGTTTGTATACATGGCATGATTCATATGCATAGCATATTTTTTAATTATATGACATATTATGTATACTTGGCATAATTCATGTACATGTCATGATTCATATACATGGCATGATTTATATACTTGACATATTTCATATACATAACATGGTTCATATTCATGGTATGTTTCACATACGTAACATGATTCGTTTACATGACATGATTCATTTACGTGACATGATTCCTTTAACATTGCCTAAACTATGCTATATGAGATCGAGGTACTCGAGTCATCTTGAAATGACACCGCAGTGTCAAACGTGAACGTGAAGATGAGTACGTACTCGGGGACACTCTTTGCTCCCCATAAACATGAAGCACCTCGACAGTGCACTCAGGCATAGTGGGCGTAGATCCCCAAGGTGCAGCACCTCGATAGTTCACTCAGGCATAGTGGACATAGATCCCCAGGGTGCATGTGACACAATCATTTTGCCACAATATCTTTTTCATAACTTAAACATAAAGGTGCAGCTGCTAAAAACTCTATGGCATGCCAACTATACCATGGACTCTTATACTCAATACTTGGGCATTTCTTTTATCAGCAATCCAACATCATGATCAATCATATAATTAATTATTCATATTTCATGCTTCATCATAAATAGTCATTGCAGATATAGATCATCATCAATTCTCAGAAAAATAATAATTCATATGTCATATTCCATGTAATCTACTTTTATTACAACATGCAGTAGCTCAACATGTATATATGGCAATACAATTTTTAGGTGTGTCTTGTTATACTTTAACTTGTTTCATTTAAATCTTACCATTTTCCATATCTCATGTATGCATAATGCATCATCATTTATTCAAACAATCATTCGTACCTGGTATTTCACCAATCTTGGCATGTCGAGCGAAGTATTATAGCACGTATTATAAAGAAATACAAATGTCATTTTTCAATATAATGCCATTATATAGAAGTAAAATATCATTTTAAATTTAAGGTTGACTACTCGCAAGTCTTCCTAATTGCATTTTAAAACATGTAAATGCACTCACCTGGACCATGAATATTATGCCTCACTAAGCTTACTCGAGGTTCATATCTTTCTTTTTATCATTGGTTCTCTTTCAATCTCTTTTAAAACTGTATAAGACCAATCGAACATATACATTACCATTCTCGCAACATTGCTAACTTGATTCTTAAGCATAACTATTCGAATATAAAATTTTTCTAAAAATTTCCCCAATATTTTACATTATTGTCGAAATGGTCCTTAGGTCTTTAGTGACCATTTTGAACATTTAACAATTTTTCAAACCCATTTTTGAACAATTCCATAATTAATTATTTATTTTGGACTATTTCCTTTTTAGTCCTTTAACTTTATAAAAGTGACACTTTAGTCACTAAATTACTTTTGTACATTAAATTAATGTATAATTAAACCTTTCACTTAATTCTAATATCCTTATACATTTTCCTTTAACTTCCAACTTTATTCAAATTAGTCCCTAATCACCTTTCATTTCGAATTTGGTCCCTCATGTTTTCCTTTCTTGACATTTCAGTCCTTCAAATTTCATAACATGCTTAAATCTTCAATTCTATCAATTTTCCATAAATTCAAGACCAATACCAAACTTTTACTAAATTGCCGAATTTGTCCTTGAATTTCCAAAAATTTTCATTTTGGTCCCTAATCACCAATTCAAGCTAATTTGATCATGTTATCAAAAATCGCTCCTCAATCCCTCTTCAAAACAAAATTTCATAAACATTCACTTTATTCCTTCAAATTGCCGAATAGGTCCAATTTTTTCCAAAAATGTTCAATTTGGTGCTAAATTGTCAATTCAAGCTTGAAAATTCATTTTCTATTCATTTCCATCATCAAATAAATTTTGACAATTTAGTCCCTAATATTCCATAAAAATTTGAATTGGTCCCTAATAGGTATTTAATCTTCAAACATCAAAATTAAGTTCTAACTTCAACATAAAGCTTTAAACAACTTAAATCCTTCAATATTATCATCAATTCTCAACCCCTAACAAATCCTTAAATTTCAAGATTAGGGTTTATAACTTCCAACATGAAATTAACTTGATTTCAAGCTTGGAATTGTCTTTAAAATTTCAATTCGATCCGATATACCGATAATTACCAAGAATTTTTATGGGATGCATTTCCTCTTAGAAATCTTATCTTAACAATCCCTTACGAATGTTATTAACTCAAACTGAATCCTTTTTATCAGTCAAAATATTGGATATGGGACCTTCCCATTAGGTCACCCATCCTTGGGCTACTCTGGCCTGAGCACAAAATATTATTAACTCAAACTAAGGAAAAAAATGGGATATTACAATTCCTCTCCCTTAAAAAAATTCATCCTCAAATTTTTAACGTTTACCCGTTTCAAACAACTTCGTATTTTGCTTATTCATTCTCTCTTCAATTTCTCAAATGACTTTCTCTACTTTATAATTTCTCCATAGAACCTTAATTAGTAGAATTTCCTTGTCCCTTAATTCTTCAACTTTGTATGCTAGGGTTTTTACTTCTTCTTCTTTATACGTCAAACCTGATTGTAGTTCAACCTCCTCCTGAGGTAAATACATATGAAGAATCCAATCCATACCTCCGAAACATAAATACATGAAACACACAATGAATCTTGTTCCTATCTGGAGGTAAAGCCGATTGATAAGCCTTTGGTTCTTTTATTTTTAGAATCTCATATGGCTCAATAATTTTGGGATTAATCTTTCCATTTTAGCCAAAACGTAACACCTTCTTCCAAGGTAAAATCTTTAAAAACACTTTTTCTCTAACATCGTATTCAATATCCTTTTTCTTCTTATTTGCATAAGTCTTTTGTCAATCCATGACAAGCTTTTAAAATTTTGCTGAATAATCTTTACTTTATCCTCCATGTCTTATGTTAAATCACTCTTTCAACGTTCGAATTATTATAAACATTCCAATCTTGTAAACCGTACCGATTTAGAGAAACTTGGTATTTTCTTCCATATGCCATCTTGATACTTACTTGATAACTATTGTTGTAAGCAATTTTAGCCAAAGGCAAGTACCTTTCCTATGATCCCGCAAACTAAATTGCACAAGCTCATAATATATCCTCCAAAATCCCCAATACCTTGAAATAACCTTGGGTCTCTGTCTGACACTATCAATGCCGAGACACCATGTAGTCTTACTATCTCTCGAACATAAAGTTCTACATATTTATCCAGCGAATAATCTATTCAACTGGAATAAGGTAATCAAACTTTGTCAGACAATTCATAATGACCCACATTAAATTCTTTTTACTTGGTGTAGCTGACAAATCCGTTATACAATCCATCGTTACCCAACATTCATTGGGGAACAGAAATAGACTGAAATAATCCATAAGTATTTGGCCACAGTTTCAAATTTTTAAATCTTGGTACATCTTATTACTCCTTGGGTGCATAATTAATAAACTATAATTGGCCTCCGTTAATATCTTCTCTCTTCAGATATTGTGAGAATCATATACTTTACCTCAATAATATAATCAATCTCTGGGCTTAATTTCA
Source organism: Hibiscus mutabilis (assembly GCA_019671005.1). NCBI lineage: Eukaryota > Viridiplantae > Streptophyta > Magnoliopsida > Malvales > Malvaceae > Hibiscus > Hibiscus mutabilis. The sequence continues at coordinate 31,237,622 of CM033728.1, forward strand.
TAGTTCTGTACTTTCCTATTTCCAGCTTATCTCCTCTTTTCAAAACATTTTCAGCTCTTCCTATTCAAGTATAGCTTGTATTTTCTTAAGGTCAACCCTTATTCCTTCTGATGACACTACATATCCAAGGAAAGTTATTTCTGACAACCGGAACTTGCATTTAGAAACTTGGTATTAAGTTTTTTATCTCTTAAAGTTTGTAGCACCACTCGAAGATGGTAGTCATGTTCAACTTCGGTCTTCGAATAAACCAAAATATCATTTATGAAGACCACAACAAACTAATCCAAATAGGGTTGGAATACCCTATTTATCAGATCCATAAATACAGCAAGGGCATTCATTGATCTAAAAAGACACCACCAAAAACTCGTAGTGTCCCTAACGAGTCCTGAATACTGTCTTTGGTATGTTTTATTTTTTTAACCTTAGCTTGATAATAACCCTGATCGAAGATTTATCTTTGAAAATACTACTTCATCTTTAAGATGATCAATTAAATCCTTAATCCTTGGTAGGGGATACTTATTCTTAATGGTTACTTTATTCCATTGTCGATAATCTATACATGATCATGGGGAACCATCCTTCTTCTTTACAATTAATACCGGAGTACCCCATAGTAATTCACTTGATCAAATTTAACCCAGTCTAGCAATTCTTGTAACTGAGCTTTTAGTTCCCTTAACTCCATAGGTGCCACTCTATATGGTGCCATTAATACCGGCTCAGTTCTGGGATAACATCAATCCCAAACTGTGTTTCCCTATCCGGAGGCAACCCTGGTAACTCATCCGAAAGTACATCAGGAAATTCCTTTACAGTCAGGATGTCTTCAATATTTTTAGGTAACTTTTATGTATCTTCCATACAACCCAAACATGTTTCACATCTATTGAATAACAACCTTTGAGCTATCATTACAGAAATTACTGACTCTAAACAGTCAGTTCTTTCCCTCAAAGATTTTTTCAAACCATCGGATCCTTGAAATACCAACATTTTCTTCTTACACTTCATATCTGCATTATATGCAGATAGTCAATCCATTCCAAGAATGACTTCAAATTCATGGAATGGAAGTTCCATTAAATCTGCCAAAACTTAATTCCTTAAATTCCTAATGAACCTTTCTTGCATATTCTAATTACTTATACATTGTCGAAGAAAATTATTGACAATCACTTTACTAAATTTTCTCCAAAAGAAGTCTTTCTTTGGGCCTTGGACGTAGTTTCTTTATAAACCATTCTCATCGAGTCCTTTCAATCGGCATCAATTTAACTACGTACCGACTCAATCTATTAAAATCTAACTCGTACTCATAAATAGTACGAGTACCCTATTTCAAACTTAGGATTGCTATAACTTAACTTTCCAAGTAAGCACAATATGCACATCTTAAATTATGGTTGCCATTTTATTATAATGGCCAAGATTCAATCTCATCAAAATCAATGGCCATGATTTAATCCATGTGTTAATCTTCTTCCAAAATTGCCCTTAATGTTCTAAAATATTTCAAAAATGCCATCCATGGAAAATGATTTGCCCTCCAACTAGACTTTATTTACAACAAGACTTAAAAATTGCCATTCCATAAAAATTGAACCAAATTGGTTCCATTCTAACCAGCCGCCTTCCCAAAATATCATAAATTAAAATTTATGATATTAATTAGATCCAATTATTCGAATTTCACTCAATACGATTTCCAAATTTTCTTTCTTTGAGCTTTATAACCTCTCTATCATATTCTAACTAAATCTAGTTAGAATCCCATCAACATTTATAAAATATTCATAAAATAATATTTTAGTTACTAAGCAAAAAAATTGGGATATTACAATATGAGTGAGTGCATTTTTACTTATTTATATATATACATGTGATATGAGTGAGTGCATTTTTACTTATTTTATATATGTGACATGAGGGAGACTTGCGAGAAGTCGACCTTGATATTAATAAAAATGTATGTTGATCAAAGCTATGTAAATGGCATGAGATATTAAATGGCATATGTGATACATTGATATGGCATAATGATTTATCTAAGATAAATCAAATTTTAGATTTTGGATATGAACTGCTCATTATCGAATTATGAATGATTGTATTGACGGATTGGATATTGAATGTGAAAATATTATATTGTTATGCCCAAGTACTAGTGTGAGAGTCTTTGGTAAAATTGGATATCCATAGAGTCATAGCAGCTGCATTCCAGTACTACGGTGTGTTTCAGACACTTCTGTGTTGATATTAGACGCTACAGTGTTGCAGTCACTTCGGTGATGTTTAGAAACTTCGGTGTCGACTAGCACAAAAGGTGCGATAATAAGGAGCAAAGGGCGTCCTCGAGTACGTACTTATCTCAGTTGCTTCGACGATGCAGAAGCTACGGCGTTGTAGACACTATGGTGTCGTATGTTGACTCGTAGACCATAGGTTCACATGAAATTGCATGAAAATCTTTGGTATAGTTGGATATCCATAGATTCCTAGCAGCTGCGTCCTAGCACTACATTGCGTTTCAGTCACTTCAGTGATGTTTAGACACTTCGGTGTCAACTTAGATGCTACAGCGTTGTTCAGACACTTCGGTGTTGTTAGCACAAAATGTGCGATTATAAGGAGCAAAGAGCGTCCTATTATGAGGAGCAAAGAGCGTCCTCGAGTACGCACTTGTAACACCCTTAACGTATACTCGTAAGCTGAATATATATTAAAGATGTTAGTCGTTGAAAGAAATCTTGACTTGTAAAATTTTTTATACCAAAATTCATCTTGCAGTTTGACCCTTTCTCAGTTTTAAATAAAAAGTATGTCAGTCTATTGCAGCTAGTTTTGACCCTGAATTAATTTATAAAATTCATAATTGTGTTATTGAGATAAAAATATAATTCAGGGTGAAAACTAGGTACACTGCCTAGAACCTTTCCTGATTTTCAAATTTTTACGTGATCAGAGTTAAACAACATTTAGCTACGTCAAAATTCATAGTTATTAATAGCAATCCATTTCTTTAAGTCCATACTTCCATGACAATGTATAAATACGTTATAAACTTAGACTTACAAAACAATTTACCCACTTAAAATATTACATGCCCACTAGTCTATCAAATTACGTTAAAGATGTACGTATTGTACTTACAGATAGTAACTTGATCATCCCAAGTAAGAGCTCCACCTTGCTAGTATATTTTTGGAGAACCTACGTGTGAAATAAAACACACGTTAAGTATGAACTTAGTGAGGCAATGATCTTATTTGTCAAAACATAAAATAAAGCAATGCATGTTATACATTAACCTAGCATAGTTTCTGTCTAAGGTTGTATCGTAATAACAAGGTTTCCATAGTCAGTCAATATTCATGTGCATGTCATAATTTTTCTAACTTAGTCTAGTTTCCAATACCCCGTCATTACCAAGTAAATCATATACATGGAAAAGTTCACATACATGGTATATTTCATACACATGGCATAATTCACATGCATGACATGATTTATATATATATGACATAATTCACATACATGACATACTTCATATACATGGCATAATTCATATATATGGCATGAATTATATACATGGCAAAATCCATATACATGTCATAATTCATATACGTGGCATGATTCATATACATAATTTGATTCATTTACATGATACGATTCTTTTACCTGACATGGTTCATATACGTGATTTAATTCATATACATGGCATGTTTTCGTATTCATGGCATGGTTCATATACATGACATATTTCATATACATAGCATGGTTCATATTCATGACATGGTTCATATACGTAACATGATTCGTTTACACGACATGATTCATTTATGTGGCATGATTCTTTTATCATTGCCCAAAGTACGCTATATGAGATCGAGGTACGCGAGTCATCTTCAAATGACACCGTAGTGTCTAACGTGAATGTGAAGATGAGTACGTACTCAGGAACGCTCTTTGCTCCCCATAAACATGAGGCACCTCAACAGTGCACTCAAGCACAGTGGGTGTGGATCCCTAGGTTGCATGTGACACAATCATTTTGTCACAATATTTGTTTGTTAACATGAACAAGAGGGTGCAGCTGCTAAAGACTCTATGGCATGCCAACTATACCATGGACTCTCATACACAATACTTGGGCATTTCTTTCATCATCAACTCAACATCATAATCAATCATACATATAGACATTTCATATTTCATGTTTAATTTACCTTTATTGCAACATACGTTAACTCAACATATATAGATAATTCAATACTATTTTAAATGAAGGTCGACTATTCTCAAGTCTTCCTAATTGCATTTTAAAACATATAAATGCACTCACCTTATCCATTTATTATTTTTCCTTACTAAGCTCTATTGATCCTTTCCTTTATAGTACCTCGAACCTTCTATTGATTCAGATCCAACTTCATTTATCACATGAATAAAAATAAACATTTGTTAGATTCACTTCTAACAATAATTCAATTAAGCTATTTAATCATTCAACATAAAAATTTTCCATAAATTTCTTTCCTTCCTTATACTGTTCACAAACTAATTTTTGGTCCATAATGACCATTTTGATCTTCAAATAATTCCTCCAAGCTTGCTAACCAACTTTAGACACAAATTGTCTCAATTTCCATTTTCTGTCAACTTGCACTACCATTAAAGATTTACTTCTACATGGCAGAATACATGCTAAATCTTAATCACCTTTGTACCGTAGAAACTATATTTGATAACGAATCTAACGGTATAAGCCACATAATTTAATAAAATCTTAAAAAATTATGAAAATTCATCAAACTCCCGTTTACAGGGTTGTCCTACCAGAAACTGTTTTGTAATTTTTCTGACCTTCATTCATTAAAAATTAATATCTTTTAAATCGGAACTCAAAATCAGTTTTCGTTCATTGGAAACGAAACTAGATTCGATAAGTTTTTCAACCATATAAACTAATAACCCATATTCAATTTGTACGATTTATGGCAAATTTTCAAAGTTGAATTCCAGTATTGAATTTCGGAACAGACTGCTATTCTATTTTCTGACCTTTCATCACTTAAAATTCATATATTTTGATATATGAATCGAAATCAATCACCATTTTTTTTAAATGAATTAATCTTTAAATTGATATAAAATTCACCATGTAACCATTTTTTGTAGAATTTATGGTGAATTTTCAAACTTACTGCCAAATCCAGTTTTCCTACACAACTTCCATAAATAACTTCAAACTTTATACTAATGTCTCCTTACTTTGCTATTTGTGAATTTGGTCCCCTTACTTGATTCAAACCACTAATGTATCATTTTCTTCATCAAATAATTCTTCAAAAATAAATCCCTCTAATTTTTCGTTCTTTCCGAAATAGTCACTAAAAATGCAAAGATAAGGATTCAAGCATCTTAACTTTGCAAATTAGTCCTCAAATCAACATTACTACTTGAATTCTATTATTTCAACTAAAATGAGATTTAGTCCTTCTCTAAAATCTCATTTATGAATTGGTCACTTAACTTTGATAATTTGTCAAAATGGTCACTAACTCGATTTAACATCGGTTTTGCATTCTAACTTCAATTTCACATCTCCAACATTAATAATAACATAAATACACTTCAAATCATAAAAAGTAGATTAGTCCTCTAACTTTTAGAATTTTTAAATGTTCCTTATACATTAGATTTAGGGTTTTGCTTTCAAATAACAAATTCAAGCTTACTAGATCATTTATCCAACATCACAAACCCTAAATCAAACTTGAATCCATAAACCCTAATCATATTCATACAAACTAAAATATGTAGGGTTTAAATCTGAACTCAATAACATGATTTTAACATTATACTAGCTTGATTTCAACTTGAATTTCATCATGAAATCATAAAATTCCAAAAGCCCCAAACTTTTTCCATAAACCCTAATTTCTTCTCATGAAAAATTCTCATAAATCAAGCATGTTTTCTATGAATTATTTGCACCAAAAGATAGAGCTTGAAGAGTATAACAACTTTATAGTTGAAAATATTACCTAAAAATTGAGTTTCGGGGCTCAAATGGAACTTGGAAAATTTCTCTCCCTTTACCCTTTATTTTCGAAATGAAGAAGATGAAGAGTAGTCTTCATCTTTTGTTTCTTTAACTTTCAATCTCTACAATTATGCCACTTGTAAATATAAATGAATTTTAAATTCATTTAGATAGTAAATTACTAAAATACCCTTTTAATCCAACGGTTGAGATTGATCTTATCATTAATCAAGGGCTAAGATTTAATCTTCCATTTCCTTTTTTCAAAATTTTCCTTGTAACTTTTTAAATATTTCAAAAATGTCATTGGGGTAAAATGACCAATTTGCCCTGCAACTAGTTTTTTTACTAGTTTACTTCAAAAATGCCACTCCATTACAATCGAACTAAAATAGTTCATTCCCAACTGGTCACTATTCCTTAGATATTATTTTATAACTTTTCCATGGCTTATGGAACATCCTCTAAAATTTTGATTCGATCCGATCTCCCGATATTCGCAAAATACTTCTACAGCGATTTTACCTTTTTCGAACTATCGAATTTATTCCATATTTCCATATTCGGGAAATAAACTCTATTATCTCATAAAAACTTCCTTTCCCATAACCTAGACTTAATTTTCCTAACTCAGTCTACTATTCCGATAATTATAAAAAATCTCCATAAAATAAAATTTCTCTTATAAATCCTTTATCGATAATCCATTCGAATATTCTTTACTTTTACTGAGTCCAAATTATCGATCATAAACATTTTTATGGGAACTTCCCGAAGGTCACCCATCCTTGTATTTCTCTAGCCTGAGCATGCTTAACTATTTCATTTAATCCAAATTCGGTACCTTTTTCTGCATCTTAATTCTTAAAACCGATATCAAGGTACTTGTTTCGATCCGATTCACTCTTATACTGAATAAGATTACTTGTTGGGGAAATTTACACTTTAGTCCCCAAACTTTTTGAAGTTTATACTTTAACCCCCTAAACTTTCAAAAATTACATTTTAGTCACTAATCAAAAATTGGGATGTTACAATTCCTCCCCCTTAATAAAATTCATCTTCAAATTTTCAATGCGTATCTGTTCCAAACATTTACGGATATTACTTCCTTATTTTCTTCTTAACCTCCCAAGTGGCTTCTTCGACCTTGTGATTTTTCTTCAAAACTTCAGTCAATGAAATTTTTATTCCTTAATTCTTTAATTCCATAAACTAATATTTCCACTAACTCCTCTTCATGTATCAAATCTAATTGCATCTCAATTTATTCAGGAGTGTTGACCCATTAATATACTCTTGGTCCAACTCTTCACGTTTTCTTGAGGTATAACAGTTATGAAACTAAGTTTTCCCTTTTTGACCTATACAAATCATCCTTTATTTTCAAATAAACAATCATAACTTCTTTTTTGCTCTTCTATTTAAGGCTCTCAACAGCTTAAACATTTAAACAACCAATGCTTTATTATATACAGTTGCCGAAGGTTACAACCTCTTAAGTACTTCTTGTTCTTGTACTTGAGCCCCCTATTGTACCAATAGCTCAATCTAGGTAAAAATTGGAAAAAAAATTTCATACTTGATTTCATTGTTACTGCTACGAGTATCTTTATAACCCTTGTGATTCGAGACTCTTGTTCTTGTCTAGAAACATTTCTATGGAAATTTCAATTAACCGGAATAATCCTCAACTTAACACACTTCCTTTGACTTCATTAAGGAACTAATTCCTTTTTAAAAATTTAAACGTTTCTTCTTATAATCGGTTTTACCTTGGGCACAGATAACCAACTTATCTCAATTACACTTCAGATTCTCGAAAATGGTATCTTCATAATATCTTCTAATACTTGATCACTTAGACCATTAGAAAACCTTTTTCTATCAATTCACATCATTTTAATGCTTGTCATACTCATCATCTTATTATTACTGATTGTCTTTATCAAACCTTTCTGAAAAGATATCTTATCTTATCCATTACACTTCAGCCCTATCTTTATAAGGCTCTGCTGTCAACTATTCTGGTAGAATTAACCTCTTAGTTGACTTCTGTGAATACTTTTTGGTTACAAGTTCAATACACTTTATCGATAATAGACTTCCAATCTTGTTCAGTATGTACTCAAATATAACTTTCATCATACTTTTATTCCAGATTCTTTGTCTTCCTGATCTATCAGGCTTCACAGTTGACATCTTTTAATACTAATGTCTCCTTAAAGAAATAATCCTTCTTACTTAGGTTGTATCTGATTTAAATACTATTCAAAGCTTTTCTAACATTTGAGGAGTCTACATTGTAACTCTTTCCATGTTTGCTTTGATTATCCTTGCAATATAGTTTACTACTTTTAGTACCCTGACTGATTCATACCTAACATCTTTTTTTAGCTTCAAATATAATCTCTTTACAGATCAATTTCTTTCTTAGTTTCTTTTCTATTCATCTCAGTAGTATTATTACTTAACTTTCCAATTTTCCCTTATATGTACTGACAGTACAAACATCTTAGAATAAGATGCTACTGAGTTATTTCCATCACAACTTCAATCCTTAACTCATCTTGAGTAAATTGCCAAATTACATCTGCAACAACTACTGACATTGTTATCTTCAAGCATATATATTTCTAAAGTAAAGATATTTCTTCTTCTTACTCTTTCGTATATGAGTATCTTATAATTATTGTATCATCTCTTTACTATGCAAAAAACTTATTCTAAACAAGAACTATCTTCCAGGCTTATTTTACTGTATCATATCCACTATGGGTCCTTTCTTGACCTCTAAGATTCGTCAATTGACGAAATCCATTATCGTTTTACTTTTTTACTTTCCTTATTCTAGTATCATTTCACCTCTGCATTATATGCATACAACCATTTCATTCCAAAAATAATCTCAAGTTAGCGAAATAAAAGCTCTAATAAGCTTTCCAGGAACTCAATTCCTTAAAGCACTAACAGACATTTCTTACATATTCTAGTCACCTATGCACTATGTCCAAGTGGGTTACTAGGAATCACATTACTAAAAATATAGTTTTCCTTAAGAGTCTTTCTTTGTACAAATATCTTAGTACCAATATACGAGTGAGTCAAACCCATATCAATTAAAGTAATTACATGCTTCCTCCATAGCCTTTGCTTTCATAATAGCATCCTAGTAAATTGACAAACTCATACCTGAGAATTACTCTTTAGGCCTTGGGTTAAGCCCCTCGATAAACCATTCTCATAGGGACTTCTCAGTCGATATCAAATCAACTATATACCGACTTAATCCATTAAAATCCAACTCATACTCGTAGACAGTACGAGTACTTTGTTTCAAACTTTGAAACTATTGTAACATCTCTTTCTTAAACTGGTCGCCAACATACTTGACTCTAAACACTTTTTAGAATGTCCAAGTCACTTTCTCAACAGGTATAATTCTGTGGCTTCGAACCATCAAATACAAGCATGTTCCCTTAATAAGGGTGCAACTTTCTAACTTTTCGGCATCTGGACAATTTAATTCCTCTAGCGTGACTTTAACATCGTGGAGCCATAAATTGGCAGCCATCAGACCACCTTCTCCATGAAATTCAGGAGCTCCTAACTTCTTAAGCTCCTTAACTGTCGATGCCTTTACTGGTGTAGGTGCCATATTGGTACATGCATTAGGGTTTAATTTTCTTTAACCATGGCTTTTTAGGGCTCGTACTAAGGTTCCATATTCTTATGCTGGAGCTCCCTACTACATAGGTGGCTCAGCTGGGTAGGAGTTAGAGGTGGAACATTCTATATCTCTTTACTTCCACTTTAAACCTTCTCTTAATCCCCATAATTAAACATTTAATGCAGTCCATTAGTACTTAACATCATCTATTTCCACTAAAACTTATTCATTTAATTAGGAGCATAATCAAGTTACACAGATAGTACATTAGTAACATGACATCCTAGGGGCATGTACTTAACATCAAATCATATTTAACTCGATTTAACCTCCAGAATCGGCTAAACCTGTAGCTCTGATACCAATAAATGTAACACCCTTAACGTATACTCGTAAGCCGAATATACATTAAAGATGTTACGGAGTCGTTGAAAGAAATCTTGACTTGTAAAAAAAATTATACCAAAATTCATCTTGCAATTTAACCCTTTCTTGGTTTTAAATTAAAAACTATGTCAGTCTATTACAACTAGTTTTGACCCTGAATTGATTTATAAAATTCATAATTGAATTGTTGAAGTAAAAATATAATTCAGGGTGAAAACTATGTACACTGCCTAGACACTTTCTTGATTTTCAAATTTTTACATGATCAGAGTTAAACAACATTTAACTATGTCAAAATTCATAGTTATTACTAGCAAACCATTTCTTTAAGTCCATACTTCCATGACAATATATAAATACGTTATAAGCTTAGACTTGCAAAACAATTTACCCACTTAAAATATTACATGCCCACTAGTCTATCAAATTACGTTAAAGATTTACGTACTGTACTTACAAATAGTAACATGATCTTCCCAAGTAACAGCTCATCCTTGCTAGTCTATTTTCGGATAACCTACTTGTGAAATAAAACACACGCTAAGTACGAACTTAGTGAGGCAATGATCCTATTTATTAAAACATAAAATAAACCAATACATGTTATACATTAACCTAGCATAGTTTTTGCCTAAGGTAGTATCGTAATAACAAGGTTTCCATAGTCAGTCAATATTCATGTGCAAGTCACAATTTTTCTAACTTAGTCTAGTTTCCAATACTCCATCATTACCAAGTAAATCATATACATGGCATAGTTCACATACATGGCATAGTTCATACACATGGCATAATTCATATGCATGACATGATTTATATATATATATATGACATAATTCACATACATGACATGCTTCATATACATGGCATAATTCATATATATGGTCTGAATCATATACATGGCAGAATCCATATACGTGTCATAATTCATATACGTGGCATGATTCATATACATAATTTGATTCATTTACATGACACGATTCTTTTACCTGACATGGTTCATATACGTGATTTAATTCATATACACGGCATGTTCCTTATTCATGGCATGGTTCATATACATGACATTTTTCATATACATGGCATGGTTCATATGCATGACTTGGTTCATATACGTAACATGATTCGTTTACATGACATGATTCATTTACGTGACATGATTCTTTTATCATTGCCCAAAGTACGCTATATGAGATCGAGGTACGCGAGTCATCTTGAAATGACACCGTAGTGTCTAACGTGAATGTGAAGCTGAGTACGTACTCGGGGACGCTCTTTGCTCCCCATAAACATGAAGTACCTCAACAGTGTACTCAGGCACAGTGGGCGTGGATCCCCAGGTTACATGTGACACAATCATTTTGTCACAATATATGTTTGATAACATGGACATGAGGGTGCAGCTGCTAAAGACTCTATGGCATGCCAACTATACCATGGACTCTCATACACAATACTTGGGCATTTCTTTCATCATCAACTCAACATCATAATTAATCATACATATAGACATTTCATATTTCATGTTTAATTTACCTTTATTGCAACATACATTAACTCAACGTATATTGCAATACTATTTTAAATGAAGGTTGACTATTTGCATGTCTTCCTAATTGCACTTTAAAACATATAAATGCATTCACCTTAACCATTTATTATTATGCCTCATTAAGCTCTATTGATCATTTCCTGTATAGTACCTCGAACCTTCTTTTGATTCAGATCCAAATTCATTTATCACATGAATACAAATAAACATTGGATAGATTCACTTCTAACAATATTTTAATTAAGCTATTTAATCATTCAACGTAAAAATTTTCCATAAATTTCTTTCCTTCCTTATACTGTTCACAAACTCATTTTTGGTCCCTAATGACCATTTTTATCTTCAAATAATTCCTCCAAGCTTGCTAACCAACTTTAGACACAAATTGTCTCAATTTTTATTTTATGTCAACTTGCACTACCATCAAAGATTTACTTCTACAGGGCAGAATACATACTGAATCTTAATCACCTTTATACTGTAGAAAACTAGATTCGATAACGGTTCTAAAAGTATAAGCCACATAATTTAATAAAATCTACAAAAATTATGAAAATTCATCAAACTCCTGTGTACAGCGTTGTCCTGACATAAACTGTTCTGTAATTTTTCTAACCTTCATTCGATTAAAAATTAATATATTTTAACTTGGAACTCGAAATCAGTTTCCGTTTGTTGGAAACAAAACTAGATTTGATAAGCTTTTCAACCATATAAACTAATTACCCAGATTCAATTTGTACGATTTATGGAAAATTTTCAAAGTTGAATTCCAATATTGAATTTGGGAACAGACTGCTATTCTGTTTTCTGACCTTTCATCACTTAAAAATTCATATCTTTTGATATATGAATCGAAATCAATCACCGTTTGTTATAAACAAAACTAGATGAATAAATCTTTACAACGATATAAAATTCACCATCTAACCATTTTTGTAGAATATATGGTGAATTTTCAAACATACTGCCAAATCCAGTTTTCCTACACAACTTCCATAAATAACTTCAAACTTTATACTAATTTCTCCTTACTTTGCTATTTGTCAATTTGGCCCCCTTACTATATTCAAACCACTAATGTATCAATTTCTTCATCAAATAATTCTTCAAAATTAATTCCCTCTAACTTTTCGTTCTTTCCGAAATAGTCACTAAAAATGCAAAGATAAGGATTCAAGCTTCTTAACTTTGCAAATTAGTCCTCAAATCAACATTACTACTTGAATTCTATTATTTCAACTAAAATCAGATTTAGTCCTTCTCTAAAACCTCATTTCCTAATTGGTAACTTAACTTTGACAATTTGTCAAAATGGGCAGTAACTCGATTTAACATCGGTTTTGCATTCTAACTTCAATTTCACATTTCCAACATTAATAATAACATAAATACACTTCAAATCATAAAAAAATCAGATTAGTCCTCTAACTTTTACAATTTCCAAAATGGTCCTTATACCTTAAATTTAGGGTTTTGCTTCCAAATAACAAATTCAAGCTTACTAAATCATTTATCCAACATCACAGACCCTAAATCAAACTTGAATCCATAAACCCTAATCATCTTCATACAAACTAAAATATGTAGGGTTTAAATCTGAACTCAATAACATGATTTTAACATTATACTAGCTTGATTTCAACTTGAATTTCATCATGAAATCATAAAATTCCAAAAGCCCCAAACTTTTTCCATAAACCCTAATTTCTTCTCATGCAAAATTCTCATAAATCAAGCATGTTTTCCATGAATTATTTACACCAAAAGATAGAGCTTGAAGAGTAGAACAACTTTGCAGTTAAAAATATTACCTGAAAATTGAGTTTCGGGGCTCGAATCGAACTTGGAAAATTTCTCTCCCTTTCCCGTTTATTTTCGAAATGAAGAAGATGAAGAGTAGTCTTCATCTTTTGGTTCTTTAACTTTCAATCTCTACAATTATGCCACTTGTAAATATAAATGAATTTTAAATTCATTTAGATAGTGAAAATACTAAAATACCATTTTAATCCAACGGTTGAGATTGATCTTATCTTTAATCAAGGGCCAAGATTTAATCTTCCATTTCCTTTTTCCAAAATTTTCCTTGTAACTTTTTAAATATTTAAAAAGTGCCATTGGGGCAAAATGACCAATTTGCCCTCCAACTAGTTTTTATTTACTAGTTTACTTCAAAAATGTCATTCCATTACAATCCAACTAAAATTGTTCATTCCCAACTAGTCACTATTCCTTAAATATTATTTTATAACTTTCCCATGGCTTATGGAACATCCTCTGAAATTTCAATTCGATCCGATCTCCTGATATTCGTAAAATACTTGTACTGTGATTTTCCTTTTTCGAACTATCAGATTTATTCCAAAAATTCCATATTTCCATATTCAGGAAATAAACTCTATTATCTCATAAAAACTCCCTTTCCCAAAACATAGACTGAATTTTCCTAACTCAGTCTACTATTCCGATAATTATCGAAAATCTCCATAGAATAAATTTTCTCTTAGAAATCCTTTATCGATAATCCATTCGAATATTATTTACTTTTACTGAGTCCAAATTATCGACCAGAAACATTTTTATGGGAACTTCTCGGAGGTCACCCATCCTTGTATTTCTCTAGCCTGAGCACGCTTAACTATTTCATTCGGTCCAAATTCGAAAACTTTTTCTGCATCTTAATTCTTAAAACCGATATCAAGGTACCTGTTTTGATTCGATTCACTCTTATACTGAATAAAATTATTTGTTGGGGAAATTTACACTTTAATCCCCAAACTTTTCCAACGTTCATACTTTAACCCCTAAACTTTCAAAAATTACATTTTAGTCACTAATAAAAATTAGGATATTACAGTACCTATCCCAGTCGCTTCGACGATGTAGACGCTACAGCGTCATAGACACTACGGTGTCGTGATGACTCGCGTACCATAGCATCACATGATTTTGTACTTTGGGATATAACATGTGAAATATATTTATGCGGGCAGTTAAGTTAAAAAGCTTAACATATATTTGATTGATAAAATAAAGGTTTGATGATATGATATAAACTGCAATTGGGACACGCTTGCCATTTTTTAAGAATTGTATTGTACTGTTATATGACAGAGGAATGACTTGTTATTTACCTTGGGCTATAAGATTTTACAGTACAATTACATGACTTCACATTACAAAATTATTGTAGTACAAATTTCTTACATGAATATTCCTGCATTACATATTACATGGTTTTATACTTTGGGCTATAATATTTGAAATGCATTTATGCAAGTAGTTAACCTAAAAAGCTTAATGTACACAAGACTGAAAAGACATATCAAATCCTATAATTTGAATATTATATTGGTTAAATGAACTATACATGTAAGGTAGTTCTATACATGATAAAATGTTATCAACTGCAATTGGAAATCGCTTGCCATTTTGCAGGGCTGTGATATTTATAATCATTGTTTTACATTGTTATGATTATACCTCACTAAGTTATACTTAGCATGTGTTTTGTATCACACGTAGGTATTTCGAACAAGATAGCAGAGGAGGAGCTGTACATCGTTGGATTAAGTTAATATGCATTATCAGTAAGTATCACCACATCCAAGTCTAGTGAGGCATGTATAGAATTTAAATAAGTAGCTAATTTTGTATGTCTAAATTTTCATACGCTACTTATAAGTTAATGTGGATGTATGATCTAGAAACATGACTAAGTTTTAGAAATTAAGAATATTAGAAAAGATGCTTCAAACGATTTTAAACTTAGTTGGTTGTTTATCGCGTAGCAATTTTAAAATCAAGAAGGGGATTAGACAGCACACATAGTTTTCACCCTGAATTATATTTTCATTTTAATAACTGCTTGAAGTATTTTATAAATCAATTCAGGGACAAAACTAGGTGACTCTAGATAGTTTTGTAATTTAGTGAAAACCGAGAAAGGGTTGTTTAATCAAATTAGTTTTGCAATAAAAAAATATGCCAAAAATTTACAAGTCAGTGTAAATCAGTTAGTAACATCTTTAATGTGTATTTGAATATCGAATATACGTTGAGGGTGTTACATATAGTGGTATCAGAGCAAAGGTATAGCCAATTCTGGAGGTTAAACAGAGTCCAATATGATTTTTCTAAAGTGTACATGCCCTTAGGATGTGATGCTACTGATGTATTGCTTGCATAACTTGACGTAGCTCCTCAATAGTATGAATAAGACTCTAATAGCTATAAGAAAAATAAGATACTGTTAGATTTCTTCAGTTAACGAATTTCAAGGGTTAAGAAAAGACCCATAGTTGATATAACACAGTGAAATAAATATGGTAGTTAACTCCTATCCAGGATGAGTTATCTGTTTAATAGAGAACTGGTACAACAATTATAAGATGTTCGTCTCTAACATCTGTATTTACACTTGCACTTATAATAGTATAAGTTATAAGAAGTTTAGAGAGTAAGGGCTCGTACGCACATTTCAAGGTAAAAGGTAGTCATGAGACGATGAGCTTATTATTGAATGGAATTGTTGGAGATTACTACAGATGTAATCTGGCAGCCTGTTTAAGATAAGCTGAAGGCTGTAATTTTGCATTACAAGTTTGGAGACATTATCTATATAGTGAAAAGTGTTATATCTACACAAACTATAATAGTTTGAAGTACTTAAGGACACAACGAGATCTAAAATTTAAGCAACGAATATGAATTGAATTTCTAAAGGATTTTCGATGTTATTATTGATTAAGAAAGGCTAATGTAGTAGCTAATGCTCTTAGCTGGAAAATGTTCTTTATTCCGCATGCAATGAATGCTTAATTGTCTTTGGGAAAGAATGGTGCACTAAGTACTGTTAGATCCAATTGAAGATTTGCAAGTGGCAGATGAAGAATGCCTTGTAAAGAGAAAGCACGTTGAATCTTGAGAAGCCTAAGATTATGAAAGTAGATTTTATGGATTGCCATTGAGGAAAAGTTTATAATG
This sequence comes from Hibiscus mutabilis, assembly GCA_019671005.1. NCBI lineage: Eukaryota > Viridiplantae > Streptophyta > Magnoliopsida > Malvales > Malvaceae > Hibiscus > Hibiscus mutabilis. Next base: position 31,254,275 of record CM033728.1, read on the forward strand.
GTGAAATGAAGAAAGAAATTTTAATAGAAGGACAGTCAGTTAGACTATTCTGATCTTTGAAGATAAGTTACGAGCCTATATTATTGAGAACATAGGATTGTGGGAAAGGATTGAAATGTTCAGAATAATCCAAAAGTGGATGAGTTGATCTGACTCAAGAAATAGAAGACAAAGTGAGGACTCTTTAAAATAATCCTAAAGCAGCTACAGATCAAAAATAGGCACACGCGAATACAAAGAAAAAGTATATTGAGTTTAAATTCAGAAACAAGATATGCATGGAAGTTTCACCTTGGAAAAAGGTACTATGCTTTGGACAAAAGGAAAGCTTGGTCTCAGATTAATTGGACCGTATGAGACTCTTAAAAGAGATGGAAAAATGACTTATTAAATGACTTTACCTGTGGGAGATGAACAAGACTCACGATATATTTCACGTGAATTTGCTTCAAAGGTATCAATCAGATCTTTTTCACATTATCAACCCAAAGGAAGTTGAATTAAAACCCGATATTTGACGTATGAAGAAGAACCGATGAAAATCTTTCCATATGAAATTAAAAGGAATACGGAATAAGAAAATTTCATTGGTAAAAGTCAGTTAGCAAAATTATAAAGTAGAACTAGCTATTTGAGAAATAGAGAAGAAAATGAACGAGTAGTACCTGCAATTTTCTGAACCATGTACGTTTTGAAAATTCGAGGACGAATTTTCTTAAGGAGGGAGAATTGTAATGCCCCAAAATTTTCTATGTTGTTTAAGGGTCATTTATTACTAAGATAAGGGTTTAAAAGCCAATTTAGTGACTAAAATGGCAGTAAGTCAAAAGTTGGTGTCTAGAGTCTAAAGATGGGAAAGGTATAGGCACCTGATGGATAATTTTACCATTAATAATTTTGATTCCACAGATAAGTAATACAAGTTGCAGGAAGATGATCTATATAGTCAAATTTTCGGTATAAGATTTATGTAGAAATTTATTCTCGATCTAACAATCAGGGAAATGAGCAGATATTTGATTCAAATAAAATTACATGGAGAATTTATCAGTAATTATTTTATACTGTACATGGATTAAATAGATTATGAAAAAAAAATCTGATATAGATTCCAGAAATAAAAATGCAGTATAAGATATCGAATTTCGATTGAACTGCAAAGTTAAGCGTGCTTGACCTCTTGGAAAGATCTTATGTCAGTACTTGAGACTGATAAAAAGGAATCAGTTTGAGTTAATATTATTCGTATGGATATCTAATAAAGGATTATTAAGAGAATTTATCCGATAAATATTTCGGGTAAATTATCAGTATATTGGACCGAGTCAAAATTTTAAGTTGGACTTCATAAATATGGAATATTTTATTTGACAATATTATTTATTTTCAGATATGGAAATAAGGAATTTTTAGAATTTATTTGATAGTAGGTGAAGGGGAAATCGCAATAGAAGTAGTAAGTGAATATCGAGAAATCGGATCGAATCGAAATTTCAGAGGTTGTACCATAAGTCACGAAATATTCATAAAATATTATTTTATAAATAAATTATTAATCGGTTGATTGTGATCTAACTAGAATAGTATGATTTTTACAAAATGACAAAAATTTGTGACTTAAGTGACTAGTTTTGGTAATTTGGTATTTTGGTCACAATGGTAATTTTGAAATATTTTTAAAGTACCATGGGTAATATGGTAATTTCCCATGTGAAAGCATTACTCTAGTTTGGTTAGAGTTGAATGGAATTTGCTTGGAATTGAACTAGAATGGTAACTTGTAAATTGTGATTCGGTTGGAGGTTAATTTTGGAATAAGGACTAAATTGAATAAAAAATTTCAATTTAGCAAATACATGTGGCATAAATAAAAAAAAGATGAACAAAATGTTCATCTTCTCTCCACCATTTCGAAAATAAGAAAAAAAGGGGAAAATACACAAAATTTTTCTGAGGCATGTTGAAGGCTCCAAAGTTAGAATCAAGGTATGTTGCTTTGGAAAAAATGATCTATGCTTAATGCTCTTTCTTTTGATAGTAATTTTATCAAGAGTTATGAAGACTTGATTATATTCTTGAAGGGAGACAAAATAGGGTTTCATGCTCCATGTTTATATTGAAGCTTGATCTATGCAAATCTAGTGTTGTACAAATGAAATCAAGCTTAGATTGTGATTAATTTCATGTTTAAGGTTAAAAACCCTAACCCTAGAATTTGGTATTTTATTTAGGGTTTTGAAATTGGTGATGAAAATGAAAGATTGATGATATTAGAAGCTTGATTTTGATGTTAGAATGAAAAATCCTCAAACGGTCCTTTAAATGACCACTTCAACATACATGGGAAAATTTGGAGAAATATTGTGAAAATTATCTTAGTGATGGATTTGAAGAGGTTATGAACTTAGAAGCTTTATTATGGCTTTTGGACAAAATAAAGTCCTTGAAATGTTTAGACACCCAATTCGACTTGGAGGAAGAAATTGGGGTTTTAAGTGTTAATTCTTGGAAATGAAGAATATATGTTGGAAAAATTAATTTGAGCATGTTAGAATGTTGTTTGGATGAAAAATGAGCCTAGAGAAGCTAAGTCACCAATTCGGCCACATGGAAGAATAATGGGAAAATTTTATGAAAATTATGATTGTGAGATTTTATGATTTGAATATGTTGTATGAAGTTAGAATTGAGATTAGAATCCAAGGGACTAAATTGACAAGAAAAGAAATGGAAATGGACCATTTCGACAGCCCTGGTTAGTTCAAGGACCAATTTAGCTTTGGTCTAAAAGTAGAGGAAAATGTGAGAAAAGTTATAAAAATGTTGGATTAATTATTCGATACAAGTTTGCAAGTTTATGTGTAAAATTAGTGACTAAAATGTCACTTTGGTAAAAGTTAGTGGAGGAAGGGTATTGAATAAAAGTTAGTGAAAATGATGGAATTATTGAATAATTGTGATTCGAGCTTAAATAAATTGCAAAATGTGCAAAACGGTCACTAAGGACCATAATGAACAATTCGGCATTATTAAAGGAAAAAGTGAAAATTTTTGGAAATATTTTATATTCAGACAATTATACTAGTATAGTATAGTTAAGCAATGTTAGATTAAAAATCTGACATGAATATTGTTATGTATGTTCAAATGGTACTTACAGCTATTGACGAGGCTAAAGGTACCAGATCAAAGAAAAGCAAGGAAAAAGTATCGAAAAAGCTTAGTGAGGCTAATATCATGCATGGCCCAGGTGAGCGCATTTTTACTTATTTATTTTATATGTGATATGAGTGAGTGCATTTTTACTTATTTATATATATACATGTGATATGAGTGGGTGCATTTTTACTTATTTTATATATGTGATATGAGGGAAACTTGCGAGAAGTCGACCTTGATATTAATAAAAATGTATATTGACCAAAGTTATGTAAATGGGATGAGATATTAAATGGCATATGTGATACATTGATATGGCATAATGATTTATCTAAGATAAATCAAATTTTAGATTTTGGGTATAAACTGCTCATTATCGAATTATGAATGATAGTATTGACAGATTGGATATTGAATGTGAAAATATTATATTGTTATGCCCAAGTACTAGTGTGAGAGTCTTTGGTATAATTGGATATCCATAGAGTCATAGCAGCTGCATTCCAGCACTACGGTTCATTTCAGACACTTCAGTGTTGATATCAGACGCTACGGCATTGCAGTCACTTCGGTGTCGACTAGCACAAAAGGTGCGATAATGAGGAGCAAAGGGCGTCCTCGAGTACGTACTCATCTCAGTTGCTTCGGCGATGCAGATGCTATGGCGTTGTAGACATTACGGTGTCGTATGATGACTCGTATACCATAGGTTCACATGAAATTTCTTGAAAATCTTTGGTATAGTTGGATATCCATAGAGTCCTAGCAGCTCTGTCCTAGAACTACGGTGCGTTTCAGTCACTTCAGTGATGTTTAGACGCTACGGCGTTGTTCAGACACTTCGGTGTTGTTAGCACAAAATGTGCGATTATAAGGAGCAAAGAGCGTCCTCGAGTATGTACTCATCCCAGTCTCTTCAATGATGTAGATGCTACAGCATCGTAGACACTACGGTGTCGTGATGACTAGCGTACCATGACATCACATGATTTTTTACTTTGGGCTATAATACGTGAAATATATTTATACAGGCAGTTAAGTTAAAAAGCTTAACGTATATTTGATTGATAAAATAAAGGTTTGATGATATGATATAAACTGCAATTGTGACACGCTTGCCATTTTGCAAGAATTGTATTATACTGTTATATGACAGAGGAATGACTTGATATTTACCTTGGGCCATAAGATTTTACAGTACAGTTACATGACTTTATATTACAAAATTATTGTAGTACAAATTTCTTAAATGATTATTCCTGCATTAGATTACATGGTTTTATACTTTGGGCTGTAATATTTGAAATGCATTTATGCAAGTAGTTAAGCTAAAAAGCTTAATGTACACAAGACTGGTAAGACAGATCGAATCCTATAATTTGAATATTATATTGATTAAATGAACTATACATGTAAGGTAAGTTCTATACATGGTAAAATGTTATCAACTGCAATTGGAAATCGTTTGCCATTTTGCAAGGCTGTGATATTTATAATCATTGTTTTACATTGTTATGATTATACCTCACTAAGTTATACTTAGTGTGTGTTTTGTATCACACATAGGTATTTCAGACAAGATAGCAGAGGAGGAGCTGCACAACGTTGGATCAAGTTAATCTGCATTATCAGTATCACCATATCCTAGTCTATTGGGGCATGTATAGAATTTAAATAAGTAGCTAATTTTGTATGTCTAAATTTCCATACGCTACTTATAAGTTAATGTGGATGTATGATCTAGAAATATGACTAAGCTTGAGAATTTAAGAATATTATAAAAGATGCTTCAAACGATTTTAAACTTAGTTGGTTGTTTATCGCGTAGCGATTTTAAAATCAAGAAGGGGTTTAGACAGCACACATAGTTTTCACCCTAAATTATATTTTCATTTTAATAATTGCTTGAAGTTTTTATAAACCAATTTAGGGACGAAACTAGGTGACTCTAGAAAGATTTGTAATTTAGTGAAAAGCGAGAAAGGGTTGTTTAATCAAATTAGTTTTGCAATAAAAAAAGATGCTAAAAAAATTTACAAGTCAGTGTAAATCAGTTAGTAACATCTTTAATGTGTATTCGAATATCAAATATGTGTTGAGGATGTTACATATAGTGGTATCAGAGCAAAGGTTTAGCATGACCTTACATGTGGATGGCTAGCACAACCTTATGTGCGATTTTGACTCATGTACCCAGGGTCCTCAGAGGCTTATATTTGGGCTATAGTTTATTGGTTAATAAATGATAAGCAGGTGAATAAGCTTATGAGCTTTTGGAATAAATGGCAAGTATATTGGTAAGAAATTTATATGTGATTTATATCATGTTAATATATGAATAACATGATGGATTTACATGTCTAGTGATCATGATGCTTTTATGCATATAAGGCATATTATGACAAATGCACAAGCATGAAAGTCTTATGAAATTAGCTTGTAGTAAACCATTACTAATGCAATGTGAAAGTTGATGCTTTGGCATTTATATCATGTTATATAAACATAGACATGAAGTTGAATAAAGTTTAAATTATTGTTATTAACTTCCTTTATTGCCTCACTAAGTTCGTACTTAGCATGTTTTTGATTGTGCACACATAGGTAAATCAAGATGAGAGTGAGAAGAGCATTGCATCAATATTGGAAAGCTCAACAGGTAATCACAGTAATGACATCCTAATTGAGGTTTGATTATTATAGTGGTATGTATACTTGCTAAACCTATTTGAGTTGTGATTGGCCTTTAAAGTTCGTTATGGTTTCATAATAATTGTCGTTTTTGGAAAGATTCAAAGTTAAGAGTAACCACAGGTGATGAGTTGCATGCTAAGATAATTGAGAGCATGTATATTTAAGGATAGTAAAGTTGTGACATTCTTAATTTGTATTCGCCGTATGGATACGAAAATGGGTGTTACACCTCAAATTCCTATAGGCATGATCTCTACTCAAGCATGAAAATTGAGTCTCAACCCCTCAAAACCAAATATTAAACATCGTACAAGTCAAAAACATCAAACATAACTTGTACCAACAGGGGGTATCCAAAGCAAACCTCCCAATTACAACTTGGTCACATTCCCTCTTATTACTACTATGCCTTTGTAAAACCATACATGAAAATGCTTCAATCCTTGGATCCTCCCTTGCTTACTCAGTGTCTGATAAAGTCTATTTCTCTGCATTGATGAGAAAGAAAGCATAAGCTATCAGCTTAGTGAGAGAATCTAAAAAACACTAATCAATGCATTTAAAACCATTTTATATCAAATAAAAAGTATAAGTCTCATGTCAAATCATCTCATGCTTCTATAATCTCTTCAAATATGCATATTTAAATCATTTGCAACACATGTATCATGGATTTTGATCACAAACCTCAATTTAAGCTTCATATGCCAAAATCTCTAAATAGCAAGCTTAAAGAGCATCTCATGTATAAACCACATTCTATAAAACTTAATCCATTTCTCATTGTACATCATCTCATATATTGGCATTCAAGTGGCTCAAAACAAGTTTCATTCTATTTTATCAATACCACATCGGATACACGAATTTCCCAAGTGGTTCTTTTGACCACTTCATATACGTCCTCGAACCGGAGCAACCCTTAATGGTTATAACGTATAAATCCACCAGCGGAATAATTGGCACACTCTTGATCCCTCGAGCACTACGGTTCTCATGGTGGAGCATGGCACACTCTTGACCCCTCAAATCTATAAACATGTCCTTGAGATTGTATTTTGCAAAACAGGAAACGAGAGAGAGCTCAACCAATACTTACTTTCGAGCTTAGATAAGTGTTTCAAACTTATTCTAAACTCCCAACAACCATCTTCAAAGCTTTTAAAAGCAGTAAAACGCATTTCCACTCACCGACAACCCAAAGCTCTCTTGCCGTTGCGAGAATCAAGCTTTCAAAGCTTCCGCAACCTCTCCAAAAGCTATAGGATTCAACTCCCCTGCTTTACCCAATCAAAAACAGAGGATTAATACACTTCCATGCATCTCTAATCTCCACCAACCAACAAACACAACTTCGACTCACCAGAAACCATCAAACGCCTCTCTAAGACAACCGAAATCATCATCAAACTTCATCTAAACAAAGCCCAGCCAAAACCTATTGACTTTAACATCTTAACAACATCAATTAACATCTAAAAACATCTTTATAACGTCCTTATACCTCCAACAACCTTACAGCACCAAGATCACTTCAAAATATAACTATTTACAACCTAGAAAATTAGTAATTCACATAGTTTTGGGATTTCTTGATTTAATCTCTTCTTACAACGTTAAAATATATCTTATAAGAGATCCAAATCAATCAGATTCAATACAAAACAGATCCATAATAGTTTTTATCAAATTTCCACATAAAAACTCAATTCAATCATCATATTCATGTTTTAATCATAATTCCATGACATAAATCAGTTGTAATGGATCGAGAACTTGGGAATTTTAATAAAGAACCTTTAATTAGAGGAGAGAATTAAAATCACCTCTAATTTATGATTTCTCTCTTAATTGGCAAAGATTGGTTGAAATCCAAGTAGATTGTATACCCCTCGACCCCGCCTAATCGCAAGACCGAACTGAGCGAGCTATATTAGGCTTACCGAAGTAAACTGAGAAGATAAAACCTGAAACACGTTCATTTGTTTCTTTTATCTTATCTAGATACATAATTATTAACCTACATATACATACTAATCTCTGGTGAAAACCCAACTCAATCGAGCATTGAATTGACATCCAATTGATCACATTTGCAATTTAAGGACCAAATTGCAAATTTGGAAAAATGCAGGGTCTTAACTCATTTTTATGTTACCAATCTTTAATTAAGTAGGTTTCATGCTTACACGATAAAATCAAGTCAAAAAGATCATCCAATCTAATTTAATTACATCCACAACATTCAGGGACCAAAACGTAAGAAAATGAAACTTCAGAAGATTCCAAATAAGCAAATTAACTACCACCGAACCGGTACAAGGGTGTTTTTATACGCCTTCATTGTTTTAAAACCCCAGATTTCCAATAGCCAAAACTCGTTTCGATATGCCACCGTATATCAAAATGCACTTCATTAAAACACTGTACTGCATCGAAATGCCTCCCCGAGTACCAAAACACAGGCCAAATTTGCCTAGACCCGTACCGAAACAGTTGCCCGCGTACCGGTACGCTAAGCCTAGAATGGCTTACTAGTACCAAAATAAGAACACCCGTATCGATACGCCTGAACCTAAAATGTCATTTTTGTTGGTTTAACATGCTTTTGAACAATCCAAAACATCCTAAAATGCCCCTAACACTTAACCAATATATTCAAGGATCAAACCACACCAAGACAACCTAATTTCAACATCCATTCAAGGAATTATACTTCAAATGTAAATCTAGAGGCACGCTTCCTAGAAAACCAATCAAACAAAGCATGAAACTTCAAATCATCACCACAAACAATCAATAATGACCATTTACAAACCAAGAGCAACAAAACAAACTTGCTCAAACACGAAGTTTAACAAAACACCTCCCAAAACAACAACGGAACCCCCATTGCCCTTATTACTTATACTCTATACTAAGAACATACTTTGGTTATCAAGTCTTGTTGTGATCCCTTGCTCCCCGTTGCCTTCCAAACTTTTAATTCTCTACATTGATGGACAAAGAGAGCGTAAGCACACTAGGCTTAGTGAGGAGTTCTCAAAAAACAACACACCATCAATGCATTAAAACCACTTCTGAACATTACATTGAAACCTCATTTCAATCATCCTTAAAACATTATCATGCCTTGAAAACCCTGCACTTAACGTCTTTAAAAACCAGCATATTAAACCATATGCAACATTTATCATTAACCAACAACAAATCCTGTTGCTAAACCTCAATTTAAGCCTTCCCATGCATAACGACCATATGCGAAGCTTAAAGAGCAAACATGTATAAATTCAATTATACAACATAAACCATTTCAATGATACATCAACAATTATATTGGCTCACAAGTGATCATTAACCAAGTTCTTTTACCAAAATAGTTCATCGGATACACAGATTCAACAAGTGTTCTCCTAACACTTCAAGCCATCTCAACCGAAATAGCGATACAATCACAATCGCGGTACCTAAACAATCGGGTACACTTTCAACCCACGGGGACACCAACCCCTTACACCGGTTAGATGCTTAATCCACTAGTGGAAGTTTACGGTGCTATATAACCCCTCTACTGTTTGGGTACTTGGATGGAGTTTTCGGTACACATATATAAACCCCTCAACACCCAAGGTGACTTATTATAGTGCACTATCAATCCTATGACTGGCCAACTATATCCGATAACAATTTTAAAACCACATCACTTGCCAATATAATTAACCATTTACCTCGCTGTTTTTAACAAGCATTAACAAAACCAATTTTCCAAAGCAACAACCATGCTTTAAAACACAAGTATAAACCATATACTTACAAAGATCACCTACCATGTGCATCCTTCTACATTTCATGCTTAAAAATAGTATCTCGAATAATCTAAATCATGCTTAAATAGTAGGTACAATGTAAATCAAAACAAATGCATAAAATTCATTTTACACTAGCATGACCAAGAGAGAAATCCATATTTTACTTACTTTTGAGTTTAAACCAGCGTTTCAAGCCCAGTTTAAACTCCCATATTTAAAACATTCCAAAGCTAGAATCCACGTTCTCACTCACTGATACGCAAAACCTAGATTCGTCGACGTTAAATCATATTACAACAGAGGATTAATCATATTACAACAGAGGATTAATGCATCTCAATGCATTCAAAACACTGCAACAATAAATCCTCACGGACTTCCCCAATCCTCTAAAATTACCCAACCACAAAAACCGAAATCATCATTTATTCCTTTCCAAACACAACCCAGCCACAATCTAACACTTCCATAATCATCAATTAACACTTAAAAACAAGATTAATTCATCCAAATACTTCCAGCAACTATACAGCCACCACAACTCCACATAAACACAAATCTAACAACCTAAACAACTGGAGATTCAAGAGTTTCGGGATTCCATTGTTAAAAACAACTTATCAACATTATAATACATCCAAAATATGATTAGAATCAATCTTCAACAATGGGAAACAGGTCCAATTCGGATCTTTCACTAATTCATCAAATTTACCCAATTAAATCAATTAACCAATATAAAAACACAAAATCAATTTATAAAACATAAATCAAGGATCAAATACTTGGGAATATCAATAAAGAACCATTCAATAGAGGAGAAAACAAACCTTACCTCTATTGTGTGATTTATCCCTTAATCGGTTGATTAAAGCTAGGAAAACACAAGATTTCAATAAGGTTTTGTAAATCAAAGATAAAGAATCATTTACAAATCATGAAATTAAGAAAACAAGTCTCTTACCTCTGTGATTTAATGACAAAACTCTTTTAATTATTTTTAAAACACATGTTAAAATATCTTAAGTGGAGGGAGAAACCATCAGCCAAAACATGGTAATATAGCTCCTTAAGGATTCTAAAAATTTAATCCTTTTCATTTTAGTCACCTTTAAAAATAGTTTTCAAAAATTACATTTTGGTCACTTACCAAAATGTCACCCTTCCAAAATTGTTTTCACCAATATTAATCATATATTAAAATATGATTTTAACCATTTTCTATATTTTTATCTTACCAAAACATATTTAGTCCCGAATCAGACTAGAATCCTTAACCTAGTCCACTGGATCGTCTAACAAGCCGCAAAACTGCTAGGCCCAAAATCATGGCGTTACAACTCTCCCCCACTTAAGAAATTTTGTCCTCAAAATTTTACCTGGAAGAAACAGGTGCAGAATCTGTTCCAACATATCTGACTTGCATTCCCACGTGGCCTCCTTAACACCGTAGTGCCTCCACAACACCTTAACAAGATCGACCGTCTTGCCACACAAAACCTTACTACTGGTATTAAGAACCTCTATCGGTTCCTCATCATATGATAGATCTGGCTTCAATTCAATATCCTCCACTGGCATAACATGCGAGGGATCTGACCAATGTCTCTGCAACATCGAAACATGAAATATATTATGAGTCCTCTCCAACTCAGGAGGTAATCTCAAACGGTAATCAACAGGACCCACATGCTCAACAACCTCGTATGGTCTAATAAACCTCAGGTAAGCTTCCCTTTCCACCCGAAACGCATCACCTTCTTCCAAGGCGATACCTCAAAAACATCCGGTCACCAACAACATACTCCACATCCCTACGCTTCAAATTTGCATAGGATTTCTGACGATCCGAAGCCGCTCTCAAGTGCTCACATATCAACTTCACTTTCTCATTCATTCCTTTCAATACATCAGCAATAGAAAGATGCTTCTCCCCAACTTCAGCCCAACACACGGGCGTACGACACTTTCTACCATACAGCGCCTCGTACGGTGCCATCTTTATATTGTAATCACTCATTTTTGTCCAGGTTTTAGTATTACTAGTATTATTTTAGTAGTAATATTATTAATATAAAATTAGTGAAAAAATCAAAAAAATAATAACAAAAATATAATATAAAAATTTAAAATTAAAAAAAATTAAAAAAAGCAAAAAAAAAAAGGAAATTTTGCATGGAGGAGGGTGCTCCGCTTCACCCCCACCCTCCCCAAAGTGCCTATAAAAGGCAGGGGGAGGGCTGCGAAATTCACGCACTAAAATCACCCAAAATTTGGGATGAATCGGCTCCCGGCTGGCCAGGGTCGGGGGCAGTGCCCACGACCCTAGTTGGTTTGATCCAACATTCGATCGAGGTCCTATTTTAGACCCGATCTAGTTAACTTTTTAAGGGATTATGGTAGATCTCAGTGGGAGTCAGTCGGGATTCGGGCTCTTAGTGAGATATATTTTTATTTATGTTGTTTGATTTAATAAAATGTTGTTTAATTTTGTTCCTATTTTTAGTTGGTATGTTTTATATTAGTATTTTATGCTTTGTATTTATTTATGTTTTAGATTAATATTTTATTTATGTTAGATTTGTTTTTATTTACGTGTTAGATTAATATTTATGTATGTATGTTTCAGATTAATATCTTATTTATGTTAGATTAGTAATTTATTATGTTAGTATTTATTTATGTTTTTATCGCATTGTATTTATTTATATTTGCCATGTTTTAAGTTGCATAACAAATATATTAATTATCAAGCAGTGTCTTTTTATTCGAGCGTAAACGTGGCCAGTATCAAGCGTAGTGATGGTGGTCTTTTGGTTTACTCTCGAATAACGAGGCCCTTAAAATTTACTCGCACTTATAACCGAATTTTAATTCAATCGTCATATTAATCCGAAAAGTTTAATATTAATAAAGTGGTAATTATTAAAGTACCAATTTTGGGCGGTGTGGGGGTGTCAATCCTTCTCCATCTGTAACCGACTCCCGAACCCAACCGTTTTTAAATCTCTGGTTTTATGGTGTCTGACCTACCTTAGTGGCGGGTGGCGACTCCATTTTTTAAATAAAATACGGTATTTATAAAACCCCACGGAATAGATATTTTTAATACTCGAAAAAATCACAAACACCTTGAAATCCATTTTTTTAGCGAAGAAAAAAGAAGATCGTTACAGATGGCAACTCCGTTGGGGACAATTTTTGTTTTTCAAAAACAACAAAAAGAGAGTCAAGCTTTTTAAATAATTACCACTTTATTAATATCAGAAGTTCCGGATTAAAGTGACAATTAAATTAACATTAGGTTATAATTGCGCGTTTATTTTAACGCATTTAAAATTTGGCATATAAACCCATCCTTTTAAGTGGGGGAAAAACGCTAGTGCTTTCGTGTAGATATCGTTCCTCCGTATGGACCTAGCAAGTACCTTCGGGGCTCAAGTACCTTATGCTTTCGTGAGGATATCGTTCCTTCGTATGGGTATAAGTGAATGGGTCCCCCTGAGTTGAACCCGGTTGAAAGGAGCCTATAATGGGTGATGACCGGGGGCCTTGCTATTCTTAGTAGGGGATAGCAAGGACAATTCGGGTACCTCTTAGCACCAAAACCGCATGTAGAGAATATAGAAAGCCCACCATTCTAGAGCCATGCGGATAACTTAGGTGTTTTAGACGGGATAAATAGGATTGCTCTACTTGTTGCCTTATCTACTTCACTTTTTATTTATCTATCTACTGATTTTACTCGGTACTAACTCATTTCTTTTTTTTTATTTTTATTTTTACTTTACACATACTTTTGTTGCATTAGCATTGCATGACATAAAGGCGTTGGTTCAAGTGGTTTGCCCGATCAAAAATCTTTCATCATGGATAAAAGGTATCTCAAGAAGGATGATATCAACTCAGCCGTCAGACATGGTTAGAAGTCAACCAGTGGGCCCAATGTAATAGTTTGCTGAGTGAGCGGATAATGCCAGGATATACATACAAGAGCCTACAACAGAATGACCTATGGGAGCTTAAAGAGATTTGGGGAGGATGGGTCGACGACTACAAGACCTATATTTTGATACTTATGGCGACATAGCACATTTAATGTATGTCCGGGTTAATCAGCCTTTGCATCGAGCCATTTTTTTAGTTCTAGAATTTTGCTTTTTGATGCTTCACTTTCAACAGACATGATACCCACGGTAGAAGAGTACACAGCCTTGCTCAACAAGAAGAATGTTCAAAAATATTGGATCTATGTGAAGCCGCCAAGGAACTAGAATTATCCATTGAAGCTCAAACTTTTGTAGGGATGAGTGACGATTGGGTCAACGGCCTGATTTAGAGTCGAGGAGACAGCCTAGCCTGTGCATGGGAGTGTACCCGAGACATCATACTAGCACACCCGGATGAGGCGATGAAGATGGACATGTTCTCTTTAGGGATATAGGGTTTGATCATTTTCACAAGGGTTCTTGGAAACATCAACGTAGCCATCTTGGATCTGTTTGAACGCATGAAGCGGAAGACAAACCTAGTACCAGCGATTTTAACCGAGACTTTCATTTCCTTGAGCGCGACCCAAAAACATGCAGAGGGGCATATCTGTAGAAGTCTTCTTTTCTGGCTCCAGAATCTGGACCTTTTAATTCCTATGAAAGTCGTTCAAAAGGGTGATTACCAGCGGAATCAACGCCTTTATTTGCATTCATTTTGCATATCATGACATGGTGTTGATTCAAGAACGGTTCATTTAAAAGGCTTTCAAATTAGAAAAAAAGTTTGCTTTGCCGAAAATGATAATATTACAGTATCAAGTTAGGCCGAGCAAAGACCAATCGAGAAAGAAGACGGTGCGATAGTAAGGCACGCGCGGCGCAGAGGATCCAGTGGGGACTATAGAACACTAATTTTAAAATCTTCACATTTAACCCTTTGTAAAAATCTCAAAGATTTTAATTTAACTCATTCAAAAAAATTTGAAAATATTATTATTGTGCTTTGAATTCTTTCCCTCCTAAAACTTTCAAAAAAACCCTAAAAGTTTTATTTTTTAAGTAAGTTAAAACTTTTTTATAATAAAAAAGGGAAAATCTTTAAACCAAATGATATTTGAGAATTTTAATGTAAACCCAAATGTTTTAAAGACTTTATGTAGACCCCTTTGGACCGCTAGGATCCAACCCTATTTAGCGCATTATTCGAAGATCGGTTTGTTTGCACCCAGATCAACCGAAGAAGAACTCTTGTCTGCATTATGCCTACACTTGTCAATGTTTTTTAGAAGCTAAAGCATGAAGATTATGACGTCACAAGTCTATGGAGTAGCATAAGAGGAGAAGACGAGGTCACCCATCATCCTGAAGACTACGTCGAGACGTGAAACACGAGCTTAGCTTCCCGAAGTCAAGATCTCCAGAAGAAAGCTAATTGTTACCGGTAATTCATTATTAGTTTCTTGCAACCAAACATGTTTCTATTGAACGAAAGTCTTTTAAGGACTGTTCGAGAATCAACAATGCATTTGCATTCATGCATTGCATTGCATTACATTGTACAGTCACGGCATATTTTACATAACATTAACATTACCTTGCATAAAATTTTTGGGAATAATCCAAAGACCAATTATAGTTTTATCGTGAATAAAAGAATTGAACACACTTAAAAATCAAGACTCGAGCAGTTAAAAGATGGGCTCAAAAAAAAGAGAGAAGAAGTTTGATGCCTTCGATGCAACAAAACTCTGTTTGAACCCTGATTTGGTCATTCCTCTGAATTTCAAAGATTCTCATATTTGCGCATGATGACGGAACAAGATGCTCCAAGATTCACCTGACCATGTTCTGCAAAAAGATGGAGGGCTGCATTGAGAATAAAAAATTATTGTTCCACTGCTTCCACGATAGTCTAGTAGGATCCACCGTGATATGGTATAACTGTTTGAGTAGATACCAAGTTCAGTCATGGGGAGACTTAGCCGATGCCTTTTTGGGCCAATATAAATATGCTTTGGGCCTAGCACTAAGTCGTCAGTATCTCCATGGTACGAAGATGAAAGCTGATGCAGGCTTCAAGGAATGTGCTTTGAGGTAGCTGTGTTTAGCAACCCAGGTGCAGCCTCCCGTAGACGAAGAGGAGAGTGACTTCCATGTTTCATACCACCTTTCTTATTTCTTCTTTGATAAGATGCTCGGGAAAATGAAGGCCAGCTTTAAGGACTTCATGACATACGGAGAGAGAATTGAACATGCATTTTGTGACCTAAGTTTAAAGACCATACCTACCTAAGAGTAGAAGAAAAGAAAGAGATAAATGGGTACCACTTTCAAGATTCTCATAACGACATATTTCCTCATTTGGTCGAAGTTTAGCAGCTCACCCATAACTTTGACCTGAATAGTGCATATGAGTTTCATGTGGGGGCATCGAAACATGGCACCGAGAAATCCAGAACCTGGTTGGCGAGGGAGTCCTAACGCAAGAATTAATCCAGTAAGGAAAAATAAGAGAAATGGAAAGCCTACACTACATTGAAAAGGCCGGAATGAGTTAGTACTCAAGAGGTAGTCCAAAGGTCACTATGGTTTTCCCATCAGTTCACAAAGAAATTCTCAATGTTTTGAAAAAAAAACTCTCAAACTGATATTTTTTCACATTTCCATTTAGAAAGCGTTTTGCATTCTTTGATTCTTTAAACATTTCATTCATTGTTATGAGGTAGTTTTTGATTTTCCATACACATATACACTTTTTTTGCATGGACATATGTATATATCATTTCTATACCAAGTCCTTGAATCTCAAATGCAAGAATACATGTGGCTTAAATTCGGAAATAAACTCTAAGTTGTTTATATTTAGAAGAAATTGAAAGTTGTGATGATATTGCGAATGTGAGTATCTGTTAATCCACTTAGACCAACAGAGGAACAAAGCGAGTGTTTAGACAATAGGCAGTTCCCATTTTAGGAATTTTCCTTCTCAGGCACTTGTCGTTTAAGATCCTTGAATCGAGAGTTAACCCTAAACCTTTACCCCTTGAAGACTTTCTCATGACATCTATGAATAGAAGGATGAATGGTATTCTTTCACTTTACTAAGAGAAAGAGATGAAACCAAACAAATTGGATATGAAGGTCATAGAACTACCAGCAGAAAATGGATGAAAACAAGTTTATGATCAGAAAGTAAACCAAGCAACATAAGAAATGGCAATTAGAAGGCTGAAGCAATCAAGAGCAAGTACACTAAGTTAAATAGTGTAAGAAGAAGATACGTGAAGACTTTACCGTTCGATAGGCACTAGTTTAGAAGAGGTGAGTAGAATTGATTACGTTCAAGTGGGAACAAACGATAATGTTCGGTATAAATACAGTTTGATTCAAGAATACATCCACAGAATCGAATAAGAGGAAAGAGACACTAGGCTGAAAACCCAAAATGGACAGTCTAAAAAAAGAGAAAAGAAAGAAAAAAGAAAGAAAGAAACAAAAAAACAAAAAAAGAGATAACACTCCACTATTTGGTTTACTAAAAGGTATTCCTAGATAAGAGTGTTTAAAAAGAGAGAAATTAGTAGATTTTTTTGGGGCACACCGCTTTAGTGAAAAGCTCAGAAGGTGGTTGTATGCTCCATCCATCTTTTAAGTCAAAAGTGGAGTACCTACATGAGTGATATATTCAAATCATGACTATGCCGAGTAACTCGGGGTTTTGTTGTATGCTCCATCATTTTCCTCGAGGCAAAGGATTGTGATGAGTTGAATTCCCTTAGAAGAGAAAAAAAGAGACGAAGAAAAAGAAAAAGAAGAGAAAAAAGACAAAAGGAATAAAAAGAAAATACTGTATATACTTTATACACAGACCAAAAGTACAAGATCAAGACTTTAACTGTAAGAAATGAGCAAGAGATGCATAAAGAATCCACAATTTTGAAGATTTGTATAGAAGCTTGAATTGAAGCCAAGTCAAGACAAGTCGGCCCGAAGATTGCCAATTTCGAAAAGGGAAATGACCTTTAGGGTGAAAACCCAAAAATGGGCAGTCTAGAGCGATCCCAAAAATGAAGAGGAAAGAGTAGTCTGCCTGAGCATGTTGGCATCAATATCCAACCAAAATACACTGATCTGAAGATACATAAGAAGGAAGTGAACTCTAGGGTGAAAACCCAAAGGTAGGCAATCTAGAGCAATCCAAAAAAGAGGAAAAGAAAAAATAAGAAGAAAAAAAGAGGAACATTTCATCTGGGCATACCAACCACAAGAACTCCTAGAAATGTACATAATCCTTCATTCAAGGAACTTTGGAGGATCAATCATTTTTTACGGAAAAAGCATCAATACACAGCCAGAATGCAAGGCAGACCAAAAGAAAGAGAGTGAGGAAATGAACTCTAGGGTGAAAACACGAAAACGGGCAGTCTACAGTGATCCTAAAAATGAAAAGAAGAAGAAGAAGAATACTCCATGTGAGCATATCCAGATCATACGAGCAGAGAGATACAACTTCGTCTAACCATGAACCAAAGGCCTACATTACAAGCCTCCAAAGACCATTCTGATCATCCATAGATATCCAAGTTGAATGAGAATGTCTTTAGATTTCATTCCACCTATAAAGGTTAACCTTGCTTCAAGGAACGTCAAACTTCACAGAGTGCTTGATCGACACCCAAATGAGGGAAGAACGAGGCATGATGAGTTAGTGAGATTAAGAGAGCCACCTTAAATGGGTTAGAAATTAGGTATGGGATTGTGCCTCTTGAAAGCCTAATAGACTAAAAGAAGCTATACATTTGTGTATATCTCCATAATAGTCAAGATCTTCTAAATGTGTACTTCATTAGAGTTGATCTCTGGCAATTTGAAGTAGATGTGCTGTGGTGTTTGATATTTTGGGGGCAAACATGTTTTAAAAGGTTTGACATTTTCTCCTGAAGTTTTGATGTTTACCATTTCCCCCAAACATTAGTTTTTAAAATGTGTGGCAAAATAGTTCGAATTTTGTTTACCATTCTCCAAACATTAATTTTCAAAAATGTTTGGCTTTTAAAAAAAGAGAGAGAAAAAAAGAAAAAAGATGTTTACCAATTGTTCCAAACAATGTTTTTAAAATGTTTGGTATTCCTTCCAAGTTGTGATTTTCAAAATGACTGTTATCTTTTGTATTGAAATATACACAAGTAAATTGTCTTTTGCATTACTTTAAAAATGAATGATGATGAGATTTAAAGCATAGGGACCGATAGTTAGTTCCCGTCGAAATGCTACGAGAAGATCAAGGATGAGCTCAGGGGATAGAAGCATTCTTGCTCACCCTAGTGATTAGAAATAGATCAAGGCTCTGTATGATAGGTCAGGAAATTCAAAGCAGTGGAGCTCGTGATTGAATGGGGCAACGCCAAGTGAAGAAGATGACAAGGGTTCTTATAAGAATAATATAAGGACCAGAAGATCATTTATGAAGACAAGTGATAACCCTGAAGACAAAAAAGCCTTCCGCACGAAAGATTTGAAAGCATATTAATTCAGATTCAAAGTGATTGATCAAATGAGGATTTAAGAGCATACAATGAAGAAGTAAAGAGATGAAGAAATCAGAGGAACAACCTTTCAGGGTGTAATACGTTAGCACAGAAAAAGATTGAAAGAAAAAAGAGAAGAAAAAGGAAAGAAAAAGAGAGAAAAGAGAGTGAGAGAAGAAAGAAAGAAATGAGAAAAAAAGAAAAAGAGAGAAAAGAAAAAAAGAAAAGGAAGAAAAAGAAAGCATTAAATTGCTTGCATCATATAGATAAAGGCATGTCGATTTTTGCTTGTTTTAGGCAGGTATTTAAAGAATTGTCAAAAAGTTTGAAGAAGTAGATTTCATTAAAAAAAGAAAGATATGGCAGCCATAGTAGCGTGAGGCTAGATGACGGTAGCCAAAGTAGCTTAAAGTCGGATATTAAGTCATTCGGGCCATCAGTAAGACCTTCAGGCATGATAATAAGACCTTCGGGCCACCAGTAAGTCTTCAAGCATGGTGATAAGTCCTTCGTGCCATCAATAAGTCCTTCGAGCATGATGCGGCAGCCATAGTAGCGTGAGGCCAGATGTCGGCAACCATAGTAGCGTGAGGCTAGATGACGGTAGCCAAAGTAGCGTAAAGTTAGATATTAAGTCCTTCATGCCATCAGCAAGACCTTCAGGCATGATGATAAGACCTTTGGGCCACCAGTAAATCTTTCGAGCATGGTGATAAGTCCTTCAGGCCATCAATAAGACCTTCGGGCATGATGCGGCAGCCATAGTAGCGTGAGACCAGATGTCGGCAGCCTCAGTAGCGTAAGGCCAGAAAGTTTGGCAGCCTTAGTACTGTGAGTCCATAAAGATAAGTGGCCATTTTCGATGTAAATCCCTAAATTTGAAGATATCGGCAGCCTCAGTAGCGTAAGGCTAGAAAGTTCGGCAGCCTTTGTAGCGTGAGTCCAGAAAGATAGGTGGCCATTTTTGGCGTGAATCCCCAAATTTGAAGAAAGATCGCAGCCTCAGTAGCGTAAGGCCAAAAAGTTCGGCAGCCTTAGTAGCGTGAGTCTACAAAGATAGGTGGCCATTTTCGGGTTGAATCCCCAAATTTGAAGAAAGATCGACAGCCTCAGTAGCGTAAGGCTAGAAAGATCGGCAGCCTCAATAACGTAAAGCCAGAAAGATTGGCAGCCTTAGTACCATGAGACAGAAAGATAGGTAGCCATTTTTAGCGTAAATCCCCATATTTGAAGATATCGGCTGCCTTAATAGCGTAAGGCTAGAAAGATCGGCAGCCATAGTAGCATGAGTCCAGAAAGATCGGTGGGCATTTTCTGCGTGAATCCTCAAATTTCCAAAAAGATTAGTGCCCTTTTTTGGCGTGAATCCCAAATGCGAAGATAAAGGTTCTATATAGGAATGGGCCTATATTTTCGAGCACTCGCAGCGAAAGGTTCTATATAGGAAGAATCCGTAGCTCCAAGATTTCAGAAGCTAAAAGTTCTATATAGGAAGGACTTGCGGCTCCAGGGTTTGAAGACTAGCAGTTCTATATAGGAAGAATTCCTAGTCGGAAGAATCCATCCGTGACGCAGAAGGTTTTATATAGGAAAGACCCGTCGCGTTGAAGGTGAAGAGTTCTAATTAGGAAGGACTCCAAGCTTTACCGCCTCAGAGTGAAAAAGTTCTATATAGGAGGGACTCATAACTCAAGACTTCAAGCGAAAGGTTTTATATAGAAATGACCTGTAGCTCAAAATCAGAAGGCGAAAAGGTTCTATATAGGAAGGACTTACAAGATTAAAGAGTTGGTCGAGGAAGAACGAAAAGTTCCAGAAGAATATGTGATTCTGAAGCCAATGACAAGGAAGTAGGTCAAAAATGAATGCTTTTGATCTTTGCTTTGTTCTCGTTTCACAAGAATAAGCAAAGAGGGGCAACTGTAATCACTCATTTTTGTCTGGGTTTTAGTATTGTTAGTATTATTTTAGTAGCAATATTATTAATATAAAATTAATGAAAAAATCAAAAAAAATAATATCAAAAATATAATACAAAAATTAAAAATTAAAAAAATAAAAAAGGAAAAAAAGGAAATTTTGCATGGAGGAAGGTGCTCCACGTCACCCCCACCCTCCCCAAAGTGCCTATAAAAGGCAGGGGGCTGCCAAATTCACGCACTAAAATCACCCCAAATTTGGGATGAATCGGCTCCCCAATATTGGGAGCATGGCCGGCCGAACAAGGCTAGTCGGGGCAGTGCCCACGGCCCCAGTTGGTTCGATCGAACATTCGATCGAGGTCCTATTTTGGATCAGATCTAGTTAATTTTTTAAGGGATCGTGGTAGATATCAGTGGGAGTCAGTCGGGGTTCGGGCTCCTAATGAGGTATATTTTTATTTATGTTGTTTGATTTAATAAAATGTTGTTTAATTTTGTTCCTATTTTTAGTTGGTATGTTTTATATTAGTATTTTATGCTTTGTATTTATTTATGTTTTAGATTAATATTTTATTTATGTTAGATTTGTTTTTATTTATGTGATAGATTAATATTTATGTATGTATGTTTCAAATTAATATCTTATTTATGTTAGATTAGTATTTTATTATGTTAGTATTTATTTATATTTTTATCGCATTGTATTTATTTATATTTGCCATGTTTTAAGTTGCATAACAGATATATTAATTGTCAATGCGGTGCCTTTTTATTCGAGCGTAAACGTGGCCAGTATCAAGCGCAGTGATGGTGGTCTTTTGGTTTACTCTTGAATAACGGGGCCCTTAAAATTTACTCGCACTTATAACTGAATTTTAATTCAATCATCACATTAATCCGAAAAGTTTAATATTAATAAAGAGGTAATTATTAAAGTACCAATTTTGGGCGGTGTGGGGGTGCCAATCCTTCTCCATCCGTAACCGACTCCCGAACCCAACCGTTTTTAAATCTCTGGTTTTATGGTGTCTAACCTACCTTAGTGGCCGGTGGCGACTCCATTTTTAAATAAAATATGGTATTTCTAAAACCCCACGGAATAGATATTTTTAATACCCGAAAAAATCACAAACACCTTGAAACCCATTTTTTAGCGAAGAAAAAAAGAAGATCGTTGCATATACTAGCCTGATAACTGTTATTATAAGCAAACTCTAACAAAGGCAACTGCTTTCCCACGTTCCTTGGAACTCAATGATACAACATCTCAACATATCCTCCAAAACCTGAATCACACGCTCCGACTGACCATCGTCTGAGGATGATACAAAGTGCTGAAATTCAGTTGAGTTCCCAGAGCACGATGCAAGCACACACAAAACATTGTTGTGAACCGAGGATCTATATCTGACACTATGGACTTGGGCACCCCGTGCAAATGCACAATCTTAGAGATGAACAGATCAACCAACCTATCCAAGTTATACGTCGTATGCACTGGCAGAAAATGTGCACACTTCGTAAACCGATCAACAATCACCCAAATGGAGTCCTTTTTGGTCGGCATCAAAGGCAACCTAGACACAAAATCCATGGTGATTCTTTCCCACTTCTATTTCGGTATCCTTAACAGTTGCAACAACCCAGATGGAAACTGATGCTCAACTTTCACCCGCTGACATACCATGCATCTAGAAACAAAATCATCCACATCTTTCTTCAGTGAAACCCAATAGTACTCTTCATTCAAACCACAATACATCTTAGTACTACCGGGATGTATCGCAAAAGGACTAACATGTTCTTCGATCAGAATAGTATGCCTCAACTCTTCATCTTTAGGCACAACAATTCGACCTTTAAAACACAACACTCCATTATCATTAAAATGAAAATCCATAGGATTCCCATCCATGATATCCTTTACATGCGGCACCAAACTCTCATCATGCTGTTGTCTCTCCTTAATCAACCGTGACAAGGATAGTTTCACTTGCAACTCAGCTATCAACCCACCGTCACACGTCACACTCAACCGAGCGAACATAGCTCTCAACTCCACAACAGCCTTTCTACTCAAAGCATCCACCACAACGTTAGCTTTACCCGGATGGCACTCTATGGTCAAATCATAATCCTTAAGCAACTCCAACAACCTTCGTTGCCTAAGATTCAACTCCTTCTAGGATATTAGATACTTCAAACTTTTATGATCCGTATAAACCACACATTTCTCACCATAAAGGTAATGCCTCCAGATTTTCAAGGCAAACACAACTGTGGCAAGCTCAAGATCATGAGTAGGGTAATTACGTTCATGCACCTTCAACTGTCTAGATGCATACGCAACTACCTTACCCTCTTGCATCAACACGCAACCAAGCCCAACATAGGACGCATCATTATAAACAACAAACTCTTTTCCTGATTCAGATTGAACCAAGACTGGAGCTCGTGTCAAAGCGTTCTTCTATCTTTCAAAAGCCCGCTACCTAACATCTGTCCACTCAAAATGAACATTCTTCTGCAACAACTTGGTTAAAGGAGCAGCTAAACTGGATAACCCCTCAACAAACCTACGATAATAACCCGCCAAACCAAGGAAACCTCGAACTTGTAACGCAAATTTAGGCACCTTCCAACTCACCACAGCCTCAATCTTATGCGGATCAACACGAATTTCCTCAGTCGACACAACATGCCTAAGGAAAACAACCTCCCTAAGCCAAAACTCACATTTGCTTAACTTGACATACAACTGATTAGCCAACAACGTCTGAAGCACAATTTGTAAATGTCTATCATAATCCTCCTCAGTACGAGAGTACACAAGGATATCAATGATAAACACAACCACAATCCAAAATCTCATGAAACACACGATTCATCATGTCCATGAAAGCAGGTGGTGCATTGGTCAAACCAAACGGCATCACCAAAATCTCATAATGCTCGTACCTCATACGAATAGTTGTTTTGGGCACATCTACATCCTTCACTTTCAACTACTAGTACCCAGACCTCAAATCTATCTTAGAAAACACCAAGGCAACTCTGAACTGATTAAAAAAATCATATATCTATGGCAAATGATACTTGTTCTTCATCGTCAACTTATTCAGTTACGATAGTCTATACACACCCGCAACCTACCACCATCCTTCTTCTTTACAAACAACACCGGTGCACCCCACGGTGAAATAATAGGTCTAATAAAACCTCGATCAAGCAAATCCTACAGTTGCATCTTTAACTCCTTCGGGGCCATGCGATACAGAGCAATAGACACTGGTGCCCTATCCGCAAAGACCTCGATGCCAAACTCAACCTCAGGGTCTGGTGGCAACCCTGGCAACTTTTCAGAAAAACACTCGAAAGCTCACATACGGTGCGAATATCTTGCACCTTCAACACCTTTGAACCAGGATTCATAACATAGGCCAAGAAAGCCGAACATCCTAAACCTATCATTCGACTTGCTTCCAAAGGTGAAACAACATTAGACAACAACCTAGCATTTTTACCAATAACTACCACAAATTCATCCGATAACCTCAAGGATATATGTTTGGTCTCAAAATCTACCACAGCCCTGTGTTCTGTTAACCAATCCATACCCAAAATCATATCAAAACCATAGAATGGCAACTCTATCAAGTCTACGGCAAACTCATGTCCCTGAACCATCAGCGAACACCTACGATACAACCTCCTAACCACGACTATCTCCCCAAGAGAACTAGTCACTCTAACACCCACATTAAGAATTTCAACAGGTATATCAAGCAACTATGCATACTCACTCAAGATGTATGAATGGGTAGAACCAGAATAAACCAATGAATACAATGGCAAATACTGTAAAGAGAATGTACCTGCAATCACATCGGTGTCATTGCGACCCTCTTAGTGCGCATACACCCTAGCTGGTCCACCTCCCTCGGGCTGGATAGCAATGCTATGAGCCACAGTCCTCTGCCCACCATCTCTACGCTGAAACAATCCACGACCATGACCATGGCCTTTATGCGGAGCAACAAAAGGTGCAACACCCTGCCCACCTCCAGCCAACAGAGGACAATCACGTCTCATATGATCGCCAGACCCACAACTCCAACAAGCATTGGCCACAACAGGTGCATGTGTCTGACCCTCCCTGGCCAAACGCGAACAATCTCTCCTCAGATGAAATTCGGGATCCACAAATCCAACAGGTGTTAAACAAAGCTCTAACTTGGGCACCATGCCTCTGGACTCCACGTCCAACAACAAACTTGCCACGCCTCGACTTTGGGCAAAACCTTCGATCATGGTGCCTCTTGGCTTGACCACTGCCAAAACTAGAATCAGTCGCTCTCTTACCAAAGCTGAAGCCCTGAGACCCAGAAGCCATACCCAAATTCTACTCAAATCCTTTGCTCGTGAAACCAACACATCAAAATTTGTGTAATCAGCAGCAAGCATGTATGTCTTGACCTCTTGCACGAGCCCGTAGCAGAAACGATCACATCACGTACGCTCGTCAAGAACTAACTCAGGTGCATACTGGCTCAAGCTCACAAACTGCACCTCGTAATCAGCAACAGACATACTGCCCTACACCAAAGCGATAAACTCACGCTTCCAATCGTCTTAATATCAGACTTCCAGGTACTTCTTTCGAAAAGCACCACAAAAGAACTTCCATATTACATCCTCGGTCACCATAATGGATATCGTGGTAGTCCACCACTTATACGCATCATCCTGTAATAGGGATACAACACAGTCCAGCTTACGGGCATCAAAATAGCCCATCTGGCCTTGTATCCTCTCAATACTGGCCAACCATCCCTCAGAAGCCTCAAGTGACAGACCTCAGAACATAACTCTACCCAAACTACGAAGACGCTCTACGGCAAACCCTGCCCAACTACTAGTGGTGCCAGCACATGAACACCCGTAACTACTGCCTGAAAAGCATCGGGCATGGCCTGTATCAACGGTGCCATATCACCCATCCCTGGCCCAGGTGGTACTTGCTCCATTACCTCGGGTGGAATAGGCGGGGTGGTGGCAACCCTCTAGGAGGTATAACATTCTCCTTGATTTCCTGCCTAGTGGCAGCATCAATCATACTAGATCGCAACTTTCTCCTCGGTCCCATCGTGCTAATAATATATCTAAGGCATGATAATCATTCAAATACAAAACAATTAGGCCAGCTTCAAGCAAGGATCCAAGACTTCTATTTCAAAATCATAACATTTCAAACTATAGTAATAAGGTAATGGGTTTTCCAAATTTTCCCCCAACATGGCATACAGCAACCACCATACATATTACAATCACTGTGTATATCAAACATTAGTTAACAACTCACAATAACATCACAACAATCAAACCAACTCCCAACTATCGTAAACCTAGCTCTTCTACGACCAACTATAGCCCCTTTGGCCCAGCCTAATTGCAAGAACGAACCGAGCAAACATTAGGTTTACCGAAGTAAAACGAGAATATAAAACCCAAAACACGTCTATTTTTTTATCTTATCTAGATGCATAATTATTAACCTACATATACATACTGATCTTTAGTGAAAACCCAACTTATCAGGCGTCGAATTGACATCCAATTGATCACATTTGCAATTTAAAGACCAAATTACAAATTCAAAAAATTGTAGGGTCTTAACTCATTTTTATGTTACCAATCTTTAATTAAGCAGATTTCATGCTTACATGATAAAAATCAAGTCAAAATGATCATCCAATCTCATTTAATTGCATCCACAACATTTAAGGACCAAAACGTAAGAAAACAAAATTTCAGAAGATTCCAAATAACCAAATTAACTACCACCATAACGATACGGACAAGGGCGTTTCGATGCGCCTTCATTGTTTTAAAACCCCATATTTTCAGTAGCTAAAACTCATTCCAATATGCCCTTGCGTATCGAAACGCCCTTCATGAAAACACTGTACCATATCGAAATGCATCCCCGAGTACCGAAACACTAGCCAAATTTGCCTAGACTCATACCAAAAGAGTTGCCTGCATATCAGTACGCTAAGCCTGGAATGACATACTCGTACCAAAATAGGAACACCCGTACCAGTATGCATGAACCTGAAATGTCTATTTTTGCTGGTTTAACATGCTTTTGAACAATCCAAAACATTCTAACATGCCCCTAATACACAACCAACATATTCAAGGATCAAACCACACGAAGACAACCTAATTTCAACATACATTCAAGGCATTATACTTCAAATGTAAATCTAGAGGTATGCTTCCTAGAAAACCAATCAAACAAAGCATGAAACTTCAAATCATCACCACAAACAATCAATAATGGCCATTTACAAACCAAGAGCAACAAAATAAACTTGCTCAAACAGGGAGTTTAACAAAACACCTCCCAAAAAAACAACGAAACCCCATTGCCCTTATTACTTATAGTCTATACCAAAAACATACTTTGGTTATCAAGTCTTGTTGTGATCCCATGCTCCACGTGCCTTCCAAGCTTTTAATTCTCTACATTGATGGACAAAGAGAGCGTAAGCACGCTAGGCTTAGTGAAGAGTGCTCAAAAACAACACACCATCAATGCATTAAAACCACTTCTCAACATTACATTGAAATCTCATTTCAATCATCCTTAAAACATTACCATGCCTTGAAAACCATGCACTTAACATCTTTAAAAACCAACATATTAAACCCTATGCAACATGTATCATTAACTAACAGCAAATCCCATTGCTAAACCTCAATTTAAGCCTTCCCATGCATAACGACCATATGCAAAGCTTAAAGAGTAAACTTATATAAATTCCATTATAAAACATAAACCATTTCAATGATACATCAACAATTATATTGGCTCGCAAGTGATCATTAACCAAGTTCCTTTACCAAAATAGTTCATCGGATACACAGATTCAACAAGTGTTCTCCCAACACTTCAAGCCATCTCAACCGGAATAGTGATACAATCACAATCGCGGTACCTAAACAACCGGGTACATTTTCAACACACGGGGACACCAACCCCTTACATTGGTTAGATTCTTAATCCACTAGCGGGAGTTTACGGTACTGTATAACCCCTCTACTGTTAGGGTACTTGGATGGAGTTTTCGATACACGAATCTAAACCCCTCAACATCCAAGGTAACTTATTATAGTGCACTATCCATCCTATGCCTGGCCAACTATATCCGATACAATTTTAAAACCATATCACTTGCCAATATAATTAACCATTTACCTCACTGCTTTTAACAAGCATTAACCAAACCAATTTTCCAAAGTAACAGTCATACTTTAAAACACAAGTATAAACCATATACTTACAAGGATCACCTACCATGTGCATCATTCTGCATTTCATGCTTAAAAATAGGACCTCAAATACTCTAAATCATGCTTAAACAATAGGTACAATGTAAATCAAAACAAGTGCATAAAAATCATTTTACACTAGCATGACCGAGAGAGAAAGCCACATTTTACTTACTTCTGAGTTTAAACCAGTGCTTCAAGCTCAGTTTAAACTCCCATAAACCACCTTTAAAACATCCCAAAGCTAGAATCCATGTTCTCACTCACCGATATGTGAAACCTCGATTCGCCGCCTCAAAATCAAGCGTATGAAGCCTCCAAAGCTTCACGGATCACTTCCGGGTCAACCTCCCCTATTTTAATCACACTAAAATAGAGGATCAATGCATCTCAATGCATTCAAAACACCACAACAAAAAATCCTCACAGACTTCCACAATCCTCTCGAAATTACCCAACCACAACAACCGAAATCATCATCTATTCCTTTCCGAACACAACCCAGCCACAATCTAACAATCTAACACTTCCATAATCATCAATTAACACTTAAAAGCAAGATTAATTCATCCAAATAATTCCAGCAACTACACAGCCACCACAACTCCACAAAAACACAAATATAACAACCTAAACAACTAAAGATTCAAGAGTTTCGGGATTCCATTGTTAAAAACAACTTATCAACATTATAATACATCCAAAATATGATTAAAATAAATCTTCAACACTGGAAACAGATCTAATTTGAATCTTTCACTATTTCATCAAATTTACCAAATTAAATCAATTAACCAATATAAAAACATAAAATTAGTTTATAAAACATAAATCAAGGATCAAATGCTTGGGAATATTAATAAAGAACCATTCAATAGAGGAGAAAATGAGCCTTACCTCTATTGTGTGATTTCTCCCTGAATTGGTTGATTAAAAGCTAGGAAAACACAAGATTTCAATAAGGTTTTGTAAATCAAAGATAAAGAATCATTTACAAATTAAGAAATTAAGAAAAAAAGTCTCTCACCTCTGTGATTTGATGAAAATAAGAGTGTTTGGTAGAAAAGAATTAGAGAGAAAAAGTTGAGAGAAAAGTTTCGTGAAATTTCTTTTAATCCAATGGCTAACTTTTTAATGACAAAACTCTTTTAATTATTTTTAAAACACATGTTAAAATATCTTAATTGGGGGGAGAAACCATCAGCCAAAACATGGTAATATAGCTCCTTAAGGATTCTAAGAATTTGATCCTTTTCATTTTAGTCACCTTAAAAATAGTTTTCAAAAATTACATTTTGGTCACTTACCAAAATGTCACCCTTCCAAAACCCAAATTCCAAAATTGTTTTCACTAATATTAATAATTTATTAAAAATGATTTTTAACCATTCCTCCATATTTTTATCTTACCAAAAAATATTTACTCCCGAATTAGACTCAAATCCCTAACCTGGTCCACTGGACCGTCTAACAAGCCTCAAAACTGCTAGGCCCAAAATCGGGACGTTACAACTTTTGATGTAGAACCCAAAGAAATCAAAAGAGATTGATTCTTGGAAATTTTAGAAGGAAAATGATAGTTTGTATGCTGAGAAAGTTGAAAGAAAAGTTGAGAGCAAAATTAGTTACGTGAGAAAATGAATTGTGTAATTAAAATCTCTTTTTATTAATTCTATTTATTTTAATATTTAAAACCAACTAAAACATTTTTAAAATAGCCTAAATTAAGGGCAAAATCTATTGAAAAATTTTGGTTAATTAGCTCCTTAAAGATTCTAAGTTTTGACCTTTTTACGATTTAGTCACCAAAACAGTTTTGAAAACTTTACATTTTAGTCACCAGACCAAAATATCTCAAAATAAGATTTAATTCCTTCAATTTGAATTTAACAAAATACTTAAAATATTAATTAAGTATTTTCTAGCATTTTCCAATTTTATTTTAGCCAAAAACATTTTATTAAGATTTAATTCCTGAAACTAACTCGAATTGCCTAATCCAGTTCTCCTGAACCGTCTAATCGATCCGTCTAACATCTAGGCCCAATTTTAGGACATTACAAGTGCACTTTAAACCCTATGTCTTGCCAACTATATTCGATAACATTTATCATTGCACTTGCAAATATATTCCACTATAAATATGATACCTCACTATTTTCCATATGCATCAATCAAACCAATTTCCAATGCAACAAAACATGCGTTTATATATCATTGAAATCCTCCTCACAAGTCATTTTCCATACTCAAATGTCATGAATATAAGATCATTTGCATCATTTCCATTTCCCAAAACATGCATAAACAGTAGTTATCAAAAATAAACATAGGCATGAGAAAATCAACTTTGCCAAATCGAAATTGAGAGCAAATTCACCTAATTCTTACTTTTTAGATTAGACAAGCATTTCAAGCTCAATATAAACTCAGAAAATCATTTTTAAACCTTTTTAAAGCTATAAATCACGTTTCCACACACCGACAACACAAAGCTCCACTTGCCGATGCGAAATCAAGCTTTCGAAGCCTCTGAAACTTCTCAAATTGCTAAAGGATTCATATCCCCTATTATAACACCCTGAATTTGGGCTTAGATGTTAGCTAGATCAATTAGAGGGTTCAAGGGAGCCGGATTAGGTGATTCAAGCTAGTTTCAAGAATTAATTCATAATAAATTATTTTTGGTTAAAATAAAATATGGAAAATAGAAGAAAAATTTTAATTAGTATTCTAAGGGTTTTGTGAAAATCAATTTAATAATTAAAATCAGATTATAGGACATTTTGGTCCAGTGACTAAAATGTAAAGTTTTCAAAACTATTTTGGTGACTAAATCGTAAAATGTAAAGTTTTTAATCAGATTTTCCTTTAAATTGGGATATTTTTAAATGATTTTTAAAAGGTTAATAAAAAAATAGATTTGATTAAAAATATTTTTAAGAGTCAAAATCATTTTCTTGCGTAACTACTTTTGCTTTCAACTTTCTTAGTAGCCAAACTATCAATTTTACTCTAAAATTCTCAGGAATCGTTCCTTTTTTATTTCCTTTTGATTTCCTAATTGATTCTTTTGATTTCTACACAAAATCATATTTGCTTTCTTGGAGATTTCACTCAAATCTTGCCAATTAAGGGAGAAATCAGCAATTAGAGGTGATTTTCATTTCTTTCCTCTAATTAAAGGTTCTTTACTGAAATTCCCAGGTTCTTGATCATTTAGAACTTATTTTTGTTATGAGTTTGTGATTAAATCATGATTTTAAGGTTTTAATTGAGTTTTGATAAGAAATTTGATAAATCTTGATATGGATCTGGTTTTGTATTGATTCTAATTGATTTAGATAATTTACAAGATATGTTTTAATTTTATGAGAAGAGATTAACAAAATGAATCTCGAAACTAAGTGAATTGCTAATTTTCTAGGTTGTAAATAGTTAGATTTTGAGGTGATCTTGGTGTTGGAAGGTTGCTGGAGATATAAGGTTGTTATATTGTTGTTTTTGGATGTTAATTGATGATGTTAAGATGTTAAAATGGTTAGGTTATTGCTGGTAAAACAAGGGCGACGGGTCATTTATCCTTTGAAGAGGTTTCGTAGTCTTCGAAAGCTTGTTTTCGTATCGGCTAGTGGAGCGTTGTGTTGTCGGTGAGTGGAAATGTGGTTTACTACTTTATAAAGGTTTGAAGATTATTTTTGGGAGTTTAGATTAAGTTTGAAACACTTGCCTAAGCTCGGAAGTAAGTATTGGATGATCTCGCTCTCGTTTTCGATTTTGCAAAATACAATCTCATGCACGTGATTATGATTTGGTTTACCTACTATTATATACATGTTTTAGAAATGAAAGATGTTGCAAATGATCATATGTGATGATTGTTGAGTATGGCAAATAGTTTATGAAAAGAGTTTTGAGAATACTAGAATACATGGTTTAATGTATTAAAAATTGGTTTGATTTTGATGCATATGTTAAATAGGGAGGTAATGTGTCTTTAAAGAATATATAGGCAAGTGGCTGTGATTAAAAGTTATCGGATATAGTTGGCATGCCATAGGGTTTAAAGTGCACTATAATAAGTCGCCTCATATGTGTCGAGGGGTCAAGAGCATGCCATGCTCCACCATGAGAACTGCAGCAGTCAAGGGGTCAAGAGTGTGCTAATTCTCTCGCTGGTGGATTTATACATCATAACCGTTGAGGGGTAGTAGTACCATGCTATGGTTCGAGGATGTATGTGAAGTGGTCGAAAGAACCACTTGGGAAATCCGTGTATCCGATGTGTTTTTATAAATAGATTGAAATGGTTTTTGGGTCACTTGAATGTCAATATATGATATAATGTATCATGAGAAATATATTATGTTTTGTATAATATGGTTTATAAATGAGATGCTTTTTAAGCTTGCTATTTTGAGGTTTTAGCATGAGAAAGCTTAAATTGAGGTTTATGCTAGAAATCCATGATAAATGTGTTGCAATTATTTAAAAGTGCATACTTGTCAAGACTATAGAAGCATGAGATGTTTTGGCATGAGCTTTAATACTTATTTGGAAACAAAATGGTTTTAAATGAATTGATGAGTTTTTTTGAGATTCACTCACTAAGCTTGTAAGCGTACGCTCTCGTTTTGCGTCAATACAGAGAAGTAAGCATTTTTGGACAGCGAGCAAGCAAGAGGCAATCCAAGGGCGAAGCAATTTCAAGTATGGTTGGGTAGAGATCATGCCTCTAGGATCGTTGATTGGATTTGATATGGTGTGAATGATCCTCTACCATGCCTATATGATTGTGGAAATGTTGATTGGAATGTTTTATGATTTTTGTAAGATGTTTGGAGTATGTTAGATTGAGCTAAAGTGTCATATGTTTGACCAATAGGTCATTACAGGCCAGTCCGTACCAGTATGGGTCTTTAGGTATCGGTACACGGTGCCTGTCTCGGCTCAAATCTGTGCAAAGTTGCACAGGCATATCAGTACGCCTTGTAGCCATATCGGTACGCATAGTTAAAAATTATAACTAGTGTCGGTACAGGAACAACTGTATCGGTACACCCTTTGGCTACTAGAATCCCCTATTTTTGATATCGAACAACCATATCAGAACGCTTGAGGACCGTACTGATACCCTTCGTAAATTATACCCATAACGATATGGGCAAGGGGTGTATCGGTACGCTATCTGTTATTTTTGGTAATATGCTTTGTTGAAGTTTGAATCTTTGCAGTTTAGTCATTGTGTCTTGATCATGCAATTAAATGGGTTTCAATGATTATTTTAAGTTGAGATTTAACCAGAATGCATGAAACTTGATTAATTTAGGTTTGGTAATTTGAAATTAAGTAAGTCCTTCAAGTTTTCTGATATTGAAATTTGGTCCATGAAGTGCAAACTTGTCCAATCAGATGTCAATTCGACGCCCAATTTAATTGTAAATTTCATCACTGCCAGCATGATCACCTTAGGATTTAATTATGCATTTAAAAAATGGAATGTTTTCTAAGTAATTCATTCAGGTTTGTATGGGAAAACCTAATATAGCTCGTTCAGTTTGGTCTAGTGTCTAGGCTGGGTCAAGAGGGTTACATTTTGTGGTATCAGAGCCATGTTATGATTGTTAGGAGGTGGATTATAGTTGTTTGAGGTATTGTTGTTGTATTAATTTGTTGTATAGCATGCACGGTGTATGATTTTGTGTGATTATGTTTTAAATGTGCTATGTTGGGGTAAAAGCTTAGGGACACATTGTCTTATTACTACAAGTGTAAAATGATTTTTGTTTTAAAACATGTGGGCCTTGGATTCTTGCTTCAAGCTGGCCTAATTGTTTTGTTTTGTTGCATTATCATGCTTTATACTCATATTTTCGAGAAATGGGATCGAGACGAGAGACGAGAGACAAGAGCTTATATGGGTAGTGTTGTGGATGAGCATAATGATGAGTTGCCTCCTTATCCACCGATTCCTCTTGTTGGTGCTGGAGTTGAGGGTGGTGTGCCTCAAGCATCGTAATGACCAATTTTCAGGGATATGACACCGTTGATCCAAGATGTAACGCCCTGGTTTTGGGTCTGGGAGTTTTCCTAGTGGTTTAGACGGTCCAGTGGACTGGGATTAGATTTTCGAGTCAAATTCAGGATTTAAATAGGAAAGAATAGATTTGGTGTGAGAAAAATATGAGAAAATATCTAAAATCATTATTTAATATATGGATATTTTTGGTAAATTCAATTTTGGAAAATGGATTTTGGAAATTGGACATTTTGGCTAGTGACCAAAATGTAAAGATTGAAAAGTTTTTAGTGACTATTTTGAAAAAGGGTCAAAACTTAGAATCTTTAAGGATCTATTTTACCAAACTTTAACATCAGATTTTCCTCCCAATCAGGATTATTTTAAAAGTGTTTTAAGTGGATAATTAAAAGAGAATTAACTAAAAAGTAGTTATTTTCTTAAAACCAAAAATTACGTAACTTTTCTCTCAAACTTTTCCCTCAAAATTCTTTAGCCAAACACCCACTCTTTTATCCAAAATCTGAGGTAATACTCTTGATTTCTTAAGTTTTTTATTCCTAATTGATTCTTGAATTTTGTTTTGCAAAATCTCATTGAATTTCTTTATTTTCAAGATCTAAAACATCCAATTGTAGGGGAAATCACTCATTAGAGGTAAGGTTCATTCTTATCCTCTAATAAATGGTTTTTCACTGAAATTTCCAAGTATTTGATCCTTGTTTACTGTTTTCTAATGAGTTTTGATGAGTTAATTGTGGAAATTGCTTAAACCAAGGTTTAATTAATGAGAACAAGAGATTTCCATTTTTAATCTATTTTGTTGGGTTCTTAATGAGATATAATCATAATTTTGACGTTTAATAATGTCGATAAGTAGGTTTTAGTAATGGAATCCTAAAGTTATATGAATCTCTAATTTTCTAGGTTGTTAGTTAAGTGTTTTTGAGGAGTTGTGGTGGTTAATTGAATCCTGGAGATATTAGGATGTTTGAGAAATGTTGTTAGATGTTAATTGAAGTGTTGAAACGTTTGATTGTGGCTGGGTAAAGTTTGGAAGGGGTTTGTTGTTAGTTTTGGAAGTTGTGGAGTAGTTTGGGTAAGATATGGTGAGGCTTAGTGTTGCTGTGATGTTGATTGCATTTTGATGCAATGTACCTCTGTTTTAAGTGATTAAAAGTAGGGGGTCTGATCCTCAAGCTTGAACGTGGGTTCCAGAAGCTTTGGAGGTGTGTCGCATCGGCGAGCGAGGCGTTGTGAGTCGGTGAGTGGAAAGGTGTTTTCAACTTTACAAAGGTTTGAAAGTTGTGTTTGGGAGTTTAGATTGAGCTTGAAACACTTATCTAAGCTCAGAAGTAAGTAAAGGATGAATTCTCTCTTGAACACAATTTTTGGCGATAGTTTGATGCACTTGTTTTACATGTTTTGATTACTCACTGTTTATGCATATAATGAACATGGTTTAATGCTGGAAATTGGTTTCGAAATGATAAAAATGCATTTAGGAATAATGCACGATTTATTAATGTTTATAAACATTGTTTAATGCAAAGGTTGATGCATTGGCATAATAGTTTTGGTTGATGCATATGAAAACAGTGAGTTGATGATGTTGAAATGAATTATATTGGCAAGTGATGTTATGAAATGGTTTGAAAATGAAATCAGATATAGTTGGCGGCCATAGGATTGATAGTGCACTATAAAAAGGCGCCTTGGATGTTGAGGGATTAATAGGGTGTACCGAATACTCCATCCAAGTACCCTAAAGGTTGTGGGGTTTATGTGTATCGAAGACTCTCGTAGTGGGTTAAGCATCATACCAATGAGTGGTGTTAAGGGGTTTATGAGTACCGAATACTCCTCCACATGTGTCACAATGGTGGAGGGGGTTATATGTACCGAATACTCTCATGTGTGAGCTTTGCGTTACCAGTAGATTGTTTGTTAAGTGTTGTGGGAACACTTGTTGAATTCGTGTATCTGATGTTACATTTTGGTACATGGAACTTGGTAAATGATCACTTGGAAGCCAATATAATTGTTTATGTATCATGAGATGAATTATGTTGTTTAATGTGAATTAAACATGTTTTACTCTTTAAGCCTTGCATTGGTAGTATGCATGGGAAAAATTTAAATTGAGGGTAGCAATGGGATTTTGCTGTGAGATTCATGATATATGTTGCATGTGGTTTAATATGTTGTTTTGAAATGTTAAGTGCATGGATTTTGGTAAGGCATGATAATGTGATGATGCTAAAAGAGTTTTGAAACATAGTTGTAAGCGAAAAGTGAAAATGGTTTAAAATGCACTGATGATGGTTGTTGTTTGATCATTCCTCACTAAGCCTAGTGTGCTTACGCTCTCTTTTCCATCAATGTAGAAAATTAAGGTTTGAGGCAGCCAAGAGGCAAGGAAGGAAATCCCAAGACTTGAATTCAAAGTATGGTTTGGACATTAAAGAGTAGTAATAATGGCAATGTGTCAATTGAGTTTTTGGGAGGGTTGTTTAAAGAACTCCCTGTTGTTGCAAGTTATGCTTGCTGTTTTGGACTTGTAATAAGTGTTAAGTGGTTGGATTGTGGTTAGATTGATGCTTTGGATGTGGACTAGGAAGCATCTAGATTTGATTGCTTGAGTATGCTAGATAAGCTAGGATGGCTTTTGGTGATATTATAATGTTGATTAATCATGTTGATGATGATTGGTGATGATTATCTAAGTGTAAAGCTTGATTAAAGTGAGACAAAGTGTCATATGTTAGACATAGAAGTCATTACAGGCCTCTACGTACCGGTACGAGTACCTCAAGATCGGTACGCGGGGTCTGTATGAGGCTCGCAGTGTTGAATTTAAGCTACGGGTACCGGTGCGCCTAGCCATCCTATCGGTACGCCTTAAGGGAATTTTATGTTTTTTTCGATACACGGGTTTGTGGATCGTTACGCCCCCTTCAATTTTAGCTACCCGTACCGATACGCGGGGTACCGTATCAGTACGTATTTTAGCTATTGAAATTCAGAGTTTTGAGAAAATAGAAAGGGGATCGGTATGGGTCAAAGCTGTAACGGTAAGAAGGTGGTCAACACACCGTATCGATACGCCAAACCGTTAAATCTGTTAACCCATATCGGTACGGTCTTTCCAGTATCGGTACGCTACGCTGTTTCTGTGCTATAGGTTGATGCTAAAGTTTGGAAAGCATGCAATTTGGTCCCTATTCGTGTTGAATGAAATTAATTGTGTTCGAGTGATTGTTTTGAAATGGGATTTGACCCTCATGTATGTAATTGGACTAATTAAAGGTTGGTAACCTTAAATATGTAAATCGTGATCGCCTAGGACTCTAATAAAGCGCATCTAGATAAGATGAAAAGGGAAAAAATGGGTTCGGTTTACAGTTTTAGATCAGGTTTGTTCGGCAAACCTAATGCGGTCCTTTTAGTCCGGTTCTGGCTAGGTCGAGCTAAGGGGGTTACACATGTAATACCCTAATTTTTGCTTAGTGACTAAAATGTAATTTTTGAAAGTTTAGGGGTTAAAATGTAAACTTTGAAAAGTTAAGATACCAAAGTATAATTTTAAAAAATTATGTAATTTAACCCCGTAAATGAATAGTTTACCCAAGATTGGTATTTCCGTGTTACCCGGATTTTTCATTCGAGGCTTACATTATTCGAATTTGGATCAAATAAAATTGTTAAGCGTGCTCAGGCGAGGGAAATATTAGGATGGGTGACCTCCTGGAAGGTCCCACAAAAGTGTTTCTTATTGATATTTTGGACTCAGTAAGAGCAGAGAAAATTCGTATGGATTATCGATAAAGGAATTCTAAGAGAAATTTTATTCTATGAAGATTTTCGATAATTATCGGAATAATAGGCCGAGTTAGGAAAATTCAGTATAAGCCCTTGGAAAATGAAGTTTTTATGGGATAGTAGAGTTTATTTCCTGAATATGGAAATATAGAATTTTCAGAATAAATCCAATAGCTCGAAAAAGGTAAAATCGCATTAGAAGTATTTTTTGAATATCGGTATATCGGATCGAATTGAAATTTTAGCGACAGTTCCAAAGATTATGGAAAATTAATAAAATATTATTTTGTGAATATTTTATTAATTTTGGAGGGATTCTAACTAGATTTAGTTAGAATATGATGGAGTGGTTATAAAGCTCAAAGAAAGAAAATTTGGAAATCGTATTGAATGAAATTGGAATAATTGGATCGAATAAAAATCATAAATTAAAATTTATGATATTTTGGGAAGGAGGCTGGTTAGAATGGCACCAATTTACTTCAATTTTTATGGAATGACAATTTTAAGTCGAGTAAGTAAATAAAGTTTAGTTGGAGGGCAAATTGGTCATTTGCCATGGATGGAATTTTTGAAATATTTTGGAACTTTGAGGGCAATTTTGAAAGGTGAATTACACATGGATTTAATCATAGCCATTAATTTTGATGAGATTAAATTTTGGCCATGGATTAAAAGGGCAAATTAGTAAATTCACTAGTTAAATGAATTTAAAATTCATTTAACTTACACATGGATTAAAACAATTAAAAGATGAGAAAAATCTTTCTCATCTCTTCATCAAGCTATTCGAAAGCAAGCAAGAAAGGGGGGGAAAGGAAACTTTTCAATTTCAAAGCCAAAATTGAAGAATCAAGGATTGATTCAAGCAAAATAAATTAAGGTAAGGTGATCTATGCTTGATTCTCTACATTTTGATGGTAGTTTTGTATGATAAAGTCAAGCATAAGTCATGCTTGTGGATGAGGATGATTATAAAATTGATAGTATATGATGGAATTAAAGTTGTGTTGAGTAGAATTGAGGTTGTAAACATGGAAACAAGTTTGAATTTTGGTTAATTCCATGTTTAAAGTTATAAACCTTAACCCTAAATTTTGGGATTTTGGTTAGAAAGTTAAATTGAGGATGAAATTGAATAGATTATGATGTTATGAGCTTTATTTTGATGTTAGATTAAAGAATTTCCCCAATTGAATTTTTAGTGACCATTTCGAAATGATTGAGAAACTAAGGAAAATTATTGAAAATTTTATTTTAGCATTGGAATCATTGAATTATGGTGAAAGTAGCTTCAATGGGTGATTAGGGACCAAAATGAAAATTTTGAAAAGTTAGAGGACCATTTCGGCATTTTGAAGAAATTAGGGATTAAATTGTCAAAAAATTATTTGATGTTGGAAATGGGTAGAAAAATAATATTTTGAGCTTGAATTGACAATTTAGGACCAAAATTGTACATTTGGAAAATTCTGGTGACCTATTCGGCACCTTTAAAAAGTTAAAAGGGGGATTTTGAAAATATTAGATTAAAGAGGGATTAAAGAGTAATTATTGAAAATGTGTTCAATTTGGCTTGAAATGATGAAAAGGGACCATTTTGGCAAGAAGGGGAAAATAAAGGATTATTTTGTAAACTTATTGTTTTGATAGTGGCTTAGATGAAAATGAGCTAAAATTAAAGATTCAAGCATGTTATGAAAGTTGAAGGGTTGAAATGACAAGAAAAGGAAAAATTTAA
The DNA here is from genome assembly GCA_019671005.1 of Hibiscus mutabilis. NCBI lineage: Eukaryota > Viridiplantae > Streptophyta > Magnoliopsida > Malvales > Malvaceae > Hibiscus > Hibiscus mutabilis. The sequence continues at coordinate 31,294,299 of CM033728.1, forward strand.
GGACCTTTTCGAAATGAAAGTATAGTGAAGGACTAAATTGAATAAAGTTGAAAGTTGAAGGAAAATTCAAGAATGTTAGAAAATGGATGAATGGTTTATTTGTATATGAATTTATGTACAAAAATGAAGTAGTGACTAAAATGTCACTTTTATAAAGATTGAGGACAAAAAGGTAATAGTCCAAAATTAGTAAATGATTATGGAAATTGTTCAAATTAGGCTTGAACAATTGTTTAATGTTCAAAATGGCCACTAAGGACCTAGGGACCAATTTGGCGACTTTGAAGAATATTAGGGAAATTTTTAGAAAATTTTATATTCGAATAGTTAAGTTTATGAATCAAGTTAGCAATGTTAGATTTAATTTTAACACAAGAGGAATGATGAATATGTTCTATTGGTCTTATACAGTTCTAAAGGAGATTGAAGGAGAACCAACGATAAAAAGAAAGATAAGAACCTCGAGTAAGCTTAGTGAGGCAGACTATTACATGGCCCAGGTGATTGCATTTCTAAATGTTTGCATTACATTGAAAATGGCATTGGATTTCTCTATAAATACATGGTATGGTACATTACTCGACATGGCAGGCTTGATGGAATACCAGGTACAAATTATTGTTTGCATAAATGATGATGCATTATGCATACATGAAATATGGATAATAACAAGATTAAAATGAAACAAGATACATCTTAGGGTGCAAATGGCACTAGCGAGGTGTTTTAATATAAGGAGCAAAGAGCGTCCTTATATGAGGAGCAAAGAGCATCCTCCAAAGTACGTACTCAGATAGCACTGCAGTGCAGATAGGCTGTAAGTACCGTGGGCCTTTCAGCCAGACACAATAATAATAAAGCAAGATGATTACATGGTAGATCATGAGCATGAAAATGACTGCATGATGATACAGATTCATATGATAGAAATGATACCTGATCTATATGATAAATGCTACATGATATACATGATATTTATGATACTTGATTTATATGATATGCAAATGATTGCATGACAAAATATGATCATGATAGGATACATGATATGCAAATGATTGCATGATAAAAGCATGATCATGATAGAGTATATGCAAATGACTGCATGATAAAAGTATGACCATGATATGATACATGATATTATGAAAGTAAGATATATGATGAAAATTATGAAAATGATATATGAAATTTATGGATTATGAGATTCATGGTAAACATGTTCATTATGTTACGCTACTATAGAAATTATTTATGATGACAGCATGTCCATGACAGAGAATATGTTATACAATATTAACATAAATTATATGATAGTTATGATACATGATACATGTATATTGTGCTATACTTACCATGTTATAGAGAAATATGAAATGCACTTTTATATGACATATTATATCACATCAATTGATGTTTAAATAAATGAGTATAATTGCCTCACTAAGTTCGTACTTAGTGTGTGTCTTATGTCACACGTAGGTTCTCTAGAATTGCCTAGCGAAGAGAAGCTGAACCTTTGGATAAATCAATTTACTACAGTAAGTACATCCTTATCGTAAATTGATATCTAGTGGGCATGTAAATATTTTATAGTTAAACTATTTTAAAGTATACGTTTACTAGTTAAAGTTATGCTTTTGTGATGAATAAGTTTAGAAATATAGTTTGCTAATAGTAGTAATGAATTTTGGTACACTTTAAAATCAAGAAATGGTCTAGGCAACACACATAGTTTTCACCCTGAGTTATATTTTTATTTCAATAACTCAATTATAAGTTTGTAAACCAATGCAGGGTTAAAACTAGCTGTATCTAGATGACATAGTTTTTAATTTAAAACCGAGGAAGGGTTAAACTAAAAGCTGAATTTTGGTAAAAAAAATTAATAATTATAAGTCAAGATCTTTTCCAACAATTTTGTAACATCTTTAATGTATATTCGGCCTACGAGTATACGTTAAGGGTGTTACATTTATTGGTATCATAGCTACTGGTTTAGTCGATTCTACAGGCTAAATCGAGTTTAATGTGATTTAATGTTAAGTACATACCCTAGGATGTCATGCTACCGATGTACTATTGTGTAACTTGATTATGCTCCTCAATAATATAAATGAGTTTTAGTAGAAATAGATGATGTTAAGAATTGATGGACTGCGTTAAATGTTTAAATATGGGAAACAAGAGAAGGAAGAAGAATGTTTAAAGCCAAGTATGTTGGTAACTAGTTAAAGGAGAAATGTTGCAGCAGTCCTAAGTTTGAAACAAGGAACTCGTACTGTCTATGAGTACAAGTTAGATTTTAATAGACTAAGTCAGTACGCAGTTAATTTGATGCCGATCGAAAGGTCTCGATGTGAATGGCTTATAGAGAAGCTTCGTCCAACCCGAGGAGATTCTATTAGGCATGAACTTATCAAATTTCCAAGAGGCTATGAACAAAATGGAGGTTATGGAAAGAACCTGTAATTGCTTTAATTGATTCAGGTTCGATTAATAGTTATTGGTACTAAGATAGTAGCCCAAAGAAAGATTTCTATGGATAATATATTTAATAATGTAATTGCTAGTAATCCTCTTGGATATGGTGCACAAGTAACTAGAATATACAAGAAACGATTACTAGAAATTCAAGGAATTAAGTTCTCGGCAGATTTAATGGAACTTCCATTCCATGAGTTTGAAGTCATTCTTGGAATAGATTGGTTATCTGCATATGATGCATATATGAAGTGTAAGAAGAAAAGGTTGATACTTCAAGGACCCGACGGTTTTGAAGTAATCCTTGTGGGTGAAAGGACTGACTGTTTAGAGTCAGTAATTTCGGTAACGACAGCTCAAAGGTTGTTATACAATGGATGTGAAACATGTTTGATTTGTATGGAAGATACACAAAAGTTACCTAAAAAGATTGAAGACATACCGACTATAAAAGAATCTCCTAATATAATTCTAGATGAGTTACCAGCTTTACCTCCGGATAGGAAAATACAGTTTGGGACTAATGTCTATCATGGTACTAAGCCGATATCAATGGCACCATATAGGATGGCACCAACTGAGTTAAGGGAATTAAAAGTTCAATTACAAGAATTGTCGGACGAGAGTTACATTCAACCGAATGTATCACTATGGGGTGCTCTGGTATTTTGTAAAGAAGAAAGATGGTTCCCTACGATTATGTATAGATTATCGAGAATGGAATAAAGTAACCATTAAGAACGAGTATCCCCTACCAAGGATTGAGGATCTATTTGATCAACTTAGAAATGTAGTAATGTTTTTAAAGATAGATCTTCGATCAGGATTATTATCAGCTCAAGGTCAAGGAAGAAAATTTATCGAAGATAGGATTCAGAGCTCGTTATGGACACTACGAGTTTCTAGTGATGCCGTTTGGACTTACAAATGTCTCTACTATATTCATGGATTTGATGAATAGGGTATTTCAACCCTATCTAGATTTTGTGGTCTTCATAGATGATAGTTTGGTTTATTCAAATACTGAAGTTGAGTGTGATTACCATCTTCGTGTGGTACTGTAATTCTTAAGAGATAAGCAACTTTATGCCAAGTTTCCTAGATATGAGTTCTAGTTGTCAGGAAAGTTTCGAAAGATTAAAGAAAGTTCAGTTTGAAGCACCAGTTCTCATTCAACCAGAACCAGGAAAAAAAATATACTATGTATGATGATGTATCTCTTTATGGTTTAAGTTACGTGTTGATGCAAGAAGGTCGTGTCATAGCTTATGCATTAAGGCAGCTCAAAACTTATGAAAGTTTAAGTATTTGATGACACGAAAAGATTTGAATTTACGACAATGAAGACGAGTTGAAATTTTTAAAGGATTAAGACATTTTCTGTCTTGGGCATGATCAATGCACAATTGACTGTGGGATGAGATGGTTCCTTAACAGCTGAATGTTAGTTAAAGTCAACTTTATTGGATCAATTCAAAGATTTGCATTCTATGGATGAAAGATGTCTTGAAAAAATGGGAGATAAGCTGAAACTAGGAAAGTACAGGACTATGAAATTAAGCCAAATGATTGATTATATTATTGAGTTTGAATGGAGTATTAGCTAGATAAATATGCAGAACTTTATGTTCGAAAGATAGTAAGACTACATGTTGTCTCAGCATCGATAATGTCAGATAGAGACCTAAGGATTTCTTTAAGGTATTGGGTACGTTATTTGAAGCTATAGGTACTAAACTAATAGTATAGCTTTTCAACTGCAAATAGATGGGCATTTTGAAAGGATCATACGGATTCTATAAGATATGCTAAGAGCTTGTATAATTGAGTTTGCAAAATCATGAGAAAAGTACTTGCCTTTAACCAAATCTGCTTATAACAATAGGTATCAAGCAAGTATTAAGATGGCATAGGGAAGAAAGTGTTGAGCTCCTCTTAATTTGGTTCGAGTTACAAGATCGAAATGTGCAGAATAACTCAAACGTTGGAAGAGTTAATTTAACACAAGACATTGAGAATAAAGTAGAGATTATTCAGCAAGATTTCAAGGCTGCCATGGATTGACAAAAAGCCTATACAAATAAGAATAAAAGGGATATTGAATATGAAGTTAGAGAAAAAGAGTTTTTAAAGATTCCACCTTAGAAGATGGTGATTTCATTTTAGTTGAAAAGTAAAGCTTAGTCCTAGATTTATTGAGTCATATGAGATTCTAAAAAGAAAGGAACCAATGGCTTATTAATTAACTTTACCTCCAGATAGGAACAAGACTCATTATGTGTTTCACGTATTCATGCTTTAGAGGTATTGATCGGATTCTTCATATCTAATCACTTCTGAAGAGATAGAACTGCAACCAGGTTTGACGTATAAAGAAGAACTAATAAAAATCCTAGCATACAAAGTTAAAGAATTAAAGGACAAGAAAATTCTACTGGTTAAAGCCCTCTGTAGAAAATCATAAAGTAGAGAAAGTCATTTGGGAAAGTGAAGAGAGAATGAATAAGCAATATACAAAGTTATTTGAAATGGGTAAACGTTGAAAATTCGAGGACAAAATTTCTTAAGGGAGGGGAATTGTAATATCCCAAATTTTTCTTAGTGACTAAAATGTAATTTTTGAAAGTTTAGGGGTTAAAGTGTAAACTTTGGAAAATTTTAGGGACCACAGTGTAATTTTAAAAAGTTATGTGATTTAACCCCATAAATGAATAGTTTACCCCAAGAGTGGTATTTTCGTGATACCCGAATTTTTTATACGAAGCTTACATTATTCGAATTTGGATCAAATAAAATTGTTAAGCGTGTTCAGGCTAGGGAAATATTATGATGGATGACCTCCGGGAAGGTCCCATAAAAGTGTTTTTGATTGATATTTTAGACACAGTAAGAGTAGAGAAAATTCGTATGGATTATCGATAAAAGAATTCTAAGAGAAATTTTATTCTATGAAGATTTTCGATAATTATAAGAATAATATACTTAGTTAGGAAAATTCAGTCTAAGCCCTTGGAAAATGAAGTTTTTATGGGATAGTAGAGTTTATTTCCTGAATATGGAAGTATAGAATTTTCGGAATAAATCCAATAGCTCGAAAAAGGTAAAATCGCAGTAGAAGTATTTTACGGATATCGGTATATCAGATTGAATTGAAATTTTAAAGACAGTTTCAAAGATTATGGAAAATTCATAAAATATTATTTTATGAATATTTTATTAATGTTGGAGGGATTCTAACTAGATTTAGTTAGAATATGATAGAGTGGTTATAAAGCTCAAAGAAAGAAAATTTGGAAATCGTATTGAATGAAATTCGAATAATTGGATCGAATAATTATGATATTTTGGGAAGGAAGCTGGTTAGAATGGAACCAATTTGGTTCAATTTTTATGGAATGGCAATTTTAAGTCAGGTAAGTAAATAAAGTCTAGTTGGAGGGCAAATTGGTTATTTTCTATGGATGGCATTTTTGAAATATTTTGAAACTTTGAGGGAAATTTTGAAAGGTGAATTACACATGGATTTAATCATAGCCATTGATTTTCGATGAGATTGAATTTTGTCCATTGGATTAAAAGGGCAAATTAGTAAATTCACTAGTTAAAAGAATTTAAAACAATTAAAAGATGAGAAAAATCTTTCTCATCTCTTCTTCAAACTATTCAAAAGCAAGCGAGAAAGGGGGAGAAAGGAAACTTTTCAATTTCAAAGCCAAAATTGAAGAATCAAGGCTTGATTCAAGCAAAATAAATTAAGGTAAGGTGATATGTGCTTGATTCTCTACATTTTGATGGTAGTTTTGTATGATAAAGTCAAGCATAAGTCATGTTTGTGGATAAGGATGATTATGAAATTGATATTATATGATAGAATTAAAGTTGTGTTGAGTAGAATTGATGTTGTAAACATGGGAACAAGTTTGAATTTGGGTTAATTCCATGTTTAAAGTTATAAACCTTAACCCTAAATTTTAGGGATTTTGGTTAGGAATTTAAATTGATGATGAAATTAAATAGATTATGATGTTATGAGCTTTATTTTGATGTTAGATTAAAGAATTTCCCCAATTGAATTTTTAGTGACCATTTTGAAATGATTGAGAAATTAAGGAAAATTATTGAAATTTTTATTTTAGCATTGGAATCATTGAATTATGGTGAAAGTAGCTTGAATGGGTGATTAGGGACCAAAATGAAAATTTTGAAAGGTTAGAGGACCATTTCAGCATTTTGAAGAAATTAGGGACTAAATTGTCAAAAATTTATTTGATGTTGGAAATGGGTAGAAAATAATATTTTGAGCTTGAATTGACAATTTAAGACCAAAATTGTACATTTGGAAAATTTTGTTGACCTATTCGGTAACTTCAAAAAGTTAAAAGGGGGATTTTAAAAATATTAGATTAAGGAAGGATTAAAGAGTAATTATTGAAAATGTGTTCAATTTGGCTTGAAATGATGAAAATGGACCATTATGGAAAGAAGGGGAAAATAAATGATTATTTTGGAAATTTATTGTTTTGATAGTGGCTTAGATGAAAATGAGCTAAAATTGAAGATTCAAGCATGTTATGAAAGTTGAAGGGTTGAAATAACAAGAAAAGGAAAATTTTAAGGACCTTTTCGAAATGAAAGCTTAATGAAGGACTAAATTGAATAAATTTGAAAGTTGAAGGAAAATTCAAGAATGTTAGAAAATGGATGAATGGTTTATTTGTACATGAATTTATGTACAAAAGTGAAGTAGTGACTAAAATGTCACTTTTATAAAGACTGAGGACAAAAAGGTAATAGTCCAAAATTAGTAAATGATTATGGAAATTGTTCAAATTAGGCTTGAACAATTGTTTAATGTTCAAAATGGTCACTAAGGACCTAGGGACCAATTCGGCAACTTTGAAGAATTTTGGGGAAATTTTCCAAAAAAAATTATTCGAATAGTTATGTTTAAGAATCAAGTTAGCAATGTTAGATTTAAGTTTAACACAAGAGAAATGATGAATATGTTCGATTGGTCTTATAAAGTTCTAAAAGAGATTGAACGAGAACCAGTGATAAAAAGAAGGATAAGAACCTCGAGTAAGCTTAGTGAGGCAACTATTACATGGCCCAGGTGAGTGCATTTCTAAATGTTTGCATTACATTGAAAATGGCATTGCATTTCTCTATAATACATGATATGATGCATTTCACGTTATGACAAGCGTGATGGAATACCAGTACGAATTATTGTTTGCATAAATGACGATGCATTATGCATACATGAAATATGGATAATAACAAGATTAAAATGAAACAAGATACACCATGGGGTGCAAATAGCACTAGAAGGTGTTTTAATATAAGGAGCAAAGAGCATCTTTATATGAGGAGCAAAGAGTGTCCTCCATAGTACATACTCAGATAGCACTATGGTGCAAATAGGCTGTAGGTACCGTGGGCCTTTCAGCCAAACACGATAATAATAAAGCAAGATGATTACATGGTAGATCATGAGCATGCAAATGACTGCATGATGATACATGATTCATATGATCAAAATGATACCTGATCTATATGATAAATGCTACATGATATTGATGATACTTGATTTATATGATATGCAAATGATTGCATGACAAAATATGATCATGATAGAATACATGATATGCAAATGATTACATGATAAAAGCATGATCATGATAGAGTATATACAAATGACTGCATAATAAAAGTATGACCATGATATGATACATGATATTATGAAAATGATATATGAAATTTATGGATTATGAGATTCATGGTAAACATGTTCATTATGTTACGCTACTATGGAAATTATTTATGATGAAAGCATGTCCATGGCAGAGAATATGTTATACAATATTAACATAAATTATATGATAGTTATGATACATGACACATATATATTGTGATATACTTGCCATGTTATAGAGAAATATGAAATGCACTTTTATATGACATATTATATCACATCAATTCATGTTTAAATAAATGAGTTTAATTGCCTCACTAAGTTCGTACTTAGCGTGTGTCTTATGTCATACGTAGGCTCTCTAGAATTGCCTAGCGAAGAGGAGATGAACCTTTGGAAAAATCAATTTACTACAGTAAGTCACAGTAAGTACATCCTTATCGTAAATTGATATCTAGTGGGCATGTAAATATTTTATAGTTAAACTATTTTAAAGTATACGTTTACTAGTTAAAGTTATGCTTTTGTGATGAATAAGTTTAGAAATATAGTTTGCTAATAGTAATAATGAATTTTGGTACAGTTAAACATAGTTTAACCTTAATCGTGTAGAAGTTTTAAAATCAAGAAAGGAACTAGGCAATACACATAGTTTTCACCCTGAGTTATATTTTTATTTCAATAACTCAATTATAAGTTTTGTAAACCAATTCAGGGTTAAAACTAGTTGCATCTAGATGACATAGTTTTTATTTTAAAGCCGAGGAAGGGTTCAACTAAAAGCTAAATTTTGGTAAAAAAATAATAATTACAAGTCAAGATTTTTTCCAACAATTTTGTAACATCTTTAATGTATATTCGGCCTACGAGTATATGTTAAGGGTGTTACAACACAGGTGATGATTAGAGCGTTTCAGGCAGCAATGACTGGAGTGCAAGTACCTGCACCAGCACCTGCGGTAGCTGTTAATGCGGGACTTCTGTTAGAGTGTTTGCATAGTTTAAAAGGTACCGAGTTTAGGGGTTTAGCTTCAAAAGCAGCTGAGGAGTGGTTCGCAAGTACCGAGAAGATTCTTGGGCAAATAGAGTGTACGGATGTTTGTAAGTTAGGTTGTATAGTATCTTTGCTTTAGGGAGATGCTTATAGCTGGTGGACAACTTTTATTGTGGGTATGGTACCTACAGATGTGACGTATGAGTTCTTTTGTGCTGCTTTCTGAAAGAAGTATCTAGGTTCTCGATACGAGGATGAAAAAAAACGTGAGTTCATAGCGTTGGTCCAGGGTAGTAGGTTTAGTTTGTTCGGTTGAGCCATTATGCACCTGAACTGGTTTCCGATAAGCAAAAGTGATATGATCATTTTCGATATAGGGTGGTTAAGGAAGTGAAGACTTATATGCTATCTACGGATTACACAGAGTTTGATGTCTTGGTTCTCGAGCTAAGGATATAGAGCAAAATATTGGATTATCCTTTGGATCAGAAAGTTCTTATACCAGGAAAAGGATTGCTGAGTTGGACATTGGCAGAGATCGGTATAAAAAGCATCATGATATGAGGTATCGCCCTGATTAGAGACGTGGTGGGAGCAGTGTTGGGCGTGGACAGCACAGTCACAGCACCTATGTTCGAGCAGCTGAGTATGGGCGATGTGGTAGGCAACATTCAATGGAGTGTTGGGGTGCCCTTGGTACATGTTGGAACTATAGTTCATGAGATAACATTAGGCGTGATTGTGCACGGTTGGCTAGGGATGGATAGGCTTCTACGCCTACTTTTATACCACAAAGAGGTCGTGGGCGCGGTCGAGGTAATTTTTAGTGCAGGGAGGAAGATAAGAGGACAATTGCTCATACCATGGCAGTTCAACCTAAGGGTGGTGAACCAGTAGCGATCTACATGCATCGTGTGGGAAGGAATGACACAGATGTGATTGCGGGTTCTTTTACTTTGCAATCCATATCATTGCTCTCTTTAATAGATTCTAGTTCTACACATTCATACATCTTGTGCAAACATGTACATTTGCTTAATATACCTATGGAAGTGTTAGATGTGGTTATGCGAGTAACTAGTTCTTTTGGGGAGACGGTAGCCGCTAAGAGGTTGTTTAGGAGATGTTCTTTGATTGTTCAATGTTAGGTGTTTACGATTGATTTAAAGGAGTTGTCGTTTCATGGTTTTGATGTAATCTTGGGGATAGATTGGTTGACCGAGCATAGGGCTATGGTCGATTTTAAGACCAAGCGAGTTTCGTTGAAACTTGCTAATGATTATGAAGTGGTGGTTATGGGTGAGAATGTTAATTTTTTATCTAATGTAGTTTCAACTTTAGAAGCACAGAAGTTGTTGGAGCTTGGGGGTCAAGCATATCTGACTTATGTTATGAACCTAAATATGAAAGTGGTGTGTGTCCAGGATATCTACACCGTTTTTGATTTTCTATGGGTGTTTTAGGAGGAGTTGCATGGATTAGCACCGGATAGGGAGGTAGAGTTCTATTCGATACGTATATAGATACAGCTTCGGTGTCGATTTCATCGTATTGCATGGCATCGAAGGAGTTGAAGACATAAATTTTGAAGTTGTTAGATCGGGGTTTCATCTTACCTAATATGTCACTGTAGGGAGAACCAATGTTGTTCGTGAAGAAGAATGATGGCACGATGAGAATGTGCATTGATTATCGGCAACTGAACAAGTTGACGATTAAGAATAAGTATCTTTTATCGAGGATTGATGTTTTGTTTGATCAGTTTTGGGGTGCTATGTTGTTTTCCAAGATTGATTTGAGATTTGGGTATTATCAGTTGAAGGTGAATGATAAAGACGTGTCGAAGATAGCTTTTCGCACGCGTTGCAGGCATTATGAGTTCTTAGCGATGCCCTTTGGGTTAACTAATGTGCCCACAACTTTCATGGACATGATGAATCGGGAATTCCATAAATTCTTGAATTATTTCATAGTCGTGTTCATTGATGACATTCTCATGTTCTCTCATACTGAGGAGGATCACGATCGACACCTACAGATTGTGTTGCAAATTTTGTTGGATAATAAGCTTTATGCCAAGTTGAGCAAGTGTGAGTTTTGGATTAAACAAGTATTTTTTCTTGGTCATGTTATTTCGGTAGAAGGTATCTATGTGGATTCATAGAAGATTGAGGCAGTTGTGAATTGGAAGCAACCTAAGTCGGTGACAGAGGTTCGTAGTTTCTTGGGGTTAGTAGGGTATTATCATCACTTCGTGGATGGTTTCTCGAAGGTTGTTGCTCTTTTGACGCAAGTTCCAATCTTGATTTAACTTGAGCCGGGGAAAGGGTTTGTAGTTTATAGCGATGCATCCTATGTTGGTTTGTAGTGTGTGTTGATGTAAGGGGTAAAGTTGTGGCTTATGCATCTCAACAGTTAAAGGTGCAGGAGCGCAACTATCCTACGCATGATATAGAGCTTGCCGCGGTGGTGTTTGAGTTAAAGATTTGGAGGCATTATCTATATGGTGAGAAGTGTATTGTGTACACAGATCACAAGAGTTTGAAGTATTTGATGTCACAAAAGGAGTTGAATCTTAGGCAATAGAGATGGTTGAAGTTGCTCAAGGATTATGATGTGATGATTAAGTATCATTCGGGTAAGGCTAATGTTGTAGCCGACGCCTTGGGTACGAAGGTTGCAATAGAGTTGAGGGCAATGTTAGCTCGGTTGAGTGTGACGCGAGACGATGGTTTGTTGGCTGAGTTGCAAGTGAAGTCGTCATTGTTGTAGTTGATCAAGGAGATACAACCGTATGATGATTTGTTGGTACCGCATGTTAAGGATATTATGGACGGTAATCATATGGATTTTTGTTTTAATGACGAGGGTGTTTTGTGTTTCAAGAGTCGAGTGGTTGTACCGAAAGATGACGAGTTAAGGCAGTCTATCTTGACTGAAGCACATTCGAGTCCTTTTGCTATGCATTAAGGAAGTACAAAGATGTATCATGATTTGAAGAAAGAATATTTTTGGGTTGGTTGAAGAAGGATGTAGCAAATTTTGTTGCTCGTTGTATGGTATATCAGAGTGTTAAGGCTGAGCATCGGTTTCCTTCCGGGTTGTTGCAACCGTTGAGGATTTCAGAATAGACGTGGGAGAGAATTACCATGGATTTTGTAACTGGTTTGCCTTTAAAGCTATCAAAGAAGAATTTCGTATGGGCAATTGTGGATAGGTTTACGAAGTGTGCACATTTTCTGGCTGTGCATACGACATATACTTTGGATAAGTTGGCGGAGTTGTATGTTGCTGAGATTGAGGTTGCATGGGGTGCCTAAGTATATAGTATCGAATAGGGATCCGCGCTTTACAGTGAGGTTTTGGGAGTGTTTGCATAAGGCATTGGGAACACGGTTGAATTTCAATACTTCATATCATCCTCAAACGGATGGTTAGTCTGAACACGTTATCCAAGTGTTCGAAGATGTGTTGCAGTGCTGCATCATAGATTTTTAAGGAACATGGGAGAAGCAAATATCGTTGGTGGAGTTTTCCTATAACAATAGTTATCAGGCTAGTATTCAAATGGCTTTGTATGAAGCTTTGTATGGTAGGAGGTGTCGAACGCCACTTTGTTGGGATGAGGCGGGTGAGAAGTATATTTTCCTGCCTGATGTCCTGAAGGACACTAATAAGAAGGTGAAGCTTATTAGTGAACGGTTAAAGGTGGCTTCAGATCGGCAAAAGTCATATGCTGACTTGAAGCGTTAGGAGATTGAGTTTATGGTTGGAGATAGAGAATTTCTTAAGGTTTAGACATAAGGGCAAGTTGAGTCCAAGGTTCATTGGGCCTTATGAGGTGTTGGAGCGTGTTGGTCCAGTTGCTTATAGGTTGAGGTTGCATGTAGAGTTGAATAATATACATGATGTTTTCTATGTATCGATGATTCAGAGATATAGATCAGACTCATCGCGTGTGGTGCCTGTTGAGGAGATTGAGTTGAGTCCATATTTGAAATATGATCAGGAGCCGGCGAAAATTCTGGATTCTAGCAGCAAGGTTCTTCGTGGAAAGATCATTGAGTTGGTAAAGGTGTTGTGGCGACATCGTGGTGTAGATGAAGCCACTGGAAAGTAAGAAGGACATGAAGAAGCGGTTTCCTTACCTTTTTCCGTCAGTTGAATTTTGAGGATGAAATTTCTTAAGAGGGGGAGAGTTGTAACTCCCCGAATTTGGGCCTAGATGTTAGCTAGATCGATTAGACAAATCATGGGAAATGGATTAGGCGATTCTAGCTAATTTCGAGAATTAATTCATAATAAATTGTTTTTGTTAAAATAAAATATGGAAAAATACCAGAAAATGTTTAATTAGTATTCTAAGGGTTTTGGGAAACTCAATTTAAAGAAATAAAATCGGATTTTGGGACATTTTAGTCTGGTGACTAAAATGTAAAGTTTCCAAAACTATTTTGGTGACTAAATCGTAAAAGGGTCAATACTTAGAATCTTTAATGAGCTAATTTACCAAAGTTTTTAATCAGATTTTCCCTTAATTTAGGGTATTTTTAAATGGTTTTTAAAAGGTTAATAAATAAAAATAAAATATATTTGATTAAAAAGGATTTTTAACAGCCAAAATCATTTTCTTACGTAACTAATTTTTTCTCGCAACTTTTCTCTCAACTTTATCAGCAGCCAAACTATCAATTTTACTCCAAATTTTTCATGAATAATTATTTTTTGATTTCTCTTTGATTTCCTAATTGATTCCTTTGATTTCTACACCAAACCCTATTTGCTTTCTTGGAGATTTCACTCAAATTTTGCCAATTATGGGTGAAATCAGCAATTAGAGGTGATTTTCATTTCTCTCCTCTAGTTAAAGGTTCTTTACTGAAATTCCTAAGTTCTTAATCCTTTACAACTGATTTTTTCTGTGTTTGTGATTAAATCATGATTTTAAGGTTTTAATTGAGTTTTGATAAGAAATTTAATGGATCTTGATATGGGTCTGGTTTTGTGTTGATTCTAATTGATTTAGATCATTTTTAAGATATGTTTTAATGTTATGAGAAGAGATTAACAAATGGAATACCGAAACTAAGTGAATTGCTAATTTTCTAGGTTGTAAATAGTTAGATTTTGAGGTGATCTTGGTGTTGGAAGGTTGTTGGAGATATAAGGTTGCTATATTGTTGTTTTTGGATGTTAATTGATGATGTTAAGATGTTAAAATGGTTAGGCTATGGTTGGGCTGTTTAGGTTGAGTTTGGTGATGGTTTCAGATGTTTTAAGGAAGTGTTTGATGGTTTTTAGTGAGGCGAAGTTGAGTTGATATGTTGTTGTGTTTAGAGATGCGTGGAAATGCATTAATCCTCTATTTTTGTGTGGGTAAAATAGGGGAGATGAATCCTTCATCGTTTAGAGAGGTTTCAGTGGCTTCAGAAGCTTGTTTTTGCATTGGCTAGTGGAGTGTTGTGTTGTCGGTGAGTGGAAATGTGGTTTACTGCTTTATAAAGGTTTGAAGATAATTTTTGTGAGTTTAGATTAAGTTTGAAACAGTTGTTTAAGCTCAGAAGTAAGTATTGGATGATCTCGCTCTCGTTTACGGTTTTGCAAAATACAATCTCATGCACATGATTATGATTTGGTTTACCTACTGTTATATGCTTGTTTTAGAAATGAAAGGTATTGCAAATGATCATATGTGACGATTGTTGAGTATGACAAATGGTTATGAAAAGAGTTTTGAGAATACTAGAATACATGGTTTAATGTATTGGAAATTGGTTTGATTTGATGCATATGTTAAACAGTGAGGTAATATGGTTTTATAGAGTATATTGGCAAGTGGTAGTGATAAAAAGTTATCGGATATAGTTGGCATGCCATAGGGTTTAAATTGCACTACAATAAGTTTCCTCATATGTGTCGAGCGATCAAGAGTGTGCCATGCTCCACCATGTGAACCGAAGCGGTCGAGGGGTCAAGAGTGTGCTAATTCTCCCGCTGGTGGATTTATACATCATAATTGTTTAGGGGTAGTAGTATCATGCTCCAGTTCGAGGATGTATGTGAAGTGGTCAAAAGAACCACTTGGGAAATCCATGTATCCGATGTGTTTTCATAAATAGATTGAAATGGTTTGTGGGTCACTTGAATCCCAATATATGATATAATGTCTCATGAGAAATGGATTATGTTTTGTATAATATGGTTTATACATGAGATGCTCTTTAAGCTTGCTATTTTGAGGTTTTAGCGTGAGAAAGCTTAAATTGAGGTTTATGCTAGAAATCCATGATACATGTGCTGCAATTGTTTAAAAGTGCATACTTGTAGAGACTATACAAGCATGAGATGTTTCGGCATGAGCCTTAATACTTATTTGGAAACAAAATGGTTTTAAATGCATTGATGAGTATTTTTGAGATTCCCTCACTATGCTTGTAAGCTTACACTCTCCTTTCTCATCAATACAGAGAAGTAAGCATTTTTGGACAGCGAGCAAGCAAGAGGCAATCTAAAGGCGAAGCAATTTCAAGTATGGTTTTATAAATACTATGTAGTAATAAGAGGCAGTGTGACCAAGTTGTAATTGAGAGGGTTATTTTGGTTACTCCCTAGTTTGGACAAGATTCATTTGATGTTTTGGACTTGCATGAAGTTTAGTATCTTGCTTTGAGGGGTTGAGATATGTTTTGCATGCTTGGGTAGAGATCATGCCTATAGGATCGTTGATTGGATTTGCTATGGTGTGAATGATCCTCTACCATGCCTATATGATTGTGGAAATGTTGATTAGAATGTTTTATGATGTTTGGAGTATGTTAGATTGAGCCAAAGTGTCATATGTTCGACCGAGAGGTCATTACAGGCTAGTCCGTACATGTACGGGTCCTCACAGATTGGTACGCGGGGCCTGTCTCGGCTTAAATCTATGCAAAATTGCACAGGCGTATTGGTACGACTTGTAGCCGTATCGGTACGCATAGATAAAAATTATAACTGGTGTTGGTACACAAGCAATCGTATCGGTACACCCTTTGGCTACTAGAATCCCCTATTTTTGATATCGAACAACCATATTAGTACACTTGAGGACTGTACCGATACCCTTCATAAATTATACTTGTATCGATACGGGCAAGGGGTGTATCGTTACGCTGTCTGTTATTTTTGGTAATATGCTTTGTTGAAGTTTGAATCTTTGTAGTTTAGTCCCCGTGTCTTGATCATACAATTAAATTAGTTTGGATGATTATTTTATGTTGAGATTTAACAGGAATGCATGAAACCTGATTAATTGAGGTTGGTAATTTGAAATTAAGTAAGTCCTTCAAGTTTTCTAATATTGCAATTTGGTCTCTGAAGTGCAATCTTGTCCAATCAGATGTCAATTCGATGCCCGATTTAATTGTAAATTTCACCGCTGCCAGCATGATCACCTTAAGTTTTAATTATGCATTTAGAAAAGATAAAATAAAAAATTGACCATTTTCTAAGGAATTCATTCGGGCTTGTCTCAGCAAACCCAATGTAGCTCGCTCGATTCGGTCTGGTATCTAGGTCGTGTCAAGGGGGTTACACCTGCTTTACCTACATAAAAATAGAGTATTAATGCATTACAATGCATCTCTAATCCCAGCAACACCTATTCTCATCTTCGCCACACTAAAAGCCATCAAAGGCCTTCAATGAACAACCGAAAACATCACTAAACTCAACCTAAACAAAGCCCAACCATAAATCAACATCTTAACAACATCAATTAACATTTAAAAACACTAATAACACTATGTTATACCTTTAGCAACCTTTTAGCACCAAGAACACTTCGAAATCTAACTATTTACAACCTAGAAAATTAGCAATTCAATTAGTTTCAGGATTCTTTTTATTAATCTCTTCTCATAACTTTAAAACATATCTTACATAAGATCTATATTAATTAGAATCAACACAAATCAGATCTATTATCAAGATCTATCAAATTTCCTATCAAAACTCAATTCAAACCTTTTGATCATGATTTATTCATTAATACATAACAAAAATCAATTGTAAAGGATCAAGAACTTTGGAATTTTAGTAAAGAACGTTTGATTAGAGGAGAGAAATGAAAATCGCCTCTAATTGCTGACTTCTCCCTTAGTTAACATGATTTGAATGAAATCTCTGAGAAAACAAATAGGATTTGATGTAGAAATCAAAGGAATCAATTAAGAAATCAAAATAAAATCAAAAAAGATGATTCCTGAACATTTTAGAGTGAAATTGGTAGTTTGGCTGCTGAGAAAATTGAGAGAAAGTTGAGAGCAAAAGTAGTTACGTAAGAAAACTAAATCACCTTTTAAAATCCTTTTAACTATATCTATTTTATTTTTAAAGTTGTCGGCGCAACTGCAGACGTCAGTGCAATCTACAGATACCCTATCTCCACCTTATCCTCAGAGATTCAAGAATATTGATATCATAATTAGTTTCAATTCTTTTAAGATACTTTACAACTGCTCACAGTGCAAATTCCCTTGATGGATGCTCTTACACAAATTCAAAATTATGCAAAGTTCATGAAGAAAATTCTATCTGAAAGGAAAAAGCTCATTGCCATAAAGACCATTGCGCTCACAGAATAGTGTACTGACCTTATCACTAATTCTTTACTAAGGAAAATGAAAGACCCTTGTAACGGCCCAAAAATAGGGTTACAAGAAATTAAAGGTCAGATTGGATTGGTTTCAAACCAGTCGAACCAAATTAGCCAGTTAAGAAGGTTTTGGGAAAATAGGTATTTTTAGTTGGAATTTTGGTGAATAAAAATTAGTTTTGGGATTTTCTAAATGGTTTAATGAATTTATTAAATGCTTTGGATATTTAAAACAAAAGTTGATTTAATTGAATTAATTTACATTTTGATTTTCGTGACTAAAATATGAGTTTTAAAAGCTTTTTAAAGTGACTAAATTGAACAAGGGACAAAGCTAAGAATACTTAGAGAGCTGTTATTTCTAAAAATCTTAATTAGGATTACCACATTGTTTTAACAAATAGTTATGACGGTTAATTTTTTTCTAAAATTCGTTTTCTGACTTTACGTTAATTTTCTCATTACTTTTCTCTCAACTTTATCCCATTTTCTTGCTAATATCTTCAACAGAAAATTCATATTTCTAATTTGTTTTTGATGGAGATTATATCTCTAGATTCCTATTCCAATCCTAAGCAAAACTTTACAAAAGATTTCTTAAAATCTTTCTTATTTTTCTTGACTCTTTTCAAGAAGGAATTTACGTAAGATTTTGGTGGAATCCATTTTTAAAGGTAATTCTTCTTCACTCTCAAAAACTAAGGTTCTTTATTGAAATTCCCTAGCATTTGCTTGATGGTTTACAATGTGATTTTGCAATTTAATTGAGAAAATTCTTGTTAAATGATGATTATGGCATTTTGCCTAAATTTTTTATTAGGTTTATGAATGCTGGAGATTTTTATTGGGTTAGTTGGTGTTTTGATTATATAAACATATTGTGAAATGACATCTTTGGTTTTGGCGTTTTCGGATAGTTGTTGTGGATGCCATGGTTAAGGATGCAGGGGTTTGGTGTAGGCTGTTGTGAGATTGAATTTTGATGCATTTTCCCCTGGTTTTTATGTTGTAGAAACAGAGGAAGGTCAAGGAGAACTCACCTTTTAGCTTTTGGATTGTTTTAGACGCTTACAATATGACGGTTTCGAAAGCGATCGTGTATCAGTGAGTGGAAATAGTTTTAAGAGAGTGTCAAAGCTTGATGTCTCTATTTTGGGGACTTATGGAAAGTGTGAAAAGCTTTCATAAGTCTGAGTGTAAGTTGAAGTGGGTTTCACTTGCATACCTTGTTAATTTTGACATTAAGTTGCAAATGAATGTTTTGAAATGAGGTTTGATAAATGCATGAGGATGAAACTTGATGTTGCAATGCATTTTGAACATGTTTAGCCATGTCTATAAACATGAGATTTGGTTTGAATGAGTAGGCATGATATGCTACCATTGAATTAAATGCTATGAGCATGATTTCGAATGAAGTGATGAAATGAGTAGAGTAGCATTGAAAACAAGTAAGTTCCCATGTATGTATGATCTATATTTGCTACGAGACATACTAAAAGAAAAGTATCAGATATAGATGGCTAGCCATAGGATAAAAGTGATATAATGGGGCTTTGAGCCTAATCGGTCATCCCTCCGCCTTGAGGTAGTTGAAAGAAACTATCTGGGTATAAGGTATCCCTCGACCTTGAGGTAAGTGAAAGAAATTATCCGGGTCTAGAGGAGGAAATAGGTAATTGAAATATTATTACCACCATTGAAAAGGGTTTGAAAGATTACCTCCACCGTATCCATGTATCTGATAAAGTTGTTGATTAAAAATAAGTTTAAAAATGTCACTATAAATGTAAATATATTGATATATGATGGAAAGTAAGAGTATGATATGATACATTGATTTCATTCAAGCATGATTTTTGATTATGCATTTTGCACAAAAGAAAGTTTGGAAATGAAGCAAGGTTTATCAATGTTATTTCTTAATTGCGTAGATGATTTTGTGAGAGCAACATCACTAAGCTCGATTAGCTTACGCTCTCTTTTATCTTTGCAAAAAACTAACATTTGGAGGTTGCATTTCAAGTGAAGAGAATCCAAGAACACTATTTTTGTTTTGGTATGATAAACTATTTTGATATAATTTAAATAAGGCAATATGTCTCCAATATCCTTTGGGGTTTGTAATGGTTTTTTAGATGTTCTCAAAGTGTTTGGAGTTATGATTTTGCAGTTTTGTTTCCCTTTAACCATGATGAAGTTTCAATATGGTTGCTTGCTTATGACACCTACATGTACGAATTTGTTTTGCAATGCATAATATGCTTGGACGTTTATCTTTAGCTTTTAATGGTTTGAGCAAAATTGATATGATATATATGAATGATGAATGCTATGCTGGTCTATTTTTATGCCTATATTTGGTTTTGAGTATATTGATCTTGTGAGTTTAGGTAGCATGCCTCTAGTTCATGGAAATGTATATGAAATTGTGTGAAAATTGGCGAGTAAGTCTTTAAAAGCATGACCCAAGTGTGGTGTATGTTCATAGTGTATATTAGAGTGTTAGGGATAAGTTTGGAATGTTTTCCAGTAGTAAAACCAGTGAAAGTGGGCATTACAGGTCTGGTCGTACTGATACGGTGTGAGCTATATCGGTACACGAGTCCTAAATCAGGCCTGAGAGTTGGAATTTTGGCCTGGGTATCGATACGGTTCGAAGCATATCGTTATGGTATTTGGTTACTAGATTCCTTGAATCCAGCCATTTAATTTGGATATCGGTACACGAGTAAAAGTATCAGTACGCCCATGTTCGATGTAAGCCTAGGGATCGTATACCAACTGCATCCTGTCACATTCTTTAACTCCCTGTAATTGGAAATTAACAAATATGTTAGTAAAAATTACTAGACGATAACCAAGCAAAGTTTGATTATGCATGAAATACTAATGGTAATCATTAACTTACAATATGCTGCAGCGAATTGATTTCGGTACTTGACCGTATGCCTCTCATCCATGCAATGACGAACATACCATAGTCCAATCTATCAAGTTCATTGCGGTTCTAGTCATTTAATTAGTAATTTCATGATAACAATAAAGAAATATGGAAAGCTATATACCTATTTTCTTGTCTTATGACTTTAGGACTTTGAATTTTCAGCAACTCAAATGCCACCTTCGGTTTGCCAAACACCTTAACGAAGGCTTCATGCTTAGAAAATTTTGTAAACTTGCGTATCTGAATGATAATGACAACATTGAACAAAGTTCATTCGTACACGTTAATAACATACAATACTAACAAGGCGACACGGCAAATGATGTGTTCTTAACATTTTCGTAACTGCTTGCTCCTTAAGAGGACTCGCCAGAGTACCGGATAAGCTATCTAGTACCCAAACTTCTTGACGTTCTATATGAATGACATACAAGTACCA
The DNA here is from genome assembly GCA_019671005.1 of Hibiscus mutabilis. NCBI lineage: Eukaryota > Viridiplantae > Streptophyta > Magnoliopsida > Malvales > Malvaceae > Hibiscus > Hibiscus mutabilis. The sequence continues at coordinate 31,315,487 of CM033728.1, forward strand.
GTGCAAATTTTCATAATTCCTTGGGTTGAATACCTACAAATATTGTGTCGTCAACTTGTTGAAATTTAACATGTCTTGAAACAACTTAACATTTTTCCTTTAACAGATTACGTCTTACAATATCAGGGCCAGCAATGTTCCTATAATACTTCATTACTCCCGCATAGAACTATGCAAACCATGTCGTTGTGCTAGTTGGATTTTGTCTATGAGTACTCTACAATTATTAATGGTTGTTATTTACAATCAACAACAATTCATCAACAAAGAAATATGGCATGAACACTATATAAGATGGCAACAAAAAAAACATACCTCAACAATGCAAGGCATAAAGGCTCGACGTTTACTGTTTTCTTTCGGCTCCTTGGAAGTCTCGCACAAGAACACTATATCATTAATCTTGCAATTTTCAAATTATTAATAACCACCTAGCAAAATAGGTTTCAAGAGTTTCATATAATTTCAAGCCATACGCAATATTTATTACGCTAACTGTATCATTCAGCCATTCATCGGGTCATAATGTATCCAAAATTTTAATACTGGCATAAATGTTATCGAGTGAAATGACCCGGTAGCTGCATACAAACATTGTATTATGTCTTTGATTTTACATTTCAAAATATGAAAAATTAAAGTTATACAGTTGAAGGCTTACTCTTGAGCCAATGGGGTATTCCATAAATAATCATAGTAGGCCCATTCCTCTTCACCAAGCCCATTAGGTAGTACAGCATGCAGAAATGTCTTTGACTGCTTATCTTCAACCTTTCACAAGAAAGATATGATGGTAACAACAACAATCATAAATTATGTAAACCACAAAAAAATTCATAAATATTAAGGGACAACATTTAATTCAACGGCCTTAACGGACAAAATTGTATTATTTCCAATGTTCCCTTTGGTGGGCTTAAGGCCTCATGTTCGATGGCCAATTTTCAATGCATATGACACAAGCCATTTGCTATAATTAGCATAAACGGTACACACAACCAACAGTTACCATTGAGAATGGTAATTACACGGAATTAATTCCCAATTAACTTTCCAAACTTTGGGAATGCTTATCCTTTGAGAGTCGAGGAAATTTTCGACTAACCTGCCTGACATCATGGTTATCCTACAACAGAACAGTACACCGGTCAAGCCTAAGCCCATAGGTACTTGAAAAAGATGAAAATGATCTTTAAATAAATTTATCTTTTACCTTTTTCTTCATTGGTGTTGGAAAATCAGATTTTTATCTAAATCTATGCTGGGCCTAACTCCACCTTGGGGTGTTTTGAAGTTGGAAGAAGGAGTACCAATTTCTGATGTCTCTGTAGGAATACGGCTTTGAACATTTTCTCTCTGAGGTGACATCCACATAAAGTTACGATCAATAACCCTATTAATTTCAGTCATAATGTAGGCCTTATAAGCCCATATTCGTTGACATCTTTTGCAAAGAACCTTTTATTTCCTCCCGTATTTCTTCTACAAGCTCATGAATAGCGTCAATTTTGACTTCACAACCTACGATTTTGACTTCAAAATCGTTTATTTTCACCTGAAACCAGGTCATGTCAGCCCGCACGTCTGTGACATCTTTAGAAAGGATATTTAATTTCTCTCCCAACATCTTATCATCAATATTGTTCATCTTCTCTTCCAAGCGCTACTTGAACCAGGTCATGTCGTCCCGTACTTCTAAGACGTCTTTAGAAAGGATACTTAATTTCTCTCCCAACATTTTATCATCAACCCCTCTCATACTGTCCAATTTATCTTCACCTATAATTTGCTTCTCAATTCCCTTATTCACAACCTCTTTTATCCCATTCACATCGGACATTATTTGCTCCTCACATTTCATTTGCTTCTCAACTCCCGTATTGATAGCCTCTTTTAGCTCATTCACCTCGGACATTATTTGCTGAAGCATCTCCGACATCATTTCCCTCGTTGCATCACCATCGTTGCATTCCGCAACATCATACTCCGTGAAACCAATCTTGCAAATTAATTAAATATTACAATTTTTACTTCCACAAATAAATGATTAATACAATGATACCTAACGTGTTACCTTACGTCTCTTCGAAGCTTTCTTGCCTTTGGGTGCTTCGATGACTTCCTCAGATTCCTTCACTACAGTTTCAGGTAATGCATGCTTCCACGCAATCATCTTCAGGGTGAAAATATGTAATTAATTAACCATGATTGCAATGGGCATATATATGAATAATAATCCACCAGATACCTTTGGTCTATTCATAGCTCGCTCGCTCTTCAAGTGGGCATAAACAGACATGACCTCTGAATGCACCCAGTGCAGAATGCGAGCCTCACCACCATTAAAAGTTGCACTGGCTATGCTATCAAATCCAGACCAATAATTGTACAGCCGAACCTAAATTCCATATCATTCACAACACAACATTAATATGACAAAACTTAGTTCCACAGATTTCTCATAACTAATGGTAATTTAACTTTACCTCTAAGATTTCAATACACCCTTTTAGGTAAACGTGCCTTCCCAGCTTCTGTAAATGGCTTATTGCCTCAATAAGCGTATCGTAAACATACTTCTCTCAATACACTTTACCCTGTAAGCAATCGTCGCACAACAGCTTCAAAAAATCTCCACATGGGAATATCTTAGCAATGGGACATAGGAAAACTCCAATAATGTACACCAACACCCTTGCTTTCAAAGCATCCCCTTCAAAAGCACCAGATAGTACATTTTGGTTAATTTGTGCAAAAGTTAAATCTGTGCTGAGGTTATACTTTGCACCGAGTTCTCTACCATTCTCCCTCGACAGCACTTCATGAACATCAACGCCCTCATTCTTCAGGCCCAATATGGCTTCTACATCTTTAACTGATAGAGTAATGTTATGTCCTTCAAACTCAATAACACTCCTTCCAACATCACAACTTTCCATCAATTCCTTACATAGACCCCGACGAAGAATACACGATTTTATAAAAACTAAAGACCCAAAACCAATTTCATCAAGAACAGGATCAATCCATATCATCTTCATTCCTTTTATAAAATCATACAATTGCTTTTGACTATACCTTGTGTCAAAAGCTATCTACAAGGGATAAGATAACAACTTCCTACGTTAATCTCAATATAAACTATTATAATCTATCAAACAAAGTTTGCCTTTATACTGCTATTACCTTCTTCGGTTGTCCTAATTTAAAGTCTTTGTATGCAACCTTCTCCTTATGAGTTTCATCAATGTAAGGTTGTTAGTCTTCCTTCGTCATTTTCTCCCATTTCTTGTCTAACTCTTTCCTAACCTACGAATTCCAAATTCAAATGAACATAACATTTTCATACGCCTATAACAAACATCATAAACCACTAAAACCTACCTCATTAGTCACTTTTTCCTCAGTTTGTTTCCTCCTTATACATTCACCTTTACTGTAAATCATGAAAAAAATGTATACATTCAATCATTCATTCTGAGATGCAATAAGAATACTTTAATATCAACTTACTAAAACTTTATGTAGGGAGGAAATGTTTTTTTTGCGTACGACCTACTACCACATATGGCCAACATCTCAGACCCAACTTCCTCACCAGCAACTTTATTACCAACTTTAACATTACCATCTTTATCAGCAACTTATTTACCAACTTTATCATTACCATCTTTATCGTTACCATCTTTATCAATAACTTCCTCAGTGACAACCACTTCTTTACCAACTTCATCATTACCATCTTTATCAGCAACTTCATTAAAAATGGGATTCAAATTTGTAGTTGTCATCCTAAGAATTAAATATTCACATGAATCGGTACAAAAACAAACCCACACACTCATAAAAAACACAGCTTCATTACAAAAAATCCAACCTTTTTAGTTTCAAAGAGATGGAAAGGGTAACATTTAAAAAACGAAACGTGACAAAATATTCAGTTTCAACAGATTTCCTCCAACAAGAAATGCAATTTCATACCAAAATTTTGTAACACAAACCCTAGATTTCAGGGAGTGTCTAATGAGGGGCAAGTTAGTATACTTAGGGTTTTGCTTGTTACCTTAGCAATGGAGACGATTGCACAGGTTCAGTTGCAGACCTAAATTCAAGTTTTGATTCTTCACAATGACTTAAATGTTTTTCCCAAATTCAGAGGATCTCTAGATTTTCAGTAGGGGAATGAGTTCTAACACTTAAAATGTTATTAAACAAATAATGGTTCGACTCTCAATTCTAGGGAGCCGGGGGGCTTTAATAGCTACGAGTAGCGAAACGACTATGTATGTAGCGTGACCTACAAATAAAATGAAAATATGAATCGTTAAACTGAAATATTGTAATCTTCTACTTTAGGTTGCGAGACGCGTTCATGAATTCTAATACTTAGCGATTCGAGATAATATGTTATCTACTTCCTTCACTCTTACGGTTTCTACGTCCAATTTTATGTATCCAATAAACTATGCCCCAGGTTTCGGTACGGATAATTAAGTTTCGAAACACACTAAACAAACAAGCATTGTTAAAGGGAATTTAAACATTTCTAGTTACACATTTTCTTTAAACATTTCTAGTTACACATTTTCTACGGGTTCCAGAACATGTACAAAAGTTTTGATGTCAGGAGAAAAGCGTAGTGGCAGTGTATCGATACCAAGTATCGATACCTAGTGGGGGAGTATCGATACCAGGTATCGATACCCAGTGGGGGAGTATCGATACCAGGTATTGATACCCAGTGGGGGAGTATCGATACCCAGTAGGGGCGTATCGATACCAGGTATCGATACCCAGTGGGGCGTATCGATACCCACTAACAATCTGCCCAAAAATGTTGACTTTTGCTCGGAGGGCTAAAAATTATATCGTTTGATCTAATGGACCCCTAATGGCCTAAAATGAATTGTAAAGCTGAGAAACCGAGGTTTAACCTTCATGGATGAGAATAACTGGTAACAACTTGGTAATGATGACTCGATACAATCGTGATGGTTAGTGTCATGCCTTGGGGCATTTGTTGATGATTTGGCTTGGTGCCACTTACCTCTTAGTGAGGTATACGAATGCTCGGGGATCATGTGTTATCTTATATTGTGGTAAAGGAATCTAGATGTCCTAGAGTCTGTGCAAGGGAACTTAAATGAGGGGATGTGCACTTCAGGCTATGTGATCGAGTACATATAAGGAAACATAACTTGGTGGGCTGTGTAAGCTCGAGTAACTCGATGGCCTTACTCGCGGTCTAAATTGCACCCGAGGAGCCTCACCAGCTGGACTTCTCGCACGTGGAGTCCACCGTCGCGACCTTCCAACTCCACAACGCGTCCGCGCACTCGACTACTCGCCTATTTGCCACGTGGCTACGCCACCATACGCTGTCGTACACTCACTCTCGACCACCAGGCATGCGTGAAACCAAAAGATAAATCAAAGTCAGATCAGAGCATAGGTAGCAATCCATCAACATAGATTAGGTTTTTTTCATTATTACATGTACTACAAATGGATCTATAAATCCATAGAGAAAATTGTAACATCGGTTATCCACAATCGGCAATAAAAAATAAAAAACCTCAACTTTTGGGAGGTAAAAATCTCATCCTTTCATTCAAATCAAAAGCAAACAATAACAAAAAATAAATATCAAAGGGAAGTCTAGGGTTTACCTTGGTCGGTCTTCGGCCGCTGCCGCTGTCGGTGGCTGAAGGTGGTGCGCCGATGAACAACACCGTCCGTATTTCACTATTTTAACCTTTGACTTTGGTTTTGTTTTTAAAAGAGGGTTTGTTTCCATATCTAGGGTTAGATCTACGAATTTTGGGTTCGATTTTGGGGATTTAAAAGCAAGGATTATGTTTTAAAAAAAGAGAAAAAGATTTTCTCTGTTTCTTCCAAATTCAGGCGCCGATACATGGCAGCACACGGCCAGAATCTGGAAATCTGCGGCGGTGCGCGGCGACCGTGATGAACACCGGCGGAGGTGTTCATCTGATTTTGAGAGAAAAAAAGTAAAGGATTTTTGGTTTTTTTTTGTGGTTTTTGTTATTCGTACATGCATATTATGTATATTATATATATATTATGTGTATTTTACGTGTAATATATGCTTTTGTGTTGATTTTTATAGGTTTTATATGTATAGATTATATTTACGTTTATATATTAAATTGTGTTTACATTTATTTGCCATCATGTTTTTTTTACATGTTTTTATTTATTTCATTGTTTTTAAACCTAGTCTCATTCCGGTATTCTAGTGGGAGTGTCATCCCGGTCTCTAGATGTCATCTCCTTTGATACCGTGAATCGAAGCATTTTAAATTATCATTTTAAAATTTTAAATTAAATTGAATTTTACTTATTTTTAATAAATACGATACAAACCCTTTAGATACCAATTTTTGGGAGTAGCGGGGGTGCTAACCCTTCCCCGTTCGTAATCGACTCCGAACTCGAATCTCTGGTTTTTACTTTTGGTGTTCGGTCTACCTTATCCAAGTGACCGGTGGCGACTCCCTCAATTCTATTCCAAAATGTAAACTTTTTCAAAATCCCCCCTTTTAAACATTTTCCAATTTTTTTTATTTATTTTATTTTATTATTATTTAAAAGGGTCGCTATAACTTGGCGACTCCGCTGGGGATGCACATTTTTCAAAAAAAAAAGAGTCAGGTCTTAGTCGGGTTTGTATCGTATTTAGTAAGAATAATTAAATTTTGATTTAATTTAATTTTTTAATATTCATACATTATTTTTAGAACCATTAAGTGAGAGTGATTACTTCGCTTCGTGGGGTTTTCACCTTCGTATAGTGTTGTAACTCACTTTCGGAATCCGGTCCTTATATTTCGTGGGGTTTTCACCCCCATATGGTATAAGGGTCGTATTCCCTCGAATCGATGTCCAAGCGACAGTTTGAGTACCATTCTTTAGAACCGAACCTCATACAGTGAACCTAGAGCTCACCCTTTAGAGCTATGTCGTTATGCTGCCAGTTTAGTAGTAACCCTTTGTAGGTTGTGTTTGATTTGTTCATTTTCTTGTTTTATTTTCTTTGCTCTAATTATTGTTGTTATGATTTAACTATATTATCGTACTAACTTTTATGTTTTTTTTCTTTTTTATTTATTTTATTTTTGCATCACATCATAACATGGTGTTGATTGAAGAACGATCCAATTTAGAGGATATTCGAGATAGGAGAGAATTCTGTGATGCCGAGAGCGATAAATGGTACAGTATCAGCATTAGGCCAAACAAAGACCCATCAACGGAAGAGACAAATTGACGAGACATCACGTCTTTGATACAGAGGCGGATCATCATTGAAGCAAGTGGAAGGGCATGACAAAAAAAGGTTCAGGAATTTTGCATTTAGCTCTTTTGAAAAAATTCAGGATTTTAATTTGGCCCCTTCAAAATTTTTGAAAATTAGTATATACTATTATATATTATTATTATTATATATATTATTATATATATTATTTGAAAAAATCAATAAATTCTTTTCACTTTAAAAAAAGTGATGGGTCTTGATAAATTTCTTCTTTTGAAAATTTTAATTAAAGTCTTATATTAAGCCCTTCAAACCTTTGGAAATTTTAATTTAAGCCGCCAAAATTTTCATAAATTTTAAATAGGCCCTTTTTGATAGGGTTGTCAATATTCCCCTTTGAGAAAAGGATTTTTGTCTACACTCTACAATGAATTTTTTGAACAGCATAAGAGAAGAACCGACTAGGTCGCCTATCAGACCGAGGACGATGCTGAAATGAGGAATACAAACTTTGCTTCATGAAGTCAAGACCTCAAGAAAAGAAGCCAGCTGTTATCTGTAACTCATTTTCAGCTTCTTGCAATCAGATATCTTCTCCATTAAACAGAAGTCTCTCTAAGGACTGTTCGAAAATCAACACCTTATTTGCATTCATTCATTGCATATTCATTCAATTACTTTTAAGTCTTTATTTTTTTCCATGTTATATATTGCATTCATTACTAAGAAAGTCAAAATAATTATGGAAAACCCTCACTTTCAGAACAAGTTTAAGCTGCAATCATATCGCACTCGTACAATACACGTTCTCAAACAAGAGCTATGGAGGATAGATTAGATGGTGTCAATAGGTCGCAAAAAGAGATTGAGGACCACTTGGGAACTATTGAGCAAAGAATCGAGAGATCTCAAGATGAAATTATAAACCGCATTACCACACTATTGGAGGCAAGAGAGACTGGGAAGACCCCAGCTACAGATGGCAATATCAACGTAGATCACTCAGGCGGGAACTCGTCTCATACTAAAGCTGCACCAGAAGGGTCAATTCTGAAGAATGCCCAAGTAGTTGGGGCATCCGTTAATAACTCGGTTAATATTATACCTAGCTTTGAAAACGAGGCTGATGTTGAAGTTCCAAATTTAAATCAGATCAATGAAATAAAGACAAGATTAAGAGCAGAGTTCAAGAAGAAAGTTAAGGAGCAATGCCTACAAATGGAAGAAAAAGTCAGAATGCTACAAGCAACCAACGACTACAGGGTCGATGCCGTGGATTTGAGCTTGGTAACTAATCTAGTTATCCCGCATAAATTCAAAGTACCTGATTTTGAAAAATATGACAGGACCACTTGCCCTTCAGCTCATCTGACCATGTACTACCATAAGATGACGGCACATTTAAAGAATGAAAAGCTGCTGGTTCATTGCTTCCAGGATAGTTTGACTGGAGCAGCTGCCCGATGGTACTCACAGCTTAGCCTAGCCAATGTAAAATCATGGAAAGATTTATCTAGGATTTTTAGCGAACAATACCAGCATCTCAAAGACATGGTCCCGAACAGAACAATGCTACAAGGTCCATTCTAGAGGTGGAGAGATATTGCAGCACAGATGCAACCTCCCATTCTAGAGGGCGAAATTACTCTCATTTTTACGGATACCCTGCAAGGACCATTATATGAGAAAATGATCCCCAACGTATCTTTAAGTTTTGCCAAGTTTGTAAATACAGCAGAATTAATTGAGGCTGCATTCAGAAGTGGCAAGCTCAAAACTGGTGAAAGTTCGCAGAAATTCTATAAGAGAAAAGATAATAAGGTCAGCAACATAAGTACTTACAGTCCTAACAATGGCATGATCCCACCAAACCCAGCAGTAACAACTTCCCAAGGATCTAACAGAAAGGATACCAAAAGAAAGAAGGAAAGGACCTTTACTCCCATACCGATAACTTATGGTGAATTGTACTCTAAGCTGGTCGAGGCTGACTTGGTTCGTCCTTATCATGTCACTCCAATGCAACCCACGTACCCTTCATGGTATGACCCCAAAGCTCAATGCGAGTACCATGCAGGAATTATCGGCACTACATCAATAATTGCAAGTCTTTTAAAAGGGTGGTCCAAAACTTAATCAATAAGGGAATGCTGAAAGTTGATTCCCCGAATGTAGCAGCTGCTTTGCCTGGTCATGGTGAGCAAGGGGTCAATGTCATTGAACTGTAGTGCTATAGGAAGACGTTGGAAAAGGTGGATGAACTTAAGTCCCCTTTGAGCTGGGTTGACCACACAGAATGTGGAGATGGAAATTGAAACCGAAAAAAAAATTTGAGTTTCATCGGGAAAGAAGACATATGATACAACATTGCATGGAATTTAGACAGTTGATCCAGAAAATGATGGATAATAAGGAGATTGAGTTTTTTCAAGGAAGATTGAAGGATTAAAAAAAATTAGAATCGATTGGCAGGATTTTGTGGTGCACTAAAACTCCATCTTATTGTTCATCATTTTCCATATCTTTTTGTTGATATCATATACTTTTTGTGTCATGTGAAAAATCTTGGGAATCCATTCCCACACTTTGGGCTCAAAGAAATGACAATATTTTGTAAAAGCATATGTAATGTTTACTCAAGACAATGAAATGATTATTGTTTTGTGCATTTTGTTTGTTTCAAACAGTTAATTTAAATTCTTCAATTCTTTATACATTTATTATTTTGGGATAGTTTTTGTTTTGTTTCCCATACATATGTCTACATAACTTTTTTAGAAACCCAAATATTGATTGTAAGAATAACTTGGATTCAAGTCCAACAATCAATTCCGAGTAACTTATGTCTAAAGGAAAGTGAATGTTACCAGGATACTACAAATGTGAACATCTTCTGTTCTATTTAGGCGGACGAGAGGAACAAAATGAGTGTTCAGATAATGGGCAGATCCTATTGAGTGAATTCTCCTCTCAGGCATTTGTCGTTTAAGATCCTTGAATCGAGTGTTGACCCTAAACTTCTACCCCTTGAAGATTATTTTGATATCTATGTATGGGATGACGAGTGGCATTCCTTCAATTCCCTTCACAAATAATAAAAAAAATATCCATTTGTTGTCCCCCTTTTAGCCTACTCGTTTCTTTTCATTGGCACCCAAACCAAGGATTACCACCATATTGGGGGCAAAGAGGAACGAAAGTTTTGTCGGCAAATTTAGGCCGTCCAGTTTTGACCACATTACAAATATGATGCTTCATGAATAAGCGCAAGAAATAAGAATCGGTGTACTAAACAAGAAGACCAGAGAAACATCAAAATAAGACGATAAGAGAAATCTTTGCTCGAAAAGACTGGCTAAACCAAATTGAAAGTTTGGCAATGAGAAGCTTGAAATAATGAAGATTGAAAGCACCAAGTCAGATAGTGCAATAAATGACATCAACATTCAGTCAAGATGCAAGCTACACGAGAAGAGGAAATGAACTCTAGGGTGAAAACCCAGAAATGGGCAATCTAGAACGATCCAATTAATATATCACTCTATATGAGTATACACCAATACATGAATAAGGTTTTGATTGGAAATTTATTCGAACTTTGTTGGATCAATCACCTTTGAAATACATGTCAAATTTTCAATGCCAAGCTAAGATGTTAGTCTATAGCCGCACATTCTAAAGCTACAAGAGGAGGAAATGAACCCTAAGGTGAAAATCCAAAAATAGGCAGTTTAGAGCAGTCCAAGAAATAAATCAAAGAATTTTTTTTCATTTGAGCACATCCCAATCAACAAGTGCGGAAAAGATATTTCAACAAGAAGAAATGATCCTTGGTTTCATCACCCCTAAACACTTATTTGGGCATTTATATCATTTCTTTCATAACCATGAGCCATAGCCTACATTACAAGCCTACAAAGACCATTCAGATCATATATGGATATCTGAGTTGGATAATTTTATCTTCATATCACCTCCTGCCTATAAGGGTTAACCTTTCTTCAGGGAACATCAAGCTTTAAGTGCTTGATCGACACCTAAATGAGGGAAAGATTGGGAATGGTGAGTTAGTGAGGTCAAGAGAGCCACTTAAATGAGATAGAAATTAGGTATGGGAATGTTCCTTTTAGAAACCTAATAGCCCAGAAGGGACTTCACACGTGCATCTGTCACCTGCAACCCTCGCGATCCTTTAAACATAAGCTCAACATGGACTGACCTTTTCAATTTGAAACAAATGCACTCTTGCACTTAATATTCGGGTATCTAATTTTGATCTCATTTTTAGAAGCTCTTTTTCCAAAGTTACTTATTTTTGCTAGCTCATATGCATAAGTTTTTTAATTGAAATGAGCTTAACGCATTTTTGCCCTAAATTTTGAAAATAGGGCTAACTATACACGATATTTTTGCATTAAAATAAGACTTTAAAAACTCATCTTCATGATTTTTGCATTGAAATGAGTTCAAAGGTTTTTTACCCTAAATTTTGAAAATAAGGTTGACTTTACACAATATTTTGACATAAGACTTTTAAAACTCATTTTCATAGTTTTTGCATTAAAAGGGTTAGAGGCATTTTTTACCCTAACAGTTGAAAGGGGGCAAAACTCTACATCACAGGTTCAAGAATGAAAGAAAGAAGTGGGACACTGTTTGTCCACATGTCGAGTCTATTTGTACATAGGAGTCCAAATCAGTATGGACCGAAGGGGCTATAGAGCCTACATTTTTTTATTGTTGAACAAGTTGAAAATTAGTTCAAAGAGAATAAAAGTGAACAACAAAATTTTGGGGCAAATTTTGTTGGGGCAAGAAGATGGCCAATCCATTTAATGGTAGAGATCTTTTAGTTCCAATTCAGACATTAAATTGAGCTAGAATACCAATCCGAATTGGGAACCTGAAAAGCTTTGGAACAATGAGATTTGCAAAGATTTGAACCCAACTTTAAGAGGGGTATACTAGCTGCAGAAAGAGCTTTAATACAAGAAACCTTAAGCTTCCTCGAAGATGAGCTCACCCCAAGTGGTCCTTAATTTGCATCATTCATGCATCATGAGTAATTAGACATCCTTAAGTTAGGGGCATGCTAACTCATATCAATAATTTGTTTTGTCTATGTTGACAGAAATCATTAGAGATTTTAATAAATTACTTGAAGATTATTACTAGAGCCTTCAGTACATAACCTTTAATGTCGTTCAGGCATCAGTAAGACCCTCAGTGCTTGGTGATTCGGGCAACCAGTAAGACCTTCAATGCATGGCTTTAATACCGTTCGAGCATCTGTAAGACCTCCAGTGCAGGGTGATTCGGACAACCAGTAAGACCTTCAGTGCATGGCTTTAATATAGTTCGAGCATCTGTAAGACCTCCAGTGTAGGGTGATTTGAGCAACCAGTAAGACCTTCAGTGCATGGTATTATGATCTTCAGACCATTAGTAAGACCTACAGTGCTTGGTGATTTGGGGAAATTAATGTCGTCCGGACATCAGTAGGACCCTCAGTGCGTGGTGATTCAGGCAATTATTAAGACTTCCAGTGCATAACTCTAAGATTTCTGAGCCATCAGTAGGACCTTTAGTGCGTGGTGATTCGGGATCAAAATATAGAAACAGGACAAAGTTAGTGCTTTTTTGTCTTTGCTCTGTTCTTGTGTTACAAGAATGAGCAAAGAGGGGCAGCTGGAATCACTAATTTTGTTTGGGTTTTTATATATATATTGGAGTTATATGTATGTGTATGTTTATGTTTGAATTGTTTGTAGATATTTATGCAAATATATATATAGGTATAGTTATACGTGTATGTGTGTGAATTTATGTGCGTATGTACGTATATAATACATGTATATTATGATGATGGTATTAATATTTTTAGTTAATATTAGTAATGTATTATTATTATTATAAATTAAAAAATTTATTATTATCCAATCCATTTAATTACAAGTCCAAATACATATTTATTAAAATAGTTCGTTTGGCCCAAAATAAAAACCCTAGAATAATAGGTGATGACCTAATCTGACTCTTATTATTATTTTGCAGCTACCCAGATCTGACTGTTGGATCAGATCTGATTCAACGGTCCAAATTACACCTGAAGAGCCACACCAGCTGGCCATACTCGCTCGTGGAATCCACCGCCACGACCTTCTAACTCTGCCATGTGCCCACACGCCCTAATACTTGCCTCTCTGCCATGTGGTTGCGCCATCGTATGCCGTCGTACACCCACTCTCGACCACCAGGCATGCGTGAAACCAAAAGATAAATCAAAGTCAGATCAAAGCATAGGCAGCAATCCATCAACATAGATGTAGCGAAGGTCCCGCTAAATAAAAACGATGACTTTTTGAAAGGTTCTTTTTTTAAAGGTGTTTGGATATAAAATGTTTATTCCGTGGGGTTTTTAAAATCTTATAAAAATGGAGTCACCACCGGCCACTTAGGTAGGCCGGACACCATAAAACCAGAGATTTAAGAGACAGGGTTCGGGAGTCGGTTACGGATGGGGAAGGATTAGCACCCCCACATCGCCCAAAAATTGGTACTTTAATAATTACCGCTTTATTAATATTGGATTTTCTGGATTAGAGTGACGATTATTTTAAATTTCGTTCATAATTGCGAGTGTATTTTAAGGGTCCCGTTACCCGAGAATAAACGCCCAACCACTATCACTACGCTTGATACTGGCCCCATTTACGCTCGGATAAAAGGACACCGCATTAACAGTTTATATCTCGATATGCAATCTTAATGGCAAAAAATATAAAACATGGTAAAATGTTTAAATGTAGTAAATATTGTCATAACAGAATATTAATCTAACGTAGATGATATCCTAGACTAAAACATGCATATACATATTATTCTAAATAATAGATAAAAACAACTATGATATGTCAAAATAACAAGGCAGGAATAAGTATATATAGACGAACAAATATCTCGAAAAGACATGCATATTGGTGATAAAACATATTTCAACATATACGGGTCAACATATCGTATAAAAAGGATAAATATACTAACATGTAGCCCTAAAAAATAAGAAAGCACACACATACAAAATACAAAATATACCATGTACGAATCAATTAAAACATAACATGCTTGATATGAATAACCGAAAAAACATAAATGTCATGCTTAACACATATATACATAAAAACATGAAATACGAGTCATATACGAGGGTCATAAAATAAAATAATATCAATACATACGATTATAATACGAACAATAATATTTACAAAGAAAACAGGACTGAAATGAAAGAAAAACAAAAGTCAGTGGCAGAAATTAAAGAACAATAATATATAATTTGGGGACGAAATTGCAAAACAGACAAAACCTGAAAGGACCAGGATTGTAATTATACCAAGGGGCAGACCCAAAGTGAAAAATTCAAAAACGCGAGATGGTTAAGGGCGTAATTTTCCCATTTAGAAACTGATTCGGTGTAATTTAGGGACGGAATTGTAATCTTTTGAAAAACCAGGGGGACTGGGGCTGTGATTATACCATGCGGCAAGACAAAAGTGAAAATATTGAAAACGCGGTGGGATTAAGTGTGTAATTTACCCATTTCAAAAATAATAATAACTATAAAAAGCCCGTTTTTAGACCGAAACCCATTTTCCCCCTCATTTCTTTCATTTTCAGTTTTTCCAGAAAATCTTTGTTCTTCGTTTTCTCTCAAGTGTTCTTGAGAAACCCAGAATCCGGCGGCCAGCCGCCGGCCGCCGCTAACCGGCACCGGTGGACTCCCAAAATACACCAAAACATTCCCCTTGTCGTCCTCTACATGAATCCGTGGTTGGATTCAGAGGATCCCCTTTTATTTACCCTAGATCTAAGAAATACGAACCCAAAAATATTTTTTTTAGACCAAAACGAAACCACAAGGGGTCTTCCCCTCCCTTTGTTCACCAGATCTGGCTTGTAGAAGCCGAAAGGCTTGTCACAGAGGAAGGGAAGACCCACAGACAAAGCCGGTAAGACTTCTTTACTTGTTTCTTTTTTATTTTCTTTTTGTGTTTCGTATATGCATGCAAAGAAAACAGGTAAGAAAAAGAGACAAAAAAAAATTACCACTGGACTGCCTTTTGATTATTTTGACTGGTTACAAGTTTCTGGTTCTTACAAGCTTTCTGTTTTTTTTTTGTGTTACTACTCTCTCTGTTTTTTTTGCTCCTTCCTCCCCATTCAAAAAATTCGTTACAACCCCGTTTCATATATATTGCTGCCTCTGTATTTTGGTTGCAACTTGTATCTTCTTTTCCAGATCTGACATTTGCTTATTGTCTTTGGCATAATCTGAACGCGGGGACTGAATATCGGCGCGGTGGCGGTGTGGTCATTCTGCCAGAGGCCAGACGCATTTTCGGCCGTTAGATCAGATCTTATCTAACGGTTGAGATGGCTTGAAGAACGATCGGCCTGGATGAAGCCTCAATCTGATAAAACGGCTTCAGATTTCGCCACGTGGAGCTCCGCAGTCGAGGAGTCAGAACGCGTGGATCTGACGCGCGCGTGGGATGTTAAAGCGTCCGCGCGTGAACCACACGCACGCGTGGCACTCGAACGGTCCATACGTGTGGAGCACGCGCCTGGCAGATATTTTTTTGACTTTCATTGCATCGTGGCCGTTGGATCAGATCTTGATCCAACGGCCCACAGTTACCTGCACATTGTAATTAGATAGGATTCAGATTTGGGCCAAACGGGCCTTGTAACTGGATTTGTAATTGGACTTGGATTTTATTTATATGGGTTTAATATATATTTAATTTTTCATTTTACTAGCCCAATAATAATAATAGTATACTTATAACAGCAATACATACGAAAATATATACTTATATTATACAATCATTAATTTATATACTATTCTAGTATACGTACGTATAATCATACGTATAATTAACATGACATCTACATACGCTTATACCCTAGATACATACGTGACATACATACGCCCCTAATACGTATACATAGCTTATACATGCACACACCTTATATTAGTAACAATCATATAATAAATATACATGCAATATTAATATATTTAAGTAAAAATGAGTGATTACAGTTGCCCCTCTTTGCTTGTTCTCATGAAATGGGAAACAAAGCAAAGATTCCTAAGCACTCATTTTATCAGACTTCCCTGTTTGTAGCCTCGGAAAAATGAATTCTTTTGGACATTTCCGCTCTTCCTTGGCCGAATCTTCAGGCTCGTAAGTTCTTCCTATATAGAGCTTCGTCACCTTCCGATCTTGGAGCTACAGGCTCTTTTCGACACAGCACCTTTCGCTCTTATTTTTATCAGACTTCCCTGTTTGTAGCTTTGGAAAAAAGAATTTTTTTGGACATCTCCGCTCTTCCTTGGCTGAATCTTCGGGCTCGTAAGTTCTTCCTATATAGAACTTCGTCACCTTCCGATCTTGGAGCTACAGGTTCTTTCGACATTGAACCCTTCGCTCTGATTTTTATCAGACTTCCCTGTTTGTAGCTTTGGAAAAACGAATTCTTTTGGACATCTCCGCTTTTCCTCGGCTGAATCTTCAGGCTCGTAAGTTCTTCCTATATAGAGCTTCGTCACCTTCCGATCTTGGAACTGCGGGCTCTTTTGACATTGAACCCTTCGCTCTGATTTTTATCAGACTTCCCTGTTTGTAGCTTTGGAAAAACGAATTCTTTTGGACATTTTCGCTTTTCCTTGGCTGAATCTTCAGGCTCGTAAGTTCTTCCTATATAGAGCTTCGTCACCTTCCGATCTTGGAGCTACAGGTTCTTTCGACATTGAACCCTTCGCTCTAAGACAATGAAGCTCGGAGTCTTTCCTATATAAGACTCTTTGCTTTCGACACAACAAGTTTCCTATATAACCCTGTGTCATAGGTGAATTGCTTTGACTGGGAGTTGTTCCTATATAGAACTGCGAGTCTTCACCTTGGAGCCATCAGTCCCTCCTATATAGAACTTTTTGGCGTCTTGAAATCTTGGAGTTACGGATTCCTCCTATATAGAATCTTTCGCTCTAAGACATTGAAGCTAGGAGCCCTTCCTATATAGAACTCTTTGCTTTCGACACAGCAGGATTTCCTATATAATCTTGCGTGTCATGGGTGAATTCTTTGACTGGGAGTCCTTCCTATATAGAACTGCGAGTCTTCACCCTGGAGCTGTCAGTCCTTCCTATATAGAACTTTCAGCTTCTGAAATCTCAGAGAGAAGGATTCTTCTTATATAGAACCTCTCTCTAGAGCTTGAAAACATGTGCCTTTATGTAAAGACATTGTCTTCTCATTTGGGATTCACACCGTGATGACCCTCGATGTCTCTTCGGATCTGCAGATACCTGTCTGAGATGAAAACAAAATGCTATGACAAATGAATGACTTGACATGCTTCTAATCCTAGCGATGTCTGACTATTCATGATGCATGAGATTCAATATCTTGATGGGTTTGTTTTGGTCCTTATTTGACTTTTGCTTTCTCCTTTCTTACGAGCATCGATACCAGGTTCAACCATCTCAACCTTTCTTTTTCTCCAATCGTGATTTTTAAAGCGCCCTTTCGGGTTTTCACTCTAAAGAGTTTTTTTTTTTGAGGCTGTTGCCTTTTTTGGACCTACGCTACTAAGACTGCCACATCATGCCCAAATGACTTACTGATGACCAGAAGGATTTAACACCATGCTCGAAAGACTTACTGATGACCCGAAGGATTTAACATCGTGCCCGAAGGACTTACCGATGACCCGAAGGATTTAATATCTGGATCTGACGCTGACATGGCTGTTTTATGGGGATTCGCGCTGATATGCTGCCACATCATGCCCGAAGGACTTTCTGATGACCCGGAGGATTTAACACCATGCTCGAAAGACTTACCGATGACCGAAGGATTTAACATCGTGCCCGGCGGACTTACCGATGACCCGAAGGTTTTAATATTTGGATCCGACGCCGACATGGCTGTTTTATGAGGACTCACGCCGATATGCTTGCCACATCATGCCCGGCGGACTTACGATGACCCGGCGATTTAACACCATGCTCGAAAGACTTACCGATGACCCGAAGGATTTAACATCGTGCCCGGCGACTTACCGATGACCCAAAGGATTTAATATTTGGATCCGACGCCGACATGGCTGTTTTATGAGGACTCACGCGATATCTTTGCCACATCATGCCCGAAGGACTTACCGATGACCCGAAGGATTTAACACCATGCTCGAAAGACTTAATGATGACCCGAAGGATTTAACATCGTGCCCGAAGGACTTACCGATGACCCGAAGGATTTAATATTTGGATTTGACGCCGACATGGCTGTTTTATGAGGACTCACGCTGATATGCTTTGCCACATCATGCCCGGCGGACTTACCGATGACCCGAAGGATTTAACACCATGCTCGAAACACTTATTGATGACCCGAAGGATTTAACATCGTGCCCGAAGGGCTTACCGATGACCCGAAGGATTTAATATTTAGATCTGACGCCGACATGGCTGTTTTATGAGGACTCACGCTGATATGCTGCCACATCATGCCCGAAGGACTTTCTGATGACCCGAAGGATTTAACACCATGCTCGAAAGACTTACTGATGACCCGAAGGATTTAACATCATGCCCGAAGGACTTACCGATGACCCGGAGGATTTAATATTTGGATTTGACGCCGACATGGCTGTTTTATGAGGACTCACGCTGATATGCTGCCACATCATGCCCGAAGGACTTACTGATGACCCGAAGGATTTAACACCATGCTCGAAAGACTTACTGATGACCCGAAGGATTTAACATCGTGCCCGAAGGACTTACCGATGACCCGAAGGATTTAATATCTGGATTTGACGCCGACATGGCTGTTGTTTTATGGACATTGATAAATTCTTCGATAATTCTTCAAATACCTGTTTAGGAACAAGCAAAATTGACATGCCCCTATCTATATGATGCATGCAATGTTATGATTTCTTTCTTTTCGTTTCTCTTTTTCTTTGTTAATCTTATGTCCTGAAAAGTTATTCTTCTGATTTCTCTATTTCCTTTCCTTTTGTGGTATGCTCAATTTTGATCTTCATTTCTGTCAAATTTTGCTCAATGGGCATCTGCTCTTGTTCATTTGCACGATCACCCGCCTTTCTTCTTCGAATTTCTGCCTGCTTCACTGACAAACATTATATCATGCGTGTGCAGAGATTCTTACTATTCTTTCTGTTCTGTATTGCCCCATTCGATCGTACTCGGCTATCTTCCAGTTCTTTTGACCCAATATTCTGTGTATTTGTTAACTTCGTCATCGGGGTGGGCGAAATGCTTCTTAACCTCAATCTTCTTGTTGTCTCTTGACGGACGCCATTCCTCGATTTCTGTGCTTTAATTCTTTGGAGATTCACTGTTTACTTTTTAACCGTCCCTTCACTTTCTAAGCTCATTCTTGTCCTGTTTCGTCCTTCATTTTCTTGAACCAAATAAGGCATTGTGGCTGGAATTCGCTTCTTGTTCTTGAGCTGTCTGACACTTATACCTCTGTTATGCATTGTGAGGTCCTTTCTGGTTAGGGGCTTCAATAGTATCCACCTCCTTGTGTTCTGGATCTTACCCTTGAAGTAATGCATGGAAATTTTTGTTGCTTTAACTTGTCAATTTGCTGGTTGGTGTTCCACTGAAGGGTATCATTCGGATTAACATACAAGATTTTGAAAACACAGCATAGGAGCTCTGGATATCATGTGCAAGAGTGGCTTAGATTCAACCACTTGATAATTCAAAGATGTGAGGTCTTCCCTGGTGACTCAGTTCATCCTCATGATTACCGCGTTGCTGCAGAGCACTACTCTTTCTCAATTCTCATTATTTACTCCGCCCTCAAAAAGGGTAGGCTTGTATAACCACTCGAGTGCAGAAATATTACTCTAGGAATAAAGTTCTGGGTGGTGCGAGTCTTAATTTTTCCTATGATATCGCCTATCATTTTTCATTTTTTGTTTTGTTTTTTCGTTCTTTTCATCATTTTTTTGAGGAAATCAATTCGTCACAGTCCTTTGTCTTGAGGACAACGATGGAGCAAACAACACTGCCCCAAGTTACTCGGCATAGTCACGATTTGAAAATATTACCATCACTCATGAAGCTAAAGTTTTCTTTTTCTTTTTTTGATATATCTCCACCCTATCGCTTCAGCGGAGTGCCCCAAAATTTCCATACTCTTATCCAAACAAGCCTATTACCAGGTTTCGAACATAGGAGTACTTTTTATTATTATTTTCTCATTTTCATTTCTTCTTCCTTTCTTTTCTTTTTCTTTTCTTTTTTGTTTTGTTTCTTCTTTACTACCTAGAAGATTATGCCTAGAGTTTCAATTTCAAGCAACTCTACATGGTTGACATTTAGAGCTTTTTTGTCCTTGAATATCATCGAAAGAGTAATAATCTCGCTTTGCTGACCAGAGTCTGGTGGGGAAGATCACACATCATCGTTATCACGATATCTATCTAATTTCACCTCTTGTAATTGATATCCAGTGTCCTATAACGATGATAAAATATCTATGTGCTTTCAAAAACATTATATGTTAAGCGAAATGCGTCCTTTATTGAAAACAAAAACCAACAAACATGCCCCATCATAAAAGATCTTTACCACATGGGGGCCACATAGAGTTGATCCCTTGTACTACTTCAGGAAGGTATTTTAATGTAGAGACCTCTCTGGCTTCTTCAGTACTATGTAGATTTGTTTCTCATCCTTGGTCTTCCACTGCTTGATCAGTTCTTGTGTCAGGGTTCCATCATTGACTAGCTTCTTGATTTCCTCCAGTAAAGGTCTACATTTTCTGGTGGGATGCCCCGGTGCCCCCATATGGAATTCGCATGTGCTACTCGAGTCAAAGCTATGGGCATACAGATCAGGTGCACTCTTCATCAGCCTAGGAACAAGATAGTGACCCTCTACCAGATGAGGCCAAATGTCTGAGATAGATGTTCCAAACATTTCCAAATTTGCGCTCGTCCGAGGGATTTTCCTTGATGACCCCGATTTGTCAGTCTGTCTCCTTCTTTTATGGCCGCGCGAACCCTGGAGATGACATTCATTTACGTCTCCATCCTTATCTATCATATCTTCGATTCGGTCCTCAGACTTAGACCCCAATTTTCCTTCTTTGATTGCATATTCTATCATCTCTCCAATCGTCATGAAATCTTTGAATTTGTTTCTTGATTTCTCCAACATCACATCGAAGAAGGGAGAGGGAAGCGTTGCATGAAATAGGGGAGTCAACTCGTCTTCCGCTATAGGGGGTTGGACTTGGGTCGCCAGATATCGCCACCTTAATGCATATTCCCTGAAGCTTTCATTTGGCCTCATTTTCTCATTCTGAAGAAACTGTCGACAGGGTGCTAAATCTGAAGCATATTTGTATTGACCCAAGAAGGCATTAGCGAGGTCACCCCATGACCTAACTTGGTTTCTGTTCAAACGGTTATACCACACTGCTGCTGGTCCCGTCAGGCTATCATGGAAATAGTGGATTAATAATTCTTCGTTCTTCATGTATCCTTCCATTTTTCTACAAAACATGGTTAAGTGAATCTTCGGGCAACTGGTTCCGTCATACTGCGCAAATGCGGGAACTTTGAAATCTGGAGGAATGACCAAATCAGGGACTAGGCAGAGTTCCCTCGTATTGAAGACCTTTATCTTCTCTTTCTTCTTAAGCTCTTTCTCGATTTTTTCTTCTAACTGGTCAAGCCTCGACTCTTCAATTCATTCCATTTTCTGATTAATTCTGCCATCGAACCCCATGTATTAAATGATGAAGTGCCATGTGATGATAAAACAATGCAAAAATGTGATGCAAATGCAATGCATGAATGCAATAAAGCATTGATTCCGTAAGTGATTTGTCCTTATAGAACATCTTTCGTTCAGACCAAAAGTTTCATTACATCCGGTATTAGGGTTTTACAGATATCGGTGAGCCCTGGCACCTAATGTCTTGACCTCATTAAACAGTCCTGTCAGCTTTCCTTCGCGGTCCAATGCCGGATCCATATTCTGGCTTATTGGTGCTGCTGCATCGGCTAAATCTGCTATCTGTTGAGCTGCTTGTCGGGCTTGAGTCGTAACCATCTTCACGTCTTGGTCTTTCTCCAGTATTGTTTGCTCGGCTTTTTGTAGCTTAACGGTCATTGCCCCAACACGGATCTCACTGGTATGTAAAGCAGTCTCGAGCCTCACTATCTGTTCTTTGAGTGCTGTGTTTTCCATTTGGAAAGCTTGTGATTCATTCCTTTCCTGGTGCAGACTTGATTTCAGGATATCTTCCATGGCCAGACTGCTTTCCAACTCATTTTGGATAAAATCGCGTCGGCTCTCAGCTTCTTCCAGCTTCTTTGATAATGATCTGATTTTATTCTTACTATTCTTGCATTTCTGCTTCCAGCGTTCTGAACCGTTCTTTAGCTGAATCATACCATTGACCCACTCTTCCGCGGTGTCACCCAGACCGAAACTCTTAAATTCAAAGTGCAGCTTCTGATACTCGTCTTGCACATTCTTTGATTTCATGCTAAGATTGTGCCTCTCATGCTCGAGTTGGTCGCGCTTGTGTGCAAGTTCATCTTCTAAGGTGCTTTTATTCTTGACTCCTAACTTTATCCTGCTTGAGCGACCTATTTCGTGTTACCTGAACCTTGGGCTGGGTATTGTTCCTTCTTCGACTTCGCCCCTCGGGCAACGGCTGGCTGGCTGAAGAATCGGGGTTGTCCGTCGTCGAAATCCAAGATTCCCATTCTGATAAGATCTCGAACTCTGTCCTTCAGGGCCCTACAATTTTCAGTGTGATGACTCGAATCGCCTATGTGGTAGCTGCACCGGACACGACTGTTGTAATCTTTCGGATAAGGAGGTTTTCTTGGCACAGACTTCATTGGTATGATAAGGTTCCTTTCGACAAGCAACGGAAGTAACTCGGTGTATCTCATGGATATAGGATAATGTCTTTTGATGTCATTAGATTCTCGAACTTCCCCTGGTTTTGCCTCTGTTCCCTGGGTATCTTCCCCAGATATGCTATTTGTCTGCTTCTTGAGATTGATCACAAAGGGATTCGATTTGTCATATTTAACGATGTTGTCTATTTTGACATTCTGACCATTTTGTTCCACATTCTGCTCCCGACCGAATCTTTTCTGAGTTCGACGTGCTGCTTGCCTTTCATTATGACATTTATCTGGTCCATCATCTCAGACATCTGCTTCTTTAGTTCTTGTATTTGTTTATCACTAGGATTGACACTGCTTACCGAATCTGTTCTGGTGTCCTTGAATGGTTCTTCTTCGGCTGTCTCCGGCCTAGTCTCGGGATGAAGTTTTGGAATTGGACCCCATTCCTTCAGGTCAAGGAACCTTTGGTCCATCATGAACAATCTTCTATTATGGGAGAAATCACTCGGAAATCAATGCCCCACACTGTGTAATGCGAATGCAATGGTATGTAAAAAACAAAGAAAAAGAACACAAGTCAGTACCGGACAAAAATGATAAGTACATAATAAAAGGGCAAATTAAATGCGATAAGCAAACAAGGTAATCCTATTTACATTCCCTCTAAGACATCTAGGTTATTCGCATGGCTCTAACAGGGTGGATTTCTATGTGTTCTCTACATGCAGTTTTGGTTCTAGGAGGTACCCGAATTGTCCTCGCTGTCCTCTACTAAGAGTAGCAAGGCCCCCGGTCATCACCCATTATAGGCTCCTTTCAACCGGGTTCAGTTCAGGGGAACCCATTCGCTTATGCCCGTACGAAGGAACGATATCCTTACGAAAGCATAAGGTACTCGAGCCCCAAAGGTACTTGCTAGGCCCATACGGGAGAACGATATCTCCACGAAAGCATTAGCGTTTTCCCCCCACTTAAAAAAGACGGGTTTATATGCCATATTTTAAATGCGTTAAAATAAACGCGCAATTATGACCGAATGTTAATTTAATAGTCACTTTTAATCCGGAATTTCCAATATTAGTAGAGCGGTAATTATTTTGAAAGCTTGACTCTCATTTTTTTGAAAAACAAAAAAAGATAGTCCCCAGCGGAGTCGCCATCTGTAGCGAAGGTCCCGCTAAATAAAAACGATGACTTTTTGAAAGGTTCTTTTTTTTAAAGGTGTTTGGATATAAAATGTTTATTCCGTGGGGTTTTTAAAATCTTATAAAAATGGAGTCGCCACCGGCCACTTAGGTAGGCCGGACACCATAAAACCAGAGATTCAAGAGACAGGGTTCGGGAGTCGGTTACGGATGGGGAAGGATTAGCACCCCCACACCGCCCAAAAATTGGTACTTTAATAATTACCGCTTTATTAATATTGGATTTTCTGGATTAGAGTGACGATTATTTTAAATTTCGGTCATAATTGCGAGTGTATTTTAAGGGTCCCGTTACCCGAGAATAAACGCCCAACCACTATCACTACGCTTGATACTGGCCCCGTTTACGCTCGGATAAAAGGACACCGCATTAACAGTTTATATCTCGATATGCAATCTTAATGGCAAAAAATATAAAACATGGTAAAATGTTTAAATGTAGTAAATATTGTCATAACAGAATATTAATCTAACGTAGATGATATCCTAGACTAAAACATGCATATACATATTATTCTAAATAATAGATAAAAACAACTATGATATGTCAAAATAACAAGGCAGGAATAAGTATATATAGACGAACAAATATCTCGAAAAGACATGCATATTGGTGATAAAACATATTTCAACATATACGGGTCAACATATCGTATAAAAAGGATAAATATACTAACATGTAGCCCTAAAAAATAAGAAAGCACACACATACAAAATACAAAATATACCATGTACGAATCAATTAAAACATAACATGCTTGATATGAATAACCGAAAAAACATAAATATCATACTTAACACATATATACATAAAAACATGAAATACGAGTCATATACGAGGGTCATAAAATAAAATAATATCAATACATACGATTATAATACGAACAATAATATTTACAAAGAAAACATGACTGAAATGAAAGAAAAACAAAAGTCAGTGGCAGAAATTAAAGAACAATAATATATAATTTGGGGACGAAATTGCAAAATAGACAAAACCTGAAAGGACCAGGATTGTAATTATACCAAGGGGCAGACCCAAAGTGAAAAATTCAAAAACGCGGGATGGTTAAGGGCGTAATTTTCCCATTTAGAAACTGATTCGGTGTAATTTAGGGACGGAATTGTAATCTTTTGAAAAACCAGGGGGACTGGGGCTGTGATTATACCATGCGGCAAGACAACAGTGAAAATATTGAAAACGCGGTGGGATTAAGTGTGTAATTTACCCATTTCAAAAATAATAATAACTATAAAAAGCCCGTTTTTAGACCGAAACCCATTTTCCCCCTCATTTCTTTCATTTTCAGTTTTTCCAGAAAATCTTTGTTCTTCGTTTTCTCTCAAGTGTTCTTGAGAAACCCAGAATCCGGGGGCCAGCCGCCGGCCGCCGCTAACCGCACCGTGGACTCCCAAAATACACCAAAACATTCCCCTTGTCGTCCCTCTACATGAATCCGTGGTTGGATTCAGAGGATCCCCTTTATTTACCCTAGATCTAAGAAATACGAACCCAAAAATATTTTTTTTAGACCAAAACGAAACCACAAGGGGTCTTCCCCTCCCTTTGTTCACCAGATCTGGCTTGTAGAAGCCGAAAGGCTTGTCACAGAGGAAGGGAAGACCCACGACAAAGCCGTAAAGACTTCTTTACTTGTTTCTTTTTATTTTCTTTTTGTGTTTCAGTATATGCATGCAAAGAAAACAGGTAAGAAAAAGAGACAAAAAAAAATTACCACTGGACTGCCTTTTGATTATTTTGACTGGTTACAAGTTTCTGGTTCTTACAAGCTTCTGTTTTTTTTGTGTTACTACTCTCTCTGTTTTTTTTTCTCCTTCCTCCCCATTCAAAAAATTCGTTACAACCCCGTTTCATATATATTGCTGCCTCTGTATTTTGGTTGCAACTTGTATCTTCTTTTCCGGATCGACATTTGCTTATTGTCTTTGGCATAATCAACGAGCGGGGGGACTGAATATCGGCGCGGTGGCGGTGTGGTCGATCGCGCCGAGGCCGACGCATTTTCGGCCGTTAGATCAGATCTGATCTAACGGTTGAGATGGCTTGAAGAACGATCGGCCTGGATGAAGCCTCGATCTGATAAAACGGCTTCAGATTTCGCCACGCGAGCTCCGCAATCGAGAGTCGAACGCGCGGGATCTTATCGCGCGTGGGATGTTAAAGCGTCCGCGCGCGTGAACCACACGCGCGCGTGGCACTCGAACGGTCCATATGTGTGGAGCACGCGCCGCGATATTTTTTGACTTCCATTGCATCGTGGCGTTGGATCGGATCTTGATCCAACGCCCACGCTACCCGCACATTGTAATTAGATAGGATTCATTTGGGCCAAACGGGCCTTGTAAATCGGATTTGTAATTGGACTTGGATTTTATTTATTTGGGTTTAATATATATTTAATTTTTCATTTTACTAGCCCAATAATAATAATAGTATACTTATAACAGCAATACATACGAAAATATATACTTATATTATACAATCATTAATTTATATACTATTCTAGTATACGTACGTATAATTAATATGACATCTACATACGCTTATACCCTAGATACATACGTGACATACATACGCCCCTAATACGTATACATAGCTTATACATGCACACACCTTATATTAGTAACAATCATATAATAAATATACATGCAATATTAATATATTTAAGTAAAAATGAGTGATTACAATAGATTAGGGTTTTTCCATCATTACATGTACTCAAATGGATCTATAAATCCATACAGAAAATTGTAACATCGGTTATCCACAATCGGCAATAAGAAATAGAAAAACCTCAACTTTTGGGAGGTAAAAATCTCATCTTTTTCATTCAAATCAAAAGCAAAGAATAACAAAAAATAAATACAAAAGGGAAGTCTAGGGTTTACCTTGGTCGGTCTCCGGTCGCTGCCGCCGTCGGTGGTTGAGGGAGGTGCACTGATGAACGGCACCGTCCTTATTTCACCATTTTAACCTTCGACTTTGATTTTGCTTTTAAAAGAGGGTTTGTTTCCAGATCTAGGGTTAGATCTAGGAATTGTGGGTTCGATTTTGGGGATTTAAAAGTAAGGATTATGTTTTTAAAAAAAGAGAAAAACATTTTCTTTGTTTTCTTCAAGATTACAGCGCCGATACACGACGGCGCACGGTCGAAATCTTTAAATCTGCGGTGGTGCGCGGTGACCGTGATGAACACCGGCGGAGGTGTTCATCTGATTTGGAGAAAAAAAGTAAAGGATTTTTGGTTTTTTTGTGGTTTTGGTTAAAAATGATTTAAAAATAGATGGGTTATCTAGTATCCCGGTTTAAAACAAATGGGTAAATTATTTTTAGATCCTCCCGCCCCAAAATTCCTCGCTCCGCTTTCCCTATGTTTTCTTTTCATTTTAGTCGTCATTTCTAAATCAACTTTGTCTTCCTTTTGATTTATCCCAAAACTTTTGCTTTTGTTTCAATTTGACCCGAGAACGAATGGTTAAGTTCCCCTTTGAATCCCTACTTTTTGGGTTATGTTTAATTTGGTATTTATTGTTTTTTAATTTGTGCTCTAAATGCTCTCCGTTATTTAATTTTAGTCCATAAATATTATATGTATTATATGCATGTTACACATATGTGCTATATGTATATTTGTATCATTGTTAGTATATTATATATATTACTATATTATAATATATGTTATGCATTATGAAGATATTTTATTATACTATTTTATTTTTTTATTTATATTGTTTTATTTTATATGTAACATGTATATTATATGTATGTTTATATGTGTCGTTTTTTATGTATTTTATATGTCAATGTATATATATATTACGTTTTTATTTATGTACGTCTTTAATCATTTTTTTATTATTATTTTTTCGTTATAGTTATTCGTACATGCATATTATGTATATTATATATATAAATATTATGTGTATTTTACGTGTAATATATGCTTTTGTGTTGATTTGTATAGGTTTTATATGTATAGATTATATTTATATTTATATTTATATATTTAATCATATTTACATTAATTTGTCATCATGTTTTTTGTACATGTTTTTTATTTATTTTATTGTTTTTAAACCTAGTCTCATTCCGGTATTCTAGTGGGAGTATCGTCTCGGTCTCCGGGTGTCATCTCCTTTTATACTGTGAATCGAGGTTTTTAAATTATCTTTTTAAAATTTTAAATTAAATTCAATTTTACTTATTTTTAATAAATACGATACAAACCCTTTAGATACCAATTTTTGGGCGTAGCGGGGGTGCTAACCTTTTCCCGTGCGTAATCGCTCCGAACTCGAATCTCTGGTTTTTAGTTTTGTTGTTCAGTCTACCTTATCCTAGTGACCGGTGGCAACTCCTTCAATTCTATTCCAAAATGTAAACTTTTCAAAATCCCCCTTTTAAACATTTTCCAATTTTTTATTTATTTTATTATTTTTTAAAAGGGTTGTTACACGTCTATGAGATCATGAGTAACTCGATGGATGTGTGAGCACGGGTAATGTAGAGCTTCTCTAGCTATTGTGTAGGCCATGTATGGTTATTTATGCTTGTTGTGTGGATAATAGTTGATGGCTATATTACCCTAGGGCTATGTGATCAGGTTATGGTATACTTTAACTCAGTGGGCTGTGTGAGCGCGAGTAACTCGATGGGCTGTGTGACCTCGAGTATATTAAGCTTGGTAATGTCTTGTGGGACTTTTTATATTTTATTGATGCCTTGAGACATGTTTGGGAAATCTAGCTAGGGTAGGCTAAAAGACAATCTTTAATTATATGGAAAGCCTTATCGGTGCACTCTAGATTATATCATCATGCATGCTTGTTTTATGATATTCATGAATTATGGTATAGTAGAAATGTACCACTGAGCTTTGTTAGCTCAGCGTGCAGAATTGTGGTTTTTCCGTGCGTAGGTTGACAGGTTACTTTTTGGAGAAGCATATTGTGGAGGACTTCCCAACACCGAGCTAGTTTCAGAGTATAATATTTGATATTTTAGTTTTGACTGAAATGTATTTATATAACCTTACCACAGTCGTGTCTGTAACTCTATTTGAACTATTATTTTGTATACGGTGTATTTTAAATTGGAGCTCTTATTTAGTAAAACTCATTTCAAATGTTATTTATCTATGTGGATTTATGGAAATGAATGTTTTTGAGAAATGTCAAAGTTGTGATTTTAAATGGAAAATTTGATGGATCAGTTTTTGGGAGACCCGAATGTAGCACTTCATATTTGAATCGGGATTGGGGTGTTACAACTTACCCAAGATGCTATGCCATAAATATAACCACCAAAGTGCTCTATGTGAGCCATATGCAAAATGTTCATGTGCAAATGCGTTAGATGCATAGGTGTAACCCCCTAAAACCGGCCCAGAAGAAATAGGTCGAATCTAGGAAGTCATGTTTGAAAACTTAATGTAATACCCCAAAATTTGCTAATTTGTTTAAGAGTCATTTAGTACTAATATAAGGGCTTAAAAGCTAACTTAGTGACTAAAATGACAAAATATAAAAGTTAGGATTTCTTTAATTATGGATTCTAGGAAAGGAATTTCTGAGAATTTAGAGTACCGTGTGATAGAGGATAAGCAAATTAGGGTACTCGCGAAGTTTGGTAATAATCCAAGGAAAATTGGAATGGGAATTCAAGGTTAAAGTTTAGTGACCAAAATTATAAGTTTTCAAAACTTGTATGTACAAGTCAAAATATGAAAAGTTGAAGGACCAAAGTTATAATTTCCCAAAAGTTAGGTGTTTTATTTCATAAATAGATAGAGCACCTGTTGGTGTGGACCGAATATGGAATTATTGGTTTGATCTGATATTTTAAATATTGGGAAATCATAGTTAAAGTTTAAGTGGAATTCGGATACCCGAATCGAACTACAAAGTTAAGCGTGCTCAAGCTAGAGTAGCACTAGGATGGGTGACCTATTGAGAAGGTCCCATGTCAGTAATTTAGATTGATAAAAAGGAATAAGTCTGAGTTAATATTATTCATATGGATAGCTGATTAAGAAATATTAAGAGAAATTGTACCCGATAAAGATTTCGGGTAATTATTGGTATATTTGGACTGAGTCAAAATTTTAAGTTTGACTTCATAAATAAGGAATATTTTATTTGATAATATTATTTATTTTTCAAATATGGAAATAAGGAATTTTTAGAATTTATTTGATAGCTCGGTGAAAGGGAAATCGCAGTAGAACTAGTAAGTGAATATCGGGAAATCGGACCGAATCAAAATAGGAGAGGTTGTTCCATAAGTCACGAAAAATTCATAAAATATAATTTTATGAATAAATTATTAATTGGTTGATTGTGATCTAACTAGAATAGTTGGATTTTTACAAAATGGCAAAATTAGTGATTTAAGTGACTAGTTTTGGTAATTTGGTAATGTGGTCAAAATGGCAATTTTGAAATATTTTGAAAGTACCATGGGCAATATGATAATTTCCCATGTGAAAGCATTACTCTAGTTTGGTTTGAGTTGAATGGAATTTGGTTGGAATTGAACTAGAATGGCAACTTGTAAATTATGATTCAGTTGGAGGTTAATTTTGGAATAAGGACTAAATTGAATAAAAAATTCAATTTATTAATTACATGTGGAATAAGTTAAAAAAAAAGATGAACAAAATGTTCATCTTCTTCCCCTCCAATTCTTAAATACAAGAGAAAATAAGGGGAAAATACACAAAAAATTTCCTAGGCATTTTAAAGGCTTCCAAACAAGATTCAAGGTATGTTTTTTATAGAAAATTAATCTATGTTTGATTTTCTTTCAATTGATAGTAATTTTATCAAGAGTTATGAAGATTTGATTATGTTCTTGAAGAGAAATAAAATAGGGTTTCATGCTCCATGTTTAGATTGAAGCTTGATCTATGCAAATCTAGTGCTGTCGAGATGAAATCAAGCTTAGATTGTGATTAACTTCATGTTTAAGGATTAAAAACCATAACCCTAGAATTTGGGATTTTATTTAGGGTTTTGAAATTGATGATGAAAATGAAATATTGGTGATATTAGAAGCTTGATTTATGAAAAATCCTCAACTAGTCTTCTAAGTGACTATTTTGGCATGCTTGGTAAGTTAGGGAAAATATTGTGAAAATTATTCTAGTGGTGGATTTGAAGAGATTATGAAATTACAAGCTTGATTATAGCATTAGGACCAAAATAAAGTCCTTGAAAAGTTTAGACACCCAATTCAGTATGTAGGATTAAATTTGGGGTTTTAAGTGTTAATTTTTGGAAATGAAGAATATATGTTGGAAAATTAATTAGAGCATGTTAGAATGTTGTTTGGATGAAAAATAAGCCTAGAAAATCTAAGTGACCAATTTGGCCACATGGAAGAATAATGGGAACATTTTATGAAAAATATGATTATGAGATTTTATGATTCGAATATGTTGTATAAAGTTAGAATTGAAATTAGAATCCAAGGGACTAATTTGACAAGAAAGGAAATAGCAAGGGACCATTTTGATAGTCCTGGATAGTTCAAGGACCAATTCAGCTTTGGTCTAAAAGTAGGGGGAAATCGAGAAAAATTATAGAAATGTTGGATTAATTATTCGATACAAGTTTACAAGTTTATGTGTAAAATTAGTGACTAAAACGTCACTTTGGTAAAAGTTAGTGAAAAATGATAGAATTATTCTTGTATTACAGATTAATAATCATTATTTACATTGTTATGATTATGCCTCACAAGTTATACTTAGTGTGCGTTTTGTATCACACGTAGGTACCTCGGACTAGATAGCAGAGGAGGAGCTGCACATCGTTGGATCAAGTTAGCCTGCATTATCAGTAAGTATCGCCACATCCTAGTTTAGTGGGGCATGTATAGATATTAAATAAGTGGCTATTTTGTATGATCTAGAAACATGACTTAGTTTGAGGAATTAAGAATATTAGAAAAGATGTTTCAAACAATTTTAAACTTAGTTGGTTGTTTATCGCGTAGTGATTTTAAAATCAAGAAAGGGTCTAGGCAGCACACATAGTTTTCACCCTGAATTATATTTTCTTTTTAATAACTTCTTAAAGTATTTTATAAACTAATTCAGGGTCGAAACTAGGTGACTCTAGACAGATTTGTAATTTAGTGAAAACCGAGAAAGGGTTGTTTAATCAAATTGGTTTGCATAAAAAAATTTACAAGTCTTAAAATCAGTATAAATCAGTCAGTAATAACTATAATGTGTATTCGAACATCGAATATACGTTGAGGGTGTTACATTTAACCCTCAAGAAAACCAAATTTAAAATTATACTTTAATTTAAAAAGAATATAAATATAACTATAGTTTAATAAATATCTCATAATAATAAAATTAAAATATCATAATTAATAATCGAATATTTAAATAAAATCTCTGAAATGAAACCACAATAAATGAATGCCAAAAATAATCCCAAAACATAATTAATCTAAAAGTTTAAAATTACATCAATGTATCAAAATAATAAATAATGATCTGAATAACTAAAAATAGTTTCGTACTCAATAATAAAATAACCGGATAAAAGGTGAGATCCTCCAAGTACTGATTCACCTATGGTCTACGTGTCTAAAAGAAAGACTAAGAGGGAGTAAGCTAAAGAGTTTAGTGTGTCTCTAAAGTGCAAGAAAAATCATAATCATAAAAGAAAATATTATTTTGAATAAAAACTTTTAAACCATAACACATAAATCACAAGCGCAATGCACCCAACTACAACCACCAAGAGGAAAGTTCCCAGAACTCCTCACTACAATCGCCATCCAAAGTAGAATTCAGCCCGAAGGGTGAAACCACTGAACTTCCCCGTAAAAATCCCAACCCATGCTCACACATATATGATGTTTAAATCTCATATTCATAAACATAGTTCCATAAATCTGATATTCCATAAACATATGTCATAAATCCTGATTTTCGTAAATTTCGATGTTTCGTAAATCAAATATTTCATAAATCATAATTAAAAACACATTCTAAAATCGTATGCATATGATGTCAACCATACAAGCCATAATGCAGATCATAATCAAGCAAGTTATAAAATCATATAAAAATCATTTATTTATAGTACCAGAAGAAAACACACCTTAGCCAAAGCAAACTCAACCTACTGAGTAATGTGTTTCCCACGATCAGAAGCATTGGGTTTAGCTGTATTGGTACCTATGAGAATAATCCTACGATAACACTATTACTATTATCACTATGATCAAAGAATTATTCCTAAATACTTATCTAATGAAATTTAATGATACAAGAATATTTATCTTAATTGAATAGTTGATCTTCAAATCAACCGAAGACATAGTTGAATTGAGCGGTGCCAGAGACTCAACGGTGTTTTATCGAAATAAATAAAAAAAGATAAGCAAAGGGAATGTGTTTCGAACAGTTTGAGAGATAGGAGAGTGTGCGGCTGCAGAGGTGAAAAAACAAAGTTGAACGT
Organism: Hibiscus mutabilis; assembly: GCA_019671005.1. Classification (NCBI taxonomy): domain Eukaryota; kingdom Viridiplantae; phylum Streptophyta; class Magnoliopsida; order Malvales; family Malvaceae; genus Hibiscus; species Hibiscus mutabilis. The sequence goes on from CM033728.1 coordinate 31,349,462, forward strand.
ACCCTTTAATACAAATCTTTGATTAGATTACAAGGTAAGTCCTTGTTCTTTTCTAGAGTTCACAAAGTAGGTACGTAATATCAATTCTTTATAAAAAGGTTACTAAATTTGTTTAAAATTCAATTAATTCCTAAATTTCTTAATTAGGGTTTCATTTTTAAATTCCCAATTTCTAGGGTTTTGAATATAGGGTTTTTGAATTGGGGTTTTTTTGGGTGTTACAGTAGGAAACAAAGATCGGAATGACACTGTGTCATCCGAGACAATGAACTACACTCAGTTGATATCCCGAAGTTACGGATGTCCCAAACCATAAATACAACTTGCTTTTTTTCCCTTTGTTTCATCAAATGTTATCTTGATCTAGGTGTACATTAAATTATACAACGCTTTAGCAACCATTCTAAGCATTAAAAAAAGGTACACTATATGTCTTATAATATAAATTTAATGACTAATCTTTCATGAACATCAGAAACTCCCCTTCTGGATCGAACATATACCGAACCTTAATTAAAACAATTCAAGACAGCTTACACTAAACAAGACCCTTATTAATTAGATCAACATTTCCTTGCTTTAATTACTTAGATCATTCAACCACTAAATTATCATTTTAGCTCATAAATTTCAGGATATATATCATGAAACACCAGTTTATACCTTCATTAACTCATTGATTTCAATCAAAGTTGTCCCCTTACTAAACAAATTATACTTATTTCAAAACAGATTGTAATAAACACTCTTCAAATTATTACCATTAGAATGGTGCACTAACATTCATATTCATACTTTATCTAAATCAAATTTTCAGCTTTCAATCAAACAAACAAGCAAACATACATAACAAATTTTCCAGCATACATATCCAGATTTTCAGCATACACCATCAGGTTTTCAGCATGCATTTTCAAAATTTCAAGCATATATAATCAAATTTCCAGCATTAGTTAACCACAAGCATTTTCTTAACCTCAACCAAAACAACCCTAATTTTATTTCTTTCTAAACCACATGATTACATAAAAAAAACTTAGCACAATTCATTCATATATCTTGTTGTTACCAAAATCATCTATTCATAAATTTAAACATACACTTACATCTACATTTTATTTTACAAAAAAACTGCATCATTTTAGCATTTAAAAACTGCATTACTTAGTATTTCTAAACTGCATTCATCTAGTTTTCAAAACGGCACTATTTAGCATGTCAACACGGCATTTAAAATTTTTCAAAAACTGCATTCATTTAGCATCTCAAAACTGCATTAAATTGCTTATAATCTGCATATATTTTAGCTTATGAAAACTGCATCACATTGTTTACAAGCTGCACATATAAATCATACAAAACTGCATTTCTTTAGTACCTTAAATGACAACATCCAATCCCAGATTTTACTAAAACATTACTAATATTCTTATCATTAAATTAAAATTATTCGACAGCAACAAAATCCACAGTCAACCACTCGAAAATAGTTTACTCATTAGAGATTAAAGCATGAATCAATAACTAATAGTTTCTTATTTAATCGTTTATCACTAAACTATGTTATTTCAAACATAAGTATTTAATCATGAATTTCAGCATGTAAAAAAAAGAATTACCACAAACATTAACTGGCACTCGTATATGATCCCACATCAAGACTTAAAAGACACTAATCACCCATTACATACAATTCATTCAAATTTTGCACTAATTGCCCATGAAAATTCAGCCAGATTTCTCTAACTCTGTTTGACTACCCATAATCAATCAGGAACTCAAGACCAAATACATAAGAACTTAACACCATTGAAGTGAACCATTATCTTGATGTACATTCTTGAATGATGAAGACTCAACTTCACTAATAACAGTTCTTAACCGAGACACACACATGCTTTTTCAATGAAAAATAATTTTCATTCAATTAGAGAAAAATAACCCAAGGAAGAAGATGATGGAATATGGTCTTTTTCTTTTTTCTTTTCCTTTACTCGGCAGTATTCCCTTATTATTTAAAAGTTTCCTTATGTTTAAAAGGAAATTAGGCCATTATTCATCAAGAAAGAAAATCTTATGAAGTCACTTGGACTCCACTCAAATTAGTGGTCAAATTGACAGGTAAACTCATGATTTTACTATCAAATTCAATTTAATCCCAAGACTAGTTTCCATTCTTTTCAAATTGGTCCCTAAACATTCAAACTTACTTCGATTCTTAACAATTCACTTTAATCATTATTTCCAACCCAATCCAAAAAAATCTAATATTTCCTTAAGGATTCCGGACAAGAGTTCTGACTTATTGAAATTATGAATAAATTTTAGCATGGTTTTAGGGGTGTTACAAAATTGTTTGGATGTACAAATGTGGAGGACTAAATATGTTATTATAAAAAATATTTTGACTGCCACATCACCCTTTTAACGACTATTAATGGGTCAATGACCAATTTGGAGTAAAACTAAAAGTTTAATGGTAACATTGAAGCAATTGAAAGTTTGGTTACCAAATTGAATAATTTACCAAAGTTCAATTATCATTTGTGTAATTTACCATTTACTTTTAAAATTTAAACGAGTTAAAAAGAAAATATATCACAAAGACAAATTGATAATATTTGCTTTTAAGTAATCTTATATTCCATCAACCAAACAGTGTAATCTTTCATTTCTACCAAATAAGATAGTGTAACCTTCCTAATAATGTTACCTTTCTAAAATAGTTTTATTAGAAATAATCTTACATTCAATAAAACAAACGTACATAAATAAAAAAAATAGGCAGAAGGTCAAAAGTAGCCCCCAACGTTTGATCTTTTGGTCACTTTAGCCCCTATTCTTTTTTTGGTCCAAACAACCACCTAACGTTTCATTTTTGTTCAAATTTCACCCTCGTTGGATGTAAACCGTTAGTCAACTAACGGTCAACGCCTGAGGCTAACGTGGCTTGTATGCATGGCATGGGAAGATGACGTGGCGATGCCACATGGCACTTTGCTGTCTTGGCATTTTAAAATTTAATTAATTTTTTATTAAATATTTTTTATATATATTTTAACCAATCGGATGATGCCACGTGGCACTTTGCTGACGTGGCATGTAATGACCTGAATTTCGGGTTAGCGAATCAGGTCTTGGACCTGAGTATTAGGCCTTGGGTTCAGGGCCCAATTAAAAATGTGTAATTGGGCTTAGGGGTAAAAAGGGGAAAAATAAAAAGAAAAGAAATAAAAAGGAAAAGGTTGTTTGAATTTTAAATAGGGAGTGGGTGGTTGAAAAGAGAGGAAATGAATGATGGAGGAGAGAGAAAAGGAAAAAATGAGAATGGTGGGAGAGAGAGAAAATAGAGAAAATTTGGGAGTTGAAATTTCAAACTATGATCTACGGAGATCTAGCTGTCTGATAGTGACACCACCAACGCCATTGTGTTCATCTCGTCGAGACGAGTCCACCGGTACTATCATCACTACCGTCAGAGTTGCCGTCGGAGGAGGTAAGAGAGATGAACTTTCGGGTTGTGCAGTTTAAAGGAGTTAGAGGGCTCGAATCAAGAAACGGAGGACACCGCCGCGTTCACCGGCTTGAGAGTAGTGGGTCGGTGAAGTTTGGTCGCCGAAAGCCGCCGGAGCCGCCATCATGCGCCGCCGCTGCACGTCGGCGTGGCCCTGCTCCAGGGGACCGAGTCACCCGAGTTGACTCGGCCCAACTTGGCCTAGTCAGGCCGAGCTGACTCAGCTCAAGCCCAGCCGCGCCGAGTCGAGCTAAGCCACGCTGAGCCAAGTTGAGCCCACAGCTGCCTTTCACCGTCGTCAGCTGCCACTATCAGCTGTCATTGATCATTGACCGCCGCCATTGACCGTTGACCGCCGCCGTCAGCTTCCATTGACCGTTGATCGGTGTTGACTTTTTTTGGGGGACCCTACCATGGGGTTTCTCGACGTTTCAGATCCAATGGCAAAGTCTATTTTGCCAAATTCAAACTCGATAAGTTGTTTTTACGTGTTTGACCTTTCGTTTGGTATATGAGGTGCATAGAATTTAAGTGTTTTCGTATTTGTTGATATGCGAGGATTAATCGGGGTCGAATATCGAACCAAGTGGAATATTAGGAAGCTAGGATAAGGATTTGAGCGATGTCAGCATAAGGTTAGTACACCTCGAACTCCTAAATGCTTCATGAGCATCATAAGTGTAATTGCCTTGCATGTTAGTTGTTGCAAAATAGGAGATGAGTAATAAGCATACATCGGTCTAGTATTGCAAGGCTTGATATTTATTAACTGATATACTTGGCGAGTTTGATAATGTTCAAAGATGTTACGAGCTTTAGAGACCGTGTAGGATTGTTTGAATATCTGTATGACTATCTGATTGTTTGATTGGTTGTTGACTGATTTATGATGATGCCTCATGTACTAGCTGAATATATATAAATGTTCGATTAAATGACTTAAATACGTTAGCAACAAACTATAATGACTCTCATAAGCTTTAGGGGTAGAATAGGGCCTCGTAATTAATATTGATGCCGTCAGGCTTAAGGTCCTATAATGCTAGAAAGACACGATTGTAATAATGGACTAATATCGGTAAATATTCAATAAATTGCTTATGAAGCCGGTAATTAACACTAATTGGCTTAAAGGTTAGTTAATGATGGAAATTGACGAATACGGTTAATAAAGCGGTTATTACTATAATCAATGAGATAATGTGAATTGATGGAAATAATTGATAGGAATGAATTGTATTACTTCATAAAACGTAACAACTCGGTAATGCTTGATTGGTTGTAATAGCAATAATAGGGACCCGTGGTGGGTCGTACGATAATTGTGTGCCAGGTATAACACTTGTATGGATCCATGGTGGATCATGTATGGTCACCTGCTAGGTAGGGCACTTGTTTGGTTATGAGTCTTTGTTTGGTGGGATCTGGATACCCAGTGAGTGAGTGTTGCAACACATGAAGGCCACTCGATGTGAGATTCTGAGTGATGAAATGAAGGCCATCCAATGTGAGATTCTCGGTGATGATACTTGCTCGATGTGAGATTCTGAGCCCCGCTTGATGTGAGATTTCGAGCGAAGACTCAATGCTAGATTTTGAGTATACCGCTCGATATGAGATTCCAAGCAGCTCAATATGAGATTTTGAGCAAGGGCGGGTCTCCCAGTGTCGGGTGACATTGGGCCTCGCTCCTAGTTTGCTTTATTAATGTGCTTGTTGTAATTGAAATGTTGTTTATATGCTTGACATGTGTTTAGGCAATTATGGTAGCGCCACATGTTTATTTATCTCTTCTTATTGCTTTTACTAGCTTGCATGCTTACGTTTATGATTAGCATGAAGTATAGTAGAGTAGATGTGTACCACTGAGCTTTGTAAGCTCAGCGCTCGAAATTGTTGTTTCCGTGCGTAGGTTGACCGTTGGATCGTGGGATCGTGGAGCACTATCAGATTGGGATTCTAGCACGTGGTGATCTTCAGAGTACGATATTTGAGTCTAGTGGGCTATGAGTTCGTAGGACCTTACTTGTGGAGTCTATATTTATTATTTGAAATTGTATTATTTAAAATTGTACATTTAAATGTTTTAAATTTAAATTAGAGCTTCTTTGTAACATTTTATTTACTTATATTTATTTACTTTAATCGTTTGTTTTAAATGTTTTTGCGACTTACTTGATGGGATGATCCTGTTTGGAAAGAAATTTTATGGTTTTGGGTTTGGGCTTGAGGCTCAGATGTGACATCTAGGTCGAGGGTGTTACATGGCATCATCCGATTGGTTAAAAATATTTAATTTTTATAAAATTAAAAAATTAATTAATTTTTAAAAATATCTAATTTTCCAGATTTCACAAAATAGCCCCCAAAATTCAAAATCCCTAACTCCACCAAACCCAAATCTCGATTTGAGTCGATTCTATTGCTGATTGCCACATCACCGCCCACCACATCAGTCGATGTACTATCACGATCATTTACCCTACCATATCATCGCCGAAAACTGATCGACACCGTGCAAAATGTCGGATGAAGGCAAAATCATCGAATGGTTCATTTGAACGATTCGCGATGAATAGCGGCAGACAAATGACGAATGGTGTGTGGGTCGTTTGGCGTGAGAAGGGCGCTTCATTCCGTCGCCGACAATGTGACCAACGCCGGCAGAAGTGGCTGAATTTGGGGGTTTAAGGATTTGGGGACTGTTTTAGAAATATTTGAAAATTTCAGGATATTTTATTTAAAATATATATATATAATAATTATTTTTAAAAAAATATTTTTAACCAATCGGATGATGCCACGTCAGTAAAGTGCCACATGGCATTATCCGATTAGTAAAAATGTTTTTTTTAAATAAATAAATAAATTTTTGAAATGCCACATCAGCAAAGTGCCATGTGGCATCGCCACGTCATCTCCTCATGCCATGCTATATGAACCCTTTTCATCCGAGCCTGGGCCCAAGATTTAAACCAAACCTTAAATTACAACCCGATAACCCAAACCTGGATCCAAACCCGTACAACCCATGACCCTACCCAAATAATAACCCTAAAATAAAAACCATAATCTAATGTTTGCCGCCGCCGCATGCCCTCCCGCCACCGTCATCCAACGAGTCGCCGCCATATCTCCGATAACCACCAATTCCAAAATTAAATCATTAAACAAACCCCAAACTTAATCCTAAAACCCTAAATCTAACCCTAAAAATAAAATAACCAAAAAAATCAACCCTAAGGCCTAAACTGAACCACCCTCTGCCTCCAACAGTCCCAAATCTCATGCTCTAGCTGACCTACCATCTGCCATAATCCCCCAAAATCTGGATTGCATCCATCATTCAGATCTGCATCAGATTAAAAAAATAAGGAGTTGTTATTAGATTGAAAAAATAGGGTTTATATAACCCATGAAACCGATTGTAAAAGGGGTTGGAAAAAAAGAGAATTTTGTGAGGGATTTCGGATCAAAAATGTAAGATTTTTTAACAAGTTTGAAATTAAAATTTCAGATCCAAACTTCTATTTCTTTCTTCAAATCAAACATCAAAACGGTTTAAAAAAATTAAAAACCTTTTTATTTTTAATCTTATTTCGAAAACAAAAAAAGTAGGTAAAAGGTTCGAACCTTACCTGCTGTCAGGAGCTTCGCCGTGAGGCTGTAAGGCCGATGAATGGCCGATTGGAAGCTAAGGTGCGGCAGTTGCCACTGGTCGAGAGAGAGGCTGCTCGAGAGATAGTGAGAGTTGATAAATTTTAGGGTTTTGTGGTTTGTTTCGAAATGAAAAAAATAAAACAAATCTATTTTAAACCGGCCAATACAAAACTACACCGTTTCATGGCCCGGTTCGCGCGGTGATCCAGATACCCGGGGAGGATCCGCGTACATTTAAAGGGTCTAATTGTACAAGCAGTCCCTCTCCTTTTAATCCATTTTCAGTTTGTCCAGAGGGATAATTACAGTTCCCGCCCTTTTAGCTTGTCACCGTTTCTTTTCTCGTCCTTTTTTATTTTAATTTTGCACTGTTATTTTACATTGTTGTTTTGAATTTAATTTCAGCACTTTATTTTATGTCGTTTACTTTCCAGCCTATGCATTTTACATTTTGTTCATTTTAGTCTTGCAAGGATTGTTATTTTTGCCATGTATTTTAATATTTTTGCATTCTAATCCTTGAATTTAATTTTAGGTTGTTTCATGCATTCTAATATAATCCATGAATACATATTATTATTATTATTATTATTATTATTATTATTATTATTATTATTATTATTATTATACAAAGTGATTTATATTGTATATATTATATGTTGACATATATATATATATAAGATATGTGTTTATATAAGTGTTTATATTTAGGTTACGTATTTTTTTATGTATAATAACTCTTTTTTTTATTATTATGTATATAACTTTAGATATATTTGTAAAAATATGTATAGTGTTTTATTTAATTATTACATATATAATATAAATAAATACCTTTTTAAAAAAATAATAACATATATAAACTATTAACTTTAAATATATCTAGATATTTTTTATAGGTAAGTATTAAATATTTTACCTTAATTATAATATTTTTAGGTTAGATTAATATTTATGAATGTTTTGGAGTAATATTTAATTTATGTTAGATTAGTATTTTATTATGTTAGTATTTACTCTTTTTTATCGCATTGTACTTATTTATGTTTGCCATATTTTAAGTTGCATTTCAGATATATTATTGTCAATGCGGTACCCTTTTATTCGAGCGTAAACATGGCCAGTATCAAGCGTAGTGATGGTGGGTCTTTCAGTTTAATCTCGAATAACAGGGCCTTTAAAATCTACTCACGTTTAGAACCAAAATTTAATTTAATCGTCACTTTAATCTGGAAAGTTTAATATTAATAAAGCGGTAATTATTAAAGCATCAATTTTGGGCGGTGTGGGACTGTTAATCCTTCCCCATCCGTAACCGACTTCCGAACCCGACATTTTTAAAATCTTTGGTTTTCATGGTGCCCGACCTACCTTAGTGGCCGGTGGCGACTCCATTTTAAAACAATACGTTTTTTTCTAAAAACCCCAATGGAAGAAATTTTTTAAAATACCCAAAAGACCCCAAACACCTTAAACCTCATTTTTTAGCGAAAGAATGATCGCTACAGATGGCGACTCCGCTAGGGACACTTTTTTGGTTTTCAAAAATAAAAGAGAGTCGATCATTTTAAATAATTATCGCTTTACTAATACTGGAAATTCTGGACTAAAGCGACTATTAAATTAACATTTGGTTATAATTGCGCGTTTATTTTAACGCATTTAAAATTTGGCATATAAACCTATCCTTTTAAGTGGGGGAAAATGCTAGTGCTTTCGTGTGGATGTCGTTCCTCCGTATGGGCCTAGAAAGTACCTTCGGGGCTCGAGTACCTTATGCTTTTGTAAGGATATCATTCCTTCGTATGGGTATAAGCGAATGGGTCCCCCTGAGTTGAACCCAGTTGAAAGAAGCCTATAATGGGTGATGACCGGGGGCCTTGCTACTCTTAGTAGGGGACATCAAGAACAATTCGGGTACCTTTTAGCACCAAAACTGCATGTAGAGAATATAGAAAGCCCACCCTTTTAGAGCCACGCGGATAACTTAGGTGTTTTAGATGGGATAAATAGGATTGCTCTGCTTGTTCTCTTATCTACTTCGCTTTTTATGTATCTATTGAGTTTGTTCGGTACTAACTCGTTTCATTTTTTATTTTATTTTATTTTTACTTTACACATACTTTTGTTGCATTAGCATTGTATGACATAAAGGCATTGGTTCAAGTGGTTTGCCCGAGCAGAAATCTTTCATTTACTTTAATTTATTCATTTAGTTATTTTAATTTTAAATTGACCTATTTTTGTGATCACATCATATCTGTTCATTTTGGCATTCATTGCATTGCATATCATGACATTTTTTATTTTTGCATTGGTGCATTCGTATATAGGACATATACTTTGTTTTTTACATGCATTTTGAGACTGATCCTCGGGATGCCCTATGACAGCAATACTGGGAAAGACGAAAAATCAATTAATTCAACATCCATACAGAATAAGAAGTAAGGCAAAGATGGCAAATGAAGACAGACTGGATAGGATTGAGCAGAACCAGAAGACTTTGCAGGCAGATTTAACCCAAAAACTGGAGGACCAATTAGCCAAAGCCCAGCAAGAGATAAGGGATCAGTTTGCGAAATCTCAACAAGACATACTCGGATGCAAGTTTCCTGAACAAGGAGAGGCCTCTGCTATTGGCCTTGGGGCAGGTCCCGGCTAGGAAAATAAAGATCTTATATATCCTCTAGGGTTTACCCCTACTCAAGCTAAAAATCAAATCAACCCTCAAGTGGTAATTTCTATGGAAAAATCTCAACCACTTCAGGTCAGCGCCCCTATCCCGGCAAATTTACCCACCGTATTAGAAACTAAGCTAGGGGGCAATCAGGCTGAAAATTTTGTCTCCGAGATGGATCAGTTGATTGAATCTAACAAATTAAGAAATTAGCCGTTGAAAGAGTTCGAGGAGCATTGCAAACGACTCAAAGAAAAAATGCAAGCCATGAAGATAGAGGATACCTTCAGTGGATTCGATGCCAGTGAACTCTGTCTTGTCCCAAATTTGGTATTACCTCTAAAACTCAAGATCCCAGAGTTTGAAAAGCATGATGGAACCAGTTACTCTCGCGCTCACCTCACTATGTTCTGTAGGAGGATGACAGGATACGGAAGAGACGACAAGCTATTAATACATTTCTTTCAGGACAGTCTATCAGGATCTGCCGCCCGATGGTATAATCAGTTGAGCCGCCATCAGATAAAATCATGAAAAGACTTGGCTATAGCATTTTTGGAGCAGTACCGACACATCAGTGATATGGTACCTGATCGTTAAACTCTGCAACATATGAAGTAGAGGTCTAATGAAAGCTTCAGACAGTACGTGCAACGTTGGAGAGATATAGCTGCACAAGTCCAACCCCCTCTTGGTGAGAAAGAAATAGTAGTCATATTTATCCAAACTTTGGAAGGTTCTATCTTAGACTGCCTTATAGGTAATGCAACTACCAACTTTGCCAATCTAGTGTTGTCTGGTGAGCTCTTTGAAAATGACGTTAAAAGTGGAAAGATCGATATTGGTGAAAGTTCTTCTCACAAGAAGCCTACGTATGAGAAGAGAGACAATGAGGTGAACTCGTCAGGAATTTATAATGTTGGTTATTCAAAGCCAATGACGGTGGTCCCTCCCAAGGTTGCAAATGATCAAGGTTCTTCAAGCCAGGATCCGAGTTAGAAAAAGAACACTGAGAAGATTGAGTTTACTTCACTACCAATTTTGTACGGGGATTTGTACAAAGAGCTGCTCAATGCTCATGTAGTGGCACCTTTCCACCAGGCCCCATTACAACCTCCATTCCCGAAATAGTATGATCCCAGCGCAAGATGTGATTATCACGCGGGACAAGTTGACCACTCAATTGAGAATTGTTGGGGCTTTAAGAGGATAATAGAGAGGTACATCAAGCTCGGCGTTGTAAGTATTGAAAATCATGTAGGGCCATCTACTATCGGGAATCCCTTACCGAAGCATGAAGGTACCAATTAAGATTCTCAATGACCAGATGTGGTGGCATGCCTTGTTATGACTCTTTTTGGCTAGGCTAGTCGTCAAATTATTTTGATCATGACCAATAGGTCCCTTGTAGTTTTTACCGCTTTCAAATCAATACTTTTTGGACCAGTCTCGTTATCCTAAGCCCAAAGGTAGTGAAAATCTTTCGTAAGGGCCAAAAACTACAAGTTTCAATGAAATATGCATTTTGTTCAGAAAAATATTTCGATCGCACTCCTACATAACCAGAAGCTGACAAAAAATGATGGAAAATGACTTATGCTGCTAAGAACCAAATATGGGGGCATTATGTTAAGATTTTCAAGTAATGTTCTATATGGGAATTTTGGGGGCATTCTCCTGAAGAGATTGACTTCAAGGAAGAAGATTGGACCTAAGTGAGACTGGGGCATCCTTGTGAACAAAGCCAATTGCCCAACAGGACCAGTGGAAAGTCAAGGGCATCCCTTTGAGGGCCACAAAAGATGTCGTATTCATACCATTTAGTTGCATTCATCTTGTAAATCATTTTTTGATACACATTGAAAACCATCCTGCATTTAGATTTAGTACATACGTCAAAGTCACTATACATTTAGAATAGACTCATGCATCGAAGATGCATTCATTTTTTGCTTGTATATACAAATAGGTTCGAAGAAGAGATAAAACATCCTCAACGTGGGGGCAATCACGATGGCCATCCTTAGTCTTGGAGGAGGCCAAACACAGAAAAAATGTTGAAATGTCTAAATAAAAGGTACCAGCAACAAAATTTTTGAACATTTATTGATTAATATTTTTTTCTCATTTTCAGGTCACACCTCTCTTCTAGTAGAGCAACAGAAGTAACTTTTTCGGATCTTACCTTCCTCATTGGTGATAGACCAACATTTCTAGATTTTTGCTTTACCATTGATGGTGCAGCAGTTTAAATATTTTGAAGATCTTGCTTTTTCGTTGATGGTGCAACAGATCCAAACATTTCTTCTAGATTTTGCTTTACCGTTGATGGTGCAGTAGTTTAGATATTTTGAAGATCTTGTTTCTCCGTTTATGGCGCAACAGATCAAATTTTTGTCAGGTCTCATTTTTTCGTTGATGGTACAACTAGACTAAATTTCTTCCTCGAATCTTGTCTCATTCTTATAGTTGTAGGTAAAAAAACAACAAAAAAATAAAAAAAAATAAAATCAACTTTTATCATCCGATCTTGTCTTACCGTTGATGGTCTAGTTGAGTCCAAGTCGTTATCATTCGCCGATCTTGCTCCTCCGTTGATGGTATAGTAAGATCCAAGTTGTTGTTATTTGATCTGGCCCTTCCGTTGATGGTAAGGCTAGTTCCAAGTTGCCAAATTATCTGATCCTGTCTCTCCGTTGATTGTGTGGCTGGGGTCCAAGTTCCTGAAGTCCAATCATGTTCCTTCGTTGATGGTGTAGTATGGTTCCAGTTAGTGTTCTGCTTCTCCGTTGATGCGAGGTAGAATCCAAATTATCATCCATTCCTGTGCCTCCATTGATGGTGTGGTTGGGGTCCAAGTTCCTGAAATCCAATCATGCTCCTCCGTTGATGGTGTAGTATGGTTTAAGTTGTTCTGCTTTTCCGTTGATGGCGTCGTAGAATCCAAATTACTTTTTGATCATGTCCCTCCATTGATGGTGTGGATGGGGTCCAAGTTGCTGAAATTCAATCATGTTCCTTAGTTGATGGTGTAGTAGGGTTCAAGCCAGTTTTCTGCTTCTCCGTTGATGGTGTCATAGAATCCAAATTACCTTTCGATCCTGTCCCTCCGTTAATGGTGTGGCTAGAGTCCAAGTTGCTGTTATTCAATCATACTCCTCCATTGATGGTGTAGTATGGTTCAAGTTGCTGATCTACTTCTTCGTTGATGGCGTCGTAGAATCCAAGTTACCTTTCGATCTTGTCCCACCATTGATGGTGTGGCTAGGTCCAAGTTGCTGCTATTCAATCATGCTTCTCCGTTGATGGTGTAGTAGGGTTCAAGTTGATGTTCTGCTTCTTCGTTTATGGTGAGGTAGAATCTAAATTACCTTCGATCTTTTCCCTCCGTTGATGGTGTGGCTGAGGTTCAAGTTCCTGAAATCCAATCATGCTCCTCCGCTGATGGTGTAGTATGGTTCAAGTTACAATTCTGCTTCTCCGTTGATGGTGTCGTAGAATCTAAATTATCCGATCTTGTCCCTCTATTGATGGTGTGGCTGGGATCCGAGTTGCTGCTATTCAATCATGCTTCTCCGTTGATAGTGTAGTAGGGTTCCAGTTAGTATTCTGCTTCCTCGGTTGATGGTGTAGTGGAATACAAATTGTTATATGTTCCCTTCCCTCCATTGATGGTGTGGATGGGTCCAAGTTACTATTATCCGATCTTACTCCTCCGTTGATGGAGTAGTAGGGTCCAAAATGTTATTATTCGATCTTACCCCTCCGTTGATGGTGTGGTTAGATCTAAATTTACTGACTTTCAAGTTGAAAAAAGAAGAAGAAAAAAAGAAGCAAAAAATGAATAAGAAGAAAAAGAAAAAAAGATAAAAGAAAAAAATCAAAATTAGCTTTCAATCTTCTGATCTTGTCACTTCGTCAGACTTGTAACTGGATCATACATAAGAACTTTCATCCATTGATCTTATCTTTTCATCAGTGTTGTAGCTGGGTCGAAGTTTCTTTAGGTATTAACTCATCATCAATAATGTAGCAAGTTGCTCTCATTTTGCTTCCCAAACAAACAACTCCCATTTTGAAGATTTCGCTTCCCAAGAGTGACAAGATGGATCAACCAAGACAAGAAAAGACCCGTGTCAAAAAAGAGAGGAGATCTACCAAAGAAAGAAGACATACGTCAAGAAGGGATAATCAGCCAGACTGGATGAAATGGGTTATTTTTAGTCTTTGCTTCGTTGCCGTTACACAACAACGAGAAAAGAGGGGCAGATGTATGAACCCTTTTCATCCGAGCCTGGGCCCAAGATTCAAACTAAACCCTAAATTACAACCCGATAACCCAAACTTGGATCCAAACTCGTATAACCCATGACCCGACCCAAATAAAAACCCTAATCTAATATCTGCCACCGCTACCGCATGCCCTCTCGCCGCCATCGTCTAACAAGCTACCGCCATATCTCCGGTAACCACCAATTCATGAATTAAATCATTAAACAAACCCCAAACTTAATCCTAAAACCCTAAATATAACCCTAAAAATAAAATAACAAAAAAAAATCAACCCTAAGACCTAAACTGAACCACCCTCTGTCTCTAACAGTCCCAAATCTCATGCTCTAGCCGACCTACCATCTGCCATAATCTCCCAAAATCCGGATTGCATCAATCATTCAGATCTGCATCAGATTAAAAAAAACAATGAGTTGTTATTAGATTGAAAAAATAGGGTTTATATAACCCATGAAACCGATTGTAAAATGGGCTAGAAAAAAAGGGAATTTTGTGAGGGATATCGGAAAAAAATGTAAGATTTTTTAACAAGTTCGAAATCAAAATTTCAAATCCAAACTTCTGTTTCTTTCTTTTCTTTCTTCAAATCAAACATCAAAACTGTTTAAAAAATTTAAATACCTTTTTGTTTTTAATCTCATTTCGAAAACAAAAAAAGTAGGTAAAAGGTTTGAACCTTACCTGCTGTCAAGAGCTTCGTCGTGTGTCGCCGTGAGGCTGTAAGGCCGATGAACGGTCGATTGGAAGCTAAGGTGCGGCCGTCGCCGCTGGTCGAGAGAGAGTGATAGCTGATAAATTTTAGGGTTTTAGGGTTTGTTTCGAAATGCAAAAAATAAAACAAATCTATTTTAAACCGGCCAATACGAAACGACACCGTTTCATGGCCCGGTTCGCGCGGTGACCCGAATACCCAGGGAGGATCCGCGCACTTTTAAAGGGTCTAATTGCATAAGCAATCCCTCTCATTTTAATCCATTTTCAGTTTGTCCATGGGGATAATTACAATTCATACCCTTTCAGTTTGTCACCGCTTCTTTTCTCGCCCTTTTTTTTATTTTAATTTTGCATTGTTATTTTACATTATTTTTTATTCAGTCACTGTTTTTTGTTTTGAATTTAATTCTAGCACTTTATTTTATGTCGTTTACTTTCTAGCCTATGCATTTTACATTTTGTTCATTTTAGTCCTGCAAGGATTGTTATTTTTGCCATGTATTTTAATATTTATGCATTATAATCCTTGAATTTAATTTTAGGTTGTTTCATATATATATATATAAGATATGTGTTTATATAAGTGTTTATATTTAGGTTACGTGTTTTTTACGTATAATAACTTTTTTTATTATTATGTATATAGCTTTAGATATATTTGTAAAAATATGTATAATGTTTTATTTAATTATTACATATATAATATAAATAAATACCCTTTTTAAAAAATAATAACATCTATAAACTATTAACTTTAAATATATCTAGGTATTTTTGATAGGTAAGTATTAAATATTTTACCTTAATTATTATATTTTTAGGTTAGATTAATATTTATGAATGTTTTGGAGTAGTATTTTATTTGTGTTAGATTAGTATTTTATTATGTTAGTATTTACTCTTTTTTTATCGCATTGTATTTATTTATGTTTGCCATGTTTTAAGTTGCATTTCGGATATATTATTGTCAATGCGGTGCCCTTTTATTCGAGCGTAAACGTGGCCAGTATCAAGCGTAGTGATGGTGGTCTTTCGGTTTACTCTCGAATAATATGGCCTTTAAAATCTACTGGCGTTTATAACCAAATTTTAATTTAATCGTCACTTTAATCCGGAAATTTTAATATTAATAAAGCGGTAATTATTAAAGTACCAATTTTGGGCGGTGTGGGGTGCTAATCCTTCCCCATCCGTAACCGACTCCCGAACATGACATTTTTAAAATCTCTGGTTTTTATGATGCCCGGCCTACCTTAGTGGCCGGTGGCGACTCCATTTTAAAATAATACGGTTTTTTTTTTCTAAAAACCCCAATGGAAGACATTTTTTAGAATACCTAAAAGACCCCAAACACCTTAAAATCTCGTTTTTAGGGAAAGAATGATCGCTACACATGCAGACATGCCACGTCAGTCTCAGGCGTTGACTGTTAGTTGACTAATGGTTTTCATCCAACAAGGGAGAAATTTGAACAAAAATGAAACATTAGGTGGTTATTTGGACTAAAAAAAGAATAGGGATAAAGTGACTAAAAGGTCAAACGTTGAGGGTTACTTTTGACCTTTTGCCAAAACTTTTACGTGTTTGAACCTTTGTCCTCCAAGTTATACTGTTACTAGTAATGCTGATAATATCATACTTCTGCAATTATATAGATTTCATAAACTAAATGTCCCACAAGTAAAAAAAAATTACAATCTTGAACACGTTTTGACGATAAATTACATAATGGGTCATTCCCACCACGTCATCCATGAGACCAACCAATAAAAATCACTCATCTCATTATTTTTTTCTGTCATATTTTTTACCTAGTTAATCTTCACTCATATTTACTGCAAATCAATTTTAAAAACAGTTTTACCAAGTGAATATTCACTTGGTAAAATATGATATGGAAAAAATAATGAGATGGGTGATTTTTATTGGTTAGTCCCATAGATGACGTAGCAGGAATGACGCATGATGTAATTTCTACGACCTATGTCTTCCAAGTTATAACATTAAAAAAATAAGAGTAAACTAGATTATAGGTCACTCAACTACTAATAAGTTTATATTTGGGTCACCCAATTATTAAAAGCTACAATTGGGTCACTAAATTAATGTTTTAGTTACAATCGAGTCACTCATCCGTTAAAATACAAATGGACATCTAACAAGGTTTGATATGATGACAATTTTAGTCCTCAAAACTTATATATTCTATCAATTTAGCCCTAATTCAAAATAATTCAATAAATTTAACCCTTTATATTTTAAAAAATATATTAATTTAGTCATTTTTCTTCTCCCAAATCTCTTGTATACCATCATTAACACTAGAGTACTTCATTTTAAATCATTGATTAATCTAATACACAAATTTATAAAATGTTAGACCTATAATTAGTATATACATTAAAATTAAGCCCATTGAAATTTATTTAAAATCATTTATGAAAATCTTCATGTCTTAGTTACTGCTACCGCATAATTTTCTACAAAAAGTTCAGGTTTCATATTATTATACAATTTTCTTAGTAATTTCATATATTTTTGAATGAATTTTTATTATTTTAAAATAAATATACTTTTATAGTTGTATTCATCTGACATATATTATATATTTTTAATATCCATATACATAATTATTTCATAAAATTATTTATAATTAATTTTTATATTTTATAATATGAACTACAAGATCAAAATAAAATGAGAACAAAAATATTACTCAAAACCTAATAATGATGATGATGATAATGATAATGATAGAAAAATATGCATGTTTATGATTAATTGAAAATATCAAATTTGGTATAATTTGTGTTACCGAGGGTACCCAAATATGAATGATGATGAACGATGATGAACAAACGATTTGGCAGAAGAAAAGTGACTAAATTGATATATATTTTTAAATAGGAAGGGTTAAATTTTTTGAATTAGGACTAAATTGGTAGAATATATAAGATTTGGGGACAAAAACTATCATTATAACAAACCTTACTAGATGTTCATTTGTATTTTATTGGAAGAGTTACCAGATCGTAATTAAAAACATTAATTGGATGACCTAATTATAACTTTTAATAATTGGATTACACAAACATAACCTTACTAATAATTGAATGACCTCCAATATAATTTACCCAAAATAACTTAAATTTTGAGTACTAAGAAAGCCCAAGTGAAGAAGCCCATCATTAACAACAGAAAACGGCGAAATGAGCCCAAAACTATAATTTTGCAGTTGCAGCACCTGCAGTAAATAAAGAGTCAGTCTTTCAATGCGGTCTTTAGGGCACTGAACCAAAAAAAAGAGAAAAAAACAAGTGAAAAAAGGGCAGCCATGGAAATGTCGAACGAACTCGATAGACTATTATTTTTCGAGCAAGCTCGTAAAATTTCCGAGGCTACCTATGCTTCCAATCCTCTAGATGCCGATGTCCGCTTCCTCCTTCCTTCGATCTTTTCTTTGCAATTAAAATGATTCTTTTTTGTCTATTTTGTAATAACCTTTTGTTGGCAGAATCTAACCAGATGGGCCGGAGCTTTACTGGCGTTGTCTCAGTTTCAAAGCGTCTCAGATTCTCAGAAAATGATTCAAGGTTTTCATATATATGGATACAATAATTTATTTTGTTGGCTATTGAAAATTAGTTGTATTTAGTAGGGCAATTAATTTAGATTAGGTATTGATTATTTGTATATATAAATATTTGGAAAATAGACGCTATTTCGAAGCTAGAAGAGGCTTTATCGATAAACCCTAAAAAGCATGATGCTTTATGGTGTTTGGCAAATGCTCAGACTTCTTTTGCGTTTCTGACTAACAAGGAGGACGAGGCAAGGCCTTATTTTGAAAAGGTTGCTCAATATTTCCAGCAAGCTGTTGATGAGGTAATTTAGTTTTCGTTTAGCAAAGACCAGTCATCGTAGTTTTGATTGTGTATTTATATGTAATTTCTTAAGTGCTCTTACATTGTTGCTTTGTTATCCGTACTTGTAGGATCCGAGCAATGAAATTTACCTCAAATCTTTAGAAATATCTGCTAAGGTACTTTCCTCTCTTGCTTCTCTTTGTTGGGTTATTCTTTGGTAATGCTCGTGTTTTGTGTGATAACTTGGTGTATTTTTTGTGGAACTGTGGGACGGCCCTTGTTTGTCATTGATTTTTTTTTTTTTTTTGGGGGGTTATGGACTATTTATGTGACTGTTACCTACTTTGGTAGTGATTTTCTTTGGAAACGTTAACTGTTGATTAGTTTGTAAATGGTCAACCCATTAGAAGTTTCACCCTTCAACCAGAGATGAAGGTATCAAGTTCAAAGTTCAAACTGTGCTGTCTGTAGTTTGTTTGTTTTTGTCCTCCTTAATTTTGGTTCACCAAATGTATTTGGTTGTTTCTATGTTAAAAGTTATCTTTTTTCTTTTACTCCCAGGCTCCGGAATTACACCAGGAAAAATCATTAAGCATGGTTTAGGTCAACAAACGCTTGGCGCTGGACCTTCCACTTCTACTTCCTCCAGTTCAACAAAGGCATCCTTCTTAATTTCTTCATTTCACGTTTCTCTTCTTCCTATCTGCACTTTCTTTTCCCTCTCATTTCTTCTAATCTCCATATGGATTATGTTGTAATGTGCTCTTAATTGATTGATGATTTTTACACTGTTTGCATATGCATTTTAAAAGATCAAGGTCAGGTAGGTTACTTGTTATTTTTTTCTTTGTTTTCTGTTGATCTACAATTGATATTTTCTATAGCTTCTGTGAAACAATTTAGGAGTGTTTGATGCATTGCAGATTATAGTTAAAATAAAGGGATTTACTATCATATGTAAGTGCATATGCCTAAGCCCCTTGGAGAGGGTTCTGGCTTATGGTTTGTGTTTTATTATAGAATTTTTGCTGTGAGAGGCGAGACATATATAGCTTAGTTTGACTGTGTACTTTGCTACATTATTTATCTTTCTTCAGCGGTCTGAGTGCTAGAAAGTGTATAAGACCGTTTATTTTTGAGATTAGGCCTGATTGATAAAGGAGAGCTGAGGCCAGAATGGTAACAATTAATCTTAGGATTAAAGTAGGTTGAGAGGAAATTGCTGTGGAGATAATGTGTGATACTGAGTCGCAAGAGAAATTTTATACGATGGCCAAAGGACCAATCATGATTCATGCATTATGTCAACAATATGCATCAGGCAATTAGAAAAGTACATCTAAAAAATAAGAATGACTGAAATGAGGAATGCTGCTTAGATGCTTTTGTGCTTTGGAGCCATTTTGTTTTAATTAAAGCAATTGAAAGCGGTAAAGCATGCAAAAGATCACACATACGCTTAAACATGTAATAAGGAGTCTATATCAAAATGCAAACGTTGATCCGGTGTGATGGAGATAAGAATTCATGTATCTCACTATGTGGGTTTTTGATCTTAACTGATGGATTTTCTCCATTTCCCCCGAAATGCTTTTGTATGTGATGAATAAAGGGATTATTGTTCTGGGAATAACATTCTGGCTGTTTTATTGCATACTAGGTCTTGGATTCTAGACGTGATTGTTTAAAACCATGTCATTGTCTGTTTCATTTGAAGTTCTTATTTTATGTACCGTGTTCTGTTAAGCACATGCTCTTGTGTGACGACTTTTTGCGTGCTTCAACTGAGCCTTGTTTTTCTTATATATTCTCTGTTTTACATTTTTGCAGACTGCCACAAAGAATAAGAAAAGTAGTGATCTCAAATATGACATATTTGGATGGATAATTCTTGCTGTTGGCATTGTTGCATGGGTTGGATTTGCAAAGTCACAAATGCCACCCTCCCCACCACCACCGCCCCCTCGATAAGTGACCTGCATCAATTAGCCCTTGAAGGTAGAAACAGCCTTCATGCTTTTGAGTTGAGACATTGGAATGAAAATTGAGAATTTTATGTTTTCTTTACCTTGTTAGTGCTTTCATATCGATTTTCCAGTGGTAAAATTTGTGTATGAGACAATGATTTCCTTTCCTCCAATGTTTAGAAATTTGCCTTGGTCATTTAAAGCACAATTAGTCTATTAACTTGAAAATTTGTTTCACCATTATTGGTTGTTTTGTTTGACTAGAATTATATAAATTTTGAGCTTGTAAGAAAATGGCCTCAATAAAACTGTACGGTAGCAATACTATTCACTTTTTTTTTGTCAAATGAACTCTCATTAAGAAAGAGGAGGGTTAGCACAGCAGGCCGAGGGCCTGAGAACTCATGGGCTAACAAGGGTTCAACAAACAAAGCCCACACCAATGGGCAGCAGAAATCCTAAACAAAATACAAGAATAGAAAAGGATAAACATAAACGGCAGTTGCCTATCGCGACTTGTAGAGGGCCTTAACCAGGTGCAATGTTTTGAGATCAGCGGGCTGTAATGGTTGTTGAATAGTTGTCATAGTCTCTTTCTAGAAAGAAAGATTAAACCCGTCGCGTCGCCAGGTTGGTATATGGAATGAAGACAAAGTAAAAGGGAAGAGCGCTGATTGAAAGCGTGGTTGGTCTTTTCGACGACCCACTGAGGGAGAGGTATGCAACTCGTCGGGGAGAAGCGGAGGGGTTGGGGTTGACGACTGATCCCATTCCTCAGAGAGGTCGACAAACAAGTAGAAAAAAAAAAGAAAAGAGAAATAAAAAAAATTGATTATGCAATAGTCCAAACTAGGGATGGCCAAAATTTTCAACTCCGAACCGGCTCGGATAAAGTGTTGAACCGGGTCGGGTTGGATTCGGGTATATGCTACAAATTTCTTGTCCTGTCCCGGTATATATTTAAATATATATATTTATTATATTTATGAAAATACCACTACATATAAACGCTTTTATGGTTGTTAAGCTAATTTTTTTTTGTGCTTATCGTAAATTTTTTTAAATGTTATTCAAATTTTAACATATCCGATTTTGACGGTCAATGATTCAAGTTTATTCTGTTAAATATATAATTTTTCATTGTGGGTAATTTAAAATTGGTTTTTATTTTATTTTTATATATGTTTAAAGTCTTTTGAAATTATATTTTGTGGGCGTGATGGTAGATTGACCAGATCTAACTTTTATCGTCTGCAGAGATTAAATTTTTTTAATTTTTTGCGTCAGGATTGGGTTTAAGAGTTAGTACATCGGGGCAGGGAAGGACGAGTGAACTAATATTTTAATCTGGGACGGGTCGGGTTTAGGGGGTTTATAAATTGGGTCGAGGCGGCCAAAACCAACTGACATGGTTTTTTAAATAGGATTAATTATCTACATGCTCACTCAATTTTTAGAATTTAATATTTTGATCATAAAAAATTCATTTCAATTTAGTTACACAAAATTTAGGACATTAACGTTTCAATTACTTGAACGTTATCTCACTAAGGAAGCTAATTGTGCATACCACAACCATTTCAATTGTAGTTTATTTCTCACGTTTTGGTCACTCAAAATTTAGCTCAATAACATTGTTGTCATAAAAAATATCTCAAATGACTTTCTTTTTGGGTTATATTTTAGGGTAAAGTTTACAAATAGTTACTGAACTTTGTTAAAAAAATAAAACGGTAACCAAAACTTTCGAAGGTTACAAAATGGCAATTAAACTTTATGTTTTGTAATAAAATGGTAACTCGGATGTTAAGTACTTAACGTGGCTGTTATTAAATTTGTATAATAGCATATTTAATCCTCTATATTTACACATTCAATCAAATTAGTCCTAATTCGAAAAATTTCACTAAATATAACCCTCGTTATTTACACATTCTTTCAATTTGGTCCTTACAACAAAATTCCAAAGTTAGCCATTGGTGCTTAGACACATGTCATCCTACATCTCTTTCACAGAGCCATCTATGACAGTGTTTGGCCGTCATACACCGATTTTAACCTTGTTGACTGCATGAGTGCACCTGCAAGCACATATAATGTTGTAGCTTAAATCTCATTGATGGGGATATCCTCCTAATACAGACCAAAGTTTCTCCCTGCCCCTTTGGTATATGCCTTCTAGTCTACTGCCAGTTACTTATACTGCATATGGAGAGACCTTTCTCTTGTAGTATACACGAGTGTTCTCTTCTCCTGGAGGATACATTCTTGGTTTGGGCAAAATTTCCCATATTTTCTAATCTGCAACATGACCAGCGTATAAAGAATTATTCAATCCTCCTCTCAACGAGCTCGCTTATTCAATTGTAATGCTATCTTGAATTTTACAAGAGAACCCTCTATTTGTGTTCTGCAAATGCCTTGTAAAAATTTCATGGTACAGCATTTGGATGAGGAGAAGATTTTGAATGTGGTGAGTTTGGGAAAAGATGCGGATGGCTTCCATCCACTAAATATGGGGAATCTTTCCATGAGAGGAAGAGAGCCACTGTTTGTGCCCTGCACACCTAAAGGTTGCCTTGAGCTATTGATCCGATCTGTTGTGGAAATAGTGGGAAAGAAGGCAGTAGTGATTGGCAGAAGCAACATTGTAGGATTGCCTATATCGTTGCTACTGCAGGTAAAAATCTATTTTATGCATACATTTGCATTTTTAAATTATGTTTGATAAATATATGAAGAGGAAAAAAGAAGTTGATATGCATTGAGGATAGCATCCGCAGTTACGCTGGTACCTGGAGGAGTTGGACCTATGACAATTGCCATGCTCCTCTGCAACACTCTTGATTCGGCCAAACGGCTGTATGGCTTTACTTTAACCATTAGATCCATGCCAAAAAGTTTTGCATTGTTTTACCAACACTTTTCTTGTCAACCTGTGGCTCTCGGTCCAGATGGTTTTGAATATCCACAAAGTTTTAGCTTGGTTGTATTTTACTGCTTTTTCTCATATTTAAGTGTTAAAAAATTAAGTACTGGATTTAAAGTATAAACTTTGGAATTTTGCTGTAAGGACCAAATTGAAAGAATGAGTAAATAACGAGGGTTAAATTTAGTGAAATTTTTTGAATTGAGACTAAGTTGATTGAATGTGTAAATATAGCGGATTAAATGTGTTATTATACAAAGTTTAATAACAGACATGTTAAGTACTTAACAGCCGAGTTACCATTTTGTTACAAAACATAAAGTTTAATTGTCATTTTGTAACATTTGAAAGTTTGGTTACCGTTTTATTTTTTAAAAAAAGTTCAGTGACCATTTGTAAACTTTACCCTATATTTTAATACACAATCTGTGTAATTTTTTTTACACAATACTTCTTTAAAATCTAATACCTAAAACCCTAACCATGACACCCTCCATTCTAAAGCTTAAACTCTAAACTCTAACCTTAAATCATAAATTCTAAGCCATACAACATAACCTCTAAATTTAACAAACATATGTAAACTTTAGTTCATACAGACTATCTATCAAAGTTTTTCTTTTCTTTTTTACCTCTTCCCATTTTTCCCCTAAATACTATAGGCAATAAATAAGCAATACTATTGTCATTCAATCAAATTTTCTTTTTCTAGATTTTATTGCTGTGATTATTAATAATAAACCAAAAGTTTCAATAAAAATGAAGCAAAAGTAGGATGGATACAAAGAATTTTTAATATACAATTACTCAAATTCTGAGTTAAAACTATAAAATGTGTATAATGTTTTATTTTTATTTAAGTTATCTTTACATAAAAAATAATTTATTAAATGATAAAAATAAAAACGTGTGTTCACATGCAACACAATGTCAAGCAAAACTAGTATATTTGTTGAAAACATTTTACTTATCATAATATATGAGTGTGTAAATATTAGAAGAAAACAATTTATTCATCTAACCGAATATAGTGAAATAAATTAACCGTATTTCTATTTTTTCCTCACTACTTGTAGCGACTAATAAAATTTCGAGATCGCTAAAAAGTACGTAACTCAACTAACTTTCTTTCGCTTTTGGGGAAAAACATTTTAAAAAGGCGGGCAGTTCCTTTAAAACTCGTGTTTTTGAAAATAAAAAATTTAGAGTCGCCACCGGCCACTAAGGTAGGCCGGACACCACAAAACCAGAGATTCGTTAAAAAAGCGGGTTCGGGAGTTGGTTACGTGTGGGGAAGGATTAGCACCCCATCACGCCCAGAAATCGGTACCAAAATATATGTTGCTTCTATTTGATGGAAATTACCGAAATTTAACTTGGATTTAATCAAAATGTTCATGGTTGAAGACAAACTTTAATTAAACGGGCTTTGTCAAATTGGTGAGTTCGAATTGATTAATCATTTAATTGAAATGGGTGACGACACCTCGGACCATAGATTAAACCGTCATCGAATAAGCCCGACTGCCGTGTTAATTTATGGTTCGAACTTCGTTCATCACCTTTATGCACGATGCAAGCAGTTAAACATGATGGTATGACTTGTCAAATTTTAATTCGTTTTAAAATTTACCTTCAGACCGTAAGAATTAATCCAAATATTTGGTCAACATCCAGAGAGGTAGGACTATTACGACACAAATATCGGAATTAATAACTACCTCCTTTTTATGATTTAAGTTAATTAATTACATGCATGCCCATTAAAATATTAGCCGTATGAATGACAGTTAAAATGCATGATAAGGAAGAACTTGAAATTAAACCCTAGGCCCGCTAGAGTCCTAACCTAAAAAGGCCAAAATTATGAAAATTCAATTAGTGATCTAATTATTAACTAGGTTAGTCTAATATTAACCCTAAATTAATTAATTCCTAAAAAAACTAGAAAACTAATAACTTATTTATTGTCTTGAATCATAATACTTGATTCAATTAATTTTAAACTAGTATCCCAATAAGCCAAGGAAACTATCTAAAATTAATCGAATTAATTAATTATGACTTTAAATGAGGCGATCTAAGTGAAATACCAAATTTATCCTAAAAATAATTAAGAGTTGTTCAATCAATTTAATACACTTAATATTTACCCCAATGAGCCAATGGCAAATTTAAATGGATGAAATTGATTCGAACCTATGGTCTAACTAAGGCTCTAACCCTAAATTAATTTAATTAATTTAAAATTATGCCCCAATGATACGAGCACATAATTTTAAATTAAATAAATTAAATCCTAAAACTAACCTAAGATTTACCCTAAAAATCTAAAGGGACTAAAATATCACAAAACCTAATATTATGGCATATATGAACAAATAAATAAAATTAAAGGGCACTAAAATAAAAATAACATTAAGTAAATATGCAATGCAAGGCCAAATTAGGATATATTACAAATCTATAGGCTTAATTAGTAATAAAAAAACAGAAAGGGACCAAGTTGAGCAAATTTAAACACTGTAAATTAAATTTAAAGATTTTTTTAAAAAGGGACAAGGACTAAATGGGTTATTGACCCTTCGAAAAACCGAATTAAACTGAAATTTGGACCAAATTGCCAAGCGGGTGAAAGGTTGAGGGATCCCAGATATAATTTAAGAGGACGGAATGGCTTAAAAGATAATTGAAAAAACACGGAAGGACCACATATGAATTAAACCATTTTTATAATTTCAAACCAGCTTTAATCAAGGGCGAGATTGCAAATCTTGAAAACATTAGGGGGACTTGTAACGTAATTTAAAAAGACGGAAACCCTTCCGCATGTAATTAACACGATGCATAAGGGTTTAAGAAGCTATTAACCCATTTGCAAAGAGGGGCTTAATACAAAAGAGCCATTTTCGGAGAAAAGAGAGTCTTTTAGCCATTTTAGAGATCCAAATAATTTTTTTCCATTTTCAGAAACTTCAAAACCCTCTCAACTCTCTCCCAGGCTCGGATGAATACCGTTGTGTGTTCATTATGGCCGCTGCTAAACCCAGAATCCAGCCGCCATCGGCCATCCCAAGCCTCCTCCGGCCACCGCTCATCGGTGATCGAAAAACCCATAAGTCACCAAAAACACCACTCTTTTTTAAACTAGACCTAGATCTGGGCTTCGATTTCCTAGAAAAAACAACACCTCCCCTAGATCTAGGAAAGCCGAACTTAAAAAGACCCAAAAAGGACAAACGTTTCCAATACCGGCTCACCCCTTTTTAACCAAGGGCTAGGGCTTATTACCGGCGGGAATCTAAACGGCAAACCAAAGGTAAAAAAAATTAAGCTTTTGCTTTTGTTTTTTTTTGCTATTTTTTATGCACATGCATGTAAAGAAGAACTAAGATACCTCAAAGGGGCTCTTTTTTCTATTGCTTTTCGAACCTGTTTCTTACAATGGGTGTGTTCGGTTATATAACTGAGAGTTACATAGGAGAAAAAAGAAAATAAATTCTTGTTACAATTGCTTATGAGATTCGCTGATATCCTCTGGAAATTTGATATTTTTGGTTCGATTTGATTTTGTTGTCTATTGCTAACGCTTGCTCTTTTTTGTTATTGCATGTAATCGTGGTGGAACGAGAAGGAGAGGGACCAGTGTGAGCCTGTGGTTTCGGCAGCTGAGGCGTCAGAAGGAGTTCAGGCATCTGGCGCGTGGAGATCCAAAAGGTCCAGGTGTGTGGCACACGTGCACGTGAAGGAGGGGGAAAGCTGCGCGGGGGCGCGTGACCACTTTGGAAGCTTCAATCTTGGGCCATCATATCTATCCCAGATCTAACGGCTAAGAGCTAGCTGCACAGACAAAAAGGATAGTACATTGGGGTTTTTAGTGTTGGGCTCAAAACGGGCCAAAGTGTAATTTATTATATATATTTTGGGATTTGGATTTTATGTAATATGGTCTGTTTAATTAAAACTTTGGGCTTTAAATATTTATTTGGGCTTTTATTTATTTATTATTATTATTTTTAATCTATTTTTGTATTTTAGTTTAATAATATTATTATAAATATATAATAACATAATATATTATAATAATAACTAAAATAATATAATATAATTCAAATTAAGGCAGAAACCTAATAATATTTTTGAGTTTCGTAATGTAAAATGACATAATAAATATAGTATAATAATACTAATGATATTTTGTTTTTTGCCATGACAATAATTATACTAAGTAATGCAAAATAATAGCCAAAGCCCATTATTCACAAAAATAAAAAACAGGTTAATACCCCGGATAAAATTAGTGATTATAGCTGCCCTTCTTTGCTTATCCTTGTAGAACAATAATAAAGCAAAGACCATAAGCAATAATTTATCCTATTTTCCTGTTAGACTATTTGCTCATTTGAAACGGTAGTGAACAAACCAAGATAACTTGCTTTCTCAAAGTGGCGAAAACAAGATGGCATATCCTTCCGAAGTGGTAGAGGACAGACCAAATAACTTGCTTTCCTGAAGTGGAGAAAATAGAATGGCATATCCTTCCAGAGTGGCAAAGGATAGGCCAAATAACTTGCTTTCCCGAAGTAGCAAAAGCAAAATGGGTAGCACTGGCTAGTTTTCTCGAAGTGGCAATGGACCAACCAGAACTTTGAACGACTCGTTCCTCCGAAGCGACAGTGAACAAATTCGAATAACTTGCTTTCCCGAAGTGGTGAAAACATACTGACATATCCTTCCGAAGTCGCAACAGACAAACCAGATAACTTGTTTTCCCAGAGTGGCAAAGGACAAACCAGATAACTTGTTTTCCCGAAGTGGTGAAAACGTAATGGCATATCCTTTCGAAGTGGCAAAGGACAGACCATATAGCTTGCTTTCCCAGAGTGGTGAAAACAGAATGGTATATCCTTCCGGAGTTGCAAAGGGCAGGCCAGATAACTATTCTCCAAATAAAGGTGACCATTCCCCATGAACTTGGGCGGATAGGCTTTTTGACTTTCTTGTCTAAAAATTCTTGAGCTATGGGCATTTGCCTCATTTGCTTTTGAAATCACGATATTGTGAGTCTGAAATTCCCCGCTTGCAGTCTTTTTCATATCGCAACTTCGTTGTTTACTCGTCCTTTTGAAAAAGTACATGGTCTAACAATTAAATGCCTATAACAGACGAATAGAATGAGTTAGCATGCCCCTATCTTAGGGGATGCCTAACTATTCATGATGCATGACAAATGTAATCAATGCTCGAATACTTTCTTTCTTGGCTTCTTGTTTTGTCTTTCTTTCTCCTTCTTGTCTTGGAACATTTGCTGTCACTTCTTGTGTCCGGACTCAGTTCCCGTTTGACCCTTATATTCTCCAAAACTTTGCTCTAAAGCGCTCTTTTGAGTTTTCACTTTAGAGATTTTTTCTTTTCAAAGCGTCATTTCGGGTTTTCACTCTAATTAATATTTTTGTTCTTTTACTCTTTTTTTCTTTTTTCTTTCCTTTTTTCTTTTTTTGGCACCCTTTCAGGTTTTCACCACTGGTTCTTCCATCTTGGACTTCAATACGGTGGGTACTCGTAATATTCTTGGCAAATCTTGTCAACTTTGCATACCATGTCCTTTAGCCTTGACTTTGGCAGACTCATTCCTAACGGAATCGATTTCTATCTTGGAACAACCTGCACTTAAAGGGTTAAATCATAGTAATGCCAAGAAATCCTTTGTTTTTCAATAATCTATGTCAATCTATTTGGAGGATGCTCATGAAATAAACAATGGAATGGAGGAAATGAAATATTTATTTATTAATATAGAAGATGTTGGAACAATTTGAAAGTCATGGCAAACATGAGAAAAAGGAAATGATATAAGTAATATAGGGTGCAATATTCTCAAACATCGACTGTATGAATGATGCAAGAGCCCATCGATCGTGGTAGATCTCTCACTGCCTGTTCTAGACTGAAATTTCTGATAATCCAAAAGGAGTTCCACCACGGGGTACTTGAACTGTAACATGGCCCATCAGTTAGATGCCAAAACTCATATGAACCGTTCTTTTTGGATTTTCAATTCAGATCATCCTTTGGTTTCAAGATGCTCGTTTCTGAGTTTCCATCTTGAAACCTTATTTTTTTTACATAGGGCGCCCTTTCGGGTTTTCACCACATGCGTTTCATTTTGCGAAGCGCCCTTTTGGGGTTTCACTCTGCTTTTTCTTTCTTTCTTTCTCAAGCGTAATACTTCTTGATGGAGTCTAAATTTACGGGGTTACTCAACTCTTTCCCATCCATCTCTACCAAAATTAATGCTCCCCTAGAGAAGGCATTCTTAACAACATAAGGTCCTTCCCAATTCGGCATCCATTTTCCCTGAAAGTCTTTTTGGATTGGAAAAATCTTTTTGAGCACCAAGTCCCCCTCTTGGAACTCTCTCGGGCGAACTTTCTTGTTGTAGGCACGCATAATCCTCTTTTGATACATTTAACGATGACATATGATCCTTAATCTTTTCTCATCAATGAGGTTCAACTGATCAATCCTTTCTTGCATCCATTCAGCATCATCTAACTTTGTCTCATTCAGAATTCTCAGTAATAGGATTTCCACTTCAATAGGCAGTATCGCCTCTGTGCCATAAACCAAAGAATATGGCGTTGCCCCTGTCGAGTTCCTTACAAATGTCCAGTAAGTGAACAGTGCAAACGACAACTTCTCATGCCAATCCTTGAAAGTATCGGTAGTCTTGGTTATGATCTTCTTGATATTCTTATTTGCTGCTTCAATTGCCCCATTCATTTTGGGACGATAAGTGGAAGAATTGTGGTGCACAATCTTAAATTGTTCATACTGTTCACATACTTTAGTCATCATCTTGTTTTTTAGATTGGAAGCATTATCGGTGATGATTCTTTTTAGAAAATCATAACGACAGATAATCTCCTTCTTTAAGAATTTACATACGGTTTCTCTTGTGATGCTAGCATAAGAGGCGGCTTCCACCTATTTGGTAAAGTAATCGATGGCCACTAAGATGAAACGGTGTCCATTAGAAGCCTCTGGGTGTATTTGACTGATAATGTCCATGCCCCAAGTAGCAAAAGGCCATGGTGAGTTCATAGTGTGAAGTGGTACCGGCGGAGCATGTATCATGTCGGCGTAGATCTGGCATTTGTGACATTTTTTGCATATTTAATGCAATTTCCCTCCATGGTAGACCATAAATATCCATATCTCATGATCTTTCTAGCCATTGAAAAACCATTAGAGTGGGTACCGCACAAGCCATCATGTACCTCGGCTAAGATGGTTTCAGCCTCTCGAGCATTGATGCATCTTAACAAAATCTGATCCTTACTTCTCTTGTACATCTCCGTCAAGGACATAGCCCAAAGCTCCTAATGGTTCTCTTATCATTATCATTGGCATCCTTTGGGTAAACCTGGAACTTGATGTATTGTAGGATATCGTAATACCATGGGTTGCCATCTTCCTCTAAATTATAACAGTGAGCCGGTACCTCAAAAATCTACATCTCAATCGGCTTCATTTCAGTAGTCGGGCTTGCCTCAAACATGGCGGCCAGAGTCGCTACGGTGTCAGCCATATGATTATCTTCCCTTGGTAGATAAGCGAAGCTGATTTCTTTAAAAATTTTAACCAACTCCTGGATCAAATCATAGTATTTGATTAATTTCTGATCTCTCGTCTCCCATTCTTTTCGAAGCTGGTAGATCACCAAAGATGAATCCTCGAAGACCTGAAGTACCTTGATCTTTCTGTCTATGGCTGCCCGAAGTCCCATGACGTAAGCCTCATACTCGGCTATGTTGTTAGTACAAAAGAATTCCAACCAATTGGTAAAAGGGTAATAAACCTCGTCGGGAGAAATTAATACTACACCTATCCTGTGGCCTAAGGAGTTACATGCCCCATCGAAATAGAGCTTCCAAAATTCGTTGGTAGGCCTCTCCTCCGCTAGAGTACCAATCAAGTCTTCATCCAGAAAACTAAAATCTAGAGGCTCATAGTCATCTAAGGTGCGGCTTGCCAAAAGATCTACTACCACACTTTCTTTTACTGTTTTTTGGCTCACGTTCAAACTCATATAACAACATTTGCCAACGGGCCATTCTTCTGGTTAGTGCTGGTGCCTCCATCAGAAATTTCAGTGGATCTATTCGAGAAATCAAACAAGTAGTATGATACAACATGTACTGTTCGAGTCTCATAGTAGCCCATACTAGGACACAATACAGCTTTTGGATCAATGGGTACCACGATTCACATTTGGTGAACTTCTTACTCAAATAATAAATGGCTTTTTCTTTCTTGCCCATCTCATCATGCTGCCCTAACACACATCCCATCGAATTATCAAGTACCGTTAAGTACAGAATTAACGGCCTGTCCGGTACTGGTGGTACTAAGATTGGGGCATTGGTTAAATACTTCTTAATCTTTTCTAAGGCCTCTTGGCAATCTTCATCCCATCTTCTCGGGTCATTCTTTCGGAGTAATCTGAAGACAAGATCACACTTGTCTGTTAATTAGGAGATGAACCAAGAAATGTAATTGAGCCTGCTTAAGAATCCTCAAACCTCCTACTGAGTTTGAGGTGGCGGCATGTCTTGAATTGCTTTCACTTTGTCTGGGTCGATTTTAATCCCCTTTCGACTAATCACAAAACCTAAAAGTTTTCCGGATGTGACTGCAAATGTACACTTGGACGGGTTGAGATTCAACTGATATTTTCTTAGCCTTTGAAACAGCTTCCTCGAATTCTCGATATGTTCTTCGGTTCAGGACTTGGATATCATGTCATCCACATATACTTCAATCTCCTTGTGCATCAAGTCGTGAAACAAGGTGACCATGACCCTTTGATAAGTTACCCCAACATTTTTCAATCCGAAAGGCATGACTTTATAGAAAAATGTGCCCTACAGAGTTACAAAGGTAGTCTTTTCCATGTCCTCGGGGTACATTTTAATTTGATTATACCCTAAAAAGCCATCCATGAAAGAAAACCAAGAATGCCCCGCAGTGTTGTCCACTAGGGTATCAATGTGAGGCAGGGGAAAATTGTTCTTAGGACTTGCCCTATTGAGGTCCCTATAGTCTACGCACATACGTACTTTTCTGCCCTTCTTGGGACTATGTTGGCTACCCACTATGGGTATTTGGCAACCTTCAAAAATCTATCTCAAACTGTTTCTTTACTTTCTCCATAACCTTTAACAGCATATTCGGTCTCATTCTTCAGAGCTTTTGCTGGTCTGGCTTTATTGGGATTTTGTGTACTACAATATCCGTGTCTAGACCCGGCATATCCTGATATATCCATGCAAACACATCTTTGAATTCTGAAAGTAATTCCACCAACTCTTGTCTCACCTTCAGTGATAGAGTGGTACCAATCTTCATTTCTTTCTTTTCCTCTTCGGCTCCCAAATTCACAATTTCTAGTTCTTCTTGGTTGGGAAAAATCTGTTTCTCTTCACTAGCCATCAATCTTAGCAATTCATCCGGGACCTCATATTCCTCTTTATCACCCCCTTTATCTATTTCAGTCGAGCATGAGGGTTGTTCAAAATCTATCCCGGGATTAGACCCAGAATCATTCATATAATTAATATTCGGGGACCTGCACGAGTTTAAAAGTATGTATTGGGAATAAAAATAGCTTATAAATGAATAAATAAATAGGTAATAAAAGAATAAGTGATGAATGAATGAATAATGAATGAAATGAGTGTTATGTTTGCAATTTGAGAAACATAGGAAACATCATTTTCTTTGAAAATAAAAACAGATTGACATAATAGCCATTTTACAAAGGATTCATATTACTCTCGGGCCAAAAACAATAGGGTGATTCCGGACATTACTCTGATTTAAACCTAAAAGCTATGGGCAGATCCATGTTGGTCCAATTGCTAAGCTCTTCGCCCGGGAGGCATAGGCGGATCTTATCCAAAGGCTGAACAATCTTGCCACCTTCATAGATTACATTCACATCCATTCACTCCACAGCTTCACATATTAATTCTTCATTGAGGATTCTTTCATTCTCTTGATTAGCTTCTTGGACCTTGAGTCCAAGATTCACGACTCCGCCGGACACAGAACAACTTGTTTCATATCTGTATAAGTGATTAGAGCCCACGAAATCTCCTATCCTCTAAGTCGAGCCTTTCGTTGTTCTTATCTTCTCTTCCATTCTTGTTTCTTTTACAGAAAGTTAGGCTTATGTCCAAGCCTAAAACGGTCATACTTGTGGATAATGCTTCTGGGTCGCAGACGTCCTTGTAGGCTCTTTCCCAAACCTCTTTCTCTTTTCACCCCCTCTTCCTAGTGCTTCTGTCACCACCATCTTAGTGCAATTTGACAATCTCGGGCATGAGATCCTGTTCCCCTGAGAAACAAAGGTGGCATTGACGAATTCCAAAGCCCTGAAGGCACATTCCAAAGCCTCATCATAAGTAGGAATGTATGGAGCGTCTGAAGTTACCGAAGCCACAACATCTTGCTCGGCATGGACTGTTACTATTTTTTCTTTAATGATGAACTTCAATTTCTGGTGCAAGAAAGATGGAAAAGCTCCAGCAGAATGGATCCACGGTCTCCCTAATAGACACTTGTAGGATGGCCGAATATCCATGACCACAAAATCCACAGTGTATTCAGTTGGACATATGAGCAGGGGTACTTCAATTTTCCCAACCACCTCTCTTTGGGTCCCGTTGAATGGACGCACAGCATTTTGGCAGGGTTTCATATGCGAGCTGTAGATCGGTAGGCATTGCAGAGTAGCTAAGGGCATAACATTCAGGGTAGAGCCATTATCGAGGAGTACTCCCGATAGTATGTGACCTTTGCAATGGGTGGTAACGTTTAGGGCCTTGTTAGACCCCCTTCATTATTCTGGTATCTTATCATCGCTAAAGTTGATATGATTACAGTCAGTAATATATCCAACGATCTGGTCAAGGTTATCAACCGAAATATTACTCTAGACAAAAGTTTGATTTAATACTTTCAAAAGGGCCTCATGATGCTTTTCTGAGTTCAACAGTAGATCAAGCACTGAAATTCGGCCGACTGTTTCCTGAGTTGGTCTACCACACTGTATTCTCTGTGTTTTAAGAACCTCAAAAATTCCTGAGCTTGAGCCTCAGTTACTAGCTCATTGAGTTACGGGGGTGGCTCTTCCCCAAATATCTTCATAGGTTCAGGTTCAGTTGCCTTGCCTTTTCCTTTCATCTCTTCTACTGCCCTTGGAGCTTCAGGAGCATAGCATTGACTGTTCCTCGTAAAATGCCCCACATCATTTATCTCCACGGTTTTTGGTTTCGCAGGCTCTCCTTCGGCAGGCTTCATCTCCTCAAATGGTTTCTTCCCTTCTTGTAAACTGGAACTTCCTTGTATTGAGACATTGGCGGTGTAGTTCCATGAAATCATCTGGGTGTCTTTAAAGGGAAAGGATGTCGTGGCTGAGATTATAATTTTAAGGGCTATCATGGAACTTTCTTCTCGTGGTGCATTCTCTTGACTTGGTTTGAGGCCAATGACGAATGACCCTTTTTTCACTGTATCTGGCATCTAGAGTATCCAACGCGCAAACTTCAGACTCGCTACTCCTTTCTTCTTCCCCAAATAATTCAATCACTTTGCTATCCATCAACTTCTGAACTATTTGGCGGAACTCCTCGCAATCTTGGATCTGATGATCCCTCGACTGATGGTATTCGCAATAGGGGCCACAACCCTTTTTCATAATTACCATTCCACAATCGATGAGACAAGCCATACATAGTTTCTGAAAGACCTATCTCATGAGGGACCTAACTTCTGACACGCTAGCTTTAACCTTTCTTTCATATTCTTCCTCAATAGCATTTACGCCTTGACCACCATGATTTGGAAAAGGGTTACTGGCGGTACTTGGCTCCCCTAGCTGTAGCACTCCAGTCTTGATCAATTTCTAAACAAACTTTTTAAATGATACACAGTTCTCAATAATATGGTCTGGGACGTTGGCATGGTATTCGCAGTGGGCCTTAGGGTCATACCTGGCAGGATAAGGGGGGTTGTAAGGAGTAACATGCTGAGGCCGTACCAAATCTGCTTTGTACGGTTGTGAGTAGAGTTCTTTGTAAGTAATTGGTAGTGGGGTGAAGGAGTTTTTCTTCTTGGGTCCTCGATCTTCCCTTCTATTAAAATTTCGAGGGTTTGAAGCTTGAGGCTGAGATATAGTGAAGTTCTTAATGGCCTCGTAAGTATTTGTAGTGTTCACTTCATGGTCTTTCCTCTTGAATTGCTTACACGACGGTTCCCATCCGTCGATTCTTTCACTTTTTATGGACGCATCATACCCTCGCCGGTCATTACCATATTAGCAAAATTACTAATAGGGTTATTGATCAAACGATCATAGAGCGTTCCTTTTAATGTATCAATGAACATAGGGGCAATCTCGTTTTCTCGGAGAGGGGGCTGAACTTGAGCAACCACATCGCGCCACCTTTGGGCGTACTCTCGAAAGCTTTCATTTCTTTTTTGTTCCATTCCTTGCAACAAAAGTCTATTAGGGACCATATCCGTCATGTGCTTATACTGATCCGTGAAAGCCTTTGCCAGATCTTTCCACGATTTAATCTGAGCTCGTGTAAGCTGATTGTACCATCTTGTAGCGGATCCCACCAAACTATCTTAAAAACAGTGTATCAATAGCTTCTCATTGCTGGTATAGCCAGCTATATTGCTACAAAACATCATTATATGGGCCGTTGGGCAAGATGTTCCTTCAAACTTCTCAAAATCTAGGGTTTTAAACTTATATGGGATCTCTATATCAGGGACCAATCTGAGATCTTTAGCGTTCAAACCATAAAAACCGTCCTCGTCTTCCTTCACCTGAAATTTCTCTTCGAGGTCTTTCTAGTCTCTTCTAGCTGCTTGGAGAATTTCGCCTTCACTTGGTTCAACTTCTCAAGTTCATCAAAGTCCATAATGCTATCTCCAATATGTTCGACATTTGCAAATGTCATGGCCGGCTGAGGTGGAGCAGAAGCACCGACTTGATGGGACGAAGATACCCCTTGAGGGGGATTTGGTGTAGGATTAATAAAGAGAGGGTTAAAGATTGTGGAATATGTGGAATCTCCCAGGTTATGAGTAGGGTTCACAACTACACCCTTTCCTTTTACGTCTTCCCCTTGACAGTTTTGCAACATTTGAGATATTTCCTTCATCATGTCTTGCTGAGATTTGATGAAGGTATCTCTTAACTCTTGTTGCGTTCTCACCAACTAGCTTCTAAGATCAGCTTCTAGCTTAGCAAAGCTCTCTTACATTTTTTCTAGATTGAAGGCGTGTGCGGTATGGATGTGGAATGATTGCAATTAACAAAATAAAAATGCTCTGAAATAAGAGATCTTTTAATAAGTTTAGATGGCTTTAATAAAATATACAAATAAATGTGCCATGCATGAATGCAAAGAAAAACACTGATTCTGACAAATATCATCATTAAACGATTGTCGTCGATGAAAACGTTGTTCCATTACAATGCAAACTAAATAGGCCACGTAAGCCAAAGGTAGATCTATCTCTAACTCTTCTTGCCTCGTTAGCTCCTACAAGAGGTGTGCTATCTTTCCTGCTCCAGCATTCTCTTGCTCAAATAGGCCATGTGCAAAACACCACAAAACACTACCTTTCCCATTAAAAACATTAAAGTATATAATAATTAAGGCAGTGTAACTCTCTAACTACATGCAAACTATATACAAATTGCTCATAAATGCAACTAAATGAGCTTAAACACATGCAAAAGATAAGCTAAAGCGGTATGCAAAATATGTTATTTACACACTTGTCAAATACCCCCAAACTTGAATTGTTGTTTGTCCTCAAGCAATGCAAACTAGACTAAACTAAAAACAAAAACATAAACATAAACAACCCATAGTTTCCAAGGTTTCAACTAAGCTATGATGGCAAAATTCCAAGACATGCTGCAACAGTAATTCATTCCTCAACTATTTTAATGAAATGCAATGCATTAGAGCTCACAGTTTTGTTCTAAGGATCAATTCTACTGTAGGTGCAGTGGGAGCTATGTCGCATGCATTCATCACTTAATGGCCTTAGAAAAATTTAAGGATTGCTCTATATTGTTGCCTTAGCATTTTCTTTTTCTTTTAAGCACAATATTGTACTCCTTTTATTCTTTTTAAGTTTAAAAACTATATCACCAGGGCTTCAGCTTATCACGACTACTCTTCAGACCTGAAGATGGAGTAGAGAAAAAGCCCACCCCTGATCCCTACGAGCAAAGCCATCCTGTGAAGACTTTCATTCACTCTTATTCCAGTACTACCATTCATACCAGGGAAAGTTAAATGGTGCAAACGCAACTCACCTAGTGTACTAAGGTAGCAAGATGCGTGGAAGAGTTTCCCTCAATAGTTTTGCCTATGACATCAAGTTTTTAAATTAATTTTCATGATTTTCTCAAATTTTTAGGTAGTTTAATTAAGTCATTTATTGCTACATTGAGCATTCAGTTTATTCACATTAATTATGCTTTGGCATTAGAGAGTCGACCTAGAATTTCCCGAAGGTTTCTTAAGCTTTTTAGAAGGCATGCAAACGTGTGAAATAAAAGCTACAACAGTTTCAACACTAAGTTCAAAACACGAAAGCTCTTAACACATTGCAAAACATTAAGCATATATTAATCATAGGAAATAATGATCAACGCAGCAACAATTTCAGAATCAATGTAATCATAGTAAAGGGAACCATCAAAATAGATTAGGCTATTTATATGCTAATTTTTTAAAATTTTACCTAAATTTAACCTAATATATACATGGGATAGTACTCCCCAAACTTGAGAAGAGAATTGTCCCCAATGCAAAATGGAAACAAGATAAACAAACAAAAAGAAAATATGCAATGTAGTATAAAAATTAAAAATAAAAAATAAAAAATAAAAAAGAAAAAAAAACTAACCTAGGGAGTTACTGGGAGAAGATTCCTAGATGAAGATGCCCTTTCCTTTGTCCCGGGAGGACTTTGTCTCCTTGGTAGGGCGAGAAGAGGCACCAACATTAGTATCTGACCTCCTTCTTCATTGGTGTTGTGTGGTGGGTGATGGTGCAGCTGCAGCAATAACAGAGAAAAGTTGGGGTGGCATTGAGGGGGACTCTACTAGGGAGTTCATAAGTAACTTTCTAAATAAAGATTGTACAACTAAATCCCTCTATTGAACATACAAGAAGTATGGCTAGAGGAGGGTAGCGATGATTTTTTTATAGAGGGGTTGGCGCGTGAAGGTGCTAGTCGGGAAAAGCCTTTTAGTTCCTCCACTTGAAAGGAAAACAGTCCAGGGGTGCTTCAAGAATAGTGTCCCCTCCCATTTTCTTACCCCAAACTTCTTGCAAAAGGCCATGATTAGGTTCAAAAAAATTAAATCCTGGCCGCTCGTCACAACCTTTTCAACGATGGCGGCATGGATTAGCTATGTAGGTTGTAGGTCACACTATAGAGCCTAAAAGTAACATTCATCAAAGAGAAAAGGTTTCTCTATTTTGAGTGGGCAAAAGGTGATTATTGATAATATGAGCCCAAAATCTCAAATTCGACTGCAAGTGTCGCTAGTGTGCCATTCTTGTGTGAGCTCTGTCCCCAGCCTATTTGGTTTTAGGTACACAGAGTTCAAGAAAGAGCATTGAATATGTACTTTCAGTGGCTGAACTAAAGAAAGAAAAATGGGTGTCTTGTTGGCTGGAGAACTAAAAATGGGTATCAATCACAACCGTAGAGAAATCTACCAACTTCCCTCGAACGTGTACCAATTTTTCGGTAAGGTTCCCGATGTGGGTGTAAAACTCCTATACCAATGAGATATTGATGTTAACGGGCTGTTGAATAAAGTTCCTTCAATCCTGTGTACGAATAACATGTAGCATGTCTACATCGAACAAGAGCATATAGGGAGGAGTGAATTCCAACCCTTCTTCTTCGATAACTTTCTGCTGGCATATAAGTTCATACCTTGGCCAAAATGGGCTAGAGAGGAGTTGATCTGTGAACTATTTTTGTAGAGGACGGGCAGTAGGCGTGTTGGTGGGGCTATCCGAATCTGACTTAGTGGAAATAGAGTTCGAGGAGGAAGAGTTGTGCGCCATTATTATCGATGGTCGATTGAGGGCGATATTTTAGAGGAAGCATAAATGTTTGTTTAAGAAAAGAAATCTGATTGTTTGAGAGCAAGTGCTGCCTCTCCACTTGGTTTGGTGATAAAATGGGGAAAAGGTTAAGTTGTGTAAGGTGAAGAGCCGGTGATATTATGGGGAGTCAATTAGCCTTTAATGTTGATTATCCCTTGAATGGAGATATAGGGAGGTAACATCGTGTAGAATACGTTAATGATGTTTTCCGTTCATGGGGAAGTAGTAATGGCAGAAGTTGGAGAGAGATTACAGGTAATGTTAAGGACGGGAAGAGATTGTATTAAATATTCAATATTCTCCCTCTTTTTTCGTACGTGGTCGTCAACCTGTTCTTGTGCAAGTATAACTCTATTTAATCAGAAGTCTTTGTCCATCCAAGATTCTCGGTAGTCTGTCTGCTTAGTCTTGTGCGTTGACAACTGCCAAAAATAAACAAAACACATTAAATAAAATCTAATCCTAAAAGGAAACAAAAAGAAAAATAAAACTGCATAAAATTAAAATGGAAAAAATTAAAATGCTGAAAATTAAAAAAGCATATAAATAAAAGGATAGATATCTAATTTAGAGCAACTATACTCGTCGGTGTAGTATAGTCGTGAGTATACCTGCATATTACGTGGGTGACCCAAGTTCAATCCCCTACAACGCCGAAAAAAGCTTGATGTTTACGAAATAGATATGCATTTTAGAGCAAGTATACTCATCAATCAAGTAATAAAGTGATTAAGTAGAGTGTTAAATCCACAAGGATTGGATCAATAAATACGAAGTTATCGTACTTAAGAATGGTTGAGAAAATATTGGTTTGATGGTGACTTGTCAAAAATAAGCACAAATAAAGTAAAGTAGCTATGATTAAGACAAATAGATAATGCGGCAAATATTTAGATAATTATGGAAGCTGAGTTTATTACCTAGGAATTATGCTTGATTACTTATTTCGATACTACAAAAGATACAATACA
The DNA here is from genome assembly GCA_019671005.1 of Hibiscus mutabilis. Taxonomy (NCBI): domain Eukaryota; kingdom Viridiplantae; phylum Streptophyta; class Magnoliopsida; order Malvales; family Malvaceae; genus Hibiscus; species Hibiscus mutabilis. The sequence continues at coordinate 31,390,285 of CM033728.1, forward strand.
TGTATGCGTTAACCATTAGGATCTTTATCTATTCGATAGGATTTTCTAATGAACTTCTGACTCTCTCGATGCCTAGAAGTTAATAATAATGAAGCTAAGGTAATACATGTTTACGTGAACCCTAACAACTTTATTATCTATTCAATTTTTCCTTAGTAGTTGCTGAAAACTTAAACTTATGTCTAATCCAGATTAAGACTAAGTTAACAGCTTAACCCTATTATTCACGTTTGTTTAACCTAACTCTCTCGATATTAAGCCATATATCAATAGTTAATAGGCCTCTCTCGATAGATCTTACAAGAACTATGCATAAAGAACGATGAATATAATAGATAAAGTTAAAGAACTATAACATTAAAATAGAGTATTCAAAACATAAAATCCTATAAAGCAATAAACCCAACTAAAGTATTTAGCTTATGTCTGAGCCTAAAACATCCATAATCAAAACAATTAAAAACATAACAATTTATCAAGCAAGGGATAGAAAAGGGTCAAGTGTCCTTGAAGATCTCCTCCAAGCTTTCTAATTGTTGCTGCAGGTCCCGCACTCATTCAGCCTCTCTCGATGGCTTCCGTTGTGTAGAGACTCCTCTAGAACTTCAACTCCCGTGGTCCTTTGATAATTGAAGACTAAGGGATACTATATGTGATCGAGCTTCTTTTAATCGTAGCCCAAGTCTCCTTTATATAAGCGAGAAAGCTAGGGTTTCATAAACCTAAAACATGCGCAGCCTCCTTTATGAAGATCTTGCTTTCCCTCTATCTTTAATGAGATCCAAAGCTAAGGAGAGTATGTAATCCAAAGGTAGATCTATCTCCTACTCTTCTTGCCTCATCAACTCCTATGAGAGGTGTGCTATCTTTCCTGCTCCAACATTCTCTCGCTCCAATAGGTCGTGATCAAAACACCACAAAACACCACCTTTCTCATTAAAGCACCAAAGCATATAACAATTAAGCGCAGACACTGTAACTCCCTAACTACATGCAAACTATATGCAAACTACTCATAAATGCAACTAAATAAGCTTCAACACATGCAAAAGCTAAGCTAAAAGGGTATGTAAAATAGGTTATTTACATACTCGTCAAAGGCCGTACCGGTACGTATAGGTCCGTACCGGTACTCACTGACCATTATGAATTCTAGTGTTAAAAGGCTCGTACCAGTACGCATAGGACGTACCGATACTCAGTGACCAAAATTATCTATTTGAGTAACAAAATACTTAGAAAATATTTTGTTTTGAAAAGTTAAACTTATACAAAATATTTTCTTCAAAATCAGTTAAGTTTGTTCGAATGCTTGTCCATAGTGAGTAATTTCAAATGCCTTAAAAATTATTTCTTTGCATAATAGCCCTTGTTATATCGAAATAAAAACATAGGTTTAACAGATTTAAACATGAATCATGAAACAACTAAACAATATTGTCAATGAAATTATTTTTATGATGATGGAAATTCTATTTTTGAGCTTATGTATGTTGCTACTAATTTTGATTCATATGATCAAGTATGAACAAGTAGAAAGTAAATTGGGCTTGAATATCGTCAACCGAATCGCCATGAGGGGTGAATTGGCTTGAAAGGAATTTTAGTGGAAGTATTGAAATTTAAAAATTGGACACAAGGATTTACAGTGGTTTGACTTTCTAACCAAAGTCTACATCCACTATCTTAGCTTCCCACTAAGGATTTTCCCAAATTCACTATTGAATTTCTTTCTTTTTCAAGGATCAATAGTAACCTTTACACTCCCTTAAAGTTTATACCACAAAGCTTTGAGCAACACTCTTGTAACGACCCAAATTTTTGAGTCAACAATGGACGTTGACTCGAGTCTTGGATTGACACATTAAGTTAGATGTTCAGAGCTTATCGGTCTGAGATGTTGGGCCTTATCATTGGGCTTGTATGAGCCTTTTTGGGCTTGTCATGTGTTGTTGGGCTTGCTTGGTGGTTTTGGGTTTGGCTTAGGATGGGTTTTGAGGAGGGCTATTATGGTAAAACCAAATTGGAAGATAAAGGCCGAGGAAGCCTTAATTTTCTATAGGGAAAAGAACAAGGGTGATACCACTTTGTCTCTACCTTCATACCATCTCTCTCTTTTTTCTTTCTTCTTGGTGAGTGCTTGAGTTTATGCAAAATCCTTGTTGTTTAAGTGGGAATCTAGGATTGTGGGTTGAGGAGAAGTTGTTCATCACCCCAATATCTATCTTTCAAGGTAAATATCTTTAGAGTTGGCAGAGGTTGAGTTTGAAGCTTGGTCCAAGAAGAAAAGAGAAAGAAGCTGGTTGCTGTCTTATTCCAAGATTTGCTTGCCTAAGCTCAGTACATTTCTGATTCCTTCATTTCATGAGGATCCTAAAATGATTGCTTTGTGTGATTTATGTTTTTGGGTTCCAAAGTTAAGATTTACAAGCTTTAAACCCCTTTAACGGTAAATCAAAAACTAAGTGCTGCTAAGGTGTAAAATTGGTAGCAAACCACCTAATATACTCTAAATAATACGTAAGAACGTTTTTGGGATTAACCATTTAGGTTATTGGCTGAGATTGTAAAATACTAAGCTTTAGGTTTTGAAATCTGGGCTCGCGTACCGGTACAGGGTGGCCCGTATTGATACCTCTTTTTATGAAAGAGGGGCATTTTGTTAGAGGCATACATGTACAACATGTCGCGTATTGGTACCTTATGCTTGTTAGGAATTCCAGTAACATTTTCATATACCGGTATGCTAGGGGGCATATCGGTACCACTGTTAATTGCGTAGGGGAGGCTCTCGTGTACCGATAAGCATTTAGGGGAGTACCGGTACGGTTATAGGATCGGTAGTAGGTGGTTCACATGGGTACCGATACAATGGTGGCATATCAGTATGGGGTGAAGGCCAAGTTCTTTCAAACCTAATTTGAGTATCGATACTCGGGTAAGAGTACCTGTACCTAGAGGGGTGCACCGATACCCAATTAGGAGTATTGATACTCGTAGGGTAATCTACCCAATAATTTTGAGGTTGCGTTTGGGGGTTCTATAACTCAAGGAAAAGAGCCCAATGGGTCCCTTAAGGTATAAAATGAATTTTAAAATTGAGAAATTAGGGTTTGTAACCCATATGTGAAATAAAAGGGCTAATGGCTTGGTAATAATTGGGCGAGTTGCTTGTACTAGTAATCTATAGGGATCCGTAGTAGATCGGTTGATGTTGTGTGGAAATTTGGGATCCTTTGTTGTGCACTGAAGGGACGCTCCTATAGGCTAGTTGCAGTAAATATTGAGATAATATAATGAGAATATTGTGTATGGGCAAGAAAGATATAGATTAATTATTGTAACAAATAAAATATGCCTTGGGGAATTCGTAATGGTTGGCTTGATGCCTCTTATCTCTTGGTGAGATGTATGGATGCTCGGGGAGCATATGTTATCTTATGTGTCTTGGTCAGGAATCCAGATGTCCTAGAGTCAATGCAAGGGCACTTATTTAAGGGGATGTGTACTTCGAGTGGTGTGATTGAGTACATCTGACATATCCACAGGCTATGTGTTCTGGATGCGGTTAGAAACCTATCTTTGGGCTATGTGATTAGGATAATGAAACTAACTCAGTGGGCTGTGTGAGCTCGAGTAACTCGATGGGCTATGTGAACTCGAGTAACTCGATGGGCTATGTGAACTCAGGTAAAGACTGCTTGTGACTATTGTGATCCAAGTATGTCTAAGACATATATGTGGCTATGGTAATTCAGATATGGTCCAATAACCTGACTGCTATATAATCATGGGTAACCCAACGGCTGTGTGAGCACTAGTAATGTATGGCTTCGTTGGCCATTATCTAGGGAATGTATGTTATTTAAGTCACTGTATGGATAATTGATGTTGGCTGTTTTACCCTTGGGCTATGTGATCAGGGTATAGAATGCTTAACTCGACAGGCTGTGTGAGCTCGAGTAACTTGATGGGCTGTGTGAGCTCGAGTATGGTAGGCCTGGGATGGTATGTGAATCTTCTTATATTTTAATAGTGTCTTGAGACATGGTTGTGATCTCTAGCTAGGGTAGGCTAGACGATGATCCTTAGTGTTGAGAATCCTTTCTGTACACTCTTAATTATATTATCATGTATGCTCATTTTATGATATTCATGAATTGTGGTAGAGTATAAATGTACCTGTAACGCCCTGATTTTGGGCCTAGCAATTTTGTGGCTTGTTAGACGGTTCAGTTGACTTGGTTAGGGATTCGAGAGTAAATATTTTTCGGTAAGATAAAAATATGAAAAAATGACGTAACTTTTCTCTCCACTTCTTTTCTGCCAAACACTCAAGTTTTCATTAAAACCAGAGGTGACAGATCATTTTACTCATTATTGATTTGTAATTGACTCTTTAACTTTGAATTACAAAACCTCATTGAAATCTTGTGTTTTCTTAGCTTTAAACAAGCCAATTAAGGGAGAAATCACACAATAGGGGTAAGGTCGATGATCTCCTCTATTGAATGGTTCTTTATTGATATTCCCAAGTGTTTGATCCTTGATTTATGGTTTATAATCTATTTTTGTGTTTTTATATTGAATTAAATGATTTAATTAGGTGAATTTGATGAAATGGTGAGAGATCCATATTGGATCTATTTTCCAGTGTTGAAGATTGGTTTTAATAATATTTTGGATGTATTATTATGTTGAGAAGTTATTTTTAACAATGGAATCCCAAAACTCTTTAATCCCTAGTTGTGTAGGTTGTTAGATTTGTGTTTTTGTGGAGTTGTGGTGGCTGTGTAGTTGTTGGAAGTATTTGGATGAATTAATCCTGTTTTTGAGTGTTAATTGATGATTATGTAAGTGTTAGATTGTTAGTTTGTGGCTGGGTTGTGTTTGGAAAGGATTAGATGATGATTTCGGTTGTTGTGGTTAGGTAATTTTGAGAGGATTGTGGAAGTCTGTGAGGATTTGTTGTTGTAGTGTTTTGAATGCATTGAGATGCATTAATCCTCTATTTTAATGTGATTAAAACATGGGAGGTTGATCCCAAAGTGATCAGTGAAGCTTTGGAGGCTTCAGACGCTTGATTTCGCATCGACGAATCGAGGTTTCATGTATTTGTGAGTAAGAACATGGATTCCAGCTTTGGAATGTTTTAAAGGTGGTTTATGGGAGTTTAAACTGAGCTTGAAATGTTGGTTTAAACTCAGAAGTAAGTAAAATGTGGTTTTCTCTCTCGGTCGTGCTAGTGTAAAATGATTTTGATGCACTTGTTTTGATTTACATTGTACCTACTGTTTAAGCTTGATTTAGAGTATTTGAGATACTGTTTTTTAGCATGAAATGCTGAAGGATGCACATTGTAAGTGATCCTTGTAAGTATATGGTTTATACTTGTGTTTTAAAGCATGGTTGTTGCTTTGGAAAATTGGTTTGGTTAATGCTTGTTAAAAACAGTGAGGTAATGGTAAATTATATTGGCAAGTGGTGTGATTTTAAAATTGTTATTGGATATAGTTGGCCGGCCATAGGATTAATAGTGCACTATAATAATTCGCCTTGGATGTTGAGGGGTTTAGATCCGTGTACCGAAAACTCCATCCAAGTACCCTAACGGTAGAGGGGTTATACAGTACCGTATACTCCTGTTAGTGGATTAAGCATCTAACTGAGGTAAGGGGTTGGTGTCCCTGAGGGTTGAACGTGTACCTGGTTGTTAGGTACCACGATTGTAATTGTATCGCTATTTCCAGTTGAGATGGCTTGAAGTGTTGGGTAAACACTTGTTGAATCCGTGTATCCGATGAACTCTTTTGTAAATGGAATTTGCTTAATTATCACTTGTGAGCCAATATAATTGTTGATGTATAATTGAAAGGTTTATGTTGTATAATGTGATTTATACATGTTTACTCTTTAAGCTTTGCATATGGTTGTTATGCATGGGAAAGCTTAAATTGAGGTTGAGCAATGGGATTTGCTGTTGATTAATGATACATGTTTGCATATGGTTTAATATGCTGGCTTTAAAAGAAGTTAAGTGCATGGTTTTCAAGGCATGATAATGTTTTAAATGATGTTTGAAATGAGATTTCAATGTAATGTTGAGAAATGGTTTTAATGCATTGATGTTGTGTTGTTTTTGAGCACTCCTCACTAAGCCTATTGTGCTTATGCTATCTTTGTCCATCTATGCAAAAAATTAAAAGCTTGGAAGGCTGTGGGAAACAAGGGATCAGAACAAGACTTGTAACACCCACGACCCAAATGTCACATTTGGCCTCACGCCTAAAAAACCGAACCAAACAATTTTGACCTAGTTTAGCCCAATCCACAAATCCATTATGAAAATCCATTTAATTATAATCCAATAAAACATAATAAATATTTGAAAACATATACAATGGAGCTCCTTTTAAAATTACATTATAAACCTTTGACTCGATCGTTTGAGAATCCAAATACGATTTAGAATATACGATAGGTTCCTACGAATACATAGCCCAAGGACCTAAATACTGTACTTTGATGAGACGAGGCGCTAGAATCCTTCCCTGATGGTGCTCCTCCAAGAACGAGCCAAACCTACTAACCTGCGAACGGAAACAACGATTCCGAACGCTGAGCTAACAAAGCTCAGTGGATACACTGACACTCAACCATGCTTCATGCAAATCATAAATAAAGCAATGCAACATGAATGAAATCATGTCAAGATAACAACGACGCTACCATAACCTCCTAAACGCATAGCATTATGAATGTATGATCACGCACACAACTTATACAAGTACCTCATACGTTTACCTAGCATCACACAGATAACACCAACAACATTAAGTGAGGTCCGCGTCCACAAAGCATCGAAATCCTACACTTGAGTGAAGCCTACGTCCACAAAGCATCGGGATCCTACACTACGAGCAAGGCCCGCGTCCATAAAGCATCGGGATCCTATACTCAAGGGGATGAGGCCCGCGTCCACATAGCATCGGGATCCTACATCCATGCTCGGAATCTCATATCAAGCATCTTCAAATGAGGCCCGATTCCACAAAGCATCGGGATCCTACGTTCAGGAGTCTTCAAGGTGTTGCAACACACTTAGGGTATCCAAATCCCAACAACAAGGGATGACTCGACTATCTAGGTGTCCCATCAACACACAACAAAGACCCTAGCCACCACACAACACTCAACCTCGACACAAGGGTTTTACCGTACACAGCTCTAACACACTTACCATCGCCCTATGGTTTCTACCAATTATTATACCACCCTATTGAGCTTATCTAATTATTAGTATGTTATGATGGTACACATTAGCTGTTCTCATTAATTTATCTTATTATTCAATAAGACTTAACCTTATAGGCGTCCCTTCCGCACACAACAAAGACCTTAATTACCACACAACATCAATCAATCTACCTAGGATCCCTATGGGTTTCCACCTCACACAACTTACCCAATATATACCGAATCATTAGCCATTTATTTCCTACACAGGGTTTAAATCTCCATTTCTCACTTTTAATATTCATTTTACACATTAACAGACCCCTAGGGCCCTTTGCCTCAAATTATAGAACCCCCGAATGCAACCTCAAAAATCTTGGGCAGATTGCCCTGCGAGTATCAATACTCCAAGTTGAGTATCGGTACTCCCCTCTAGGTAATGATACTCCCCCATAAGTACCGATACTCCAATTAGGTTCGAAAGAATTAAACCCCAAGCCATACCGATACGCTTCATGCTATATCGGTACTCCATATTAATACTTAGATCGCCCAGTACCAATCCCTACCTATACCGGTACTCCTACATTCATGTACCTGTACGCTAAAGCCTCCCTTGTCAAGGTAACAGTGGGTACCGATGCGCCCTAACCCGTATCGATACGAATCATCGGTACTCGGATCACCCCGTACCGATACTCCTATATTAGCGTACCGATACGCTAAGCCTTTCCTAGGCAATGCAACAGTGGGTACCGATGTGCCCATTGCGTACCAGTATTCGAAAGCATTACTGAATTCAAATTAGGCGAGAGGTACCAATACATAAGAAGCCATACCGGTACTCCCCTCACAACACGTCTTCCTTATTACAAAGGTGTACCGATATTCTGGTCCCCGTACCGGTATGTGAGCCCCAGTTTCGAACTCTAGGTCTGGGTTTCACCTAGAAACTCTGTTTAACCCCTAAGGTCAAAACCTAAACCCTTCCTACAAGTTATAGTGATAGAATTAGGTGGATTAGTACCAATTTTAGGCCATAACAACATCAATCCCATGATTTACCATTAACAACCACTCAAGGTATAACCAAGCCAAAAACACAAATTCATGCATCAAAGCTTAACTTCATGATTTCCAGGAAACCATGAGGGTTAGTAGTGTACTAACCTTAAATCAAAGCTGAAGAAGAAGCCCTCAAATATCCAATCTCACTCTTCCTCTTCAAACCTCCAACTAAACCTCATCCTTCACCAAACCAAGCAAAGCTTACCTCAAAATAAAGATCCTCTACTGCTGAACAATCTTCCCTCAAGCACTAATCTGAGATTCTTGCATGAAAAGATCAAAATTTTATCTTTTAACTCGGTTCTTTAAGGAATAGGATGAATGAAGATAGAAGGCAAAACAAAAAGTGAATAATGGGACAAGGTGATCTCACCTCACCCCTTTTCTGCCACCAATAAAGATCCACAACCTCCTTTTATATCCAATTTAGGTTATTACCTTTCTACCCTCTATAACTCTTCCTAACTCAAACCCAAACCATCGACACAAGCCCAACAACCAAAGTCAAGCCCAAAAAGACTCCCAAGGGCCCAACATCCCGGCCCAAATGCAAAGCCCTCGCCTTAGGTCAACTCGACTCTTGGATCCAAAATCCAGGTCATTACAACTCTCCACTCCTAAAAAAAATTTTGTCCCCGAAATTTAGACAATGGAAGGAGAGCAACTGCCAACACTCCAACCAACTTCTCGTTGACAATTGTCTATACGGCTCTTAGGTTCACTAAAAACCTTCCTAACCAAAACTCTCACACAAATTATTCACTTTCTACAAGTCTCCTCAACAAGACATTCCCAACATTCAGAACGACACTCATATTAACCTAGAGACGGATCAACCAATGATAATCTCGTTGATCTGTCTCACAAAAATTATTCCCACCTATGACAAGGTGATGAACGCTTAATACTAAACTCAACACATCCCTTATCATAGGTACTACTCTATGATCAAGAGGTTATCCCACTCAACCCTCGAAGAGTACCTCGATAACCACTTGCATGTCCATCGCTCTAAACCGCAGACTCTCACTCTTGCATCAACTATGAGAACTAAGAACGTCTTGCAACCTACAAGGTCCTCTTCAACTAGCATCACATGAGCACAACACATAAGCTGAAGAGATAGGATTTATTCACGCACAATACCAACAAACTGGTTCATTCCAAACCCAAACTTTGAGATTCTTGATTGGAAACCAAGGCACCCTTCACACTCTCGTGACCAACCCGTACCAAAGGTAAGTCTAACAAGTCCACATGGCTGTTACTCCAAACCATACACACCACCCACGATAGAACCTTTACTTACTAACACTTACCAATCCATTAATTTACCCAACCAGTATCAACCTCGAGGAAACTTATCACAGAACTCGCTCAGTAAAATCTCTGCCAAGGTGAGAACAAGAAATCAAACTATTATTAAGAAACTAAAAACCACAATGGGACCGAATATTTAACACACTCTCGGTAACAAGCTTATCATTTATGGCATGAACAGCTTACTGTCTAACAAAAGCTCGTGCGACGACTCTAACGGTAGATCTTACATGAACTCTACCCTAATGCTTCGGCAATGACCCAACAACACTTCTCGAAGAACCTTAACCATGCCTAGAAGAAGTCAACCTCAAAGATCAAACCAAGAAATACTCATCCACGATTGAGCGGTCCTTTGCCATATGACCCGATGTTTGGCACTCATAACAAATTTCCCCAAGAAAGAAATATACCTCAAGGTGATGTCAACCATAAGGCTCATGAACCGGTGGGAAAAATGCTAAGACCGAACCATCAACACTCTTTGTTATAGAAGAAATCGATGAGCCCCATAAAAAACCTTCAATTTAGATTTTGGAGTAACCCTCAGCTGATCTAAAGTAACTCTTTTTGATCCGCTCAAAGCACAAAACCTACCCTTTTCAGAGCCTAAAAAGAATCTTATGATGTTCTAATTCCCCAAAACACGGTGTACATAATCCTCAACTGACTCAATGTTGGCTCTAAGGTCATTCGAGTGCTTCGTACTAAGAATTAGCTCAGAGAATGTCCTGGTTAAAACTGTTGTCCCATGCATCAATATGTAAACTTTGAATTCACATCTAACCTCAACCACCTTTACTATTCGATAGCAACAACCTTTGGGCATAACAACTCAACCGTAGAAAAATCTTACTCATACCTAACACTGCTTGGCACCTTAAACTGACTGGAATAACTGATCCCTCATCTTCTTCATATGAGCTTCACTGACATACCTTTTTCCTAACTCACCCAATGAACACCCCATGTTGAGAAAACAGACTGTGGTCCTAACTCTACGGTCTCTCACCATTCGTATGCATTGCCTTTAAGAAAGAGACAATACAATCAGAATTTCCTTAAGACTATTCCATGTCATCCTCATATCCCTCTGAGTGTTTCTTAACCATGAATCTGATTGATCAGGTTATCCTTTCACAATCACTTTTTCTATACTTAGATTCGTAACAATAATGCTCCTCCCATTAAAGGAACATGGCTCCCTTCATGACTCTCCTTGGTCAATCTCACGCTATCAACCCAACTTGTCTGAACCGTATATAGAAGATGGTAGTTTGTCTTTCACATACCCTGGGTTTGGTTCCCCCGAAACCTCGAAGCTTCAAGCATTGCACTTGTCATCTCAAGGTGGCTCATGACCAGGCAACAACAAGTGGCGAAGATCATATCAATTCATTTAGAAGACAACCCCATTGTATCTGTCAACCACTTATTCACCAGCCTTGCTCAAGCATCGCCTCGCGCAAAACTCATGATGTCCTTTCGGCCACCATTATAAACAACCGCAACATGCATACCTTGCTTGAGATCTCAGGGCATTCAGCTTACTAAGAGCATACTTAAGACCTCACAACCATCATGTACCTCTCCATATTAGACAAAAACACATATATGCCAGTCATGCTATATCCCCATCACATGGTACCCACCATTAAGGTTCACTTACTACGAATGATGGGACCCCCAATCGACACTCCACCACTGGTCAATAAAAAGTAAGTCTTCTTATCCGTTCTATAAGGGTCATCTACCAACACGTAGAATCTCACCATAGGAGGTTCTCACCATGAACTCAAGGCTTTAAGGTAACTTACGACACATAACCACGATTACTTCTCAAGCGATGGGAGGATGGCACACCCTCAACTCCTCCATTCCATCATAAACCTAAGCTTAACGTCTGCCATTAAGGTTCACAAACATCATTTACCTCTCCATATTAGACAAAAACACATATCTGCCAGGCGTGCTATATCCCCCATCACATGGTACCCACCATTAAGGTTCACTTACTACGAATGATGGGATCCCCAATAGACACTCCACCACTGGTCAATAAAAAGTAAGTCTTCTTATCCGTTCCATAAGGGTCATCTACCAACACGTAGAATCTCACCATAGGAGGTTATCACCATGAACTCAAGGCTTTAAGGTAACTTACGACACATAACCACGATTACTTCTCAAGAGATGGGAGGATGGCACACCCTCAACTCTTTTATTCCATCATAAACCCAAGCTTAACGTCTGAGATAACTCCGATCTCAGAATCATCCTCAAAGGAATCATCCATCATCACGGTCCTCACGACCGTGATCGAATCTATCTTAATGTCGCAACCAGCAAACACGCGAACACGGGGTACACCATCCGTTCCAGTCTTGAAGAGTACAACTTAGACACACGGGCTCGTATTCGCTAGACACCTATTCACGACTCCTAACCACCCTGGGGTTTTCTTAGAACCGGCTAAATCTAGGCTCTGATACCACTAAATGTAACACCCACGACCCAAATGTCACATTTGGGCCTCACGCCTGAAACCCAACCAAACAATTTTGACCTAGTTTAGCCCAATCCATAAATCCATTATGAAAATCCATTTAATTACAACCCAATAAATCATAATAAATATTCGAAAACATATACAATGGAGCTCATTTTAAAATTACATTATAAACCTTTGACTCGATCGTTTGAAAATCCAAATACGATTTAGAATATACAATAGGTTCTTACGAATACATAGCCCAAAGACCTAAATACTTTACTTTGATGAGACGAGGCGCTAGAATCCTTCCCGATGGTGCTCCTCCAAGAACGAGCCAAACCTACTAACCTGCGAACGGAAACAACGATTTGACGCTGAGCTAACAAAGCTCGGTTGATATAACGACACTCAACCATGCTTCATGCAAATCATAAATAAAACAATGCAACATGAATGAAATCATGACAAGATAACAACAATGCTACCATAACCACCTAAACACATAGCATTATGAATGTATAATCACGCACACAACTCATACAAGTACCTCATATGTTTACCTAGCATCACACAGATAACACCAACAACATTAAGTGAGGTCCGCGTCCACAAAGCATCGAAATCCTACACTTGAGTGAGGCTCTCGTCCACAAAGCATTGGGATCCTACACTACAAGCAAGGCCCGCGTCCACAAAGCATTGATATCCTATACTCAAGGGGATGAGGCCCGCGTCCATAAAGCATCGGGATCCTACATCCATGCTCGAATCTCATATCAAGCATCTTCAAATGAGGCTCGATTCCACAAAGCATCGGGATCCTACGTTCAGAGTCTTCAAGGTGTTGCAACACACTTAGGGTATCTAAATCCCAACAACAAGGGATGAATCGACTATCTAGGTGTCCCATCAACACACAACAAAGACCCTAGCCACCACACAACATTCAACCTAAACACAAGGGTTTTATCGCACACAGCTCTAACACACTTACCATCGCCCTATGGTTTCTACTAATTATTATACCACCCTATTGAGCTTATCTAATTATTAGTATGTTATGATGGTACACATTAGCTGTTCTCATTAATTTATCTTATTATTCAATAAGACTTAACCTTATAGGCACCCTTCCACACACACAACAAAGACCTTAATTACCACACAACATCAATCAATCTACCTAGGATCCCTATGGGTTTCCACTTCACATAACTTACCCAATATATATCAAATCATTAGCCATTTATTTCCTACATGAGGTTTAAATCTCCATTTCTCACTTTTAATATTCATTTTACACATTAACAGACCCCCTAGGCCCTTTGCCTCAAATTATAGAACCCCAAATACAACCTCAAAAATCTTGGGCAGATTGCCTGCGAGTATCAATACTCCAAGGTGAGTATCAATACTCCCCTCTAGGTAATGATACTCCCCATAAGTACCGATACTCAAATTAGGTTTGAAAGAATTAAACCCCAAGCCATACCGATACGCTTCATGCTATATCGGTACTCTATATTAATACTTGGATCACCCGGTACCAATCCCTACCTATACCGATACTCCTACATTCATGTACCGTACGCGCTAAAGCCTCCCTTGTCAAGGTAACGAAGGTACCGATCGCGCCTAACCTGTATCGATCGAATCATCGAACTTGGATCGGATCACCCCGATCCAACCCGATATCTCCTATATTAGCGTACCGATACGCTAAGCCTTTCCTAGGCAATGCAACAGTGGGTACCGATGTGCCCATTGCGTACCAGTATTCGAAAGCATTACTGAATTCAAATTAGGCGAGAGGTACCAATACATAAGAAGCCATACCGGTACTCCCCTCACAACACGTCTTCCTTATTACAAAGGTGTACCGATATTCTGGTCCCCGTACCGGTATGTGAGCCCCAGTTTCGAACTCTAGGTCTGGGTTTCACCTAGAAACTCTGTTTAACCCCTAAGGTCAAAACCTAAACCCTTCCTACAAGTTATAGTGATAGAATTAGGTGGATTAGTACCAATTTTAGGCCATAACAACATCAATCCCATGATTTACCATTAACAACCACTCAAGGTATAACCAAGCCAAAAACACAAATTCATGCATCAAAGCTTAACTTCATGATTTCCAGGAAACCATGAGGGTTAGTAGTGTACTAACCTTAAATCAAAGCTGAAGAAGAAGCCCTCAAATATCCAATCTCACTCTTCCTCTTCAAACCTCCAACTAAACCTCATCCTTCACCAAACCAAGCAAAGCTTACCTCAAAAAAAAGATCCTCTCTCACTGAACAATCTTCCTCAAGCACTAATCCGAGATTCTTGCATGAAAAGATCAAAATTTTATCTTTTAACTCGGTTCTTTAAGGAATAGGATGAATGAAGATAGAAGGCAAAAAAAAAGTGAATAATGGGACAAGGTGATCTCACCTCACCCTTTTTTCTCGCCACCAATAAAGATCCACAACCTCCTTTTATATCCAATTTAGGTTATTACCTTTCTACCCTCTATAACTCTTCCTAACTCAAACCCAAACCATCGACACAAGCCCAACAACCAAAGTCAAGCCCAAAAAGACTCCCAAGGGCCCAACATCCCGGCCCAAATGCAAAGCCCTCGCCTTAGGTCAACTCGACTCTTGGATCCAAAATCCAGGTCATTACAACTCTCCACTCCTAAAAAAAAATTTGTCCCCAAATTTAGACAATGGAAGGAGAGCAATTTCAAACACTCAACCAACTTCTCGTTGACAATTGTCTATACGGCTCTTAGGTTCACTAAAAACCTTCCTAACCAAAAAACTCTCACACAAATTATTCACTTTCTACAAGTCTCCTCAACAAGACATTCCCAACATTCAGAATCGACACTCATATTAACCTAGAGACGGATCAACCAATGATAATCTCGTTGATCTGTCTCACAAAATTATTCCCACCTATGACAAGGTGATGAACGCAATACTAAACTCAACACATCCCTTATCATAGGTACTACTCTATGATCAAGAGGTTATCCCACTCAACCCTCGAAGAGTACCTCGATAACCACTTGCATGTCCATCGCTCTAAACCGCAGACTCTCACTCTTGCATCAACTATGAGAACTAAGAACGTCTTGCAACCTACAAGGTCCTCTTCAACTAGCATCACATGAGCACAACACATAAGCTGAAGAGATAGGATTTATTCACGCACAATACCAACAAACTGGTTCATTCCAAACCCAAACTTTGAGATTCTTGATTGGAAACCAAGGCACCCTTCACACTCTCGTGACCAACCCGTACCAAAGGTAAGTCTAACAAGTCCACATGGCTGTTACTCCAAACCATACACACCACCCACGATAGAACCTTTACTTACTAACACTTACCAATCCATTAATTTACCCAACCAGTATCAACCTCGAGGAAACTTATCACAGAACTCGCTCAGTAAAATCTCTGCCAAGGTGAGAACAAGAAATCAAACTATTATTAAGAAACTAAAAACCACAATGGGACCGAATATTTAACACACTCTCGGTAACAAGCTTATCATTTATGGCATGAACAGCTTACTGTCTAACAAAAGCTCGTCATGATTTACTCTAACGGTAGATCTTACATGAACTCTACCCTAATGCTTCGGCAATGACCCAACAACACTTCTCGAAGAACCTTAACCATGCCTAGAAGAAGTCAACCTCAAAGACTGAACCAGTAAATACTCATCCACGATTGAGCAGTCCTTTGCCATATGACCCGATGTTTGGCACTCATAACAAATTTCCCCCAAGAAAGAAATATACCTCAAGGTGATGTCAACCATAAGGCTCATGAACCGGTGGGAAAAATGCTAAGACCGAACCATCAACACTCTTTGTTATAGAAGAAATCGATGAGCCCCATAAAAAACCTTCAATTTAGATTTTGGAGTAACCCTCAGCTGATCTAAAGTAACTCTTTTTGATCCGCTCAAAGCACAAAACCTACCCTTTTCAGAGCCTAAAAAGAATCTTATGATGTTCTAATTCCCCAAAACACGGTGTACATAATCCTCAACTGACTCAATGTTGGCTCTAAGGTCATTCGAGTGCTTCGTACTAAGAATTAGCTCAGAGAATGTCCTGGGTAAAACTGTTGTCCCATGCATCAATATGTAAACTTTGAATTCACATCTAACCTCAACCACCTTTACTATTCGATAGCAACAACCTTTGGGCATAACAACTCAACCGTAGAAAAATCTTACTCATACCTAACACTGCTTGGCACCTTAAACTGACTGGAATAACTGATCCCTCATCTTCTTCATATGAGCTTCACTGACATACCTTTTTCCTAACTCACCCAATGAACACCCCATGTTGAGAAAACAGACTGTGGTCCTAACTCTACGGTCTCTCACCATTCGTATGCATTGCCTTTAAGAAAGAGACAATACAATCAGAATTTCCTTAAGACTATTCCATGTCATCCTCATATCCCTCTGAGTGTTTCTTAACCATGAATCTGATTGATCAGGTTATCCTTTCACAATCACTTTTTCTATACTTAGATTCGTAACAATAATGCTCCTCCCATTAAAGGAACATGGCTCCCTTCATGACTCTCCTTGGTCAATCTCACGCTATCAACCCAACTTGTCTGAACCGTATATAGAAGATGGTAGTTTGTCTTTCACATACCCTGGGTTTGGTTCCCCCGAAACCTCGAAGCTTCAAGCATTGCACTTGTCATCTCAAGGTGGCTCATGACCAGGCAACAACAAGTGGCGAAGATCATATCAATTCATTTAGAAGACAACCCCATTGTATCTGTCAACCACTTATTCACCAGCCTTGCTCAAGCATCGCCTCAAGCCAAAACTCATGATGTCCTTTCGCCACCATTATAAACAACCGCAAACATGCATACCTTGCTTGAGATCTCGGGGCATTCAGCTTACTAAGAGCATACTTAAGACCTCACAACCATCATGTACCTCTCCATATTAGACAAAAACACATATATGCCAGTCATGCTATATCCCCATCACATGGTACCCACCATTAAGGTTCACTTACTACGAATGATGGGACCCCCAATCGACACTCCACCACTGGTCAATAAAAAGTAAGTCTTCTTATCCGTTCTATAAGGGTCATCTACCAACACGTAGAATCTCACCATAGGAGGTTCTCACCATGAACTCAAGGCTTTAAGGTAACTTACGACACATAACCACGATTACTTCTCAAGCGATGGGAGGATGGCACACCCTCAACTCCTCCATTCCATCATAAACCTAAGCTTAACGTCTGCCATTAAGGTTCACAAACATCATTTACCTCTCCATATTAGACAAAAACACATATCTGCCAGACGTGCTATATCCCCCATCACATGGTACCCACCATTAAGGTTCACTTACTACGAATGATGGGATCCCCAATAGACACTCCACCACTGGTCAATAAAAAGTAAGTCTTCTTATCCGTTCCATAAGGGTCATCTACCAACACGTAGAATCTCACCATAGGAGGTTATCACCATGAACTCAAGGCTTTAAGGTAACTTACGACACATAACCACGATTACTTCTCAAGAGATGGGAGGATGGCACACCCTCAACTCTTTTATTCCATCATAAACCCAAGCTTAACGTCTGAGATAACTCCGATCTCAGAATCATCCTCAAAGGAATCATCCATCATCACGGTCCTCACGACCGTGATCGAATCTATCTTAATGTCGCAACCAGCAACACACGCGAACACAGGGTACACCATCCAGATTCCAGTCTTGAAGAGTACAACTTAGACACACGGGCTCGTATTCGCTAGACACCTATTCACGACTCCTAACCACCCTGGGGTTTTCTTAGAACCGGCTAAATCTAGGCTCTGATACCACTAAATGTAACACCCACGACCCAAATGTCACATTTGGGCCTCACGCCTGAAACCCAACCAAACAATTTTGACCTAGTTTAGCCCAATCCATAAATCCATTATGAAAATCCATTTAATTACAACCCAATAAATCATAATAAATATTCGAAAACATATACAATGGAGCTCATTTTAAAATTACATTATAAACCTTTGACTCGATCGTTTGAAAATCCAAATACGATTTACAATATACAATAGGTTCTTACGAATACATAGCCCAAAGACCTAAATACTTTACTCTGATGAGACGAGGCGCTGGAATCCTTCCCTGATGGTGCTCCTCCAAGCCAAACCTACTAACCTACGAACGGAAACAACGATTTCGAACGCTGAGCTAACAAAGCTCAGTTGATATAACGCCACTTAACCATGCTTCATGCAAATCATAAATAAAACAATGCAACATGAATGACATCATGACAAGATAACAACAATGCTACCATAACCACCTAAACACATAGCATTATGAATGTATAATCACGCACACAACTCATGCACGTACCTCATATGTTTGCTTAGCATCGCACAGATAACACCAACAACATTAAGTGAGGTTCGCGTCCACAAAGCATCGAAATCCTACACTTGAGTGAGGCTCGCGTCCATAAAGCATTGGGATCCTACACTACAAGTAAGGCTCGCATCCACAAAGCATTGATATCCTATACTCAAGGGGATGAGGCCCGCATCCATAAAGCATCGGGATCCTACATCCATGCTCGGAATCTCACATCAAGCATCTTCAAATGAGGCTCGCGTCCACAAAGCATCGGGATCCTACATTCAGGAGTCTTCAAGGTGTTGCAACACACTTAGGGTATCTAAATCCCAACAACAAGGGATGAATCGACTATCTAGGTGTCCCATCAGCATACAACAAGGACCCTAGCCACCACACAACATTCAACCTAAACACAAGGGTTTTATCGCACACAGCTTTAACACACTTACCATCGCCCTATGGTTTCTACTAGTTATTATACCACCCTATTGAGCTTATCTAATTATTAGTATGTTATGATGGTACCCATTAGCTGCTCTCATTAATTTATCTTATTATTCAATATGACTTAACCTTATAGGCACCCCTTCCACACACAGCAAGGACCCTAATTACCATAGAGCATCAATCGATCCACCTAGGATCCCTATGGGTTACCACTTCACATAGCTTACCCAATATATATCAAGTCATTAGCCATTTATTTCCTACATGAGGTTTAAATCTCCATTTCTCAGTTTTAATATTCATTTTACACTTTAACAGGCCCCCAAGGCCCTTTGCCTCGAATTACAGAACCCCCAAATACAACCTCAAAAATATTGGGCAGATTGCCCTGTGAGTATCGATAGTCCAAGGTGAGTATCAATACTTCCCTCTAGGTATCGATACTCCCCCATGAGTACCGATACTCAAATTATGTTTGAAAGAATTAGACCCCAAGCCGTACTGATACGCTCTGTGTCGTACCGGTACTCTATACCGATACTTGGATCACTCAGTACCGATCTCTACCCATACCGATACTCCTACATTCGTGTACTGGTACGCTAAAGAATACCAGTCAAGGTAACAGTGGGTACCGATACGCCCCAACCTGTATCGATACGCATCATCAGAACTTGGATCGCCCCGTACCGATCCAACCCGTACCAATACTCCTATATTAGTGTACCGATACGCTAAGCCTTTCCCAGGCAATGCAAGAGTGGGTACCGGTGCGCCCCTTGCGTACTGGTACGCAAAAGCATTACTAGAATTCAAATTAGGTGAGAGGTAACAATACACAAGAAGGCGTACCGGTACTCCCCTTACAACACGTCTTCTTTATTACAAAGGCATACCGATACTCTAGTCCCCGTACCGGTACGCGAGCCCCAGTTTCAAACTCTGGGTGCGGGTTTCACATAGAAACCCTATGTAAACCCTAAGGTTAAACCCCAAACCATTCCTACAAGTTATAGTGATAGCATTAGGTGGATTAGTACCGATTTTAGGCCATAACAACATCAATCCCATGATTTACCATTAACAACCACTCAAGGTATAACCAAGCCAAAAACATCAATTCATGCATCAAAGCTTAACTTCATGATTTCCAGGAAACTATGAGAGTTAGTAGTGTACTAACCTTGAATTAAAGCTGAAGAAAAAGCCCTCAAATATCCAATCTCGCTCTTCCTCTTCAAACCCCCAACTAAACCTCATCCTTCACCAAGCCAAGCAAAGCTTACCTTAAAATAAAGATCCTCTACTGCTGAACAATCTTCCCTCAAGCACTAATCCGAGATTCTTGCATGAAAAGATCAAAATTTTATCTTTTAACTTGGTTCTTTAAGGAATAGGATGAATGAAGATAGAAGGAAAAAAAAGGTAATAATGGGACAAGGTGATCTCACCTCACGCCTTTTTCTGCCACCAATAAAGATCCACATCCCCCTTTTACATCTAATTTAGGTTATTACCTTTCTACCCTCTATAACTCTTCCTAACTCAAACCCAAACCATCGACACAAGCCCAACAACCAAAGTCAATCCCAAAAAGACTCCCAAGGGCCCAACATCAAGGCCCAAACACGAAGCCCACGCCTCAGGTCAACTCGACTCTTAGATCCAAAATTTGGGTCGTTACAACTCTCCCCTCCTAAAAGAAAATTTAGTCCCCAACATTTAGACACTGAAAGGAGAGCAATTTCCAGCACTCCAACCAACCTCTCGTTGACAATTTTATATACGGCTCTTAGGTTCATCAAAAACCTTCCTAACCAAAACTCTCAACACAAATTCTCCACTTTCTACAAGCCTCCTCAACAAGACATTCCCAACGTTTAGAACGACACTCATATTAACATGGAGATAGATCAACCAACGAATAGTATTATCTAGCATCAGCATTCTGAACTCACTTCAGATGAATCAAAACTCGGTGAACGAACCTCTCTTCCAACACTAGTATTTCCAAAGTCTTGAACTCAACCCTCATATGTGTCCATAATGCAACACTTCTTCAAGGTATACCACATGGCACTTCCTCATATATAATCACCATAACCCACGTGTTCAGGAATAACAAACCCTATCAATCATGTCCTATCATCCATCTAACATGAAAATACAACCTTCTTTCATAACTTGGTTAACTAATATAGAACTTAACACCTCTTTTACTTGAACCCACTATGACATAAGCAGATGCGAATCCACAATCAAGCGATTCTTCTAGCTAAGCCACTTCGTTCCAAAAGAAAATTATCACCACAACCAAGCTCTACTAGGGATCAAACCACCAAACTGTCCTTAAAGGTCCGAACACTCTCTTTCACTTCCAACCACCAAATTCTGACTAGCGTTGGTGCTAAAACTTTAGCAAGTCCTTCAGGATTCCTAATGGTTTTCCCAACACAACTTATTACAACACAAGAATCTGATTCCATACAACTTTAACCAAAATATACATTTCTCTGAAGCCATTCAAAACATCTTTACACTGTCGTTATGCATGAAAACAATCCATCTCAAACCCAAATAAGCATCCCTTTACTCATCAAACTTAAGATTATCTCGATGCATTCGTAAGTCCAGAACATTCTTCAAGTTGCTCTTAGAGTTCAAACATCGCATCAAACCCCAAATTTCAACACTAATTCTCCTTAACCCTTAACTTACGAAACCAACATCATGAATGATCTTACATGAATCCCAAAACTCTTCAATATTAACAAGATTATTAGCCCTAAAAAACAAATACTGACCTTCCATTGTTATACATCGACCCACATCAGCTAACACCACTTTATCTCGCTATACTACATAAGAACGTCCCAAGGTGAACCCCTTGGCGACATCGCTCACACCCCCTCCTCTACCAAGGAGTACTCACATGAGGAGTTCGATAAATGTCAGACCACAAGGTGATGAATGCTTAATACCGAACTCAACTCATCCCTTATCATGGGTACTACTCTACGATCAAGAGGTTATCCCACTCAACCCTCGACGAGCACATCGATAACCACTTGCATGTCCACCGCTCTAAACCGCAGACTCTCACTCTTGTGTTAACTATGCGAACTAAGAACGACTTGCAACCTACAAGGTCCTCTTCAACTAGCATCATATGAGCACAACACATAAGCTGAAAAGATAGGATTTATTCACGCACAATACCAACAAACTAGTTTATTCAAACCCCAAATTTGAGATTCTTGATTGGAAACCAAGGCACCTCTCGCACTCTCGTGACCAACCCGTTCCAAAGGTAAGTCTAACAAGTCCACAAAGACTGTTATTCCAAACCATACACTCCACCCACGATGAAACTGTTACTTACCAACACTTATCAATCTATTAATTTACCCAACTAGTATCAACCTCAAAGAAACTTATCACAGAACTCGCTCAATAAAATATCTATAGAGGTGAGAATAAGAAATCAAACTATTATAAAAAAACTAAAAACCACAATGGGACTGAATCATTTAACACACTCTCGGTAACAAGCTTGTCATTTCTGGCATGAACAGCATACTGTCTAACAAAAGCTCACGTGATGACTCTAACGATAGATCTCACATGACCTCCACCCTGATGCTTTGGCAACGACCCAACAACACTTTTTGAAGAACCTTGACCATGACCTTCACCTTAATTTTGAAATGGAAGCCTTGGATCTTTGCTTGAAGCTGGCCTAATTATTTTATATTTGAACGATTATCATGCCTTAGATATATTGTTAGCATGATAGGACCGAGGAGAGAGTTGCGATATGGTATGATTGTTGCTGCCACTAGGCAAGAAATCGAGGATAATGTTATACCTCCTAGAGGGTTACCACCGCCCCCTCCTATTCTACCTGAGGTAGTGGAGCAAGTACCACCTGCACCAGCTTGGCCAGGGATGGGTAATATGGCATGGTTGATATAGGCCATGATCGGTGCTTTTCAGGCAGTATTTGCGGGTGTTCATGTACCGATACCACCAGTTGTTGGGCAGGGTTCACCACTAGAGTGTCTTCGTAGTTTGGGAAGAGTTGAGTTCTGAGGTTTGTCACCTAAGGCTTTTGAGGGATGGTTGGCCAGTACTGAGAGGATATTGGGCCAAATGGGCTGTTCTAATGCCCGTAAGCTGGGCTATGCTGTGTCTCTATTTCAGGGTGATGTGTATACATGGTGGATAACCACGATATCTGGTATGGTGATCGAGGATGTAACCTGTGAGTTCTTTTGTGGCGCTTTCCTGAAGAAGTACTTGGGAGTCTGATATCAAGAAGATAGGAAGCATGAGTTTATGGCTTTAGTGTAGGGTAGTATGTCTGTTGCTGAGTACGAGGTGCAGTTTGTAAGGTTGAGCCAATATGCACCTGAGTTAGTTCTTGATGAGCATATGCGATTTGATCATTTTCGCTACAGGCTCGTGTAGAAGGTCAAGACATACATGCTTGCTGCTAATTACACAGATTTTGATGTGTTGGTTTTGCGAGCTAAGGATGTTGAGCAGAATCTGGGTATGGCTTTTGGGTCTCGGGGCTTTAGGTCTGGCAAGAGAGCGACTGATTCTAGTTTTGGCGGTGGTCAGGCCAAGAGACACCGTGATTAGAGGTTTTGCCTGGAGCTGAGGCATGGCGGAGGTGTTGCTGGACATGGGGTCTAAGGGTAGGGTGCCCAGGTTAGAGATCCATTTAACAGCTGTTGGGTTTGTGGATCTCAAGATTATCTAAGGTGAAATTATTTACGTTTGGCCAGGGAAGGTCAGGCACCTGCGCCTGTTGTGGCCAATGCATGTTAGAGTTGTGGGTTTGGCGATCATTTGAGACGTGATTTTTATTTGTTGGCTGGAGGTGGGGAGGGTGCTGCACCTGTTGTTGGTTCGCATAGAGGCTGTAGTCGTGGCCGTAGACCGTTTCAGCGTAGAGATGGTGGACAGAGGACTGTGGCTCATACCGTTGCTATCCAGCCTAAGGGAGGTGGACCAGCTAGGGTGTATGCGCACCGAGAGGGTCGCAATGACACCAATTTGATTGTAGGTACATTCTCTTTACAGTCTTTGAAATTGTATTCGTTGGTTGATTATGGTTCTACCCATTCATACATCTTGAGTGAGCATGCACAGTTGATTGATATACCTGTTGAAATTCTTAATGTGGGTGTTAGAGTGACTAGTTCTCTTTGGGAGACGGTCGTGGTTAAGAGGTTGTATCATAGGTGTTTGCTGATGTTCCAGGGACATGAGTTTGTCGTGGACTAGATGGAGTTGCCATTTCATGGTTTTGACGTGATTTTAGGTATGGATTGGTTAACCGAACACAGGGCTGTGGTGGATTTTGAGACCAAACGGATATCTTTGTGGTTATCGAATGATTTTGAGGTGGTAGTTGTTGGTGAGAATGCCAAGTTTTTGCCTAATACTGTTTGGCTTTGGAAGCGAGTCAAATGATGGATTCTGGATGTTAGGCTTTCTTGGCCTACATTATGAATCCTGGTTCGAAAGAATTGAGGGTGCAAGATATTGCACCGTATGTGAGTTTTTATATGTTTTTTTCAAAAGAGTTGTCGGGGTTACCACCAGACTGTGAGGTAGAGTTTGGCATTGAGGTCTTTACGGATATTGCACCAGTGTCTATTGCTCCATATTGCATGGCCTCAAAGGAGTTAAAGGAGTTGAAGACGCAACTACAGGAGTTGCTTGATCGAGGTTTTATTATACCTAGTATTTCATCGGAGGGTGCACCAGTGTTGTTTGTAAAGAAGAAGAATGGTACGTTACGGATGTGTATAGGCTATCGGCAACTAAATAAGTTGACGATAAAGAACAAGTATCATTTGCCACAGATAGATGATCTATTTGATTAGTTCAGGGGTGTCTTAGTGTTTTCTAAGATAGATTTGAGGTATAGGGACTATTATTTGAAAGTGAAGGATGTAAATGTGCCCAAGATAGCTTTCCGTACGAGGTATAGGCATTATGAGTTTTTGGTGATGCTGTTTGGTTTGACTAATACACCGGCTACTTTCATGGACATGATAAATTATGTGTTTCATGAGTTTTTGGTCCAGTTTATGGTTGTGTTTATCGATGATATCCTTGTGTACTCTCGTACCGAGGAGGATCATGATAAACATTTACGGATTGTGCTTCAGACGTTGTTGGCTAATTAGTTGTATGCCAGGTTAAGCAAATATGAGTTTTGGCATAGGGAGGTCATTTTCCTTGGGCATGTTGTATTGGCCGAGAGAATTCGTGTAGATCTGCACAAGATTGAGGCTGTGGTGAGTTGGAAGGTGCCTAAATCTGTGTCAAAATTTCAGAGTTTTCTAGGTTTGGTGGGTTATTATCGGAGGTTTGTTGAGGGGTTCTCCAGTTTAGCTTCTCCTTTAACCAAGTTGTTACAGAAGAATGTTCGTTTTGAGCGGACGGATGATAGGCAACGGGCTTTTGAAAGATTGAAGGAAGCTTTGACACAAGCATCAGTCTTGGTTCAACCTGAATCAGGAAAAGAGTTTGCTGTTTATAGTGATACGTCCTACGTTGGGCTTGGTTGTGTGTTGATGCAGGAGGGTAATGTAGTTTCATATGCAACTAGACAGTTGAAGGTGTATGAACGTAATTACCCTACTCATGATCTTGAGCTTGCCGCAGTTGTGTTTGCCTTGAAAATCTGGAGGCATTACCTTTATGGTGAGAAAGGTGTGGTTTATACAGATCATAAAAGTCTAAAGTATTTGATGTCCCAGAAGGAGCTAAATCTTAGGCAACGAAGATGGCTAGAGTTGCTTAAAGATTATGATTTGTCTATTGTGTATCATCTGAGCAAAGCTAACGTCGTGGCTGATACTTTGAGTAGGAAGGTTGCTGTGGAGTTGATAGCTATGTTCGCTCAGTTGAGTGTGACGTGTAATGGTGGGTTGATAGCTAAGTTACAAGTGAAACCATCCTTGTCGCAGTTGATTAAGGAGAGACAACCGCATGATGAGAGTTTGGTGCTGCATGTAAAGGACATCATGGATGAGAATCCTATAGCTTTTCATTTTAATGATGATGAAGTGTTGTGTTTTAAAAGTCGAATTGTTTTGCCCGAGGATGAAGAGTTGAGGCGTACCATTCTTACCGAAGCGGATGCTAGTCCTTTTGCTATGCATCCCAATAGTACTAAGATGTATTGTGGTTTGAATAGTACTATTGGGTTGGACTGAAGAAGGATATGGCTGATTTTGTTGCTCGATACATGGTATGTCAGCGGGTGAAAGTTGAGCATCAGTTTCCATTCGGGTTGTTGCAACCGTTGATGATACCAGAATGGAAGTGGGAAAGAATCACCATGGATTTTGTGTCTGGGTTGTCTTTGACGTCGACCAAAGAAGATTTCATTTGGGTGATTTTTAATTGATTTATGAAGTATGCACACTTTGTGCCACTGCATACGATGCATACCTTGGATAGGTTGGCTGATATGTACATCTCTAAGATTGTGCGTTTGAACGGGGTGCCCAAGTCCATAGTTTCGGATAGAGATCCGCGTTTCACGGTAATGTTTTGGGTGTGCTTGCTTCGTACTCTGGGAACTCGGCTGAATTTCAGCACTTCGTATCATCCTAAGACGGATGGTCAGTCGGAGCGTGTGATTCAGGTTTTGGAAGATATGTTGAGATGTTGTACCATTGAGTTCCAGGGAATGTGGGAAAACAGTTGCCTTTTGTAGATTTTTGCTTATAATAACAATTATCAAGCAAGTATACAAATGACACCGTATGAGGCGTTGTATGGTAGGAAGTATCGTACGCCTGTGTGTTGGGCTGAAGTTAGGGAGAAGCATCTTTCCTTGCCTAATGTATTGAAAGGCACGAATGAGAAAGTGAAGTTGATATGTGAGCGCTTGAAAGCGGCTTTGGATTATCAGAAATCATACGCGATTTAAAAAGTAGGGATGTGGAGTATGTTGTTTGTGACCGAGTGTTTTTGAAGGTATCGCCTTAGAAGAAGGGTGATGCGTTTCGGGCGAAAAGGGAAGCTTAGCCTGAGGTTTATTGGACCATACGAGGTTGTTGAACGTGTGGGTCCTGTTGCTCACCGTTTGAGGTTACCTCCTGAGTTGGAGGGGATTCATGATGTGTTTCATGTTTCGATGTTGCGGAGGTATCGGTCGGATCCCTCGCATGTTATGCCGATGGAGGATATTGAGTTGGGGCTAGATCTATCTTATGATGAGGAATCGGTAGAGGTTCTTGATACCAACATTAAGGTTTTGCATGGCAAGACAGTCGAGCTTATTAAGGTGCTTTGGAGTTACCACGGTGTTGAGGAGGCCACGTGGGAACGTAAGTTGGATATGTTGGAACAGTTTCCGCACCTGTTTCCTCCAGTTAAAATTTTGAGGATGAAATTCCTTAAGTGGGGGATAGTTGTAACGCCCTGATTTTGGGCCTAGCAGTTTTGTGGCTTGTTAGACGTTCCGATGGACCAGGTTATGGATTCGAGTCAGATTCGGGAGTAAATATTTTTTGGTAAGATAAAAATATGGAAAATGGTTAAAAATCATATTTTAATATATGATTAATATTGGTGAAATCTTTTTTGGAAAATGGGTTTTGGAAGTGTGACATTTTGGTTAGTGACCAAAATGCGATTTTTGAAAACTGGTTTTAAAGGTGACTAAAATGATAAGGATCAAATTCTTAGAATCATTAAGGAGCTATTTTACAAAGTTTTTGCTGTTGATTTCTCCTATCAATTAAGTCTTTTAACATGTGTTTTAAAAGTTAATTAAAAGGGAATTTGGTTATTAAAAAGTTAGTTATCACTTTAAGGAAAATTGACGTAACTTTTCTCTCCATTTCTCTTCATCCAAACACTTAAGTTTTCATTAAAACCCAGAGGTGTGAGATCATTTTACTCATTATTGATTTGTAATTGATTCTTTAACTTTGGTTTACAAAACCTCATTGAAATCTTATGTTTTCTCAGCTTTAAACAAACCAATTAAGGGAGAAATCACACAATAGGGGCAAGGTCCGTGATCTCCTCTATTGAATGGTTCTTTAATGTTATTCCCAAGTGTTTGATCCTTGATTTATGGTTTATAATTTGGTTTTGTGTTTTTATATTGAATTAATTGATTTAATTGGGTGAATTTGATGAAATGGTGAGAGATCCGTATTGGATCTGTTTTCCAGTGTTGAAGATTGGTTTTAATCATATTTTAGATGTATTATTATGTTGATAAGTTGTTTTTAACAATGGAATCCCGAAACTCTTGAATCCCTAGTTGTTTAGGTTGTTAGATTTGTGTTTTTGTGGTGTTATGGTGGTTGTGTAGTTGTTGGAAGTATTTGGATGAATTGATCTTGTTTTTGAGTGTTCATTGATGATTATGGAAGTGTTAGATTGTTAGATTGTGGCTGGGTTGTGCTTGGATAGGATTCGATGATGATTTCGGTTGTTATGGTTGGGTAATTTTGAGAGGATTGTGGAAGTCTGTGAGGATTTATTGTTGCAGTGTTTTAAATGCGTTGAGATGCATTAATCCTCTGTTCTAATGTGATTAAAACATGGGAGGTTGATTCTAAAGTGATCGGTGAGGCTTCGGATGCTTGATTTTACGTCGGCGAATCGAGGTTTCGCATATTGATGAGTGAGAACGTGGATTCCAGCTTTGGAATATTTTAAAGGTGGCTTATGGGAGTTTAAACTGAGCTTGAAACACTGGTTTAAACTCGAAAGTAAGTAAAATATGGTTTTCTCTCTCGGTCGTGTTAGTGTAAAATGATTTTGATGCACTTGTTTTGATTTACATTGTACCTACTGTTTAATCATGATTTAGAGTATTTGAGATGCTGTTTTTAGGCATGAAATGATGAAGGATGCACATGGTAAGTGATCCTTGTAAGTATATGGTTTATACTTGTGTTTTAAAGCATGGTTGTTGCTTTGGAAAATTGGTTTGGTTAATGCTTGTTAAAAACAGTAAGGTAATGGTAAATGGTTAATTATATTGGCAAGTGATGTGGTTTTAAAATTGTTATCGGATATAGTTTGTCGGCCATAGGATTGATAGTGCACTATAATAAGTCGCCTTGGATGTTGAGGGGTTTAATCTGTATACCGAAAACTCCATCCAAGTACCCTAACGGTAGAGGGGTTATAAAGTACCATATACTCTCGTTATGGATTAAGCATCTAACCGAGGTAAGGGGTTGTTGTTCCCGTGGGTTGAAAGTTTACCCGGTTGTTTAGGTACTGCGATTGTGATTGTATCGCTATTTCCTGTGGAGATGGCTTGAAGTGTTGGGAGAACACTTGTTGAATCCATTTATCTAGTGAACTATTTTAGTAAAGGAACTTGGTTAATGATCACTTGCGAGCCAATATAATTGTTGAAGTATCATTGAAAGGCTTATGTTGTATAATTTGATTTATACAACTTTACTCTTTAAGCTTTGCTTATGGTTGTTATGCATGGGAAGGCTTAAATTGAGGTTTAGCAATGAGATTTGCTGTTGATTAATGATACATGTTTGCATATGGTTTAATATGCTGGTTTTAAAAGATGTTAAATGCATGTTTTTCAAGGCATGATAATGTTTTAAATGATGATTGAAATGAGATTTCAACGTAATGTTGAAAAATGGTTTTAATGCATTGATGGTGTGTTGTTTTTGAGCACTCCACACTAAGCCTAGTGTGCTTACGCTCTCTTTTTCTGTCAATGCAGAGAATTAAGAGCTTGGAAGGCAACGGTAAGCAAGGGATCACAACAAGACTTGATCACCAAAGTATGTTTTTTGGTATAGACGATAAATAATAAGGGCAATGGGGGTTCCGTTGTTGTTTTGGGAGGTTTTTTTGTAGAACTTCATGTTTGAGCAAGTTTGTTTTGTTGCTCTTGGTTTGTAAATGGCCATTAATGTTTGTTTGTGGTGATGGTTTGAAGTTTCATGCTTTGCTTGGTTGGTTTTCTAGGAAGCATGCCTCTAGATTTCCATTTGAAGTATAATGCCACGAATTGATGTTGAAGTTAGGTTGTCTTGGTGTGGTTTGATCCTTGAATATGTTGGATGTGTGTTAGGGGCGTGTAGGATGATTTGATTTGATCAAAAGCGTGTTAAACTAGCAAAAATGTACATTTCAAGTCCATGCGTACCGGTACGTGTGTCCCTATTTCGGTACGAGTAAGCCATCCTAGGCTTAGCATACCGGTATGCGGGCAACTGTTTTGGTATGGGTCTAGGCAAATTTGGCCAGTGTTTTGGTTCTCGGGGAGGCATTTCGATACGGTATAGTGTTTTTATGAAGGGCGTTTCGATACGCAGAGGCATATCGGAATGAGTTTTGGCTACTAGAATTCTAGGGTTTTAAGACACTGAAGGCGTATCAAAATACCTTTGTCCGTACTAGTACGGTGGTAATTAATTTAGTTATTTGGAATCTTCTGAAGTTCTATTTTCTTACGTTTTGGTCCCTGAATGTTGTGGATTTAATTAAATAAGATTGAATGATCTTTATGACTTGATTTTTAACATGTGGGTATGAAACCTGATTAATTAAATGTTGGTAATACAAAAATGAGTTAAGACCCTACAGTTTTTTAAATTTACTATTTGGTCCCTAAATTGCATTTGTGATCAATTGGATGTCAATTCGACGCTTGATTGAATTGGGTTTTCACCAAAAATTAGTATGTACACGTCGGATAATAATTTTGCATCTAGATAAGATAAAATAAAAAAATGGACGGGTTTTGGGTTTAATTCTTCATGGTTTACTTCAGTAAACCTAATGTAGCTCACTCGGTTCGGTCTTGCGACTAGGCCGGGTCAAGGGGGTTACAGTACCACTAAGCTTCGTTAGCTCAGCGTGCGGAATTATGGTTTTTCTGTGTGTAGGTTGAATGGTTTCTTTTGGAGGAGCACATCAAGGAGGATTTCTCAGCACCGAGCCAGCTTCAAAGTATAGTACTTGATGTTTTAGTTTGGACTGATTGTATTCATAGGACCTTACCATAGTCGAGTCTATAACTTTATTTGATTTTCTATTTAATTGGTCAAATGGTGTATTTTAATTGGAGCTCTTATTTTGTAAACTCTTTTAATGTTATTTAATTAAGTCGATTTATGGAATCGAAGTCTTGAAAATTGCCAAACTTGTGGTTTTAAAATGAGAAATTTTTGATGGGTCAGTTTTGGGAAACCTGAATGTAATGCATCAGATCTGGATCAGGGTTGGGGTGGTATATTTAGTGGTATCAAAGTTTAGTTTTAATCAATTCTTAGAAACCTCAGGGTGGTATAGAGGACATGGTAAGGTGCCTAGTGAATACATGTCCCTAAATTTGAGTTGTACTTTACAAGACTTGGAATCCTGATGTGCCACCTTATTTCCTTGTGTTTTAAAAAATAGTTGATGGAAGGAGAAACTAGTAATGGAGAGGCAAGTCACTTTCATGATCTTACCTCTGTCTTCTTGTAAGTGGTACAAGCTTTTTCGAGGTAATCTAAGACACCTCGCAAGAACCATGTTAAGAGGCTTGACCATTTTGGCCAAAATATTTTGAAGGTTCGAGTGAGGATGAACCGATCAAGGCTGATCAATGGTTGCACGATACACAAAGAATTCTGAGGTAGATGAGAGAAAGACTGAAGGACGATCTTGATTGAATTGTCTCCCTTCTTAAGGGCAAGGCACACGAATGGTGGAAAACCGGTTGAGTTAGGTCTACCACCTGCACTTCTAACATGGGATATCTTTTTGAATGACTTCCAGAAGAAGTACATCAGTGAGGCATATATGGATGAGATGAGGGACCAGTTCTTGCATTTGGTTCAAGGAGACCGGACGGTGTTTACTTATGAGCAAGAGTTTATGCGTTTGAGCCGTTATACCCTGGAGTTCGTTGCCATGAAAGAGTTGAGGTGCAAGAGGTTTAGACAAGGTTTGAGGGTTGAGCTCCAGTCGTACATGAAAATGGGTCCTCTAGGGAAATTTTTAGAACTAGCCAATAGTGCGAAGGCACTGGAGCGGCTTCAGGATATGACACCCGGTAGGACAGAGGATGCTAGGGGCCATGATACATAGACCCAAGATCTTATAGGCCCTTCTTCATATCCGCATGAAAGGTGTTGTGCTTCGAAGGGTTTGAAAAGATTTGCTTTAGACCAGCTATCGAGAGTCGACTCAGGATCTAGATCGAAGGTTCATAGGGGCTCTTTGATTTCTACTCTAAAAGGGAGTACTGATGATTCAGGTGGAGTATCGCTTCCACCAACATGTGAGCATTGCGGCCGACATCACCTTAGAGTGTGTTTTTTGCTTCAGAGGGTTTGCTATAGGTTTCTGGCACTAGGACATATGGCAAAGGACTGCCCAATTATGGACGAGGATACACCAGCTCAATTTTAGAGGTTGGCTACTTCTCGACATGATCAGAGTCTTACTAGAGGCAGAGCTAGGGCACTATCAGGTTATCAAGGTAGAGGTCTTGTGAGATCCATCGGTAGGGTTGGCGTACAAGGTATTGCTAGATAGCCTACTGCTCAGACTAAGGATGTTAGTATTACGGTGATAGCCGTTTAACTCTTCAGATGTGTAACAGATTGGTTCTTGTAAATGTGTATCTTGGTAAATCTTGGGTTTGTTGTCGCTTTAGATGGTAATTAGAATTTCATCTTCTTCTAGATAAGTTTTTACCGTAGATGGTTTGTTGAGAGGGCAAGTATGCCTTAATTTGCGAGTATGAAGTTGTCAGATTGTTTGAATCTGGTTGTTAGTGTTAGATGTGTAGGATCTTTACCTTTCTAGGGTGGACGTTGTAATCCATGGTGATAGCTCAAGTAAGGTTCTATATGTTATGAGATGTTCTTGGCTTGCGTTGTAGAGGCGAGGGTTCAAAATTTTAGGCCTTAGAGCTATGGACACTTAGAGGGTACGGAGGTACCCTTGGTGAATGAGCAATTTCACTGTTTGATCGTGCGTAGGAACCGCAATGAGGGTAAGGTTGAGTTGCTGTTAGTGTCCATCACTTTGTGGTATGGGACCTAACAAACTCTTTGTTGGGGGCTCACTTGTGCAAGTGACCATACAAATGTAGTTGCCAAGTGTCCCATATTAGAACATGCTTGTGTTGAGGTGGTTCATGTAGTGGTTTTAGATGTGTTGAGCCAAGGTGTAACGATGAAACATCGTTTCCTGTTTTATGGGATCAATGACCTTGTTTTGGTTATAGAATGAGAGAGTTCTGCATGTTGTATAGTGTAAAGGTATCATAGTAAAGGTAAATGAAGGTTGTGATAAGCGTGGCTGAGGATAAGGTTGAAGCCTTTGGACGGGCTGTGAAGGCGTTGGGCTGGCTATTGCACCATCTCGATGTGAGTGTCTTCAGGTAAGGCAAGCAGCATGGAAGATATCAGAATAGCTCATCGGAAGTGTGGGTCTAACAATTATGTTGTGAGTAACCGAATGTTTGTAATGTTGTGTTGCAAAAGAATATTGTTGAATGGACCATTTGAATATTTTTGAGAACTGTTATATGTTTTTGTACAACCATTGGTTGAGATTAAATGATTGGTTTGGAAGAAGATGGTTATATCTTTGATGATAGATTGGTTAGTTTTGGTTGCTTGTGAGAGTTCGTAAGTAACAACGGTCATTTCTCAAAATCGAGTGGTTGAATAGTGGAAATATCATGAATCGTAAGTAGTTTTCGTTCGTGTGAGAGGCAAGTTCAGATAAAGTGAAGTTTTAAGTCTCGTCTTGGTGGGACAAGTCCGGAGAAAAGAGCCGTTAGTTTAAGGTAGATTGATGATAAAGTTCGGTTTCAAGGTTTTTGCATGCCCTTTAATGTTTGACGGGGGTATGGTTGTTAGAGATGATGTGTTCCTGACAATATATTGTGGTTGTGGTACAGCGTTTTAGACATAGATGAGGTCTAAGTACAGGGTTTTGAATAGCGAATGCTAGTAGAAAGAACTATTATCCGAGGTGGATTTCATCGGAGATGAGCTCCATAGATTGATGTTTGGATAGCATAGCTTGAGGTTGGTTTGTGCCCTACTTTAAGGTTTGTTGCGGGTGCTAATGGTTATGGTGTTTAGATCGTTAGAATTTCTGGGAGAGGTGTTGAGAACAAGTGGTTAAGAGCTATGGTTTCAATTAAAGTAGGTGAGGGAGAACTTTCCCTAATCATGGTAATCTGGTTTGAATGGCAAAATGTTTGGATCTATTTTGGTTTCACCTCCTCCATCTGTTTAAATTTCGAGGACGGAATTTCTTGTAGGAGGGGAGAGTTGTAACAACCCAGATTTTTGAGTCAACAATGGCCATTGACCCGGGTCTTGGATCGACGTGTCGAGTCGGATGTTTAGAGCTTATCGGGCTGAGATGTTAGGCCTTGTCGTTAGGCTTGTAGGAGCCTTTTGGGGCTTGTCATGTGTTGTTGTGCTTGCTTGGTGGTTTTGGGTTTGGCTTAGGTTGGGTTTTGAGGAGGGGTATTATGGTAAAACCATAATTAGAAGACAAAGGCTGAGAAAGCCTTAATTTTCTGCAGGGGAAAAGAACAAGGGTGATATCACCTTGTCTCTACCTTCATACCATCTCTCTCTCTTTCTTCTTTCTTCTTGGTGAGTGCTTGAGTTTATGTAAAATCCTTGTTGTTTGAGTGGGAATCCCGAATATGGGTTGAGGAGAAGTTGTTCATTACCCCAAGATCTTTCAAGGTAAATATTTTTAGAGTTGGTGGAGGTTGAGTTTCAAGCTTGGTCCAAGGAAGAAAAGAGGAAAAAGCTAGTTGCTGCCTTATTTCGAGATTTACTTGCCTAAGGTCAGTACATTTTTGACTCCTTCATTGCATGAGGATCCTAAAATGATTGCTTTGTGTGATTTATGGTTTTGGGTTGCAAAGTTAAGGTTTAAAAGCTTTAAACCCCTATAATGGAAAATCAAAAATTAAGTGTTTCTAAGGTTTAAAAGTTAAGGTTTAAAACCTAATTTTGAAATTAAAAAAATGTAATTTCAGTTTTCGAATATGTGGAATCGCTAGAAAAATGAGTAATAGGTTTCCTTTGGGTTTTGGGGAAAATATCCAAGAAATGGGAGATTCTTTAAAAAATTTCATGTTTTTGAAAAACAATAAAACTTGTTGTCGCCAATGACCACTAAGGTAGGTCGAACACCATAAAACCATAGATTCGATCAAAAACGGGGTTCGGGGGTCGATTAGGATGGGGAAGGTTTTGGCACCCCGTACCGCCCAAAAATTGGTACCGTAAAAAAGAAAATAATAATTACCGCTTTGTTAATATCGAACTTTGTAAATTAAAGTGACAATTATTTTAAACTCCGGTTATACATGTGAGTCTATTTTAAGGGCCCCATTATTCGAAAGTAAACAGCAAGACCACCATCACTACGTTTGATACTGGCCGCATTTACCGCCGAATTGAAGGACCCCCGCATTAATGAATTTATATCCGATATGTAAGAAAAATAATGCAAATAAGTTTGAACATGACAAATAATAAAAGATATAATTAAAAGCATGAAACAAACGCGCAAATAAAGGATTTCGAACATCAAATATCAAAATAAAAAACCAAACAAAAATTACACTAAAGATATATAGCAGAGTACTGTACAAATATACCCGTAAATATACATATTAATATAAATATGCAAACTTGGTTTTGGCAGTAGCCATATTGTTATACATACATTCAAATTATGCAATAGGGTATTTACGTACGCATATAAACCATATTACATTCGGAACATCTAAAATATACATACGTATTAAAATCATATTATATACTAAAAACAAACATTGTATCATCATAGGCAAAAAACAAATTATAATAAACCTATATATATACGTTAACCATGTATCAAATACTATGTAAAAAACATATATTCCATACCAAAATATGTACATATAACTAAAGAAGAACACGCAAAATAAAAGTATGTAGACTAAATACTTTTAACAATATAAAAAAACGAACATAGATACATACAATCTATGTAATAGTTCTAGCAAATATAACTACACATCCAAACATACGTCAAAATATCTAAAAAACATGTTATAATCAACGATCCCATAATAAAAGCACGATATACAAAAACAAATAAAATACAACAACCGCATAGAAATAAAAAGAACTGAAATATAAAGGAAATAAAATTCGGGGTAAAAATTAAACGTGAGATGTAATAAAGGGGACCAGCATGAAAACTTTAGAAAATACGGGGATTGTATTCGAAACCAAATAAAATAAAAAAGGATGAAAATTTAAAAACAAAACAAATGGTGGGGACCGAATAGGGTATTAAACCATGTATGATTTGAAAACATGAGGAAATGACGAGGACCGACCGTGAAATTAGCCTATGAATCAAAATGCGCGAATCCTTCCCTCTGGGTCGGGTCACCGCGCGGATCCAAGGCTGTTGAAATGGCAGCGTTTTGTTGTTTGGATATATATCCAAAACCAAGGCAAATTTCGCCTGTAACTTTCATTTCGTAAAAATAGATGAAAACACATCTCTTAAAACGCTCTGCAGCGTTCCTTAACCCCAGAATCTGACAGCCGTAGCCTCCGTGTCAGCCGCCGTTCACTGGCGGCCGGCGAAACTCAAAAAACTCCTGAAAAGCTTTCCTTCACTAAAAAACCAGATCTGACCTCACTCCTTTGAAAAACTTGACTCGTTTTTAAAACCAAAGAAACTAAAATAAATAAAAGCCTCCCATTTCTTTACTCGAAAACCCAAATTCCTTACCTTCTCCGATTCACCGCGACGGCACGGAGGCCATAGGCTTATTACCGGGAGAAGAGAGGAATGAACGACGGCGACCATGCTTCGAGGGTAACCAAAACCAAAAGCCTAACTCCCCCTATTTTATTTCTTATATTTTATCTCTTTTTTATGCATGCAATACCATAAACTAATAATACCTTTAAGCGTCTTTTTTGTATTTTCTCTCAGTGAAATCCCCGTTGGGGTTTACAATTTTTTGTTCTATTTTTTTATAAACTAGTGTTACATGAAAAAAGGAAAAAACTCTATTTGTAAGTTAGTCTGAAATCCGCCGATATCCTCTGAGTTTTTGCTATTTTTGGCCTGGTTTGCTTTTCATGTCATTTGCTAATGTTCGTTCTTGCTTTGGCTTGCATGTAATCGTGGCTGCTTGGTGAGGAGGAGGGGATCAGAGGGACTCTTGATTTCGGCAACAGTGGCAGATGAGACGCTAAAAGAGGCCGGGCGGTGTTGTACACTCGCGCGTGGGGATCTAGAGAGCTATGCGTGTGCTTCATGCGCGCGTGGAGGATCAGAAGGTCAGTGCGTAGGCACGTGGATCTTCTAGAGAGTTCCTCACCTTCATCCGAGCCGTCCATATGTCTCATGATCCAACGGTTGAAATGGATGCGGCGTTGGTGGATGATAACCCTAATTAGGGTTTCCTTCCCATATTGTATCTGGACCGTTCGATCAATTAGCCAGATCTGACGGTCCAGATTTGCTGCGCAAGAAGGAAAATAGCATTAGATTAGGGTTTCCAATTTGGGCCTGTCCAACGGGCCACATTGTAATATATAATTTTTTGGTTTTTTGCAATATGGACTGTAATAAACAATTTGGGCTTCATTTATTTAATTTAACTATTAGGCTTTATTATATTTAGTTTTGTTTAGTTTTGTTTAATAAATATAATAATAAGACTAATAATAATAAAATAATACGATAATAACAATAGTAATAACATATAGGATAATATAATAATAATAATATGACAATGACATAATAAAAGCATAAGATATAAACAAAAAACAAATAATAACTTATAAGCAAAAATCAAGATAAAAGTACTAATCACATAATAACATAATAATAGTAATAAACATAACATAACAATATAAGTAATCATAATAATAATAGCAATAATAACAATATATAATACTAAGAAATATATACTAATAGTAATTATAATTACACTATTAATATTTTGGGATTTTTAAGCATAATAACATATAATACAATATAGTATAATAATAATATAATATTAATTAATAATATAATCAAAGCCCATTATTTAAATATTAACGAAAAACGTAAAAAGCGGGTTAACACCCTGAATAAAATTAGTGATTACAGCTGCCCCTCTTTGCTTATCCTTGTGGAACAAGAATAAAGCAAAGACCATAAGCACTAATTTTATCCGACTTTCCTGTCTGAAGATTCTGAGCTGCGAGTCCCTCCTATATAGAACTGTTCACCCTTCCTCTTCGTGAAATCCTGGTGCTGCGAATTTGAAACTCCTCGACTAAAATATCTGAGCTATGAGAATCATC
This sequence comes from Hibiscus mutabilis, assembly GCA_019671005.1. Classification (NCBI taxonomy): domain Eukaryota; kingdom Viridiplantae; phylum Streptophyta; class Magnoliopsida; order Malvales; family Malvaceae; genus Hibiscus; species Hibiscus mutabilis. The sequence goes on from CM033728.1 coordinate 31,428,660, forward strand.
CTTGAGAAAGAATAAAATTGGGGAGTCTGAGTTTCAATAAAATATCCTTAAGAAAGAGATCTAATTAAGAAATTCATGTTTTAGAAAAACATCATTAAGAAAGGATCGAATTAAGAAATCCGAGTTTTAAGAAAAACATTTCTTAAGAAAGGATCGAATTAAGGAATTCGTGTTTTAAGAAAAACAATCCTTTAAGAAAGGATCGAATTAAGAAATTCGTTTTGAGAAAAATAATCCTTTAAGAAAGGATCGAATTAAGAAATTCGTTGTTTTAAGAAAAACATCCTTAAGAAAGATATCGAATTAAGAAATTCGTGTTTTAAGAAAAACAATCCTTTAAGAAAGGATCGAATTAAGAAATTCGTTTTGAGAAAAATAATCCTTTAAGAAAGGATCGAATTAAGAAATTCATTGTTTGAAGAAAAACACCCTTAAGAAAGAGATCGAATTAAGAAATTCATGTTTTAAGAAAAACAATCCTTTAAGAAAGGACCGAATTAAGAAATTCATTTTGAGAAAAATAATATTTTAAGAAAGGATCAAATTAAGAAATTCTTTGTTTTAAGAAATACATCCTTAAGGAGGGATAAAATTGAGAAATTTGAATTTGGAGAAAAAGTCCTTTTGGAAGGGATAGAATTGAGAAATTTGGAATTTGAGAAAAAGTCTTTGTGGAAGGGATATAATTGAGAAATTTGGATTTTGAGAAAAACGTCCTTTTGGAAGGGATAGAATTCGGGGATTGGAAGACCTTTAGAAATCCTAATTATTCAATTCAAAGGACTCTTGGTTCTATGAGATCTATTTCTTCTCTCGTGAAGCTATAGATCCAACCTTTTATCAATCTTTAAATGCATGTTTAAAATAAACAAAATGCTATGATGATATGAGTTAGCATGCTCCTAACATAGGGATATCTAACTGCCAATGATGCATGAGCGTATTTCGTGATGAAAAGGTGCATGAGTTTTGCTCATCTTCGTTCTCTAGAGCCGATAACCGTCATCTTGGGATTACAACCACTTATCAAATCTGCCCCCAAACTTGTGTTGCTTATTCTCTATTCAAACCTTCGAGTTGAGTGGCATTAGTCGTAATCAGAATCATTAATCAAGTTCTTTCAAGCTTTGCGCAATCTTTCATCAACTCCTATTTGAACTCTCATGCCAAAACTTTTGTTGTCCTACGGACACTGATGCCCCTACATTGTAAACTACCCCCAAATGCTCCTTATTATCCCAAGTGGTGCCCATCAACTTTGGGCCTGATGCATTCATCTCCGAAGTAATACATAGAAATCTCTTTGCGTAAAATATATCAGTTTGATGGTCGTAATTTTAACGAATGATGCCTTTTTATATTAACATACAGAACCTTGAGACCAAGATCTTAATAAAAGGAAAGGAAAACAGAATAGGATGCCCCAGATACCAAATGCAAGAGCATCTTAGATTCGACCCTCCGGTGACCAACAACTTACCTTTGAATGTTGTGGTGATATTTAGAGTTGTGAAATTCATGCCAGATTGCTTGGTTCATCCTCATGATTATGGTATTTGCTTGATCTGTTTGAAAACTACTACTTCTAGTTCTCATTGTTTTTCTCCAAAATAAGTTACGTTTTCGAATTTTCTTAACACATTGAGTGTAAAAATATCAATTTAAAAATTTTAATACAGGTATATACTTTCAATTACAATTAATATCGTATTAGTGCATTCAAAAAGTCATCTCTGACACTAGGGTATTGAACATGTGAAGCATAGCTCCTTATTAGATTTGTTCTCCCCCCACAGCTCCATTAGGATGCTCCAAGACTTATTTGATCGTTCATTGATTTTAGAGATTTATCTCTAATGTTGGGGGATTGAACAGGTTGAATCTAGTTCCTTATTAGATTTGTTCTCCTCCCCAACTCCATTAATTGTTCATTTCTTAGCAGAATTTCTTTTTTTTTCTTTTATTTTTTTTAAGTTTAAGCAATTTAACTGGTCTTTCCTGGGAGATTTTCTTATCATCGAACATCATCTAAGGAGTAGTAATCTTGCTTCTTGAGCTTTACCGACCAAAGCGGACTGAGTGAAAAATCACACTTCATCGTTATCACAACATTCAATTAGAATTAATGCCACATCATGCATGTGATATCTGAGGATCCACGATGGAAAGAAATGGATATACATATATATGATTTCAAGGTCATTGCATGTTAAGCAAAATATATTCCCTTACAAAAAGATCCTTGCTATCTTCGGGCAAGTGGTAGCAAGGTTGGCTCTATATATCACTTCAAGAGAAAGTGCAACATGAAAGGAAACTTAAACACATGAGCTCCTAAAAAACCTGGAAATCAGCACCTCCCAAGAGTCGTGTTCAAAACTTCAAAAGATCGTTCTCAATCAGATTTTGAACCTTATTCTTTAGAGCCCCACAATTCTCTGTGGTGTGGCCTGTGCTTCCCACATGGTAGTCGCACACGACATTAACATCATAACCATCAGGATAGGGAGGATCCTTTGGTTTGGACTGAACTATAGTCAGATGTTTCTTCTCAATAAGCATTGGGAGCAAATCATTGTATAAGATTAAAACAGGATGAAGAACCTTTGGAGGCTTTGTAGCCCATGATGATCGATTATGGTAGTGGCCCTGAGGCTAATTGGTTGAGTGAGAACCTACTATATGAACCTGAGAATCATGCCCCTTGTGGGCGGTTGTGCTATAGGGGTCTCTTATCTTCCCCTTTTTGATGGAGTCTTCAATGCGCTCTATCGTTGTAACCATATTCGCAAAGTTACTAATGGGATTGCTTATCATGCGGTCATAGAGGGTTCCCTTCAAAGTATCTATGAACATGGGAGAAATCTCACTCTTACGAAGTGGAGGTTGTACTTGTCCCGCCACATCTTAGTAACGATGGGCGTACTCGCGAAGGCTCTCATTGTGCCTTTGCTTCCAACATTGTAGTATGAGCCGGTTTGGGACTATATCGGTTATGTGCTTATACTGTTCCGTGAGAGCCTTGGCCAAATCTCTTTATGACCTAATATGAGCCCGGGTTAACTAATTGTACCACCTCAAGACTGGTCCCACTAAGTTGTCTTAAAAGTAATGAATTAGCAACTTCTCATTGTCGATGAATTCGGCCATCTTCCGACAAAACATGATTATGTGGGCAGTGGGGCAAGTCGTCCCATCAAATTTCTCAAACTCTGGGGTCTTGAACCTGTATGGAATTTCCACATCGGGGACTAGACTGAGCTCTCTAGCGTTCAGTCCATAAGAACCTTTCTCATCTTCTTTTACCCGAAAATTTTTCTTCAAGATCTTTCCGATGTCTTCCAACTTCTTTGAGAATTCTGCCCTCACTTGGTTCAGTTTTTCCAACTCATCAAAATCTGGGATACCATCCCTGACAATTTTGATATTTTTGAAGATCAAACCCGGCTGAGCTTGGGCAGAGGCACCGGTTTGATGAGAAAAAGATACCCCTTGTGGAGGGTTCGGTGTAGGGTTGATAAAGATCGAGAAGTACGAAGGGCCTCCCATGTTCTGAGTGGGATTCTCGATAGCACTCTTTCCTCTCGGGTCTTGTCTTAGACTGGACTGTAGCATCTAAGATATCTCCTTCATCATATCTTGTTGGGATTTAATGATGGTGTCCCTTAATTCTTGCTGATTTTGTAATTCCCCGATTTTAGGGCTAAGCGGTTTGGTGGTTTATTAGACGGTCTGGTGGACCGAAGTAGAGATTCGAGTCAGTTTCAGGATCATATATTTTTCAGTAAGATAAAAATGTGGAAAATAGTTAAAAATCATCTTTTAATATATTTTGATTTTTGGTGGAATAGATTTTGGAAAATGGAATTTGGAAATGTGACATTTTGGTTAGTGACCAAAATGCGATTTTTGAAAACTGTTTTAAAGTGACGAAAATGAAAAGGGTCAAATTCTTAGAATCCTTAAGGAGCTAAATTATCAAGTTTTTGCTGGTGGTTTCTCCATTCAATTAAATCATTTTAAACACGTGTTTTAAAGGTGGTTTAAGAGGGATTAAAATATTTAGGTTAGTTATTAGCTTTTAAAAAAAAATTACGTAACTTTTTCGTAAACCTTTTCTCTCAACTTCTTTTATGCCAAACAATTAGAATTTCATCAAAATCCATAGGTGAGAGATTCTTTTCACTCAGATTATTGATTTTAACTTGATTCTTTTACTTTGTTTTGTAAAATCTCATTGAAATCTTATGTTTTCTTAGCTTTTCACAAATCAATTGAGGGAGAGACTTCATAATAGGGGTAAGGTCTGAGATCTCCTCTATTGTATGGTTCTTTATTGAAATTCCCAAGCATTTGACCCTTGTTTTGTGTTTCTAATCCGATTTTGATGATTTTCTAATGTTTAATTGAGTTATTTGGGGAAAATAAGTTAATTCACAGATTGGATCTAATTTCTAGTAATTAAGGATGCTTTGATTTATATTTTGGATGTTTAATAATGTTGACAAGTGATTTTTATCAATGGAATCCTAAAACTTAAGAATCTCTATTTGTTTAGGTTGTTAGTTTGAGGTTTTGTGGTGTTTCTATGGTTGTAAGGTTGCTGGAGGTGGTAGGTTGTTTTGGATATTTTTTAAATGTGATGTTGAGATTGATGTTAGATTGATAGATGTTGGCTGGTTTGTGAATCGAAGTGTTTTGGTTATGTTTTCGGTTGTTGTGGAGGGTTAGTTGTGAAGGTTTTGTGGAAATCCGAGAGGGATTGCAGTTGCTGAGTTTAGAATGCATTATGATGCATTAATCCTCTGTTGTTTTGTGGTAAAAACAGGGGAGGTTGATCCAGAAGTGATTGGAGAAGCGTTGGAGGTTTTGGATACTTGATTTTACGTCGGTAAATCGAGGTTTCGCGTATCGGTGAGTGAAAAAGTGGTTTAAGCGTTTTGATGTTTTGGGAACAGAGTTTTGGGAGTTAAGGTAGAGCTTGAAATGCTTACCTAGACTCCAAAGTAAGTATAAAGTGGTTTTACTCTCTCGGTCGTGCTTGTTCGAATGATTTTATGCACTTGGTTTTAATGTTCATGTACCTACTCTTTAAGCATGTTTTAAAGTATTCGATATATTGTTTTAAAGCATGTTTTGCTGAAGGATGCACATGGTAAGTGATCCTTGTAAGTATGGTTTATACTTGTGTTTTAAAGCATAGTTGTTGCTTTGGAAATGGCATGGTTTAATGTTTGTTGAAAAACAGTGAGGTAAATGTTATTTGGTTAATTATATTGGCAAGTGATGTGGTTTTAAAATTGTTATCGGATATAGTTGGCCGGCCATAGGATTGAGTGCGCTGTAAATAAGTCGCCTTGGATGTTGAGGGGTTTATAAGTGTACCAAATACTCCATCTGAGTACCCTAACGGTAGAGGGGTTAAATAGTACCGAAAACTCCTGTTAGTGGGTTAAGCATCTAACCGATGAAAGGGTTGGGGTCCTCGTGGGTTGAAAGTGTACCCGATTGTTATTGTACCACAATTATGATTGTATCGCTATTCTGGTTGAGATGGCTTGAAGTGTTGGGTTAACACTTGTTGAATCTGTGTATCCAATGAACTCTTTTGTTATTGGACTTGTTTAATGATCACTTGTAAGCCAATACAATTGTTAATGTATCATTGAAATGTTTTACGTGGTATAATGTGATTTATACATGTTTCTCCTTGAGCTTTGCATTTGGTAATAATGCATGGGAAGGCTTAAGTAGAGGGTTAGCAATGTGACTTGCTGTTGATTAATGATACATGTAGCATATGGTTTAATATGCTGGTTTTAAGGATGTAAAGTGCATGTTTTAAAAAGGGCATGATGTTTTAAAGGATGATATAAAGAAAATGGTTTAAATGCATTAATGTGTTTTGTTCTGAGCATTCCTCACTAAGCCTTGTGTGCTTACGCTCTCTTTGTCTATCAATGCATAGAATTAAAGTCCCAGAAGGCAGCAAGAAGCAAGGGGATCTCGGCAAGACTTGTTTCCAAAGTATGTTAGAGACTAAACTATAATGAATAAGGGCAATGGGGTACTTGTTTTGTTTTGGGAGATGTTTTGTGGATCTCCCTGTTTGAGAATGTTTCTTTAGTTGCTCTTGGGTTGTATATGGCTTTTAAGGATTGATCGTGGTGCTGGTTTATATTTTGGTTGTTGGCTGGATGCATATTAGGAAACATGCTTATAGATTTCCTTTTTGATGCATGAAGCCTTGTTGTGTTGTTAGAATTCTGATGCTAGTTGTCTTGTGATATGTTTTGCATGTTGGTATTGTGTTTTAAGCATGTTGGATTGATTAGAGTATGCTTTTGAGATGAAAAATCAGCCAAAATGTGACATTACAGGCCAGGCGTACCGATACGCGGGGGACCGTATCGGTACAGCTAGGCATTTTTAGCCTTGAAGGATCGGTACGAGGGTTGGTGTTTTGATATGCCTAGGCCATTTTGGTCTTAACGTACCGGTACAAAAATGGGTGTTTCGATACGGGTCTCAGCTTCTGGAAATTAACTTTTTCATCCCAATCCTGTGTATCGAAACGCCAAATAGCTGTATCGGTACGATCATCAAGGTTTCAAAAGTTTAGTATTTTAGTTAGGCATATCGATAGGGCATGGAGGTGTACCAAAACGGGGTGTTTCAATCCGTATCAATACGGGTTTGCCTGTATCGGTACGGATGACCGTCAATTTTGTTATTGTCACTTTGGGCAGTTTTGACATCTTTACAATTTAGACCCTGAATCTTGCTAATGCAATTGTATGTGATAGAATGATCAGATTGAGCTGAAATTTGAGATGAAAGATTGGAACCTGACTAATTTAAGGTTGGTAACTTAAAAGTGAGCTTTATTCTTGAATTTTTTTAATTGCATTTTGGTCCCTAATTTATAAATATAATCAATTGGATGTCAAGTTGATGCCCGAATGTGCTGGGGTTACACCTGATGTCTGCATGAACATGTAGGGTTAATAATTGGCATCTAGATAAGATAAAAAGAAAAAAAATGGACCGGATTTTGTTGTATCTCTTTGGTTTGCTACAGCAAACCTAATGTAGCCTTCTTGGTTCGGTTGGGCGTCTAGGCCGGGTCAAGGGGGTTACATTTGGTGGTATCAGAGCCAAGTTTGGTTTGTTTGGGAGATTGTTGTGATGTTGTCATGTTTGATTTGTACGGTGATTGTTGTATGTACGCTGGTTGATATGCACGGTGACTGATATATGAATGTTGGCTATTGTATGTTATGTTAGGGGAAGTTTGGGGGTACACATTGCCTTATTATTATAGTCTGGAAAGTTTTGATTATTGAAATGAAAGTCTTGGATCCTTGCTTGACTCTGGCCTGACTGTTTTTGTTTTGAAATGATTATCATGCCTTAGATATATTTTAGCACAATGAGATCGAGGAGAGAGTTACGATCAGGTACGATTGTTGCTACCACTGGGCAGGATGCTGAAGAAGAAGTTGTACCTCCTAAAGGGTTGCCACCACCCCTGTAATACTCCTTTCTCGTATTCATAGCTGAATACGAGTTAGAGATATCACAAAACATTTGTAAAACCCTCTACATTTGTAACTCGGTAAATTTTGTTTCTTTAAAAATGTTACAATGTATTTAGTTTTTATTTACAAATCTAGTTATTTGTGTAAAGTTTAAAAATAATATTTTCATCTTCAAATTGAATTTATTTTCAGGCAGCAACTTATCAATTTAATTTGTCTTGATATAATTAATAAAATTGCCTGATTTAAAATTCATCCAGATACCAAATAAAATACAAATTCTATCTGAGCAGACATACCCTTTTAATATACATGCCAACTAGTAAATATCAAACAGTATCAAAAGATATCGTAATGATGTTGATGTATCTGTTATTGATTGATGATGTCCCTATATGCTCCTTACTCCACCCATTTCTTCTTTCCTCCGTGTAAAACACTTATACGCTAAGTATTTACTTAGTGAGGCAATAATTCAAATTTAAGTGCAATTGTCATAATATCAATCTCAATATTAATTATTAATTATTAATAATGCATATGATCACCTTACCATTACGTTCTTATTAACATAATTAAATATGTAATAGCATATATGTATATCAAAGTGATAAGATTAGATCTTACCAATATTGGTGCCATTTCCATCCGTAAGCTTTCAATGCTTACCAATACCTTTTTCCAACTCTGTCTACAAGCTTTCAAGCTTATCATTCTATTTTTTTATTTCAATTCAGTTTACCTAGCCCAAGGAATCGAATTAAGAGATTCTATGTACACGAGTCATCCCCCATACCCAACCTTTCTTGAGTATGTATATTATTTGCACTCTATCGGGAGTGCTTAACATCGAAGTGCTTCTGTATACTTACTGGGGTATACAATATATCCCTCATTGAGTTTTTACGAAGTTACTCCGAAGTGCTTAGCACTCGTAATAAGTCCGTATACTCAAACCATGCATGAGTATACTCCTCAATGAGTATTTATAAAATTTGCACTTTACCTGAAGTGCTTAGAATCTTTATACAAATGTTTATGACTCTATGGCGAGCCAACTATACCTTTGAACCTCTATATCATACTTGGGCTTTATATCATCAAATATTTCATCCATGGCAATGTATATCAATTTATATTAACATGAAGCAGTTCATAACTGAATAACATTAATAGTAAATCATCATCAATAACTAGTGATCAATGCATTTATTTTCAACCTTTGACATATTTAAAGTATGTCAAATGTATGATCAATGACATAATTATCATGAGAATATATAAACCAGGTAGACTCATCGCAAGTCTTACCGGTGATGTATAAAACATCTATGTATAATGTTATGTATGCATTGCAATCACCTGAGCCATGTATTAGTATGCCTCACTAAGTCCTCTTCGATCCTTTCCTTCATTGTACCTTGAAACTCCCTTGATCCGAACTTTCATAATTCAAATAAGTAAAATATTTGTTAGATCCCAATCTAACAATATGTTATATATTGCCCAATATAACCATTCGAATACAAAATCTCCAAACATTTTATTTTCTTCCTTATATTGTTCAAAAACTCATTATGGTCCTTAGTGACCAATTTGAACTTCCATTAACCCTTTTCAAGCTTCTAATCAACCTTAGATACAAAGTGTATCAATTCTCATTTTCTAGCTGTTTGCAGTATCTCCCAAGAAATATTTTTATAAAATAATATACAACTCAGAATTTGATTCCATTTGTCCTGAAAGAAACTAGATTCAATAATCTTTTCTACCACATAAATTAATAGCCCAAATTCAACTTGTACAATTTATGGCGAATTTTCAAAGTCAATTTCCAGTATTGAATTTCGGAACAACCTGCTATACTGTTTTCTGACCTTTCACCACTTAAAAATTCATATCTTTTTACTCAGAACTCGAAATCATTTTTTGTTTGTTGGAAACGAAACTAGACGAACAAATCTTTACATCAGTATTAAATTCACATTCTAACCATTTTTGTAGAATTTATGGTGAATTTTCAAAGTTACTGCCATAAACCAGTTTTTCTACACAACTTCCGTAAAGAACTTCAACTTGTATACTAACTTCTCCTTACTTCTCTACTTTTCAATTTAGTCCAATCACTAGCTTTAAACCACCAACTCATCACATTCTTCACCAAATAATTATTCACAATAAATCTCCCTAATTTTCCTTATTTACCGAAATAGGTACTAAAATGCAAAGATAAGGATTGATGCTTCTTAACTTTGCAATTTAGTCCTCAATTCAACATTAGTACCTTAATTCCATCATTACAACTAAAAATCAGATTTAGCCCCTGTACAAAACTTCCATTTCGATTTGGTCACTTAACTTTGACAAATTGTCAAAATGGTCACTAATTTAATTCAACATCAATTTGACATTCTAACTTCATTTTCTTATCTCTAACATCTTTAATAACATAAATACACTCCAAATTATAAAAATTCAGATTTGGTCCTTCAACTTTTCAATTTGCCGAAATGGTCCCTACACAATTTAACTTAGGGTTTTGCTTCCAAACAACAATTCAAGCTTACTAGATCATTATTTCAACATCACAAACCCTAAATTAAACTTGAATCCATAAACCCTAATCATATTCAAAATAATCAAAATATGTAAAACTTAAATCCCAACTCAATATCATGATTTTTAACATCATACTAGCTTGATTTCAACTTGAATTCAATCATGGAATCATAAAATCTCAAAAGCCCCAATTTGATCCATAAACCCTAATTTCTTTCTCATGTAAATTCTCATCAATCAAGCATGGATTCCATGAATTATTGATATCAAAAGATAGAGCTTGAAAAGTAGAACAACTCTGTAGTTGAAGAGATTACCTGAAAGCCGAGTTTCGGGCCTTTAATCGAGCTTGGAAAATTTTTTATCTTTCTTTTCCTAGCCCTCACATTTTTGGCTGGAAAATATGAAAAATTGGTTCATCTTTTTACCATTATTTTACACATATATATATATTAAATGAATATTAAATTCATTTAATAGTGAAATTACAATTTTGCCCTTTTTATCCAATGGTTGAGATTGATTTTATCATCAATCAAGGGTCAAGATTTAATATACCATTTTCTCTTTCCAAAATTGCCCTTATAACTTTTTAAATATTTCAAAATTGCCATTGGGGCCAAATGACCAATTTGCCCTCCAACTAGTTTTTATTTACTAGTTTGCCATTCTTGTAAAAATTCAACTAAATCTAGTTGGAATCGAACCAACTATAATAAAATATTCATAAAGTAATATTTTATGAATTTCTCCATATCTTTTGGATCAGTCTCCAAAATTTCCATTTGATCCAATATACTGATAAAAATCCTTTACTCATAAATAAACTGTAGGATTCATCTTGAATCAAACTAAAAATATTTCCAACACTTGGAAATGACTTTTATAACTTCTCTATCATATGGTAAAACTTCAAAAATTTCCAGTTCGATCCGGGTATCCGAATTCCACTTAAACTTTAACTGTAATTGTCCCAATAATCGAAGTATCAGATCGAACCAAAAATTCCACATTCGATTCACACCCTTAGGTGATCTATTTATTTATGAAATAAAAACCCTTAACTTTTGGGAAATTACAACTTTAGTCCCCAAACTTTTCCAAAGTTTATACTTTAGCCATAAAATTTTCAAAATTTACATTTTGGTCACTAAACTTTTAAACTTCAATTTCCATTCCAATTTTCCTTGGTATTCAACCAAACTTTAATAATACCTTATTCAATTCACTATCTATCTCATGATACCTTTAAACCTTAGAAATTTCCTTTCCAAAACCCATAATTAAAGAATCCCAACTTTCGTATTTATGTCATTTTAGTCACTAAGTTAACTTTTAAGCTATTATATTAGTACTAAATGACCCTTAATCAACTTAGTAAATTTTGGGGTATTACAATTCTCTCCCCCTTAAAAAAATTCGTCCTCGAATTTCTCAATACTTACTTGGTTCCAAAAGGCGAGGAAACTATTTTCTTATATTTTCTTCTTATTTCTCTCAAATCTTTTCTTTAACCTTGTGATTTTTGTCAAAGAACTTTAACAAACAGGATTGTCTTGTTTTCTTAGTTCTTTGACTCCATGTGCTAGGATCTTTACAGTTCTTTTTCATAGCTTAAATCCTATTTGAATCTCTATTTTCTCCGGAGTAACAACATGTGAGGGGTCTAATCAATATTTCCAGAGCATCGATACATTATGAATCTTTTTCATTTCCAAAGATAAAGCTAACTATTAAGCTTAACTATCAGACTAACTCCTTTCACAATTTCTTATAGCCCAATAAATTTTGAACTTAACTTTCTCTTTGTCTAAACCATAACACCTTCTTCCAAGGTGAAACTTTTATGGAATACTTTATCCTTAACTTCATATTAAATATCTTTTCTTTTAGGGTCAACATATAGTTTCTATCATTGAGATAGAAATTCTTCCTTGATAATACAAATATCGATCAAACCTAACTTCCAAGTTTTCAATTTCACTGTTTTTCCACTTGTTTGCACCTTGACAACATTTTCATCCTTTCTTTAAAGATATCTTATTTAATCCAATATGGTAAATTTTATTCTTAAGTTGACAATCAAAACACCATCTTCTTTTAATGCCAATCTTGCATTCATAGCTCTTAAGGCAACAATTGTCTTTCGACTGAGAGCGTCAGCTATCACATTAGTTTTTTCTGGATGATAGTCAATAACCATATCATAATTCTTAAAAAGCTCAATCCAACTTCTTTACGTCAAGTTTAACTCTTCTTTAGTAAGCATATACACCATTACTTTTCCTTCTTGCATAAGTACGCATCCCAAACTGTTATAAGAAGCATCATTATACACCACATAATCTTTACCCGATTCTGGTTGTACTAGTACTGTGGCTTCTATTACGATCTCCTTTAATGTCTCAAAGATTTCTTAGCATTGATCTGTTCAATTGAACGGCATTTCTTTCCTCAATAGCTTGGTCAATGAGGAGACAATCATCAAGAAATTATGAACCTCTAAAACATTTTTCAGAGGTTTTCATTCAACTATAATTTGTACTTTCTTGAAGTCTATTCTTATTCCCATTGCCCAATCCACATAACTAATAAAACAACTTTAGACAACCAATCTCATACTTTAACAATTTAGCATACAACTTCTTTTCTCGAAAGGTCTGAAGAACAATGCAAAATGGGCATTTTATTCTTCATTTTTCCATTGAATAGACCAAAATATACTCAATGAAATCTACTAAAAATTGGTTCAAGAAAAATTAGAATACTTGGTTCATTAGGCTTATAAATGTCGTAGGTATCATCATGAACTCATGGTATTCATACCGAGTCCGAAAAGCTATCTTGAGAATTTCTTCTTCCTTGATTTTTTTAACTAATCAAAAGATTATCAGTCTTTGGAAGAAGATATTTATTCTTTACTATTACCTTCTCGAGCTGATAGAAATCAGTCTTTCTTTTTCACAATTAACACTAGTGTGCCCTCAAGATGACACACTTGACTTTATAAAACATCGACCTAACATTCCTTGCAATTTGTACCTTTAAATCTCAAAGTTCGGTCAAAGCCATTTTATACGAGGCCATTAATTTAGGGGCAATGCCTGGTAACATCTTTATTTTGAATTTCACCTCCCAATCTAGAGGTAATTTCGAGTAATTCATCTGGAATACATCCAGATATTTTTGGAAGTCGAGTTATTTTTCAATTTAACTTCAACAGACCAAGCATCTACTACATTTGCTAAGAAAACTTAGCAACCTTATAGCAACAATTTCCTTAATAAAAAACTAAAATTACATTAGAAAAGGGGTTTACCCTTTTATAAACTACTACTATTTTTATGCCTTCCATGTTTTTCAATATTAATTACTTTATGCGATAACTCATCATGACCTGATAGGAAGGTAACCAATTCATGGACACAATCATCTTAGACTCCTCAAAAGATAATTCCATTAAGTTTATTAGGAACTCTATTTCTTATGTTTTTATCGAGCAATTCCACATGTTCAGCTCGCCCTTACATTACAACCCAACAAATTCGTGACCGCTATATTACTTGAAATAGGTTCTATAAGGATATCTCATTCACCATTCAACTTCGTACTTATATACGAATGTGTAAAGCTAGGACCCATCAACATCAATACAGGTTTATCCAAATAGATAAGATGTACCTTCTATGATTTTCGAATCATCCCAATCTTTATCAGTCCTGATGTTATAAACTCAAACTGGTATGTGCAATCCTGGCTATAAAGCAAATTCATATGGTTTTCTAATCTAGCTTAAACCTCGGAGCAACAAAATAGCTCCATCCAATTTCTCAGTATCCGTCCAGTCTAATCCTTAGATTATTCAGTTATAAATCAACAATCACTGGACCTTAATCTGCTTTTCCTTTCAATTCAGGTGTTTCTAAACTTTTCAGTTCCTTAATCCGGCACAGGCACTTCTTGGTGTACCAGTGCCCCTTTCTTGTTCAGATTTATCCGAAGGGTTATTATTAACCTTATTGTTACTACTCTTGATTCCTTCCAAAGCTTCCAATTTACCAGTTCATCACGCTTTCTTGACTCAAATATTTCTTATAATTCCTCCCAATTTACATTAGTAAGGAGCGACATCAATCAAATCATAAAAACATCAGATCAGTAATATTGATATCCTAGTGGCATGTATACTCTTTTTAACATAAAACCACTTCCATTTAGGCCGAGAATCGGCTAAACCTACAGCTCTGATACCAATAAATGTAATACCCATTTCCCGTATTCATAGCTGAATATGAGTCAGAGATATCACAAAACATTTGTAAAACCCTCTACATTTGTAACTCGGTAAAATTTTGTTTCTTTAAAAATGTTACAATATATTTAGTTTTTATTTAAAAATATAGTTATTCGCGTAAAATTTAAAAATAATATTTTCTTCTTCAAATTGAATTTATTTTCAGGCAGCAACTTATCAATTTAATTTGTCTTGATATAATTAATAAAACTGCCTAAAAACTGTCTAATTTAAAATTCATTCAGATACCAAATAAAATACAAATTCTATTAGAGCAGGCATACCCTTTTAATATACATGCCAACTAGTAAATATCAAACAGTATCAAAAGATATCTTACTGATACTGATGTACCTGTTATTGATTGATGATGTCCGTATATGCTCCTTACTCCAACCATTTCTTCTTTCCTACGTGTAAAACAATTACACGCTAAGTATTTACTTAGTGAGGCAATAATTCAAATATAAGTGCAATTGTCATAATATCAATCTCAATATTAATTATTAATAATGTATATGATCACCTTACCATTACATGCTCATTAACATAATTAAATATGTAATAGCATATATGTATATCAAAGTGATAAGATTAGATCTTACCAATATTGTTTCCATTTCCATTTGTAAGCTTTCAATGCTTACCAATACCTTTTTTCCAACTCTGACTACAAGCTTTCAAGCTTATCATTCTATTTTTTTTATTTCAATTCAGTTTACTTAGCCCAAGGTATCGAATTAAGAGATTCTATGTACATGAATCATCCCTCCATACCCAACCTTTCTTGAGTATGTATATTATTTGCACTCTACCATGAGTGCTTAGCATCAAGTGCTTATGTATACTTACCAGAGTATACAATATATCCTCATTGAGTTTTTATGAAATTACTCTGAAGTGCTTATCACCCGTAATAAGTCTATATACTCAAACCATACATGAGTATACTCCTCAATGAGTATTTATAAAGTTTGCACTTTACCTGAAGTGCTTAGAATCTTTATACAACTGTTTATGACTCTATGGCTAGCCAACTATACCTTTGAACCTCTATATCATACTTGGGCTTTATATCATCAAATATTTCATCCATGGCAATATATATCAATTTATATTAACATGAAGCAATTCATAACCAATAACATTAATAGTAAATCATCATCAATAACTAGTGATCAATGCATTTATTTTCAACCTTTGACATATTTAAAGTATGTTAAATGTATGATCAATGACATAATTATCATGACAATATATAAACCAGGTAGACTCATCGCAAGTCTTACCGGTGATGTATAAAACATCTATGTATAATGTTATGTATGCATTGCAATCACCTGAGCCATGTATTAGTATGCCTCACTAAGTCCTCTTCGATCCTTTCCTTCATTGTACCTTGAAACTCCCTTTTTCCGAATCCCAACTTTCATAATTCAAATAAACCATAAAAAAATATTTGTTAGATCCCAATCTAACAATATGAACTTATATATTGCCTTAATATAACCATTTTCTAATACAAAAATCTCCAAACATTTTATTTTTGTCCTAGATATATTGTTCAAAAATTAATAGCTCAACTTGTACAATGGTCCTTAGTGACCAATTTGAACTTCCATTAACCCTTTTCAAGCTTTCTTTTTACTCAACCTTAGATACAAAAATCTTTACATCAGTGTATCAATTCTCATTTTCTAGAATTTATGGTGAATTCCAAAGAAATATTTTTATAAAATAATATAATCACAACTTCACCAAATAATTTTCACAATATATCTTACTAATTTTCCTTATAGGTACTAAAATGCAAAGATAAGGATTCATGCTTCTTAACTTTGCAATTTAGTCCTCAATTAACATTACTACCTTAATTCCATCATTACAACTAAAAATCAGATTTAGCCCCCATAAAAAACTTCCATTTCGATTTGGTCACTTAACTTTGACAAATTGTCAAAATGGTCACTAATTCAATTTTGACATTCTAACTTCATTTTCTTATCTCTAACATCATTAATAACATAAATACACTCCAAATTATAAAAATTCAGATTTGGTCCTTCAACTTTTCAATTTGCCGAAATGGTCCCTACACAATTTAACTTAGGGTTTTGCTTCCAAACAACAATTCAAGCTTACTAGATCATTATTTCAACATCACAAACCCTAAATTAAACTTGAATCCATAAATCCTAATCATCTTCAAAATAATTAAAATATGTAAAACTTAAATCCCAACTCAATATCATGATTTTTAACATCATACTAGCTTTGATTTCAACTTGAATTCAATCATGGAATCATAAAATCTCAAAAGCCCCAATTTGATCCATAAACCCTAATTTCTTTCTCATGTAAATTCTCATCAATCAAGCATGGATTCCATGAATTATTGATATCAAAAGATAGAGCTTGAAAAGTAGAACAACTTTGTAGTTGAAGAGATTACCTGAAAACTGAGTTTCGGGGCTTTAATCGAGCTTGGAAAAATTTTTTTTTCTTTTTTCCTAGCCCTCAAATTTTTGGCTGGAAAATATGAAAATTTGGTTCATCTTTTACCATTATTTTACACATATATATATTTAAATGAATATTAAATTCATTTAATAGTGAAATTAAATTTTGCCTTTTTTATCCAATGGTTGAGATTGATTTTATCATCAATCAAGGGCCAAGATTTAATATTCCATTTTCTTTTCAAAATTGCCCTTATAACTTTTTAAATATTTCAAAATTGCCATTGGGGCCAAATAACCAATTTGTCCTCCAACTAGTTTTTATTTACTAGTTTGCCATTCTTGTAAAAAAAATTCAACTAAATCTAGTTGGAATCAACCAAATATAATAAAATATTCATAAAGTAATATTTTATGAAATTTCCATATCTTTTGGATCACCTCAAAATTTCCATTTGATCCAATATACTTGATAAAAATCATTTACTCATAAATAAATTGTAGGATTCATCTTGAATCAAACTAAAAATATTTCCAACACTTGGAAATGAATTTTATAACTTCTCTATCATATGGTAAAACTTCAAAAAAAGTTTAGTTCGATCCGTATCCGAATTCCACTTAAACTTTAACTGTAATTGTCCCAATAATCGAAGTATCAGATCGAACCAAAAATTCCACATTCGATTCACACCCTTAGGTGATCTATTTATTTATGAAATAAAAACCCTTAACTTTTGGGAAATTACAACTTTAGTCCCCAAACTTTTCCAAAGTTTATACTTTAGCCATAAAATTTTCAAAATTTACATTTTGGTCACTAAACTTTTAAACTTCAATTTCCATTCCAATTTTCCTTGGTATTCAACCAAACTTTAATAATACCTTATTCAATTCACTATCTATCTCATGATACCTTTAAACCTTAGAAATTTCCTTTCCAAAACCCATAATTAAAGAATCCCAACTTTCGTATTTATGTCATTTTAGTCACTAAGTTAACTTTTAAGCTATTATATTAGTACTAAATGACCCTTAATCAACTTAGTAAATTTTGGGGTATTACAATTCTCTCCCCCTTAAAAAAATTCGTCCTCGAATTTCTCAATACTTACTTGGTTCCAAAAGGCGAGGAAACTATTTTCTTATATTTTCTTCTTATTTCTCTCAAATCTTTTCTTTAACCTTGTGATTTTTTGTCAAAGAACTTTAACAAACAGGATTGTCTTGTTTTCTTAGTTCTTTGACTCCATGTGCTAGGATCTTTACCAGTTCTTTTTCATAGCTTAAATCCGGCTGAATCTCTATTTTCTCCGGAGTAACAACATGTGAGGGGTCTAATCAATATTTCCAGAGCATCGATACATTATGAATCTTTTTCATTTCCAAAGATAAAGCTAACTATTAAGCTTAACTATCAGACTAACTCCTTTCACAATTTCTTATAGCCCAATAAATTTTGAACTTAACTTTCTCTTTGTCTAAACCATAACACCTTCTTCCAAGGTGAAACTTTTATGGAATACTTTATCCTTAACTTCATATTAAATATCTTTTCTTTTAGGGTCAACATATAGTTTCTATCATTGAGATAGAAATTCTTCCTTGATAATACAAATATCGATCAAACCTAACTTCCAAGTTTTCAATTTCACTGTTTTTCCACTTGTTTGCACCTTGACAACATTTTCATCCTTTCTTTAAAGATATCTTATTTAATCCAATATGGTAAATTTTATTCTTAAGTTGACAATCAAAACACCATCTTCTTTTAATGCCAATCTTGCATTCATAGCTCTTAAGGCAACAATTGTCTTTCGACCGAGCGCACGGCTATCACATTAGTTTTTTCGGATGATAGTCAATAACCATATCATAATTCTTAAAAAGCTCAATCCAACTTCTTTACGCTAAGTTTAACTCTTCTTTAGTAAGCATATACACCATTACTTTTCCTTCTTGCATAAGTACGCATCCCAAATCTGTTATAAGAAGCATCATTATACACCACATAATCTTTACCCGATTCTGGTTGTACTAGTACTGTGGCTTCTATTACGATCTCCTTTAATGTCTCAAAGATTTCTTAGCATTGATCTGTTCAATTGAACGGCATTTCTTTCCTCAATAGCTTGGTCAATGAGGAGACAATCATCAAGAAATTATGAACCTCTAAAACATTTTTCGTGAGAGGTTTTCATTCAACTATAATTTGTACTTTCTTGAAGTCTATTCTTATTCCCATTGCCCAATCCACATAACTAATAAAACAACTTTAGACAACCAATCTCATACTTTAACAATTTAGCATACAACTTCTTTTCTCGAAAGGTCCAAGAACAATGCAAAATGGGCATTTTATTCTTCATTTTTCCATTGAATAGACCAAAATATACTCAATGAAATCTACTAAAAATTGGTTCAAGAAAAATTAGAATACTTGGTTCATTAGGCTTATAAATGTCGTAGGTATCATCATGAACTCATGGTATTCATACCAGAGTCCGAAAAGCTATCTTGAGAATTTCTTCTTCCTTGATTTTTTAACTAATCAAAAGATTATCGGTCTTTGGAAGAAGATATTTATTCTTTACTATTACCTTCTCGAGCTGATAGAAATCAGTCTTTCTTTTCACAATTAACACTAGTGTGCCCTCAAGATGACACACTTGACTTTATAAAACATCGACCTAACATTCCTTGCAATTTGTACCTTTAAATCTCAAAGTTCGGTCAAAGCCATTTTATACGAGGCCATTAATTTAGGGGCAATGCCTGGTAACATCTTTATTTTGAATTTCACCTCCCAATCTAGAGGTAATTTCGAGTAATTCATCCGAATACATCCAGATATTTTTGGAAGTCGAGTTATTTTTCAATTTAACTTCAACAGACCAAGCATCTACTACATTTGCTAAGAAAACTTAGCAACCTTATAGCAACAATTTCCTTAATAAAAAACTAAAATTACATTAGAAAAGGGGTTTACCCTTTTATAAACTACTACTATTTTTATGCCTTCCATGTTTTTCAATATTAATTACTTTATGCGATAACTCATCATGACCTGATAGGAAGGTAACCAATTCATGGACACAATCATCTTAGACTCCTCAAAAGATAATTCCATTAAGTTTATTAGGAACTCTATTTCTTATGTTTTTATCGAGCAATTCCACATGTTCAGCTCGCCCTTACATTACAACCCAACAAATTCGTGACCGCTATATTACTTGAAATAGGTTCTATAAGGATATCTCATTCACCATTCAACTTCGTACTTATATACGAATGTGTAAAGCTAGGACCCATCAACATCAATACAGGTTTATCCAAATAGATAAGATGTACCTTCTATGATTTTCGAATCATCCCAATCTTTATCAGTCCTGATGTTATAAACTCAAACTGGTATGTGCAATCCTGGCTATAAAGCAAATTCATATGGTTTTCTAATCTAGCTTAAACCTCGAGCAACAAAATAGCTCCATCCAATTTCTCGAGATCCGTCCAGTCTAATCCTTAGATTATTCATTATAAATCAACAATCACTTGGACCTTAATCGCTTTTCCTTTCAATTCGTGTTTCTAAACTTTTCGATTCCTTAATCCGCATGGCACTTCTTGGTGTACCAGTGCCCCTTTCTTGTTCAGATTTATCCGAAGGGTTATTATTAACCTTATTGTTACTACTCTTGATTCCTTCCAAAGCTTCCAATTTACCAGTTCATCACGCTTTCTTGACTCAAATATTTCTTATAATTCCTCCCAATTTACATTAGTAAGGAGCGACATCAATCAAATCATAAAAACATCAGATCAGTAATATTGATATCCTAGTGGCATGTATACTCTTTTTAACATAAAACCACTTCCATTTAGGCCGAGAATCGGCTAAACCTACAGCTCTGATACCAATAAATGTAATACCCATTTCCCGTATTCATAGCTGAATATGAGTCAGAGATATCACAAAACATTTGTAAAACCCTCTACATTTGTAACTCGGTAAAATTTTGTTTCTTTAAAAATGTTACAATATATTTAGTTTTTATTTAAAAATATAGTTATTCGCGTAAAATTTAAAAATAATATTTTCTTCTTCAAATTGAATTTATTTTCAGCAAAAGAACTTATCAATTTAATTTGTCTTGATATAATTAATAAAACTAAAAAACTGTCTAATTTAAAATTCATTCGATACCAAATAAAATACAAATTCTATTAGAGCAGGGCATACCCTTTTAATATACATGCCAACTAGTAAATATCAAACAAAGTATCAAAAGATATCTTACTGATATGATGTACCCATTATTGATTGATGATGTCCGTATATGCTCCTTACTCCAACCATTTCTTCTTTCCTACGTGTAAAACAATTACACGCTAAGTATTTACTTAGTGAGGCAATAATTCAAATATAAGTGCAATTGTCATAATATCAATCTCAATATTAATTATTAATAATGTATATGATCACCTTACCATTACATGCTCATTAACATAATTAAATATGTAATAGCATATATGTATATCAAAGTGATAAGATTAGATCTTACCAATATTGTTTCCATTTCCATTTGTAAGCTTTCAATGCTTACCAATACCTTTTTTCCAACTCTGACTACAAGCTTTCAAGCTTATCATTCTATTTTTTTTATTTCAATTCAGTTTACTTAGCCCAAGGTATCGAATTAAGAGATTCTATGTACATGAATCATCCCTCCATACCCGACCTTTCTTGAGTATGTATATTATTTGCACTCTACCATGAGTGCTTAGCACCGAAGTGCTTATGTATACTTACCAGAGTATACAATATATCCCTCATTGAGTTTTTATGAAATTACTCTGAAGTGCTTATCACCCGTAATAAGTCTATATACTCAAACCATACATGAGTATACTCCTCAATGAGTATTTATAAAGTTTGCACTTTACCTGAAGTGCTTAGAATCTTTATACAACTGTTTATGACTCTATGGCTAGCCAACTATACCTTTGAACCTCTATATCATACTTGGGCTTTATATCATCAAATATTTCATCCATGGCAATATATATCAATTTATATTAACATGAAGCAATTCATAACCGAATAACATTAATAGTAAATCATCATCAATAACTAGTGATCAATGCATTTATTTTCAACCTTTGACATATTTAAAGTATGTTAAATGTATGATCAATGACATAATTATCATGACAATATATAAACCAGGTAGACTCATCGCAAGTCTTACCGGTGATGTATAAAACATCTATGTATAATGTTATGTATGCATTGCAATCACCTGAGCCATGTATTAGTATGCCTCACTAAGTCCTCTTCGATCCTTTCCTTCATTGTACCTTGAAACTCCCTTGATCCGAACTTTCATAATTCAAATAAGTAAAATATTTGTTAGATCCCAATCTAACAATATGTTATATATTGCCCAATATAACCATTCGAATACAAAATCTCCAAACATTTTATTTTCTTCCTTATATTGTTCAAAAACTCATTATGGTCCTTAGTGACCAATTTGAACTTCCATTAACCCTTTTCAAGCTTCTAATCAACCTTAGATACAAAGTGTATCAATTCTCATTTTCTAGCTGTTTGCAGTATCTCCCAAGAAATATTTTTATAAAATAATATACAACTCAGAATTTTCCTTATTTACCGAAATAGGTACTAAAATGCAAAGATAAGGATTCATGCTTCTTAACTTTGCAATTTAGTCCTCAATTAACATTACTACCTTAATTCCATCATTACAACTAAAAATCAGATTTAGCCCCCATAAAAACTTCCATTTCGATTTGGTCACTTAACTTTGACAAATTGTCAAAATGGTCACTAATTCAATTTGGCATTCTAACTTCATTTTCTTATCTCTAACATCATTAATAACATAAATACACTCCAAAAAAATTCAGATTTGGTCCTTCAACTTTTCAATTTGCCGAAATGGTCCCTACACAATTTAACTTAGGGTTTTGCTTCCAAACAACAATTCAAGCTTACTAGATCATTATTTCAACATCACAAACCCTAAATTAAACTTGAATCCATAAATCCTAATCATCTTCATAATAATTAAAACATGTAAAACTTAAATTCCAACTCAATATCATGATTTTTAACATCATACTAGCTTTGATTTCAACTTGAATTCAATCATGGAATCATAAAATCTCAAAAGCCCCAATTTGATCCATAAACCCTAATTTCTTTCTCATGTAAATTCTCATCAATCAAGCATGGATTCCATGAATTATTGATATCAAAAGATAGAGCTTGAAGAGTAGAACAACTTTGTAGTTGAAGAGATTACCTGAAAACTGAGTTTCGGGGCTTGAATCGAGCTTGGAAAAAATTTTCTCTTTCTTTCCCTAGCCCTCAAATTTTTGGCCGGAAAAGATGAACATTTGGTTCATCATTTTACCATTATTTTACACATATATCTATTAAATGAATATTAAATTCATTTAATAGTGAAATTAAATTTTGCCTTTTTTATCCAATGGTTGAGATTGATTTTATCATCAATCAAGGGCCAAGATTTAATATTCCATTTTCTCTTTCCAAAATTTCCCTTATAACTTTTTAAATATTTCAAAATTGCCATTGGGGCCAAATAACCAATTTGTCCTCCAACTAGTTTTTATTTACTAGTTTGCCATTCTTGTAAAAATTCAACTAAATCTAGTTGGAATCCAACCAAATATAATAAAATATTCATAAAGTAATATTTTATGAAATTTTCCACATCTTTTGGATCAGTCTCCAAAATTTCCATTCGATCCAATATACTGATAAAAAATCATTTACTCAGAAATAAATTGTAGGATTCATCCTGAATCGAACTAAAAATATTTCCAACACTTGGAAATGAATTTTATAACTTCTCTATCATATGGTAAAACTTCAAAAAAGTTTAGTTCGATCCGGGTATCCGAATTCCACTTAAACTTTAACTGTGATTTTCCCAATAATCAAAGTATTAGATCGAACCAAAAATTCCGCATTCGATTCACACCCTTAGGTGATCTATTTATTTATGAAATAAAACCCTTAACTTTTGAGAAATTACAACTTTAGTCCTTAAGCTTTTCCAAAGTTTATACTTTAGCCATGAAATTTTCAAAATTTACATTCTGGTCACTAAACTTTTAAACTTCAATTTCCATTCCAATTTTCCTTGGTATTCAACCAAAATTTAAGATTACCTTAATCAATTCACTATCTATCACATGATAGCTTTAAACCTTATAAATTTCCTTACCAAAACCCATAATTAAAGAAATCCCAACTTTCGCATTTTTGTCATTTTAGTCACTAAGTTAGCTTTTAAGCTATTATCTTAGTAATAAATGACCCTTAATCAACTTAGTAAATTTTGGGGTATTACAACCCCCACCTAATCCACCAGAGGGAGTGGAACAAGTACCACCTGTGTCAGCTGGGTCGGGGATGGGTGATATGGCACCATTGATACAGGCCATGATCGGTGCTTTCCATGCAGTAGTTGGAGGTGTTCGTGTGACAGCACCACCGGTTGAGGGGTAAGGTTTGCCGCTTGAGCATCTTCGTAGTTTGGGTGGAATTGAGTTTTGAGGTTTGTTACCTGAGGCCTCCGAGGGTTGGTTGGCTAGTACTGAGAGGATACTGGACCAGATGGGGTGCATCGATGCTCGTAAGATGGGTTGTGTTGTTTCCCTGCTGCAGGTAATGCTTATACATGGTGGACTACCAAGATATCCGGTATGGTGACTGAGGATATGACCTGGGAGTTCTTCTGCGAGGCATTTTGGAAGAAGTTTTTGGGAGTCTAATATCAGGACGAGAAGAAACGTGAGTTTATGGCTCTGGTGTAAGGCAGTATGTATATTGTGGAGTACAAGGTGCAATTCGTCAGGTTGAGTCAGTATGCACCTGAGTTGGTTCCTGACGAGCGTACTCGATGTGATCATTTTCGTTATGGGCTTGTGCAGGATGTTAAGACATACATGCTTGCTGCTGATTACACTAACTTTGATGTGTTGGTTTCGCGAGCCAAAGATGTGGAGCAGAATTTGGGTTTGGCATCTGGATTGCGAGGTTTTAGCTCGGGTAAGAGAGCTGTTAATTCGAGTTATAGCGGTGGTCAGGCCAAGAGACACCATGACAGGAGGTTTTGCCCGGAGCTGAGGCATGGCAGAGGTGTTGTGGGATGTGGAGTCTAGGGGCAGGGTGCCCAGGTTAGAGCTTCGTTTAGCACTTGTTGGGTTTGTGGATCACGAGATCATTTGAGGTGATATTGCCCGCATTTGGCCAAGAAAGGTTAGACACATGCACTTGTGGTGGTTAATGCTTGTTGGAGTTGTGGGTCAGGCGACCATCAGAGGCGTGATTGTCTGTTATTGGCTCGAGGTGGGAAGGGTGTTGTACTTGTTGTTGCTCCGCAGCGGGGTCGTGGTCGCGGACCATTTCAGCATCAAGATGGTGGGCAGAGGACTATGGCTCATACTATTGCTATCCAGCCTAAGAGAGGTGGACCAGCCAGCGTGTATACGCACCGTGAGGGTCGCAATGACACTGATGTGATTGCAGGTACTTTTACCCTACAGTCTTTGTCGTTGTATTCATTGGTTGATTCTTGTTCTACTCATTCATACTTTTTGAGTGAACATGCTGAGCTGGTTGATATATCTGTTGAAATTCTTAATGTGGGTGTTAGAGTGACTAGTTCTCTTGGGGAGGCAGTCGTGGTTAGGAGGTTGTATCGTAGGTGTCCGCTGATGGTTCAAGTACATGTGTTTATTGTGGACTTGATGTAGTCACCATTCCATGATTTTGATGTGATTTTGGGTATGGATTGGTTAATCGAACATCGGGCTGTGGTGGATTTTGAAACCAATCAAATATCCTTGAGGTTGTCGGATGATTATGAGGTGGTGGTTGTTGGTGAGAATGCCAAGTTTTTGTCTAATGTTGTTTCGGCTTTGGAAGCAAGTTGAATGTTGGATTCGAGATGTCAGGCTTATTTGGCCTATATTATGAATCCTAGATCAAAGGAGTTGAGGGTGCGGGATGTTCGCACCGTATGTGAGTTTTTAGGTGTTTTTCTGGAGAAATTACCAAGGTTGCTACCTGACCGTGAGATAGAGTTTGGCATTGAGGTCTTTGCGGGAATCGTATCGGTATCCATTGCTCCGTACCGTATGGCTCTAAAGGAATTGAATGAGTTGAAAATGCAGTTGCAATAGTTGCTTGATTGTGGGTTCATTAGACCAGCATCTCACCATGGGGAGCGTCGGTGCTGTTTCTTAAGAAGAAAGATGGTACATTGCAGATGTGTATAGATTATCGGCGGCTGAATAAGTTGAATAAAGAACAAGTATCCCTTACCGAGAATAGATGACCTATTTGATTAGTTCAGGGGAGCCTTGGTGTTTTCCAAGATAGATTTGAGGTTGGAGTACTACCAGTTAAAGGTGAAGGAGGTAGATGTGCCCAAAACAGCCTTTCGTACGAGGTACGGGCATTACAAGTTTCTTGTGATGCCGTTTGGTTTGTCCAGTGCACCAGCTTCTTTTATGGGCATGATGAATTGAGTGCTTCATGAGTTTTTGGACCAGTTTGTGGTTGTGTTTATCGATGATATCCTTGTGTACTCCCGTACCGAGAAGGATCATGATAGGCATTTGAGAATTGTGCTTCTGACAATGTTGGCTAATCAACTTTTTGCTAAGTTAAGCAAATGCGAGTTATGCCTTAAGAAAGTTGTGTTCCTCGGGCACGTTGTGTCAGCCGAAGGAATACATGTCGATCTGTATAAGGTTGAGGTTGTAATGAGTTGGAAGGAGCCTAAGTCTGTGATGGAGGTTAGAAGTTTCCTTGGTTTAGCGGGTTATTACCAAAGGTTTGTGGAAGAGTTCTCCAGTTTGGCAGCTCCATTAACAAAGTTGCTGCATAAGAATGTTCGGTTTGAGTGGACAGAAGATAGGCAGCGAGCTTTTGAAAGGTTGAAGGAATCTTTGACACGAGCTTCAGTCTTGGTTCAACCAAAATCGGGGAAGGAGTTTGTTGTTTATAGTGATGCGTCGTATGTTGGGCTTGGTTGTGTGTTGATGCAGGAGGGTAAGGTAGTGGCGTATGCATCTAGGCAGTTGAAGGTGCATGAATGTAACTACCCTACTCACGATCTTGAGCTTGCCACGGTTGTGTTTGCCTTGAAGATTTGGAGGCATTATCTGTATGGTGAGAAATGTGTGGTTTATACAGATCATAAGAGTTTGAAATATCTGATGACACAGAAGAAGCTGAATCTTAGGCAACGTAGATGGTTGGAGTTTCTTAAGGATTATGATCTGACCATTGAGTATCATCAGGGGAAAGCTAGTGTTGTGGCAGATGCTTTAAGCAGAAAAACGGATGTAGAGTTGAGAGCCATGTTTGCTCGGTTGAGTGTGACAAATGACGGGGGTTTGTTGGCCGAGTTGCAAGTGAAGCCATCCTTGTCGCATATGATTAAGGAGAAGCAATCGTATTATGGGAGTTTGGTGCCTCATATGGAAGATATCAGGGATGGAAATCCTATGGATTTTTATTTCAACGATGATGGGGTGTTGTGTTTCAAAGGTCAAATAGTGGTGCCTAAGGATGAAGAGTTGATGCATACTATTTTGACTGAGGCACATGCTAGTCATTTCGCTGTGCATCCCAATAGTACTAAAATGTATTGAGGGTTGCAAGGGGAGTACTATTGGGTTGGACTGAAAAGGGATATGGCTGATTTCATTTCTCGGTGTATGGTTTATCAGCGGGTAAAGGCTGAGCAATAGTTTCCTTTTGGGTTGTTGCAACCGTTGAGGATACCGGAATGGAAGTGGGAAAGAATCACCATGGATTTCGTGTCTGGGCTGCCTTTGGCACCGACCAAAAAGGATTCCATTTGGGTGATTGTGGATCGGTTTACAAAGTGTGCGCATTTTGTGCCAGTACATACTATACCTTAGACAAGTTGGCTGAACTGTACATCTCTGAGATTGTGCGTTTGCACGGAGTGCCCAAATCTATAGTTTTGGATAGGGACCCGCGGTTCACCGTAAGGTTTTGGGTGAGTTTTCATCGTGCTTTAGGAACTCCGTTGAGTTTTAGTACCTCGTATCATCCTCGGACGAATGGCCAGTCGGAGCGCGTGATTCAGGTTCTCGAGGATATGCTGAGGTGTTGTGTTATTGAGTACCAGGGAACGTGGGAGAAGCAATTGTCGTTGGTGGAGTTTGCTTACAATAACAGTTATCATGCTATCATACAGATGGCACCTTATGAGGCGTTGTATGGCAGGAAATGTCGTACACCCGTGTGTTGGGCAAAATCGGGGGAAAAGTTTGTGTCGATGCCCAATGTTTTGAAAGGCACAACCGAAAAGGTAAAGTTGTTATGTGAGCACTTAAAAGCAGCTGCAGATCGCCAGAAATCCTATGCGGATTTGAAGTGTAGGGATATAGAGTACGCTGTGGGTGATAAAGTGTTTTTGAAAGTGTCACCTTGGAAAAAGGTGTTGCGGTTTGGGTGGAAAGGGAAGTTTAGCCCGAGGTTCATTGGACCTTACAAGGTTATTGAGCGTGTGGGTCCTGTTGCGTATCATTTGAGGCTACCTTCGGAGTTGGGAAAGATTCATGATGTGTTCCACGTTTCGGTGTTGCGGAGGTATAGGTCGGATCCATTGCATGTCATGTCAGTGAAGGAGATTAGTTGAGACCGAACTTATCTTACGATGAGGAACCATTAGAGGTTCTTAATACCAGCAGTAAGGTGCTGTGTGGCAAGACGGTTGAGGTCGTTAAGGTGATGTGGAGGCACCGTGGTGTTGAGGAGACCACGTGGGAACGCAAGTCGGATATGTTGAAGTAGTTTCCGCACTTGTTTCCTCCAGGTAAATTTCAGGGACAAAATTTCTTAAGTGGGGGAGAGTTGTAACGCCCCAGTTTTAAGGCTTAGCGGTTTGGTGGTTTATTAGGCGGTCTGATGGACCGGAGTAGGGATTCGAGTCGGTTTCGGGACCGTATATTTTATGGTAAGATAAAAAATATGGAAAAATAGTTAAAAATCATCTTCTAATATATGTTGATTTTTGATGGGATAAATTATGGAAAATGGAATTTGGAAATCTGACATTTTGATTAGTGACCAAAATGCGATTTTTGAAAACTGTTTTAAAGTGACTAAAATGAAAAGGGTCAAATTCTTAGAATCCTTAAGGAGATAAATTACCAAGCTTTTGCTGGTAATTTTTCCCTTCAATTAAATCATTTTAAACATGTGTTTTAAAGGTGGTTTAAGAGGGATTAAAATATCTAGGTTGGTTGCTAGCTTTCAAAGAAAATTTACGTAACTTTTTCCTAAATGTTTTAAAGAAAATATCTAATTTCCAGTAATTAAGGATGCTTTGATTTATATTTTGGATGTTTAATAATGTTGATAAGTGACTTTTATCAATGGAATCCTGAAACTTAAGAATCTCTATTTGTTTAGGTTGTTAGTTTGAGGTTTTGTGGTGTTTCTATGGTTGTAAGGTTGCTGGAGGTGGTAGGTTGTTTTGGATCTATTTTTAGATGTGTTTTGATGTTGAAAGTGATGTTAGATTGATAGATGTTGGCTGGGTTGTGAATCGAAGTGTTTTGGTTATGTTTTCAGTTGTTGTGAAGGTTTTGTGGAAATCTGAGAGGGATTGTAGTTGCTGATATGATGCATTAATCCTCTGTTGTTTTGTGGTAAAAACAGCGGAGGTTTATCTAGAAGTGATTGGAGAAGCGTTGGAGGTTTCAGATACTTGATTTTGCGTCGGCGAATCGAGGTTTTGCTTATCAATGAGTGAAAACGTGGTTTAAAGCATTTTGATGTTTTGGGAATAGAGTTTTGGGAGTTAAGGTAGAGCTTGAAACGCTTACCTAGACTCATAAGTAAGTATAAAGTGGTTTTACTCTCTCGGTCGTGCTTGCTCGAATGATTTTATGCACTTGGTTTTAATGTTCATGTACCTACTATTTAAGCATGTTTTAAAGTATTCGATATACTGTTTTAAAGCATGTTTTGCTGAAGGATGAACATGGTAAGTGATCCTTGTAAGTATGGTTTATACTTGTGTTTTAAAGCATGGTTGTTGCTTTGGAAATGGCATGGTTTAATGCTTGTTGAAAAACAGTGAGGTAAATGTTATTTGGTTAATTATATTGGCAAGTAATGTGGTTTTAAAATTGTTATCGGATATAGTTGGTCGGCCATAGGATTGACTGCACTGTAAATAAGTCGCCTTGGATGTTGAGGGGTTTATACGGCATACTGAATACTCTATCCGAGTACCGTAACGGTAGAGGGGTTAAATAATACCAAAAACTCTCGTTAGTGGGTTAAGCATCTAACCGATGAAAAGGGTTGGTGTCCCCGTGGGTTGAAAGTGTACCTGGTTGTTATTGTACCGCGATTGTGATTGTATCGCTATTTCGGTTGAGATAGCTTGAAGTGTTGGGTTAATACTTGTTGAATCCGTGTATCCGATGAACTCTTTTGTTATTGGACTTGTTTAATGATCACTTGTAAGCCAATATAATTGTTAATGTATCATTGAAATGTTTTTACATGGTATAATGTGATTTATACATGTTTCTCCTTGAGCTTTGCATTGATAGTAATGCTTGTTAGGAATTCCAGTAGCATTTTTGTGTATCAGTACGCTAGGGGACGTATCGGTACCACTGTTATATTGTGTAAGAGAGGCTTTCGCGCATCGGTACGCATTTGGGGGAGTACTGATAAGACTAGAGGATCAGTACTGAGTGGTTTACGTACTAGTATTGGGTACCGATACGGAGGTTGGCGTATCGGTACGGGGTGAAGACCAATTTCTTTCGAACCTAATTTGAGTATCGATACTCGGGTAGGAGTACCGGTACCTAGATGGGTGTACCGATACCCAATTAGGAGTATCGGTACTCGTAGGGCAATCTACCCAAAAATTTTGAGGTTGCATTTGGGGGTTCTATAATTCGACGCAAAGAGCCCAATGGGTCCCTTAGGGTATAAAACAAATTCTAAAATTGAGAAATCAGGGTTTATAACCCATATCTGAAATAAAAGAGCTAATGGCTTGGTAATATTGGGTGAGTTGCTTATACTAGTAATCCATAGGGATCCATAGTAGATCAGTTGATGTTGTGTAGAAATTTGGGGTTCTTGCTATGTGCTGAAGGAACGCTCCTTGTAACGCCCCGAAATTGGGCATATATGTGGGCCAGATCGGGTTAGGGGTTCAAGGGAACCAGTTTAGACAATTCGACTAGTTTTGGGAAATTAAATCTTAAAAATTGATTTTGGATTGAAATAAATTATGGAAAAATGTGGGAAATAACTTAATTAATATTTTAAGTAGTTTGGTAAAGTCAATTTGGGATAATTAAATCTGATTTTATGACATTTTGGTCTAGTGACTAAATTAAAAGATTTCAAAACTGTTTTTGGTGACTAAATTGAAAGAGGATCAAAACTTAAAATCTTTAAGGAGCTATTTGACCATTAAGTTTTTATCAGATTTCTCTCTTGATTTGGGTTATTTTAAAGTGTTCTAAAAGTGGTTTTATAAACAATTTAAAAGGATTTAGTAAAATAAATTTTGGTTAATTAAATCATTTTCTTACGTAACCACTTTTCATTCTACATTTTCTCTCTACTTTATCAGCAACCAAACTATCAAAACCTTTCTAAAAATTCCAGGAATCAACCTCTTTTGATTTCGTTTTAATTTCTCATTCGATTCATTTGATTTCCTCAACCAAATCAACTTGGATTTCATCACAGCTTTGCCAAACAATGGAGAAATCAACAATTAGAGGTGATTTTCATTTATCTCCACTAATTAAGGTTTCTTTGCTGAAATTTCCATGTTCTTGATCCTTTGTTATTTATTTGTGTTAAGAAATTATGATTTTAATATGGATTTATTGGTTAAATTGAGTTTTCTTGGAAAATTGATAGAAACTGAATTGGATCTATTTTGCTGATGGATTTAATTGATTTATATCTTAATTTGGATGCATTTTAATGTTGAAAGAGTTGATTAATCAATCTAATCCCGAAACTATGTGAATTGTTAGTTTTCCAAGTTGTGTATAGTTGGTTTTTGGCTTGATCTTGTTGTTGTAGTGTTGCTGGAGGTATAAGGACGTGTTTAAAGTGTTTTTGGATGTTAATTGATGATGTTAATGAGTCAGAATCATTAGATGTTGGTTGGGCTTTGATTAGCAAAGGTTTGGTGGTGTTCTTGATGGTTTTAAAAATGTGTTGAGTGCGATCTTGTGTTTGTTGGTTGCTGGAGTTTTGTGTTACAAAGATGTATTTTAATCCTCTGTTTTTGGTTGGGTAAAACGGGGGAGTTGAATCCTTTGGCTTTTGAAGAAGGCGCAGAAGCTTTGGAAGCTTGATTCGCGCATCGGCAAGCAAGTGTTGGATTGTTGGTGAGTGGAAAAGTGTTTTACTGCTGTTAAAAGTTTGAAAAGGAGTTGTGGGAGTTTAGATAAAGTTTGGCACACTTATCTAAGCTAGAAAGTAAGTATCGGTTGAGTTTCTCTCAGTTTCGGCTTTTTCAAAATGAAATCTCATGCACATGTTATGGTTTTGATTACTCACTGTATTATGCATGTTTAGAAATGATTTATGATGCAAATGATCATTGATGGTTACTTTTGGAAATAGCATATGATTTATGCAAGTAATTTAAGAATATGAAAATACATGGTTTAATGTATTTGTGGGAGATTGATTTGATGCATATGTAAAACAGTGAGGTAATGTTGTTTATTGAATACATTGGCAAGTGGTTGTGTTTAAAATGATATCGGGTATAGTTGGCATGCCATAGGGTTTAGAGTGCACTATAAAAAAGTTGCCTCATGTTTTTTGAGAGGTGTTAAGAGTCTGTAATCTCCAACATGAGAACCGCAGCGATTGAGGTGGGTAAATGTTCCATTTACTCCTGTTGGTGGATTATACATCCAAATCGTAGAGGTGGGCAAGTGTGCTGTTACTCTGGTTTGAACTGTAGAGGTGGGCAAGTGTGTCGTTACTCCGGTTGAGATATGTATGTGAAGTGGTTGTGGGAACCACTTGAGAAATTTGTTTATCTGATAAGTTTTGTGAAATGTAAGGTTACTGGTTTTGAGTCACTTGAGAGCCAATATATGAGATAATGTATCATGTGAAATGGACTATGTTTGTATAATGAGACTTATATGTGTGTTACTCTTTAAGCTTGTTATAAAGGTGTTGTGGTGTGAAGCTTAAATTAAGGTAGAGATTGAATCAATGGTGCATGTGTTCAAAATGATTTAAAAACGCATATTTGAGATGTTGAGAAAAGCATGAGATGTTTTGCCATGAGATATTTACATGTGATTTGATAGAAATGGTTTTAAATGCATTGATGAGTGCTTTGCGATTTCCCTCACTAAGCTTATAGCTTAAGCTCTCTTTTCCTCATCAATGCAGAGAAATAGCTTTCTTGGACAGCACGTGAGCAAGGGAGGATCCAAGGAACACTTCGATTCAAAGTATGGTTTTATATACGTTAGGTGGTAATAAGAAGGCAATATGACCGGGTTTTTTGGGAGATGTGTTTTGAGTTACTCCCTGTTGTAATAAGTTTGGTTGGATGTTTTGGCTTGGTATGATGCTTTATTTATGGTTTTGAGGGGTTGGGACACATTAAGCATGCTTGGGTAGAAATCATGATCGTAGGTGATTGCTTGAGTATCCCATGCTTAGTTTAGCTTCAATCTATGTTGCTATGATTGATGATTGAAGGTTTATGATGCCATATGATGATTAGAGGTTGTTTGGATAGCATTAGATTGAGCCAAAGTGTCATATGTTGGACCTAGAGGTCATTATAGGTCACCCCGTACTAGTACAAACCCCTCAGGTTTCGGTACACGGGGACTCGTCTAGGCTCAATGTGGTCAAAATAGCCTAGGCATACTGATACGCCTGGTAACTGTATCGGTATGCATAGTGTTAAATCAATGCTCGTTTTGGTACACGAGTTACCGTATCGATACGGTGTTTAGCTACTGGAATTCTGGTTTTCAAAATACACAAACCTATAACGATACACCTATAGACCGTATCTGTACGCCTTTGTCTTTTTGTGTCGTATCAAATCACATATGACCCATACCGGTACGTAGACCGTTATTTCAGTTATATGAGCATCTGTAGTTTGAAATCTTTGCATTTTGGTCCCTTCTTCTTAAATGTGCAATTAAATGAGTATGAATGATAATTTTGAGTTGATATTTAACATGAAGGCTTAGAACATGACTAATTGAGGATTGGTAACTTTAATTTTATGAAAGTCCTTGTAAATAATGGAAATTACCTTTTAGTTCCTATGATGGGTTTCTGAGCAATTGGGTGTTGAATCGATGTCCGGTTGAGTTGAGATTTTAACCATGTCTTGTATGAACACCTTAGGACCTAATAAAGTATTTAGATAAGATGAAAGAAAAAATGGACCTTTTAGTTGTAATCTTTTCAGGGTTTATTTTGGTAAACCCTAATGCAGCTCACTCGGTTAGGTCTTTCGGCTAGATCGGGTCAATGGGGTTACACTCCTATAGGCTAGCTATAGTGAATATTGAGATGATATAATGAGAATATTGTGAATGGGATAGAAAGATATAGATTAATTATTGTAACAAATGAAATATGCCTTGGGGCATTTGTAATGGTTGTCTTGATGCCTCTTATCTCTTGGTGATATGTATGGATGCTCGTGAAGCATATGTTATCTTATGTGTCTTGGTCAGGAATCTGGATGTTTTAGAGTTAGTTCAAGGGCACTTATTTAAGGGGATGTGTACTTCAGGTTGTGTGATTGAGTACATTCGACGTATCCACGGGCTATGTGATTTAGATGCAGTTAGAAACCTATCATTTGGCTATGTGATCAGGATAATGAAACTAACTCAGTGGGCTGTGTGAGCTCGAGTAACTCGATGGGCTATGTGAACTCGAGTAACCTGGTTGGCTGAGCGACCTCAGGCAAAGACTGATGTGGCTATTGTGATCTAAGTATGTCTAGGACATATCTGTGGCTATGGTGGTCCGGATATGGTCTAATAACCCGACAGCTATGTGAGCACAGGTAATGTAGGTCTTCACTGGCCATTATCTAGGGAATGTATGCTATTTGATTCAATGTGTGGATAATTGATGTTGGTTGTTTTACTCTTGGGCTATGTAATTAAGGTATAGAATGCTTAACTCGACGGGCTGTGTGACCTCGAGTATGGTAAGCCTAGGATGGCATATGAATCTTCTTATATTTTAATGGTGTCTTGAGACATGGTTGTGATCTCTAGCTAGGGTAGGCTAGACGATGATCCTTAGTGTTGAGAAGCCTTTATGTGCACTCTTAATTATATTATCATGCATGCTCGTTTTATGATATTCATGAATTGTGGTAGAGTAGAAATGTACCACTGAGCTTCGTCAGCTCAGCGTGCGGGATTGTAGTTTTTCTGTGCGTAGGTTGATAGGTTTCTTTTGGAGGAGCACATCAAGGAGGATTTCTCAGCATCGAGCCAGCTTCAAAGTACAATACTTGATGTTTTAGTTTGGACTGATTGTATTCATAGGACCTTACCACAGTCGAGTCTGTAACTTTATTTGATTTTCTATTTAATTGGTCAAACGATGTATTTTAATTGGAGCTACTATTTTGTAAACCATTTTAATGTTATTTAATTAAGTGGATTTATGGAATCGAATGTTGAAAATTGCCAAACTTGTGGTTTTAAAATGAGAAATTTTTTATGGGTCATTTTGAGAGACCCGAATGTAATGCTTCGGATTCGGATTGGGATTAGGGTGTTACATCTCTTCCAAGAGTAAATACAATTTAGAAAAAAAAGGAAAAACCTCTCAAAGATAAATAGTTTGCACTCTTAAGCACTCACCCAAAATCCTAAACACTTGAGCAAATGTGGCAATTTGGATCACTAGTGTTTTCTATAAGAAATATGACAATTTAAGTGCAAACTTGATTTCTTTATACATGAATGTTGGCAAGTTGTTTCTTATCTTCCATGGATGCTTGAAAACCACTTTTAAACCTTCTAATAAGCTTGTGACCGTTACTAGCATTTGGGGATAAAATTTTCAGCATTAAATGCTCTTCTAGTGTAGGGGTATCGGTACTCATGATAAGGTATCGATACCTGCCTTAAATAGAAAGAGCCTTTAGAATCAAAACAGTAGGGCGTATCAGTACTCAATACCAAGGTATCGATACGCACTCTTGCGTATCGATATTGAGGGTCAGTACCATTACGAAATCATGCTACTGAAATTTCCTTAAAAATAGCGTATTGGTACCCAACTTAACCGTACCAGTACGAGTCATAGGGTATCGATACCGGAATAGGGTATCAGTACTTAAGGCCTGTTTTTTACTTTTAAGACCTTTTGAAAATATTTGTTCAAGTAAAAACACTTTAAAAACATTTCAAACATATTTTTCAAGTTATTTGAACTTTGAATAATTTTTACAATATTTGAATTAAGTCCAAAAGTATTTTTCAATTTGTCATATCAAAATCTTTATCTCAACAATCTCTCCCTTTTTGATATAACGAAACCACTTGAAAAATTATTTTTGAAAATCTCCCCCTTAGAAAATAATTTTAGAAAAAGAGATTATTTTTAGAAAATATTTAAAGCTCTCCCCTTTTCTTTTTGAAAGTTAATTTTTCAAAAATATCTCTCCCCTTTCTGTTATATCAAAAATAATTCAAAACAAAGTTTACAATCACATTAAAGCATGATAACAATGGAGAGTTAGACAAAAAAGAATTTGAAAAAATGAAAGAATTTAGATAAAATGTCTCCCCTCACTAAAGCATCAAGTAAATTGTTAGTCCAACAATTCAAGATAAATATATTGAATTTCAAAAGAATAAATAAATCAAATAAATACGTTATTAAAAATACAAGAAATTCAATAAACATGTCATAAAATATGAATTAAAACAATAGGCATACAAGGCATGGCAAAAAGGAGACCAAAAAGTCCCTTTTTGACTCTGAGTACTGGTACGATATCGACGTATTGGTACGTTGGTTGAATGCAGTATCGGTACGGTATGGGTGGTACCGGTACCGAAGGCATGAAATGGTGAAAATATGTAGCAAAATCAACCCAAAAAGCCTTACATCTT
Organism: Hibiscus mutabilis; assembly: GCA_019671005.1. Taxonomy (NCBI): domain Eukaryota; kingdom Viridiplantae; phylum Streptophyta; class Magnoliopsida; order Malvales; family Malvaceae; genus Hibiscus; species Hibiscus mutabilis. Next base: position 31,465,766 of record CM033728.1, read on the forward strand.
AGTCTTAAGTTCATACAAAAGCTTGAGGAGATCCTAGATATACATTTTGCACATTTTTGCTACAAATTAACAACATGCTTCTCAAAAATTATCATTTAAATCAAATCAAACATGAATTCACCACATTCAAGCAAACATTACAAGTTTAAGGCCATAAACATAGAAATATACATATTAGGAAAAACATGTAACTCATGCAATTGAGACTCCCTTAACTATATGCAATTAGGCACAATATGGAGTCATACAATCATGCTTAGATCATTATGAAAAATAGGCATGGAAATCATGATCAAGCAAATGCATGAAACAAATTTTACCACTTGAACCAAGGGTAGGATGTTAAGCCTCTCCTTCTTCAAGTGTCCTTCTCCCTTGTGTGTCTAAAGCTCCCAAAATTTAACTTTGCTCATCAATGCTCAAGCACACCTACAAAAAGACAATCACAAATATTTTGGTATCCAAATTGCTTTGGATCCATTGACATTAGTCTAAAAAATTTTATTTCCCTTAGGGATCCATTTTTCAATGGAATCCTTAATTTTAGAAGAAATGAGTCCTTTTGGGACCCAAATATTCTTAACCATTTTACCCTTTAAAAATCCAAGGGAACTAGATTGTCTTTGATAAAAATTTGTTTTAACCAAATTTATTTTGGAGCTACCTCAAATTTCACATTTTTTAAAATTTTGTTAAACAAATTCTATTTAAGATCATCAATTTCTCAAGTTTTGTAAATCCAAATTCTTTTGTTCAAAATCTTTAAACCTTGCTTCAAGTTCGAGATTGATTTTAGAAAGCAATTCATTTTCGATTTTCATTTTTGAAACAAAATTTTGTTTTTCAAAAATGAAGCCTTATATTCCAAAACCAAATCATCATAGGCTTCTCGTAACTCATCAAAAGTATAAGAATTTAAATAAGGTGAATTAAAAGTTACCTTTTCTTCTTGGATGACTTCCAACAGCTCATCGCGTCAGATCTAGAGTCGTCGATGACTAGAGGAGAGGAAGAGGCACATCCTACAACCACCACTGATGGGGCTAAGAGAAAGGAGATGAGAACACAAACACAAACACCATCATCGCCGCACCACCTGAAAACAAAGAAAAATCGGACAAAAAACAACAAGAAATATGAAGCTGACTCAAGGTGTCGTTGAACCTCCAAACTGATACCAAAGCAGCCATCCACCTAAAGTCGAGAAAAGTACCGGAACAGGCACAGTGGTCTCTCCCCAAAACCTCAACTCAAAGAGATGGAGAAAACTGCTGAAACGACAAGATCACCGCTCTTAGGGGGCACTAACGTCCCATCCATCGGAGAGGGTAATTATTGGCCAAAGAGAAGACGAACCGATCACTGACGACGAGTGATCAGCTAAAAAGATGAGAACACAACTAGGGTTTGTTTAAAAGAGAAGGCAGATGAAAAGATAGAGAGAATGTAAAACAGGATCTATACCATTTTGCTACCACTTTTAACTGTAGAACAGTGACGACAAACGGTAGCGATGAAGTAATGATGGCTGTCGTGAAGGTGGAGGATGTTAATGAGGAGGATAATCATGAAAATAGGAATTAAGTTGGTATAATTTTGAAATATTAAAAGATAATTTTTCATAATTAAACCCATATTATGATATTGTATAGAATTTAGGGACTAAAATTTTAGGCTTAATGTCAAAATAAGTGCCTAAACTATCATATTTTCCCTTTTAGGTGTCTAAATTTTTTTTGCTCCTTTTAAGTGCCTAAGCTATCATGTTTTTTTCCTTTTAGGCGCCTAAACTTTTTTCGCTCCTTTTAGGTGCTCAAACTATCATTTTCACCCCTTTTAAGGTCAAACTGGGGCACCAGCTTTGACAAAAAATGATAGTTTGGGCACCTAAACGGAAAAAAGGTTTAAACACCTAAAAAGGAAAAGCGGGATAGTTTGGACACTTAAAAGGGCCAAAAAAAGTTTAGGCACCTAAAAGAGGAAAATGAGATAGTTTGGGTACTTATTTTGGTATTAAGCCAAAATTTTATTATGTGAATTTTATTAATTGTACGTTTATTTTTAGCATAAGGATAATTTTAGCCCTTAACGTTTACAATTCATGTCGTTTTGACCCTCAACATTTTTTAAGATAAATTTAACCATCAAACTATATCTTTTGATCCAAATACACAATTTTAAATTAATATATTGATTAAATGTTAAAAAATTAATGATAACTCTCACATATTTACATGCGGAATATAATTTTATTCTAATATAAAATTTTAAAAATAAATAGAATTTAAATAAAATATTTAAAAACAACTAAAATTGAAAGAAAACAAACGTGGGAAGTAATTCTAGCCTTGAAACAAAAATGGAATATATCAAACATGATTTCATCTTGATTGATTTGATGATTACCAATGTAATATGCTTATTAAACAAAAAATAAAAATAAAACAAAACAAGAAAGAAGGATTTATCAAATAGAAACCGAGATTAAATCACAAATTTAGAATTAAGTAAAATCAACCAAATCGCTTGAAGCACGACGGGAAATTCAAATCTAAATAAAATAAAAAACACCAGAATAGGATTACTTTTTAATGGTAATAAAAAGGCATAAAGCTATTGTTATCATATTTGTTCGAATACCTTGTGATGTTGGATTTTAGAATGTATTCTACTTTAAATATTACTGGCCGGTTTCATAACTGTTAGTTAGTATTTTAGATTCTTCCACCATTCAAGATCAGGAGAATTCTTTCCCAAGTCTGTTTTTCTTTTTCTTTTAATTATTTTTAAATATTTTATTAAATTTTTTTATATTTTATATTAAAATAAAATATAGTACCACGTGTACATGTTATGCGAAAACACCCTATAGTCGAGGACCATTTCCGAATATAAACTAATTTTATATCAAATTGAACTCCTCCTATTTTCACAATCTCTTCCCTCATCCTCCAGTCCCTTAACCCAGACCTCCCTCTCCTTGAAGGTTCCGACAGACTAGGAAATTAAATAAGGTAAATTTTCGAAACCTAACTAAACTTGAATGTAATTGTTATTGAGGTCTTTACCGGTGCGAACGCCGCGACACCGCTGCTCCGCCGCTTTTTGAAACCCTGCTATGAATTCCTTCTTCAATATTGCTTTTAATTTATGTTTCATTTCATTTACTAAGTCTGTAGCTGGGAATTGAAGACATCTGAATGACGTTTACATGGGAACGTACGATGCGCCTTGCTTGGTTAGTTCCTCCTTTAACTCATGGTAGTTGTTTCAAACATGGTTTAAACCAGAACCACTCAAAGCTTCTATGTTGTTCCAGAACCGATAACAATAATAACAGAGGCAAGCAAGTTGCTTTTCCAGAATTCCACAAGAGAAGCCCTATATCTAAGTACCCATTTGAGTCTAATAGTGGAGAAGAGCTTTCCACTGAGTTGCACAACCAAACAATTCAAGGGCATTGCAAAACCGGGGATATAGAAAAAGCTATGAAACTTGTTGCTCAATTGGAGGCTTTGGGTTTCCATCCGAATTCTATTTCTTATGGTCTTTTAATTGATAGTTTGGGAAGTGTTGGTAGGACATTAGAAGCTGATGTATTGTTTCAAGAAATGATATATCTTGGATTTAAACCTAGGATAAGATTGTTTAATGCTCTGCTTAAAGGGTTTTTGAAGAAAGGTTTGTTGGGGTTAGCTGTTAAGTTTTTGGCAGAAATGGATCAAATGGGTGTTTGTAAAAATCAGGAAACATATGAGATTCTTTTGGATTATTATGGTAATGCTGGAAGGTTAGAAGACACATGGATGGTAGTTAATGAGATGAAGAAAAATGGGATACCACTGAGTTCATTTGTGTATGGTAAGGTTATTTGTCTATATAGGGACAACGGAATGTGGAAGAAAGCAATAGGCCTTGTGGAAGAGATCAGGGAGAAAGGGATTCCTTTAGGCAGGCAGATTTATAACAGCATCATCGATACATTTGGAAAATATGGAGAGCTAAGTGAAGCTTTGGAAGTGTTTGAGAAAATGAAACAAGAAGGTATAAGGCCTGATATAACAACGTGGAATTCTTTGATTAGGTGGCACTGCAAGGCTGGAGATGTCACGAAGGCTCTTGAGTTGTTTACTGAGATGCAGGAACAGGGATTATATCCTGATCCGAAGATCTTCATGAGCCTTATTAGTCGATTGGGAGAGCTTGGGAAGTGGGATGTACTAAAAAATAACTTTGAGAACATGAAATGTAAGGGGCGTCCAGAAGTTGGGACCATTTATGCAATGTTGGTTGATATTTATGGACAGTATGGACGATTCCAGGATGCGGAGGACTTCATATCTGCTCTGAAGTCAGAAGGCTTCCTACCTTCCGCTAGCATGTTCTGTGTCTTAGCAAATGCTTATGCTCAGCAGGTGTTGTGTACTTGTGTTCCCTTTCTCTTTTCAGAATTTCCAATCATTCAGTCTATTTATTTTTCTAAGCAATTCAGCACTCCAATTTTCCTTCGCGCATAATTTGAATTTTACACAGAAATTCATTCATAGAACCAATAAAAACATTTCTATAACCTCAAATGAAACGTTCCCCTGCAATAGCAGTACCTCCCAAAACAACTTTTCAGTTTCCATTTCAAGACTTCTAGCTCTTGTGAGTGCTAAGTAGGATTAACTGGGAATTTCAGATCGCAAATAAGAACGAAGAGACTTTAGCTGCTCTAAGTTGGCATGATCTGAGAGTAGCTTTGGCTGCCAGGGAAACAGAAGTAGACCTGCAATTTGTTTTCTCTGCTAATTGATAATTTTGATAGCTGATAACTAACTTCTTTCTGATTAAATAATATATGTTGAATGTCGTTTTGGGAGCCAGTGCTTTCAAGTTCAATCTGGTGTGTATGCCAAATTCATTTGATAATTTCTGAAACTTTTGTTCTGCTTGCTGGTGCATATTATTTTTTTCTGTGCAGGGATTTTGTGAACAGACTGTTAAGGTTCTTCAACTCATGGAAGCAGAAGGCATTGAACTCAATATCATAATGCTGAATGTGTTGATAAATGCCTTTGGTATAGCAGGGAGGCATGAGGAGGCATTATCTATTTACCAACATATAAGAGAAAGTGTGAGCCTTTAATGTTTCCTCTGATGTTGAATTTGATTTTAAATTTTCTTCGACAGTATTATTAATTGTGTAGGACCCCAAAGATTTCTTCCTTCAGTTCATCGTTCAAGATTTGGTTTCTTTCTTTCATTCTAATTTTGTCTTCCTTTTGAAGGGTATTAGTCCTGATGTAGTTACTTATACTACACTCATGAAAGCCTTTATTCGAGCCAAGAAGTTTGATAAGGTGCTAACTGCAATCAAAGTCTTTGAAGATACTTGATTAGCTGCATATTTGTCACCAATGATATTTTTCTAATGCATGCTTGTCTTTTGCTGGTTAGGTTCCTGATATATTTAAGGAAATGGAATCTAATGGATGCACTCCTGATAGGAAAGCTAGGCAATTGTTGCAAACTGCCTTGATGGTTCTTGAACGGAGGCATTGTACGTATTAGACCGGTGTTAGGTGTATATTTGGTTTTAAAAGTTGGCAATAACTAATACCAAGATTGATATTGGATATTTCTTTACATTTTGATTGTTTCAGGAGTAGACTAACGTTGATTATACCTGGTGACCTGATGGCTGATTTGAAGATATATCGTCTTCTATGTTCAAAAAAATAAAAGATATATTGTCTGCTAATGTTGTCTTCACTTGCTGTGGTTTTGGCTAGGCTGCCTAAATTTGTGAAGTGTGTAGATTTGTTTATCGGAATTGAAGACCTTGTTAAAATGTCTTTTGTTGGCATTGTCAGATGGGTTAGATTTGCAAAATCGCAAATGCCACCCCCCAGCAGCACAACCCCATGATAAGCAACCCACATCAGCATCCCCTTGAGGGATTCAAACAGCCTTCATATTTTTGAGTTGAGATATTGGAAGGAAATTTGAGAATTGTATGCTATTCTACATTTTTGTTTGACCTTGTTAGTGTTTTCGTATCAATAATCCAATGATAATTTTCTTTTTTGTACAGAACAATGATTTTCTTTAGAATTTTGGGTGTATCTAAAGAACGACAAGTTAGTGTACGGTTAATAAACGGCGCCCGCCGTTAGATGAGAAAACTTTTGACTTTGACCGTTAGATTTAGATTCTCATAAAATAACACACGGAAACGAGAAGAGGTTGTTGCCGGTATGTTTCGAAATTTGGTAAGTAGTATCGATAGTATATAGGGATAACATTTGTGTTGCAACGTAAAATCTTAAAATAACGCATAACTTTCGGAACTTTGAGATATGTATCGGAACTGGTAGATAAAAATTTAAACCTAAATTGTTAATAAAGTTTGTGACAATTAAAGTTGGAAGAAGATATCTCAAATTTGATATCGAGTACCGAAACTGTCAGCTATGAAAGTAACATTTTAGGGTTAACACATAATAGTTTACGTTTTTCTCCTGATATCGGAACTTTTGTTCATGTACCGGAATATGTAGAAAATGTGTAAACTAGAAATGTTTAAAGTCTTTTTAACAATACATGTTTGTATAGTATGTTTTGAAACTTAAGTATCAGAACCGAAACATGGCGTACAATATGTTGGATATTAGACGTTGAAACCGTAAAAGGAAGTAGATAACATATTAAGTTGAATCGCCAAGTATCAGAATTCATGAACGGATTTTGCAACCTAAAATAGATGATTATAATATTTTCGGTTTAACGATTCATATTTCCAATTTTTTGTAGGTCTCGCAACGTACTTAGTCATTTCGGTACTCGTAGCGATTAACGCTCTCCGGTTCCCTAGAATGAGAATTGAGCCTTCGTTTCAACATTGAAAATCTAGAGAATCCTCTCAATTTGTGAAAAACATTTTAGTTAGTGTAAAGGATCGAAACCTCAATTTAGGTCTGCAACTGAACCTGTGCAAACGTCTCCATTGCGAAGTTAACAATCAAAACCTAAGGTTTGTTTATTTGCGAAATACTTGAAATATATGGTTTGTGTTTCAAAATTTTGGTATGGAATTGCATTTCTTGTTGGAGAAAATCTGTTTAAACTGAATATTATGTCTTGTTTGTTTTTTTTTAAATGTTACCTTTCCATCGCTTTGAACCTAAAAAGGTTAGATTTATTTGTAACGAGGATGAGTTTATTTATGAGTGAGTTGGTTTCTTTCTACATTGATTCATGTAAAGATTTAAATTTTAGGATTACAATTTCAAATTTGAATCTCGTTTTTAACGAAGTTGCTGAGAAAGTTGGTGGTAAAGTTGATAATGAAGTTGACATGGTTGCTGAGGAAGCTGGTGCTGAGATGTTGGCCATATGTGATAGGTCGAACGCACAAAAAATATGTCCTCCTTTCATTGTGTTTTAGTAAGTTGATATTTATGTATTCTTATTACTTCTCAGAATGAATGATTGAATGTATACCTTTTTTATATTTTACAGTCAGGGTGAATGTATAAGATAAAGCAAACTGAGGAAAAAATGACTATTGAGGTAGGTTTAAGTGGTTTATGATGTGTAAAATATTAAATTCATTTGGATTTGTCATTCGTAGGTTAGGAAAGAGTTAGGCAAAAAATGAGAGAACATGCCGAAGGAAGACAAACAACCTTACATTGATGAAACTGAGAAGGAGAAGATGACATACAAAGAGTATAAATCAGGACAGCCAAAGAAGGTAATATGGAAAAGCAATATAAAGACATTCTTTGTTTGATACAGTAAGATTGAGGTATGAACTTATCCCCTGTAGACATATTTTGACACAATGTGTAGTTAAAAGAAATTGTATGATTTCATTAAAGAAATGAAGACGATGGGGATTGATCCTATTCTTGATGAAATTGGTTTTGGGTCGTTAGTTTTTATAAAATCGCGCATTGTACACCGGGACCTATGTAGGGAATTGATGGAAAGTTTTGATGTTGGAAGGAGTGTTATTGAGTTTGAAGGACACAACATTACTGTATCAGTTGAAGATGTAGAAGCTATATTGGGCCTGAAGAATGAGGGTGTTGATGTTCATGAAATGTTGTTGAGGGAGAATGATAGAGAATTAGGTGTAAAGTATAACCTCAACACATTTTTAACTTATGCAAAAATAAAGCGAGATATGGTGTCTGGTGCTTTTGAAAGGGATGCTTTGAAAGCAAGGGTGTTGGTATACATTATTGGAGTTTTCTGTGTCCTACTACTGTGATACGCCCATGTGCATATTTTTTGAAATTGTTGTACGACGACTGCTTATAGGGTAAAGTAAATTGGGCCAAGTATGTTTACAATTTTCTTATTGAGGCAATAAGCTATTTACAAAAGCCAAGAAGGCATGTTTACACGAAGGGGTGTATTGCAATATTAGAGGTAAAATTAAATTACCATTAGTTGTGAGAAATCAGTGGAACTGAGTTTTGTCATATGAATGATATGTAATTTAGGTTCAGCTGTATGATTATTGGTCTGGATTTGATAGCATAGCAAGTGCAGCTTCTAATAGTAGTGAGGCTCGCATTCTTTACTGAGTGCAGTCAAATGTTGCGTCTGTTTATGCCCACTTCAAGAGCTAGCGAGCTTTGAATAGAACAAAGGTGTCTGCTCGATTATTATTCATCTAGTATGTCAAATTGCAATCACGGTTAATTATATTTTTTTGCACTCTGAAGATTATTGCCTGGAAGCATCCTTTACCTGAAACTTTTGAAGCACCTAAAGTCAAGGAATCTACGGAAGTCATGGAAGCACCCAAAGGCAAGAAACCTTCGAAGAGAAATAAGGTAATACGTTGTGAATCATTGTATTAATCATTTATTATGTAAAAGGCGAATCTTTAATATTTATTTAATTTGCAAGGTTGTTTTCGCAGAGTATGATGTTGCGGAATACAACGATGGTAGTGCAACGAGGGAAATGCTTCAGCAAATAATGTCCAAGGTGAAAGCGGTAAAAGAGGTTGTCAATAGGGGAAATGAGAAACAAATTAAAGGTGATGAGAAAATAATGTCTAAGGTGAATGGGCTAAAAAAGGTTGTGAATACGGGAACTGAGAAGCAAATAAAAGGTGACCAAAAATTGGACAGTATGAGGGGTTGATGATAAGATGTTGGGAGAGAAATTGAGTATGCTTTTTGAAGACGTCACAAAAGTGCGAACCGACATGACTTGCTTGAAGCAGAGCTTGGAAAAGAAGATGAACAATATTGATGTCAAAATGAACGGTTTTGAAGTGAAAATAAACGATTTTGATGTCAAAAATCAAAGATTTTCTTGTCAAAATTGACAATGTTCATGAGGATGTCAATGCAATGCGGGACGAAATGAAAGGTACTTTGCAGAAGATGTCAAAGAATATGGAACTTGATTGGGCCTATATTGCGAATGAAATTAATAGGGTTGTTTGTTGTAAGTTTATGGAGACATCACCTTAGAGAGATTATGGTCTGAGTCGTATTCCTACAGAGACAACAGAAAATGTTACTCATTCTTCCAAATTCAAAACAACCAAAGGTGGAGCTAAGCGCTGCATAGTTTTGATACAAATTGTGACTGTCCAGCACCAATGGAGAAAAAGGTAAAAGCTAACTTTATTTAAAGATTATTTTTATCTTTTTCTTGTACCTATGGGCTTGACTAGTGTAATGTTCCATTGTAGGATAAGCATGCTGCCGACCAGGTTAGTCAAAAATCTTGACTCTCAAAGAACAACCATTCAACTGCATAAAGTTTGGAAAGTTAATTCGGAATAATTATTCCATGTAATTACCATTCTCAATGGTAACTTTTGGTTGTGTGTATTGTGTACTTTAATAATAGCAAATGTCGGTTGCCATATGCATTGAACATTGGGCATAAAGTTTGGAAAGTTAATTGGGAATAATTATTCTGCGTAATTACCATTCTCAATGGTAGCTGTTGGTTGTGTGTACCATGTACTTTAATAATAGCAAATGGCGGTTGCCATATGCATTGAACATTGGGCATAAAGTTTGGAAAGTTAATTAAGAATAATTATTCCGTGTAATTACCATTCTTAATGGTAATTGTTGGTTGTGTGTACCGTGTACTTTAATAATAGAAAATGGTAGTCGCAATATGCATTGAACATTGGGCATAAAGTTTGGAAAGTTGATTGGGAATAATTATTCCGTGTAATTAGCATTCTCAATGGTAACTGTTGGTTGTGTGTACCGTGTACTTTAATAATAGCAAATGGCGGCTTCCATATGCATTGAACATTGGGCCTTAAGCCCATCAGATTGAACATTGGAAATAATACAATTTCGCCCTTAAGCCCATCTAATTGACATTGGAAATAATACAATTTTGGCCATTAAGGCCATCAAATTAAATGTTGTACCCTAATAGTTATGATTTTATTTTCATTTACATAATTTATGATTTGTCGTTGTTATCATCATATATTTCTTTTGAAATGTTGCACATGAGTCAATCAAAGTTCAGTATGTTGTACTACCTGATGGGCTTCATGAAGGAGAACCGGCCTACTATGATTATTTATGGAATACCCCGTAAGCGCAAAAGTAAGCCTTCAACTCTATAACTTTACTTTGTCATATTGTGAAATGTAAAATGAAAGACATAATACAATGTTTATATGCAACTATGTGGTCATTACAGTCGACAACATTTATGCCACTATTAGAGAAATTGATCGTTACGACCCAATGAGTGGCTTGACAATACGGTTAGCCTAATAAATATCGTGTATAGCTTGAAATTATATGAAACATTTGGAACCTATTTTGCTAAGTGGTCATTATTGTTTTTTAAATTGGCAAGATTATTGATATAGTGTCATCGCTTGAGACTCACAAGGAGGCAAAGGAAAAAATTAAATGTCGGGCCTTTTATGCCTTTTTATCTTCATGCATGTTTTTTGTTACCATCTTATACAGTGTTTATGCCATATTTCTTTGTTGATAAATTGTTTTCGATTGTAAATAACAAACATTATTAATTGTAGAGTACTAAGAAACGAGTGGAAAATGCCACATCGTCATCGTTTGTAGAGTTCAATGTTAATTCAATGAAGTTTTATAGAAACATTACTGGCTCTGATATTGTAAGACGAAATTTATTAAAGTGAAAATGTTAATTTGTTTCAGGATATGCTAAATTTTAAGTAGTTGACGACAAAATATTTATAGGTATTCATCCCCATGAATTAATGCAATTTCCACTGGTACTTATGTGTCATTCATATGGCACGTGGGGAAGTTTGGATACTAGATAGCTTACCCGGTACTGAGGCAAGGCAGCGCAGTGAGGAAGCAGTTACGAAAATGGTGAGAACACATCCATTTGTCATGTCACCATGTTAGCATTGTATGTTAGTAACGTCCATGAATGAACTTTGTACTATGTTATCATTATTGTTAAGATACGCACTTTTAAGGAATTTGCTAAGCATGAAGACGTTGTTAAGGTATTTGGCAAACCGAATGTGGCATTTGACAAGCTAAAAATTGAACATCCTAAAGTCACGAGTCAAGAAAATGGGTATTCAGCTTTCCATATTTCTTTATTTTTATCATGAAATTAGTAATTAAATGAGTAGAATATCATCGAACTTTTTAGATGGAAAAGTGGTATGTTCGTCATTGCATAGATGAAAAGCATACGGGCAGGTACCCAAATTAGTAAGCTGGTGCATATCGTAAGTGAATGATTATCATTACTATTTCATTTATAATCAAACATTGAATGCTTATTGTCCAGTATTTTGTACTAACATATATTTTTTATTTTCAAGTATAAGGAGTTAGAGAATGTGACAAGATGCAGCTGCTATACGAGCTATGTGTAGATAAAGCAAACACGAACATGTTTGCGCTGCACCGTGATGTGGAAGAACATAAGAAATTGATGGAGGGAAAGGGAAATGAAAAGAAATCAAAACATTTAAGAACTATTACTCGACGAATGTATGCGCCCAGAACCATACTGGAATGATCAGGTTAATTTCTAAACCATTATTTTTTTCACAATTTCATCATATTAATTCGATATTCAATCGTAGATATTGATTGCTATTCTGGACTAACAAAATTGGTTTTTGCTAAATTTCCAATCTGAGTTATGGTACCGATACTTGGTCCTTATTTCTGCTTGGATTGACAGCATATTCTTCTTCGATTTGTAACCTTCGGAGAACTTTTTGTGAGAAACAATCATCGGTCCCATCTGGATGGACGACGAGTTTAAATTTTAGGAAATGTTACTGAGAACTAATTAAGATCATTCCTAATTGATTGAGGTCATATAATGCATGCAAGCAGGTTTGGGTTGATGTTTAAAAAGTGAATAGTCAATTTTGGTTTGTGTTGAGTAGAGGAGATTTGGCAGCGCCCCCATTTTTTTGAAAATATTTTGTTATACAGCCTCCACGGCTTGCAAAGAAGTCAACTTTTTTGTAAACTAGTTTCAAATAGTCCACCCCACATTTAACATTTAATATTATTATTACTTTTAATGTTTTTATGGCTAAAAGCAAAACTTGAGAAATAGGTTCGAAACTATGGATGCGGGTTTGCAAACTTGTAAAGAAAAACTTAAACTGAAATCATTAGGAAATCATGTTACAGTTGAGGTTTCACGTGATAAGTTTGAGACTGAATTTGGAAACGTTCGATACATATCATATTATATGGAAATGGCAATTTCTGCGAGTTAAATGCCATTTTAAAGCCAAAATGATAGTGCATTAGTCAAAAAGGGACCTACCCTTTGTCTTCTTCAACCTTCTAAAACAATTACTGAAGATCAACCTTATCTCCTATCCATGACAAAATCAAGTCACTAAAAAAAACCTATCAAATTAAGAAGCCAAGCAGTCCCTTCGTTTCTTTTTCCCTATCATTCGTCCAGACTTTCCTTAAAAGTCCAAGAATAAGTACCTTTGCACGTAGACTCATAGGTGGTTCATACCATTAGAAAAAACTACATAATTTTCAAAATCTATTTCAATGGTTAGAACACACAAAAAATCTTCTTCCGGATTGTTATCTAATCAAGATGCCCTCAACACGGCTGGCTTTCCACAGCTGTAGGTCAAAATTTTGTTTACCTCAGAGACAGAGTCTATCTATCCACTTTTGTTTCTTCATTCTTCTTCACTGAATTTAGCAGATAGAGGGACCTTTAGGTTTTCTTTTATTGTGAAAGTTAAAAATTACGGTTAGGTATTTTAACGGTATTAAATAGGATTTTTGTACTTTAATATTAAAACTGAAAAGATAGTTTCGAGCGGTAACCAGAACTAGAAGTTAGTTTCAAAATTGTGGATTCTGGTTTAGATACTTGTAAAGCACAACTTAAACTGAAATCATTAGGCAATTAAATATACATTTTAGATTTTACATAATAAGTTCTAAACTTTATATGCAAATGTTCGGTACTCGTGGCATTATTGAAAAGTCACTTTTTGCGAGTCATAATGTACCGTATTATAACTAAAAAGACATTTTCGGTCGGGAACACAAATTGAAGTTTGTTTCAAAACTGTAGATGCTAATTTTGATACTTGTAAAGAAAAGCTTAAACTAAAATCATTGCGCAAACAGGTTACATTTTAGGTTTCAGATGATAAAGTTCGAAATTGTATATGTAAACGTTCGAAACCTTTATTAAAGTACCAGAACACTGTTATGCCTTATGCTAAAACTGAAAAGACTTATATGCTGCTGACATATCGAAATGAGAAATAGAGATTCAAAACTGACATTGAAAAGTCGCTTGCTTATTGGGACCATGTGTCTTTTGAAATTCGAAACTGTAACGACAAAGTTATAAATGTAAGTAAAAAAATTTTGAACATCGGTTACGGAATGCTTAAATTGAAGTTCGGTACTAGTATAATTATAGTCAAACTGAAAATATGAGATGAAAAGGAAGCATTTTAGGTTGGTACTTAAAGAGTTTCTAACCAAGTTCACGCTATTTTGATACTGCCAAACAAAGTGACAGCTTCCATAATAAGTAGATGGCCCGACAAGTTCTTCCCTATAAATACCCCCACTTTGTGTTGTAAATCACCATTCTCATCTTTTCTTATCAACATGGATACGCTTGCATACATTCGAAGGGAGTTCCGTCCTGCTGCCTTGGAGATTCCATTTATAGCCCTTTTTCTGCTTTCTGGTAAACATCCCTCTGTTATGTTGTCATTTAGGCAAAAAATTTTATTTTCAGACAGTTTATAATTATCATTATTTTTCTTTAGTAATGGAAGATGTTAACGACTGCCCATTTCATTATCGACTTCAAATGGCTGCACCTGATGACAGCCCTTATGAAGGAAATAATTTTGAGGTTAGCATTTTCTTCCCACCTGATTACCCTATGAATCCTCCTAAGGTAATATAATTAACATCCCAAGATTGTTGTTTTATCTTGTTCATTTTTTTACGCTGAAGTATTTTAAATATTATGGTTATCTGTTTATACAGTTTGCTCTAAAATTTGATGGGGACTTATTTCATCCCAACTTCACTGAAGCTGGAGGAATTAGGTTGGACTTCTTCCATGAAAAGTAGAGCCCTGCTATCAGAGTTGTAGAGATTCTTGCGCGTATATTGGGTTTGCTATGTGTTCCAAACCCAGACAACCTTTACCCGGATTGTGAGGGTGTTGCTCTGATTTACAGGAACAATCCTGAGCGCTTTGCAAAGTATGTGAGGAAGATTATGGTTTGAAATGCATTGGCCACATCTGCTTTTAATATTAAATTTTAATGTTTATGTATTGGTCATTTCCGCTATGTTAAGTTTTTAATATATTGAAACTTGTGGTAAAGTTTCGAATCTACAACTATGACTGTTCAGCCGCGAGTGTCACAATTTCTGTTAATATTTTCAGTCTCAAACCTACCATACTGAAACCTCTAGCATTAAGTCTATGACATGTTTAAAACTAGAACTAAAAAGACAGTTTTGGGCGGCAACCACAAATTGAGGTGGGTTTTGAACCTATGGAGGTGGGTTTCGAGACTTATAAAGACCAACATAAACTTAAAATGTTAGGAAAACATTTCATATTTTAGGTTGCCCTTGAAAAGTTCGATGTTGTATATGCAAACGTTTGGTACTCGTTGTATTACTGAAAAGACACAGTATACGAGCAGTTAAATGACACATTTATGTTGACGTTTAATATTTTATTGTATTTAACCCGCAAATATTCAAATCCTTCAGCACACATTTAAAACACACCTTGTCGGATTAATTACGTAATTATTATAAAGTGAAGAATTATTCAAATCATATATAGAAAGACAACCGTCAATACTCATATAGAAAGACAAACTTGCCATGATAGGTTAAGGGTTATTTAAGAGCTTCTATTTAATAAGAGATTTCACTAGAAAAAACTCTCATTCAATAAAATGCGAAACATTATAACCCTAAACCTTAAAATCTAAACACTGAACCTTAAAAATCTTAACCATAAAATTAAACCATATTATAATAAACCATAAAATCCTCAACTCTAACCTTAAAATCCTCGTTGACCAGTCAATTTGTAGTTTAATATGAAGAATATATTTGTAAATATGAAAATTATACATAAAGATTTTATTTACTTTTATGTTGTGTTCTTAAATTTGGAAATATGAATATTAAATATTTTTTTTTCTTTATAAAAAATATAAAGTAAGTTCAATTGGCTCAATTAAGGAAGAAAATAGTTTTTATAAATGAGTTGTTATTATGAAGGAGTATTAATTACAAATACGAAATGAATCTTTTGGCAACATTTAATGTATAAGAAATTCTGAAGTGAAAAGAAATTTAATATTTAAATGGTTTACACATATTTAAAAAGAACTTTAATATTTAAATAAAAGATCAAAATTATGCCTCTAAAAAATTATATAAAATTTTGGTCAAAAAATAAAATAGACACAACATATTACAAGGAAAACATGTGCTTTTATTACGTAGAAATCCTCATAAGTTGGTGTTTCATGATATGATCATCATGTCATACTTATCATTTTTTTTCTTGACTTTATGCAAATTTATTATTTATTTAATTTGGTAGATTGTGCTTCAAAATTTGAGGACTATATTCATTTTGGTAAGTATAATGATATGAATCTTCAAGTAATATTTTTAAATTAATATGGTTGGAGGTGGTTACTGGGGAGGTGGTTCCCGGATGATGATGCCCTTGCCTTTATCCCTGGGTATGGGTTTCTTCGCAGGGTGGGAGGTGGAACCAACATCAGTATGTTGCTGTCTCTTCCTGGTGGTGGTGGTAGCGGTGGCAGGTGCAGGTGCAAGGAGTTGATGGGGTAGTGAAGGAAAGTCCTCCTTTGCATCTGGCAGGAGCTTATGAAAGAGTGATCGCTCAACTATATCCTTGGTATGGATGTATTGGAAATATGGTTGGAGAAAGCTGGCAATAGCATCTTGAATAACATCGTGAAAATCCTGAGCAGACATAGTATCTAGGTTATCAAGTACTCTCACTCCCTTCATGACTTGGACCTGATGGGAGAGCCATCCGGTGAATCATTCAATAATCTGATCATCTCCCCATTTGTAGACTCCAGCCTTCTGGCACAAGGCTGTGATAAGATTGCGAAAGGGTAAATCCTTATACTTTTATTTCGAAGCAGCCCTGGCTACAATGGCATCATGGATGAACTCTTATAGATTTACTCCCCTATTATTGAGTATAGAGTGGAGGAGCAGTAGACGCCGGTATGAATGACTGTATTGGTTCCTTGTCAAAAGGATACGATTGTTGATGAATTGTATCCAAAACTTTGAATCTGGGTTGAGTTGTTCCTATTTCACTATTCTAGAATTAGGCTCCTTTAGGATCCAAGTAGTGCCGGGAATGCAAAGGTCATGAAGTACTTGCGCGTATGTCTCTAACATCCCAGTGGCCACAAAGTCTTTATGTTTGCCACCGATTGTGGATAAATTGTAGTGGTCTATAATTACTTTAGCTTAGATTTTGATAATTTTCCCACGAACATAAACCCTTATGTTATCTAGTTACCCAACATGTGTGTAGAATTCATGTACCCAATAAGCGTTAACTTACCCTGGTTGACGGATAAAATCCTCCTAGCTGTGTGGGGTGACGACAGCATGTATGTCAGCTTCAAATTTATATCGGTAGTTTGGAGTGAACTCCAAACCTTTTTCCAAAATAAGTTCTTGTTGGACCATATGTCTGTACTGCTCTGTGAGAATATTATTCACTATGTATAAGCGGAAATCAAGATCTTCGAGCTTCAACCAAGTTGTATCACTAGAGGTTGCCGTATTTGCTTTAGAAGATGGTGGATGCGAAGGAGAAGATGGATGACTAGGGTTTCTCTCCATTCGAGGAGGCTGTTGGCTGCGACGGGTTACTATAAGTTGTCGGACCATGTTTTCTTAGTAAGGAGAAGGAGAATGGGTCAAGGAAGCGCAAAGATTAGAAGATAATAGTCTGATGGCAGGAGTTCTGTGACGGTAGAGTTGAAAGGTGGTATTTTAAAGGGAAAGATAATTATGAAAGGATGGAAGGCCAAAAGAATAATTAGAGTATTTTGGGGAAACTGTCAGTGAGAAGACTCATTTATATTAGGAACATGCGTCTTTTGAAATGTATTAACATGGCAAATTATTATTTTTACTCATTCTTTCATTAACGTTTTGCCATCTCATGAGTTACATTTATGGCACCGTTTAGTATTACAACAAAAAAGATAGTTCGGAGTGGGAGCCAAAGATTTTAACTAGTTTCGAATCTATGAAAATGGGCATTGATACGTATTGATACGTATCAAGTGTAACATAAACTAAAATTGTTAGTAAAGCATGTAATATTTTCTATTTCACATAAAACTTTTGAAATTGTATTTAATATTTTACGTTTTCAAACTACTATGTTGTAATTGTTTAGTTAATTTATGGCACGTTTAATTTTTTTACTGAAATTTCAGTTTTGGGCAGTAAAAAAAAGTTCGGAAACTAGGGATGCCGATTTTGCTACATAGTAAGGAAAACTTCAACTGTAATTGTTAGGAATACATGTCACGTTTTAGGTTTGAAGTGGCACGTTCGATAGGCCACCAATTCACGCCTCTGTAAATTTACTATAAAATTTTGGTAAGAAAATAAAATAGACAAGGAAATCCTTTGAGCTTATTTCTCAAAAATCCTCATAACTTGGTGTTTCATGAATCCTCAAGCACATGATTTTTTCGTTATATTTTATGTCTAACTTATTAAAAATAAAATATATCACAAGGACAATACACATTTTATTTACCTCTAAGTAATTTTGTATTCCCTCAACCAAACATGTAATCTTACATTCCTACAAAATAAACCAAGCAATGTAATCATAAATTTGCGAGAACAAAACAAACCCCTAAAGAATATTTCAAATAATATTTATGGCACGAACAACCTCATTGATATATATGGGGAAAATAGTCAAATTCCACGACAAATTGACAGCTTTGACAACCTCCTTGATGGTATATATCTGGAAAAGGTCAAATTCCATCGCAAATCAACAGTTTCAATAGTCCAATCTACAAATGTCGATTCCCTATGTAGTTCCAAACACCATCTGAGATATTTAGCCTTAGTCTTATGATTTTGCAATCTTCGAGACTCCGCTCTACATGGGTCACCTCCCGATGTAGTTCCAAACAACAAAAAATAATAGTAATTGAAAAATCTTGAGACCAATGAAATATGGTTTTCCAAATACTTTGTCTGTTGATGTTCATCACTACAAATGCCTAATCATAGCCCTCCAAATACTATTGTTTGTCAACAAGAAAAACCTAAAAACAATCACCATTCCTCCATGATATATAAAATGAAGCCTCTGCGCAGTTGCCATCTCCTCCACTAAAATCATAAACCACACATATAATGCTGTAGAGACAAAAACTAAAAAAGAAAGAATTGCTAACGAGGGTATGACACTAGGGACCAAAGGAGTCCTATTTATAAAAGAAAAAACAAATATTTTACCTGGCATTTATGATTTATTTATAATAGAAAATAGATTTTCAGGGGGATATGGTCCTATGTTGATAGTTCTTATATTTAAACATATTTCGGTACTCTTTAAAATGTTTCAGAATAATGTTCATTATAAATAAACCGAAAATATTTAAAGTGTAGTTTAAATTTTGGGTTGGTAGGCTAGGTTTCGGAATTTATTAATCAATTTTGGAACTACTTTATATGACATATCTGAAAATTGTTCTGCCCAATGCAACAATTGCATCAGACTTATCTACTGCTGACGTATCAGAATGGGTTACAGATATTCGAAAAAGTCTCTGAAAAGACTCTTTCATATTGGGAACATGTGTCATTTGAAATTTGAAGTCCATTGAACCTCCAATTTATTTTTTTAAACATGCCATATTAATTTTTGTATTCGTTCTTTCAGTAACGGTTGGTAAACGTTTTGGGTTTGTATTCATGACACATTTAATATTACATCAGAAAAGACAGTTCGGAGTGGGAACCACATATTTTAACTAGTTTCAAACCTATAAATATAGGTTTCGATACATATCAAGCAAAACTTAAACTGAAATCATTACTAAAACATATAATATTTTAGGTTTCACGTGAAAGGTTTGAGACTCTATGTGCAAGCGTTCGATACACGTATTATTATACTCTATTTAAAACCGCAAATATTCCTTCAGCACACGTTTAACTTGTTCATTCTCACAAACATTAAAATTCTTAACATATTATTTAGCTCCTAAGATATAATTTGTATCCTAAAATTTTTATTACGGTGATATTTGTGTTCATTTTAGTTTCTAGTATTTAATTTTTGCCCTAAACCTATAGAAGCAGAACCAAAATTGGTAAGAGTAACTACTACGTTGTAATTTAGGGTTATTGGCTTATGAGATTAATTTTATGGATTTTAGGTTTTTGGTTTAGGATTTAGGTTGTAGTGTTAGTGGTTTAAGGTTTATGGTGTAGTTTAGGGTTATTAGTTTTTGAGATGCATTTTTATGGCATTAAGGTTTATGGTTTATGATTTAGGACTTAGTATTAATGGGTTAGGGTTTATGGTGTAGTTTAGGGTTAATGGTTTATGAGATTATTTTTTATGGTTTAAGGTTTAGAGTTTAGCTTAGTGTATGAGATTAATTTCAAGCATTATACAGTCTATAGTCTACAATCTTTTTCTTTGAATAGTCTAAAGGTGATTACAAGGTGCTATATGTTCATACATATCCTTAACCCTTCGATAATGCAAATACACCTTGTAGACAGAGCGATTTGAACCTGTGTCTCCTAGGATGAACATCATCCATTTTTCCATTGGGACACTGGTTGGGTTCCTATAGTCTACAATCTATATGTAATATACCATACACTATGATATTATAATTAATATACTCTATAGTATATGTCTTTGTGGTCTATAGTCTATTATATTGATACTTGAATAAGTCATGTGTAACGTGATGATATTTTGTATGGGTTATAGGCTTATAGCCTATAGGTTTATGTCACTAGTTTAGGGGACGAAGTTTAGGGTTTAGGAGTTTAGTGTTCAATTAATTCCATACAAATATTTAGTTAATAGAAATTAATATTTATTTATTATTAATTTATGTAATTTACTATAATATTTTTAATATGATAATATTTTTGTTCATTTTTGTCCCTAAAAAATTACTTTTAACTTAAATTGACCCACATTTACTTTTAAATTTTTATAATTTTGTCTAATAACATAAATATGGCTATATTGGGTTTGTTATGTTCCCCAAACGCAACCGATCCTCAATCAGATTTTGAGGGTGTTGCTTTGATTTACATGAGAAATCCCCAACGCTTTGCAAAGTATGCGAGAAAGATTATGGGTTGAACCATGACTACATTGACCGCATCTGCTTTGAGATTTATGTTTATGTATTGGCCACATCTTCTCCTATTTAGTCCTTAATATATCGAAACTTATGTTCAGCCGCGAATGTCACAAATTTATTTAATATTTTAAGCATAAAACTTACCATTGCAAAAAAAATTTAATGACTTATGGTACTAATGTTAGTAGTATCGAAATAATAAGCAAAACTTGTGATACCGCCTTTAGGTCATTACTCACTTGATCGATTACTCTTCGATGTTCTAAGTACCGAAATTCATGATCGAAATTTATGCTCATAGTATGCAAACTATGGCACGTTTATAACATTTATGGAAGGTTTAAACCATTGTTACGAAATGGTCACCAAACTTTCAAAAGTTTCATAATGGTCATTAAACTTTTATTTTTTACAAAATGGTCACTGAGCCGTTAACTGTTGTTATGTTAATGAGCCACAGTTACGAATGTTTGAATAATACCGTATGAATAATGAGGGTTTTCTGTGTTATTATTCAAATTTCGTAACTGTGACATCATTCACTTAACAATAGTTAGCGGCTCAGTGACCATTTTGTAACAAAAATAAAAGTTTAATGCCCATTATATTAGTTTTGAAAGTTTGATGACCATTTTGTATTATTTGAGATAATGTACTGACCATTTGTATACTTTATCCATAATTTTATTTAATAGATGTTCAATATTTAAATGGTTTACACATATTAAAAATGAATTTTATTTTTCGTGTTTTATTGGTAGTTATTAAGGCAACAATCAAGAAAGCCTTTGGATAAACCAATATTTTCGAACTAATCAAAAGTGTGTCACACTCCTACCTCAACCCGTCAGTTCAAAAGCAAGAGAGAATCTAAATAGTCACATCTCACCCTCTGTCCTACTTTTGCCAATTCCACTTCCCCATGACAACCACAACCATAGATGTTTTCTAGACGTCGTTCCCTATTAATGCTTAATGGCTGATTAATACCCCTAATACACCAGTTATTCACTTATCCTTAGGCTTTTTATCTCCATTATCACCAAACAATTAGGAGGAGCATATCTATGATTATTTAATTTCCATTTTATACAAACGTCTCAACTTCCTCCGCTGCTTTCTCTTCAACTGCGTATATAGCGCACAGAGCTTCATCTCCTGACTCTGTTGCCGTTGTATATGATCCTAATAGACCAATTTCCACACTAGAGATCCTCCATCCAACATCTATGGTTGCAAACCGTCTCCTCTCTAGTTCATTCCAGCAAAGATATGAACTAGTATGCCAATAGTAGATTCTTGAAGAAGAAGGGTTGGAATTCACCCTACCTATATGCTACTATTCAATGCAGATGTGCTGCATTTGATTCGCAAGCAGAAGTGAGATACATTTATTTAGCAGCTAGGTGACATCAATGTCTCCTAGCTACAAGAATTTTACCCCTATATTGGTCACAATGGGGAGAAACTGGTACATGTTATGGGAAATTAGTGGATTTGTCAGCCTACGCAATCGAAAATTACTATGAATTCTCATACCATCAGGAAGCCCACACCACTCCCATGGCCCTTGCAGCGACTGAACATACTCCTCGATTCTGCGAGACCTTTGTGTTCAAAGAACTAAATGGACTGGAGAAGGCCATGAGATAATGGTGCAATGGCAACAACTTCTATCAGATTCAAGAACATACTCCCCGAAATCAAGAAACTTTTTCTCTTCTCAGGATGTTGCTATTGGACTCCCTCTACAAAGGGCGCGACCTATACTCGGTGTAGCTAATTCATGCTACCATCATCGAAAGAGCTGTATCAATGAGCAAACCACAAGATCTAATATTCCCTAACCTGATCATAACACTATGTACGAAGGCGGGAGTGGAACAATGGGCGGGGGATACCATTATTGATGCACTCCTGGGACTGCTCCCATTCCAAGTAGAGGAACTAAAGGGATACACCCAAATTATATGCATTGCATCTCATTAAAATAGCTGAGAATGAATTACAATTGTTGCATGTCTTGGAATCATTGTAATCATAGATTAGTTGGAACCTTGGGAACTATGGTCTGTTTACTATTTTTAATTTCTGTTTTTTTTCTTGCTTTCATTTTGCATTACTTTAGGACAAGCAACAATACAAGTTTGGGTGTTTGACGAGTGTGCAAATGACCTATATTGCATTTATTAAATAATTTTATTTCATATTTGTTTAATATTTAAATGGTTTACACACATTAAAAAAGGAATTTTAATATTTAAATAAAAGAACGAAATCTTGCCTCTGTAAAATTTTGGTAAGAAAATAAAATAGACACATGGCATATTACAAGGAAAACCTTTGAGTTTATTTCATACAATTTCCTCATATGGTGTTTTAGGTACGATCACAATCTCTTATTTATCATTTTTTCATTACATTGTGCAAATTATTATTCGTTTTATTATTTCAAACATGCTTTAAAATTTGAACAGTATATTCGTTATATGGTAAGTATAATGATAAGAATCTTCAAACAACTATTTTTAAATTAATATTTAAAGTTGGACTTGTTAAAAAGAAAATATATCACAATGACAATCTAGTAAAATTTACCTCTAAATAATCTTATATTCCCCCAACCAAACATGTAATCACACCCCTAAAAACATTTCTGATAATACTATTAAAAACACCTCTAACGAAAGGAAAAGATTTCAAAATCATGAGACCAAGGTTCGGTACTAGTAGAATTAACGACCAACTGAAAATGAAAGAATAAGCAACATTATAGGTTTGCTATAACATTTAGGAACTTCATCGTTAAGCTTCGAAACTGCTTAAATGTATTATGTTGCATTGTTTGTTATAACGTATCGGAACTGGTATCTCAATTTTTGTAAAAATATTTAAACTTTGAATTATGACATTTTTGGTTTTAAACTTAAAACGTATAACCTTTTTTGGTTTTTGTTCCCGGTTCTTTTTCATTAAGAGTTGTGAAACTTATGACCTAGTTTCGAGACTTAACGTGGAATATTTATATTAAAGCTGGAAGGTAACAACAAAAAATTAATGCCTTTTTTCTCTCTCTCAATTGTGCGAACCGATTAGATTCCTCCATTCCTTTAGTTCAAAATCTTTAAATTGGGACTTTTATCTTTATTCTTTCACCAATCAAACCTTCCAAACACCATATCCTCATCCCTTTCGGTTTAAATTTAAATCTGCAGGATTCGAAGGTATTTCTGGAAACCCCAATTTTTTTAAATAACCTTGCTTTTAGTTTGGATTTCATGTACTTTCCATGCCCGACCGTTGATGTTGAAAATATGGTTGCTATTATTGATAGTTTTTTTTCTTCAGATTTTTTTTATTATTTTCTTTAAGTTTTTACAAGAACCCTAAACCCAGTTCACTCAAAGACTACTGGAAGCAAGCAAAGGTATAATTTTTAAAACCCTAATTCTATTAAAATACCCTTGGTTTTTGTTTGGTTTTCATTTACTTTCCATGGATGACCATTGATGTTGAAAAATTGGTTGATATAATGATGGGGTTTTCAAATTTTTTGCTATTTTTTTAAAACTTAAATAGGGAGACTAAACCCAGTTCAATCAAATCCTGCTACTAGAATCAAAGGTATATTTCTAGAAACCCTTACTTTTTTCTTAAACATTCTCTTGCTTTTGGATGGTTTCAATTTACTTTCCACACTTCATCATTGATGTTGACAAATTGTTTGATATTATTGTTAGGGTTTTTATGATTTCCCGCTAAATTCGTTTAAAATTTAATAGGAACCCTAAGCCTAGTTGAATCAAAGGTATTTCGAGAAACCCATAAATTTTTACATACCATTTCTTTTGTTTGGTTTTCCAATTCTTTCCATGGCTTAGCTTTGAACTTGGGAATTGCTTGATATTATCGATGGCCTTGGTTTCGTGTTCAAAACACGTTTGATATGATTGATAGGTTCATGTGAATTTTTTCTACTTTCATATATTATTCATTGATGGGGTTGGCCAAATTCTCCAATTTCTGATGTTGATCGACTTGCAATCAATTGTTTTATTTCTTACAAGATCCCTAAACCCAAATCCTAGTCAACTCTACTATAAACCCATTAACCATGCAACCAACCAAACATCAAAAAATTGTTAACCCAACACCATCTATTGATGAATATTGTTTTAGAGACGAGGATGAAAAGAACAAATTTTATAAACATTTCTACAACAAACCAATTCGTAAAGAACGTGTTGTGGACATGAATTTCATCCAGAACCCAAACTAAAACTTCAAAATAAAGTCAACTTTCATGAAATAAGGTTGAAATGCTTTTCTTGAGATCAAAACGAGGGTTTGTGAAAGACTTTTATGAGTCTTTTACAGTAATTCCACAATTGAACGTGTGCCAAATTCTGTTGAGATCATATCCACCAACTCTTTTGTTATGAGTAAGAAAGTCTTTATCACCCCCTATTCAATTGCATATGCTTTAGGTATTGAAAATAAAGCCCCTTATGATGAAGCCGACACTAGCTCTATTGAAAATTACAAAGATCATAGCTCCAAAAATCTTCCTTTTGAAGAGAGAATCTTTCACCTTATTGTGGCATGGTTTTTTCGATCGTATGATGGGAAAGCAACAACAATCCAAGAGATTGATTATGGGTGGCTAAACCAATATCAAACTGAGGTTGCTCCTAACATTGCCAAAATCATTTTCCTCTTGCTAGTATCATTTGTCAATAAGGGCCATAGGGCCTCTACCTCTCTTCCATATGCTTGTGTCCTTACACGCATCTTTCAGAAGCATGATGTCAATTTTTCTTTTGACCCACTTGTCCGTTTAAAGGAAAAGATTGATATTCATTTAGCCCGTAAATACGGATACAACTTTCAAAAAATCATTGGATTTATAAAGACTCAAAAGACGCTGCCAATGTAGAAAATGTGGAAGAACATTCCCCTTCTCCCACCGAACAAGTTTCTTCTACAAATGGATAGAAGATTATGATAAAGTCACTGCTTGACTATAAGGCTACTTGTCGTGCACATGTTGATTCACAGTTGGCTGACCTTTGTAATCATGCTGATTTGCAGTTCGTGGAGCTTCGAAACCATGCTGAGTCTTAGTTTGCTGAGTTTCATATCCATGTAGATTCCTAGTTTACTGAGCTTTATAAGCATGCTGATTCTCAGCTTGCAGAGATTCTCAAGGAAATGGCCACCCTTCGTCAAGAATTTAGTACCCGCAAGAGGGATGACTAGGCTTTTAATATAATGACATTTGATGTAGTTAATATTTTTTGGAATTTGATGCATATGAACTTAATGTTCAATGGACTTCATTTTATTTTATTTCAGTTACATTTATGCAAATTTAAAATTCCATTACTTTTTATTTTATTTTATTTGCCAAAATTATATATTGTTCTTATAATCCACTCCACTTCCATATTTGCATAATGCAACATCAACTGTTTGAGTTTTCCTTCGACGATATTGTTGCGCGTAATAAGTGCTATGCAAATGTGCAAGTATACACGTCGCAAGTTATAGTATAAAAGATATCGTCTGCACAGGGATTGGTGCCACTTCAAGGATCTAATCTCTTGCACTGTAAAAAGTAAAAACACAAGTAAAGGATTATAGGAGTTTAACTAATGACTAATCTAGAAAGCAATAAAGTAAAAGAAAAGATGAATTCAAATGAGAGAGAGATAGGCCAGGTTATCGTGAGTTGAGGTGTGATAGCCGATTGGATCGTTTTGGTAAAAGAGTGCACGGGCAACTCAGTTGCCGTGGCAACTTACACAACGGGGTTGCCTTGGCAACTAATCGATGGTTGCCTGGGTAACTACTTGGGCGTCTGGGCAGCAACCTTCAAGGTTCGGCAGAGCGTTCTTTAATGGTTTCTTCTTATCCCTAAGTCGAAACTCTAGCTACTTGCGCATGCCTTGATAATACATCCCTGCGTGAATCAAGGGTGAACAACAACCAATCTTGCGCTCCTCTTAGCCGTTGAAATCCTTAACTTATTCCTAAGTCGGATTAATCTTCACCATCATTAGATTGAATAAAGATCATATTCATTCGTTTCTTGAATCTAACTCTCACGATATTAGATAAATAGATGAAATCACGAGATCCTCTCCCAATTCGCTCACAAACAAGAATAAGAACCAAGAATGAATAAACCTTGAAATAGAAAAGTGCAAACTCTTATTACCTAAACAAAAACCAATAGTTTCTCACAACCACAAAACACAATAGCCATAGCCAAGTAGATTTAGTTCATGGCTAGGTTCCAAAGAAACACAAGATAAACAATCCCTAGCATGAACCCAGTCGAACAAGGAAGAAAAGATGAAGCTTGTCGAAAATTCCCCTTGCTTTCTCCCTTGGACTTGTCGAAATTTCCCCTAATGCTCTCTCTCTGGATGGTCGAAATCTCCTTGCTATTTATAGGGCTAGGCCAAAGTCCTTCTTTGAGGAGGAGTTTGAGTTGGAATTAAATTATCTTTAAAGAATATAATTCTTTATTATAATTGTATTCCTACTAGAACTTCTCCTATCTTCTTGGAATTTAATTCTTCTTTAATCTCTGCATGGAAATCAAATTCCTTCGGGTTTGGGCTTTGCTCCACGTCATCTTGGGCTTGTATAGTCATTAATTTCGACATCCCTATTGCATTTTCTCTTTGTCGACAATTGCCATGGCAACTGGCTCGGCGTCTCCTTCATGCATTGCCCTGGCAACTAGCTCGGCATTGCTTTGGCA
Organism: Hibiscus mutabilis; assembly: GCA_019671005.1. Lineage (NCBI taxonomy): Eukaryota > Viridiplantae > Streptophyta > Magnoliopsida > Malvales > Malvaceae > Hibiscus > Hibiscus mutabilis. The sequence goes on from CM033728.1 coordinate 31,493,488, forward strand.
AGTGATCCTGCATATACACACACAAAGCACACCAAAGCAGCATCTTTTCCACAAAAACTACCAAGTTATGTAATCAAGCTCAACGATGGAAGGAAACATGGATTAATGCATGAATAGCTAATTATGCAACTAATATGAGCCTAAGTCTAACAATAATATGAGTAAAAAGGGTAAGAAAATTAGTACTTTTGAACACTTATCAGATATCTACTGGAAGTTCTAAATCACATGCTGAAGGAAACATTGTTCACTATTACTGTGGATTGCAATCACCAGTTTGCACTTCAACTGTACCACAGAGGAAAGGGAAGAGATTTTATGGATGTGCTAGAGGCCCCAAGGTATTAAGTAATAAGTTGGGTTTACTGTTCCAGTGTTTTGATTAATGCGTTAATGTGAATTCCTTTTGCACATTTGTAGAGCCGCTGTGATTTCATTAAATGGATTGATAGTGATGGAAATTCAATCGATGTTAAAGAATTGAGAAACCAGGTTCAAACGTTGTTGGCCAAAAACTGGGAAATTAGAATTCATAATGCCAAAATGTAGAAAATGGTGAATATAGATGAAGAAAGAAGGTTGTACAAAAAACTGGAGAAATTAGAAGTTGAAAGAAAAAACTGAAAAAACAATGCAATATTCTACAAGTCTGTTTTTGAATAGTTCATGGTTGTTTTATGCTGTAATAAATTTTTTTCATCTATAGATATGAACAAGCTCCAACTTACCTTTTGGCAAACAAACAATGTCAGAATATATTTGGAAACTAACAACTTGTAACACCCTTAACATATACTCGTAGTACGAATACACATTAAGGATGTCACAATATTAGTTAACAGAGTTCTAGACTTGTAATTTATTTAAACATCTGCCATAAAACTAGTTTAAAAAACAACCCTTTCTCGACTTTCAAAGTATTCATAACCTATTTGCAAATTGTTGTTTTTTTACCCTGAATTGATTTATAAAACATGTTAGTCAGTTATTAAAATAAGAATATAACTCAGGGTGAAAACTAGGTATACTGCCTAGGCTCTTTCTTGAATTTCAAATCGTTACGTGATAAACGATAATTAAAAATTTTACCTTTAAAACAACTAACAAATAAATTGATACATGCCCACTAGAGAATATCATAAAGTAGAATGCCTTACAGATGTTTCACAGAGTGTAGCTTGATCATCATGCAAGGCTCCTCTTCAATTATGCTCCTAGACAACCTACGTGTGAAATAGCACACGCTAAGTATTTATTAGTGAGGCAACTATAATTTAAAGTAAATAATTTCAATGTAAAGAATCATATAAAATAGACTTATCAAGTCATTCCTCTGTCATATATCAGTGCAATACATTTCCTGCAAAATGGCAAGTGATTCCAGTACAACTTATATCATATCATAAAACAAGTATAATTATCATGTTCTCAATATTTATCAGTCATCATTTGCAATATAACTTTCCTTTAGAGATATCCAATGTATATGATATGAGATCAAGGTACGCGAGTCATCCTGATAAGACACCATAGTGTCTAACATAACGTGAACAAGAGTACATACTCGAGGACGCTCTTTGCTCCTCATAAACGCACCTCGTCAATGCCATTAGCAATGTAGGCTTGGATCCCTAGGGTGCACACCAAGGGCTTGGGTCCCCAAGGTGGAGGTGACACCGTATTGCCTAACTTGAACATGACAGATGAGTACGTATTCGAGGACTCTTTTTGCTCCTCATTAAAGCACCTCGTTAGTGCCATTAGCATTAAGGGCTTGGATCCCCAAGGTGCAACACCAAGGGCTTGGGTCCCCAAGGTATATGTGACACCGTAGTAGTCACAAAACATGAAACATAACATAACTTGCATGATGCTGTTGCTAAGGACTCTATGGATATCCAACTATACCATGAACTCTTATATCACAATACTTGGGCATTTTATTTCATTATCAATCAATCATTATCATTAATGAAAACGACCAATTCACATCCCATATTTCATCATAACTTTTTTTTTCATATGTACTTGCCGTTACTGTATTATGCATCAGTGTAAATCATATAGTCGACCTTATTCTTATCGACTTTTCATATCATGAACTCTCATATCATAATACTTTTTTTTCATATGACTTTTTTTTCATGGGTACTCTGGCTTAACCTAATAATCTTATACTTTTATATGAGAATTTTCTTCAGATTGCCTCTACGGCAAGTACTAATAGTGTGGCATTAATTCTACTAGATACAAACATACTTCATTTAATGTTGACCTTATTCTTACCGACTTTTCAGTATTAGCGCTTTTTAGAGCTTCTAATACAAGTCTATTTTTCTTCTAACTTCAGATGAATAGTCATCAATTCTCTTTACTTCCGAGTTTAAGGAAGCACTCAAAGTCTTAAACTCATCAATAAGTCATTGTCTTAACAAATACAAATGCCAAAGTTTTTAACCTCATGTATACCTCTTTCAGTATCTAAAGTACTATTTCTTACTCTTATGATTGAGCTGTTCTTTACATAAGTAGCTCAGCCAAAGCAGAAATCAAGAAAAGATCATTCTTCATTTACTATTGCTACTACGTGTCTTTTCTAACCCCCGTGATTCATCATACGATGAAATCTGGCAGCGTTTAACATTTCTTATTTCAAACAATATCTTATTTCAGAATATTGAGGAGCTGCATTGAGTTATACAATCAACACATCAGTAATATGACATTCTAAGGGCATGTATTTACTGATAAACCTATAACAAACTTGGTTTAGCATCCAGAACCTGCTAAACCTGTAGCTCTGATACCACTAAATGTAACACCCTTAATGTATACTCGTAGTACGAATACACATTAAGGATGTCACAATATTAGTTAACAGAGTTCTAGACTTGTATTTTTTAAACATATGACATAAAACTAGTTTATAAAATAACCCTTTCTTGACTTTTGAAAAATTCATAGCCTATTTTCATATTGTTAGTTTTTACCATGAATTGATTTATAAAACATGCTAGTTAGTTATTAAAATAAGTATATAACTCAGGGTGAAAACTAGGTATACTACCTAGGCCCTTTTTGAATTTCAAATCGTTACGTGATAAACGATAATTAAAATTTTCACCTTTAAAACAACTAACAAATAAATTGATACATGCCCACTAGAGAATATCATAAAATAGAATGCCTTACTGATGTTTGATAGATTGTAGCTTTATCATCATGCCTGACTCCTCCTCAATTATGCCTAGACAACTTACGTGTGAAACAACACACGCTAAGTATTTACTTAGTGAGGCAACTATAATTTAAAGTAAATAATTTCAATGTAAAGAATCATACAAAATAGACTTATAAAGTCATTCCTTTGTCATATATCAGTGCAATATATTTCCTGCAAAATGGCAAGTGATTCCAGTACAACTTATATCATGTCATAAAACAAGTATAATTATCATGTTCTCAGCATTTATATGTCATCATATAATCATTTGCAATATAACTTTCCTTTAGAGATATCCCAAAGTATATAATATGAGATCAAGGTACGTGAGTCATCTTGATAAGAGACCATAGTGTCTAACATAACGTGAAAATGAGTACGTACTCGATGACGCTCTTTGCTCCCATAAAAGCACCTCGTCAAATCCTTTAGCAATGTGGGATTGGATCCCTAGGGTGCACACCAAGGGCTTGGGTCCCCAAGGTATAAGTGACACTGTACTGCCTAACTTGAACATGACAGATGAGTACGTATTCGAGGACGCTCTTTGCTCCTCATTAAAGCACCTCGTTAGTGTCATTAGCACTATGGGCTTGGATCCCCAGGGTGTAACACCAAGGGCTTGGTTCCACAAGGTGTATGTGACACCATAGTAGTCACAAAACATGAAACATAACATAACTTGCATGATGTTGTTGTTAGGGCCTCTATGGATATCCAACTATACCATGAACTCTCATATCATAATACTTGGGCATTTCATTTCATTATCAATCAATCATTATCATTCATGTAAACGAGAAATTCACATCCCATATTTCATCATATTTTTTTCATAAGTACTTGCCATTATTGTATTATGCATCATTGTAAATCATATAGTCGATATTAGGCAGTTCATACCCAATATCTAAAATCTGATTTATCTTAGATAATTCTTTATGCCATATCAATGCATCACATATGGCATTTAATATTTCATGTCATTTACATAACTTTGATCAACATACTTTTTCATTAATATCAAGGTTGACTCATCGCAAGTCTTAACCATATCATATAAAATAAATAAAAATGCTCTCACCTTGACCACTTAACATGATGCCTCACTAAGTCCTAGTTCGATCCTTTCTTTCATAATATCTTGAACCTTCTCTGATTCGAACTTGAATCCATAAATACAATAAAATATTTGTTAGACTCAAATCTAACAATACCTTAAACTTACTTGTTAACATAATCATTCAAAATTAAAAATATTTCTAAAATTTCCCCAAATTTTCTTTGTAATTGCCGAATAGGCCTTATGGTCCTTAGTGATTATTTTGAACATTTTATAACTCATTCAAGCTTGAGTCCAATTATTCTTGTAACTTCTATCATCAATCACTAACTTTCATTTTTGTCCTTCATTCACTAATTTTCATTAAAGTGACATTTTAGTCACTAATTTTTCCATTCAAGCTTTTGAATCCAAACTAATAACTAACTCCAACATTCTTATAGTTTTTTCTTGAATTTTTCCTTTACTTTATGGCTATGGCCAAATTGACCCTTACATTTCCCCACTTGACCGAAATGGTCACTAATTTATCAAAGTCTATTCTTCCTTCAATCAACGTTGCTTCAAGCTTGAATAAATTTTCCATAATTGACATGTTAATACCCAACTCATTCATGAAGGCCGAATGGATCACTAAATTTGTAAAGGTTCCATTTTAGTCCAAATTACCAAATTGGACTTATAACTTATCAAACTCGTCTAATTCATCACTAAACTAAAATTAAAGAATTAATCTCTCTATTTTTCATTTGAGCCAAAATGGTCCTTTTTAATGTACAATGTACATTATGGTCCTAAATTGTTAATTCAAGCTAGCATTGATCTATTCTCTTCAATTCCAATACTAAAATAATTTTTTTCAAAATAATTCCCCTTATTTATTCTACAAGCCAAATTGGTCAATTGGGAACACCATGGAGTTTTGATCATTCTAACATCATTTTTATACTTGAAACATCATAATCACATCAATTCTGTCCTTAATTCATACTTCTAATTCAAATTTCCAATTCCTAGAGTGAGGGTTTATGATTCCAACATAGGATTTAAATCAAACTAAAGCTTGTTTACATGTCTACAACATCTATTCTAATCAAATCAAGCCTTAAACATAACTAGTGTTCATAAATTCCATCATCATCTTCTTCATGAACATAAACAATGCTTAACCTTTTCATGCAAAACTACCATCAAAATGAAGAGAATTAAGCATATATCACTTTACCTTAATTTATTTTACTTTAATATAGCCTTTAAACCTTCAATTTAGCTTGAAAATAGAAAATTTCCTCTTTCTCTTCTTTCTTTCTTCTCCACGGCATAGGCAAAATAAAATGGCAAAAATTTTGTTTAATTTTTAGCTTAATATTATCCAAATTAACTTAATTTTGCTAATTATCTAATATTATCCAAAGAGAATTAAGCATATATCACTTTACCATAATTTATTTTACTTGAATATAGCCTTTAAACCTTCAATTTAGCTTGAAAATAGAAAATTTCCTCTTTCTCTTCTTTCTTTCTTCTCCATGGCATAGGCAAAATAAAATGGAAAAAATTTTGTTTAATTTTTAGCTTAATATTATCCAAATTAGCTTAATTTTGCTACTTATCTAATTAAAATGAATACTAAATTCATTTTAAACCAAAATACTAATTTGCCCTTCAACTATTTTCATTTTCACAATTCTTCTTCAAAAATTCCACTCCATTAAATTTGAACCAACTCTGGTTCCTTCATAATCGGCCATTCCCAAAGAAATCAGAAAATTTTATTTTATGATTTTTATTCGATCCAATTACTCGATAATAATACGATTTTCCATTGACTGAACTATCGAATCTAATCCAAAAATCTCATATCTCTAAATTCCATAAATAAAAAATATTGTCATAATAAATCTCCCTTATTTTATGGAGTCAAACTCTGAAACTTTGACTCGATCTAAAATACCGATAATTACCCAAAATCTCTATCAGATAATTTTTTTTCCTTGAAAAGATATGGATATTGCTTCTTCATTTCTCCTCTGCTCCCCAGATACTTCTTTAACCTCGTGATTCTTTTACAAAGCTTTGACCAATAGAGTTTTCTTATATCTTAACTCTTTGACTTCGTATACTAATATTTCCACTAATTCTCCTTCATATGTCAAGTCCAGTTATAATTCAATTTTTTCAAGAGTGCTGACATATAAAGGATCTGATTAGTACTTTCATAGCCTAGATACATAGAATACATCATGCATCTCACTCTTCTCTGGAAGTAAAGCTACTGATTCATCTCTTTTCAAACTTTTATAGTAAATCTTAGCATCTTTTCCTTAATGATACTTTCATTCCCATCTTTGATTCTAATATTCTTTTTTTTTTTACATATGACTCTTGTCAATCCATGACAGCTTTAAGATTATTCTGAATAATTCTTACATTTATCATCCTTGTACTATGACCATATTAATTTTTAACAAAACATATTGATTTTCTCTATTTAAACTTATTCCACGGGTACTCTGGCTTAACCCAATAATCTCATACTAATAATCATAACTCGTATGAATATCTTTTAGAATTTAGAAGATAACAAAATATTTTTTTGATACCCCATCGCCAATATTTGGGTTTTTTATACTTTTATATGAGAATTTTCTTCAGGTTGCCTTAAGGCAAGTACTAACAGTGTGGCATTAATTCTACCAGATACAAACATACTTCCTTTAATGTTGACCTTATTCTTATCAACTTTTCAGTATTAGAACTTTTCAGAGCTTCTAATACAAGTCTCTTTATCTCGTAACTTCAGATGAATAGTCATCAATTCTCTTTTACTTTTGAGTTTAAGGAAGCACTCAGAGTCTTAAACTCTTCAATAAGTCATTGTCTTAACAAATACAGATGGTAAAGTTTTTAACCTCATGTATTCTTCTCTTAGTATCTAAAGCACTATTTTGTTACTCTTATGATTGAGCTCTTCTTTACATAAGTAGCTCAGCCAAAGCAGAAATCAAGAAAAGATCATTCTTCATTTACTATTGCTACTACGTGTCTTTTCTGACCCTTGTGATTCATCATATGATGAAATCCGACAATGATTAACATTTCTTATTACAAACAGTATCTTATTTAGAATATTGCGGAGTTGCATTGAGTTATACAATTAACACATCAGTAATATGACATTTTAGGGGCATGTATTTATTGATAAACTTATAAAAACTTGGTTTAGCATCCATAACCGGCTAAACATGTAGCTCTGATACCACTAAATGTAACACCCTTAACGTATACTCGTAGTACGAATACACATTAAGGATGTCACAATATTAGTTAACAAAGTTCTGGACTTGTAATTTTTAAACATTTGACATAAAACTAGTTTATAAAATAACCCTTTTCAAAGTATTCATAGCCTATTTGTAGATTGTTAGTTTTTATGCTGAATTGATTTATAAAACATGTTAGTCAGTTATTAAAATAAGTATATAACTTAGGGTGAAAACTAGGTATACTGCCTAGGCCCTTTCTTGAATTTCAAATCATTACGTGATAAACGATAATTAAAAATTTTACCTTTAAAACAACTAACAAATAAATTGATACATGCCCACTAGAGAATATCATAAATTAGAATGCCTTACTGATATTTGACATATTGTATCTTGATTATCATGCGTGGCTCCTCTTCAATTATGCTCCTAGACAACCTACGTGTAAAACAGAACACGCTAAGTATTTACTTAGTGAGGCAACTATAATTTAAAGAAAATAATTTTAATGTAAAGAATCATATAAAATAGACTTATCAAGTCATTCCTTTGTCATATATCAGTGCAATACACTTCCTGCAGAATGGCAAGTGATTCCAGTACAACTTATATCATATCATAAAACAAGTGTAATTATCATGTTCTCAGTATTTATCAGTCATCATGTAATCATTTGCAATATATCTTTCCTTTAGAGATAGCCCAAAGTATATAATAAGAGATCAAGGTACGTGAGTCATCTTGATAAGTGACCATAGTGTCAAACATAACGTGAACATGAGTACGTACCCGAGGACCCTCTTTGCTCCTTATAAAAGCACCTCGTCAATGTCATTGCTAAGGACCCTCTTTGCTCCTCACTATGTCCTAGTTCGATCCTTTCTTTCATAATATCGAACCTTCTCTAATTCGAACTTGAATCCATAAATTACATAAATACAATAAAATATTTGTTAGACTCAAATCTAAAAATACATTAAAATTGCTTTTTAAAATAATCATTCGAAATTAAAAATATTTCTAAAATTTCCACAAATTTTCTTTCATAATATCGAACCTTCTCTAATTTTTCCATTCAAGCTTTCAAATCCAAACTAATAACTAACTCCAATATTCCTATATTTTTTTTTGAATTTTTCATTTACTTTAGGGCTATGGCCGAATTGACCCTTACATTTCCCCACTTGACAGAAATGGTCACTAATTTATCAAAGTCTATTCTCCCTTCAACCAACGTTGTTTCAAGTTTGAATAAATTTTCCATAATTGACATGTTAATACCCAACTCATTCATGAAGGCCGAATGGATCACTAAATTTTGTAAAGGTTCCATTTTAGTCCAAATTACCAAATTGGACTTATAACTTATCAAACTCTTCTAATTCATCACGAAACTAAAATTCAAGAATTAATCTTTGTATTTTTCATTTGAGCCGAAATGGTCCTTTTCAATGTACATTGTGGTCCTAAATTGCTAATTCATGCTAGCATTGATCTATTCTCTTCAATTCCAATACTAAAATATTTTTTTTCAAAATAATTCCCCTTATTTCTTCTACAAGCCAAATTGGTCACTTGGGTACACCATGGAGTTTTGATCATTCTAACAACATTTTTATACTTGAAACATCATAATCACATCAATTTCAACCATAATTCATACTTCTAATTCAAATTTCCAATTACTAGAGTGAGGGTTTATGGTTCCAACATAGGATTTAAATCAAACTAAAGCTTGTTTACATGTCTACAACATCTATTCTAATCAAATCAAGCCTTAAACATAACTAGTGTTCATAAATTCCATCATCATCTTCTTCATGAACATAAAAAATACTTAACCTTTTCATGCAAAACTACCATCAAAATGTATAGAATTAAGCATAGAACACTTTACCTTAATTTATTTTACTTGAATGTAGCCTTTAAACCTTCAATTTAGCTTGAAAATACAAAATTTCCTCTTTATCTTCTTTCTTTCTTCTCCACGGCATAGGCAAAATAAAATGGCAAAAATTTTGTTTAATTTTTAGCTTAATATTATACTAATTAACTTAATTTTCCACTTATTTAATTAAAATGAATACTAAATTCGTTTTAATCCAAAGTACTAATTTTCCCTTCAACTATTTTCATTTTCACAATTCTTCTTCAAAAATGACACTCTATTAAATTTGAACCAACTCTGGTTCCTTCATAACCAACCATTCCCAAAGAAATCAGAAAATTTTATTTTATGATTTTTATTCGATCCAATTACCCGATAATAATACGATTTTCCATTGACCAAACTATCGAATCTAATCCAAAAATCTCATATCTCTAAATTCAATAAATAAATAATATTGTCATAATAAATCTCCCATATTTTATGGGGTCAAACTCTGAAACTTTGACTTGATCTAAAATACCGATAATTACCCGAAATCTCTATCGGATAATTTTTTTCATTGAAAAGATATGGATATTGCTTCTTCATTTCTCCTCTGCTCCCCATATACTTCTTTAACATCGTGATTCTTTTACAAAGCTTTGACCAATAGAGTTTTCTTATATCTTAACTCTTTGACTTCATACACTAATATTTCCACTAATTTTCCTTCATATGTCAAGTCCAGTTATAATTCAATTTCTTCAAGAGTGATGACATATAAAGGATCTGATTAGTACTTTATAGCATAGATACATCGAATACATCATTCATCTCATTCTTCTCTGGAAATAAAGCTACTGATTGATCTCATTTCAAACTTTTATAGTAAATCTTAGCATCTTTTCCTTAATGATACTTTCATTCCCATCTTCGATTCTAATATTCTTTCTCTTTTTTTTACATATGACTCTTGTCAATCCATGACAGCTTTAAGATTATTCTAAATAATTCTTACTTTTATCATCCTTGTACTATGACCAGATTAATTTTTAACAAACATACTGATTTTCTCTATTTAGACTTATTCCATGGGTACTCTGGCTTAAACCAATAATCCCATACTAATAATCATAACTAGTACGAATATCTTTTAGAATTTAGAAGATAACAAAATATTTTTCTTTCGATACCCCGTCACCAATATTTGGGTTTTTTATACTTTTATATGAGAATTTTCTTTATATTGCCTCTACGGCAAGTACTAACAATGTGGCATTAATTTTACCATATACAAACATACTTCCTATAATGTTGACCTTATTCTTATCGATTTTTCAGTATTAGAACTTTTCAGAGCTTCTAATACAAGTCTCTTTATCTTGTAACTTCAGATGAATAGTCATCAATTATCTTTTACTTCTGAGTTTAAGGAAGCACTCAGAGTCTTAAACTCTTCAATAAGTCATTTTCTTAACAAATATAGATGCCAAAGTTTTTAACCTCGTGTATACTTTTTTCAGTATCTAAAGTACTATTTCTTACTGTTATTATTGAGCTCTTCTTTACATAAGTAGCTCAGCCAAAGCAGAAATCAAGAAAAGATCATTCTTCATTTACTATTGCTACTACGTGTCTTTTCTGACCCTCGTGATTCATCATATGACGAAATTCGGCAGCGATTAACATTTCTTATTACAAACTGTATCTTATTCAGAATATTGAGGAGTTGCATTGAGTTATACAATCAACACATCAGTAATATGACATTCTAGGGGCATGTATTTACTAATAAGTTATAAAAAACTTGGTTTAACATCCAGAACCGGCTAAACCTGTAGCTCTAATACCACTAAATGTAACACCCTTAACGTATACTCGTAGTACGAATACACATTAAGGATGTCACAATATTAGTTAACAAAGTTCCGCACTTGTAATTTTTTTAAACATCTAACATAAAACTAGTTTATAAAATAACCCTTTCTTTACTTTTGAAGTATTCATAGCCTATTTGCAGATTGTTAGTTTTTATGCTGAATTCATTTATAAAACATGTTAGTTAGTTATTAAAATAAGTACATAACTCAGGGTGAAAACTAGGTATACTGCCTAGGCCCTTTCTTGAATTTCAAATTGTTACGTGATAAACGATAATTACAAATTTTACCTTTAAAACAACTAACAAATAGATTGATACATGCCCACTAGAGAATATCATAATGTACAATGCCTTACTGATGTTTGACAGATTGCAGCTTGATTATCATGCCTGGCTCCTCTTCAATTATGCTCCTAGACAACCTATGTGTAAAACAGAACACGTTAAGTATTTACTTAGTAAGGCAACTATAATTTAAAGTAAATAATTTCATTGTAAAGAATCATATAAAATAGACTTATCAAGTCATTCCTCTGTCATATATCAGTGCAATACATTTCCTGCAAAATGGCAAGTGATTTCAGTACAACTTACATCATATAATAAAACAAGTATAATTATCATGACTCAATATTTATCAGTCATCATGTAATCATTTGCAATATAAATTTCCTTTAGAGATAGCCCAAAGTATATAATATGAGATCAAGGTACGCGAGTCATCTTGATAAGAGACCATAGTGTCTAACATAACGAGAACATGAGTACGTACTCGAGGATGCTCTTTGCTACTCATAAAAGCACCTCGTCAATTCCATTAGCAATGTGGGCTTGGATCCCCAGGGCGCACACCAAGGGCTTGGGTCCCCAAGGTGGAAGTGACATCGTACTGCCTAACTTGAACATGACAGATGAGTACGTATTCGATGATGCTCCTTGCTCCTCATTAAAGCACCTCGTTAGTGTCATTAGCACTATGGGCTTGGATGCCCAGGGTGCAACACCAAGTGCTTGGTTCCCCAAGGTGTATGTGACACCGTAGTAGTCACAAAACATGAAACATAACATAACTTGCATGATGTTGTTGCTATGGACTCTATGGATATCCAGCTATACCATGAACTCTCATATCATAATACTTGGGCATTTCATTTCATTATCAATCAATCATTATCATTCATGTAAACGAGAAATTCACATCCTATATTTCATCATAATTTTTTTCATATGTACTTGCCATTACTATATTATTTATCAATGTAAATCATATTGTCGATATTATGTAGTTCATACCCAATATCTAAAATCCGATTTATCTTAGATAAATCTTTATGCCATATCAATGCATCACATATGCCATTTAATATTTCATGCCATTTGCATAACTTTGATCAACATACTTTTTCATTAATATCAAGGTTGACTCATCGCAAGTCTTCCTCATATCATATATATAAAATAAATAAAAATGCACTCACCTTGGCCACTTAACATGATGCCTCACTAGGTCCTAGTTCGATCCTTTCTTTCATAATATCTCGAACCTTCTCTGATTCGAACTTGAATCCAAAAATTACATAAATAAAATAAAATAATTGTTAGACTCAAATCTAACAATATCGTAAACTTACTTTTTAAAATATTCATTCGAAATTAAAAATTTTTTTCTAAAATTTCCCCAAATTTTCTTTGTAATTACCGAATAGGCCTTATGGTCTTTAGTGATTATTTTGAACATTTTATAACTCATTCAAGCTTGAGTCCAATTAATCTTGTAACTTCTATAATCAATCACTAACTTTCATTTTTGTCCTTCATTCACTAATTTTCATTAAAGAGACATTTTAGTCACTAATTTTTCCATTCAAGCTTACAAATCCAAACTAATAACTAACTCCAACATTCTTATAGTTTTTCTTGAATTTTTCCGTTACTTTAGGGCTATGGCCGAATTGACCCTTACATTTCCCTACTTGACCGAAATGGTCACTAATTTATCAAAGTCTATTCTTCCTTCAACCAACGTTGTTTCAAGCTTGAATAAATTTTCCATAATTGACATTTTAATACCAACTCATTCATGTAGGCCGAATGGATCCCTAAATTTTGTAAAGGTTCCGTTTTAGTCCAAATTACCAAATTGGAGTTATAACTTATCAAACTCTTCGAATTCATCATAAACTAAAATTCAAGAATTAATCTCTCTATTTTTCATTTGAGCCGAAATGGTCATTTTCAATGTACAATGTACATTGTGGTCCTAAAATTGCTAATTCAAGCTAGCATTGATCTATTCTCTTCAATTCCAATACTAAAATAAAAATTTTCAAAATAATTCCCCTTATTTCTTCTACAAGCCAAATTGTTCACTTGGGTACACCATGGAGTTTTCATCATTCTAACATCATTTTTATACTTGAAACATCATAATCATATCAATTCCATCCTTAATTAAAACTTCTAATTCAAATTTCCAATTCCTAGAGTTAGGGTTTATGATTCCAACATAGGATTTAAATCAAACTAAATCTTGTTTACATATCTACAACATCTATTCTAATCAAATCACACCTTAAACATAAATAGCGTTCATAAATTTCATCATCATTTTCTTCATGAACATAAACTATACCTAACCTTTTCTTGCAAAACTACCATCAAAATGAATAGAATTAAGCATAGATCACTTAAACTTAATTTATTTTACTTGAATCTAGCCTTTAAACCTTCAATTTAGCTTGAAAATAGAAAATTTCCTCTTCCTCTTCTTTCTTTCTTCTCCACGACATAGGCAAAATAAAATGGCAAAAGTTTTGTTTAATTTTTAGCTTAATATTATCCTAATTAACTTAATTTTGGCACTTGTCTAATTAAAATGAATATTAAATTCATTTTAATCCAAAGTACTAATTTGCCCTTCAACTATTTTCATTTTCACAATTCTTCTTCAAAAATGTCACTCCATTAAATTTGAACTAACTCTGGTTCATTCATAACCGGTCATTCCCAAAAGAAATTATAAAATTTTATTTTATGATTTTTTTTTGATCTGATTACACGATAATTATGATTTTTCGTGGATCGAACTATCGAATCGAATGCAAAAATATCATATCTCTAAATTCTATAAATAAATAATTTTGTCATAATAAATCTCCCATATTTTATGGAGTCAAACTTTGAAACTTTGACTCAATCTAAAATACCGATAATTACCCGAAATCTCTATCAGATAAATTTTTTCCTTAAAATTCCTTTAACAAATATTCATACAAATTATTCCTAATTTTTCAGAGTAACTTATCGATCAAAAACACGGATATGGGACCTTCCTAGAGGTCACCCATCCTAGTTTTACTCTGGTCTGAGCACGCTTAATAATTTTATTCGATCCAAATTTGATACTTTCTATTGTATCTAAATTCCCAAATCTGATATCAAAATTCTTATTTTCATCAGATTTACCCTTACACTGACTAAAAATCATATTTCAGAGAATTTACATTTAAGTCCTCAAATTTTTACAATGATGTCATTTTGATCACTAAGTTAGCCTTATGCTATAACCTTATTATTAAATGACCTTGAACTAGCTTAGCAAATTTTTTGGGCATTACACAACTGCTTGCTTATCATCAATGTAATACAATTTACTCACAAGTAATGCGTGTGCTACACAACTAGTAACAAATCAAAACCTATAGTAAAAGCAACCTGAGTGAAAGCTGTACTCTGACACGACTCATGTTAGGAATCTCTTATGCACTTGCTGACACATTATCTCATTATTAGGATTCTCTATTGTACATGCCTCACACATCTTCTCTTGTCAGGAATCTTAGCAGAACTATGAGTTCCGATGCTCAAAAATATAAAATGTACCTATTCTTGTAAAGTTTCCATACTAATCGTGTACAATGTTCACGTTCATGTATAATTACATGTTCATATGTAATTGGGAGTATTGAAATGTATATAAGAGGTTCAATACTTGTAACAAGAACGCGCACCTTAAATGTTACTATACCCTATAAGATTTTAGGTTCATATTGAAGAATATTCAAACGCTAAGTATAGTATCGATATTATCGATGCTACAACGATGCCTACCGATGCTAAAATGATGCCAAACGTGTTTCACAATATACTCAGTTTTGATTAAGTTGTAAAAATCCCATTACATCAATTTGGTACATTTGTTTGAGGAACCGATGTGTGCTGAGAAATATGATCACCAACACAAAAAATAGATTAAAAAGTACGATAAAAAATTTGATACATGGTTCACTGCTACTAAGCTTAGTTTAGTTAAAATGAATGGAAAAAGAGTCTATTTCTATGCTGTCATAGTCTGTATATATCATATGTGACGTTTAATTCCTCAATTATTTGTTCATTCTCATGTCGTCTCTTGGAATTACGTACACAAACAGTGTCTTTGCCTGTAGAAGGTGAAGAATATCCTGGGATTCTTGATGAACTAAAACCTTCATCAAAATTTACATATAACTCGATGTTGGTACCCCCTACATGGTTGTATCTCCTAAACATCTTGTGAAGGTCGCTTGCATTACATATCTTTAGCATGTAATGAGCTTCAGGGCTGGTTTATCAACGGGGATTTTGGCTTCGAATAAAGAAAATTTCTTTCTTGTTGATTTGCTAACCTCCGTGGAAATAACCTCAAACAAATCATCCTTCTTGATGTTGCTGTTGAATGAAGTGTAGAGGTAAGCTCCTAAAAAGAAAATGCTTGCAGAAAAAAGTGCCATAATTTTTAAATATTTTGCAATATGGTATGGTAGAAGTGTAGAAGTTTATAGATGATTTGTAAGGGTAATAAGGATTGGCACCTAAAATGTTATCGATAATGATTTTGAGGCTCGACACCTAAAATGTTATCGATAATCAATTTGGGGTTCGACACCTAAAATGTTATTGATAATCAATTTGAGGTTCGGCACCTGAAATGTTATCGATAATTAGTTTGGGGTTCGGACCGTAAAATGTTATTGAAATTTAGTTTGAGGTTTGGCACCTATAATGTTACCCAAAACGAGTTTCCAGTTAGACCCTAAAATGTTACCAAAAATTAGTTTGGGGTTCGGCACTTAAAAGGTGTAATGCCTGTATTTTGTCCGGGTATGAGTATATATACTATATTCGCTATAGATAAGACCAAAATAAATAAATAAACCATAAATAAATAAAACCAGTCTAAAATCCATTATGCACATCCAAGGCCCAATTACAGTTCTGAAGCCTAAATTCTCAAGTACAAAAATTCCTTTCCCGCTTATTTTAATATCCAACAAACTTAAAATATCAGAGTTTTAAGTTTTCCCGCCTAAAAGCCGACACTGTTAGCTCCCTATTCACCCAGACCCATTTCACATGGATTTGTGTTAGTCTGATGTCAGCAATAACAGCCCTATAAATACCTGCAGGAGAGAGAAAGTGTCAGTAATTAATGATATAATAAATAAAGTAATAATAATAATAAATATAATAGAGAGAGTTTACCTCAAAAGTTGAGTTGGCTCGGGAAACCAACCGTGCTGGGAAGCTGCACCACCACCGGGAAGAGGGAAAGGTTGCCGGGAAGCCCATCGGTCACCAAAAAGCTTATCGGCCGACACCACCGTAACAACCGTCGGAAGGTATTCCCTTCCCTAACCTTTTTACTTTCCTGCAAAAACATAACAAAGTTAGATTAGAAAAAAATAATAAAAACTGAAAAATAAAAATAATTCGGTGGTTGGAAACTCTCGTTTTGATGATTACCGGGGTTGTTTTTTTTAGGGCAATGGTGAAGTCGAAAATGAACGCCAGGATGGGTAGTTAACTCTTAGGCTGGGGAAGAATGGGTCGATTCTGACGAATCAGAGCTAGATTAGGTTTTAGGGCTCGAAAAGGGGATTTTTGAGGTATTTTAGGGTTTCGGCCGGCGGCTAAAAATCATCTCGTGGTGGCGGTCGACATCGCCTGCGGCTGCCGGCAAACTGGTCGGAGTTGACCTAGTTGCGGCGGCAATGGATCAGACGGCAGTGCTTACGGTGGAGGACTACCTGAAGTTATGGTGTTCATATGTTCATCTTGAACTACGAAGAACACCATCTCAAATTAGAGGATTTTTATCTTGGGCGAGGGGATTTTTCTGGATAAATAGTGTTTGTAAGAGAGAGAGGCTGAGAGGATTTGAGGGATGAGAGAGAGAGAATCTAAATATTTGGAATTTTGGGGATTTTATAGCTTTTCCAAAACGGTGCCGTTTTGGCACCGGGTTGGATAACCCTCGAAGCAAATTTGGGTCGGGACTGGTAACCCGCACACTTTCATTTGGATACCCTTTGGTTTTGGCCCAAAGTTTTGTCCCTCACTCAATTCAGTCCCTATTTCCTACTAATTTGACCCCGTACTTTGTAATTCATGCAATTTAGTCCTTAGTCCTCTTAATTGAACCCTTTATTTTGTATTTACTTTTAATCGAGTCCCTAAAAATTTGTAATTAGGCATTAAGGCTTTGTAATCCTTTCATTTTAGCCACCATTTTAATAAGACCAGTTTCAGTTTCCAATTGTTTTCAATTTAGTCATTTATCTAATTGTTTTATTTAATTAATTTAATTAAATTATATATTTGATGCATTATTTTAAATGTTGTATATAGTATATGTGTTAGACAATTTAAATACACCAATATTTAAATTAATTATTAGAGCCATAGATTATTAGGTTTTTTATTTAATATTTAATAATCAAATTAGGAAAGACATTGTAGTTAATTAAATGTATATTAAATAGAATCCTTGAGGCCCAAATTTGGATGGTGTTCCATTGTTTACAATGGGGTGTTATCTCAACACTGGCTTTAAGAAAGTATATTTAATATACATTTCCACTTATAATCGAATATTGATTTAGTTAATTATTAGAGCCTTAATTAGATTAGTACTTTAACCAATTATAACGATTAATTTAATTAGGAATATTATTAATTTAAGGGCATTAATATATGGAAGATGTTCAAGTAATTAGCATTTTCTCATAGTCTTTTAAATTAATTAATATTCGTAGTTTAAATAGTTAATTAATTAGAGCCTTCTAGGTTAGTACTTAAAACAATCAAGACAATAATAAATCATTCATTTGAAACTTTTTATGTTGGAAATTTATTTTTAAATATGAATAGCGGTGCCACTTAACGGGGTGCTTTTAATCTCATATTCGAATAAAATGTATTTCCTTATAAAATGATATCTGTATTTGGAATTTAAATTCATTTAATAATTACAGAATAAATTGAATTCAAATAATTATTCAAGATGCCAAAATGCCACGTAAAATTAAGGTACCGATAACGGGCGTTTGTGGGGGTGCTAATCCTTCCCCACACGTAACTGACTCATGAACCCAACTTTAAAGAAATAAATATCTGGTTTGTTTTATAGTGTCCGGTCTACCTCGAAGTGATCGATGGCAACTCCAAAATGTTTTTTCACGATTAAATAAAGGGAAAAGTCAATGAAATATGAAAAACCTGAATTTTCAAGATCAAATTAAAAATGGACAAAATCCCCATTTTTTTTAAAAAAAGGATCAATCGTCAGACTATTTTTACACATCTGTTTCAAAATTGGCCGCGACAGCTTGGCGACTCTACTGGGCAATTTTTTTAAAAAAGTCGAGAGCCAGGCCTAATTAATTTTATCTGGCATTTTGGCATTTTAGGACAGTAATTTGAATTAATTTTTCCATAATTATTGGATGGATTTTTAGAAAGAATGGAGATAGCTTTTTCTTGTGTGATATAAATTGTCATTCATGCATAAGCCTTCTACCCCGGTTTTCACCCTTAAGTGGGAGTGAGGCATGATCTTACGTGAGTTGTTTAACTCCGTGATTAGAATTTTGTCCTTCTTCCGGTATACTAACCTTATACACCGCGAGGTTACGCCTCCGCTAAAAGGGGTTGTATACTCCCGAATCGATATCTTGTTGTAGTCCAGTAACGACAGTTCGGGTACCTAGAGTCTAGATCGAACCCCACATGCTGTAATAGAAACCCACCCCATTAGAGCCAGGCAGGGACCTAGGACAGGTGCTGCTGATTTAAATACACTTCTCTGGTTATTTTTGTGTGCAAAATAAAACGTTCTCTTGTTATTTTTACGCAGTGTAAATTGTTTTTTCCTAACAATTATTTTTTGCTTACTATATCATTTCACCTACTGACATAGTTTTTTTGTTTTGTTTTTGTTTTGTTATATATCTCTTATATATGTTACATCACATTGCATTACCGGTTCGAGGATCAGTCGAGTAGGCAGTGGTCATAAGAGCTGAATGGTCTGATAGACAAGTGGGGGACAATATGTTACTGTGGACTTGATTCGAGAAGACTCCGTACAAATACGGAGACAATATCCATGGAGGCCAAATGTCATTAATGCAAGGCTATACTAGAAATTTTTGAACATAATGAAGTTCTACCAGAGCCAAGTTTAATTTGAGAACCATAAGATGGGAATATGAAGAGCCATTTTCAACAAGATTTTTGAACTATAATATTGCTGTTAGACAGTCAAATGGATCAAGAGTTGTTTAGGGGCATGACTCGTTTTTGAAGCCTAGTATAATTGTCCGCTTCCCAGAAGGATATATGTGACACCAACAATATAAAATGCAAGGCTTTGTTACACTGCTCTAGAGGTCAAAAAGGACAAAGTTTATACATGGCTCAACAACAGTTCAAGTTTCAAGATAGATTTAGCAGCGGCTATAGAGATAAATGAGACGTAGAAGCTGAAAGGGCAATAATAACCAAAAAGAGGATAAATAACAGATAAATTGAAGGGGCATTCAAGGGTTGTTGTTGAAAAGTAAGAACTTGAAGAGAAATAGAAATATTTGAGCTTAGATGCGATATCCAAGTTTCACAAATGATGAATTTATCGAAGGATATCGTAATTAAGGAAAAAGACTATTCTCTAAAAAATATGAGAAGCTGAGGAAAGTAGCCGAATCAAAAAACACAGTACAACATTTGAAAGACCATTTCGTAAGTTTCGAAGAGGTACCACAATGAAGGATAAAACACTAAAAGCCAAGTCGAGGTAGTAATCCAGGTTATTCAGAAATAGAGTTCTGAAATGATTAACTTTAGGAGCCAAGTGCGGGGGTTGTCTGGCATGTGTAGATTTTGTTCGATAAAGTCGTGAACCTGTAACAACAATCTGATATTGACACCGAGCTAGGACGAATGTTGACTTAGAGGCTGAACAAAGTGATCAACCAAAAGAGTTAGAGCTAGTGAACATGCTGCATTCTCTTTGTATTCGACCTTTTAGCTAAATGGGTGTTGCTCTAATGACTAGTTCTTGAAATTGATATCTCGTGCATTGATGCATTACATCTTTAAACATTATGTAAAATAAAATATTTCACTTTTGTTTAAAGTATTGCATTTTTTAGAAAAAGTAACATCGCATTTTTAGAAGCATGGGCAACAAATTTGTTAAGCTTGAGCAGTCTCGAAGGTTGTTGATGGCCACTTGGATCGAATGAAAAAGGCGGATCAGTCCGAGAATGAGATGGAATACGAGCTATCGCTTTGTTTGAAATCAGAAAGGCAAGAAAGGAAATGTTCTAGATGAAATATCAGCATGGGTGATCAAGATAGAAACTCATCTCACATACAGGTTAAGTCTGAAAGAACTCTTCATGCAAAAAAAAGAAGTCAAAAAAGAAAGTAAAAAAAGAAGTAAAAAAAAGAGAAGAAGTCAAGAAAAAGAGAAAAAGAAAGAGATGGAAATAAAAAGCCAAATAAAAAGAGGAGCAAGTTCAGACCAATATAGCAAGGGGAATCTGTAAAGAATCTAGAAGATATGAGTTTGTATCATGAAGAGAACAACGAAATGCTTGACTTAGAGCCATTGATGGATTTTGAAAATGCTAAAATTAAGGAGCCCAGTGGACAGGCGTAGAAAGGATTCTAGAGTTTAGCCAAAAGTCTTGCCGATCGATGGTTCAATGACAGTCAGAGGACATAATGATCCCAACAGAGACGAAGGGCATAAGATTTTTCTCTAAAGCGATGAATGCCAAGGTTAGTTGAAGACAGAAGTTTACTCACAAAGGAATTGATTGCAAGAGAAGTAGGATGCAGATACAAGACAAAGAAGCTGAAGAATTCAGTCAGATAAAGGAGACAATTATTCCTATCCAACGCCATATTCAGATTTGTGGCTCTACCCTATCCAAAATTATCTTTTGATAATGGTTCCACGAAAGTTTTTGACTCATCAGGAATGGGTATTTTTGTTCTAAAAGTGAAGAGCCCTGCTTCAATTGAAGATTATCGTCTGCTAGAAGAGTTGACATAAAAGAGAAAGAGTAGAATCTACAACATACTTTTATGGGTAACCCACTTCAATTCAAGGTCAACTGGACTCAGAGTAATATTTTGGTATCTTTCCCTTCGAATTTTCCTTTCCCGAAGAATATCATAAGATCAGATGCTCAAGATGCTCCTGTCAGTGGAAAATCAAAATCTAGACTGGATTTCATTCATGTTTCTTTAAAACCTTCTAAAGCAGGGGTTGTTGAAATTAACAAGGAATATTAGTTCATTAAGATATGTAATTTAAAAATTAGTCCCCTAATTGGAGAAAATACAATTGGATTGCTCAGAAAACAAGTGCTGGAAATGTCAAGTGAAAAAAGAGAAAGAAGTGAATGAATGTAATGATCTACCCCCCTGAGGTCGTAAGAGGAAAAGGTTAATTGACTCACCAAGTATATTATGGAAGATTCCTCGAACAAATGCAAATTTTGATATATTTCGAATACCCATTTCAGACTTATTTTACCCTTAGGTCAGTGAAGAAGATGTCAAGCCCAACTGCCCATAGTTATGATCCCGATAATATTTGCAAGTTTCACATGAGGAACCAGGATGTGCTACCAAGAAGTGTAGGCCCTTAATGGAGGAAATCAAGAAGTAAGTTAGTCAGAGATCCAGAATGAATGCTTCCAAGATTGTTTGGAGCGTTGAGAAGTATGTTTTATTAATCAAGGGGGTACAGCTTGCAAGCATTATTTCTGAAGTAGAATATGAAATCAAATCTATTACCTCAAGCCCAAAGATTCTCTTGTATTGTTTTAGAGATGATTTCAAAAT
Organism: Hibiscus mutabilis; assembly: GCA_019671005.1. Classification (NCBI taxonomy): domain Eukaryota; kingdom Viridiplantae; phylum Streptophyta; class Magnoliopsida; order Malvales; family Malvaceae; genus Hibiscus; species Hibiscus mutabilis. Next base: position 31,515,973 of record CM033728.1, read on the forward strand.
ATAAGGCCATGGTTGCAAATGTTCGATCATTCATGGGGAGGATATGACTAAGTATGGGGCAAACTTCTTTAGTTGGTATTTCTTTACTCAGGAAAAATTGCCTCTCAGAGGTCATGGTGATGTTGACGAAATACATATATCAGCCAGTTCAGGGACTTAGCAAGTTTTGCCATACAGTTCTGGAGGTTCTGTAAAATTAATGATGAACTGATGAAAGTTCAGGAACTTAAAATGTCCAAGGACTTGGAGCATTTGCTCACCCTAAATAATAACGGTCGGGAAACTTAATATGGAAAGAGACCAATGGAGCGTCAGTGAGGAATTTGATCACTGAAAAATTAAAAAAAGTATGTTAAAAAAATGAGGGCATTAGAGCATGAGCAAGGAAGGAAAATAAAGAATTGACGATAGAAGCGGAGTGACCAAAATTAACTTAGGTCTTCCTTGACTAATGGTCAATAGTGAACCACATGAGATCTGTCTGTAATTTAGGACTGTTACAGTGTAATACCCTGAATTATCCCAATCGATTTTGCCGCGAGCATTGGGGGTCCCTTGTAAAGGAGGCTATTTTAATTTATTTGTTTATGATGCTTGTTCCTATATATTTTTCTCAAATGGCAAACATTTTGCATTCTTTGACTCTTTTAGAATGTCATTCATTCTTTGTTATGGGTTAGTTTTGTTCTCCCATATATATTCATATATATCTCCACTGATATTTTTCTCTCAGGTCCCTGGATATTAATTGTAAGAGTGACCTTGAATCTAATTCAGAGATCAACTTCAGAAATATGACTCTCTTCTACTTTATTTAGGCCGACGGGAAGACATTAATGAATGTTCAGGAATCACGAGAAAATCCCAAATACAAATTTTGAGTGAATTGCCTCTCAAGTATTGTTGGCTAAGGTTTTTGAATGAAGTGATAACCCAAAACATCTTCCACCTGAAGATTGCTTTTCCTTGATGATATCCAAGAATGGGAGGATATTTGGTATTCATTCATCTTCCTTCACAAAGAAAGAAAATAAGAAAAATATCATTTGTTGTCCCCCTTTGAGCCAGAAGATTATCTTTCGATTCAACCCAAACTAAGGATTACCCCTACACTGGGGGTAAAGAGAATGAAAGTTTGTTTGCAAGTGAAAAGTGTTCGGTTTGATCATGCTATGATAGTAATGCCTTGTGAATCAGGGGCAAAAGAAATGAAAGTGAATATATCAAGCAGAAAAGCTAGAAAGGCAAGATGAATGAAGAAAAATGTTCCGAATCAAGTTAAAAAAAGAGAAGAAGAAAGAAGAAAATAGTGGGAGTTTGTGTTCAAAAATTCGACTGAATCAAGCTGAAGCAACTAAAAAAAGAACTCAAGTTGAAAAGTGCAAATGAAAAGCAATAAATATATGTGAGATTTTCCATTCAAACAAGTCTCTATCTAATGGAGCATCTAATAGAGCAGTGGAAGATTGATTTCAAGGAAAGGAAATGAACTCTAGGGTGAAAACTCAAAAATAGGCAGTCTAGAGTGATCCACAAAAAAGAAAGAAAGAAAGAAAAAGAAAAAAAAGAAAAAGAAAAGAGAAAGGGAAAAGAAAAAAGAGCATTTCATCCGAACATAGTCAGATCAGTGCAAAAATGATATTTCACTTGGATGAAATGATCATTGGTTTCATCACCCTTAAATATTTATTTGAGCCTATATATCCTTTCTTTGGCAGCCGTGAGCCATAGCCTACATTACAAGCCCTAAAAGACCATTTTGACCATATACGAGTATTGGAACAAGATTAGTTTATCTTCAGAATATATCTCGCTTATCAGGGTTAACCTTTCTTCAAGGACTTCCAGACTTCTAATGCTTGATTGAGATCGGAAAAGAGGGAAGGATTGTGCATGGTGAGTTAGTGAGGTAAAGAGTGTCACCTTAAATGGGATAGAATTAGGTATATGGGGAATGTTTCTCTCAAAAGTTTAATAATTTGGAAGAGGTCACATTGGAGTTGATCTTTGCAATTTGGTTCAAAGGTTCTGTTGCACTTGGTACTTGGAGGCTTAATCTTATTTTTTTCTTCATGTTTGCCATGACTTATCAAATTATTCTAATTTCTCAAATCTAGTAAAATAATATTTCGAACCTTTCACTTATCTTTTCAAAAAGCATCTTGTAGATAAATTGATTAGATATAAGAAAAAGCAAAGGATTTCATGGGTTTTACTATGATGTACTAATCCTTTAAGTGTAGGCAGAACAGGAGGTAGCCTCGATACTTGTTTAATGATGGAAAGTATGACGAGGAAAAGACATAGTTTCGAGTTTCAGTAACATTCAAACAAAGTTGTAAGAAAGTGATACAAGTAATTTTGGGGAAAAAGAGAGAGCACGAGCTATCTTCTGGGGCAAAGATGCAGTCGGAACAATCAGTTGAAGGTTTTCGTTATTCAAAAGGAAGGAAACAAGGTGAATGTGAGCAAATAAGATAATCGAATTCAAGCCTGAGTGGGGCAATGCTGCAAAAAGAACCTTACAGAATGTCACATGTTGGTAAACAAAATCTGCAAGCTAGAAGAATAGTGAAACATGATCTCTTTTAGAGTTATGAGAAAGAATTTTGTCAAAGAAGCTGAATAAAGATATAGCAAGATCGATTTTCTAAGAAAAGAGTGATCCCCGATAGTCAAATCGTGAGAAATACATGGTGAGATGCGGCAAAAAAAGGGGTCTATGTGCTCAATCCATGAAAGGTAAGGAAAGCTCCATCAGAACGAACATAAGAAAACAATGTTGCAAAAAAAAGAAAAAGAGAAAAAAAATGAGGTGAAAACCTGAAATGGTGCCTTAAGAAGAAAAAAAGAAAAAAACTAAAGTGAAAACCTGATAAGGCGCTTAGAGCAAAAGATGTAGAGATCCTGAAGATTGAACCTGAGTGTGAGATGGGTTACACTGTCAGAATAAGAAGTTTTGAAGAAATTGAGCTTCCCTGAAGATGAAATTTTGCCCAAGCGATCATCAATTGACAACATTCATCCATCATATAGTTAGGCATCCATAAGTAGGAGCACACTAATTCATATATTCAAAGAATTTTTGCATATTTTGGCAGGAAGGGAAAAATCAATTTATGGCTTCGAGTTTTGGAAAATTGGATCCAATCAAGAACGAGCAGAGATCTCGAAGAAAAGATTTAGTAAAGATCTTGAAGAGGAAAATCCAGCAAGAAAACTTGGAGAAGAAAATTTGACAAAGAGTGAGCATAGATCTTAGAGAAATAGATCTAGTATAGATTTTAGTCATGTTTGTGAGGAAGAAAATATACTAATTCATGATTTTCTGTTTGCAGATGCATACTAGCAAAGACATTCCGTTCACAGAGGCGAATTTCTCCAAAATATTTTGTTTATAGAAGCAGATTTTAGTAAGACATGTTGTTTGTAGAAGTAGATTTCAGCATGAGGATACATTTGTAGAAGCAAATTTCAACAAATATTCACTTACAGATGTGCATTTTAACAAGACATTCTATTTGTAGAGACATATTTCAACAAGAGGCTCTATTTGTAGAGGTGGGTTTCAACAAATATTATATTTATAGAAGCAGATTTCAGTAAGACATGCTGTTTGTAGAGCCCTATTCAACAAGATGTGAATAGTAGTTTTTAGAAAAAGCTCTGATTATTTGCATAGGAAAGGAAATACATTACGACCTTAAATTTTTTGGGTTATCAGTAAGTCCTTCAGGTATGATGTTAAGCCCATTGGGTTGATTACTTCGAAAATGATGAGAACTTTTTAAGGGTTGTCAACAGAAGATGATGGGGCATGTTATTGGAAGACATCAAGTTCTTGGGTTGTCTGTTCAAAAAAAGAGAAAGAAATAAAAAAGAAAAGAAAAAAGAAAAAGAAAAAGAGAGAAAAAACAGAAAAAAGAAAGAAGAAGAAGAAGAAGAAAGAAGAAGGAAGGAAAATGTAAAAGGGGAAAAGAAAAAAGAGAAAATAATTTAGTTATTCAAGCGAGAAATTGAGAATATTTATATTACTTCAGACTGAGTTTAAATTAATTGATGATGTTTCTTTTTGCAGGATTAATTGTTCCCAGAGGAGGGGAGAATCAACATTTCTTGTAAAGAATCTAGAGTTCACAATGAGAAGAGCTCAACCATCAAAGAGTTCAGAGTTCATAATAAGAAAAGCTCGCCAAGAAAGATTGAAAAGCTCCTAATGAGAAGAGTTCGTTTGCTGAGGAATAAGGAGAGTTCATAATGAGAAGAGCTTACTTGTTCGTGCCTTTACAGAGAGGTGAACCAACAAAATTGAAGAATTCCTAATGAGAAGAGTCTGCTACAAAATTCCTAATGAGAACAACTCGCCCAACAAAGAAAGAAGACCTCGTAATGAGAAGAGTTCACCACAAAGTTCCTAATGAGAAGAGCTTGCTTATTCGATGCCTTTATAGAGAGGCAAACTAGTGTTTTCAAGAAGAACGAGGAGTTCCTAATGAGAAGAGCTCACTTGTTTGACACCTTTGCAGAGAGGTGAATCAACATTTCAGAAGAATGAAGAAATCATTTGAAGAATGAGAAGTTCCTAATGAGAAAAACTTGCTTATTCAATGCTTTAACAGGAAGGCATATCAATGGTTTCAAGAAGAACGAGGAGCTCCTAATGAGAAAAACTCGTTTGATACCTTTGTAGAGTGGTAGATCGGCATGACTAAGAAGAATGAATGTGTTCATAATGGGAAGAACTACTTTAGATTTTGTGGTCAACCTTGACAAAAGAATAAAAAGTTCATAATAAGAAGAACTCGCTTGTTCGACACTTTTGTAGAAGGATGGATAAAGGGATGAAGAATTTCATAATAAGAAGAACAACTTCAAACCTTAAAAGATGAAGAATTTCAAGAGCAATTTTGAACCTCAGAATATGAAGAATTTCATAATAAGAAGAACAGCTTCAGACTCCACAGTTTGGTAGAAGGTTGAAGAATTTTGAAATGAGAAGAGCAGCTTCAAGCTTCGGTAGTTTAGAATATGACCAGTGGATTCAGACAAAATTCATGTATTTTCAGTCTTTTCCCACTTCCTGTTCCACAGAAATGAGTAAAGAGGGGCAGCTGTAATACCCGTATTTTGTTCGGGTATGGGTATATATACTATATTCGCTATAAATAAGACCAAAATAAATAAATAAATAAACCATAAATAAATAAAATCAGTCTAAAATCCATTATGCATATCCAAGGCCCAATTACAGTTCTGAAGACTAAATTCTCAAGTATAAAAATCCATTTCCCGCTTATGTTAATATCCAACAAACACAAAATATCAGAGTTTTAAGTTTTCCCGCCTAAAAGCCTCCACGTGTTAGCTCCTTATTCGTCCAGACCCATTTAACATGGATTTATGTTAGTTTGATGTCAGCAATAACACCCCTATAAATAACTATAGGAGAGAGAAAATGTCAGTAATTAATAATATAATAAATAAAGTAATAATAATAATAATAATAATAATAAATATAATAGAGAGAGTTTACCTCAGAAGTTAAACCGGCTCAGGAAACTGAACCGTCCTAGGGAAACTGCACTGCCACCGGGAAGAGCGAAAGGTCGGCGAGAAGCCATCGGTCACTGGAAAGCTTATCGGCCGACACCACCATAACAAAAATTAGATTAAAAAGTACGATAAAAAATTTGATACATGGTTCATTGCTACTAAGCTTAGTTTAGTTAAAAAGAATAGATGAAGAGTCTGTTTCTATGCTGTCGTAGTCTGTATATATATATATATATATCAGATGTGACGTTCAATTCTTCAATTAATTGATCTTTCTCATGTCATCTCCTAGAATTACGTACAAAAACAACGTCTTCGCCTATAAAAGGTGACGACTATCCTGGGATTATTGATGAACTAACACTTCATCAAAATTTACATATAACTCGATGTTGGTACCCCCTACATAGTTGTATCTCCTAAACATCTTGTGAAGGTCACTTGCATTACATATCTTTAGCATGTAATGAGCTTCAGGGCCAGTTTATCAACGGGGATTTTGGCTTCGAGTAAAGACAATTTCTTCCTTTTTGATTTGCTAACCTCTGTGAAAATAACCCAAACAAATCATCCTTCTTGATGTTGTTGTTGAATGAAGTGTAGAGGTAAGCTCCTAAAAAGAAAACAGTTGCAGAAAAAAGTGCCATAATTTTTAAATATTTTGCAATATGGTATGGTAGAAGTGTAGAACTTTATAGATGATTTGTAAGGGTAATAAGGTTCGGTACCTAAAATGTTATCGATAATGAGTTTGGGGTTTGACACCTAAAATGTTACTGATAATCAATTTGGGGTTTGACACCAAAAATGTTATCGATAATCAGTTTGGGGTTCAAATCATAAAATGTTATTGAAATTTAGTTTGGGGTTCGGCACTTATAATGTTACCCAAAATGAGTTTCCAGTTTGACCCTAAAATATTACCAAAAATTAGTTTGGGGTTCGGCACTTAAAAAGTGTAAAACCTGTATTTTGTCTGGGTATGGGTATATATACTATATTCGCTATGAATAAGACCAAAATAAATAAATAAATAAACTATAAATAAATAAAATCAGTCTAAAATCCATTATGCATATCCAAGACCCAATTACAGTTCTGAAGCCCAAATTCTCAAGTAAAAAAATCCCTTTCCCGCTCATTTAAATATCCATCAAACAAAAAATATCAGAGTTTTAAGTTTTCCCGCCTAAAAGCCGCCACTGTCAGCTCCCTATTCGCCCAGACCTATTTCATATGGATTTGTGTTAGTCTGATGTCAACAATAACACCCCTATAAATACCTGTAGGAGAGAGAAAATGTCAGTAATTAATGACATAATAAATAAAGTAGTAACAATAATAAATATAATAAAGAGAGTTTACCTCGGAAGTTGAGCTAGCTTAGGAAACTGAACCGTCCTGGGAAGCTACACCGCCACCGGGAAGAAGCAAAGGTTGCCGGAAAGCCCATCGGTCGCCGAAAAGCTTATCGTCCGACACCATCGTAACAACTGCCGGAAGGTATTCCCTTCCTTAACATCTTCATTTTCCTGCAAAAACAAAAAAACAGTTAGATTATAACAAAATTAATAAAAATTGAAAAATAAAAAGAATTTTGTGGTCGAAAACTCTCGTTTTGATGATTACCAAAGTTGTTTTTTTAGGGCAATGGTGAAGTAAAAAATGAGAACGGGGATAGGTAGTTAACTCCTAGTCTGGGGAAGAATGGGTGGATTATGACGAATCGGGGCTAGATTAGGTTTTAGGGCTCGAAAAGGGGATTTTTGAGATATTTTAGTGTTTCGGCCGGTGGCCAAAAATTGTCTCGCGGCACCCGATCGAATAAAAGTGGTGGTTAGAGTAAGGACAGGGATGATAGGGGAAAAATGGTGGCGGTCGGCATTGCCTACGGCGGTCGACAAACTGGTCAGAGTTGACCTAGTAGCGGCGGCGATGGATCAGATGGTTGTTCTTACGATGAAGAACTACCAAAAGTTATGGTGTTCATCGTGTTCATCTTAAACCATGAAGAACACCATCTCAAATTAGAAGATTTTGATCTTGGCCGAGGGTATTTTTCTGGGTAAATAGTGTTTGTAAGAGAGAGAGACTGAGAGGATTTGAGGGATGAGAGAGAGAGTGAATCTGAAAAATGGGAATTTTGGGCAAATTTGGGGATTTTATAACTTTTCCAAAATGGTGCAGTTTTGGCACCGGGTTGGATAACCTGCGAAGCAAATTTGGGTCGGGGTTAGTAACCCGCGCACTTTCATCTAGATACACTTTGGTTTTGGCCCAAACTTTTGTCCCTCACTCAATTCAGTCCCTATTTCCTACTAATTTGACCTCATACGTTGTAATTCATGCAATTTAGTCCTTAGTCCTCTTAGTTGAACCCTGTAGTTTATATTTCCTTTTAATTGAGTCCCTAAAAATTTATAATTGGGTATTAAGGCTTTGTAATCCTTTCATTTTAGCCACCATTTTAATAAGACCAGTTTCAGTTTCCAATTGTTTTCAATTTAGTCATTTATCTAATTGTTTTATTTAATTAAATGTAATTAAACTATATGTTTGATGCATGATTTTAAATGTTTCATATAGTATATGTGTTAGACAATTTAAATACACCAAGATTTAAATTAACTGTTAGAGCTATAAATTATTAGGTTCTTTAATTAATATTTAATAATCAAATTAAGAAAGACATTGTAGTTAATTAAATGTGTATTAAATAGAATCCTTGACTCCCAAATTTGGATGGTGTTTCATTGTTTACAATGAGGTGTTATCTCAACATTGGCTTTAAGAATGTATGTTTAATATACATTTCCACTTATAATCGAATATTGATTTAGTTAATTATTAGAGCCTTAATTAGGTTAGTACTTTAACCAATTAGAATGATTAATTAAATTAGGAATATTATTAAATTAAGGGATTTAATATATTGAAGATGTTCAAGTAATTGGCATTTTCTCATAAAAGCCTTTTAAATTAATTAATATTCATAGTTTAAATAGTTATTTAGTTAGAGCCTTCTAGGTTAATACTTAAAACAAAGAAGACAACAATAAATCATTCATTTGAAAACTTTTATGTTGGAAATTAATTTTTAAATATGAATAGGGGTGCCACTTAACAGGGTGCTTTTAATCTCATATTCGAATAAAATGAATTTCCTTATAAAAGGATATCTGCATTTGGAATTTAAATTCATTTAATAATTATGGAATAAATGAAATTCAAATAATTATTTGAGATGCCAAAATGCCACGTAAAATTAAGGTACCGATAACGTGCATTTGTGGGGGTGCTAATCTTTCCCCACACGTAACCGACTCTCGAACCCAACATTAAAGAAATGAATCTCTGGTTTGTTTTATGGTGTCCGGTCTACCTCGAAGTGATCGAAGGCTACTCCAAAATGTTTTTTCAAGATTAAATAAAGGGAAAATCCAATTAAATATGAAAAACCTGAATTTTCAAGATCAAATTAAAAATGGACAAAAACCCTATTTTAAAAACAAAGGATCAATCGTCAGGCTATTTTTACACACGGTTTCAAAAATGGTCGCAACAAAAAGTTACCGGCAACGAGTTTGGGGTTCTTGACCTATAATGTTACCAAAAATTAGTTTCGGGCTTGGAATCCAATATGTTACCGAAAATCAGTTTCGGGTTCAGACCCTAAAATGTTACCTACATTTAGTTTGGCGTCAGGGAACCTAAATTATTACTGAGATATTTAACTTTTTAAGTTGAGTGAGAACCTAAAATGTTATTGAAATTCACTTTTGAGATCGACACCTAAAATGTTACTTACATTCAGTTTGAGTCTAAAATGTTAATTAAATTTAGTTTCTGGATCGGCACCTAAAATGTTACCTACATTCAGTTTGATCTTAGGAAACCTAAATTATTACCGAGATATTAAACTTTTTAAGTTGAGTGAGATCCTAAAATGTTATTGAAATTCAGTTTCAAAATCGGCACCTAAAATGTTACCTACATTTAGTTTGACCCTAAAATGTTAATGAAATTCAGTTTCATGATCGGCGCCTAAAATGTTACCTACATTTAGTTTGGCATTAGGGAACCTAAATTATTACCGAGATATTTAACTTTTTAAGTTGAGTGAAACATTTCATTCGTCACCTAAAATGTTATCGAAAAGCAGTTTGAGTGGTTAGGGAACCTAAAATATTATTAACGTATTTCACTTTCTAAGTTCAAAGGGAAACATTTAACTCGGCACCTAAAATGTTAGAAAAAATCAGTTTAGAGATAAAATATTTTATTAGACAACTGAAAATGTTAAGCAAACCCTTTCTGAATTGGTTGGTAATCTGTATCTGGGAAAACAAGTACCGTCGTATATTAGTCGCATTTAAACTTGCCGCACCACAAACGTACCCTAGAATTTTGCCTTGTGGGCTACAGATGCAAACTAGTTGGTTTATTCACTTGAAAAGTTAGTTTACAGTTACTGATTATTTAATACATATTGTCGTAAATTGAAGTTTGATCCATTGATAAGGAAAACCCCCCAAAAAGCACATGGGAACTCTGAGGAAGTATAGTTGTTAGTATAAATTCCCACAAAAGGTTTTATGTCAATGAGTTGTGAGGATCAGATTTTACAGTCTGCAATGGGGTCGACATGCATTGACTTATTTTATTTACAAAGGACAAAGAGAAACGACAAAAATAGAAGAATATCGTTTACATAACAATGATATCCAGCTGAAGCTTATATCAATCGTATGGATCTAAATTATACCGATCAGATCAACTTTCATTTAGAAAAAAAGATAGCCAGCCAAACCAAAGCCAATTGTAGGCATAGAGGAATGTGAACTTTATATCAACAGTAAATGAGGACTGACTACTATGGTTGTGGTGGTTGACCTCAGTTTTTCTTCAGTTCTTCAAACTTAAATAAGCACCATAATTCATATACATAAAAGCTGTTAATAAATCTCTAAACAAATCATAACTTTTCTTCTTTATATTTTTTCTTCTTTTCTGGTCTTTTTGTTGGTTGAATTGTTGAAGTAAATGGCAATTCCTGAAGATACTGAGCCAGACGTGTAGACTGCTCGAGCTGAATGTTACTAGAACATGGAAGACATGTTCAAACAATTTATGAACTCAATGAAAGCTGAGCAAACTGCGCAACCTTCAACAATTGCTATCCCCTACGCTCGGTCCCCTATTGATAAACTATCTCAACACCGAGCCTACACTTTCTCTGGTCGGGATGATGACGATCCTGAGATTATTGAATACTAGTTGGATAGCACACTGAGAATTTTGATTAAACAACTACAGTGTTCGGACAAGCACAAGCTGAAATGTGCCCTCGCGTTGCTTGTACATGAGGCACTTCACTGGTGGGAGACTACCATTCTCACTGCTCTTGAAGAAGCAGTGACATGAAAGTTCTTTCGTTGGGAATCCAAAAGAAATACATTACCGAGTTTTACCTTCTAGAAAGGTGCAACATCTTCCTCCATCTCAAACAAGGTGGACGGCCAATTGAGCTACTACCTTGATTTCTGCAAGTGCTGCAAATATGGAGCACAATGTATCAAGAAAGAGGAAGAGAAGTGCAGAGTGTTTATTGTTGGGCTCAGTGACGAGCTACGCCCTATTTTTACAGCATTTGGCATCACCGATTTCCAGGATCTTGTAAACAGGGTCAAAGCAATAGAAGCAACTCAAAAGGCCTAGAGGACTGGTGGGTCGAGCAAATTTAATAAAGATTTCAAGATGACTCCCATCCTCCTAAGCTATATAAGAAAGGGAAGTATTATAGCCCTAAGCATAATGTGTATTCACAGCCTTCCCGTTTAGGGAACATTACAAGGCCACAGTCTATGACTCAGTCCTTTGCTAAAGCGGCCTTAGTGGATATGTAACCTCCTTGACCCGGCGTAGTCGTTAGACTTGAACCAAGAAGATCACATTGGGTTTACTGAATTAAACCCGAAATGACTTACTCAAATTATGGTCCATTTTTTCCTTTTTAAAATCTAGGTGCATTGTTAATACCTACAATGTGCATTCAAGCAGCGATTCAATTTTCATTCGAAAGAAACATCGATAAGGCACTCAATTGCGAACACAAACATTTTAGGGACCAAAATGCTAATCCAAATAATTACAGGGACTTATACAAGTTTTAGGTTACTAATATTTAATTAATTATATTTCATGCTAGCATGTCAATTTTCAACTCAAACGGATCACAATTAGGCATCCAATTTAACAAAATACAAAATTAAGGACTAAATTGTTCAATTGCCAAAATATAGGGAATAACAAATTTCTGAAAGTATCATACTTCAATTAGCTATATTATAATCATGCTTGCAAAATCTCAGGTCAATCGGACATCATTTACTTATTCAATTGATGCGATAACATACGATGACCAAAATGCAAAGAATCTAAACTTCGTAAAACCCATTAGCTAGACATACTCAAATTAGATGCAAACAACCTTGACATGCTTCTAATATTATACCATCAATAAACAAGTGGGCTCAATTAATCACAAGCCAATTATTCAACACAATTCACATTTATACAAGTAATCTAGAGGCATTCTTCCTAACAATATAAAGCATTATCCAATAAGTACCAAATGGTCGAGACTTCAAACATAGGCTAAAGATCAATTAAGAAATAGAAGCACATGACCACTAGTATACTTAGAATACAATTGATCCAGCCAATCAATATTATTAAGTCACTTTAAAACAATAAGTCATAACCATCATATTTACTTGGCACTAAAACATAATCAACATCATTCATATCAATTAACGCCATCATCCAACATAATATATCTCCAATTTAACAAAATAAAAATTAAGGACTAAATTGTTCAATTGCCAAAATATAGGGAATAACAAATTTCTGAAAGTATCATACTTCAATTAGCTATATTATAATCATGCTTGCAAAATCTCAGGTCAATCGGACATCATTTACTTATTCAATTGATGTGATAACATACGATGACCAAAATGCAAAGAATCTAAACTTCGTAAAACCCATTAACTAGACATACTCAAAATACATGCAAACAACCTTGACATGCTTCTAATATTATACCATCAATAAACAAGTGGGCTCAATTAATCACAAGCCGATTATTCAACACAATTCACATTTATACAAGTAATCTAGAGGCATGCTTCCTAACAATATAAAGCATTATCCAATAAGCACCAAATGATCGAGACTTCAAACATAGGCTAAAGATCAATTAAGAAATAGAAGCACATGACCACTAGTATACTTAGAATACAATTGATCCAGCCAATCGATATTATTAAGTTACTTTAAAACATTAATTCATAACCATCAAATGTACTTGGCACTAAAACATAATCAACATCGTTCATATCAATTAACGCCATCATCCAACATAATATATCTCCAATTTAACAAAATACAAAATTAAGGACTAAATTGTTCAATTCCCAAAATATAGGGAATAACATATTTCTGAAAGTATCATACTTCAATTAGCTATATTATAATCATGCTTGCAAAATCTCAGGTCAATCGGACATCATTTACTTATTCAATTGATGCGGTAACATACGATGACCAAAATGCAAGCAATCTAAACTTCGTAAAACCCATTAACTAGACATACTCAAATTACATGCAAACAACCTTGACATGCTTCTAATATTTTACCATCAATAAACAAGTGGGCTCAATTAATCACAAGCCAATTACTCAACACAATTCACATTTATACAAGTAATCTAGAGGCATGCTTCCTAACAATATAAAGCATTATCCAATAAGCACCAAATGGTCGAGACTTCAAACATAGGCTAAAGATCAATTAAGAAATAGAAGCACATGACCACTAGTATACTTAGAATACAATTGATCCACCCAATCATTATTATTAAGTCATTTTAAAACATTAAGTCATAACCATCAAATGTACTTGGCACTAAAACATAATCAACATCATTCATATCAATTACCGCCATCATCCAACATAATATATCTCCAACGAAATAGTAATATATTGTACAAAAATAACATCCAATTATTAACCCACATTGCCTTATTACAAATATTTAAAACACCATAAACATACACATTGCCTTATTACAAATATTTAAAACACCATAAACATACTCTTTAAAACGCTTGTCTTGGAATTACTCCTTGCCTCGAACCACAGCCCTGCACTTGTTTAATTCGCTGCATTGACGGAAGTAAAAAGAGCGTAAGCATATAATGCCTAGTGAGTGCGCTCAAAATGGATAAAACGCCAATGTATTTTTGAAATCAAAACCCTCATTAGAAACCTGTACTAAAGCAAGTCAAACTCACCATTTCAAAGCATTTAAATAAAACATGCTTAAATAAGCTAAAACAACCTTCCAAAACGTTTGTAAAATATGGCATGCATATTAAACCATATTCACAAAAGCTTCATTTGAAACATGCATAATTACAATATGCAAACATAGCTTTCAAATACCATGCATATTAAACCATATGCAACACATATATCATGGATCTCATGCATAATCACATATGAAAACCTCAATTTAAGCCTTTACGTGCATATTCTTCCAATAGCAAAGCTTAAAGAGCATAACATGTATAAATCACATTATAAAAAACATAATTCATCCATCATGATACATTAGTTCATATATTGGCATTAGAGTGACCCAAAACCAAATCTTTCCATTTGTAAAACACATCGGATACACGATTTCCTAAGTGGCTCCTTCGACCAATTCACATATATCCTCAAACCAGAGCAAATGGTACTACTACCCCTCAATGGTTATGATGTATAAATCCACCAGTAGGAGAATTTGGCACACTCTTGACTCCTCGACCGTTGCGGTTCTCATGGTGGAGATATGGCACACTCTTGACTCCTCGACACACATGAGGCAACTTATTATAGTGTACTTTAAACCCTATGGCATGCCAACTATATCAAATAACATTTAACCATTGCCACTTGCCAATATATTCCACTAAAAAAACCTGTTACCTCACTGTTTTATATATGTATCAATCTAACCAATTTCCAATACAATAATCCATGTATTTTAGCATTCTCAAAATCCTTTTGCAAACCTTTTTTCATACCCATGTATCATCAGAGATCATTTGTAACATCCTTCATTGCTAAAACATGCATATAACAGTAGGTAATCAAAATCATAAACATGTGCATGAGAATGTATTTTGCAAAACCGAAAACGAGAGCGAGAACGTCCAATACTTACTTCCAGCTTAGACAAGCGTTTCAAGCTTAATCTAAACTCCCAAAATCATTTTCAAACCTTTATAAAGCAGTAAACCCCATTTCCACTCACCAACTTGCTACCGCCTCGACGCCAATGCCTCGACACTAACCAAGAATCATCCGAACACTTGTCATCTTCCTCAAGAAAATGCAAGGGTCAATATTAATTTGACCATACTAAAATTATCACTTAATTAAAATACCCCACGTGACATTTGATACCCTTATCATTCGAATCACACAACGCCATACTCGAAACAAACTAAAGTAACAATAGCCGCACCATACAACTTAAGCACCCAGTCCTGTTTTTAAATCTACTTCAAAGGCAATTAATTTCGGCCATTTTATGCTAATGCCAACATCCCTTTTAAATTCCCTTCTTTTTCTTCATTTCCATTTAACCCAACCAACGCAATGTTTCCTTTCCCTTATTTTTCATTAAAACTTCAGCCATATATAAATATATAGCACGCATGGGTCATGGCAGCCACAACCCCCAATTCTGCTATGCGGCACTGCCCTGACTCGGCATCCCACTCACGCCACTACTAAGGCATTCAATTCTCCCCTTTAATTCCTTACGTGCATTCCTTCAAACACTCACAATACACTATGATCCAATAATCAATTAAACATTCTATCAATCACCCCATTCAAGAACCTAAATCTAAATTCAACCAATTGGATTAATTCCGGGAATCAAATTACAAAATCAACTTTAGATTATTATTACCCATGCACAAAACATTAGAACTCCATAGAAATCATTAGATTACTATAATCTAATCAAGATTTATGAGAAAATCCATTAAAATCCAATAATTCCATTAGAAATTCGTTTTAATTATCCCAAAGCTTGAGAAATCATAGATTAAAAATCAAAATCATATAGAAAATCATTAAAGAACATTTTCTCACCTTGCTTTATGAAAACCAACTTGAAGATGAACTCCCTCTTCATTTCCAACAAGTAAATTAGTGAAGATGATGTAGAAATCAAAATCCTTGATCCACAATTGTTTAGAAATAAATGGAGAAGAAATTGAAGTAGAAATAATTAAGAAATCAAGAAATTCCAAAGTTTTGTTTGGAAGAAAATGAGAGAAACTTAGAAATATCTTTCTCATCTTTTAGAAAGTTATAACCGTCAACTTATTTTTGTTAAAAATAAGAGGGAAATATATTACTTTATTTAATTTGATAATTCCAAAAACATCGCTTTAATCCTTTTTTATGAAATTGCCATTATTAATATCTTATAACTTTTAGCAAAATAGTCACTATTTAACTTAATATTAAATCAACCCATTTAAAATTACCTAAATTCAATTTCGTCCTTTGACAACTCATTAAAATATTAGCCACAATAAATTTACCAGGAATCAATTTAATCAACCCAAATTATTTTTCAAAATTAATTAATTAGCTAAAACCTAATCCAAAAATTCCAACCCGATTCTGAAAATTCACCCAAATCTTCTAGCCCATTTTATGGGGGTGTTAGAGGATAGCAACAGGAGCTCAGGCTGAGACTCGCAGCATCTCATCTATAATTATTGTCAGAACAAGCACCCAGCGGGGCAATGCCGTAGGCAATCTAGAGCTTGTTTCTATTGTGGCGAGCAGGGCCACTTAATGATTCCTTGGGTGATTACGTCACCATAAACCTTGTATGCAAGAATTGTCCCTTAATGATTCGAGGGATTCTGTTTTTCGGCCAATCTGTTGGCACTTCCAATTCTTGAGTTCAATGTTATACTGGCATTGGATTGGCTCAGTAAACATTAAGATTAGGTGGATTATGGTAAGAAAAAGTTGTACCTCTGAGGCCTTGGCAAGGAGGGCATTACCCTTACGAATTTGGGGAATCCTTCATTGTATGCTTTGGCGTTGTAAGCTAGGAATGAGCCTCAATTGAGAGTCATTGACACCGTGTGTGAATTCCCTGATGTATTTCCTGATAAACTTTTGGGCTTACCTCTAACCCGTAAAGTAGAATTTGGCATCAAAGTGCAACCTAGAATAGCCCTAGTTTCCATTGCACCTACCGTATGGCAGCATTTGAGCTTAAGGAGCTAAAAGCTCAAATTTAGGAATTTCTTGATAAAGGCTTCATACGACCGAGTTCTTTTCTATGGGGAGCTCCGGTCCTTTTCGTAAAGAAGAAAGATGGGTCCATGAGGCTATGCATCGATTACCAATAGTTGAACAAAGTGACCATCAAGAATAAGTATCTATTGACCAGAATTGATGACCTATTCGATCAGCTTGAGGATGCTTTTATGTTTTCCAAGATCGATTTACGGTCCAGATATTATTAGATGAGAGTCAAAGAATGTGATGTACCTAAAACTACTTTTCATACAAGATACGAGCATTATGAATTCTTGGTAATGCCGTTTGGGCTAACCAATGCACTAGCAGCTTTATGGATTTGATGAATCGAGCCTTTAGACCCTATTTAGACAAATTTGTGGTCATATTCATTGATGACATATTGATCTATTCAAAGAGTGCTAGACACCAAGACCACCTCTGTATTGTGCTTCAGACCCTTCGGGAGAAGTAGTTGTTCGTTAAAATCTCTAAATATGAGTTTTGGTTCATCGAGGTTCCCTTTCTTGGACATATTGTTTTAGCTCTGGGCATTCAGGTGGACCCAAAGAAAATTCAAGCCATCCTTGATAGGAAACCAACAAAGAATATTGGGGAGGTGAGAATTTTCCTTGGTCCAGCTGGTTATTATATATTAGTCAAAGGATTTTCTATGGTAGTAGCCCCACTTACTAAGATTTTGCGGAAAAAAACTCCGTTTGTTTGGACGAAGAAAAACAAAGAAGCTTCGATCAATTGAAACAAGTCTTGACTCATGCACCGGTCCTGAGCCAACCTGAGTCCAGAAAAGACTATACAGTTTACAGTGATGCTTTGCATCTTGGGTTAGGATGTGTATTAATTCAAGAAGGAAATGTCATTGCATTTGTATCGAGGCAACTTAAGACACATGAGTTGAACTACCCTACTCATGACTTGGATCTGGCTGCAGTTGTTTTCGCACTAAAAATCTGGAGGCATTATCTCTACAAAGAGAAATGCTATCTCTTCATCGATCATAAAAGCCTTAAATACTTGTTGACTCAAAATGATTTGAATCTTCGAAAATGAAGATGGGTGGAACTCCTCAAAGACTATGATCTTGTCATCGATTATCATATGGGCAAGGCCAACGTTGTTGCTTATGCGCTTAGCCATAAACCTATAACACCCAAAAAACTGGTCTAGTCGGAATTAGGTTCCGGTGATCAGAAATTTTGCATCAGAACAGTCCAATTAATGTATTGACCCCTTTATTGTACTCAATTATAATGAAATAAACTTCAATTAAGTTTAATTATCAACTTTGTACCTTTTTGAAAGAATTAAAAGTTATTTAGTGACTGGATTGTGAAAATTGAAAGTTTGGGGGTAAAGGTGCAAACCTTGAAAAGTTGAGGGACCACCCTCGTAATTATACCAATTAGAGGTGTCAGTCACCTCCTAGCTTAGCCTAAATCACGTGAAAAATGGTGGGCTATTGTCATATAAGATGACAATTTGACTTGGGAAAGGGGTTGAAATTATTATTGATTATTAAGAGGTTTCCTCCCAAGCTAGGAAACCAATTGATTGGTTGCTTGGGAGGCAACCAATATGAGGAGTAAAAACCACACGGCTAAATAATAAAATATAGAAAAGGAAAAGATTAGATAGTGAAGCAAAAACCAAGACTTTAAGTTTCCCATCTTTCTTCAATTGTTTACCAAAGCTAAGCAAGCACCACCATTTCCATCTTCTTCACCAATGTAACACCCCTAACCCGGCTTAGGAGTAAACCGAATTAAGAAGTGTTAAGGAACAAACACACAACATAAAAAAACACATGATGACTTAGCACTTCACAAATAAGCATACGAATAGAATTCAGGGTAATTTAAAATTTTATAAGATGGATATGTCCTCAACTTTAAATCACATGTGGAAAAAAATATACAAATATTAAGCAGAGACATTTCAATTACCAGTCCATAGCTTGCACTTATAATTTAAATACTTCGGATCATTACGTACTGCTACTGAACAGATAATCATGGTAAACGTTTGAACCATATTTACATAACATAGCTTAATCAACGAGTAATCATTCGAGACATTACAGACTATTTAAAAAGATCAAGATAAATCGACGCGTAATACAATCCTAGACAGATACATATAACCTTTGCATAGCATGTTCAGAAATGAAAGTCTTTGATATTTAAACGTTTACTTATTCTAACCGTAGAACTATCCCTTTTTAACAATACTACTTTTACTCAAGATTCAACTCAATAATTTACATATTTAAATTTGCAACACACATACCAACAATATGATTAATCAACTTAAGAGTCTTACAGGCAAATAATCAACATATCATATTCAATACTCACAATCACTATTCTTTAACATATCAATTATTTTGCTTATAACTTTTAATCTCATTCAAGTTACAACAAGTCCTACCAAATCATTCATGATCCCAAACCAATAAAGCATCATAGTTCACGTGATTTCTAAGATCAATAAACATTCAATCATAAATCTATCATAGCTCAGCTATCAAGAAACTACTAAATCTTGCTAACTATTAAATCATATGCAACAAGCAATCACCGAGAAATAATAAAGGCCCATAACAAACTTGAATACTTAGTAGGCTTAAATACATGATAAACCAAAAAATAAATCTAAATACTTAATGCATGCTTAACCACAATGTGCCACCAACTGGGAGTGCACTAAGAGATTACAAATATACATCTTGGTCCTTGTGATCTCGTCCAAGCTCTCAAGATAACGAAGGCAAGATTATCCTGAAATGTTAGAAACAAAAGGGTAAACAATTACTTAGTGAGGTAGATTAAAGGAACTTACATGCATACATTTGTCTATCAATAATTTCTATACATCCCTTACTTTAAAACCTAACATAGATTATACGAGGTTCTTACTTAATCAAGCAATTATTTGGGTTAATACCTTATTCGATCATGTCATAGATTCTTACATTTCAAGTAATTACAACTTTCATGAAGACAACCATTATTTTTCATGTAAGTTACTAAGGTAGTACATTAGTCAGTTTACTCCAAGCATTCAAATAGTCTAATTCCCTTGTTCAAAGAAAACACAAGTAAGATTATGGCAATACACTACTTATCATACAAGTTATCAAGAATTTCTTTATTAGATCAATTTATTAGTTATATTAACTCGAACTTCCAAAGTCTTGAAATCAGGCAATTCCATTTACAACCATATCTTAGGTCTAACGAACTCTTAATACACTTATTTCATAATAAGATCAATACATAGTACTTAGCTCAATCCAATAATTGAAGTCAAACTTATTCAACCTCTCAATGCACAAGCAGTCCTATTAATTAGTAGGTTTAAGTCATATTTAATCACCCTAGATTTATTATGACCTCGGAACTAGAAATTATCACACTCAAACATAGTCTGATTTTCTTAAAATAAAGTAAGCCAATATACTCCATAAGAGTAATGTTTCTTATTAAGTAAGTTATCAAATGATTCTCTGATTTAGCTAGTAAACTTCATTGTTTCTTATCCATAATCTTTGAAATCAAGTATAGTTCTAAGTTTGAATGAGTAGTTAGCAAATTTTAGAATAAAATTGTCAATCTAGTATATACATAAAACATGAAGAAGTTTGATTGACACATATGCATCAACCCAATTGATCACATGCAATTACAAACATAATTCTATCTTCATACTTAATTATCAAACCTATACGTAAATCAATTACATATACATTTCATGGCATGCAAGTTATTGCATTAATTCAGGGCTTATCTTATAAATCCTCAAAATTTCCTTAAACATAGCCCATTTTTAGCACGTAACTTCTTGTTGTTCAAATCATCAATCATAATTTACTATGTCATAAATTTCATGGTATATAAGACATTTAAGCATAACATTTCATAAGTAGGTGTTACTTGTCACGCAAGCTATCTAACATAACATTTCATAAATATGATTATTTTTCATATAAATCATTAAACTTAGTATTTCTTGAACATCGTTACTTATTTCATAAGTTGTCAAACTAGCATATCAACACTCAAGTTATTTAGTATATATATAATCCATTGATCATGTTTACATAATTAGGAAATCAAACAGTACATACATAGCTAGATTTATTCAAAAATAATCCTTAATCTATTTGAACATAGCAATTGGTATATAAATAGGTGCTACTTAACATGTCAGTTATCAATCATGGCATATTTTGAACTTAAAATTTACTTATCATAATTAATGTTTGACATAACATATCTTAGATATGAACTATTGTCACATAATGTATTACACATAGGCAAAGGTTACTTATCACCAAAAGTACATGACATATCATCTCATAATAACTTGCTTCATGACATGAAAGATATTATGCAAATCATAATATAAACATGGACTATTGGTCACTAATAGCGTTTAAACAATTCTTTATCTTGGTTTATAAACTTTATTATATGTATTTAACATAGCTTTGAGAATCGAATTACAACCTAGGTACACGAATCCCCAACCAACTGTCACCAAATAAAATGGTACTCGCAGTACCAGTCAATCCCTCATACTATCGCCGAGTGACCTCAACAATTCCCTCCTACTGTCGCCAATTAAGGACCGTAGTCCACTCCAAACACGAGCTCTATGGACTCTATGGCATGCCAACTATACCTATGACTGACTCAAAACCAAGGCTTTTCACATAATCTTATCTTATCAAAAAAATCAAGGTTGAGCTTAGCTCCTTATTCATAGTTACGAACTTATCATATTCTTATCAAAGATAAGCATTGCTCCATATTCTTGTTCTCATGCCCACAAAGCTTGTTTTATACTATCCACAAATTCAACGTATATAACATTCGAACATAGTTAGTATTTCAAACATGTCATACCATAATCAAGACATCGATTGAACAAAGCTTATGAGTTATCACATTTTGTCTGAATCTGAATTGAACATAATTTCAAATTAGTATAATCAAATGAACAAAGCTTATGATTCGAATAATAATATCTCATAGACTACTTATCAAGCATATTCAAGTATAGATAGTTTTCAAGTTGAATATATCACCAATTCGAACATTTCACCTCTTATATAATCTTTACTTTCTTTTTAGGTACTTACCTTGGTCCAAGCTCAATTAGGCATAGCTCAGCACAATTAAAAGATGATATAATTAAAACAAAAAAAGATACTCGGGAAGGTTTCTAGCCTATCTCGAAACTTTAAACTACACTTATAGGTATTCCGAGCTAGTTTGTTCCCGAATCACGATCCCCTTTTTAGTCTTTAGTCCCCCAATTTTCCTCTTGGTCTAAATGTAATAAAGAATGCAACCACGTATTAGAATAGTTTCCGTATTAATCATTCACCTGCAATTATTCATTTATTCAAAAGTACATTTCATATTACACAAACAGTCAAAGTAACTCAAGTCCCAAACAATCATTGATTTCTTATGTGTCACTTTCATAGATACAAAAATAATCTCCAAATGCTATATATATATATATATACCGAACATGGCAAATTCTACTCCCAAGCATTATTGTATACCAAAATAATCTAATTATCCTTCATATCAAAGCAAGACAGCCTCAATTATCGATATATATTTATACACATTAAAAATTGCCCCATAAGTTTTTTTTATGCCAAATTAATCTATTAGTTTTGCATACATATTTCTATTCATTAAATCAGTATCAAATCTTTATATGTTCACCTTTCATATTCAAAACAATTCAAGGAACTCTTAAAATCTCAAAACAGCCTCACTTACATAAAACAATCCCGTAATGGTATAAAATAGTTTCTTAACAATGCCAAATCAGTCTTTATTCATTTTCAAAGGATCCTCTATTCGTAAAACATTAAACCTACCCATTTCTCTTCGTTAAAACAGTCCACAACATTCACAACTACTTAAAAACGGCCCCTAAATGCATATATTCTTTTATAAACATATTCAAACAATCTATAATGTGTTCTCTTATATATTTATATACGACAATCATATATTAACAATTTCTTAACATCTTTATTATGTTGCAAGATCACACAACATAGTAGTTTTAAAGCATGTACATTATTCGAATAACACAAGGCTTCTTCAACAAACATATAATCCAAATTCAAGGAAGGTGACATACATATCTTGCAAGTTACCCATATAATCCAATCTAATGCATGAATCAACAATCAAATTTAAGACATTTCTTAACATGAATTAGTCATTCACATATTAACAAAACATAACATGTAAAAGTTTAACAACCAGCTTCCAATTCGAATTCAAAATTTATAAGAAAGGAATATTTTTCTTACCCTCTTCCTTAAGCCTATATAAAATTAGAGATCAAAATCTCTATTCACCGTGAATTGAAGGTTCCATTCTCACTCTTTGACTCTAGAGATTTTCGATTTTTGATTGAAAGAGGAAGATGAAGATTCCCAACATTTGATTCATCTTCGCATGCTATTGACGTGACTCACCCTTCTTGCTACACTTACCTTCATCACCATCTTGCAAGTGTGCAAGTCCTTTAATTAATATTTGTTTGGCATGCATTCTATTATTTTATAAAATAATTAGGTTTGACCCCTTTCTATTTGGTTATCCAATTCTTCTTTGTTTCAAATTGGTCCTTAACACATATGATTGATACCACTATTTAAGTTTTCTTTGCATGTAACCTTCTATCTTTACTAATAATTCGGTTTAGTCCCTTCTACAAAGGTATAGGTAATTTCTTCATTATTGTAATCTGGTCCTAAACTTACTAGTTTAACTTATAAGATGTTACTAGAATCATAATTTGTCTTTGGGGCCAAAGAGCAAAATTTCTAAGCTAATAATTAGGTTGTTACAATTCTCCTCCCCTAGGAGAAATTCTTCTCGAATTTCCACAGAACTTGATTTAGAGGTTTTCTTATCTATCCAAACATAATGCTTACTTAGTCAATAGCATTAAGAAGTTTTTATTTATTCTCGATTCATCCTTACTCTACTTCCTTCAATGAAGGGGCCAACCGAAATTTTATTATCCCAACCAAATGGTATTCCATACATTCTTACTAATTATTAACACATAAGAGAGCTTTTATAAGAAATAGATCACAAGCACTTATCAAATTTAACTCTTAGGTGGCACATGTAACAAATGATGATGTAACGAGTTTCGGTTTAGTCCGAGAATCGGCTAAACCTAAGCATTGAAACCAAATTGTAACACCCCTAACCCAGCTTAAGAGTAAACCAAATTAAGAAGTGTTAAGGAACAAATACACAACATAAATAAACATATGCCGACTTAGCACTTCTCAAATAAGCATACGAATAGAATTCAGGGTAAATTAAAACTTTTATAAGATGGATAGGTCCTCAACTTTAAATCACATGTGGACAAAAATGTACAAATGTTAAGCAAAGACACTTCGATTAACAGTCCATAGCTTGCACTTATAATTTAAATACTTCGGATCGTTGCGTATTACTACTGAACAAATAATCATGGTAAACATTTGAACCATATTTACATAACATAGCTTAATCAATGAGTAATCATTCAAGACATTACAATATATTTAAAAAGATCAAGATAAATCGATGCGTAATTCAATCTTAGACAGATACATATAACCTTTGCATAGCATGTTCAAAAACGAAAGTCTTTGACATTTAAACGTTTACTTATTCTAACCGTAGAACTAGCCCTTTTTAACAATACTACTTTTACTTAAGATTTAACTTGATAATTTACATATTTAAATTTGCAACACACATACCAACAATATGATTAATCAACCTAAGAGTCTTATAGGCAAATAATCAACATATCATATTCAATACTCACAATCATTATTCTTTAACATATCAATTATTTTGCTGATAACTTTTAATCTCATTCAAGTTATAAGGAGTCCTACCAAATCATTCATGATCCCAAACCAGTAAAGCATCATAATTCACGTGATTTTTAAGATGAATAAACATTCAATCATAACTCTATCATAACTCAACTATCAAGCAACTACTAAATCTTGCTAACTATTAAATTATATGCAGCAAGCAATCACCGAGAAATAATAAAGGCCCGTTACAAACTTGAATACTTACTAGGCTTATATACATGATAAACCACAAAAGAAATCTAAATACTTAATTCATGCTTAACCACTATGTGCCACCAACTAGGAGTACACTAAAAGATTACAAACATACATCCTGGTACTTGTAATCTCGCCCAAGCTCTCAAGATAAACGAAGGCAAAATTATCCTGAAATGTTAGAAAGAAAAGGGTAAGCAATTGCTTAGTGAGGTAGATTAAAGAAACTTACATGCATACATTTGTCTATCAATAATTTCTATACATTCCTTACTTTAAAACCCAACATAGATTATACGAGGTTCTTACTTAATCAAGAAATTATTTGGGTTAATACCTTATTCGATCATGTCATAGATTCTTACATTTCAAGTAATTACAACTTTCATGAAGACAACCATTATTTGTCATGTAAGTTACTAAGGAATGACATTAGTCAATTTACTCCAAGCATTCCAATAGTCTAATATCCTTGTTCAAAGAAAACGCAAGTAAGATTATGGCAATACACTACTTATCATACAAGTTATCAATAATTTCTTTATTAGATCAATTTATTTGTTACATTAACTCGAACTTCCAAAGTCTTGAAATCAGGTAATTCCATTTACAACCATATCTTAGGTCTAACGAACTCTTAATACACTTATTTCATAATAAGATCAATATATAGTACTTAGCTCAATCCATTAATTGAAGTCAAACTTATTCAACCTCTCAATACACAAGCAGTCCTATTATTTAGTAAGTTTAAGTCATATTTAATCATCCTAGATTTATTATGACCTTGGAATCAGAAATTATCACACTCAAACATGGTCTGATTTTCTTAAAACAAAGTAAACCAATATACTCTATAAGAGTAATGTTTCTTGTTAAGTAAGTTATCAAATGATTATCTGATTTAGCTAGTAAACTTCATTGTTTCTTATCCATAATATTTGAAATCAAGTATAGTTCTAAGTTTGAATGAGTAGTTAGCAAATTTTAGAATAAAATTGTCAATCTAGTATATACATAAAACATGAAGAAATTCGATTAACACAAATGCATCAACCCCATTGATCACATGCAATTACAAACATAATTCTATCTTCATACTTAACTATCAAACCTATACGCAAATCAATTTCATATACATTTCATGGCATGCAAGTTATTACATTAAATCAAGGCGTATCTTATAAATCCTCAAAATTTCCTTAAACATAGCCCCCTTTTAGCACGTAACTTCTTGTTGTTTAAATCATCAATCATAATTTACTATGTCATAAATTTCATGGTATTTAAGACATTTAAGCATAACATTTCATAAGTATGTGTTACTTGTCACACAAGCTATCTAACATAATATATCATAAATATGATTATTTTTCATATAAATCATTAAACTTAGTATTTCTTGAACATCGCTACTTATTTCATAAGTTGTCAAACTAGCATATCAACACTCAAGTTATTTAGTATATATATAATCCATTGATCATGTTTATATAAATAGGAAATCAAACAGTCCATACATAGCTAGATTAATTCAAAAATAGTCCTTAATCTATTTGAACATGGCAATTGGTATATAAATAGGTGATACTTAGCATGTCAGTTATCAATCATGGCATATTTTGAACTTAAAATTTACTTATCATAATTAATGTTTGACATAACATATCTTACATATGAACTATCGTCACATAATGTATTACATATAGGCAAAGGTTACTTATCACCAAAAGCACTTGACATATCATCTCAAAATCACCTGCTTCATGACATGAAAGATATCAAGCATATCATAATATAAACATGGACTATTGGTCACTAATAGTGTTTAAACAATTCTTTAACTAGGTTTATGAACTTTATTATATGTATTTAACATAGCCTTCAGAATCGAATTTATAGCCTAGGTACACGAATCCCAAACCAACTGTCGCCAAATAAAATGGTACTCGCAATACTGGCCAATCCCTCTTAGTGTCGCCAAGTGACCTCAACACTTCCCTCTTACTGTCGCCAATTAAGGACTGTAGTCCACTCCAAACACGAGCTCTATGGACTCTATGGCATGCCAACTATACCTATGACTGACTCGAAACCAAGGCTTTTCACATAATCTTATCTTATCAAAAAAATCAAGGTTGAGCTTAGCTCCTTATTCATAGTTACAAACTTATCATATTCTTATCAAAGATAAGCAATGCTCCATATTCTTGTTCTCATGCCCACAAAGCTTGTTTTATAGTATCCACAAGTTCAACGTAAATATCATTCGAATATAGTTAGTATTTCAAACATGTCATACCATAATCAAGACATCGAATGAACAAAGCTTATGAGTTACCACATTATATCTGAATCAGAATTGAACATAATTTCACATTAGTATAATCAAATGAACAAAGCTTATGATTCCCCATTTTAGGCATGTATTTAAGTCATATGAAATTTCTCAATGCATCATTCATCTTATTCGAATAATAATATCTCATAGACTACTTATCAAGCATATTCAAGTATAGATAGTTTTCAAGTTGAATATATCACCAATTCGAACATTTCACCTCTTATATAATCCTTACTTTCTTTTTAGGTACTTACCTTGGTCCAAGAACAATTAGGCATAGCTCAGCACAATTAAAAGATGATATAATTAAGACAACAAAAGATACTCAAGAAGATTTCTAGCTTATCCTGAATCTTTAAACTACCCTCACATGTATTTTGAGCTAGTTTGTTCCTGAATCACGATCCCCTTTTTAGTCCTTAGTCCCCCAATTTTCCTCTTAGTCTAAATGTAACAAAGAATGCAACCACATATTTGAACAATTTCCCTATTAATCATTCACTTGCAATTATTCATTTATTCAAAAGTACATTTCATTTTACACAAACAGTCCAAAGTAACTCAAGTCCTAAACAATCTTTGATTTCTTATGTGTCACTTTCATAGATAGAAAAATAATCTCCAAATGTTATATATATACTGAACATGGCAAATTCTACTCCCAAGCATTCTTGTATACCAAAATAGTGTAATTTTCCTTCATATCAAAGCAAGACATTTATACACATTAAAAATTGTCCCATAAGTTTTTTTTCATGCCAAATTAATATATTAGATTTGCATACATATTTCTATTCATTAAATCATCATCAAATCTTTGTATGTTCACCTTTCATATTCAAAACAATTCAAGGAACTCTTAAAATCTCAAAACAGCCCCACTTACATAAAACAATCCTCTAATGGTATAAAAACAGATTCTTAACAATGCCAAATCAGTCCTTATTCATGTTCAAAGGATCCTCTATTCATAAAACATTAAATCTACCCATTTTTCTTTGTTGAAAATAGTCCACAACATTCACAACTACTTAAAAACAACCCTTAAATACATATATTCTTTTATAAACATATTCAAACAATCCATAATGTGTTCTCTTATATATTTATATACGGCAATCATATATTACTTTAAACAATTTCTTAGCATCTTTATTATGTTGCACGATCACACAACATAGTAGTTTTAAAGCATGTACATCATTCGAATAGCACAAGGCTTCTTCAACAAACAAATAATCCAAATTCAAGGAAGGTGACATACATATCTTGCAAGTTACCCATATAATCCATCTAATGCATGAATCAACAATCAAATGTAAGACATTTCTTAACATGAATTAGTCATTCACATATTAACAAAACATAACATATAAAAGTTTAAGAACCAGCTTCCAATTCGAATTCAAAATTTATAAGAAATGAAGAGTTATCTTACTCTATTCTTAAGCCTATATAAAATTAGAGATCAAAATCTCTATTCACCGTGAATTGAAGCTTCCATTCTCACTCTTAGACTCTAGAGATTTTTGGTTTTTGATTGAAAGGAGAAAGATGAAGATTCCTAACATTTGATTCATCTTCCCATGCAATTACCGTGACTCACCCCTCTTGCTTGACTTGCCTTCATCACCATCCTGCAAGTGTAGAAATCCTTTAACTAATATTTGTTTGCCATGCATTCTATTATTTTATAAAACAATTCAGTTTGACCACTTTCTATTTGGTTATCCAATTCTTCTTTGTTTCAAATTGGTCCTTAACACATATGATTGATACCATTATTTAAGTTTTCTTTGCATGTAACCTTCTATCTTTACTAATAATTCGGTTTAGTCCCTTCTACAAAGGTATAGGTAATTTCTTTATTATTGTAATATGGTCCCAAACTTACTAGTTTAACTTATAAGATGTTACTAGAATCATAATTTGTCTTTGGCCAAACAACAAAATTTCTAAGCTAATAATCAAGGTATTACAACCAAGCTCAAGCAAGCACCTCCCTTGGTTGCTCAAGCTTCCCTTGATTTCTCTATATTGAATTAAAGCTATCGGATTGGTGAGTTTAATTCCCCAATCAATTTATTGATTCCGTGGATTGTTAAAGTTTAAGTTCAAGATTAAAGTCTTGGAAGTTAAGCTTATACCCATGTGTTGGAAGCTTGATTCTATGGAAATATTGTTGCCCACTAGCTTTAATAAGCTTAAATATTGATTTTGAATCAATAGTTTCGATTCTAACTATTTCCCCTTATTTATGCCTAGCTCAAGTGTTGAAGGAAGGTCCATTGTCTCCCTCGAAGGCTAAGTGCAAGGGGATTGTCATTCGAGTGTCGTAGGAGCTTCAGATTTTGAGGTGAGTGTAGTCGGAGTCTCGAGATTAGGTCAGGTGCCTTTCTCGATTTCATTTTCATTGAATACATACTTCTATTATTGATAGTAAGGTCATTGTATCGAACCCCTTTGGTGGGTGTAATGGTAAGCTTCGGTAAGCTTCCTTATTGAGCTATTGAAACATTAAGTACTGATTATTGTCATCGAATCATTGAATATTGGCCATTGACATGGCATTGAAAAGATCATTGCATTGTTATTGATTATTGGATATTAACCATTGAACTATTATTATAGTCATTGAACTATTGAACATATTGTTATTCTACAACCATTGTCATCGAACTCACCAGATCATTGAATTAGACCTAAGGGTCAACATAATGTTATTGAATCATTGAACCTATTGCCATTGATAATGTATTGAATCTTGGCCTAAATTACCGGACCTTGAATTAGACCTAAGTATGCCTAATGCATCCATCTTCATGCATTTTCAGGTTAAGCAAAGTGGTTGGGAGATCTGATGACGTTTTTGAAGATTTTGGCAAGTCTTACAAGGGTGAATGTAATGTATACTTCCCTTGCATACTCCTAGAATGGTGGCATAGTTGTTGTACTAGTCACTTGTATGCTTTTTGGTATGTGTATGCTATGCATGTTATGAGAATGCTTAAATAGGCCTAAAATGACTTTTAGTAACGGCTTAAAATGGTAAAAATGGCTTAATTGGCTAAAAAGGTGAAAACCTAGTAAATGGATTCATATGATCATGAAATTCCGTACACTAGTAGATTATGTTGATATTAATTTTCTAGTAAGATCTCATTGCATTTGGACATTATTTGATAGATTAAATTTGATAAAAACCAGATAATTTCTGTTATTACAGTGCAGGCCGTATCGATACGAGTGATGGTGTATCGATACGGGTATGCATATTTGGACAAAGTCAACATTGGTCAACAAGGCATATCGATACGTCAAAGGGCGTACCAATACGAAAAGTCAACACTGTAATCTGGAAAATTAAAGGCATCGATATAGTCTCTAGGGCATATAGAAACGGCCAACTTGGTCAACCCATACCGGTATGGTTCCCTAGCCGTATTGATACGAGTCTTGTACATTAGATCCTGATAGTTATAGAGTATGCATTACGTATCGATATAGGTAGACACCGTATCGATACGTACCCTTTGACCTGTAACGGTTATAACGGTCCTAACTTAGGCGTACTGATGCGACCTCCTGAGTATTGATACAGGTTCTGGTAAGTTCGTTAATAATCCTGAAAACTTGTGAATTGGTCATTGTTTATTGGAAAGATAATTAGGCTAATAAATGAACTGTAATTAACATGAAATTTTGTCCCTAGAATTTCATCATAGTATACACTTATCGATACTTTCCCTTTGATCTGTAACGGTTATAACGGTCCTGATTACAGGTTAAATTTCATTATAGTAAGGTTAATTTCAGGAAAGACCCATTTAAAATAATAAAATTACAAATTAGTCTCTAGAATTTATAAAAGTTTAAAATTGGTCCCAAATGGATAATCGCAGTTTCATATTGGATCAGTTGAACTTGTGACGTTGCTTGTATTGTTTGTTAAACATGACATCGTTAATTATCAAATACTGAGTAAAAATCATCGTATCAATCACTGTTATTGTTCTGGTAACGTATTTCGACCCGATTCTCGACCAGGTCGGGAAGTGGGTGTTACATTTATGGTAACAAAGCCAGAGTTTAGTCGATTCTAGGACTAAACTAT
Organism: Hibiscus mutabilis; assembly: GCA_019671005.1. NCBI lineage: Eukaryota > Viridiplantae > Streptophyta > Magnoliopsida > Malvales > Malvaceae > Hibiscus > Hibiscus mutabilis. The sequence goes on from CM033728.1 coordinate 31,547,528, forward strand.
TGGTTATTGTCTTGTTATTGCATTACATTATGTCACCTAGGATTTATTATTGTATTTTGTGACTTGCTAACTAATCCGATCTCTTTCTTATAGATGTCTGACTCTAATGAAGCTCGCATAGACGAGCATGTTACCGGCTCCTCTACCCATGGTGAGGAGATCAGAGGTCGAAGCCCTCCACCACCATAGGACCCTCTGGCACAAAACCCAAAGCCGGAGGCAATGACTGCTCAGGCTGAGTGTTATCGGAACATGGCTGACATGTTCAAATAGTTTATGACTTCCACGAGAGCTGATCAGGCTGTGCAACCCACTGCACCGGTTATCTGATATGTTCGAGCCCCCATTGACAAGCTATCTCAGTATCGGGCTTATACCTTTACCGGTCAGGATGATGACAATCCTGAGGTTGCTGAATATTAGTTGGATAGCACGCTACGAATCTTGAACAAGCAGATGCAGTGTTCGGATAAACACAAGTTGGAGTGTGCCCTCGTATTGATGGTCGACGAGGCACTGTAATGGTGGGAGACTGTTATTCTCATGGCCCCTAAAAGAGCAATAACTTGGGAGTTCTTCCTTCGAGAATTTCACAATAAATACATCAGTGAGTACTACCTCGCGGAAAAGCGTAGCATCTTCCTCCATCTCAAACAAGGTGGACAACCCATGGAGCAGTACAATCATGACTTTTGCAAGCACTGTCGATATGGAGTTGAATATATCAAGAAGGAGGAAGAAAAGTGTAGAATGTTTATTGATGGGCTCAGTGACGAGCTGCGCCCTATGTTCACAGCTTTGGGCATCACTAATTTTCAGGACCTGGTAAATCGGGTCAAGGCCACTAAAGCTGCTCAGAAAGCACAAAGATTTAGAGGATCTAGCAAAGCCTAGAAGAGACAATATGATGATTCTCATCCTCTAAGTCCTAACAAGAAAGGAAAGTATCGAGGGCTGAAGCAAAATGTTTATCTTCAGCCCTATAGATCTGGGTTCATCAGGAGCTGCGTGGAGACCTAGGGGCTCAGCTAAGGCATCAAGCATACAAGATTCAAAGGCCCCTACTCAGATGTACCATGTGAGGAGTTGATAGGAGGAGGATGATTCAGATATCATTGCAGGTACCATTGAGTTGTACTCTCATACTATTTATGAATTGATTGATCCTCGCTCCACGCATTATTTCATTAGTATGATGCTAGCTAAGAAATATAAGATGTCTTTTGAACTCGTAGTATCTAAGATCAACGTAACCGATCCATTGGGTGATTGTGTCACCATAAACATTGTATGTAAGAATTGTCCCTTAATGATCCAAGGGATTCCTTTTTTGGCCAACCTATTGGCATTACCAATTCATGAGTTCGATGTTATATTGGGACTGGATTGACTCAGTGAACACCAAGCTTGGGTGGACTGCTCCAAGAAAAAGTTATACCTCTGAGGCCTAGGCATGGAGAGTGTCACCCTGATGAGTTCGAGAAACCCATCCTTATATTCTTTAACCTTGGAAACCAAGGATGAACCTCTATTGTCCGATATCGACACTGTGTGTAAATTTCTCGATGTCTTTCCTGACAATTTCTGGGTTTACCTCTAACTCGTAAGGTGGAATTTGGCATCGGAGTGCAATCTGGAATGGCCCCAGTTAACATTGCACCTTACCGTATGGCTGCAGTCGAGCTTAATGAGCTAAAGGCTCATATTCAAGATCTACTCAACAAGAGATTCATTCGACTGAGTTCTTCACCTTGGGGAGCCTCGGTCCTTTTTGTGAAGAAAAATAATGGATCCATAAGGTTGTGTATTGACTACCGGAAATTAAACAAGGTGACCATTAAGAACAAGTATCCTCTACCGATAATTGATGACCTATTCGACTAGCTTAAGGATGCCACCGTGTTTTCCAAGATGGATCTAAGGTCAGGGTACTATCAAATGAGAGTTAAAGAATGTGATGTACCCAAAACTGCCTTTCGTACTAGGTACGGGCACTATGAATTCTTACTGATGCCATTTGGGCTAACCAATGCACCGGCAGCCTTTATGGATTTAATGAACCAGGTTTTTAGGCCCTATCTGGATAAATTTGTGATGGTGTTCATCGATGACATATTGATCTATTCCAAGAATACCACAAAGCATCGATAACATCTTCTCATTGTGTTGCAGACCCTAAGGGAGAAGCAGCTATTTGCTAAGTTCTCCAAGTGTGAGTTTTGGCTCGACGAAGTTGTCTTCCTTGGGCACATCGTGTAACACCCTTACCAGTATTTATTAACCAATACTAGTATAGAGTGTCACATACTATTTAACCGTATTTTTATACTAACCAAATTAATCCAAAAGCAGTAATTTTTGAAAATTTATATTTATCGCGTAAAATCAATTACTAATTTTTAATTAGTCAAATAGATTCCGTTTTTAGGCAGCAATTTGGTAGTGTGTAACTACACCTTTTAATTAAGTAAACTGCCTAAAAATTGCCTAAGTTAAAATTGATCTTAATTACTATAAAAATCAAATTTAGAAATTTACCCGATTTTCATTACTATAAATATATTTTTTTAACTAATATAAACCATATTATAAAGTAACCACTTATCTAGATATTAATATTACATACCATATCTAGACCAGTTAAAGTGAGCTACCAATATTTTCTACATACCAACTAGAGATAACCAAAATACATCGAAGATGTAAATTACCAATACAACTATTTTTCCTCGAGGTGACGATGTTGATATTCCTTACTCTTGCCCTGGATTACTACCTACGCGTGAAAACCATCACACGTTAAGTAAACACTTAGTGAGACATTATAATCATTTAACATACATCAACATGCTTGAATTATATCAATAATATAAAGAACATGCAATTTGATCACCATTCTTTTATTTTCCTTATGTTAATCAAATATCAACAAAATATATTCCGGATTTATAAATCCTATTAATATCCTCGCCATTATCCGAGAGTTTATCTACCCTTTAATTTTATTAACCATTTATTATCAAATAAATTATTGCCCAACATAGTTTGAGGACTTGAGTACACGAGTCAAAACCGCACCAAAGTGCTAATAAACTACACCGAAGTGCTAAGAGACCGCACATAAGTGCTAAGAAACCACACATAAGTGTTAATAAACCGCTAGACTCTATTGCATGCCAGCTATACTCAATACCTCAATTACTTATTTGGGCAAATTTTCCCAATTCCATATTCGATTCATCCATGGCAATATAATTAAATACTGGGCAGTTCATACCCTATAACACAACATATCAAAATTAAATTACCTGTGATCAATGCATGTAATTCTTTTGCCTTTGACAATTCTCAACATGTCAAATATAAATTCATAATATGGTTATCAAGCAACTATTCATGCATAAAAATGCATTCACCTCGACATTCCAAATTATATGTTAGTATCCTACTAGCACATAAACAATATAGGAATAATTTTCCTATAAACACCCTAATATTTTCCAAATATTAGTTTTATGAAACAAGTCATTCCATCCCCAATACTTTGTATTTCTTCCAACCCTTACTCAAAGAATGATTTATAACTCATTCTAACCTTAATTCCAGCATAATGCTTCCATAAAAATAAATTTTCACTTTAGTCCTTAAATTCTTCCTAATTGTTAAATTGGTCCCCAATATTTTCCAAATTTCCGAATTGATGCCTATGTTCTACAAACTTCCAAAATGGTCCAAATAGCATTTTAAAGCTTGTAAAATCATAATTTCAATATTTCCACATTTATGGAAATTTTTCCATAATTTCCCCTAATTTCTTCAAAATGCCGAAATCACCCCTTTACTTTTCCAAGTTTCCAAATTAGTTTACTTAACACTTAAACATCATTTCCAAGCCTTCACAACTATTTCCAACTCAAAATCATTCCAAATTCAACTTTTCTACTAAAACCCTAACTTTAAACAATTTAGGGTTTAGCTATTTCCGTGTAATTTCAACCATCACACAAGCTTTAATATGATTACACAACATCATATTTATCAAAAACTAACCTTAGTTCATCCTAAATCAACATCCCCTTCATCCATCAATTCCTCAAAACTAAGGTTTTAAGTAAGAAAAGCATGAACAAATGGTACCAAGAGATAGAGAATTTCATGTAGATTAATTCTTTGTTTCATGCTTTCATCCAAAATCAAAAGAAATAAGCTTGAAAAATCAAAATAAAATTTTTTCTCCTTACCTCAAGAAGTGTTCGAACAATGGCTGATATTGGGAGAAAAATCTTGAATTTTCTTTTAGTTCAATTTTGGCCATTTGTCCTTAATATAATTAAAATGAATTTAAAATTCATTTTAATGTTTAATGACCTTTTTACCCTTGAAATCCAAAGCTCCATATCAAGCCACATGTCTACCTACCAATCCAAGGGTCCAAAACAATCCAAGGAGTTAGTGATTACCAACTTTGCCCTTGCCATCTTCAAAAATTACCATCTTGCCATTTTTCATCCAATGGCTAAGATTAAACATGGAAAAGTAATCTTTAATCCAATGATCCATATTAATTTCCATTAAAATAAGGCATGGAAATGACCCTTTTACCCATGCCTTATTTTAATAAAATATCTCCTAAAATATCTCATAAAAGATTTCTCATTTATTCGATTAAATCCGATTATCCAAATTTTTCCCGAACTTTAAAGCTTTATAGCTTTTAATACAAACTCCGTATCAAAAATTCGTGTATCACAAAAATGCCACTCTTGGGGTGAACTATTCATTTATGGGACTAACTTACATACTTTTGAAAATTACAACTTGGTCCTCGAACTTTCCAAAGTTTACACTTTGGCACCAAAATTTTCAAGTTTTACATTTTGGTCACTAACCAAAATTTCAAGATATTACAATTCTTCCCCCTTAAGAAAATTCGTCCTCGAATTTTCATAAGTACTAGGTTGAAAAAGATGCGGATACTGCTTTTTCATTGATTCCTCGGGTTCCCAAGTAGCTTCCTCTACTTTGTGATTTCTCCATAACACTTTGACTAGAGGAATCTTTTTATTTCTTAACTGTTTTTCTCCGTAAGCTAATATACTCACAGGTTCCTCCTCGTATGTCAGATCTTTCTGAATCTCAATTTCTTCTGGTGTAATGACATGTGAAGGATCTGATCAATACTTCCTCAACATGGATACATGAAAAACATCATGGATCTTACTCATCTCAGGTGGCAATGCTAGCTGAGATGCCACTGGTCCAACCCTTTTTAGAATCTCATACGGGCCGATGAAACTTGGACTAAGCTTGCCTTTTCGTCCAAAGCGTAACACTTTTTTCCAGGATGATACTTTTAAAAATACCTTTTCTCCAACTTCAAACTCAATATCTTTTCTTTTAAGATCCGAGTAAGATTTTTGTCTGTCAGAGGCAGTTTTGAGATTGTCTTGAATAATTTTTACCTTATCTTCCATCCTCTGAACAAGATCTGGTCCAATAACCTTTCGATCCTCAAGCTCGAACCAATTCAACGGCATTCTGCAATTCCTCCCATATAATGCTTCGTAAGGAGCCATCTTTATGCTTGTTTGCTAACTATTGTTATATGCGAATTCCGCTAATGGGAGATGCTTTTCCCAGGAACCTGCAAAATTTATTATACATGCTCTAAGCATATCCTCCAATACTTGGATAGTTCTCTCCGACTGCTCGTCTGTCTGAGGATGAAAAGCAGTACTAAAATGCAATTTAGTTCCCAATGCCTCTTTTAAAGCACTGTAAAATCTTGAGGTGAACCTGGGATCCCTGTCCAATATAATAGACATAGGAACACCATGCAATTTAACAATCTCTTTGATATACATTTTCGCCAGCTTGTTCAAAGAATAATACACGCAAATTGGTATGAAGTGTGCCGATTTAGTTAATCAATCCACAATTACCCAGATTGCATCCTTTTTACTTGGTGTCAAAGGCAAGCCCGTTACAAAATCCATAGTAACTCTCTCCAATTTCCACTGTGGAATGGAAATTGGTTGAAGTAATCCGGATGGTACTTGATGTTCTGCTTTTAGTTGTTCAGAAGTCAAACACTTGGCAACAAACTCTGTGATGTCTTGTTTCATGCCCAGCCACCGAAAATGACTTTTCACATATTGGTACATTTTGTTACCGCCTGGATGCATTGTTAAAGGGCTGTAATGGGCTTCAAAAGGTATTTCTTTCTTCAGCTCATCATTCTCAGGAACGTATAAATGTCCTTTATAATATAAGCACCCATTAGACTTTACTTCAAAGTCCTTAGATTCACCACTTTCTATTTGTTTCATCTTCTCCAAGCACCCTTCATCTTTGGCTTGTAACTCTTTAATTCTCTCTATCAAAGTGGGCTTGATTTGAAATTCTGCCACTAATGCACCATCTTCCTACATTTCAACTAGGCATTCAAGGCTCTCAAGGCAGAAAATGTTTTCCGGCTAAGTGCGTCTGCTACCACATTAGCCTTTCCCGGATGATAATCAATAATTACATCATAATCATTGATTAATTCTATCCATCTTCTCTACCTCAAATTGAGCTCCTTTTGGGATAGCAAATACTTCAAACTTTTATGGTCAGTGAAAATATAGCATTTTTCACCATATAAGTAATGTCGCCAAATTTTTAGAGCAAACACCACTGCAGCCAACTCTAAATCATGAGTGGGATAGTTTCTTTCATGAGCTTTGAGTTGCCGTGAAGCATAAGCTACCACCCTTCCTTCTTGCATCAGCACACATCCCAAATCATTATGGGAGGCATCGCTATATATTACAAATTATTTTCCAGGTTCTGGTTGTACTAGAACAGAAGCTTCTGTCAGAACCTTCTTTAATTGATCAAAGCTCTCTTGACATTTTTCTATCCAAACGAACGGTACATCTTTTCTTAACAGCTTGGTTATAGGAGAAGCAATCATTGAAAAATCTTTCACAAATCACGATAATAACCAAAGTGAATCCCAAAAAAGCTTCTCACTTCGGAGATGTTCTAAGGGGCTTTCTATTCAAGGATTGCTTGAACCTTCTTGGGATCAACTCGAATTCCTTCGGCTGAAACTACATGCCCAAGGAAGTTTACTTCTGATAACCAGAATTCACACTTTGACAGCTTTGCATATAACTTATTTTCTTGTAAGATCTGGAGAACAACTCGTAGATGAGCATCATGCTCCTCCCTGGTTCTAGAGTAAACCAATATATCATCAATAAATACTACCACGAATCGATCCAAATACTGCTGGAAGATTCGATTCATTAAATCCATAAACACCGCTGGTGCATTTGTAAGTCCAAATGGCATTACTACAAACTCGTAGTGCCCATATCTGGTTCTGAAGGTTATCTTTGGTATATCCACTTCTTTGATTTTTAATTGATGATACCCCAATCGAAGATCAATCTTAGAGAACACCGTTGCTCCCTTAAGTTGATCAAAAAGATCATCAATCCTCGATAAAGGATACTTATTCTTTATCGTCACCTTATTAAGTTGACGATAATCCACACATAGCCTCATTGATCCGTCTTTCTTTTTTACAAACAAGACTGGAGCTCCCCAAGGTGATATGCTTGATCGAATGAAGCCTTTATCTAACAATTCTTACAACTGAGCCTTCAACTCCTTGAGTTCTGTAGGAGCCATTCTATAATGTGCTATTGATATTGGTGTTGTTCCAGGGAGCACATCAATACCAATTTCCACCTCTCGATCTAGGGGTAAGCCGATAATTCATCCGAAAAAATATCTAGAAATTCCCGCACCGTGGGTATGTTTTTCAAATATATTTTTGTTTCTGAAGCACTTATCATATGAGCTAAATAGGCTTCATAATCGCATGAGAACAACTTTCCAGTAGTTACAGCTAAAATCTCCGAGCTCAAATAGTTCTATCTTTCACCTTCAAACACTATTTCTGAACCCTTTGACCCCTTTAAAACTACTCCTTTTAATCGGCATTCAACCATAGCATCAAATGCCGATAGCCAATCCATTCCAAGAATAATTTCAAATTCTTGGAAAGGCAATTCCATAAGATCGACAGGAAATTCTACTGCTTAAATTTTTAAAGGACATTTCCTACATATCCTACTCACTTTGGCACTTTGTCCTATTGGGTTGACGGAAACTATCTCACTCAAAATTAGTTCTACTGGGATGTTTCTTTCAATTATTACTCTAAAACTAATGTATGAATGAGTAGAGCCAGGATCAATTAAGGTAAAAATAGGCCTGCCAAAGAGTTCGATCATACCTGCAATAATTTCTGCATCATTTCGATCTTCAACAGTTTTGATGTTGTATACCCGAGCTGTAGCTCTACTTTCTTGATTAGATGTTGATGCAGATGCTCCCAGTTTTCCACCTTTGTTCCCCTTGCCCCTTGGTGGCACTGCAGCAAACTGATGCGGATGAAGCTCTGGACAATTCTTCTTGAAATGCCCAGCTTGTCCATAATGGAAACATGCTCTGATTAACCAGCATTGACCAGGATGCCTCTTGCCACAATGTTCACATTCTAAAATCGTGAGAACTACAGACCTGCGAGTACCCCCAGTATTCATCTGGGACTGCTTTGATTTCCCTCTTGCATACCCCTTTTTAACTGAAGAGGCAGATGCTGCAGGATGCTGGTGTGACATTCCCTTGCTGTGTTTAAATGATGACAGAGCGAATGGCCCTCCTGACCTTTTTCCGGTTTGACTCTGCTTTTCTGCCTTCTCTTCGAGGTCCACTTTTTCTATAGCCTTGGCTCGGTTCACCATTTCTTGAAAAGTAGTGAAATTACGGGAAACCAATATCCTCTTATATTGCGAATCCAATCTAGATATGAATCTGTCGATTCTAGATCTTTTGATTGGGAGAAGTTCCGTCGTAAATCGGCTCAGTCTATTAAATTCGCATTCATACTCATAAACCGATCTGCCATGCTGTTTAAGTTGTAGAAATTGTTGCCGCATATCTTCCACAAATACATCTCCAATATACTTTTCTTTGAATTCTTGAAGAAAGAATTCCCAAGTAACCCGCTCCGGAGGTACTTGTGCAGTTATCACAATCCACCATATACTAGCTGGTCCCATCAGAAGGGATACTACTCCTTCCAATTTTCCTTGATCATCACAAGGAATTTTGCTTAACATAATCTTAATATCATTTAACCAATAATCAGCATCATCGGATTTGCATCAGTATCACCTCAAAATTCTGGTGCTCCGATTTTCCTTAACTCCTTAGGGACTAATACTGGTGCTCACCGATTTATAATCGCATCCAAGGATTGTAAAAATAAACCTTGATCCTGTACTGTCATATTTCTTTTTTCTCGAGCCGGTAGCTCTACATTTTGTTGGGCCGGTTGCTCCACATTTTGTTAAAACTGAGGTGGATTCTGATTCACCTCATTACTTCTGCTTTGAGCAGGCTAATCATGCTCAACAGCCTGTCGCAATTCTCGATAATACGACATCTGTTCATATCACGACTATCTTAAATAAGTAAGGAGTAATCTACCAAATATCGAGCATCATCATAATCCCATATAATATCAGTAATTTTTGATATTCTAGTAGCATGTATACAACTTTGACTTTCTATAGAGACTCATTTTTCATCTAGAACCGGCTAAACATGTAGCTTTGATACCAATAAATGTAATACCCTTACCAGTATTTATTAACCAATACTAGTATAGAGTGTCACATACTATTTAACCGTATTTTTATACTAACCAAAATAATCCAAAAACAGTAATTTTTGAAAATTTATATTTATCGCGTAAAATCAATTACTAATTTTTAATTAGTCAAATAGATTCCGTTTTCAGGCAGCAATTTGGCAGTTTGTAACTACACCTTTTAATTAAGTAAACTGCCTAAAAACTGCCTAAGTTAAAAACGATCTTAATTACTATAAAAATCAAATTTAGAAATTTACCTGATTTTCATTACTAGAAATATATATTTTTAACTAATATAAACCATATTATAAAAAAACACTTATCTAGATATTATATTACATACTATATCTAGACTAGTTAAAGTGAGCTACCAATATTTTCTACATGCCAACTAGAGATAACCAAAATACATCGAAGATGTAAATTACCGATACAACTATTTTTCCTCGAGGTGATGATGCTGATATTCCTTACCCATGCCCTGGATTACTACCTACGCGTGAAAACCATCACACATTAAGTAAACACTTAGTGAGGCATTATAATTATTTAACATACATCAACATGCTTGAATTATATCAATAATATAAAGAACATGCAATTTGATCACCATTCTTTTATTTTCCTTATGTTAATCAAATATCAACATAATATATTCCGGATTTATAAATCCTATTAATATCCTTGCCATTATCCGAGAGTTTATCTACCTTCTAATTTTATTAACCATTTATTATCAAATACATTATTGCCCAACATAGTTTGAGGACTTGATTACACGAGTCAATACCGCACCAAAGTGCTAATAAACCGACCAAAGTGCTAAGAGACCGCACATAAGTGCTAAGAAACCACACATAAGTGTTAATAAACCACTGGACTCTATGGCATGCCAACTATACACTATACCTTAATTACTTATTTGGGCATATTTTCCCAATTCCATATTCGATTCATCCTTGCCAATATAATTAAATACTGGGCAGTTCATACCCTATAACACAACATATCAAAATTAAATTACCTGTGATCAATGCATGTAATTCTTCTACCTTTGACAATTCTCAACATGTCAAATATAAATTCATAATATGGTTATCAAGCAACTATTCATGCATAAAAATGCACTCACCTCACTTTATACTTTGTCAATGTTCAACTAGCCTCACTAAGTTCAACTTTGATCTCCAAATTATTTGTTCATGTAAAGTGTATTAAAATGACCATAAGTACATTCCAAATTATATGTTAGTATCCTACTAACACATAAACTATATAGGAATAATTTTCCTATAAATACCCTAATATTTTCCAAATATTAGTTTTATGACACAAGTCATTCCATCCCCAATACTTTGTATTTCTTCCAACCCTTACTCAAAGAATGATTTATAACTCATTCTAACCTTAATTCCAGCATAATGCTTCCATGAAAATAAATTTTCACTTTAATCCTTAAATTCTTCCTAATTGCCAAATTGGTCCCCAATCTTTTCCAAATTTCTAAATTGATCCCTTTGTTCTACAAACTTCCAAAATGGTCCAAATAACATTTTAAAGCTTTTAAAATCATAATTTCAATATTTCCACATTTATGGAAATTTTTCCATAATTTCCCTAATTTCTTCAAAATGCCAAAATCACCCTCTACTTTTCCAAGTTTCCAAATTAGTTTACTTAACACTTAAACATCATTTCCAAGCCTTCACAACTATTTCCAACTCAAAATCATTCCAAATTCAACTTTTATACTAAAACCCTAACTTTAAACAATTTAGGGTTTAGCTATTTCCATGTAATTTCAACCATCAAACAAGCTTTAATATGATTCCACAACATCATATTTATCAAAAACTAACCTTAGTTCATCCTAAATCAACATCCCCTTCATCCATCAATTCCTCAAAACTAAGGTTTTAAGTAAGAAAAGCATGAACAAATGGTACCAAGAGATAGAGAATTTCATGTAGATTAATTCTTTGTTTCATGCTTTCATCCAAAATCAAAAGAAATAAGCTTAAAAATCAAAATAAAATTTTTTTCTCCTTACCTCAAGAAGTGTTCGAACAATGGCTGATATTGGGAGAAAAATCTTGAATTTTCTTTTAGTTCAATTTTGGCCATTTGTCCTTAATATAATTAAAATGAATTTAAAATTCATTTTAATGTTTAATGACCTTTTACCCTTGAAATCCAAAGCTCCATATCAAGCCACATGTCTACCTACCAAACCAAGGGTCCAAAACAATCCAAGGAGTTAGTGATTACCAACTTTGCCCTTGCCATCTTCAAAAATTACCATCTTGCCATTTTTCATCTAATGGCTAAGATTAAACATGGAAAAGTAATCTTTAATCCAATGATCCATATTAATTTCCATTAAAATAAGGCATAATTACCCTTGCCTTATTTTAATAAAATATCTCCTAAAATATCTCATAAAAGATTTCTCATTTATTCGATTAAATCCGATTATCCAAATTTTTCCCGAACTTTAAAGCTTTATAGCTTTTAATACAAACTCCGTATCAAAAATCCATGTATCACAAAAATGCCACTCTTGGGGTGAACTATTCATTTATGGGACTAACTTACATACTTTTGAAAATTACAACTTGGTCCTCGAACTTTCCAAAGTTTACACTTTGGCACCAAAATTTTCAAGTTTTACATTTTGGTCACTAACCAAAATTTCAAGATATTACAATTCTTCCCCCTTAAGAAAATTAGTCCTCAATTTTCATAAGTACTAGGTTGAAAAAGATGCGGATATTTGCTTTTCATTGATTCCTCGGGTTCCCAAGTAGCTTCCTCTACTTTGTGATTTCTCCATAACACTTTGACTAGAGGAATCTTTTTATTTCTTAACTGCTTTTTTCTCAGTAGCTAATATACTCACAGGTTCCTCCTCGTATGTCGATCTTTACGAATCTCAATTTCTTACGGTGTAATGACATGTGAAGGATCTGATCAATACTTCCTCAACATGGATACATGAAAAACATCATGGATCTTACTCATCTCAGGTGGCAATGCTAGCTGAGATGCCACTGGTCCAACCCTTTTTAGAATCTCATACGGGCCGATGAAACTTGGACTAAGCTTGCCTTTTCGTCCAAAGCGTAACACTTTTTTCCAGGATGATACTTTTAAAAATACCTTTTCTCCAACTTCAAACTCAATATCTTTTCTTTTAAGATCCGAGTAAGATTTTTGTCTGTCAGAGGCAGTTTTGAGATTGTCTTGAATAATTTTTACCTTATCTTCCATCCTCTGAACAAGATCTGGTCCAATAACCTTTCGATCCTCAAGCTCGAACCAATTCAACGGCATTCTGCAATTCCTCCCATATAATGCTTCGTAAGGAGCCATCTTTATGCTTGTTTGCTAACTATTGTTATATGCGAATTCCGCTAATGGGAGATGCTTTTCCCAGGAACCTGCAAAATTTATTATACATGCTCTAAGCATATCCTCCAATACTTGGATAGTTCTCTCCATTTGCTCAAATGCAATAGGATGAAAAGCGATACTAAAATGCAATTTAGTTCCCAATGCCTCTTTTAAAGCACTGTAAAATCTTGAGGTGAACCTGGGATCCCTGTCCAATATAATAGACATAGGAACACCATGCAATTTAACAATCTCTTTGATATACATTTTCGCCAGCTTGTTCAAAGAATAATACACGCAAATTGGTATGAAGTGTGCCGATTTAGTTAATCAATCCACAATTACCCAGATTGCATCCTTTTTACTTGGTGTCAAAGGCAAGCCCGTTACAAAATCCATAGTAACTCTCTCCAATTTCCACAGTGGAATGGAAATTGGTTGAAGTAATCCGGATGGTACTTGATGTTCTGCTTTTAGTTGTTCAGAAGTCAAACACTTGGCAACAAACTCTGTGATGTCTTGTTTCATGCCCAGCCACCGAAAATGACTTTTCACATATTGGTACATTTTGTTACCGCCTGGATGCATTGTTAAAGGGCTGTAATGGGCTTCAAAAGGTATTTCTTTCTTCAGCTCATCATTCTCAGGAACGTATAAATGTCCTTTATAATATAAGCACCCATTAGACTTTACTTCAAAGTCCTTAGATTCACCACTTTCTATTTGTTTCATCTTCTCCAAGCACCCTTCATCTTTGGCTTGTAACTCTTTAATTCTCTCTATCAAAGTGGGCTTGATTTGAAATTCTGCCACTAATGCACCATCTTCCTACATTTCAACTAGGCATTCAAGGCTCTCAAGGCAGAAAATGTTTTCCGGCTAAGTGCGTCTGCTACCACATTAGCCTTTCGCGGATGATAATCAATAATTACATCATAATCATTGATTAATTCTATCCATCTTCTCTACCTCAAATTGAGCTCCTTTTGGGATAGCAAATACTTCAAACTTTTATGGTCAGTGAAAATATAGCATTTTTCACCATATAAGTAATGTCGCCAAATTTTTAGAGCAAACACCACTGCAGCCAACTCTAAATCATGAGTGGGATAGTTTCTTTCATGAGCTTTGAGTTGCCGTGAAGCATAAGCTACCACCCTTCCTTCTTGCATCAGCACACATCCCAAATCATTATGGGAGGCATCGCTATATATTACAAATTATTTTCCAGGTTCTGGTTGTACTAGAACAGAAGCTTCTGTCAGAACCTTCTTTAATTGATCAAAGCTCTCTTGACATTTTTCTATCCAAACGAACGGTACATCTTTTCTTAACAGCTTGGTTATAGGAGAAGCAATCATTGAAAAATCTTTCACAAACTGCCGATAATAACCAGTGAATCCCAAAAAGCTTCTCACTTCGGAGATGTTCTAAGGGGCTTTCTATTCAAGGATTGCTTGAACCTTCTTGGGATCAACTCGAATTCCTTCGGCTGAAACTACATGCCCAAGGAAGTTTACTTCTGATAACCAGAATTCACACTTTGACAGCTTTGCATATAACTTATTTTCTTGTAAGATCTGGAGAACAACTCGTAGATGAGCATCATGCTCCTCCCTGGTTCTAGAGTAAACCAATATATCATCAATAAATACTACCACGAATCGATCCAAATACTGCTGGAAGATTCGATTCATTAAATCCATAAACACCGCTGGTGCATTTGTAAGTCCAAATGGCATTACTACAAACTCGTAGTGCCCATATCTGGTTCTGAAAGGTTATCTTTGGTATATCCACTTCTTTGATTTTTAATTGATGATACCCCAATCGAAGATCAATCTTAGAGAACACCGTTGCTCCCTTAAGTTGATCAAAAAGATCATCAATCCTCGATAAAGGATACTTATTCTTTATCGTCACCTTATTAAGTTGACGATAATCCACACATAGCCTCATTGATCCGTCTTTCTTTTTTACAAACAAGACTGGAGCTCCCCAAGGTGATATGCTTGATCGAATGAAGCCTTTATCTAACAATTCTTACAACTGAGCCTTCAACTCCTTGAGTTCTGTAGGAGCCATTCTATAATGTGCTATTGATATTGGTGTTGTTCCAGGGAGCACATCAATACCAATTTCCACCTCTCGATCTAGGGGTAAGCCGATAATTCATCCGAAAAAATATCTAGAAATTCCCGCACCGTGGGTATGTTTTTCAAATATATTTTTGTTTCTGAAGCACTTATCATATGAGCTAAATAGGCTTCATAATCGCATGAGAACAACTTTCCAGTAGTTACAGCTAAAATCTCCGAGCTCAAATAGTTCTATCTTTCACCTTCAAACACTATTTCTGAACCCTTTGACCCCTTTAAAACTACTCCTTTTAATCGGCATTCAACCATAGCATCAAATGCCGATAGCCAATCCATTCAAGAATAATTTCAAATTCTTGGAAAGGCAATTCCATAAGATCGACAGGAAATTCTACTGCTTAAATTTTTAAAGGACATTTCCTACATATCCTACTCACTTTGGCACTTTGTCCTATTGGGTTGACGGAAACTATCTCACTCAAAATTAGTTCTACTGGGATGTTTCTTTCAATTATTACTCTAAAACTAATGTATGAATGAGTAGAGCCAGGATCAATTAAGGTAAAAATAGGCCTGCCAAAGAGTTCGATCATACCTGCAATAATTTCTGCATCATTTCGATCTTCAACAGTTTTGATGTTGTATACCCGAGCTGTAGCTCTACTTTCTTGATTAGATGTTGATGCAGATGCTCCCAGTTTTCCACCTTTGTTCCCCTTGCCCCTTGGTGGCACTGCAGCAAACTGATGCGGATGAAGCTCTGGACAATTCTTCTTGAAATGCCCAGCTTGTCCATAATGGAAACATGCTCTGATTAACCAGCATTGACCAGGATGCCTCTTGCCACAATGTTCACATTCTAAAATCGTGAGAACTACAGACCTGCGAGTACCCCCAGTATTCATCTGGGACTGCTTTGATTTCCCTCTTGCATACCCCTTTTTTTATCAAGAGGCGATGTTTGCGGATCTTTGGTGTGACATTCCCTTGCTGTGTTTAAATGATGACAGAGCGAATGGCCCTCCTGACCTTTTTCCGGTTTGACTCTGCTTTTCTGCCTTCTCTTCGAGGTCCACTTTTTCTATAGCCTTGGCTCGGTTCACCATTTCTTGAAAAGTAGTGAAATTACGGGAAACCAATATCCTCTTATATTGCGAATCCAATCTAGATATGAATCTGTCGATTCTAGATCTTTTGATTGGGAGAAGTTCCGTCAGAAATCGCTCAGTCTATTAAATTCGCATTCATACTCATAAACCGATCTGCCATGCTGTTTAAGTTGTAGAAATTGTTGCCGCATATCTTCCACAAATACATCTCCAATATACTTTTCTTTGAATTCTTGAAGAAAGAATTCCCAAGTAACCCGCTCCGGAGGTACTTGTGCAGTTATCACAATCCACCATATACTAGCTGGTCCCATCAGAAGGGATACTACTCCTTCCAATTTTCCTTGATCATCACAAGGAATTTTGCTTAACATAATCTTAATATCATTTAACCAATAATCAGCATCATCGGATTTGCATCAGTATCACCTCAAAATTCTGGTGCTCCGATTTTCCTTAACTCCTTAGGGACTAATACTGGTGCTCACCGATTTATAATCGCATCCAAGGATTGTAAAAATAAACCTTGATCCTGTCTTCACATATTTCTTTTTTTTTCGAGCCGGTAGCTCTACATTTTGTTGGGCCGGTTGCTCCACATTTTGTTAAAACTGAGGTGGATTCTGATTCACCTCATTACTTCTGCTTTGAGCAGGCTAATCATGCTCAACAGCCTGTCGCAATTCTCGATAATACGACATCTGTTCATATCACGACTATCTTAAATAAGTAAGGAGTAATCTACCAAATATCGAGCATCATCATAATCCCATATAATATCGGTAATTTTGATATTCTAGTAGCATGTATACAACTTTGACTTTCTATAGAGACTCATTTTTCATCTAGAACCGGCTAAACATGTAGCTTTGATACCAATAAATGTAATACCCTTACCAGTATTTATTAACCAATACTAGTATAGAGTGTCACATACTATTTAACCGTATTTTTATACTAACCAAAATAATCCAAAAACAGTAATTTTTGAAAATTTATATTTATCGCGTAAAATCAATTACTAATTTTTAATTAGTCAAATAGATTCCGTTTTCAGGCAGCAATTTGGCAGTTTGTAACTACACCTTTTAATTAAGTAAACTGCCTAAAAACTGCCTAAGTTAAAAACGATCTTAATTACTATAAAAATCAAATTTAGAAATTTACCTGATTTTCATTACTAGAAATATATATTTTTTAACTAATATAAACCATATTATAAAAAACTCACTTATCTAGATATTATATTACATACTATATCTAGACTAGTTAAAGTGAGCTACCAATATTTTCTACATGCCAACTAGAGATAACCAAAATACATCGAAGATGTAAATTACCGATACAACTATTTTTCCTCGAGGTGATGATGCTGATATTCCTTACCCATGCCCTGGATTACTACCTACGCGTGAAAACCATCACACATTAAGTAAACACTTAGTGAGGCATTATAATTATTTAACATACATCAACATGCTTGAATTATATCAATAATATAAAGAACATGCAATTTGATCACCATTCTTTTATTTTCCTTATGTTAATCAAATATCAACATAATATATTCCGGATTTATAAATCCTATTAATATCCTTGCCATTATCCGAGAGTTTATCTACCTTCTAATTTTATTAACCATTTATTATCAAATACATTATTGCCCAACATAGTTTGAGGACTTGATTACACGAGTCAATACCGCACCAAAGTGCTAATAAACCGACCAAAGTGCTAAGAGACCGCACATAAGTGCTAAGAAACCACACATAAGTGTTAATAAACCACTGGACTCTATGGCATGCCAACTATACACTATACCTTAATTACTTATTTGGGCATATTTTCCCAATTCCATATTCGATTCATCCTTGCCAATATAATTAAATACTGGGCAGTTCATACCCTATAACACAACATATCAAAATTAAATTACCTGTGATCAATGCATGTAATTCTTCTACCTTTGACAATTCTCAACATGTCAAATATAAATTCATAATATGGTTATCAAGCAACTATTCATGCATAAAAATGCACTCACCTCGACACTTTATACTTTGTCAATGTTCAACTAGCCTCACTAAGTTCAACTTTGATCTCGTTCCTTTCCTCGATTGCTAACTCGATCTTTATTTTGTTCACAGTCTAAAGTGTATTAAAATGACCATAAGTACATTCCAAATTATATGTTAGTATCCTACTAACACATAAACTATATAGGAATAATTTTCCTATAAATACCCTAATATTTTCCAAATATTAGTTTTATGACACAAGTCATTCCATCCCCAATACTTTGTATTTCTTCCAACCCTTACTCAAAGAATGATTTATAACTCATTCTAACCTTAATTCCAGCATAATGCTTCCATGAAAATAAATTTTCACTTTAATCCTTAAATTCTTCCTAATTGCCAAATTGGTCCCCAATCTTTTCCAAATTTCTAAATTGATCCCTTTGTTCTACAAACTTCCAAAATGGTCCAAATAACATTTTAAAGCTTTTAAAATCGTAATTTCAATATTTCCACATTTATGGAAATTTTTCCATAATTTCCCCTAATTTCTTCAAAATGCCAAAATCACCCCTCTACTTTTCCAAGTTTCCAAATTAGTTTACTTAACACTTAAACATCATTTCCAAGCCTTCACAACTATTTCCAACTCAAAATCATTCCAAATTCAACTTTTATACTAAAACCCTAACTTTAAGCAATTTAGGGCTTAGCTATTTCCATGTAATTTCAACCATCAAACAAGCTTTAATATGATTCCACAACATCATATTTATCAAAAACTAACCTTAGTTCATCCTAAATCAACATCCCCTTCATCCATCAATTCCTCAAAACTAAGGTTTTAAGTAAGAAAAGCATGAACAAATGGTACCAAGAGATAGAGAATTTCATGTAGATTAATTCTTTGTTTCATGCTTTCATCCAAAATCCAAAGAAATAAGCTTAAAAATCAAAATAAAAATTTTCTCCTTACCTCAAGAAGTGTTCGAACAATGGCTGATATTGGGAGAAAAATCTTGAATTTTCTTTTAGTTCAATTTTGGCCATTTGTCCTTAATATAATTAAAATGAATTTAAAATTCATTTTAATGTTTAATGACCTTTTTACCCTTGAAATCCAAAGCTCCATATCAAGCCATATGTCTACCTACCAATCCAAGGGTCCAAAACAATCCAAGGAGTTAGTGATTACCAACTTTGCCCTTGCCATCTTCAAAAATTACCATCTTGCCATTTTTCATCTAATGGCTAAGATTAAACGTGGAAAAGTAATATTTAATCCAATGATCCATATTAATTTCCATTAAAATAAGGCATGGAAATGACCCTTTTACCCTTGCCTTATTTTTCCCGAACTTTAAAGCTTTATAGCTCTTAATACAAACTCCGTATCAAAAATCCATGTATCACAAAAATGCCACTCTTGGGGGTGAACTATTCATTTATGGGACTAACTTACATACTTTTGAAAATTACAACTTGGTCCCTGAACTTTCCAAATTTTACACTTTGGCACCAAACTTTTCAAGTTTTACATTTTAGTCACTAACCAAAATTTTAAGATATTACACATCGTATCGGCTTCGGGCATCTAAGTGGACCCGAAGAAGATTCAAGCTATCCTAGACTGGAAATCACCGAAGAATATTAGAGAGGGAAGAAGTTTCCTTGGCCTAGCTGGCTATTACAGGAGATTCATGAAAGGGTTTTCCATGATAGTAGCTCCTTTGACGAAGTTATTAAGAAAAAACACTCCTTTTGATTGGACTGAGGAACAACAAAGAAGCTTTGATAAGCTAAAACAAGTTTTAACTCATACACCCGTCCTAACCCAACCCGAGTCTGGCAAAGACTACACAGTCTATAGTGATGCATCGTATCTCAGGTTAGGATGTGTTCTTATGCAAGAAGGCAATTTCATAGCTTATGCATCTCGACAACTTAAGCCACATGAGTTGAATTACCCTACTCACGATTTAGATTTGGCTGTAGTTGTCTTCAAATTGAAATTTTGGAGGCATTATCTCTACAGAGAAAAGTGCTATCTCTTCACCGACCATAAAAGTCTCAAGTATATTCTGACACTAAAAAAGTTAAATCTTCGGGAACAGAGGTGGATGGAACTCCTTAAAGACTATGACCTAGTCATTGACTATCATCTGGGCAAGACCAACGATGTGGCTCATGCACTCAGCCGCAAACCTCAGCTTGGTAAATATTGTCATTGAACATTGAACCCTATATTGTCATGGTATTAAACTCACTGAATGATCTTTGTGTTGTAGCCCCTTGTGCTATCAACGCTCATTTCCAACTTCAGAAACATCATTTCCTAGTGACTAAACTCCAGGTTCAGTCTACTATCATATCAAGAATCAAAGCTTTACAAAATCGAGATCCTCAATTACAGTCTATTATTTCCAAACTGCAAATTGGGGATGAACCTGACTTTAGAATTAATTCTGAAGGTCTTTTGTGCTATCGTAATCAGGTTTGCATGCCCAACGATGAATCTCTCCATATCGACATCCTAAAGGAAGCTCATTCAAGCTCTTTTTCTGTACACTCGGGGTCAGTAAAAATGTACATGGACCTCCGAGAACTCTATTGGTGGCCAGGCATGAAACAAGCCATAGTTGATTTCGTGTCTAAGTGTTTTACGTGCCAGCATGTCAAGGTTGAGCATTGTGTTCCTACTGGCTTATTGCAACCCATTGATTTACCGCAGTAGAAGTGGGAGAAAATCACCATAGACTTTGTTAGTAGCTTACCTTCGACTCCCGCTAAACATGATGTTATATGGGTCATTGTAGACCGTTTCACCAAGTTAGCACATTTTTTACCGGTTAGGATAGACTACGGTCTTCCAAAGCTAGCTGACTTGTATATCAAGGAAATTATGAGACTTCACAGAATACCAAAGTCTATCATCTCTGATCGAGACCCACGTTTTGCTTCTCAAATCTAGAGATCCTTATAGGGTGCTCTGGGTACCAGAGTTAACATTAGTATTGCGTTTCACCCTCAGTCTGACAGCTAGTCAGAAAGAGTAATCCAGGTAAACATCGAAAACTCCTCCCATCGAACCAATGAAAACAAGCATTGTTATTGAAATCCTCCATTACATATTCTGGAAGGCGTGCTTTGAGCATGCATCATCGACTTTGGTGGATCTTAGGAGAAATCCCTATCTCTTATCGAGTTTGCCTACAACAATAGTTATCAAGCTTCCATCAGAATGGCACCTTTTGAGGCGTTGTATGGCAGACGTTGCAAAACTCTATTATGCTCGGTGAGATAAGATGTTGGGCCCTGACCTACTTTGGGAAACCAAAGAATGGGTTACCATTATCCATGATCACTTGAAGGCAGCCATTGACTGACAAAGAGCCTATGCTGACCTTAAACGAAGGGATATCTAATACGAGGTTGGTGAAAAATCCTTCCTCAAAGTCTCACCATGGAAGAAGATTCTGAGGTTTGGCAAGAAAAGGAAACTAAGTCCTCGATTCATTGGACCATTTGAGATTGTTAAAAAGTTGGCCCGGTTGCATACTGTTTAGCTTTGCCCTTAGAATTAAGTAGGATTCATGATATCTTCCATGTGTCCATGCTTTACAAATATCGATCCGACCCCTCGCACATCATTGAACCGAAAGCTGTGCAAATTTAACCAGATTTGACTTACGAGGAAGAAACTGCTCAGATTCTTACAAGAGAAGTTAAAAGGCTTCGTAATAAATCCGTGCCTTTGGTCAAAATGCTCTAGAGGAGCCATTCAGTGGAAGAAGCCACTTGGGAATCGAAAGAGTCGATGAAGAAGCAGTACCCTCATCTCTTCGGTTCGGATGAAAATTTGAGGACAAATTTTTCTTAAGGGGAGAGTTGTAACACCCCAAAAATGGTCTAGTCGGAATTAGGTTTCGGTGATCAGAAATTTTGCATCATAACGGTCGAATTAATGTATTGACCCCTTTATTGTACTTAATTGTAATGAAATGAACTTCAATTGAGTTTAATTATCAACTTTGGACCTTTTTGAAGGAATTAAAAGTCATTTAGTGACTGAATTGTGAAAATTGAAAGTTTGGGGGTAATGGTGCAAACCTTGAAAAGTTGAGGGACCACCCTCATAATTATATCAATTAGAGATGTGAGTCACCTCCTTGGTTACCCTAAATCACGTGAAAATGGTGGGCTATTATCATAAAAGATGACAATTTGAATTGGGAATGGGTTGAAATTATTATTGATTATTAAGAGGTTTCCTCCCAAGCTAAGAAACCAATTGATTGGTTGCTTGAGAGGCAACCAATATGAGGAGTTAAAACCATGGGGCTAAATAAGGAAATATAGAAAGGAAATGATTAGATACTAAAGAAAAAATCGAGACTTTAAGTTTCCCATCTTTCTTCAATTGTTTACCAAAGCTAAGCAAGCACCACCATTTCCATCTTCTTCACCAAGCTCAAGCAAGCGCCTCCCTTGGTTGCTCAAGCTTCCCTTGATTTCTCTATATCAAATTAAAGCTATAGGATTGGTGAGTTTAATTCCCCAATCAATTTATTGATTACATGGATTATTGAAGTTTAATTTCAAGATTAAAGTCTTGGAAGTTAAGCTTATACACATGTGTTGGAAACTTGATTCTATGGAAATATTGTTGCCCCAAGCTTTAATAAGCTTAAATATCGATTTTGAATCAATAGTTTTGATTTTAACTATTTCCCCTAATTTATGCCTAGCTCAAGTGTTGGAGGAAGGGCCATCATCTTCCTCGAAGGCTAAGTGCAAGGGATTGTCATCCGAGAGCCGTGGTAGCTTCAGATTTTGAGGTGAGTGTAGTCGGAGTGTCGAGATTAGGCTAGGTGCCTTTTTCGATTTCATTTTCATTGAATACATACTTCTAATATTGATAGTAAGGTCATTGTATCGAACCCCTTTGGTGGGTGTAATGGTAAGTTTTCTTATTGAGCTATTGAAACATTGAGTATTGATTATTGTCATCGAATCATTGAATATTGACCATTAACATGCCATTGAAAATATCATTGCATTGTTATTGATTATTGGATATTGACCATTGAACTATTATTATAGTCATTGAACTATTGAACATATTGTTATTGTCCAACCATTGTCATCGAACTCACCGGATCATTGAATTGGACCTAAGGGTCAACATATTGTTATTGAATCATTGAGCTGATTGCCATTGATAATATATTGAATCTTGGCCTAAATTACCAGACCTTGGATTCCACTGGACATTGGATACAATTGGCATGCCATAGGATTTATGAGCTCATTGGTACGGGTGGACTACGGTCCTTGGGCTACGGTATATTGGCGAGGCAGAGGGATGCTGTGTTGGTCAATTGGCGAGGTGGAGGGACTAGACCTTTATTGATTTGGTGAGGCATAGGAATCCGCATGTCCACTATCTTGATCGATCTAAGGGTTATTATTGAACTATATGAATTATTTACATTGAATAAAAGAGCTATTGATGTCAAACTTGTTGCATTGATATTGAACATTGATGAAATGCCATGAAAAATGTTGCCTAAGCATGCATTTGAATGCATATTGTATTTTGGTATTGTTGTGACTACCTCACTAGGCAAAGTATGCCGAATGCATCCATCTTCATGCATTTTCAGGTTAAGCAAAGTGGTTGGGAGATCGGACGACCTTTTTAAAGATTTTGGCAAGTCTTACAAGGGTGAATGTAATGTATACTTCCCTTGCATACTCCTAGTATGGTGGCATAGTTGTTGTAATAGTCACTTGTATTCTTTTTGGTATGTGTATGATATGCATGTTATGAGAATGCTTAAATAGGCCTAAAATGAATTTTAGTAAAGGCTTAAAATGGTAAAAATGGCTTAAGTGGCTAAAAAGGTGAAAATCTAGTAAACGTATTCATATGATCATGAAATTTGGCACGCTAGTAGATTATGTTGATATTAATTTTCTAGTAAGATCTTATTTCATTTAGACATTGTTTGAGATGTTAAATTTGATAAAAACCTGACAATTTTTATCATTACAGTGCAGGGCATATCGATACGGGTGATGGATCGATATGGGTATGCATATTTGGATAAAGTCAACATTGGTCAACAAGGCGTACCGATGCATCAGAGGGCGTATCGATATGAAAAGTTAACACTATAATCTGGAAAATTAAATGCATCGATACGGTCTCTAGGGCATATGGAAACAGTCAACTTGGTCAATCCGTACCAGTACGGTTCCCCAGTCGTACCGATACGAGTCTTGTACATTGGATTCTGATAGTTATAGAGTATGCATTGCATATCGATATAGGTAGACATCGTATCGATATGTGCCCTTTGATCTGTAACGGTTATAACGATCTTGACTTAGGCGTACCGATACGGCTTCCCGAGTATCGGTACAAGTTCTAGTAAGTTAGTTAATAATCCTGAAAACTTGCAAATTGGTCATTGTTTATTGGAAAGATTAATTACGCTAATAAATGAACTCTAGTTAACATGAAAATTTGTATGATCATTGACTACAGTTTTAATTTCATCATACTAAGGTTAATTTTAGGAAAAGCCCCTTTAAAATACTCAAATCACATATTAGTCCCTAGAATTTATAAAAGTTTAAAATTGGTCCCAAATGGATAATCGCAGTTTCATATTGGATAAGTTGAACTTGTGACGTTGCTTGTATTATTTGTTAAACATGACATCGTTAATTATCAAATAATTAGTAAAAATCATCGCATCAATCACTGTTATTGTTTCGGTAACGCCTTCAGACCCAGTTCTCGACCAGGCCAGGAAGTGGGTGTTGCAAAACCTCTTTCTGGTAAGTATTGTTATTGGTCATTGAATCTCAATATTGCCTATTGTATTGAACTCATTGTAAGATCATTATATCGTAGCGCCTCAAGCTATCAACGCTTACTTCTGACTTCGGAAACACCATTACCTCGTAGCTGAGCTTCAGGCTCAGTCTACTATTGTATTGAGAATTAAAGCATTACAAAGTCAAGACCTTGAACTTTAATCCATTATTTCTAAGTTGCAAGATAATGATGATCCAAACTTCAGAGTTAATTCTGAAGGATTGCTATGTTTTTGTGATTGGGTTTGTATGCCCAATGATGAATCTCTTTGCACCGATATTCTCAAGAAAGCTCATTCGACTTCTTTATTTGTTCATCCAGGTTCTATTAAGATGTACAAGGATATCTAAGAACTTTATGGTGGCCGAGCAAGAAACAAGTCATAGTTAATTTTGTGTCCAAGTGCCTTACGTGCCAGCGTGTTAAGGCTGAGCATCGTGTCCCTATCGGTTTATTACAACTTATTGATCTACTGCAGTGAAAGTGGGAGAAGATCACTATAGACTTTTTTAGTGGTTTTCCTTTAACTCTCGCTAAACACGATGTTATCTAGGTCATTGTAGATCATTTCACCAAGTCAACACACTTCCTACCAGTTAGAATGGATTATGGTCTTCCTAAAGTAGCTGACTTGTATATCAAGGAAATTATATGACTCTACGGAGTACCAAAATCTAGCATCTCCGACCGGGACCCATAATTTGCTTCTCAATTTTGGAGATCATTGCATGAAGCTTTTGGCACCAGAGTTAACCTTAGTACTGCTTTTCACCCTCACTCTGATGGCCAGTCAGAAAGGGTAATTCAAAATCTAAAAGACATGCTACGTGCATGCATTATTAATTTTGGGGGATCTTGGGAGAAATCCATGCCTCTCATTGAATTTGCCTATAACCATAGTTATCAAGCTTCCTTTAAAACGGCACTGTATGAGGCATTGTATGGTAGACGTTGTAGAACTCCATTGTGTTGGTCTGAACTCGGTGAGAGCAAGACGTTGGGCCCTGACTTACTTCAAGAAACCAAATAACATGTTACCATCATCCATGACCATTTGAAGGCTGCCTTTGACTGATAGAAAGCCTATGTTGATCTCAAGCAAAGGGATATAGTACGAGATTGGTGAAAAAGCCTTCCTCAAGGTTTCACCGTGGAAGAAGATTCTGAGGTTTGGTAAAAAGGGAAAGTTAAGTCTACGATTCATTGGACCCTTCGAGGTTACTGAGAAAGTTGGCCCTATAGCATATCGTTTAGCATTATCATTAGAATTGAGCAAGATTCATGACTTATTCCACGTATCGATGCTTCTTAAATACCGTTATGACCTTTCACATCTTATCGAGCCAGAGTTTGTAAAGATTCAGCCTAATTTAACCTATGAGGAGGAACTAATTCAGATTCTTGCAAAATAAGTTGAGAAACTTTGCAACAAATATGTTTCGTTAGTCAAAGTGCTCTAGAAGGGCCACACCGCTAAGGAATCAACCTGGGAACTAGAGGAGACAATGAAGAAACAATACCCTCATCTCTTCAGTTTAGGAAAAAATTGAGGAAATTTTTTTCTTAAGGGGGATAGTTGTAACACCCTAAAAATCAATCTAGTCAGAATTGGGTCCCGATAATCTAAAACCCTACACTGAAAAAGTCCAAATATTGTATTGAATTTGGCCGTGTGGTTAATTACATTGACATTGGACTCTAATTGAGTCAATTTATAATTTAAGGACCCTTTTGAATTTATTGAAAGCTGTTTAGTGACTAAATTGTGAAAATTGAGAGTTTAGGAGTAAAAGTGCAAAGTTTGGAAAATAGAGGGACCACTCTTGTAATTTTCCTATTTTGGGGATGACTTACCTACCTTCTTTCTTCATCTTCATGCGGGCTTTCCTAAATTGGGAGGGTAAGCATTCGACCATATTGTTTCACTTAGACAAAGTGTTTTATAACACTTAAACTATATACATCATCTTCTAACTTCATCTTCTTCCTCACTCAAGCAAGCACATCCCCACCTTTAAGCAAACACCTCCATTTTTGCATAGTTTCAAGTTCAAGTTTCCTTCGATTCCTTGATTCTAATGAATAGCCATCGGTTTGGTAAGATAAATCCCGTAATCTATTGTTCAATTCCATGGATTTTGAATGATCAATTTTAAGTTGAAGCTATGGAACACCTAAGCCAAACTCGGGTTTATTAAAGCTTTAATTCATGGAAATCTAATAGCTAATAGCTATTTTAAGGTTAGATATTAATTTCGATATTGTTATATGGATTATAACACTTCCTATTGTTTCTATCTAGCTTAAGAGTTGGAGAAGGAAAAGCTACTATCGCCATAAAAGGATAGGAATAAGGGAGTAGTCATCCGATAGTTGTAGGAGCTTCGAAGAGCTAGGTGAGTGTAGTAGGGGTCTCAAGAATAGGCTAGGTGCTTTTCTCAGTTTACTGTTATTGAATATTGCATAGCTAGCATTTTTTTCTAAGGATATTGCATCGAATATCTTTGGAGACTATATTGGTAAGCATCGATAAGTCATGGCATTGAAATATAGTTCATAGAAACATTGCAATTGTTATTGACATCATTAAAGCATTGAAATATAGAAACATCGATCATCGAACATTGACATTGTCATTGATATAGCCATTATTATAGATGTTGTCATTGACATTGAAAATTGATATTGATATTGTTATTGCCAATGACATCGTTATTGTTATTGAACCTTGTATTCAAAAGGACATTGGATACAATTGGCATGCCATAGAATTCATGAGCTCATTGGTAGGGGGACTACGGTCCTTGGGCTAAGGCCTTTATTTTGGTGAGGAGGAGGGATGTGTGTTATTGGTCAATTGGCAAGGCAGAGGAACTAGACAATTCATTAATTTGGCGGGGTGTAGAAATTCGCGTATCCACTATCTTGATTCGATCCAAGGTATATTGTTCATATATGCTAAATATGTTTTTGAACATGATTTATAGTATTGCCATTGTTAAAGCATGATTTGAATTGCATAACATTGTAATTGACATTGTTTATAACTACCTCACTAGCAAAGTATGCCTAATGCATTTCATTTCGTGCATTTCAAGTTAAAGGAATTGTAGTTGCGAGATCGAGAGTATCGAAGGTTTTTGGCTAGTCACAACAATCCTAGAGTAATGTTTATCGATCCTTCAAACTCCTAGTATGGTGGCATATTAGCTAGACAAGTCATATTTGACCATTTTCTTGTATATATGCTATGTAGGGTTTATGTATGGCTAAAGGCTTAAAATGACCCTTTTGAAAATACCTAATATTGTTAAAATATGCATATACGGCTTAAAAAGGTGAAATCATAGTATATGGTTTCATTTAACCTGAAAATTTTGCATGCTAATAGATTTGGACTAAACAAACTTGCTTGTTAAATTTTATAGGATTTGGACATTGTTTGATCAGTCAAAATGCGTAAAAACCATACATGATTTGCAATTACAGAATAGGGCGTATCGATATGATTAATGGCATATCGATATGAGTGTACATTATTGGTCATAGGCGTACAGACGTACCGATACAACAATGGTAGTGCCGGTATACAAAATTAACACTAGAATTTTGAATAACAAAGGGGTTTCGGTACGAGTACAGGGCATACCGATCCCTGATGCTTGAAACCCCCCGTACCGATACGGCTAAGGTTGTACCGGTACGAGAAATTGCTACTGTAATTGCAAAAATTATAAGTTGAACATCGCGTATCGATACAGATGAACCCCCATACCGATACGAGTTCACCAAGCCTAACGACATTACCAGTCATGACAAAGGCATCGTTACGGCCTCCCCGAGTACCGGTACTATTATAGGTAATTAGTTAAAAGCTATTTGGATAAGTCTGGAAAATTGCAAAATGGTCACTATTTAATAAATGTTTAAATTGAAGGGGTTGTATGTCTCTGGTTGACATAAAAATTTATATACTCATTGTTTATAGGTTGAATTACATATTGGTAAGTTTAATTTCTGAAAAGGACCTCTAAATTACTAAAATTATAGATTAATCCTTAAAACTTGTAAAAGTTTAAATTGGTCCTAAAATGCAAGATCATGTTCCGAATCAAATTACCATCCTTACTGTACTGTTATAGTATCATATTGAGTATTGATTTTATTGTACTGCTATTGAATCTCTAAATCACTAAATACCGTTCAAAAACACTATAACATTTATCGTTCCGGTCAACAGTAGCATACTCTGACCCGGTTCCTACCAGACAGGAATGGGTGTTATAGGTTTTTAATGAGCCACATAAGTAGGTCTTTGGCATATTTTGAATTATTAATAAAATCATTATTGCCGAGAAAAAAAATATAATATAATCCTTACTGTGCAAAAAAAAGTTCAAATCAGAATAGACAATAGAGGATACGAAGCCTGAAAGAATTTAATTAAAGAAGAACTCACAAGTTTGCTAAAAAAACAAGAGTGAACAAAAAATCCCAAAATTTTGTTAGGGCATGAAGATGACAAATCAATTTAATGACAAAGATAGTTCAAAGACAGAACTCAAGAAGATTAAGCTGAGCAGGATTTGAGAAGAGCAGTCTAAAGTGAAAACCTGAAAAAGGCATTTTAAGGCAGGAAGGATACAGAAGTTCCGAAGATTGAACTTGAGTGTGAGATAGGGTAATCTTGCAGCAAATGAAGTTTCAACGAAGAAACAAAACAAAGATTTTAAATGAGCTTCCTTGAAGATGAAGACTCGCTCAAATAGTCCTTATTTCGCATCATTCATGCATCATGTGTAGTTAGACATCCTTAAGTTAGGAGCATGCTAACTCATAAAATTTAGTTATTTTATCTATTTTTTTACAGGAATTGTTCAAGGGATTAGTGCTTTTGATCTTTGCTCTATTCTCGTTTTACAATAATGAGCAAAGAGAGGCATCTATAATCACTAATTTTGTCCGGGTTAATATCTCATTTATTTTATTTTATTTAGTTATTTATTTACTTTTATTATTATTATTAATGTATTTTATTTATTTTTATATTACAAAAGATTCTAATCACGTCAGATATGAAAAGATTGCAAGAGATATTGTAACAAATATGGAAAGTCAAGATACACGTAAGGAAGTCTCACTGCGGACATATGTCAAATTTTTGATAGGATCCGAGCATTTCTAGGTCAGGATGTCTTCTTATGAACTGACAGTCTTTCAGTTACCTTTCCAACGCATCTTGAAATGCCTTAATCAGACGTTGGGAGCTCAAGATATGTTCGTTTATATTTAATTTATGATTTTTCAATTATGAATTTTGAATACTTGTGCAGAAAACTGGATACGAGTTTAATGAAAGAATTTAATTTTATTATGAATTTTTAATTATTTCATTGTTTATTTGTAAAAGTTCAAACTTTAACTTTCCTTTTTGTTTTAATTAATTTATGGTTGTATTGAGAGTAAGGAAAGTGATTTGGTGCCCAAGTAAATGCATTATTCCCTTTCCAATAATATTTAGCATTAATGTAGAAGATATATTAATTTTAGGGTTTTTGATATTTTTATGGTTTCTCGAAATTTATAAATAGGCTTCATTCTTATGTAATAAAGGAGGGGGCATGGTAGAGAGAACAAAGAGGACAAAGCATTTCAGAGAGAAATAAAAAGCATAAGATTTTTTGAGTTTTTTTTTCAGTTCATGATTACACTTTTATCTTTCCTACAGAATAACCAAGATCCAAGGCGTTACGATGTGTAAAAACCTATTTGGTCTCTTTTTTATATTTAATTTCAGTTCTTTATTTATGCACTTGAATTATTATTCGTTCAATTTCACGCATTATTATTTTGCATTCATTCTCATAATCGTTTTGTATACATACATATTTTTCTTTATGAACAACGTTTTAATACTATTAATATATAATGTATATATGTATATAATGTTCTTTAATACACTATTTTAATATGGTATATTCTTTTATGTATAAAAAATATTTTTTACTATTTAATATGTCTTATTATATTTTTTTACGTTATTAGTTTACCATGTACATATATTTTACCATTATTCTTGTACTTACCATTTTAATATTTATATATATATATAAACTAATATCGTTTCATTTGACATATTTATTTTTCCTTTAGTTATATTTCTATGAATAGTTTTTATATACTATATTATATATATATATATATCGTTTCCAATCTTCTTACTATTTCTATATATTTTATTATATGTATTTACTGCTTTTCTTTTCTTTTCTTTGATGTATTTTCATATTGTTTTTACTATATATGTAATATATATTTTAAAATATGTATATAAGTCGTATAGTATGTATTTTTTTAAACAATGGCATCTGAATTTTATTAAACACCATGAAAGATATTACAAATAGAATGTATCAAAAATAGAGAAAAAAAGAACTAGTCCACTAAAAATCTCATATAAAGGTGCAAAGAAAAGCAAACCCTTCCATGGAGATTAGCCTACCATCAGATAAAATGAACCACAAATGTCAATGAAAAGCGTGCTACAAAGGCAGAGAAAACGCGTGCCACAAGAGCAGAGATTTTTATAAAAAATAACAAAACAAAACATGAAAGAGCAAGGAAAAAATAAACACCGGTGGTCGACAACCAGTACTAAAGACTGGTTGCTGCCATCGGTTAAGCAAAAAAAGATAATAAAAAAAAGCTTGCAGTGGCTATAGAGAGAGAACTAGTTTTTTAAAGAAAACTTCAATAAGTTTATAACTAATTTTATAAATTCGACGCCCCGTATAGTATGTATTTATATTTATACATAATATATTATATATAATATATAGTTTTGTATCTTAATATATGTATAGTATTTATTTATCTCGTTGATTATTTATTTGCTCTTTATTTTTTTTAGCAATTATATTATTTGCTCATACATTTATATTGTGGCATTTAGAATAAGGTCTCAATGCTACAATATCTTAATGGGGGTATCGTTCCGAATCATTAGAGTGTCATCTCCTTTAGTTATTGTAAGTAGCTAGACGTTTACTTGATTGTCGTGCATACACACATTTAGGTGTCAATTTTTTGAGCGTGCTAGGGGTGCAAACTCTTCCCAGCACGTAACCGACTCCCAAACCCATTCTCTGGTTGTTTTTGGTATCTGATCTACCTTATCTAAGTGACTAGTGGCGACTCTCAAATTTTATTTAAAATACGAATTTTTTCAAGAATTCCCGCAAACCAAAATTTTTCAAGGAAAAGAGGGATCCTGATTCATTTGCTTTAGTCGCTACAGAATGTATGGTCTGATTCGATTTTATAAAACCACTACATGTAGTAACCCATTTTAGTCCGGGCCTAACGCCCAATTAAATATAAAACATGTCCATTTAAATACCCATAGCCCATTTTCGACCCAATAACCCATATACATTACAACAACCCATTACCCAAATCTGGTAACCAATTAAATAACCCAAAATACCCTTAACCCAATTAATTAACCTAAAACCTAACAAAAAAACCTAACCCTTCTTATCCTCTACCAGCTACTACCCTCAATTAGTCACCCCCTCGCGTGGCCTCCACACGCTCCACCATTGGCCACGCGCGTCGGCCACAACCCGCTACCAACCTTCACTGCCCTTCTCTGCTACCAGTCACGTGTCCTCCGCCCACTCTGCCAGCAACCGCCCAAACGTGCAAAAAAGGAAAAACAAACTGTCATTTTTTATATATTATATTTGTACCAAAATGGGTATAAAAACCCGTTCGAAATCATTTAAAAAAGGGGAAGGTTTTTGGGAACAAAAAAAAGAAAGGTTCGAACAGAATAAAAAAAAGAATTTCCAAAAACACTTTAGATCCAAATACAAGTGCAAAAAAGGTAGAAATAAGGTATATTCATTTCCATGTTCGATTCCGTTTGTGAAAATATAAAAAAAGAAAGATTTTGTCGCACCTCGGTTCACTTCAAACTAGTCGCCACCGTCGTCCACGACCGAGGATGGACCGCCGATGAACGGTCCTAGTAAAGCTCTCGGTCGTCTTCTTCCTTGCTCCAAAAATTTCTAGATTAGAATAGTAATAAGGGGAAAGGGTTTATTATTTAGGGTTTTGGAATGATAAAATAGAGAAAAGGGGAGAGCAACCAACCTAATAGGAAAAAATGAAATAAATGAGTTTAGGTTTTTAATTTTAACTTTTCTACCTAGGTTAAAATAGTGGCTTAATTACCGTATAAGTCCCCCTACCCTTCTGTAATCTCATTTTTGGTCATTTTGCATGGTATATTTGCGCAAATGGTCCTTATAATTTTAAACAGCATTGCGATCTGATCCCTGTTTAGTTTTCAATTTGGTCTTTTAATTTTGTTTTTATTTCATTTTGATCTCTATTTTAAGATTGAACCCCTTTAGTTCTTTTTTTCACTTTTTAATCCTAAAACATATTGTAACACCCTTAGCGTATACTCGTAGGCCGAATATACATTAAAGATGTTACAAAATCGTTGGAAGAAATCTTAACTTGTAATTTTTTTTATATCAAAATTTAGCTTGTAGTTTAACCCTTTCCGGTTTTAAATTAAAAACTATGTCTTCTAGATGCAGCTAGTTTTGACCCTGAATTGGTGTACAAAACTTATAATTGAGTTATTAAAATAAAAATGCAACTCAGGGTAAAAACTATGTGTGCTGCTTATGCCTTTTCTTAATTATAAAATTTCTACACGATTAGGGTTAAACTATATTTAATTGTACCAAAGTTCAATGCTACTGTTAGAAAACTATACCTCAAACTTATTCATCATAAGAGCATATATTTAAGTTGTAAACTTATACTTTAAATAGCTCAACTTAAAAAAATATTTACATGCCCGCTAGATATCAAATTACGATAAAGATGTACTTATTGTATCTTATTGTAGTAACTTGACTTTCCAAAAGAATAGCTCCTCCTTGTTAATCTACTTCGGAGAACCTACATGTGAAATAAAACACACGCTAAGTACGAACTTAGTGAGGCATTTAACACATTTATCATAACATGAAGAGATGCATTATAGTGTGTTATATAAAAGCGCATTACAATTTCTGTAAGATGGCAAGCATTTCACAACATAATAGTATCATGTATCATGACTATCTTAAGAATCATGTCATCTATCAATTCTGTCATAGAATCATGATATCAATGGTTCATGATCATCAAGTAGTTATGCTTTCAGTACGTAATCATTTGCAGATCATATTCTGAAACCTGGTCATACTTTCATCATGTAGTTATTTGCATATCATATCCTTTAACATAGTCATACTTTCATCATGCAATTATTTGCATATCATATCCTTTAACATAGCCCAAAGTAGATTATATGAGACCAAGGTACGTGAGTCATCTTGATAAGACACCGTAGTGTCTACAACGTCGTAGCGTCTGCATCGCCGAAGCTACTGAGATGAGTACATACTCGAGGACGCTCTTTGCTCCTTATAATCACACATTTTGTGCTAACAAACACAAAAGTCTCTGAACAACGTCGTAGCGTCTAAGCCGACACCGAAGTGTCTAAACATCACCGTAGTAACTGAAACACACCATAGTGCTAGGACGCAGCTGCTAGGACTCTATGGATATTCAACTATACCCTGAACTCTCATACATAAATACTTGGGCATTTCATCTTATTGTCAATCAATTATCATTATTCATGTAAGCATGCAACTTGTTATCGTATTTCATCAATAAACATAATTCATCATCATTTATGCAAACAACATGTAATATCCCAATTTTTGGCTAGTGACCAAATTGTAAACTTTGAAAGTTTTGGTGGTTAAAGTATAAACTTTGGAAAAGTTTAGGGACTAAAGTGTAAATTTCCCCAATAAGTAATTTTATTCAGTATAAGAGTGAATTGGATCGAAATAGGTACCTTGATATCGGTTTTAAGAATTAAGATGCAGTAAAATGTACTAAATCTAGATTGAATAAAATTGTTAAGCATGCTCAGGCTAGAGAAATACAAGGATGGATGACCTTCGGGAAGGTCCCATAAAAGTTTTTCTGATTGATATTTTGGACTCAGTAAGAGTAGAGAAAATTTGTATGGATTATCAATAAAGGAATTCTAAGAGGAATTTTATTCTGTGAAAATTTTCGATAAGTATCGAGAAAATAGACTGGGTTAAGAAAATTTAGTCTAAGTCCTTGGAAATGATGTTTTATAGGATAATAGAGTTTATTTCCCAAATATGGAAATATAGAATTTTTGGAATAAATCTAATAGCTCGGAAAAGGTAAAATCCTAGTAGAAGTATTTTATGAATATCGGAAAATCGGATTGAACTAGAATTTCAGAGGCTGGTCCAAAAGCCATGGAAAAGTCATAAAATACTATTTTATGAATATTTTATTATATTTGGTTGGATTCCAACTAGACTTAGTTGAATTTTTACAAGAATGGCAAAGTAGTAAATAAAAACTAGTTGGAGGGCAAATTGGTCATTTGGCCCCAATGGCAATTTTGAAATATTTAAAAAGTTATATGGGAAATTTTGGAAAGAGGAAATGGAAGATTAAATCTTCGCCCTTGATTGATGATAAAATCAATCTCAATCATTGGATAAAAGGGCAAAATTATAATTTCACTATTAAGTGAATTTAATATTCATTTCATAGATATATGTGTAAAATAATGGTGAAAAGATGAATAATCTTTTCCAGCCATAAACGTGACAGCTAGGGAAAAAAAGAGAAAAAAAATTTCCAAGATCGATTCAAGCCCCGAAACTCAGTTTTCAGGTAACCTCTTCAACTGCAAAGTTGTTCTACTCTTCAAGCTCTATTTTTTGATGTCAATAATTCATGGAATTCATGCTTCATTGAAGAGAATTTACATGATAAAGAAATTAGGGTTTATGGATCAAATTGGGGGTTTTGAGATTTTATGATTCCATGATTGAATTAATGTTGAAATCAAGTTAGTATGATGTTAAAATCATGATATTGAGTTGGGATTTAAGTTCTACATGTTTAGATTATTATGAAGATGATTAGGGTTTATGGATTTAAGTTTAATTTAGGGTTTTTGACGTTGAATTATTGATTTGGTAAGCTTGATTTGTTGTTTGGAAGCAAGACCCTAAGTTAATATGATAGGGACCAATTCGGCAATCTTAAAAGTTAGAGGACCAAATCTGAATTTGTATAGATTTGGTGAGTATTTAAGTAATTAAGGATGCTGGAAATGTGAAATTGATGTTAGAATGCTAGGCCGATGTTAAATTGAATTAATGACCATTTTGACAATTTGTCAAAGTTAAGTGACTAATTTGGAAATGTGGTTTTGGATAAGGACTAAATCTGAATTTTAGTTGTAATGATGGAATTAAGGTGGTAATGTTGAATTGAGGACTAATTTGCAAAGTTAAGAAATTTGGATCCTTACCTTTGCATTATTAGTGACCATTCGATAAAGAAGGAAAATTAGAGGGAACTATTGTGAATAATTATTTGATGAAGAAGGTGATAAGTTGGTGGTTTAAAGCAAATAATGGGACTAAATTGACAAGTAGAGAAGTTAGTATAATAGTTGAAGTTAATTATGGAAGTTGTGTAGAAAACTGGTTTTGGCAGTAAGTTTGAAAACTCGCCATATATTCTACAAAAATGGTTAGAAGGTGAATTTTATACCAATGTAAGGATTTTTTCTTCTAGTTTCGCCTCCAACAAACGAAAACTGATTTCGAGTTCCGAGTCAAAATATATGAATTTTTAAGTGACCAAAGGTCAGAAAATAGAGCACCAGTCTGTTCCGAATTCCAGCATTTTAATTGACTTTGAAAATTCGCCATAAATCGTATAAGTTGAATTTGGGCTATTAATTTATATGTTTGAAAAGCATATTGAATCTAGTTTCTTTCAGACCAAACGGAATTGAATTTCGATTTGTATATTATTCTATAGAAATATTTCTTTGAAGGTAGTGTAATCTATCAGAAAATGGGAATTGATGCATTTTGTATCTAAGGTTAATTAGTACGCTTGAAAAGGGTTAATGGAAGTTCTAAATGGTCATTAAAGACAAAAAAATGGGTTTTGGACAGTATAAGGAAGGAAGGAAAAACTTTTGGAAATTTTGTATATTCGAATGACTAGATTCGATAGCATGTTTAAAGTATTGTTAGATTTGAATCTAACGAATGTTATTCGTATTTATATGATCAATGAAGTTTGATTTGGAACAAAAGAAGGGCCGAGGTATTATGAAGGAAAGGATCGAGTAGAGCTTAGTGAGGCAAGCTAATAAATGGCCTAGGTGAATGCATTTTTACATATTTTATATATAAAATATGAGAAAGAAATATAATATGTCAACCTAGAATTATTTGAAAGAAAAAGAATTTGAATCCTAAATTGATATATTTTACAATAAATTTTAAATGGTTTATAATGATCTTTACAAGATATTGATGTTAAAAGCCCTTTGTATGATTATTGAGATTCTTGGTATAATTAGCATGCCAATGAGGTGGAGTATAGTGATACAGTGATGTTGTGTTCTATAGCTATGACCTAGTGATACAGTGATTCTGTATAAGTCTACAGTAGTTATAAAGTGATACATTGATAGAGTGATTTATTATGGCACAACATATTAGTTGATGCCGCTCATGTGCATACTCAATAGTGACTCGCATACCATGCATTCTCAATTACATTACATTGGGCTATGAATTGAATAAAAAGTAACAAGTACAAGTGATATAAAGGAAAGTGAAAAGTGAAAGTGATATCAATCAAATGAAAATAAGTGATTTACAGGATATTTGATTTGACATGACATTGCCTTATATATGTATATGAGATGTTGATTTTTACAGGTTACATGACAGAGGAACGACTTTTATATGTCATTCTATACGATTCTAAATTCTTATATGTTATATTCAGTATTTTATTTGTTATGCAATTTTTATTAAAATTAAAGTGCTGTACTTTGATTTATAAGTTTTGCCTCACTAAGTTCGAACTTAACGTGTTTTTGTTTCACATGTAGATTAAGATGGAGTATTTGAAGAGGAGTCGAGCATGCTGATCAAGCTTCAATCTGCAAAACATCAGTAAGAAATTCTAGCTTTTGATAATCTCTAGTGGGCATGTAATTATTTAATTGCTAGTAGAGTATGATGCATTAGATTAGACTAAATGATAGATAAGTAATCAGTTTTGATGATGAACCGTATATGGATAAAGCAAAATAAGGCATTAGCATTGTAACAGAATAAAGCTAAGGTGGAAAGGATAATTACTTTGCTAGTAAGAATAATCGGTAATTGCGTAAAGATTTTAAAGTCAAGAAAGGGCCTAGATAGCGAACCTATTTTTCACCCTGAATTGAACTGTTGTTTTTAATAATTGCCAAATATGTTTTAAAATAATTAATTCAGGGTTGAAACTAGCTAACTGCACGTAGGTTGTGTTTTCAAGAAAACCGAGAAAGGATTAGATTTACAAACTAAAATTTGTAAATACTTGTAAAAATAAATTTATAAGTCAAGATTTCTTTAAACAACTCCGTAACATCTTTAATGTATATTCGATTTATAAGTATAAGTTAAGGGTGTTACATTTAATGGTATCAGGGCTACAAGTTTAGCCGGTTCTTGATGCTAAACCAAGTTTGTATATGATTTTTATCAGTAAACACAAGCCCCTAGGATATCATATTACTGATGTGCTGATTGTATGACTTGATGCTGCTCCACATTAGTATGATATGGAATGAGACTAGAATAAGGAAAGTAAGAGGATGATGTAATTCGTCAATCTATGAATCTTGGAGGTTAAGAAAGGACTCATAGTGATATGATACAGTGAAATATGCATGAAAGTTAACTCCTGTAGAAGATCTAAGAATTTAAGACCAATTTTAAGATAAATTGGTTACCTATGACTAACATAGAAGAAAGATGTATATGGAAGGTTGATCTTTAGTCAAGATATTATCAATTAAAAGCTAAAGGAAGAGAAAAAGAGGAAAAGTACCACTTTGGGAGAATATGATTTGTACAAGTCAAAAAGGGAAAAACATGGTTTCAGAATTATTATACCTCAAGGAATCGTGAAAGAGTTGTACCAAGGGCATATTAATGGATCTTATCCTCAGAAGTGAGCAAAAGTTTATAGTGTATGGATTTATGTTTTGGAGATATTGATTGGATTATTCATGTGTCATCACTCCTGAGAAAAAGAAAAAAAAAGAACTGCAATTAGACTTGATACATGAAGAGGTGTTAGTAGAAA
This sequence comes from Hibiscus mutabilis, assembly GCA_019671005.1. NCBI lineage: Eukaryota > Viridiplantae > Streptophyta > Magnoliopsida > Malvales > Malvaceae > Hibiscus > Hibiscus mutabilis. Next base: position 31,587,064 of record CM033728.1, read on the forward strand.
TACTAGTATATAGAGTTAAAGAATTGAGGAATAAGAAAAATTACATTGGTTAAGGCCCTAAGAAGAAATCACAAGGTCGAAGAAGCCACTTGAGAATTTGAGAAGAAAATGAGGGAGTAATATCTGCAATTGTTTGAAACACATGTGTTTTGAAAATTTGAGGGCAAATTTTCTTAAGGGGGAAGGAATTGTAATATCCCAATTTTTGGCTAGTGACCAAATTGTAAACTTTGAAAGTTTTGGTGGTTAAAGTATAAGCTTTGAAAAAGTTTGGGGACTAAAGTGTAAATTTCCCCAATAAGTAATTTTATTCAGTATAAGAGTGAATCGGATCGAAATAGGTACCTTGATATCGGTTTTAAGAATTAAGATGCAGTAAAAGGTACTGAATTTGGATCGAATAAAATTGTTAAGCATGCTCAGGCCAGAGAAATACAAGGATGGGTGACCTTCGAGAAGGTCCATAAAAGTGTTTCTGATTGATATTTTGGACTTAGTAAAATAGAGAAAATTTGTATGGATTATCGATAAAGGAATTCTAAGAGGAATTTTATTCTATGAAGATTTTCGGTAAGTATCGGGAAAATAGACTGGGTTAAGAAAATTCAGTCTAAGTCCTTGGTGTAGCGATATCTTTTTTCTCTAAAAAACGAGTTTTCGATGTGTTTGTGGTTTTTTGGGTAATAAAATATTTATTCCGTAGGGGTTTTGAAAAACGCATTTTATTTAGAAATTGGAGTCGCCACTGGCCACTTAGGTAGGCTGGACACCATAAAAAAAACCAGAGATTTTGAAAACTTTGGGTTCGGGAGTCGGTTACGGATGGGGAAGGATTAGCACCCCCACACCGCCCAAAATTGGTACCTTAATAATTACCGCTTTATTAAAATTAAACTTTCCGGATTAAAGTGACGATTAAGTTAAGATTCGGTTATAGGTGCGAGTAGATTTTAAAGGCCCCGTTATCCGAGAATAAACGCCCAACCACCATCACTACGCCTGATACTGGCCCCGTTTATGCTCGGATAAAAGGGCGCTGCATTGACAATTTATATTCCATTATGCAACCTAGAGCTAATTAAATAAATAAATATATAAAACATTCACATGGAAATGGTATGTACAAAAAACATAAAAAAGAGGAATACTACAAAATTAATAAGAAGATAAGAAAACAAATGAACAAAAACGACACATCATAATAATAAAAAGACAAAATAAAGACATGAACAAAACAAAACATTCTTTAAAAACTAAATTAATTAATCCTAACATACTTAAACAGATACACGACATGATACTAAAACATAAAAATGAACATCATAATATTAAACAAAAATAATGAAATGCATGAGCATAGATATAAATAACACATACAAGGATCAAAACTTCATACAAAAAGAACATAAACGCATGGACATGGTAAAGACAAGAACAACATGCTTTTAAATCAAACTAATTAACTATACCATACTTGGACATAAAAACCAATGCAACATGTGCATGATATATATAGAGCAAGAAAGATACTAAATTAGCAAAGCAACAACTCAACATAAAATTATACTAAAGCTTTATCATATGACACAATTTTTATATCAAGGATTTCACTAATATTAACACAGTCATGGCAAGAAACGTACATGGGCTAAAAAACATGATACACACATAAATTACTCTTAAAAACTTAAGCTATTTAAATACAATAATAAAATAAAAAGGGATGCAAGCATGAACTATTGGATTTAATAAAAACAAAATAACATTAACATAACACATATTAATAAAGCTCTAAAAAACATACATAACACATGCCAAGCATATCACCTTAGACTAACATGTGATCTACAATGTAAAATAATCGTAAAACTCATGTAAACATACTACCAATTAAACTAAACATAACATATAAAACAAACATGCACATAACACGAACAAATAAAACATGATATCACCCATATTAATACACATATTGAAAACATAATATTTAAACGTAAATACACACACAAAAGAAAAGCAATACAAACATGATAAGAAAATAAAAACAAGGATAAAATATTTAATACATGAAAATGGACTGAAATGCAATGAAATGAAACATAACGGCAGAAATTAAAAATGATTTAAGGATGAAATTTCAAGCTACACAAAACCTGAAGGGACGGCTATGTAATTTTCCCCAGGGGCAAGCTCAAAGTGCAAGAAATAGAAACGCGGAAGGACTTTGAAGGTATTTATGCCATTTAAGATCTGATCCAATTTAATTTCGGGATTGAATTGAATGAAAGTGAAATGGAGATGCTGATTTAAAATAAAAAAGGGATGCAAAAGCATGCGGTAACAGAGAGCAGAGATTGAAAATGCAATTATCCCATGACCAAAAATAAAAGCGGGAAAGGGTAAGAGGACCTCTCATGTAATTAGACCATTTAAACACCAAAGGGTTATTATTTGTTTTATAACCGGTAGAAAAAGAGATTAAACCTAAAACTCAGCCTTCCTCTTTTTTTCTCTCAACAAACTCGACAACGCCGCTCACCCCTTCGTCTCTAGTGTCGTTCACCTGCAGTTCAGCATCCCGGCGAAGAGCGAATGACGACAGCAACTTAGGACAGCCGGTAAGGTTCGAATTTCCCTTTTGTTCTTGCCTGATTCGAAATGAAATTTGAAACAAGAACAAAGATTTTGGTTTTAAAACTGAAAAAACCGATTTGGTTGTGAGATTCAAACTAAGGAAGAAAATAGAATAGAAGAGAGTTTGAAACCTTCTTCTGAATTTTTGTTTGATTTTGATTCCCGAAATCCTTTTACAAATTTTTTGAACAGAGCCCTTTACAACTATTTTTTCCTTCTTCCCTCTTTTCGATCTGAAGAGCCCCCCTCCCCCAAATTTCTTTTTCGTTTTTTCAAAATCGACCCCCTTCCTCCTCTGGATCTTCTTTTTTTTTACCATCGATCCCCCCTTTTACAACATGCCAATGATAGTAAAAGTAGATCTAGTGTTTACTATTGACAAACAATTGATTGGATATGAAATCTCAGAACCCATGCTTGATCTGACTTGTTTATTTGTTTCTTGCATGTCCGGTTTGGTGAGGGCCGGTGAGATCGTACGGCGGCAGAAGGCGGAGCGATGATGCGGCCACGTGGCAGAGAAGATAAGAAGTTATCTCGGCCAGATCTGCTTTGGGCCGTTGGATCAGATTTGATCCAACGGTTAGGATCACTTGGGGCATGAACGATCACAATCATTTCTGAAGTGCGTGGTGGTTGCTAGAGATGATGACACGTGGCAGAGGAGATTGAACGGTCTCGCGCGTGCCCGGAGGTATGCTTCACGCGCGCTGGATGGCTCATCTCGGGTTGATTGTGGCTGTTGGATCTGGATTTGATCCAATGGCCCTCCCTCAGCCGTTGGATCTGGATTTGATCCAATGGCCCTCCCTTGTAAATTATATTATATATATTTTTTTGGGTTTTTGTAATATTATGTGGACTTGGACTGTTATTATAATATTTGGGTTTTATGTTTTCGATTTTATTTTACATTAGTCCAATAATAATAATAATAATAATAATAATAAGATATTACATACGTACGTACACGTGCACACTCATATAAGTGTAACATACGAATACACATGCAAACATTAATTAATGTAACATACTAACATACATGCATATAATCATACACGTAATGTACACATACAAACAATGTATACATAAAGCATAAACACATGTGACACAAATAAATGTTAACACATACATAATATGTATAATATGCATGCACTTACATGCATCACACCTATTTCTCACACACTTTAATCACATATAATATGCATACATACAATAATTATTAAACTAACACAATACTTATATACCAGATAAAAATGAGTGATTACAGTTGCCCCTCTTTGCTTGTTCTTGTGGAACGAGAACAAAGCAAAGACCGAAAGCACTCATTTTTATCCGACTTCCCTGCTCATGACTTCAGAATCACGTGTTCTTCTAGAGCTCTCCGTTTTTCCTCGGCCAAATCTTCAGGCTCGTAAGTTCTCCCTATATAAAACTTCTTCACCTTTGGTTCTTTTTTTTTTAGATTCTAGAGTTAGGGCTCTTCCTATATGGAACCTTTCACTCGGGCTTGAAAACGTAGGTTTCTCCTTTATATAACCTTTGTCTTCGCTTGTTCTTTCCTTTTTTTTTCTTTTTCTTCTTTTTCTCTCATTTTTCTTCTTCTTTATCTGTTCTTTTTCCTTTTTCTTTTTCTCTTTTTCTTCTTTTTATTTTCTTTTCTACCTTTTCTTTTTCCTTTTTCTTTTTTCTTTTTTTTGTTCTTTTTCCTTTTTTCTCTTTTATTTTACATATTTTATATATATAGTATGAGAAAGAAATATTTTACATATTTTATATATATATAATATGAGAAAGAAATATAATATGTCAACCTAGAATGATTTGAAAGAAAAAGAATTTGAATCGTAAATTGATATATTTTACAATAATTTTTAAATGGTTTATAATGATCTTTACAAGATATTGATGTTAAAAGCCCTTTGTATGATTATTGAGATTCTTGGTATAATTGGCATGCCAATGAGGTGGAGTATAGTGATACAGTGATGTTGTGTTCTACAACTATGACCTAGTGATACAGTGATGTTGTATAAGTCTATAACAGTTATAAAGTGATACAGTGATTTATTATGGCACAGCATATTAGTTGATGCCGCACATGTGCATGCTCAATAGTGACTCGCATTCCATGTATTCTCAATTACATTACATTGGGCTATGAATTGAATAAAAAGTAAGAAGTACAAGTGATCTAAAGGAAAGTGAAAAGTGAAAGCGATATGATTCAAATAAAAATAAGTGATTTACTGGATATTTGATTTGACATGACAATGCCTTATATTTGTATATGAGATGTTGATTTTTACAAGTTACATGACAGAGGAACGACTTCGATAAGTCATTCTATACGATTCTAAATTCTTATATGTTATATTCAGTATTTTATTTATTATGCAATTTTTATTAAAATTAAAGTGCTTTACTTTGATTTATAAGTTATGCCTCACTAAGTTCGTACTTAGCGTGTGTTTGTTTCACACGTAGATTAAAATAGAGTATTTGAAGAGGAGTCGAGCATGCTGATCAAGCTTCAATCTGCAAAACATCAGTAAGATATTCTAGCTTATGATAATCTCTAGTGGGCATGTAATTATTTAATTGCTAGTAGAGTATGATGCATTAAATTAGACTAAATGATAGATAAGTAATTAGTTTTGATGATGAATCGTATATGGATAAAGCAAAATAAGGCATTAGTGTTGTAACAGAATAAAGCTAAAGTAGAAAGGATAATTACTTTGCTAATAAGAATAATCGGTAATCGCGTAAAGATTTTAAAGTCAAGAAAGGGCCTAGATAGCGAACCTAGTTATCACCCTGAATTGAACAGTTATTTTTAATAATTGCCAAATATGTTTTAAAATAATTAATTCAGGATTGAAACTAGCTAACTGCACATAGGTTGCGTTTTCAAGAAAACCGATAAAGGGTTAGATTTACAAACTAAAATTTGCAAATACTTGTGAAAATAAATTTATAAGTCAAGATTTCTTTAAATGAATCCGTAACATCTTTAATGTATATTCGATTTACGAGTATACGTTAAGGGTGTTGCACAATAGTTCGTACCTTGTACTCCGTCAAGCTTGCTATACCGAGTCATGCATCAGATCATTTATTTTAAAAAGTAATGCAATGTTATTTCTAAATTTGGGTTGACTTTTCACAAGTCTTCCCCTTTTTAATATAATGCACATATAGAAATGCACTCACCTGGGCCATTTATTAGCATGCCTCACTAAATTCCACTCTATCCTTTCCTTCATAGTACCTCGAATATTCTTTTGATTCGGATTTGACTTCATTAACCACATGAATATAAATAACATTTGTTAGATTCACTTCTAACAATATTTCAATCAAGCTATCTAATCATTTAACATAAAAAAATTTCCATAATTTTCCTTCCTTCCTTCCTTATACTGTCCAAAAATTCATTTTGGTCCTTAATGACCATTTTGAACTTCCAATAATTCTTCCGAGCTTGTTATCAAACATTTAGATACAAAATGTAGCAAATTCTATTTTCTGGCAACTTGTCCTACCCTTAGAGTTTTACTTATAAGGATCAGAATACACATTGGATATTAATATCCTTTATACTGTAAGAACTAGATTCGATAACAATTAGAACGGTATAAGCCACATAAATTAATAAAATCTACAAAAATTATGAAAATTCTTCAAACTCCCGTCACAGAGCTATCTTGACAGAAACTGCTCTATAAATTTTCTAACCTTCATTCGATTCAAAATTCATATCTTTTAACTCGGAACTCGAAATCAGTTTTCGTTTGTTGGAAACGAAACTAGACGAACTGATCTTTACATTGATATAAAATTCATCATCTAAACATTTTTGTCGAATTTATGGTGAATTTTCGAAGTCACTGTCAAAATTCAATCTTCTACATAGCTTTCCATAATTAACTTCTTATTTATACTAACTTCTTCTTATTTTATACTTGTCAATTTAGCCCCATCACATGCTTCAAACCACCAATTCATCATCTTCTTCATCAAATAATTATTCAAAATAATTCCCTCTAATTTTCTTTCTTTGCCAAAATAGTCACTAAAATGCAAAGGTAAGGATTCAAACTTCTTAACTTTGCAATTTAGTCCTCAAATCAAAATTACTACCTTAATTCTATTATTTTAACTAAAAAAATCAGATTTAATCCCCATCCAAGAATTCATTTCCTATTTGGTCACTTGATTTTGACAAATTGTAAAAATAGTCACTAATTCGATTCAACATCGGTTTAGCATTCTAGCATCAATTTCACATCTCCAACATCATTAATTACACAAATACACTCCAATTTCATAAAATTCAGATTCGGTCCCTTAACTTTGAAGCTTCCCGAATTGGTCCCTATATATTTAACTTAGGGTTTTGCTTCCAAACATCAAATCAAGCTTACTAGATCATTAATCCAACATCACAAACCCTAAGTTAAACTTAAATCCATAAACCTTAATCTTCTCCATACAAACCAAAATATGTAGGGTTTAAATCCTAACTCAATAACATGATTTTAACATCATATAAGCTTGATTCCAACTTGAATTCAACCATGGAATCATAAAATTTCAAAAGCCCCAATTTTGTTCATAAACCCTAATTTCCTTCTCATGTAAAATTTTCATCAATCAAGCATGTATTCCATGAATTAATTACATCAAAAGATAGAGCTTGAAGAGTAGACCAACTTTGCTGTTCGAAAGATTACCTAAAAATTGAGTTTCGGGGCTTGAATTGAGCTTGGAAAATTTTCTCCCTTTTTTCCCTCAAATTTTCGAAATTTTGAAAGATGAAGAAGGCTTCATATTTTGGCCTTGTAATTTTTAAATTTCTCCAATTATGCCACTTGTATTATGTAAATAACTTTTAAATTCATTCAAATAGGGAAATTACAAAATTGCCCTTTTATCCAACAGTTGAAATTGATTTTATCATCAATCAAGGGCCAAGATTTAAATCTTCAATTTTCTTCTTCCAAAAATGTCCCTTGTAACTTCAAATATTTCAAAATTCCACCCCTGCAAAATGACTAATTTGCCCTCCAACTATTCTTTATTTACTAGTTTGCCATTCTTGTAAAAATTCAACTAAGTCTAGTTGGAATCCAACCAACTGAAATAAAATACTCATAAAATAGTATTTTATGAATTTTCCATAACTTTTGGAAATTTTATAACAATAATCATTACAAATATTATTGACTCATGATGAATCCTTTTTATCAGTAAAAAATACTAACATGGAACCTTCCTAGTAGGTCATCCATCCTTGTGCTACTCTAGTCTGAGCACACTTAACAATTTTTCATTCGATCCAACTACGATTTCCAAATTTCTTAACTTTATCGCTTTATAACCATTAATATAAGCTTCGTACGAAAAATCCGAGTAACACGAAAATGTCACTCTTGGGGTAAACTATTCATTTACAGTGTCAAAATACATAACTTTTGAAAATTACACTTTGGTCCCTAAACTTTTCCAAAGTTTACACTTTAACCCCTAAACTTTCAAAATTTACATTTTGGTCACTAATAAAATTTGGGACATTACAATTCCTCCCCCTTTAAGAAAATTCATCCTCAAATTTTCAACGTATATCTGTTCAAAACAATTCCCTCATTTTCTTTTTGGTCCTCCTAAGTGGCTTTTCTACTTTATGATTTCTCCAAAGGACCTTAACCAATGAAATTGTAACCCCCTTAGACACACTTACGTGTTACACCTAAATCTAGGAGGTCACATTTGGGTCACAAGAGCGACCCACATGAAAATAATAAATCCTCATAGATAAAATGTTTTTCTTCTAATATTATTAAAATCCCATAAAGATTAAAACCACTTAAGATGTCATTTTAGAAAAATCATTATACATGGAACAAAAAATATAAAAAAAAACATATTACGAACTCAGACTTAAAATAAGACACAACATACATGCCCACTAACTATACCAGTACCATACTCTGCGAATAACGTCGAATGAACTTCAAACACTAATGTCGATCATTGAACATAATCAAATTCTTTTAACCTGCGATGATAAAAGCAATGTGAGCTTCGGAAAGCTAAATAATACAGAACTACTAGGAAATGCTTTATACAACATGCATATATAAGAAAAGCGTAACACTGTCATGATGTTCCTGTAACAACAAACTCCATTTATGATTTAATACTCTAATGAAGCAGTATATCAGAAATTGACAAAGTTATTCTTTAATTGATTACACGAGTATCAGAGATAAGCCTATAGCCCGAAGATTCAGAAAAGATATAAATTACAGAAGTTGAATCGGGGAGTTTAGTGTGTTTAATTAAGCACAAATTAGAAGCATACTGAGAGTTTTAGACTTTGATAAACTATTTAGTAGGGTAGATTTTAGAAGGGGACATAAATTTTTATTTTAATCACCTAACTACCCTTCAATTGTACTTCAATTTAAAGTAACCCATAACGGTATTCAGAAAGACTTACCCTAGGCCCATTGGGCATATGAGCTTACCTAAGGATATGTCGGTTCAGAAAGAATCAATGTAACTGAAACATAGATGTCTGGATGTAGAATGTATTACTTTAGCCGAAGCATGGGGACCTTATACATAAGCCAAAAAGTATTACCCTAGCCGAAGCATAGGGACCTGATACAGGAGCCAGAAGGTATTACCCTAGCCGAAGCATAGGAACCTAATACAGGAGCCAGAAGGTATTACCCTAGCCGAAGCATAGGAACCTGCAGAGACCTAATAACATATCCCATGTACCCTAAATAAAATAGTTTAAGCAATAATAATAGTAATCAGTAGTAAGCAGTTGTTGCCGTAGATATAAGCAGACAATTATTTTCAGTGAAACGTAACCAGAGAGCATATTTTTCAAATTAGATATAGAGGTATATTTCAGACAGATAAAAGTCATGATTATGAAGAAATTTAGATATATCAGAATAGATTTTAGGAAGTCGGGTAGATTGGGATCAGTCAAGATTCTGAATATATCATGAGGGTTCTAGTAAATTTTGCTCGTGAGGCCATTTCGATTATCTTAGCACTCAGAGCAATTTCTTAGTTTACTCCTGATAGGGTAAGTCGGTGATTTATTGTGCTAAAGATTACTGACAGAATACCATGCTTCCAAGTTTATTCCATTAACCATGTCTCATCAATGCATTACCTTTCAAGCATTCGAATAGGTATACCTCACATGTGTTCATTATTTTGTTCTAGATGTGTGGTACACAAATTATCCTAAAATGAGCCTCGAATGATTGAATATGTATTTGTGCATTATTCTTTCATTATTGTAACATTATTAAGAATGACCGATTTCTATAAGCCCAACTTCAAACCCTTAGAGGCATTGTAGTCATTTGCGTTCTACCAAAAAATTTAGAATTTCCAAGCTTTCACATATCTCAAGTCATATGGGTATTTAATCATTTACGTGCTCACTGATAGTTCAAACATCCTGATCCTTATGTTCCTTACAAACAACTTATTCATTTCGAATTCTCGAGAGTATATCCTTCATTTCGGTTAATTTGGTAATTTCATTTCCTAAAGTTATTCGTCATTTCAATCATTCCGATCAATTCATTCTTTATAATTATTTAGATCATTTCAGGAATACAAATAAATTCCTATTAATTTATCTTTAGGTATTTATCCAGTGTTCAAGAAAATCCAAGTGGTTTGTTATCACACATATTTGCATCTTGATTCCGAAGTATTTCCCAATGACAGGGATTTCAGATGAGATAGTTATTTTATCAAATCAAGTGTAAATTCCATATCATTTCTTTTGTTAAAGGTATTCTAATCATTCTTATGTCTCAAGGCATTATCATCTTTTCTTGCGAAATATTTAAGATATCAAATCCTTTAACATTATACATTATAATCATGCATACATTAACAAAATATCAACATGTTTCATAAAGCATGGAACAGGTAGCACTGTATTACATGGATTTTGAGCTTTACCTTTCGAGCTCTTAATATTATATTCGATCACTTTCGAACGCGACGTCCCTCTAGATCCCATATTCTGGGATATGAAAATATCCAAATTTTCTTTGCTGGACGATCATCGAAATTATCACCAGAGTGTCGTCGGTAACCCTTAATGTACATTTTCAAATACCCAAAACGACAAGAGAGCGATCAAAAAAATTGCACCACTCCGACGAAGGCTCAGACGACGACCGAGCAACGAACGATGACCAGGGTTTTGATCGCCATGTCACCGGGAGTTTAATGGTGGCATCCACGTGATGAAAGAGTAATGGTGGCGGCCAAAAATAAACAAAAACTGAGGCAGCGTTCGTTACCTTCGAACCGTTGCCTACGAAAAATAACCACTTCGTTGTGCGAGTGACTGCCATGGTCGAGGTTGAGGTGCGAGCGTGATTCTGATGGTAGTGGAGGTGAACGCCACGACTGGGCGATGGCCGAGATCAGTGGCCAAACGGTGACTGAGAAAGTTAGAGGGCTGAGTAATTCCAGAGAGTTCTGGGAAAAATAGATTTGAATAATAATAATAAAAACTTAAACAGGGTATATGAAAAGGTCAGATCAAGCTTATTATTTTCAGCATAACCAAAGTGCATGACTTAAATGATATTGAGGGTAGCTTAACTCCAATAGCTGCCTTAGCTCAATTGGCTAAGACTTAAGTTTTCCACTACCAGGTCGCAGTTCAAATCTCCCGAGGAGCAACTATTTATTTATTTTTTATATAATAATTAACCAAACACTTAATTTCTAACAGAAATTTTCATGTTTCTTAGTTCTTTTACTCCATATGCTAAGAATTTCACTGGTCCCTCTTCATAAGTTAAATCCGACTATAATTCAACTTCTTCGAGGTGATGACATGCGAAGGATCCAATCGATACCTTTGAAACATAGATACATGAAATACATCATGAATCTTGCTTAATTCTGACGGTAAGGCTGATTGATAAGCCACTGGTTCAACTCTTTTCAAGATCTCATAAGATCCAATGAACTCGGGACTAAGTTTTTTTCCTTTTCTACCAAATCGTAACACATTCTTCCAAGGTGAAACCTTAAGGAACACTTTGTCCCCATCTTCGTATTCAACATCGTTTCTCTTCTTGTCTGCATAATCCTTTTGTCGATCTGCGGCAGCCTTGAGATTATGCTAAATAATTTTCACTTAATCCCCCATTTCTCGTATCAAATCAACCCCTCCAGCCTTTGGGTTAATTTGAATATTCATGTCTTGTAACTTGAATTCATTAAGAGAAATTCGACACTTTCTTCCATACAGTGCTTCAAATGATGCCATCTTGATGCTTGTCTAATAACTGTTGTTACTGGTAATCCTATTACAAATTCCATTGTCACTCATTCTCATTTCCACTGAGAAATAGAAATAGGCTAAATCAATCCAGGAGGTACTTGATATTCGGCTTTTACTTGTTGCATGCCAAGCACTTTGTCATAAATTCTAAATTTCCCTTATTCATTCCTAGCCACCAATACCAAGTTTTTAGATTTTAATACATTTTGCTTCTCCAAAGTACATAGTTAATGGACTATGATGAACTTCAGTCAAAATCTCTTTATTCAAAACACCATCATCAGGAATGTAAACTTTCCTTCGATAATATAAGCAACTATTTAACTTAATTTCATAGTCCTTTGTTTTTCTTGATTCAACTTACTTCCTCTTTTCAATACATTCTTCATCCGAAAATTGCAAATCTTTGATTTGATCCAACAAAGTTGGATTTAGCTAAAATTCTACTGCTAAAGAACCATCTTGTCTTAATGACAATTGCACATTCATTGTGTACAAAACAAAAAATATCTTCTGATAAAAAACATCAGCTGCTACTTTAATCTTCTCGAAGTGATCATCTATTTTATCCAATTAATTCCCAAGAAACTCTAGACTTCAGAGACATTTTTTGGTACCACCCATTCGAGAATGGCTTGTACTTTCTTGGGATCAACTTTTATTCCATCTGCCGATACTACATGTCCAAGGAAAGTTACTTTTGATAACCAAAATTCACAATTTAGAAAACTTTGGGTAAAGTTGTTTATCCCTCAGTGTTTGTAATACCATTCAAAGATGTTAATCATGTTCAGCTTCTGTCTTTGAGTATCCTAGAACATCGTATATGAAGACTATTATAGATTGGTCTAATCATGGTTGGAATACCCTATTCATCAGATCCATGAATGTAGCAGGGCATTCGTAAGTCCAAATAGCATTACTAGAAACTCGTAATGTCCATAACGAGTCTTGAATGTTGTCTTTGGTATATCCTCTTCCTTAACCTTGAGCTGATAATACCCTGATCAAAGATCTAATTTTTGAGAACACAACTGCTCCTTAAAGTACCAACCTTTTCTTTTTACATTTTACCTCTACATCATATGCAGATAACTTAATCCATTTCAAGAATAACTTTAAATTCACAGAATGTAAGTTCCATTAAATTCGTCGGGAACTTAATCCCTTGAATTAGTAATGGACATGTCTTACATATTCTAGTCACCCATGATTTATGTCCAAGTAGGTTACTAGGAATCACATTACTAAAAATATTTTTCATTAAGAATCTTTCTTTGTACTACTATCTTAGTACCAATATGTATAAGTTAGTCGAACCCGGATCAATTAAAATAAATATAGGCTCTCTCCATAGCCTTTGCTTTATTTACAGCATTCTGGTAAACCGATAAATTCATACCTAAAAACAACTCTTTAGGCCTCGGGTGAAACCCTTCGATAAAACATTCTCATAGGGCCTTTTCAGTCGGTAATCAAATCAGCTATATACTGACTTAATCTATTAAAATCCAGCTCGTACTCATAGACAGTACGAGTACCTTGTTTCAAACTTAAGAACTGCTACAACATCTCTCTCTGTTAACTGGTCGCCAATATACTTGGCTTTAAACACTTCTTAAAAGAATTTCCACATCACTTCCTCAACAAGTACTAACTTTGTGGCATTAAACCACCAAATACGAGCATGTTCCCTCAACAAAGTTTCTTCGAACTCCTTAGCATCTATGCAGCTTAACTCATCTAACATGACTTTGACATCTTTATGCCATAAGTTGGCGGCTATCGGACCACTTTCTCCATTAAATTCAGGAGCTCCTAACTTCTTAAGCTCCTTAACAGTTGTCATCCTTACTGGTGCAGGTGCCGGAGCTAGTATGGGTGTTAAGGGTTAAATGTTTTATAAACCATAGCCTCTAAGGCTCGTACTAAGGCTCCATATTCTTATGTTGGATCTCCCTACTGCGTAGGTGGCTTAGCTGGGGTAGGAGTTAGAGGTGAAATATTTTGTACCTCATTACTTCCACTTTGGACCTTCTCTTGGTCCCCATAATCAATCGTCTGATGTGATTCAGCAATATCCAACATTATCTATTACTACTATAACCTATTCATGTTAATGAGAAGCATAATCAAGTTACACATATAGTACATCAGTAACATGACATCCTAGGGGCATGTACTTAATAATAAATCATATCACAGTTGGTTTAACCTCCAGAATCGGCTAAACTTGTAGCTCTAATACCAATAAATACAACACCCTTAACGTATACTCGTAGGCCGAATATACATTAAAGATGTTATGAAATCGTTGGAAGAAATCTTAACTTGTAAAAAAAAATTATATCAAAATTTAGCTTGTAGTTTAACCCTTTCTCGGTTTTAAATTAAAAACTATGTCATCTAGATGCAGCTAGTTTTGACTCTGAATTGGTTTACAAAACTTATAATTGAGTTATTAAAATAAAAATTCAACTCAGGGTAATAACTATGTGTGCTACCTAGACTTTTTCTTAATTATAAAATTTCTACACGATTAGGGTTAAACTATATTTAATTGTACCAAAGTTCAATGCTACTATTACCAAACTATACTTCTAAAATTATTCATCATAAAAGCATATATATAAGTTGTAAAATTATACTTTAAACAGCTCAACTTAAAAAATATTTACATGCCCACTAGATATAAAAGTACGATAATGATGTACTTACTGTATCTTATTGTAGTAACTTGACTTTCCAAAAGAACAACTCCTCCTCGTTAATCTACTTCGGATAACCAACATGTGAAATAAAACACACGCTAAGTACGAACTTAGTGAGGCATTTAACACATTTATCATAACATGAAAAGATGCATTATATAAAAGTGCATTACAATTTCTGTAAGATGGCAAGCATTTCACAACATAATAGTATCATGTATCATGACTATCTTAAGAATCATGTCATCTATCAATTCTATCATATAATCACAATATCAATGGTTCATGATCATCAAGTAGTTATGCTTTCATTACGTAGTTATTTGCAGATCATATTCTGAAACATGGTCATACTTTCATCATGCAATTATTTGCATATCATATTCTGTAACATAGTCATACTTTCATCTTGAAATTATTTGCACAACATATTCTAACATATTCATGCTTTCACCATGCAATTATTTTCATACCATATCCTTTAACACAGCCCAAAGTATATTATATGAGACATCGTTTAACATAGCCCAAAGTATATTATATGAGACCAAGGTAGGCGAGTCATCTTGATAAGAAACAGTAGTGTCTACGACGCCGTAGTGTCTGCATCACCAAAGCGACTGAGATGAGTACGTACTCGAGGACGCTCTTTGCTCCTCATATAATCAAGGACGCTCTTTGCTCTTTATAATCGCACATTTCGTGCTAACAATACCAAAGTGTCTGAACAACGTCGTAGCGTCTAAGCCAACACCGAAGTGTCTAAACATCATTGTAGTGACTGAAACGCACTGTAGTGCTAGGACGCAACTGCTAGGACTCTATGGATATCCAACTATACCTTGAACTCTCATATATAAATACTTGGGCATTTCATCTTATTGTCAATCAATTATCATTATTCATGTAAGCATGCAACTTGTTATCATATTTCATCAATAAACATAATTCATCATCATTTATGCAAGAAATAGTTCGTACCTTGTACTCCGTCAAGCTTGCTATACCGAGTCATGCATCAGATCATTTATTTTAAAAAGTAATGCAATGTTATTTCTAAATTTGGGTTGACTTTTCACAAGTCTTCCCCTTTTTAATATAATACACATATAGAAATGCACTCACCTGGGCCATTTATTAGCATGCCTCACTAAATTTTACTCGATCATTTCCTTCATAGTACCTCGAATCTTCTTTTGATTCGGATTTGACTTCATTAACCACATGAATATAAACAAACATTTGTTAGATTCACTTCTAACAATATTTCAATCAAGATATCTAATCATTTAACATAAAAAAATTTCCATAATTTTCTTTCCTTCCTTATACTATCCAAAAATTCATTTTGGTTCGTAATGACCATTTTGAACTTCCAATAATTCTTCTGAGCTTGTTATCAAACATTTAGTTACAAAATGTATCAAATTCTATTTTCTGGCAACTTGTCTTACCCTCAGAGTTGTACTTCTAAAGATCAGAATACACATTGGATCTTAATATCCTTCATACTGTAAGAACTAGATTCGATAATGATTCTAACAGAATAAGCCACATAAATAAATAAAATCTACAAAAATTATGAAAATTCTTCAAACTCCCGTCACAGAGTTGTCCTGACAGAAACTGCTCTGTAAATTTTCTGACCTTCATTCGATTAAAAATTCATATCTTTTAACTCGGAACTCGAAATCAGTTTTCGTTTGCTGGAAACGAAACTAGACGAACAAAATTTACATCGATTAAAATTCATCATCTAAACATTTTTGTAGAATTTTTGGTGAATTTTCGAAGTCACCGCCAAAATTCAATCTTCTACATAGCTTTCTATAATTAACTTCTAATTTATACTAACTTCTTCTTATTTTTCTACTTGTCAATTTAGTCCTATCACTTTCTTCAAACCACCAATTCATCATCTTCTTCATCAAATAATTATTCAAAATAATTCCCTCTAATTTTCTTTCTTTGCCAAAATAGTCACTAAAATGCAAAGGTAAGGATTCAAACGTCTTAACTTTGCAATCTAGTCCTCAAATCAACATTACTACCTTAATTCTATTATTTTAACTAAACAAAATCAGATTTAATCCCCATCCAAGAATTCATTTCCTATTTGGTCACTTGATTTTGACAAATTATCAAAATAGTCACTAATTCGATTCAACATCGGTTTAGCATTCTAACATCAATTTCACATCTCCAACATCATTAATTACATAAATACACTCTAATTTCATAAAATTCAGATTCGGTCCCTTAACTTTGAAACTTGCCTAATTGGTCCCTATATATTTAACTTAGGGTTTTGCTTCTAAACAACAAATCAAGCTTACTAGATCATTAATCCAACGTCACAAACCCTAAGTTAAACTTAAATCCATAAACCTTAATCTTCTCCATACAAATCCAAATATGTAGGGTTTAAATCCTAAGTCAATAACATGATTTTAACATCATATAAGCTTGATTCCAACTTGAATTCAACCATGGAATCATAAAATTTCAAAAGCACCAATTTTGTTCATAAACCCTAATTTCCTTCTCATGTAAAATTCTCATCAATCAAGCATGTATTCCATGAATTAATTACATCAAAAGATAGAGCTTGAAGAGTAGAACAACTTTGCAGTTCGAAAGATTACCTGAAAATCAAATTTTCGGGCTTGAATCGAGCTTGGGAAATTTTCTCCCTTTTCCCCTCAAATTTTCAAAATTTTGAAAGATGAAGAAGGCTTCATCTTTTGGCCTTTTAATTTTTAAATTGCTCCAATTATGCCACTTGTATTATGTAAATAAATTTTAAATTCATTCAAATAGGCAAATTACAAAATTACCCTTTTATCCAACGGTTGAAATTGAATTTATCATCAATCAAGGGCCAAGATTTAAATCTTCAATTTTCTTCTTCCAAAAATGTCACTTGTAACTTCAAATATTTCAAAATTGCCACCCCTACCAAATGACTAATTTGCCCTCCAACTATTCTTTATTTACTAGTTTGCCATTCTTGTAAAAATTCAACTAAGTATAGTTGGAATCCAACCAACTACAATAAAATACTCATAAAATAGTATTTTATGAATTTTCCATAACTTTTGGAACTGTCTTTAAAAATTCCAATTCGATCTGATGTACTAATAATTACCAAGAATTTTATCGGATACAATCCCTCTTGGAAATTTTATAACAATAATCATTACAAATATTATTGAATCATGTTGAATCCTTTTTATCAGTTAAAAATACTAACATGGAACCTTCCTAGTAGGTCACCCATCCTTGTGCTATTCTGGTCTGAGCAAGCTTAACAATTTTTCATTCGATCCAACTACGATTTCCAGATTTCTAAACTTCATCGCTTTATAGCCATTAATATAAGCTTAGAACGAAAAATCCGAATAACAAAGAAATGTCACTCTTGGGGTAAACTATTCATTTACGGGGTCAAAATACATAACTTTTAAAAATTACACTTTGGTCCCTAAACTTTTCCAAAGTTTACATTTTAACCCCTAAACTTTCAAAATGTACATTTTGATCACTAATCAAGAATTGGGACATTACACATATATTGTGTTATGTTGTTGTTTTATAATATTGTCATGTATTATAATTATTAGTGTACCGTATAATACTGTGAATGTATTATATTAAATAATGTATATATGTATTTATGTTTTAATTTTATTTTTAGATTCGATTGTATATTATTGTAGTTTAATATTTTTGATCATGTATATAGTAACCCATTTTGTCTGGGCTTAGCCCAACTAAAATACAAAACCTAAATACCCAGACACACATTAATCCAACCAAACCCATTACAAAAACCCACAAACCAGACCTATTTTATTTTTGTTATATTATTATTATTATTACTATTACTACTATTATTGTGCTCGTAATATTTATAATCTAACATATATATCTATATGTATATATATTTTGTACATTGTTTTAA
Organism: Hibiscus mutabilis; assembly: GCA_019671005.1. NCBI lineage: Eukaryota > Viridiplantae > Streptophyta > Magnoliopsida > Malvales > Malvaceae > Hibiscus > Hibiscus mutabilis. The sequence continues at coordinate 31,605,731 of CM033728.1, forward strand.
TCGAGTTTTAAATTTAAACCTTTTATTAGGGATTCTACTGAAAAACGTACCTCGAACGTAAGGGGTGCCGCTTTCCGTTAATCTCTATCGCAAAATCCCATTTTTAATTATAAATTCATTCTTAAAACAGGTTCCCTTTATTAGGGAATCTAACAGAAATTATCCCTCGGGCGTATGGGTGCAAATTCCTTTCATACAAAGAAACATTCTTTTAAATATAATAAGGGGTCACAAATTTTAAATTAAATTCGAATTCTTAATTTCCATCACTAAGACACCAAATAATCGACCAGGTACCAATTTTGGGCGTTGCGGGGGTGCTCACCCTTCCCCACACGTAATTGACTCCCGAACCTATTTTTCTGGTTTCGCAAACCAAAACTCGTTGTTTTTAATAAAATGACAAAATCAGGTTTTATTAAAAAAACCGAGTTTTCAGGTGATCCAATCTCGCCTAAATTAAAAGATTGGTGGCGACTCCATTCAAAACCAATTTTTCGTAAAAACCAAGCACCACCGCGGGACGGGACCGTTGTTATAGCTTGGCGACTCTGTTAGGGACCCTTGTTTAAATTGATGTCGAGCCACCAGTCGATTACTTTTTGTCTTAACGAGTAGAAACTATAAATTCGATTTGATTTATTTTGTGATCCTTTCTTTTTATTTCTAAATTTTTTACAAAAATTTTTAAAATCTATTTTTCTGGTTTTGCATATCATGAGCTCTGCACCCGAGCTCCGCCCCTTTTAAGTGGGAGTGAGAAGCTATGCCATCGTGAGGTATCACATATGTGCAGGATCGTGGATCACTTCCGGGATAAATTTGTACCTTTGTCTCCCTGAGATCTTCATCTCCGCACAGACCTAGGGAAATGTATCCTCCCAAATCTGAAACACCCCTAAATTGATATAAGTGAAATACCGAGTTCAGAAGTGTAACTTTTAAGAAAAGACTATCAAACATAACCATAAGGAATCACTACTTCATCACAAGAAAGAAATAAGGATAGACATCATGGCATGTACTAACAAAATCAGACTCACATATGGAATTGTGTTATGTACTAACTCCTAGATTAATTACCAACATGCTATGTCAATCCATGTCAGAGAGCTAATTCATGTTTATATAGGATTTAAACACGCATTTAATCACCCACAACTTTCATGATAAAAATAATTCTACTCAATACATCATTTAGAATACTAACTCAATGTATTCGATTTGAAAGGTAAATGTAAACCTAAACATCAAACATCTTCTGGACCTTTAAACATATTTCATGCTAGACATATAATTACAACATTATGTGTATTTTAGAAATCATTATATCCCAATTTACATTATAGCAACTAAACAATTTAGCAAGGACATGTCTCTAGTTATACTTAGAATTCTACTACTAATTAATATCAACTAACTTAACATACGAGAAACCATGCCAAATCAGACTTCCATTGTCACATGTACAAGACATTATTCATGGTATTAGATATCTAAGACGTGCGTCTTACACTTAATTCATGCATAACAAACATTCATATAAAACTAAACTTCAACCATTTAATAACAAGTACTTATAGAGCCCATTTACAAAAATTTCCCAGATAGCATACTAATCACAAATATTTACATACCAACTGAATTTATATGCATCTAAATGTAATACAAAACATGTTGCCACCCATCTAGGAGTTTTTAACAAAAAGGTGTACAAAACATACATCCGGTTACTTGTGATCTTGTCAAACTTCCAAACTATCGAGCACTTCAAGCTAACCTGGAATTAGAATGAAAGGAATGCATAAGTTTTCACTTGGTGAAGTAGTTTAAAGCAACATAGATAACAAGAATCATTTAAGCTTTCCTTTTATTCATCCCGTAGATCAAATATAACAATATTTTGGACAAGAAGATAGGAGATACAATATAGGTATTCGAAACAAGTTATTGCCATTAGACATGGTAATCAAGACATTCCAATCAGATAATTACTTAAGGCACTTTTATCAACAATTCATTTTACATGATATATCATACTAACAATTTGTAAGCATAAGCAACTATAAACTTCTTAATTCCTTTTAACATGTTCTATAATCAAGAATAATGACATATACATATACATATATATCTTGTTATGCAAGCTACTTTAATACTTCTTTGATTTCTTTATATCTTTCATGAATTCATATTAACATAGCCTTGTGATTCAAGCTACAGCCTAGGTACACAAATCCTCAACCAACTGTCGCCAAGATAAACTGATAAAAAATGGTACTCATAGTACCGGTCAATCCCTCCTACTGTCCCCAAATGTCCAACATACATCCCTCCCACTGTCTCCTCATAAGGACCGTAGTCCAGGACCGTAGTCCACCCCAAACATCAGCTCTATGGACTCTATGGCATGCCAACTATACCTAAGACTGACTCGAATCAAGGCTTTCACATTTGTAATATCTTTTGCATAATAGAGTGAGCATAGCTCCTTATCAAGATATCATTTCAACAATCTCTTTACTCTTGAACATTTATTCACCACATGTGAATTTATTATAATGAATCATACCTCATTTCTGAAGGGTATCAAAACAAGGGTTTCCATTAATATGTATCATATCTAGATCATTTTATAAGCAATTTAACTATGCCACTTATAGATTATCATAGATATGAATTGCATATCTTCAACACATCATATCTCAACTTACCTCTCATCCAAGCTTATTCTTGCAAGTAATGTATGCACACTTAAAGTAAAGAATGAAATTATTAATGAGAAATGCTCGAGAAGGTTTTGAGCCTCTCCCAAGACTTTAAACTACACTTACTGTTTAATTCCAGCTAATTTTGCTCCCGAATTATAATTCATTTTTGCTTTTCAACAGCTTGGTCTCCTATGTGTCTCACTTGATCAATTCTTTCTTTGTCTAATTATAACAATAAGTTTAATTTATGCATTAGAACCAATCAAAATTTTCAAGCATTCTCAAGACAATCCAATTTCATATACATACATCAAAATAGGGCAGATTTTATACATGGTACATACTCAATTAAATCAATCCAATTACATGTACATACACACCAAAACAGGGCAGCTTTCATACGTATGTATATACTCGATCACAGCAGCTAAATTCATTCACTATGTGCCTCAAAATAATCCTTTAATCATATGAATTTACTTTTGAACTTAATTAACAGCCTCAAATTCATACATATTCATTTATATATACCAAGCATTCTTAAATTTCCTTATGAATTCCAAAACAGTTCATGGTTCGATTCTAATCAACAAAAACATCTGTAATAAGATCAACATTAGCTTCATAGCTACAAGGATTTATTCATAAAGTCCTTAAATTGCATTTAACATATTTTTCGAATGAACTCTCAATACATAGCAAACTTTCGATTTCTAGTAGCTTAAACCACACCATTCGAATTGCTCAAACATTATCATCCTAATAGTCAATTCAAACAATATTTATTTCTACTATCTTGCCAAACATCCAACTGAACCAAATTCTCATACATGCATCTTCAATTGCTCTCCAAATTTCATAACATATAAATCAAATAATCCATTTCACAACAAGATCACAAAAAGGAAGAGAACAAAGAGGTTACCTTCTTATCCATGCACCAACCGAACAATGCTAAATTTTAAACTATGCTAAGCAACAATGGTTTCTCTCATTCTCATTCTCACTCTCACTCGGCTATTTGAGAGAATAAGGGAGGAAGAAGATAGCTTAATTTTGCTTTCCTTCTCTCTATGACTAAATGTCGTGAACCGCTCCATCCTATTCCACCCTGCTTGCTTTCAGAATTATATGTGTCCAAGGCCACTAATTTAGAATTTCTTTGCATGCAATCCTATTACATTACTAATAATTCAGTTTGTTCTTTCTATAATTACATATATATTTTCTTTTTTCTTATAATTTGGTCCTAACATGTTTGTTTAACTCAAAAGGTGTCACAAAATCTATAATTGTCTTGAAGCCAATGTACTTAACTTATAGGCTAATAATCAGGGTATTATAAAATTGATGTCCTAGCGACAGTTCGGGTACTGTTACTTTAGAACCTAAACCACATGTAGTGAACCATATCAGCCTACCTTGTCTAGAGCCATACAAACCGCTACTCATTTAGAGAGTCACCTGATAGGTGCATGGTAGAAAGAGTTAGGAGGTTTCTTTAATTTCTTTCAATTATGCTCTTTAATTTAGTATCATTTATTTTCTCCCAATAAAGCATATACTAGGTATCATGCCAATATATTTTATGCGGGTAGAAAAGCATGTTCGGCTAGGATCCCCTTTTTGTTTAAAATGTGCGGGTAGAAAGCATGATGGGGTAGGATTGCTTTTATTCGAATGAAGCATGTTAACGTAAAGGTTCTATACCTTTTAATTTTTGCGATACATCATCATTATTGATTATTCTATTCTTACTAACCTATTTTTATTTTTGCATCGCATTAGCATCTCATTTTGCATGCATTTGCATCACATCATATTGCATAATCATTTCTTGTTTGAGCTTCTGATTTTGAGAGAACTACAATTGCAGTGATTTTAGGGCATCCGGTCCGGCCAAGTTAGCATTGGTTTTTCATTCGAAGCAAGGCTAAAAATGGATGGCTGTTTGGAAAAGGTTTAAAAAATGTACGAAGATATAAAGAGTGACATGGTGCAAAACCTGGAAAAGCACAACAAGCAACCTGCGACCTCATCTTACAGTCACAGGCGGATCTACTAGCCAAGATAGTTGTGATGTTGGCAGATAAGGATCGTGAAAAGCGGAAAATGATTGGTCATAGACCCTGATGCTCTACAAAAATCGGAGAATCCTAGTGACAAGACACATCTGCAAGCGTCGACTTCAGTTGGAAAGAAACAAGGTCTTTAGGTTGGATCTTCATTGCATAGAGGAACTAAAGAGCGCTCTGTCCCAGATCTAAACAAAGTATGTAAGCCGAAGGTCGAACTACCTAAGCATCTTGAAGATTAGTTTTAGCGAATCGAGGAAAATTTTAAAGTTGCAGAGGGGGCAAATGCAGTCCATGAAATGGACGCAAGTAACTGAGTTTGGTCCCTGATCTGGTGTTACCTCTAAAGTTCAAAATGCTAAAGTTTGAAAAGTTCGATAGAATAAGCTCTCCATCTACTCACCTCACCATGTTCTGCCGAAAGATGACGGGATATGTTGATAATGACAAGCTTTTAATTCACTTTTTTCAAGACAGTTTAAAAGGGCCTGCTTCCATTTGGTACAATCAGCTTAGCCGATACGATATACAATCATGGAAGGATCTGGCTAAAGCCTTCATAGAGCAGTATAAACATATAACAGACATTGACCCAGACCGTTTAACATTGCAAAACATGAAGAAGAGGCCCAACGAGAGCTTTAGGCAGTAGGTGCAAAGGTGGAGGGATGTTGTAGCGCAAGTACAACCGTCTCTACTTGAAAGAGAGATAACGCCTACTTTTGTTAGAACCCTAAAAGATCCATTCCTGAAGTATATGCTGGGAAATGCAACCAAGAACTTCAAAGACCTTGTGATACCATGTGAGCTTGTTGAAGAAGCCACCAGACAAGGGAAAAACATATATCCTAACAGTGCATTATTAGAGAAGAAAGAGGATCAAAAGTTCATATGGTGGGATCTTAGCCATCTAGCCAGCCTTGGTCCCTATGCCAATCAAACTATTTATCCTCACATCGGCCCACTTCTTAGAAAGTTGTTTACCCAATCCCAGTAAATTATACAAAGCTGCTTTTGATGCTTGTTGAGAAGAACTTGCTAGCCCCAGTTCGGTCTAAACCAAAGCAGCCTCCTTATCAAAAAGGATATGATGTTGATGCTTTGTGTGATTATCATCTAGGAAGCACGAGCCACACTACCGAGAATTGTGGAGCCCTAAAAAATAAGGTGCAAAATCTGATTGAAAATGGTACCTTAAAATTCAATAGTGGAGTCCCTGATATGAACTGACGAGGGGATAATGTTAGATCTACCCAGAATTTAGACAACCTTTTAGGACACCATTATTTTTTGCATTTCACCAGCATGAAGTATTGCTTCACGACTGGTTCCCAATTTGAAGAAAAATTATAATCGGGAGAAAATCTAGCACCCTAGATATCAATGCAATATCCAAAGTTGCGAATAAATCCTATAAAATCAAAGGTTAAGCCACAAGAACCATTTTTGAATCAGTACCTTTGCATCCAGCATATGCACCTTGCATTTACATGCATATATTTTAAAATTTTGAAACTAACCCCCCGGGGATGCCCCATGTCAGCAAATACCGAATAAAACAAAGTTGGCCGATCTAGCACCATCCTAAACATATGCGAGAGCCCGATTTAGGGCATTTTCCAGAATAACCTCTGCATTTATACATACATTGTGCCTTCACAAGACCCTAATCTGAGGGCATTCCCCGACGTGTTCAGGAAGTGAGCCTACGATGTCGAGTCATTTTCCTACACCCTAGATGAATACATTAATTATCGTCCTTACCACTTCACCTAATTTAAAAGTAATGTGTAAAACCTATGTTTGATTTTGATATAACAAATTGTTTAAGGGCTAAATTATAAAGGAAAATAAATTTTTAAGTATTCAAAAGTCTCACAAAATGACAAGAAAAAGTTTTCCAAAGTTATAAACTTAAACCAAAAAATTTCCTAAGTGTTTTCACGCCAAAAATACACAAATTCGCCCAGACGTATCGATACACCCTTTGGTGTTTCGATACAGTTTTTAGCTACTGGAATTTATTTTTGCAAAGCGTACCGGTACGGCTTAAGCCATTTCGATACGATCTTCATCTGGGTAAACATTTTAAGTGCAGTGTTTCGATACGGATCACACCCATTTCGATACGGTTTGAAATCTGGGTTTAAGTGATTTACACTCGTACCGATACAGCACACTATATTTCGATACGGTTTGAAATATGTTTTTAAGGAATTTCAAAATGTACTGATACGATTAACCCCGTATCGATACGGTTTGTCAAGATCTTCAAAGATCCTTACATTAAATTTTTCAACCGCTGCATGTCAGTTATTGGAATCCTCAAACATTAAATTTCAGTTAACTCGTACCGATACGCCCCTATGCGTATCGACACACTTTTTCATCCAGGATTCCAGTGAGCAAAATCCGTACCAATACGGCCTTGTCGTTTCGATACGCTCTCATTTTAACACTATGATCGTTTCGATACGGCCTCCCGCGTATCGATATGACTTGTACAACAACTATATTTTTGTTGTAACAGGTATCGATACGGGCCTTCATGTATCGATACGGGCCTTCACCAAACAGCATTTATTGCAGGAAAGATGGTCCCCAACGGCTCTATTGATGACTTCAACCACCAAAATGGCTAGAATTCAATGAGGGGGTATAAATACAAGTCTCCAATGCCACAGCAACAACTAATGAACCTAGATTGAACAATATTCAAGCTCTCAAGCAAAAATCCAACCCTTGTGTTCTTAGAGTCAAATCTTTGTACCCAACTTGTGTTTTTCATTGTAATCTTTTATTTCAAGTTTGGGGTTGAGTGTTCTTGTAATTTTGGGCAAATATATACCTTGTGAGGTCATTTTCTTTTTGCCATTTTCTTTCTTGTAAAAGAGTGATCTTGGATCAAGCTTTGGGTAGAAAGCTTTGATCGGTTGTAACGGTTGCCTCCTTAGCCTAGAAAAGGGGAAGAATTTCTTAGTGAAATTGGTTGAAAATCCTTAGTAGGAAGCTAAGGTAGTGGACGTAGAGCTTGTTAGAAGATTGAACCACTATAAATCATTGTGTCTCATTGTCTATCTTTTAGATTTGCTTCCATACTTTTTAAAATAGCCAATTCACCCCCTCTTGGCCAACATCGCCATTGATTGATCATCTCAACAATTGGTATCAGAGCCACACTCAACCGAAGGTTTAACAACCGTTGAGGCGATCCTAGAAGGTGATTCAATCAACTGACATATCAGCCATGGCTTCTACTTCCGACAACATGTACGAGTCCCAATCCATCACTAGACCTCCCTTCTTTAATGGAGACAACTATCTATGTTAGAAGAACCGAATGAGGTTATTTATCAAATCCAATAATTATCTCCTATGGGATGTGATCGAAGACGGACCATCAATTCTAATGAAGCAAGAAGGAGAGAGACAAGTTCCCAAGGCCAAGCATGAAATGACGGATGAAGAAAGAAATAAGTTACAAATAAATGATAAGGCATTGCACATGCTCTTTTGTGCACTTAGACCCGACGAATACGCGAAGATGTCCTTATGTACAAGTGCAAATGAGGTATGGGACAAGCTAGAGACCACCTATGAAGGTACCAATGGTGTTAAGGAGACCAAGATTGGACTCCTCAATCTAAGCTACGAAAATTTCAAGATGGAGCCCGATGAGAGCGTCACCAAGATGTTCGATCTCTTCTCCGTCATTGTAAATGGTCTCAAGGGGTTTGGAAAAGTCATTCCTGAAGACAAGCTTGTTCAGAAGCTCTTATATTCTCTTCCCTAGTCATGGGATGGGAAGAGGACGGCCATCATCGAGGCAAAGGACTTGAAGACCTTGAAGATCGATGCTCTTGTGGGTTCTCTCCTAACTCATGAGATAATGAAGATAGGAAGAGAGGGAGAAAAGAATGAGGAAATGAAGGTCGAGAAAAAAGAAATAGAGAAGAAGAATATGGGAATCGCTCTCAAAGCTTCACAAGAAGAGAGTGATTCGACTGAAGATGAAGACGAAGAATTGGCTATGATAGCCAAATGATTCACTCGTCTCATGAGATCCAACCGAAGAAGAAAATTCAACCGTAGAAGGGATCTCAAGAACAAGAACAAAGAAGAATAGAAGGATCTGATTGTGTGTTACGAATGCAAGAAGTCAGGGCACATCAAAGTCGATTGCCCCCAACTCAAGAAGAAGGGCTTCGAGAAGAAAAAGAAGTACAAGGCCCATGTAGCCACTTGGAGCGATGAAGAGTCTTCAAGTGATGAGGAGCACGAAGTTGCCAACCTTTGTCTCTTGGCCTTTGAGGAGGATCCAAAGGTAACCTCTAGCTCATTAATCTTACATATGATGAATTATTTGATGATTATAATGAGTTACAAGAGGCTTATGACGAATTGGTTGAGAAGTATAAGGAATCCGTTTTGAAAAATAAGAAAACTATCATTGATTTGAAAAACCAAAATGATTCCTTATCTAAAACCAATTCGGAATTCGAAAAGAAGGTTAGTGATTTAAAATATAATCAAAATTATTTTGAACAAGAAAATGTTGATTTAAATAACCTTCTTTCCGAATTGAAAGATCATTACCTCAAGGAGGTAAATGATCTCAAAGCTTCCTTAAACAGTGGTTGGAAATCAAATTTTGAAAAAGGACAATCTTCAAAACCCAACTATGTTAAAAGGAACTTTGGGAACCACAAACAAAGAGGCTTCCAAAGGACCTCTAAAGGTAAGAAAATTAGAAGTGTTTGGGTTCCTAAGGAACTTGTCACTTCTAACAATCTTAAGGCTATTGCATCTTGGATTCCTAAGGGAACCAAGTATTTGGGAGCTAATACTCATGGACCCAAAATGATTTGGGTACCAAAAATCAAGAATTAATCTTTGTTTGTAGGGGGAGCATTGCTACAAGGCCAAAGCTTCAAGTGCAAATTCGTGGTTCCTTGATAGTGGATGCTCAAGACATATGACCAGTGACAAGAGTAGATTCGTGGAACTTGAACTAAAAAGAGGAGGATTGGTGACATTTGGCGACAACTCCAAAGGTCAAGTTGAAGAAATAGGTTCCATCGGTAATCACTCCTCCGTACTTATTGAAAACGTTCTATATATCAATGGTCTTAAACATAACCTTTTAAGTATTAGTCAATTTTGTGACAAAGGTTTCAATGTTGTTTTTGATTCTAATGGTTGCAAAATTTTAAACATTGAAACAAATAAAATTGCTCTTGTGGGTCATCGCATAGGAAATATATACATGGTGCATCTAGATGACATACACATTTCTCATGCATGTTTTGTTGCAAATGATGAGCATGATTCATGGTTATGGCATAGAAAATTAGGACATGCAAGCATGAGTGTTTTGGAAAAATTGGTTTCAAAGGATCTAGTTAGAGGTTTGCCTAAAATAAAGTTTTCAAATGATAAAATTTGTGATGCTTGTGCAAAAGGCGAACATAAAAGAGCTTCTTTTAAACCTATTAATGATGTTTCAACTAGTAGAGTTTTACAATTGATCCATATGGATCTCTTTGGTCCTATTAGAACTGCTAGCTTGGGTGGAGAATCATATGCATATGTTTTAGTTGATGATTACTCTAGATACACTTGGGTTTTATTCTTAAGTACCAAAGATGATGCTTTAGAAAAATTCATCACATTTTCAAAAATTACTCAAAATGACCTTGGTCAAACTATTTCTCACATTCGAAGTGACCATGGAACCGAATTTCAAAATTTAGGTTTTGAGGATTTCTGTAACTCAAATGGTATTAGCCACAATTTTTCAGCTCCTAAAACACCTCAACAAAATGGGGTTGTTGAAAGGAAAAATCAAACTTTAGAGGAAATGGCTATAACCATGCTTTGTGAAAACAATTTGCCAAAATACTTTTGGGCGGAAGCCACTAATACGGTTTGCTATATTATAAATAAAGTAATGATTAGGCCTATTTTGAAGAAAACTCCTTATGAGATTTTAAAATCCAAAAAGCCTAACATTAGCTATTTTCATCCATTTGGTTGCAAATGTTTTGTTTTAAACAATGGAAAATATAATATTGGCAAATTTGATGCTAAAAGTGATGAAGCTATTTTTCTAGGATATTCTTTAAACTCTAAAGCTTATCATGTATTTAATAAAAGAACCTTAGTTGTTGAATAGTCTATTCATGTGGTTTTCGATGATAACCTCATTTCGAGGAAGGATTCTTGTGATGATGATGATGTAGGGATTTCTGAAGCCAATGATGGTGGACAAACATCAAAGGTGGATGAAGTTCCAACCAAAGAAGAAGAAGCACAAGATCCACCTCTAGAAGCCTTGAGAGATATGAATCTAGAGGAAAAGGAAGTGAGCTACCCAAGAGAGTACAACTATGTCAAAGGTGGTGAGATTTTGGGTGATCCATCCAAAGGGGTAACCATTAGACTTTCTCTTAAAAATGCATGTAATGTTGTATTTATCTCATGCATAGAGCCTAAGAATGTTAAAGAAGCATTAAGTGATGATTATTGGATAATGGCCATGCAAGAGGAATTAAATCAATTTGAGAGATGTCAAGTTTGGACATTAGTTGATAGGCCTAGTAATAAATCTACTATAGGAACTAAATGGGTTTATAGAAACAAACTAGATGAGAGTGGTAACATAGTGAGAAACAAGCCTAGACTTGTTGCTCAAGGTTACACTCAAGAAGAGGGAATAAATTTTGATGAAACCTATGCACCCGTAGCAAGAATGGAAGCCATTAGGACACTACTATCACGAATTTAAGCTTTTTCAAATGGACGTAAAAAGTGCATTTTTAAATGGTTTTATTAATGAAGAAGTGTATGTAGAACAACCACCCAGTTTTGAAGATCCAAATTACCCAAATCATGTGTTTAAACTTTCAAAAGCTTTATATGGTTTGAAACAAGCTCCTAGAGCTTGGTATGAGAGATTATCAAATTTCTTAATTGAAAAAGGTTTTAACAAAGGAAAGGTGGACACGACACTCTTCATTAAAAAATTGGTAAAGACATATTAGTAGTTCAAATATATGTTGATGATATAATTTTTGGTTCTACTAATGAAATATTTTGCCAAGATTTTGCTAAGTTGATGCAAGGTGAATTTGAGATGAGCATAATGGGGGAGCTTTCATTTTTCTTGGGGCTCCAAATTAAACAAAGGAAGGACGGCATCTTCATCAATCAAGCCAAGTACATCAAGGACATTCTCAAGAAGTTTGGCTTGGAGAGTGTGAAACCTCAAGCCACACCAATGAGCTATTCCATAAAGCTTGACAAAGATGAAGGAGGTAAGTGTGTAGATTTAAAGCTTTACCACTATATGATTGGATCATTGCTTTATCTTACTGCAAGTAGACCCGACATCATGTTTAGTGTTTGATTGTGTGCTAGATTTCAAGCTAGTCCTAGAGAATCACACCTTATAGCTGTTAAGAGAATCTTTAGGTACCTTAGAGATACACCTTGTTTAGGTCTTTGGTATCCTAGAGAGTCTTCCTTTAACCTACATGCCTTCTCGAATGCGGATTATGGGGGTTGTAAGATAGATAGGAAAAGTACCCCTGTAGGTAGCATGCTTATATCTTGGTTCTCTAAGAAACAAAATAGCGTAGCATTATCTACTACCGAAGCTGAATATATATCCGTAGGAAGTTGTTGTGCTCAAGTCCTTTAGATGAAGCAACAACTCTTAGATTATGGAATTGATGTAGGTACCATCCCCATTAGGTGTGACAACACTAGCTCCATTTGTCTCTATAAGAATCTCATTCAACATTCTATAACCAAACACATAGAAATAAGGCATCATTTCATTAGAGATCATGTCTTGAAAAATGATGTAGTTCTAGAATATGTAGACACCTTGAACCAATTAGCGGATATTTTTACCAAACCATAGATAAAGAGCGTTTTTGGTCTTTTAGGAGAGAGTTAGGCTTAACCAACCTCCCTTGACCCTTAGAGCCTCTCTTTGTCTTAAAAATATGCTTAAATTTGTTTGATTAATTGTCTTTGCGATTTTGCTCCTATATACATATATGCTTATTTCTAGGGGGAGTATGAACCTATTTATGTTCATACATAATGCTCTCATATCATTCACATGCATTTTAATTCGATTAGAATCGAATTTCTGAGCAACCTGCAGCCAAAATTGACATTTATGGCACAGGCGTATTGATACGGGCCGTCTACATTCATTTCGATACATATGTACCTGTACCGGTATGCATAGCATATCGAAATGGCCTCATAAGCATTTCGGTACTGGGTTTGATACGTTATGTCAGTGTACCGATACGTGTTCACGGCTGGGCAGTTTTTAAGGGCTTTAAATGAGGTTTTTCACTTTTATTCAAACACCAACTTTATTTCCAAACCCTAGATACGAGTTTCTCTATAAAAACCTCTCAATCCCTCATATTTTCCCACACATCTCCTAAAAATTATTAAGGGCTTTTCATTTTACATCAAACCCAAGCTACACTCATAAGTTTGTGCATCTAAATCACTTCATTCATCCTTAATCTCAACTTCAAGGTATAAACTCTAACCTTTTTCTTTTTAATTTTCGTATATATATATAGATATATATATACATCCTTTTTGTACTACAATCATAGATTTAGAACCTATATAGTATTGTTTTCAAAATTTTTGTAAAAACTTTTTCAAATCTAAATTTTTTTTATTCGAATATAAAATTATATCGTATAATTTTTAACATTGTTTTTCAAGTTTTTCTTTACCAAAAATTCTTTTTAAACTTGTATATATTTTTAAAATATATTGTATAGTTTTTTAACAATACCTTGATTATTGAAATTAATTTTTGGATCGAATGTGTTGATTTATGCATACATCGTTTTTGGTTTGATTTTGTTTCAGACTATGGGCCCTAAGAAACGAGCACGAAAGGGCATTGCCTCTGGTTCACGTTCTCTGCATCCTCTTCCCTATCATGTTGGTAATAAACCCAATCTTACCCACATTTATCAAAACTGTTTTAATGAACCTTAATATCCAGATGCCATGGAATATTTTAAAGAATTCCGAAGCTACAAAATTCGTCCCGAACGTGTTACTTCAATCTCGTTTTTATCATTCGAAAGGTTTAAATTCAAATATCTTTCGTTAATGCACGAATGGAAATTCATGGCCTTTTTGAGTATACCCGAGATTTTATACTGAAATCTTGTTTTAATCTTCTATTCCAATGCCCGGTGTATTTTTAATGAGAAGAAAACTTTGGTTGTTGCCATCGAATCCTATTTAATGGGTAAGAACTTTCAAATCGATTCAAGTGTTTTAGCAAACTTTTTGGGTCTTGAGGATACGAGAATAGATGATGAGAGTGCGTTAAGACATGTCCTTAGTGGTTTCGTGACCGTTCTTAATGTCCATGACCGTATCTTTCATCTCATGATCACTTGGTGGTTCCGTCCATCCGGTGGGAAATACTCTATCATCCACCAAGTTGATGATTTTTGGATTCGATGCTTTCGAGAGAAGAGGCGACCCAACCTTGCTCAGATTATGTTTGCTGAGATCGTCTTCCTCGTTCAACATCGCCATACCTCCTTGGTTACATCCTTCACATACGGTACGGCCTTGAGCTTTATCTTCCATAAGATGGGTATTGATTGTTCATATGATCTTCCGGAACCTCTCACGGGTCCAATCGATGAGCGTTCTCTTCGTCGTGCCAAGTTCACCTATTTCAATGGTGAATGGTATCAGAACACCAATCTTCTGAGAGGTGTTCAGCCCGAAGCAGTGGAGGCTCCTCAATAGGCTCAAGTTCCACAAGTTCCGGTGGCCCAACCAAATCATGATGCTCTCATGGCTTTCCTTAATGAGAAATTCACAAATTTGAACACCAACATTGCTTCTTTGCAATCAACCATGGATTCTGGGTTTGCCGCATTTGACACACGCTTCATCTCCTTGGAAGAAAGAGTGGTGGCTATTGAAAATTGACAAAAATCTATAGACCTATCTCTTAACGCCTTTCATGGTGAATGACGTCAATCCCATGGACCTCCAGCCACAAATGTTGATGAGGATGAGGATGAAGAAGATGAAGACGATGGAGACAATGACATGGACTCTTAGACATCTTGCATCTCATGGCATATCATATTAGGATTTAGGTTATGCACCTTTATTTGATTTATGAACTCTTATGCTTTGCTTTTATTTGGCTTATGTTTTTAGGATTTGAGTTAGATTGAACTATGTTGATTCAACTTTTATTTGATCTTTAATGTTTATGTTGCTTATTTAATTTCTTGGAGTTGTTATTGTTCACTTGTCTTATCCCTATTACAATGATTTTGATCTAACAAAAATGGGGAGAAGTTTTAAAAGGCCAAATTTTTATTATAGCCTTAAATTAAAGGGGAGTTTTCTAATACTTAAAAAAATTTCACTTTGGTTTTGTTATATCAAAAAGGGGGAGATTGTAAAACCTATGTTTGATTTTGATATAACAAATTGTTTAAGGACTAAATTGTAAAGGAAAATAAATTTTTAAGTATTCAAAAGTCTCACAAAATGACAAGAAAAAGTTTTCCAAAGTTATAAACTTAAACCCAAAATTTTCCTAAGTGTTTTCAAGCCAAAAATACACAAATACGCCCAGGCGTATCGGTACACCCCTTGGTGTTTCGATACGGTTTTTAGCTACTGGAATTTGTTTTTGCAAAGCGTACAGATACGACTTAGGCCATTTCGATACGGTGTTCATCTGGGTAAACATTTTAAGTGCACTATTTTGATACGGTTCACACCCATTTCGATACGGTTTGAAATCTGGGTTTAAGTGATTTACACTCATACCGATACGGTACACTATATTTCGATACGGTTTGAAATCTATTTTTAAGGAATTTTAGAATGTATCAATACGGTTAACCCCGTATCGATACAGTTTGTCAAGATCTTCAAAGATCCTTGCATTAAATTTTTTGACTGTTGCATGTCAGTTATTGGAATCCTCAAACTTTAAATTTTAGTTAACCCGTACCGATACGCCCCTATGCGTATCAATACACTTTTTCATCTAGGATTCTAGTGAGCAAAATCCGTACCGATACGGCCTTGTCTTTTCGATACGCTCTCATTTTAACACTATGATCATTTTGATACGGCCTCCCGTGTATCGATACGACTTGTACAATGGCTATATTTTTGTTGTAACAGGTATCGATACGGGCCTTCGTGTACCGATACGGGCTTTCACCAAATAGTATTTATTGCGGGAAAGATGGTCCCCAACGGTTCTATTGATGACTTCAACCACCCAAACGGCTAGAATTCAATGAGGGGGTATAAATACAAGTCTTCAATGCCACAGCAACAACTAATGAACCTAGATTGAACAAAATTCAAGCTCTCAAGCAAAAATCCAACCCTTGTGTTCTTAGAGTCAAATCTTTGTACTCAACTTGTATTCTTCATTGTAATATTTTATTTCAAGTTTGGGGTTGAGTATTCTTGTAATTTTGGGAAAATATATACCTTGTGGGGTCATTTTCTTTTTGCCATTTTCTTTCTTGTAAAAGAGTGATCTTGGATCAAGCTTTGGGTAGAAAGCTTTGATCGGTTGTAACGGTTGCCTCCTTAGCCTAGAAAAGGGGAAGAATTTCTTAGTGAAATTGGTTGAAAATCCTTAGTAGGAAGCTAAGGTAGTGGACGTAGAGCTTGTTAGAAGCTTGAACCATTATAAATCATTGTGTCCCATTGTCAATCTTTTAGATTTGCTTCCATACTTTTTAAAATAGCCAATTCACCCCCCTCTTGGCCAACATCGACATTGATTGATCATCTCAACATAATGGGTTGCCATGAACCAACAGCAAATTTATTGACCCGAGTGGGAGGAGCAACATAATGCGTTATTGAAAACAATGAAAGCCCATCAAGAAAAGGCGTAAACATACTTCAAGCTCTGAAAGTAGTCTTAGAAGAAATATCAGGGCATTCACCCAAGGAAGTAATCCAAAAGATGATCGAACCCAAGAAAGGTTGGGGCATCCTTACATATAAGGCATTGGGCACTACTTAATCAGAAGTAAAGATCTGACCAGTAGAGAGTCAGGGGTATCCCTTTGAGGGCCGAGGAAAATAATATCACATTGATCATGTCATATTAAGTACATGCAGCATACGTACATCTAAAGTTTATCATCCATTTAGACTAAACACATACATTTAGGCATAAAGATGCATTCATACTAAATATATTTATTTTTTATCGTACATATAAACAGGTCCAGGAAAGGAGACTAAGAGACCTCAACTATGGGGGCAACAACATGTTGACCAACCTTTAGCCCTGAAAGAGGCCGAATATGCAAGAAGCTCAAATGTCCAGATGACAAACGGTAAAAATTTTTGAGCATATTACTAACTAAAGTTTCCTTTTGTTTTCAGGTCATGACTTCCCCGCCATGAAGTAACAGAATCAACTTTTTCCCGATCTCACCTCCGTCGGTGGTGATGGGCCAGTTTAATCCAAATTCTGCATCTTCGACGTTGGTGTCGCAAGTCAATTTCCCTTAAGAAGAAGATAGAAGATGACATCAATGTCATTCAGCTCAAAAGTTCAAATTCAAAAAAGAATGAGAACAACGAAATTTGGGGGGGCAAACGTTTGCCGGAGAGAACTTTGAACAATAGTTGAATCCGAAGAGAAGCTAAGACAGAAGGAGAAGACTTCTACAATTACTTCACCATGAAAACATATGCATCATTGCATCATCAAGCATGTTCAAACATTATGGCATCCAGTTTGTCATAAGGCATACATAACTTGAAGGTTCCAACAAGAATTCCATGCATCTCGCAACATCACAAAAATATGTGTGTGCATGTCATTTTTCATAAATACATTATCGGAAACTAACCTTCAAGTGAATTCCTTAATTCCATCCTTTCTTAAGGATACTTTTTCTCAAACAGGAATTTCTTAATTCCATCATTCCTTAAAGACGTTTTTCTCAAAACAAGAATTTCTTAATTTCATCCTTCCTTAAGGACGTCTTTCTCAAAACGAAAGTTTCTTAGCTCCTTTATTCCATAAGGACATTTTTCTCAAAATGGGAATTTCTTAATTCCATCCTCTCTTAAGGACGTTTTTCTTAAAATGAGAATTTCTAAATTCTGCCCTTTCTTAAGGATACTTTTTCTCAAACATGAATTTCTTAATTCCATCCTTTCTTAAGGACATTTTTCTCAAAACGGTAATTTCTTAATTCCATCCTTTCATAAGGATACATTTTCTCAATAGGAATTTCTTAATTTCTTCATTCTATAATGACATTTTCCCCAAAAACATGAGTTTTCTTAGCTCCGTCCTTCCATAAGGACATTTTCCTCAAAAGCAGGAATTTTTTAACTCCGTAATTCTATAAGGACGTTTTCCTCAAGACATGAATTTCTAAATTCAACCCTTTCGTAAGGATATTTTTCTCAAGGATATCTTCTTAAATCAATCCTATCTTTTCTTAAAGGTATTCGATCCTTTTTACAGGTCTGACATCCTCAAACAGGAAGGAGCAAATAGTATCCTTGACGTGAAGAAATGGGGAAAATATTGCCTAGCGCCTTCAACCAAGAAGAAACAGGCAAACAAGATCCAACATCCTTGACATGAAGGAGTGAATGAACCAAACCAAATATTTAGATCAAACCTTTCAGTTTTACAGTCTTAAAATAAAGCAGTTAAGTTGTGGCTCACTTTGACCAGACACACTTTTTAACTTTTGCAGGTCATATCTCACCCGTAACATGGTGTAGCGGATCAACTAATTTTTTTTACAAAGCATGTCCCTCCAACAAATGGTGGAACAGATCAAACACAACAACAAATTCATCTCCCTGAAGTTGCAGCAGAATGGATACAACAACAAGTTTATCTCCCTGAAGTTATAATGGAATGGACGTCTCAGCCATCTCATCTATCTGAAGTTGCAGTAGAATGAGCACCTCAACAATTTCATCTTCTTGAATTTGCAGTAGAATGGACATCTCAACCATCTCATCTCTCTGAAGTTACAGTGGAATGAACATCACAACAATCTCATCTCTCTGAAGTTGTAGTGGAATGAGCACTTCAACAATTTTATCTCCCTGAATTTACAGTGGTATGGATATCTCAACCGTCTCATCTCTCTAAAGTTGCAGTGGAATGAGCACCTCAACAATTTCATCTCCTTGAATTTGCAGGGGAATGGACATCTCAATCGTCTCATCTCTCTGAAGTTGCAGCAGAATGAGCACAGGCAGCAATTTCATCTCCCTAAATTTGTAGTGGAATAAGCATAGACATTAATTTCATCTCCCTTAATTTGCAATGAACCACAAATTCGTCTCCCTGAAATTGTAGCAAAGCGAACACAACAAAAAGATCATGTCTCTTTGAGGATGCAATAGAACGAATCGTCTAGTTTATTTATCCCAAAAAAGTAGAATAGCAGAACGATTAGAGAATTCTAAGCTCTTTTAGAAGAAAAGACAAGATAGACAAAACCAAGGAAAGTCAAGATTCCTCACCATGATATAGCAGATCTTACATTTTTCAAATATCGCTTTACCGTTGATGGTGCAGCAGGTCAGATTTTTGTCCATGTCTAGTTTCTCCATTGATGGTGTGACTAGACCAGATATTTTTCTTGAATTTTCTCTCCGGACATATGGTTATTCAAAAAAAGCAAAAAAAGAGAGAAAAAAAAGAAAAGCAAAAAAGGTAAAAAAGCAAAAAAAAATGAAAAAGCCAAAAAAAAAAGAAAACCAAAGCTTTTTTCAGATCTCGCCTTTTCATCAAAGTTGTAGCGGATCAAGCTTTCTTCTCCAGATTATGCCACTTCGTCAGAGTTGAAGCGGATCAAACTTTATTTTCCAGATCATGCCACTTCGTCAGAGTTGTAGCGGATCAAGCTTTCCTCTTCAGATCATGCTACATCGTCAGAGTTGTAGCAGATCAAACTTTCTTCTCCAGATCTTGCCACTTCGTCAGAGTTGTAGTTGATCAAAACTCTATTCAAGTCTTGCCTCTTCTTCAGTGTTGTAGCTAGACCAAATCTACTCTTTCGATCTTGCCTCTTTGTCAGTGTTGCAGCTGGATCAAAACTTTTGCCTTTAGACCGTGCCTCTTCATCGGTGTTGTAGCTCAGTCGAATTCAAGTCTTGCCTCTTCGTCGATGTTGTAGCTGAACCAAATATACTCTTTTGATCCTACCTCTTTGTTGGTGTTGTAGCTGGATCAACCCCATTGACTTCAGACCTTGCCTTCTCGTCATGTGTTATACTTGGTCAAACCATACTATTTTTTGGTTCTGCCTCTTCATCAGGTGTTGTAGCTGGGCAAAATTTACTTTTTCAAATCATGTCTCTTCGTCAGAGTTGTAGCTGGATCAGACATCAAAACCCTCATCTTTTGATCCTGTCT
The DNA here is from genome assembly GCA_019671005.1 of Hibiscus mutabilis. NCBI lineage: Eukaryota > Viridiplantae > Streptophyta > Magnoliopsida > Malvales > Malvaceae > Hibiscus > Hibiscus mutabilis. The sequence continues at coordinate 31,625,998 of CM033728.1, forward strand.
CTTCGTCTGTGTTGCAGCTGGATCAAACTATTTTGACAAGTCCAACAAAAATGTTGGCACATCGTGCTTAAACACGGTAAAGTTTAAGATAATGGATAATTCAAATGTCCATTGAAAATCCATTTTCACGAATGGTCGAAGGAAAATAAATCCGTCAAAAAAATCCAATGTCATGATTAGTATAAAATAATTGTACCCAGGGGAATGGTACAACTAGCCCGGAGTAAACGGCTACCGGTAAAGGCAATTCAAATCCTTTAATCCCTGTGCATTTGGGAAAAATGCAAAAAGAAATCTATGAGCTAAGCTCTAAATCAAAATTTGTCGATTTCCGGTCTTGCGTCTTCATTGGTGTTGTAGCAAGGCAAAACCTTCATCTTTCGATCCTGTGTCTTCGTCAGTGTGGTAGCTAGATCAAGTTTTGTAGACCTTGCCTTTTCGTCAGTGTTGCAGCTAGGTCAAATATTCTCCAGGCATTGCGACGTTGTCAGTATCGTAGCAAGTCAAGCTCATTTTGTCTCCTCCAACGTATCATTTTTGGATTTTTTATTCCCCAACGGATCCTCTATTTTGAAGGTTTTGCTTACAAGAGCGACCGAGAAAATCAAGTGAAGCCCAAAAAAGAAGCGGTGGCCAAAGAAAGGAAGCCTAACTGACCGGACAAAAATGGGTACTCTTTTGTCTTTGCTCTATTCCTATTACACAGCAATGCGCAAAGAGGGGCGGCTATAGTAACACATTTTAGTCTGGGCCTAAAGCCCGATTAAATATAAAACCAGTCCATTTAATAACCCATATACATTACAACAACCCATTACCCAAATCTGGTAACCAATTAAATAACCCAAATAACCTAAAATACCTAAACTACCCTTAACCCAATTAATTAACCTAAAACCTAACCCTTCTTATCCTTTACCAGTCGCCGCCCTCAACCAATCACCCCGCGCGTGGCCGCCACGCGTGCCACCATTGGCCACGCGCGCTGGCCGCCGCCCACTACTGACCTCCACCGCCCTTCTATGCTGCCAGTCACGTGTCCACTACCTACTCTGTCGGTCACCGCCCAAACCTACAAAAAAGGAAGAACAAGTTGTCATTTTTTATATATTATATTTGTACCAAAATAGGTATAAAAACCCGTTCGAAATCATGTAAAAAATGGGGAATGTTTTGGGAACCAAAAAAAGAAAGAAAGAAAGGTTCGAACAGAATAAAAAAACAAAGAATTTCCAGAAACACTTTAGATCCAAATACAAGTGCAAAAAAGGTGGAAATAAGGTATATTCATTTGCATGTTCGATTCCATTTATGAAAATATAAAAAAGAAAGATTTTGTCTCACCTCGGTTCGCTTCGAACCAGTCCACGGCCGAGGATGAACCACCGATGAACGGTCCTAGTAAAGCTCTCGGCCGTCTTCTTCCTTGCTCTAAAAATTTATAGATTGGAATAGTAACAAGGGGAAAGGGCTTTATTATTTAGGGTTTTGGAATGAAAAAAAAACAAAGAAAAGGGGAGAGAAACCGACCTAATAGGAAAAAATGAAACAAATGAGTTTAGGTTTTTAATTTTAACTTTTATACCTAGGTTAAAATAGTGGTTTAATTACCATATAAGTCCCTTTGCTCCTTTATAATCTCATTTTTGGTCATTTTGCATGGTATATTTGCACAAATGGTCCTCATTGTTTTAAACATCTTTGTGATCTGATCCCTATTTAGTTTTTTGATTTGGTCTTTTAATTTTGTTTTTATTTCATTCTGATCCCTAAAATAGTTTTAAGATTGAACCCCTTTAGTTATGTTTTTTTCACTTTTTAATCCTAAAACGTATATTGTGTTATGTTGTTGTTTTTTAATACTGACATGTATTATAATTATTAGTGTACCGTATAATACTTTGAATGTATTATATTAAATAATGTAGATGTGTATTTATGTTTAATTTTATTTTTAGATTCGATTGTATATTATTGTAGTTTAATATTTTTGATCATATATGTAGTAACCCATTTTGTCCGGGCTTAGCCCAACTAAAATACAAAACCTAAATACCCCACACACATTAATTCAACCAAACTCATTACAAAAACCCACAAACCAGACCCATTTTATTATTATTATTATTAGTATTATTATTATTACTATTATTATGCTCGTAATATTTATAATATAACATATATATTCGTGTATATATATATATATATCGTACATTGTTTTAATCGAAATTTAAATTTAAACATTTTATTAGGGATTCTCGTGAAAAACGTACCTCGAACGTAAGGGGTGCCGCTTTCCGTTAATCTCTATCGCGAAATATCATTTTTAATTCTAAATTAATTCTCAAAATATGTTCCTTTTATTCGGGAATCTAACGGAAATTATGCCTCAGGCGTAGAGGTGTAAATTCTTGTCATACAAAGAAACATTCTTCTAAATATAATAAGGGATCACAAATTTTAAATTAAATTCGAATTCTTAATTTTCATCATTAAGACACCAAATAATCGACTAGGTACCAATTTTGGGCGTTGTGGGGGTGCTCACCCTTCCCCACACGTAACTGACTCCCGAATATGTTTTTATGGTTTTGAAGACCAAAACTCGTTGTTTTTAATAAAATGACAAAAACGCATTTTATTAAAATAACCAAGTTTTCAAGTGATCCAATCTCAACCTAAATTAAAAAATTGGTGGCGACTCCATTCAAAACCAATTTTTCGTAAAAACGCGTCAAGCACCACCGCGGGGCGGGACCGTTGTTACACTACAATAATTTTTTTCTCCCAAAATTGGATCATTATTAATTTATTATCCTAATCTTATATGTGGCAGAAAAGATTAGAAGAGAGCTAAATAATTTAAGGGAAGTAGAAGGAAACGTGGTGCTGACTGACACTATGCAAATTATCATTGAAGGGATTTAAAATGGTCAATCATAGGAGATGCTGCCCCCTTAGTTAATGACAATGGGCCAAACGAAAGAAGAAAATTTGGAAAGCACATATATATACATACAAGCATGCATATATAGACAGAAAGTCGCAACAATCATGCGTTCAACAGTAGAGAAATCAAGGCTTTTGGAACCTGGAATTGGAAATCTTATGTTACAATATTAGACTTGAAACCATGAAATCTGGTACATTTTTCTAAAGAAATGCAGAAATCGGAATGAAAAACAACGCAAATTACAAAGAATCATGGTTAAACGAAGTTCGTTGTTTATAATATCATGTCATTGACAATAACGTGGAAATCAAACATGATTCTTCTATTTTTAACTAATATAGGTTGCCAACTTGGGCCACATAGTAGCCATTGGCAATACATTTCAAACACAAAACCTTAACGGACAAAGTGAAATTTTAGAAGAAACTTTTTTTTTCGAGTCCCATAAGAACATTATTTAGTGGCAATAATAGACGGAAAATCAGCAATGGAGGCATGATCCCAGCTTAGAATAGTGAGCCTGGAATGCCTTGCTCATCATGGCAGCAGAGGAAAGTGTTGTATTTCTCCATGACACGAAGGCACTCCGGGCACATCATGTTTTCTGGGATTTTTATGGTGGTCGGAAACTCGAAACGGCAGCAAGGGTGAGCAACATCATGAAGCTTGTCATGATACTCTTTGAATGACATATCAAAACCTTTTTCAGCCACATTCACCTTCCATTCATCATAACCACCCAGAGTAGGCAAAATTGTGGTGGAATGGCCATTCACCACTATATTGGATCCTTGACTAAGCACTGCCCATCCACCATCTCTATCATAGCTAAGTAGCTTCTTGATTTGTTGCATCATTGGGTCTTGGTCATCAGCCCTGCCTAACTGAATCTTCGAAAACAACATGCTCTCTAGCCTAGTCCAAAAGAACCATACCATGGCTTCATCTTGCCAAGCATAGCTAAGCTTCTCCGTATTGATGATTGTCGTCACTTTCTTCACTTGCTCCCTTTTGTTGCTTCTCCCCACATAGACCATCTCTAGAGGAATGCGAGATGCAGTGGCAACACTGCGTGCCTGAGCTGTAAATCTCGTCACCCACTCAATATTGCCTCCTCCATACAAGAAAATGTATTTACCTTCTTTAATCTGAGCAAATTAAAGTTCAAAATCTCTCATTAGATGCATGAACATGTAGTAAAAGTGAAGCATTTATGTAACAAAATTCTAGCAGCTTAATGGAAAAAACAGGTGAAGTTTGAATCTAAAATATATACCCAATTGAGGACCATTGGGTCAATTCCATCAACCAAAAGTTCAAGCCTCCAAGTCTCTTCCCTCCAAAGAGCTTCTTCTCTCAAACTAGTGAAGGGGAAGGCAGTGCTGCCCCAAATCCACATCATGTGGATTGCATTAGGGGAAACCACCTTCCCTTGAGGGTCAAGCACCACAAGGATTGGCTTGGTCTTGAAATGCCAAACCTCCTTGATGAACCTGATGACTGGCTTCTCTATGAGCAAAGGATCCTTCACCGAGTACCATGGCATGGTGCTTAGTAGGTTCTCAAATTTGGTTTGAGTTTCTTTGGGCAACGGGATGATGGAGCGGTCCACGATTGGGATCCAAACGACTTCATACTGACTCTCAAGCCTTGTTGCATGGATCCTAGAGTCATTATATATTTGCTCAAGAATTGCAAGCTCATCACTGGAGAATTCGATGCTTGATATGAACAAGAGCACACTTTTTCTTCTTAGCACGTCCAGACTAACCTGTCCAATGTCGCACAACAAAATATCAATGGCATATCCTACAATCTAATAAAGATTAACAATGAAAACTGGTAAGAAAGCGATACTTCTCTCTTTGTAGAACCATCAAGAACTGGCAGTTTATCATCCTTGGCATAAATCAAAGCCTTGAGAACTCTCATGTTGTCAATGTGCAACACATTCGGCTCAAACAGATTCAGAAGCATTTGATAAGTCTCAACATCTCTCTTTTCATCTGCAGTTAACAATCATCAAATAATCCTTAAGTATTTTTAATGTCGTTTTTCTTGCTCTAGATAATATTTAATAGGGTAGTTGTCAACCTATATATTGGTAGCAAAAGTTCAGCTGCTTGGTCAGATGTTCATATATGTTTCTGAGTTTGTGAGCCAAGGTGGACAACTCCCAAGACTCTGTTGTTGATATTCCAAACCTGAAATGATACCAACTGTTAATCCAACAATTTTTTACTTTCCAAACTCGCAACATCTTATATAAGATGAAGTAAAACATACTCATGACCCATGCTAGTGAGACTGGAAATTTGACTTGCACAAGCTACCATGCTCCTGATGGTCCAGTATAAAGCAGTTGGGATAAAGGTCAAGGCGGTGGCCAATGCCGGTGCATCGGGAGAAATGTACATTGATGGTAGCTCTTTGAACTGTACAACACATCTAGTCACATCCATCATTGTACGAATCAAATTGTTGAGTGCATCAAACCGGGGTTTCAGAGGAGTTGTGTGCTCTAGCAGAGTTGGCAGTTGCTTCAAGAGTGCCATTGACCTTGCAAGTTGATTTGTGGAGTAAATCTGAGCAAGAAGCAAGAATTCTCCATAATTCAAGGCAAAGGCTGATAGGGATAACACTAGCTTAGCATCCCATGTGTAGCTTGACAGCAAGTTGAATATTGCAGTTGTTGTTGCGTGTACATCTGAACCTCCCAATGCCTTGTATGATAGCTGTCATTTAAGAATGGTTATAACATTGACATGTTAGCATATATGAATAACAAATATGCCAAGATTGTACTAATTAACAAAGACAGTTTCTCATAATAAAATTGCAGAACCTCGCATGCTATTCGATCAATAGTAAATGTAAGAGCTTCAAGCATAGCTATATTATTTGCTTGATGGGCTCTCTCTTCCAATTCGGCTTGAGCTAGGGTACCCTGCAGTAAAGATCACGAAGTATGAGCATTTTACATCATTGGATTAAAAGGATAGATGCAATACATGTCATACCTTAACAAGGAAATCAACATGCTGGGTGGCACGATTCAAGATGTCCTCAACTAGATAGAGAAGAGGTCTAACATCAAATTCTCGGCCATCAGGAGCATGAGTTGCCAAAATTTGATTCATCATCACATTGTCATCCGACATGCTTAACATGCTCCCACGGTCACCCCAGATGAGCGCGCGAGAATCACTAGGACTCATCATGAGTGCCAGAGCAGTACCAGGTTTGTTGATAGATGCATGATTAACTCTAGGAATGCCCAAGTGTTGCTAACCAACACTAGGAACACCCATGTGTAGCTCACCAACATCGTGATTGCCCATGTGTTGCTGACCAGCACCGTGGTTGCCGATGTGTTTCTGACCAACACCAGGAACGTCCATGTGTTGCTGACCAACACCAGGGTTATTCAGGAATGGTTGCTGAGTAGCACCACGGTTACCAAGGAGTGCCTGAGCAGCAGCACCTGGATTATTAATGAGTGATTGAGCACCATCAGGGTTATGGAGGAGTGCCTGAGCAGCAGACGTGGGATTGCCGATAGGTCCAGCCATTGGTGCCTGAAGAGCACGAAGGGTGGTCTTTTTCTGCTGATCCATGAGATATATCACAAAAAAAACAAAGGCAATATTAAAAAAACTGGAAGTTTTTGGTTGCACACCAGAAGAGAAGAGATGGCTTGTGTCTTAGTTGCCATCAAACAAGCCTATTTATAGTCATTACAAAAGGAATAAAGCTCAATTGAATAACTTCTTTGCTTGGTATCCAATTAAATTCCTGGATTGCTAGCAAGAAGTCTTCACTTTAAGTGGCCCTTCTCTTGTCCCGTTTATTTTGATTCTGTGCTAAATTTGATTCTAATATTGTATTTGTTGTATTCTGGCATCTGCTTTCCCTTATAGACGATAGAAATTAGTTGCCTAATTTTGTTTAGAGTCAAGGCAATCTTTTAGTGCTATTCCTGGCTTTGGATAGGTAACGGGTGCGGTCTAACGTACAGCAAGCACGTTATGATAAGTCTTAAAATGTTACAAATGCAGAACTTAAAATATTATCTACCAATTTAAAATGTTATACTTTTTAATAATATTTTAGGTTGATGATCTTACGACAAATATCGATACTCGAAGCTAAACTTCGATACATAACCACCAACCTAAAATATTATAAAAAATATAACATTTTTTATTGGTGAACAACATTTTAAAATTTATTTTGCAGCATTTTAATTTGTGTCATACTATAATTGTACCGTACCCTACCACACCCTAGGCTCATTGCATAATAGATGAAATAAAAACTAGAAGTTTGAGTCGGTTCTTAAAGATTTTTTTCCTACTCTTTATTGAGCTTTGTGTTGGACCTCGTTGCAGCTTAATTAGCCAGTTAAATTGTTGGATTGTTAACACTAAGCCTCTTGCTTTAAATGGTCCCACTACCCCACCTCTTCTCACTTTATTTTATTTTGTCTGGAACCTTGCTACAATGTTTAACATGGTTAAACAGATTGTAACCAAATCCAAAATAACAAAAACCAGCACTTGTTGACTAACATGAGAAGCATTTGAATAATTAAGAATATGAACAGTTAAAAAATAGCTCCTCTATAAGATTCCTTTCTTTTTCACATGTTATAAGTTGAACAGATTGAATTTTAACAGCCCAAAAAATCTAACATCCTCTATAAGATTTTAATGTTGCTTTTAAGTTTCAATAATTGTCTGTAAAGAAAGGAATTTAAGTTATGGTTCTAATTATTTCCCTTTCAACTGCTCCAAAGATGTTTCATTTCTTTTCTCTTAAGCTTCTTTGTAAGTCCTCATTACAGTTTTTTTTAACTGTTTGACATTCACGGCTGAATGTACATATTCTTTTAGAATTTACATTGTCTCGTAACTCCCATTGCTTTAAGCTCTAGTTCCATTTCAAGTCTCGTTATCTGCTGTTTAATTCTACCCAATCCTAATCAAATTTATGCCATTTTGACAGAGAAAAAAAAAATAGTTTGAATACCATATATGCCTAGATTTTGCAATCTCATTTTTTATGCAACAATAATGTTTTTTTTTTTATCAAAAACCAAAAGAGCTTCATTAATCAAGGCAACCGAAAAGCCAAAAAGGCTTCACAAAACCATGCAACCCCCATGCACAGGCCACGAAGGGCAAACAACACCACAACAAGAGCAAAGGAGAGCAAGCAGAAAACTGGAAACATAATCCGAAAAAGCAGAAAAAAACATTCCACAGCAAAGAACAAACAAAGACCATAACAAGGATTTGGATCAAACAACTCAAACTAGTCCATGCGAGAGCTCCATCGGGAGGCAGACTCCCTCTCCCGTCGAGGGCGAAGGTCTTATCATCATAGACGATGTAGGAGACACCAGTCTAAGAAAGGCCGACGGCAGCCAAAAAAAACCGTTACCAGGTTCTTCAATGGAGAAATGCCCTTAACAATGCAAACATTGCATCCCTAGAAAAGAAAAGAAAATCTAGGTTCATTCATAACCAGGGTGAAGCAAATGAACCTAGGGGAAAGAAAGATCCCCAAAGCTATTCTTCGATCTTTCTTATCTTCAAAGATAGCAGGGCGGAATAGACTCATTTGCATTTCGGATAACCTATCTGAAGGTTATCCGCGAACATAAGGTTGAAATCATCATCCGAGAGCCCCACATGGCTACCTTCGAGCATAGAACAAGCTTCTTGAAATTCGTCTGAAGCCATTCTGTTCCCCTCAAACATCAACATTTGGTCCATAACCACCAAAGAAGAAAAGGTGGAAAAGTGGGAACGATAAGAAAAGAAAACGACGAGAGGTGGAACAAAGCTTCAGACGCGAAGAGGAGAACAATCTGGTTCTGAAAAATGGAGGCCAGCTTGAGGATGGCGTATCCAGGGACAACCTGTGGTAAGCTCCTCTTTTCAAGCGGTTCTTCCAATGTTGAACTAGCTGGACATTTTCCCAAAGCAGATCCAAAATTGTTTTCATCCGAAGCATTGGGAACACTACCTTGCTCCGTCACCGAGCTAGATCCAAAAAAGAAACCAAACCTGCCATTCCTCATTTGTTTTCCCCTGCTCAACACAACAAAAGACGCGTGTCCCAACTTAGCTACCACAACGCTGAAGTATAGCATAACATTGCTCAAAATTGGGTTGACAGCTGGACATTCCTCAATGGTTTTCGGATAAACCAAGGTTATAACATCAGACTTTAGAATTTTAGGGAACAAGATCCCCAAAAATCTGGGAGTCAACGCTTGATACAGATTTCTACCATATTTTCTTACTTGTACTATTAAAAGTGGATAAGGATAAAATTGCCCTCGTGGTCGTCCCTTCCCCCAAGAAACAGACGGAATGGTGCTTCTTTTCACCGTGACGGTGGCTTCCACGGCAAGGAGAACCGCTGCGAAATTTACACTCTTCTCAGCCCCATCAACTTCAGTGCCCACGCCTTCACCGTCCAAAGCCTTGGCGGAGCTTTTCCTAAAGGCCGATAACTTAAGCTTGTCCCCCACTAAGTTGCACAAATACGGATAGGGACGGGGACAATTTCTAAAATTATAGGGTAGGAAAAGAGTACGGTAAATATAAAATAAATTTTAATATATATAATAAAAAATTATTAAAATTTATAATACAATAAAGACTAAAATTATAACTGTATTAAACAATAATTATAATTATAGTTATTTAAATTCACTTCTAATAATTTTTAAATTATTTTCTAACACAGATTAGAAGATTACTAAAATTAAATGATTAAATTGAATGAAAATTTAAATTTATATTTTAAATTAAGAAAAAATCAAGGACTAAAATAATAAAATTAAAAGATGACATGTTTGAAATAAATATTTACAGCTGAAATAATAAAATTAAAAGATTTTGGCCTTTTGGCTGAGATCAAGTGTTCGTGGATCATTTGACACACGTAATTAAGTTTATATTTTTTAGGTTAAGTGATCAATTAAGTTTTATGTTGCATTGATATGGATACGAGGACGAGACGGGGGATAAAAAATGATAATTTTTAAATTTATAGGGTACGAATACAACAAAAGTAAACAAATATAAAATAATATATATATAATCTATTCAAAATAATAATAATATCTAAAGGAACCAGTAAAAACAAAATGCTAATAAAAGTTAAAGTAAAAAATAATCCTATTTTTTAATAAAGTGTTTATATAATAATAATAATAATAATAATAATAATAAAAATAAAGGCACATTAATGAATGATATGGTTTTCTTCACGTAAAAGTAAGGTAGAAAAACCAGAGTAATTAAGTAAAGTGTTCATATATAATAATAATAAAACTACTTATTGGGCCCTACAAAAGTTGAAACAGCCACCATTTTATGAGAAGTTAAATTAAAAAAATTACGCGTTATTCTCCATCTTCTCCAACCTTTCCTCTTCTTCTTTGTTCTGCACGACTGCAACTCATTTTTCTTTAATTTTTTTTTTTTCGTTTGTCACTCCCTATCAGCCAGTAAGGCTGTCACTGGAATTCATGTCAAAGCACGGCTAAGGTACGTACCGGGGACGCTGGTAAAGGTCACCTGCCGTCCCCGAAACGTCCCCGAAAATATCCCAAACGTCCCTGATCACTTTCAGCCGTACCCCATCAACGTGGGACGTTCCTGGTACGTACCTTAGCCGTCCCGTCCCGTACTCGTCTCTGGGACGTTTCGAGTACTTGAAGAAACAACATGAGATTGCCGTACCCGTGCTTCCCAGGTCCCCGACCAAAGCATATGAAAGAGCTTTGGCCTTAACACTGCAGCATCGAAACACAAGACAATTCCGGAGACCCCTGCATCAACCCCCTTAGAATAAAAAAGGCCCACGATGACGATCCTTGCCTAGGCCAGCGGCAACAACGTGAAACCAGCAGCTTTCCATCATGGACCTGAGTTCGCAAGCCTTCTACTCGTTGGAAATAAAGTTGTCGAGGCGAACCTGAAACTGAATGAGTACCAGAAAGCCCCCTAGACCCCTGCCACGCCAAAAGTTTTTGAGGCCAGACCTCCACTCCTCAGCCGCTCGTTGCCCCCCATTTCCTATCTCCAAACCAACCACTCGAGAAAAGAGACGATGTCTCTTAGGGAGGGATCTCCACGTCACCGAGATCACAAACGAGCAGGATTTCAACGGGAATTGAGTTCTGGAATGGGAAAATGAGGAGTTGAGACTTTGAGGGTGGAAAGATCGGGCTCAAACCAGAGGATTTTCATGGTTCATAGGCTATGATGCAACAATAATGTTGCACACCACATCTATGGTGATTTACATATGCACATCAAACTTATGTCACATATATCATCATATGATAAAATATAGTTGTTTCTAATATGTTTGTAATGAAGGTTTAACTGGTCTAAATTAGTTTGAAATCTCATTATTATGATTATTTTGGATTAGATTTTACAACCTGTATTTTATATGCAGTGGCGGAGCAGAAATTTTCATATAGTAGGAGTCAGAATGGGTATAGTCCCCATACCGAGTATTGTTGACCCTATACCCTAACAAATTAAGTGGTGTCAATTGTAGTATTTCTCATATAAAATTATGATATAATTTTAATATTTTTATATAGTAGGTACTTTCAAGTGGGGTCATTTGCACCCTAATATTTCCACCTAGCTCCGCCCATGTTTATATGGTATTCATTTTATTTTCGCATTACTTGTTTGGAACCATGAATGTATAGTGCGTGGAAAATTGTGATTTCTTATTATAAAGGAATCACTATAGCAAAATAACTTTTTAGCGGCGTTTTTAGCCTTATAGTGGCGTTTTTCAGCGCCCCTAAAACTTCTCGAGGCGCTTAAAAAAATGCCGCAAAAAGTGCCGTTGAAACGAGCACCACAAATAACCGCGGTGTTTGTAAATTTAAAACGCCACAACAGATCATGTTCTATAGCGGCGTGTGACGGTTAATAAAATGTTGGAGATATAAGGATGTTAATTTAAGTGTTGAAACGTTTGATTGTGGCTGGGTTAAGTTTGGAAGAGGTTTGTTGTTAGTTTTGGGAGTTGTGAAGTGATTTTGAGTAACAATAAATAAAATTATTGAATTGAAAACATCATTGAGGGGCAACAAAGTGTTCTGAATTCAACAATCATACAACTAACCAAACAAAGTGTTCTGAATTCAACAATCAGCCCTGGAAGAATTGGAAAATGGAATTGATGCAGCTTTTATTCTTTGAGAAACTCCCATACAACTGACCAAACAAAGGTTGACATGTTAAGGACAACAGTTTTTGATGCACCTGAAAGAGGAGAATAGGACAAGCAATTCAGATTAAGAAGCAGTAATGTTAAAAGCTTTTACAAGCAAATCAACAGATCCAATTAAGCTTTTTCTTATTTTCACATGTGAGGTGGCATTTGACAATTCATTAACACTAAAAGTAAATATGGCCTGGAGAAGTCATCCAAGGAACAATAATAATCTTCTATTTGATTTTGAAGTGAGACATTTACCGCTTTTATTGTCTCCACCACCAACAATAAACCAGTTCTCTCCAACAGGCACACCAGCATGACCAGCCCTAGGAGTTGGTATCACCCCTTGTTGTGTAGGCCTCGACCATTCCATCTACAAATCCAAATGCATAAAAGACAAATTAAAATGGACCACGACTTTGTAGAAACCAAGCTCAATCTAACACAAGAACAGTTTGAATTCAAGCATGTGCAATGATTTTGGACGACTTCAAATCAGTTTCATAAGCATTTCTTTTGTATTAAGAATGAACTATAATAAACAATTTTGTATTAAGAACCAAATTAAGATTCAGACACCAGTTCCTTAGCTGGTACAATAAGTGAACCATAATCAGGTCAATATTAAAAATGGACCCTGCCATTTTTACTGTGTAACAAGACCCTACTTCAAAGCCAACTTTTGGGAATTGAAAGGAAGCAAATGTGAATTCAATTAAATTTTACTGTTAAAGGCCATGGAAAGACCGGTTGTCCATTTTTAACAAAGAATTCAGACATCCAAAAACAGGTATGGAGGGATATTGCAAGAATAAAATTGCCATTTTTTGATTACTTATTTAAAGACAATATGCTAAAAAAATTGCACTTATGAATTATGACTTAAAGAACTCAACTACAAGCAATTCCCGACACAAACAAACAAATCTTTAATCTCCTAATCTCATGATTTTGGGCTAACCTTCAAATGCCAGCCAACAGAACACAAAATGTTTAAAGTTTCAGTTGTAGAAAAGGCAATAAACACTAATCCTACAATAGTCTAGGTGGAAATGTATCCAATTTCATTGCCATAAAATCAACCTTTAAGGTAAAAATTCTAAAAGATTGGTAATTATAGAAACGATTTTGAGTTGATATCAATGTTATATGGCTCTTTCAGCATTTGAGAGAGAGAGTAGACCAGAGAATACAAGATTGAGAAAATTAAGCAAAATCAGAGAAATAATCGATATTCCAAAGATACAAAGGTAAATAGTATAGCTTCTGTATGTATGCCCAAGAAAGCACTACAGAACTCCCTTACTCAGAAGTTGACTGCTAGATTAAGCGAAAATATAAGTAAGATAAAGAATCTTGGGAAGTACAAACCTCATGCAGCCGCTCACCACTTTTGCAACTTTTAAAGATTCATTCATGGAGTGGTCCTCATCAATAGCAGGATTAGATTCATCTGTAAGGGAATGGAAATGTGGACAAATGAAATTAATAAATAGAAACCATCAAAAAGCATATCAATGACAAAGGTAAATATGATTCAAGATGTACCACATCCAAGGCAACTAGAAGGAGAAAATTATAATTTACCAAGCAGAAATCTCACAGTTCAAATCCAATAATAATAAATTAAGAAAAAAATATTTCAATGATAATTTGTTTACAGCAAAACAACAGGTAAAATTGACCCATATGTTGGTTATACTTCAAAAGAAAAAAAAAAAAAAATACTGCCTGAACTGATTAGTTAACACAACCAACAATGTGTTGCATATGTTGAACTGATTAGTTAAATGGGTATATCAAATATAAATTTATATCTCTAATGCAATTTGTGTATTCAACGGTACAAGGAATTAGACTTCACTAGCTATACAAGCCAAAGCAAGAAAGTAGGAAGTCCGATATGACATTAAAAGGCATTAACAGTTTGTGTATCTTGCAGCAGTGACTTGAAGATCTCTGTGGAGTAAATCCTCCAGGACATTAACAGGCAAGACCAACCAAAAGCACTAGACAAGTAGACATTAACAATTAGCATAAGCATCAAGAGTTTCTGCGAACTGTCAACTGAAGCTCAGGTTTATTCCCCTTCGCATATCAGATAATAAGAATCGTCTCACAATCACAAGAATCTTCAAATTCTAACATAAATTTCGAAAGAAAAGTAATTTTTAAAACAAAGATAAGAAGACAACAGATCAAAAGCTTGATTTCTAAAACTTGACTACAAATTAGCCAAGTATTGTATGCATCAAAAGAGAAATATAACTTCCCAAACAACATTTTAACATGAAATTTCAGCCACGAATGCTTTAATACCTCTAAAGTTAAAGAAAACATACAACGATGCAGTCAAAACCAGGATTACTTCTTCAAAACACTCTCTTTTGATTAAGTAAACACTAATTGGAACTTGCAAGCAATCCTTCCTTACCCCTAAAATCAACAGAAACGCCAATTTGTGTCGACAACAACAAACCTATCATGCTGCTGCAGAAACACAATCCCTAGAGGCAAATTTCCAGCAGATTTTAGTAGCTGTAAAAAACCCTAGCGGCAGATTTCAAGAGCTTTTGAACTTCTGGTGTTGGCTTGCTTGCTGGTGCGACCGAGCGGCCTGAGGGACAATCGACGGCGAGGAGAAAGGCGAGGATCGACGACGATGAGCAGCACGGCGAGGAGAAGGAGTTAGGGATTTTGCACGATAGATTTTGGAATGAAAGTGTCTGAGATTGAGAGATATAACATGTGTTTTACGTATTGAGGCGTTTGAAAAACCAAATGCGGCTATAACGAAACCTATAGCGGCGATAAAATGCCGTTATAATTATAATGAGACATATCACGGCGTTTATAAAATCAAACGCCGCTAACACGATACTTATTGCGGCGTTTAGAGCAAATGCCACTAAATGAGACCTATTGCGGCATTTATAAAAACAAATGTCATTATAACGACACTTATTGCGGCGTTTGTTTTAAAAACGCTACAAAAAGTGCCGCAATATACCAAGCCTAGTGCAGTGAATTTAATCTAGCACGAACTTAAACCTCATAAGTTGTTGCTTATGTTCCTTGTAATTCGTTGCAATGACGTAGGCTGAATTCTGCAAAAAGTAATAATGAATTTCAAAAGATTATATCATATATTATATAGAAATCCATGTAGGGAACATACAATATCAGAACCTTTAAACAACCCTACTTGATTTTATGTTTTTCATGATGCAAGAAAATATTATAGGGGAAAGCCATGTAGGGCAAAGCCAAATTAACTAACCCTACTTGAGAAAATATTATGTTTTTCATGATGCAAGAAAAATCTTTTTTAAATGGCATTTTATGTACTTATTAATTCCCATGGGTGATTTAATGTTAAAAAATTAATTATTATTTTTTTAAAAGCATGTGTTTAGAGAAACTAATCTTAAAAAGGCTTTATTTAATTACTTACATCTAAGGGAACAATTATTTAGTTCTCTAAAAGATTACCTAAGAGATCTTATTTAATTACTTGCAATTAAGGGAAATACTTATTTACTTTTCTAAAAAATTTACCAAGTGAGTTATTAGAAGGCAAATTATTTAAGGAAATTAATCGGTGTAAAAACGTCATACGCTAAGTGCAAGCAAACACTGTTGGAGCACGTATAGAAAAAATAGGATTTCTAAAAAATTTACCAAGTGAGTTATTAGAAGGCAAATTATTTAAGGAAATTAATCGGTGTAAAAACGTCATGCGCTAAGTGCAAGCAAACACTGCCGAATCACGTATAGAAACAATAGGATCATGTTTGATATCGATCCCACAAGGACGAGTATTTAGTTAAATATTATGTGGCCACAAATAATTCTGTAAATAGAAATATTGTGAGTGTAATGGTGGTTGTAATAGAGAAATAAAATAATGAATATAAGGTCATTTGTGATAGTAGGAACATCAATAATAAGAAAGTAAAGGAAATATTAAGATAAAGTCTGGATACCCTCTATTCATCTTGACAAAAAATCAAGTACCATCAAGGAAATAGAATACAATAGTTCTTTTGGCAAACAAAAGGTTAAGCTTGCTTGCTAACTTCTACTCAACCGTCAACTATTGACGCAAAGACGTAGATCGACTACAACTCTCATTGATAGTCAAAACTACAACTCCTTGAACTAATGGACCAACTTTCGTTGCATCCTCACCAACTCTCGTTGTAATGACTTGTTAACCCGACTTGTCACTGTATCTCTCAATGTCAATGACGATGTTCAACGCTTTCTTGCAAACAGTAATCAGATCTAACAATCAAAGTACGAGAAAAGGCTAATAATAATATATTGAACTGAAAGATAAGATCTAAACAAGTTCATACAAAGCTTAAGAAATTAAACCATTGTCATTATCGTACAAAATATAATGAAACCTCCAATAAACATATAAAATAAAGAGAGTTTAAAGAAGCAGCCATGGAAGGAGAGCTCATAAGGTTGAAAAAGATAATGGAAATGAAAATCGCATGAAGACTCTCTCTCTTTCCCAATTCGCCCTTTTATAAGCTACCAAAGAAATGACACATGTCATTCAGGTGTTTTGCGTGACTCCCAGCCGTACCAATTCTGTTATAACAAATAATATAGCTGGCAGGGTCATCCTTATCTTTTAGCAGACTAGACAGTTGGCCACTACAGTGTTGAGCTGACTGCAATGGTGAAACTTCCTCTACAAGGACATTAGAAATACAATGACAACAGAGCAAAAAGGTAGAAATATGTGAAATAAAAGCAACTGAGATTGAGTTAAACAAAATGCAAAAAATAGACATAAAAATATAGAAATGGATGCAATAATCTATAAATCTATAGGAAATATGTGCTCTTTAAAGAGCTATCACACCCCTAAACTTTATTTTTTACTTGTCCTCAGGTAAAATTGAAAGCAGCAAGGTCTAACAATAGTTTAGATACATTATAGTTACTTGAATCATTTCAATCAACCAATCAATCAATTGCATCGACATGAAAGAGGATTGCATAAACAACTCAAGTGTCAATATATAAACAAAAATTTCAACAATACCTAGCATCATGTCTATCATTTCAAATTCTTTCCACCTATCAACATTTATTTAGTACAACTTATAACAAGATATATATATCAATATAAATATTTTCATTTTCTCTTTTTTATGTAGCGAAGGATATCTAACAATGAATGCACCCTAAACCCTGAGGAGTAAGATGTTATGCAATGAACCCCCACGAAGTACTTCATTGCTATGACACACACTCATGCAGCAACAGCCTTTGGCCAGATTCATTTTTGTAACGCATGTAGAGGAGTGTTCCTCCTTAAAGCTACTTTTATTGCACCCACATTGGAATGCCTTTTGTTTATACTTAATAAGATCTACTAAAATATATAACTCAAATTGAACCAAGCAGAAATCATCCAAAATCAAAGAAATGGTGCTAGATGTCCATTACTCGAACAAGAAGATATATTTATGTAGAGTTCTAATGCAATCATCCTACATGTATATCCACCCAATTCATCAACTATTAGAATTATTCAAGGTTTACACATCGAATGCAAGCAAGAAAATTTTTCAACTCAAATAGAACCTTACATTTGCTTGGATTTTTTTTGAACTAGGGGTGCATTTCAACTCCTAGACGTATACCACAAACTTAAGGATTGCATTGTCCCTAATGCAAAAGAAAATAGAATGCAACGACAGAATGTGGTTACAATACCGAATGCAATGATATTACAACTAAATACAATTACAATGACAATGCAAATGTCATGACAATACAGTAAACAAAATGAAATTACACTATATGGTATGCATGCCTAGAAAAAACTTAAACAAACTAACTCAGTTATCAAGCTCTTACGAGGAGGATTAGGAGGAGCGACGTTTCTTATTTTTGCTCTGCTTCGCTTCTTTGCGCTTCTTCTTTCTTTTGTTTTTTTTTTATTATTTTGAGTGCTTTCTTTTCCTCTATTTCTTTGGAATGGAGGCCTCCTCGCCGAGCACAATTTCTTCTTCATTCTCTAGCTCCTTTTTTTTGGCATTATCGGGGTGGTGCTTTGTATACCACTATCGAAAGAGGGTTATCCTCTTGTTCATCAACTGTAGAAACACCTGATGATTGCTTATATATCCTATTTTACGTACCCTATTTTACTTGACTTTTGCATGTTTTCAAGCTCATTTAGTTGTATTTAGGTTAGATTGTATATAGATTGCATGTAGATAGAGAGTTACACTGCCTGCACTTAAATGTTATATATTTTGGTGCTTTTATGGGAAATGTAGTGTTCTATGGTGCATGTGCATGGTGCTGGAGGAATGCTAAAGCAGAAGAGTAACAGATGTCATGGCTAGACATAAAGAGTTGGAGATGAATCTACTTTGATCCATGTGGACTTTCTCCTAGATATGAAACATTAAATATAGCGGGAAATTAATGACCTTCTTTAATGAAGCTGTACGCTCTTTAAGGTTTATAAACCCTAGTTTCACCACCTATATAAGGTAGACTTAGGCAACAATTCAAGAGAGCCGAGATTTTAGATAATATTTCTAGTCTTTAGCTTACAGAGAACCACCAGAGTCAAAGCTAGAGAACTCTCCATACGGCTGACGCCGTCAAGAGAGGCCGAAGGAGTTGGAGACCTGTAGCAACAGTTGGATAGTATGAAGGAAGATCATCAAGAACGCTTGACCCTTTTCTATCCCTTGCTTGATAAACTCCTATACTTTAATACTTTTATTATGGATGTTTTAGGCTCATACATGGGATAATACTTTAGTTGGGTTTATTACTTCCCAGGATTTTTATGTTTTGATTATTTTATTTTAATGCTATAGTTGTTTTCCCTTTATCTATTCTATTTATTGTTCTTCATGTGTAGTTATTGTAAGAACTATCGAGAGAGGCCTTTTAACTATTGATTTGTGGCTTAATATCGAGAGAGTTATGTTAAACAAACATGAATAGTGGGACTAAGTTGTTAACTTAGTCCTAGTCCAGTTAGACATAAGTTTAGGGTTTTAATGACTAAAAAGGATTTTTTAAACAAATAATATAGTTGTTAGGATTCATGCAGACATGTATTACCTTAGCTCTAATATTATTAACTTTTAGGCATCAAAAGAGTCAGAAGTTCATTAAAAAATCATGTCCAGTAGATAAAGATCTTTATGGTTTACGCAGACATGTATTACTAGTTGCTATAGCATTGAAATAAGTAATCAAGCAAATATCCTTAGCAATAAACCCAGCTTCCATAATTATTTTTTATTTGCCGCAGCATCTGTTTGTCTTAATCATAGCTATCTTTACTTTAATTGTTTTTAGTTTTAATAATCCAACACCATCCAATACTTGCAAACACATTCTTAAGTTAGATAACTTCATAGTTATTGATCTAATCCTTGTGGGTTCGACACTCTACTCTATCACTTTATTACTTGCTTCGACAAGTATACTTACTCTAAAGTGCATCACTATTCGACAAACATCAAGTTTTTTGCGCCATTGTCGGGGATTGGCAATTGATAATTACGTTGTAATTGCACTTTGGATTTTATTTTATTTGCAATTAATTTTTGTTTTTTTAGGTATGTTCATGTGCATGATCAGAAGGCCCAACTTAGAACCTATTCTTCCATTAAATCCAAAGATCAAGAAAACTTTGCGAGAGTTATGTAAAGAAAAAAAGGAATATGGTGAATGAGAATGTAGCGGACGACCATAAGAACCAGCGTAACAATGGCATACCACTGGTAATTGTCCTTGATGTAGGCCGAAATAATGACAGGTTCGACAGGATGATCCACCACCTGCTAGACCTAGAAGACCCATTAGAATGAACATCGAGCCCGTTATCAACAACCTCAACCCACTGATTGTTGTTCCATATCTAAGGTCAAATAACTTTGAGTTGAAGCCCGTTATGTTCAACATGCTCAACTCTATTGGACAATTTGGAGGATCAAAAAGAGAGGGTGCTCGAGAACACATTCAATGTTTCTTGGAAGTTTGTGACTGTTTTCGACAACCAGGGATTCTTGACAATGCATTGAGACTTAATTTGTTTCCATACACCTTGTGGGATCGAGCCAGGGCATGGTTGAAGACTTGTTCCTCAAGATCCATTACATCCTGGGATAACTTGTGCAACAAGTTCCTACACAAATATGATCCACCGAATGTGCACAATAAAAAACGAAGCGACATCATCTATTTTCAACAATATGATGATGAGTCCATGTATGAATGTTGGGACAAGTACAAGGACATTGCTACGCAAATGCTCGATTCTTGGATTCCATGATTGACTACAAATCACGATGTTTCATAATGGTGTTAATGCACCAACAAGGATGATGATTGACTTGTCAGCTAATGGAACTCTGCTTGATAAAGAACCTGATGAGGCTTTCGAGATACTTGATCAAATAGCTAATAATGACTACCAGTTCCCAAGAGAGAGGTTGAAGCCAGGACCTAAATTTTTTGGAACACTCTAGTTGGATGATTCTCAAAGTGTAGCAACTTAGCTTTCCACCATCACCAACTTGCTCAAGAACATGCAAGCAATATCCAATGTCTGAGAGGCTAATGTAGTGTACTACAATTGTGAGCACTGTGATAGGGAACAACAATCGAATGAATGCCCCAGCAACAAGAACCTGGATGCTATGTAAGAAACTCCAACCACAACAACAATCCTAACACCTATAACCCAGGGTGGCGTCAACATCCAAATTTTGGTTGGGGAGGCAACATAGGCAATTCAAGAGCACTACAAAATGCCACCACCGAACCTCCTGGATTCCAACAAAAGACTCAGAGGTAGAACTAGGAAGCTTCCAACTTTACATCTAATTCCCTTGATAATACTTATAAAAAATTTATGGAAACTGCTAGAGTTATTATGCAGGATCAGGCAACACACTTAAAGAACCATAGTGACATGCTCACAACACAAGCTACCATGTTGCAAAACCAGCAATCGATCGTACAAAACAACACTGCTTGTAATGTCCTGGTTTTGGGCCTAGGAGTTTTCTAGGTTGATTAGACGGTCTGATGGATCGGATTAGATGATTCAAGTCAGTTTTGGGATTAATTTGAAATAAATATTTTTGGGTGAGATAAAAATATGGAAAAATATTATAAAATCATTATTTAATATATAAATGATTTTGGTAAAATCAATTTTACAAAAGGAATTTTTGAAAAGTGACATTTTGGGATAGTGACCAAATTGTAAAGTTTTAAAACTATTTTTAGTAACTGTTTTGTAAAAGGGTAAAACTTAGAATCTTTAAGGATCTATTTGGCCAAAGACTAATGTCAAACTTTTCACCTTAATTGGATATTTTTAAAAAGGCTTTAAAGGAGTTTAAAAAGGCTTGGAGAATTAATTATATAATTAATTCCTAAAAACTATTTTACGTAACTAACTTTCTTAAAAATGATTCTCTCTCAAATTCTATCAAGCCAAACACTCTTTTCTACTTCAATTTTCTTAGGTAATCATTTGATTTTAATATTCTTTTAATTCCAAATGGATTCTTAATGATTTCCTAACAAAACCTATTTGATCTTGTTTTCTCATGTAAACTCATCCAATTAAGGGGAAATCTAAGGTTAGAGGCGAGCTTCATTCTTCTCCTCTAATATTAGGTTCTTCACTGAAATTATCAAGTTATTGATCCTTTACATATGATTTCTAATGGGTTTTAATGATTTAATTATAGAAAGATGGTTAAATCAAGGTTTAATTGATGTATTTGTTGGATTTCCATTACGAATCTGTTTTGTTGGGTTCTTGATGTGTTTAGAACATGATTTTGATGTTTTATAATGTTAATAAGTTGATTTTAACACTGGAATCCTGAAACTAGGTGAATCTATAATTTTCTAGGTTGTTAGCTATGAGTTTTTTAGGAGTTGTGGGTGTTTAGTGAATGCTGGAGGTATAAGGATGATGTTAATGTGTTTTTGGATGTTAATTGATGTTAATCGATGAATTAAAACATTATGTTTTGGCTGGGTTAAGTTTGGAAGGTGTTTGATGTTGTTTTCAGTTGTTGTGGAATGAAATTGGGCAGAGTTTGATGAGGTTGTGTGAATTGACGTTGATGGATTGTTGAATGCATTTTGATTCATTAGAACCTCTATTTTTGTGTGACTAAAGCAGGGGAGGTTGATCCTCAAGCTTGAGGTGAAGTATCGGGAGCTGTGGAGGCTTATTTTCGCATCGGCGATCAAAGTTTTGCATGTCGGTGAGTGAGAACATATCTTTCAGATTTTCAAAGGTTTCAAAGTTATGTTTGGGAGTTTAGATCAAGCTAGAAATGCTGGTCTAAGCTCGGAAGTAAGTAAAGGATGGTTTCTCTCTCAAACTCAGTTTGGCAATTTGGTTTTAATGCACTTGTTTTGATAACTTGATTACTGACTGTATATGCATGATTTGAGCATGGTTTAATGCTCGAAAATGGTTATCTAATGATGTTGATGCATTTAGGAAGTAATTCATGTTTTGATAATGTTTTGAACATTGGTTAATGCATGGTTTAATGTATTGGATAAATGGTTTGATTTGATGCATATGAAAACAGGGGTCATATGGTACCAAAGACTCCTGTTAGTGGGTTGTACATCTAGCCGACGAGTGGTGTTAAGGGTTTTATGTGTACTGAAAACTCCACCATAGGTAGAACAATAGTGGATGGGTTATGTGTACTAAAAACTCCCGTTGGTGGACCTTGAGATGTCGGTTGAGATTATATGAAGTGTTGAGAGGACACTTGTTGAATTTGTGTATCTGATATGTTGTACTTTGAAAAGTGGAACTTGGATGATGATCACTTGTAAGCCAATATTATTGATAATGTATCATGTTGATGGATATGGTTGTATAATGTTGGTTTATACATGTTTTACTCTTTAAGCCTTGCATTGGTAGTATGCATAGGAAAGCTTAAATTGAGGGTAGTAAATGATATTTTGCAGTTGAATTCATGATACATGATGCATATGGTTTAATATGCATGTTTTAGAAATGTAAGTGCATGGTTTACAAGGCATGATAATGTTGATAATGTTGACAATGTTTTGAAAGTTGTTTTCAAAGTGATTTTTGAAGTGGATTGTAAAATGGTTTTAAATGCATTGATGGTGGGTCGTTTTAGAGCACTCATCACTAAGCCTAGTGTGTTTACGCTCTCTTTTTCCATCAATGCAAAGAATTAAGGGTTGGAGGCAGCAAGCAAGAGAAGAAAATTCCAAGACTTGTGTTTACGAAAGTGTGATCTCGATTTAGACTGGTAGTAATAAAGGCAATGTGGTTAATTATCGTGTGGAGGGTTGTTAGCTAAACTCCCTATTTGTTCAAGCTTTGAATGTTGTTTTGGACTTGTATGAGGCCTTAAATGCTTGATGGGTGCTTGGTTTCATGTTTTGGATGTTGAGTAGGAAGCATGCCTATAGATGTTGTGGATGTTTGGGTTAGGATGGTTTGAGTTGCTTTGAAATGCTGATATGATTGAGTAAATCATGCCTCTATTGATGTATGGTGATTGGGTAAGTGTTGGATGCGTTTAGAGTGAGCCAAAGTGTCTTGTGTTGGACCTAGAGGTCATTACAGGCCTTCATGTACTGGTACAAGTACTTGGGGATCGGTAAACTGGGTCTGAAATGGCTCTATTTTGAGGAAAAAATACACAGGGGTACCGGTACGGTTAGCCGAGTATCGGTACACCACTTGAAAATTGTACATCAAAATCAGTACATGGTTTTGAGTACCGATACGACTCCCTTCATTTTACAGTGTCGTACCAATATGCTGAGTACCGTATTGGTACGCATTATGGTCACTGGAATTTGTGGTTTTAAAGGAAAATAGGGGGGATAGGTACGAGGACTACGCTATACCGGAATGAGTTACTTTACGCACCACATCAGCACGGTGGCTAGTGTACCAATACGCATGGTAGTTAAGTCCGTTGAGCCATCAAGCCCGTATCGATACGCATTGTTGTTTCTTTGTGCTTTAGCCTGTTGAGTTTGGAAGTTGTGCTTTTTTGTCCCTAAATGTTGTATATGCAATTAATTGAGCTTCGATGATCGTTTTGAGCTAGAATTTAACCCATGAGCATGTAATCAGATTAAGCAAGGATTGGAAAATTAGATTTATAAATTAAGTTCCTGTAATTTATGGGAATTACGTTTTGGTCCCCAAAGTGCATATTCGAGCAATTAAACCTTGTTTTACAATCTAATTTCAATGTAACGTTTCCGCTGCTGCAGGTTCACCTTAGAAGTTAAATTGATGCATTTAGACAAGATAAAAAAATGGACCCAGTTTAGGTTATTAGCTCGTGTTTACTTCGGCAAACCTAATGTGATCCTTTCAGCTCAGTTTCGGCTAGACCAGATTAAGGGGGTTACATTTGTTGGTATCAGAGTCAGGTTTACGAAAAAAATTAGGATGTTGTTGATGATTGTTCATTGCTACTTGCTATGCACGGTGATTGGTTATACGTACGATGATTGATATATACTATGTTGGGGTATATTTGGGGACACATTGCCTTATTACTACAGTTATAAAATGATTTTGGTTTGAAATGGAAGTCTTAGATCCTTGCTTGAAGCTGGCATGATTATTTTTGTTTTGATGTAATTATCATGCCTTAAATACATTTGTATATGATGCCACCGAGGAGAGAGTTAAGATCAAGCACGAGTGTTGTTGCCGGAGAGTAGGGAGTTGAGGGTGAGATAGTGCATCTTGAGGGATTGCCACCTCCTCTGCCTAATCCACCTGAGGGAGTGGAGCAAGTACCACCTGTGTAACAACTTGGATTTGGGCCTAGATGCTAGGTAGGTCGATTAGACGGCTCGAGAGAACCGAATTATACAATTAGAGCTAGTTTTGGGAATTAGATCTTAATAAATTGTTTTTGGCTAAAATAAAATATGGAAAATGCTAGAAAATATTTAAATATTATTCTAAGGGTTTTGGTAAATTCAATTTGAAGTAATTAAATCTGATTTGGGGACATTATGGTCCGGTGACTAAAATGTAAAGTTTACAAAACTATTTTTGGTGACTATAGAATCTTTAAGGAGCTAATTAACCAAACTTTTCCATCATATTTCCCTTAATTTAGGCTATTTTAAAGGGTTTTAAATGGTTTTAATATTAAAATAAAATATACTTAATAAAAAGGATTTTTAATTACATAATTCATTTTCTCACGTAACTAATTTTGCTCTCAACTTTCTCAGAAGCCAAACCGTCAATTCTTTTCTAAAATTCACATGAATTAATCTCTTTTGATTTCTTTGATTCCTACAACAAAATTTACTTGGTTTCTTGAAGCTTTTATCCAATCTTTGCCAATTAAGGGAGAAATCAACAATTAGAGGTGATTTTTGTTTCTCTCCTCTAATTAAAGGTTCTTTATTGAAATTCCTAAGTTCTTGATCCTTTACAAATTATTTTTCTGTGGAATTATGATTAAATCATGAATATGGTAATTAAATTGAGTTTTGATGTGAAAATTTGATAAACACATATATGGATCTGTTTTGTTTTGAATCTAATTGATCTAGATCTCTTATAAGATTTTTTTAGTGCTGTAAGAAGAGATTAATTAAAGAAATTCCGAAACTATGTGAATTGCTAATTTTTTAGGTTGTAAATAGTTTGATTTTTAAGTGATCTTAGTGTTATAAGGTTGTTGCAAGTATAAGGACATTATAAAGATGTTTTTGGATGTTAATTGATGTTGTTAAGATGTTAAAATCAATAAGTTTTGGCTGGGCTTTGTTTAGTTGACTGTTGATGATGATTTCGGGTGTTTTAGAGAGGCATTTGATGGTTTTAGTGACGCGAAGTTGTGTTTGATGGTTGCTGGAAATTAGAGATGCGTGGAAGTGTATTAATCCTCTGTTTTTGATTGGGTAAAGTAGGGAAGTTGGATCTTTTAGCTTTTGGAGATGTTGCGGAAGCTTCGAAAGCATGATTCTTGCAACGACAAGAGAGCTTTGGGGTTGTTGGTGAGGGGAAATGAGTTTTACTACTTTTAAAAGGTTTGAAGATGGTTGTTGGGAGTTTATAATAAGTTTTAAACACTTATCTAAGCTCAAAAGTAAGTTCTGGTTGAGCTCTCTCTCATTTTCAGTTTTGCAAAATATAATCTCATGCACATGTTTATAGATTTGATTACTTACTGTTATATGCATGTTTTAGAAATGAAAGATATTACAAATGATTATACATGGTGATATTTGAGCATAGCAAATGATTTATGAAAGAATTTTGAGAATGCTAGAATACATGGTTTAACGTATTGGAAAGTGGTTTGGATTGATGCATGTGTAAAACAATAAGTTAATGTGGTTTTTATTGAGTATATTGGCAAGTGGCTAAGGTAAAATGTTATCGGATATTGTTGGTTAGCCATAGGGTTTAAAGTGCACTATAATAAGTCTCCTCATGTGTGTCGAGGGGTCAAGAGTGTGCCATGCTCCACCATGAGAACCGTAGTGGCCAAGGGTGAAGAGTGTGCTAATTCTCCCCCTGCTGGATTTATACGTTATAACCGTTAAGGACTGCTCTGGTTCGAGGATGTATGTGAAGTGGTCGAATGAACCACTTGGGAAATCCGTGTATCAGATGTGTTTTTATAAAATAGAATGAAACTTGCTTTTGAGTCACTTGCATTCCAATATATAAGA
This sequence comes from Hibiscus mutabilis, assembly GCA_019671005.1. Lineage (NCBI taxonomy): Eukaryota > Viridiplantae > Streptophyta > Magnoliopsida > Malvales > Malvaceae > Hibiscus > Hibiscus mutabilis. Next base: position 31,652,984 of record CM033728.1, read on the forward strand.
TGATGTATCATGAGAAATGGATTATGTTTTGTATAATATGGTTTATACATGAGATGTTCTTTAAGCTTGCTAATTAGATATATTGGCATATGAAGCTTAAATTGAGGTTTGTGATAGAAATCCATGATACATGTGCTGCAAATAATTTAAATGTGCATATTTCAAGAGATTATAGAAGCATGAAATGATTTTGGCATGAGGCTTATACATTTGATTTGAACTAAAACGGTTTTAAATGCATTGATGGGTGTTTTTGAGATTCCCTCACTAAGCTTATAGATTACGCTCTCATTTCTAATCAATGCAGAGAAATAAGCACTTTCGGAAAACAAGTAGGCAAGAGGAGATCCAAGGGTTGAAGTATTTTTCAAGTATGGTTTTACAAATACATAGTAGTAATAAGAGGCAATGTGACCAAGTTGTATTTGGGAGGTTTTTTTTGGATACTCCCTGTTTGAACAAGTTATGCTTGGTGTTTTGGACTTTTATGATGCTTTATATTTGGTTTTGAGGGGTTGGGAAACAATTTGCATGCTTGGGTAGAGATCATGCCTATAAGACAAATGCTTGGATTTGATGTGTTGCATATGATCCTTTACCATGCTTTTATGATTGAGGAAATAATGTTTGAATTGTTATATGGTGATTAGAGGTTGAATGAAGTATGTTAGACTGAGCCAAAGTGTCATATGATCGACCAAGAGGTCATTACAGGTTTGTCCGTACCGGTATGTGTCCTCAAGGATCAGTACGCAGGGACCTATCTCGACTCAATCTGGGCAAATATACCTTGGCGTACTGATACGCCTAGTGACCGTATTAGTACACACGATGCTAAAATTTTGGCTTGGTGATGTACACGGGTAACCGTATTGATACGCTTTTTTGGCTACTAGAATTCTCATTTTCAAATATTGTATACCCGTATCGATACGTTGGAGGACCATATCGATACACCTTTGAAATTTGAACCCGTATCGATACGGGGTGACAGTGTACTGATACGCAGTTTGTTAATTCTGTTAAGATGCTTTCTGAAGTTTGAATCTTTGCAGTTTAGTCCCTATATCTTGATCACACAATTAAATGTGATTAGATGATTATTTTAAGTTGAAATTTAGCCTGCATGTATGAAACCTGACCAATTATGGATTGATAACCTTAATTTCAAATAAGACTCTTTAATTATTTGTAATTGCAATTTGGTCGCTAAAATGCAATCTTGTGCAATTGGATGTCAATTCGACGCCTGATTGAGTTGTAAATTTCACCATAGCCAGCATGATCACCTTAGGACTTAACTATGCATTTAGATAAGATAAAATAAAAAATAGACCATTTTCTAAGTAATTCTTCTGGGTTTGTCTCGGTAAACCCAATATAGCTCGCTCAATTTGGTCTAGCGACTAGACTGGGTCAAGGGGTTATATTTATTGGTATAAGAGCCAGGTTGTGATTGTTGGGAGATGGGTTATGGTTGTTTCATGTATTGATGATGTATGATTCTATTGTTTGTTATGCATGATGTTTGATTTAGTGAGATGATGATTGAAATATGATATTTTGAGGGTATAAGCTTGGGGACACATTGCCTTATTACTAGTAGTGTTAAATGATATTTGTTTTTAAACATGAACGACTTGGGCTCTTGCTGCAAGCTGGTCTAATTATATTGTTTTATTGCATTACGTTTTAGACTCATATTTTTGAGAATGGGATCGAGACGATAGAAGAGAGTTTCTGTGGGGAGTATTGTGGATGGACAAAATGATGAGTTACCTCCTCCTCCACCGATTCCTCTTGTTGGTGTTGGAGTTAAGGGTGGTATGCCTCAGGCACTGCAAGAACCTATTTTTGGTGATATGAAACTGTTGATCCAGGCGATGACTAGAGCTTTCCAAGAAGCCATAGCTAGAGTGCAAGTACCTGCATTGGTGCCTGTAACAACTATTAATACCAGGCTTTCGTTGGAGCATCTGCGTAGCTTGAGAGGTGCCGAGTTTAGAGGTTTGGCTCCTGAGGCAGCAAATGAGTGGTTTGCCAGCACGAAGAGGATCTTTGGCCAGATGGAGTGTATAGATGTCTGCAAGTTGGGTAGTATAATTCTGTTGCTTTAGGGTGATGCCTATAGTTGGTGGACGACTGCTATTACGGGCATGGCACCTACTGATGTGACGTACGTGTTCTTTTGTGTTGCTTTTCAGAAGAAGTATCTGGATCTCGTTATCAAGATGAAAAGAAAAGGGAGTTCATGGCATTAGACCAGGGGAACATGTCTGTGGCTGAGTATGAGGTTCAGTTCGTTCGGTTGAGCCAGTATGCTCTTGAGCTGGTTCCTAATGAGCTTCAACAATGCGATCATTTTCGTTACGAGCTGGTTAAGAAGGTGAAGACTTACATGTTGTCTATAGAATATATAGAGTTTGATGTCTTGGTTTCTCGAGATAAGGACATAGAAGAAAATTTAAGGTTGTCTTCTCGATCAGGGAGTTCTTGTGCGGGGAAAAGGAATGCTGAGTCAGATGTTAGCAGAGATCGATATAAGAATCATAGAGATATAAGGTACCGTCAGAATCAGAGATGCAAAAGGAGTAATGCTAGGCATGGATAGCATGTTCAGAATACCTTTGACCGAATACCTGAGTGTGGGAGATGTGGTAGGTGACATTCTGGGTACTGTTGGGGTACTTTTGGTACTTGTTGGAGCTGTGGTTCATAGGATCACATTAGGCGTGATTGTCCGTAGTTAGCTATGGAAGATCAGGTTCCTGCACCCACAGTGGTACTGCAGAAAGCCCGTGGGCACAATTGAGGACATTTTTAGCGTAGGGAGGATGGTCAGAGGGTAGTTGTTCATACTGTAGTAGTTTAACCTATGGGTGGTGGACCGACGAGAGTTTTCGTGCATCATGTGGGAAGGAATGATACTGATTTGATTGCAGGTACATTTACTTTGCAATCCATAACATTACTTTATTTGATATATTCTGGTTCTACACATTTGTACATCTTGCGTGAACATGCATGTTTGCTTGGTATAACTATAGAGGTGTTAGATGTTGGTATGCGGGTAACTAGTTCTTTTGGTGAGACAGTAGTGGCTAGAAGGTTGTATATGAGATGTCATTTGATGGTTAAAGGTCATATGTTTATGGCTAATTTGATGGAGTTATCGTTTTATGGTTTTGATGTAATCTTGGGGATGGATTGATTGTCTGAGCATAGAGCCGTAGTTGATTTTGAGACCAAGCGAGTTTTGTTGAAACTTGCTGAGGATTAAGAAGTGGCGGTTGTGGGCGAGAATGTCAAATTCTTGTTCAATGTTGTTGTTTCGGCTTTGGAAGTGCAGAAGTTGTTAGAATCTGAGGGTCAAACATACATAGCATATGTTATGAAACCTAATATGAAGGAAGTGTGTGCCCAGGATATTTGCACTGTTTGTGATTTTCCAGGAGTGTTTCCAAAAGAGTTGCCAGGATTACCACCGAATAAGGAGGTAGAGTTTTGCATTGAGACATACATGGATACGGCTCCAGTGCCGATTGCACTATATCGCATGGAACTGAAGGAATCGAAGGAGTTGAAGATACAGCTTCAGGAGTTGTTGGACCATGTTTTTATTCGGCCTAATAAGTTACCTTTGGGAGCACCAGTGTTGTTTGTGGAAAAAAGATGCACGAGAAGAATATGCAATGATTATCGATAATTGAACAAGTTGACGATTAAGAATAAGTATCCTTTGCTGAGGATTGATGATTTGTTTGATCAGTTTCGGGGTGCTACGGTGTTTTCCAAGATTGATCTGAGGTCTGGATATTATCAGTTGAAGGATAAGGCATGCCAAAAATAATTTTTCACACGCGTTATGGGCATCATGAGTTCTCAGTGATGCCGTTTAGGTTGACAAATGAGCTAGCATCATTCATGGATATGTCGAATCAAGAGTTTCGTGAATTCTTGGATCAATTTGTGGTAGTGTTCATCAATGACATTCTTGTGTACTCTCGTATCGAGGAGGATCACGATCGACACCTTCAGATTGTGTTGCAAGTTCTATTGGACAATAAGCTTTATGCTAAGCTGAGTAATTGAGAGTTTTGGATTAAGCAAGTGTTTTTTTCTTGGTCATGTTGTTTCGGCTGAGGGTATTTATGTGGACCTGAAGAAAATTGAGGTAGTGGTGAATTGGAAGGAACCGAAGTTGGTGTTAAAGGTTCATAGTTTATTGGGGTTGGAACAATATTATCGACACTTTATGGATGGATTTTCAAGGATTGCTGCTCTTTTGACGAAGTTGTTGCAAAAGGATGTAAGTTTTGAGGGGACGAAGAGTATACATCAAACTTTTGATAAGTTGAAGGAAGCTTTGATGCAAGTTCCAATCTTGATTTAACCCGAGTCAGGGAAGGAGTTTGTCGTTTGTAGTGATGCTTCCTATGTTGGTTTGGGTTGCGTGTTGATGCAAGAAGGAATGGTTTTGGCTTATGCATCTAAGGAGTTGAAGGTGCATGAATGCAACTATCCTACGCATGATATTGAGCTTGCTGCGGTGGTGTTTGCGTAGAAGATTTGGCGGCATTATATCTATGGTGAGAAGTGTATTGTGTACACAGACCACAAGAGTTTGAAATATTTGATATCACAAAAGGAGTTGAATCTTAGGAAACGGAGATGGTTGGAGTTGCTAAAGGATTATGATTTGACGATAGAGTATCATCCATAAAAGGCTTGTTGGCTAAGTTTGCTCGGCTATGTTTGCTCAACTAAGTGTGACGCGAGATGAAGGTTTGTTGGCTGAGTTGCAAGTGAAGGCTTCATTGTTGTAGTTGATCAAGGAGAAGCAATCGTGTGATGATTCGTTGGTACCGTATGTCAAGGATATAATGGATGACAATCAAACAGATTTTTGTTTCAGTGATGAAGGAGTTTTGTGCTTCAAGAGTCAAGTGGTTGTGTCGAAAGATGAGGAGTTAAGGTACACTATCTTGACTGAGGCACATTCGAGTCCTTTTGTTATACATCCGAGAAGAACAAAGATGTATCAGGATTCGAAAAAGGAGTATTTCTAGGTTGGTTTGGAGAAGGATGTATTGGATTTTGTTGCTAGAAGTATGGTATGTCAACGTGTTAAGGTTGAGCATTAATTTCTTCGGGGTTGCTGCAACCGTTAAAGATTTTGAAATGGAAATCAAAGAGAATTACCATGGATTTTATGACCGGTTTGCCTTTGACGCCATCAAAGAAGAATTTTGTGTGGGTGATTATGGATAGATTTACGAAGTGTGCACATTTTTGGCCGTGGATACGACATATAATTTGGATAAGTTGGCAGAGTTGTATATTGCTGAGATTGTGAGGTTGCACGAGGTGCCAATGTCTATAGTATCAGATAGAGATTGCTTTATAGCAAGGTTTTGGGAGTGTTTGCATAAGGCTTTGGGTATACCTCGTACGGTGTTGCATCATTGATTTTCAAGGATCATGGGAGAAGAAGTTACCTTTGGTGGAGTTTGCCTATAACAATAGTTATCAGGCTAGTATTCAAATAGCTCCATACGAGGCTTTGTATGGTAGAAGGTGTCGCATGCCACTTTGTTGGGCAGAGGTAGGGAAAAGTATGTTTCTTTGCCTGATGTGCTGAAGGATACCAATGAGAAGGTGAAGCATATTAGTGATTGGTTGAAGGCTTCGGATCGGCAAAAGTCTTATACTGACTTAAAGCGTAGAGAGATTGAGTTTACGGTTGGTGATCATATGTTTCTTAAGGTTTTGCCTTGGAAGAAGGTGATGAGGTTTAGACGGAAGGGCAAGTTGAGTCCAAGGTTCATTGGACCTTATGAGGTGTTGGAGCGTGTTGGTCCAGTTGCTTATAAGTTGAGGTTGCTGGCGGAGTTGGAGAAGATACATGATGTTTCCCATGTATCGATGATTCAGAGGTATAGATCAGATCCTTCGCATGTGATGCCTGTTGAAGAGATTGAGTTGAATCCAAATTTGACCTATGATGTGGAGACGGTGAGAATTCTGGATTCAAGCAGCTAGGTTCTTCTTGGAAAGACCATAGAGTTGGTGAAGGTGTTATGGCAACACTGTGGAGTCGAGGACATGTTGAAGCAATGAGGACATGTTGAAACAGTTTCCTTACCTTTTTCCGCCAGGGAAATTTCGAGGATGAAATTTCTTAAGAGGGGGAGAGTTGTAACACCCTGAATTTGCGGTTAGATGTTAGGTAGGTTGATTAGACGGTTTGGGAGAACCATATTAGACAATTCAAGCTAGTTTCAGGAATTAAATCTTAATAAACTATTTTTGGTTAAAATAAAATATGGAAAAATGCTAGAAAATATTTAAATAATATTATAAGGGTTTTGGTAAATTCAATTTGAAGTAATTAAATCTGATTTTGGGACATTTTATTCTAGTGACAAAAATGTAAAGTTTACAAAACTGTTTTTGCCGATGAAATCGTAAAAGAGTCAAAACTTAGAATATTTAAGGAGCTAAGTAACCAAACTTTTTCCATCGGGTTTTCCTTTAATTTAGGCTATTTTACAGGGTTTTTAAATAGTTTTAATATTAAAAAAAAATAGAATTAATAAAAAGGATTTTTAATTACACAATTCATTTTCTCACGTAACTAATTTTGCACTCAACATTTCTCTAAACTTTCTCAACAGCCAAACTATCAATTATTTTCCAAAATTCTCAGGAATCAATCTCTTTTGATTTCCTATTTGATTTCTTTGATTCCTACAACAAAATCTACTTGGTTTCTTGAAGCTTTAATCCAATCTTTGCCAATTAAGGGAGAAATCGGCAATTAGAGGTGATTTTTGTTTCTCTCCTCTAATTAAAGGTTATTTAATAAAATTCCCAAGTTCTTGATCCTTTTCAACTGATTTTTGCTATGGAATTATGATTAAATCATGAATATGGTAATTAAATTGAGTTTTGATGTGAAAATTTGATAAACACTGATATGGATCTTTTTTGTGTTGAATCTAATTGATTTAGATCTCTTATAAGATGTGTTTTAATGTTGTAAGTAAGAAGAGATTAATTAAGGAAATCCTGGAACTATGTGACTTGCTAATTTTCTAGGTTGTAAATAGTTAGATTTTGAAGTGATCTTAGTGTTGTAAGGTTGTTGGAAGTATAAGGACATTATAAATATGTTTTTGGATGTTAATTGATGTTGTTAAGATGTTAAAGTCAATAGGTTTTGGCTGGGCTTTGTTTAGATGAAAGTTGATGATTAATGTTGTTTTAGAGAGGCAATTGATGGTTTCTTGAAATTAGAGATGCATGGAAGTGTATTAATCCTCTATTTTTGATTGGGTAAATAAGGGGAGTTGGATCTTTTAGCTTTTGGAGAGGTTGCGGAAGCTTCGAAAGCGTGATTCTCGCAACGACAAGAGAGCTTTGGGGTTGTTGGTGAGTGGAAAAGAGTTTTACTAATTTTAAAAGGCTTGAAGATGGTTGTTGGGAGGTTATAATAAGTTTGAACACTTATCTAAGCTCGGAAGTAAGTATTGGTTGAGCTCTCTCTCGTTTTCAGTTTTGCAAAATATAATATCATGCACATGTTTATAAATTTGATTACGTACTGTTATATGCATGTTTTAGCAATGAAAGATGTTGCAAATGATTATACATGATGATATTTGAGCACAACAAATGATTTATGAAAGAATTTTTAAAATGCTAGAATACATGGTTTAATGTATTGGAAAATGGTTTAGATTGATGCATATGTAAAACAGTAAGTTAATGTGGTTTTTATTGAGTATATTGGCAAGTGGCTGAGGTAAAATGTTATCGGATATAGTTGGCTAGCCATAGGGTTTAAAGTGCACTATAATAAGTTGCCTCATGTGTGTCAAGGGGTCAAGAGTATGCCATGATCCACCCTGAGAACCACAGTTGTCGAGGTGCCAAGAGTGTGCCAATTCTCTCGCTAGTGGATTTATACGTTATAATCGTTGAGGACTGCTCCGATTTGAGGACGTATGTTAAGTGGTCGAAGGAACCACTTGGGAAATCCGTGTATCAGATGTGTTTATTTGAGGACATATGTGAAGTGGTTGAAGGAACCACTTGGGAAATCCGTGTATCGGATGTGTTTTTATAAAATAGAATGAAACTTGCTTTTAAGTCACTTGAATACCAATATATGAGATGATGTATCATGAGAAAGGGATTATGTTTTGTATAATATGGTTTATACATGAGATTCTATTTAAGCTTGTTATTTAGAAATTTTGGCATATGAAGCTTAAATTGAGGTTTGTGATAGAAATCCATGATACATGTGCTGCAAATGATTTAAATGTGCATATTTGAAGAGATTATAGAAGCATGAGATGATTTTGACACGAGACTTATACATTTGATTTGAAGTAAACGATTTTAAATACATTGATGAGTTTTTTTGAGATTCCCTCACTAAGCTTATAGCTTACACTCTCCTTTTTCAGCAATGTAGAGAAATAAGCACTTTTGGACAGCAAGTAGGCAATAGGGATCCAAGGGTCGAAGTATTTTTCAAGTATGGTTTTACAAATATATAGTAGTAATAAGAGGCAAGTGACCAAGTTGTATTTGGGAGGTTTATTTTGGATACTCCCTGTTTGAACAAGTTATGTTTTCTATTTTGGACTTGTATGATTCTTTATATTTGGTTTTGAGGGGTTGGGAAACAATTTGCATGCTTGGGTAGAGGTCACGCCTATAGGACAAATGCTTGGATTTGATATGTTGCATATGATCCTTTACCATGATTTTATGATTGAGGAAATAATGTTTGAATTGTTATACGGTGATTAGAGGTTGAATGGAGTATGTTAGATTGAGCCAAAGTGTCATATGATCGACCAAGACGTCATTACAGGTCTGTCTGTACCGATACGGGTCTTCAGGGATCGGTACACGGGGAGCTGTCTCAGCTCAATCTAGGAAAATATACCTTGGCATACCAATACGTTGAGTGACCATATCGGTACGCGATGCTAAAATTTTGGCATGGTATCGGTACACAGGCTACTATACCAGTACACCTTTTGGCTACTAGAATTCTCATTTTTGAATATTGCATACTCGTACCAATACGCTTGAGGACCTTATTGGTACACCTTTTAAATTTGAACTCTTATTCATATGGGGTGACATTGTACTGATTTGCAGTTCATTAATTCCGTTAAAATGCTTTATAATGTTTGAATCTTTGCAGTTTAGTCCATGTATCTTGATCATGCAATTAAATGTGATTGTATTATTATTTTAAGTTAAAATTTAACCTGCAAGTATAAAACCTGATTAATTAAGGATTGGTAACCTTAATTTCAAAGAAGTCTCTTTAATTATCTGTAATTGCAATTTGGTCCCTGAAATGTAATCTTGTGCAATTAGATGTCAATTTGACGCCCGATTGAGTTGTAAATTTCACTATAGCCAGCATGATCACCTTAGGACTTAACTATACATTTAGTTAAGACAAAATAAAAAAATGGACAATTTTCTAAGTAATTCTTTCAGATTTATCTTGGTAAACCCAATGTAACTCGCTCGGTTCGGTCTGGCGACTAGACCGGGTCAAGGGGTTACAACCTGCACCACCTGGTCCGGTGTATGGTGATATGACACATTTGGTTCAGGCAATGACATGAGCATTTTAGGCCGTGATGGCTGGAGTTTATGTACCTGCATCGGCACCGACTGTTGTTGTTAATGTGAGGTTGCCGCTAGAGCGTCTGTTCAGTCTTGGAGGAGTTGAGTTCAAAGGGTTGGCACCCGAGGCATCCGAAGAGTGGCTTGCTAGTACATATCAAATTCTAGTTTAGATGGGGTGCAATGATAACCGTAAGTGGGGATGTGCGATGTCCCTATTGCAAGGTAATGCGTACAGTTGGTGGACTACTATGACCACGGGCATGAAACCCGATAATATAACGTAGGAGTTCTTTTAGGCTACCTTTAGAAAGAAGTGTGTGGGAGTTAGATACTTGGATGAAAAGAAACGTGAGTTTATGGCCTTGGTTCAGGGCAGTATGACAGTAGTTGAGTATGAGGTACAGTTCGTGAGGCTGAGTCAGTATGCGCCTGAGTTGGTGCCGGATGAGAGGCATCGCTGTGACCGATTTCGCTACAGATTAATGCAGGATGTTAAGATATACATGTTAGCCACAGATTATATAGATTTTGACGTATTGGTTACACAGGCAAATGACATCGAGCATATTTTGGGTTTATCTTACTGTTCAGGAGGTTTTGGCTCTAGGAAGAGAGTTGCAAATTTTGGTTCTAGTGGTGGTTAGTCTAAGAGACACCATGATAGGAGGTATTGCCCTGAGCAGATATGGGGTGGAAATAATGCTAGGCGTGGACCGCAGGGCCAGAGTACCCAAGTTAAAGTATTGCATAATGCCTGTTGGGTGTGTGTATTGCGAGATCACATGAGGCAAGACTGTCCATGTTTGTCTAGTGAGGGACAGGTTTTGTCAACTATTGTTGCTAATTCTTGCTGGAGTTGTAGTTCTAGAGATCATTTGAGACGTGACTATCCAATGTTGGCTAGGGGTATGCCGACACCTGCACTTATTGAAGCACCACAAAGAGTCTATGGGCGCGATCGAGGTAATTTCTAAAGAATGGAGGAAGGATAGAGAACTATTGCTCATAAATTGGCGGTTTGACCCGAGGGTGGTGTACCCGCGATGATTTATGCACAACGCGAGGTGAGGCATGACACTGATGTGATAGCAGGTACTTTTACCTTGCAACCTATGTCATTGCTTTCTCTGATAGATTCTGGTCCTACACATTCATATATTTTGTATGACCATTCGTATTTGCTTGATATACCGGTAGAAATATTAGATGTGGGTATGCAAGTAACAAGTTCTTTTAGAGAAATAGTTGTTACGAAGAGGTTGTATAGGAGATATGGGTATGCAAGGTTACGTGTTTGCGGCTGATTTGATGGAGCTGCCATTTCATGGTTTTGATGTGATCATGGGTACGGATTGGTTAACCGAGCATAGGGCTATGGTCGAATTTGTGACCAAGTAGGTTTCATTGAAACTTGTTGATAATTATGAAGTGGTGGTTGCGGGTGAGATGTTAAGTTCTTGTCTAATGTGGTTTCGGCTTTGGAAGCACAAAAGTTGCTGGAGTGTGGGTGTCAAGCATATCTGACTTATGTTATGAACCTGAATATGGAGGAAGTGCAGACTAAGGATATCCGTACTGTTTGTGATTTTTCAGGGGTGTTTCAAGAGGAGTTACCAAGGTTTCCGCCAAATAGAGAGGTAGAGTTTTGTATTGAGACGTATGTTGATACAACTTCGGTGTTGATTGTATCGTATGGCACCGAAGGAGTTAAAAGAGTTGAAGACACAACTCCAGAAGTTGTTGGTCTGTGGTTTCATCCGACCTAGTGTGTCACCGTAGGGAGTACCAGTGTTGTTTGTACCATGGACGCGCACGCCTCGACAACCATGGTAAGTCAGTGTTGTGGCGATATTGCGGTGTTGAGGAGGCCACGTGGGAGAGTAAGTCAGACATGATAGAGCAGTTTTCACATCTGTTTCCATAAGGTACATTTTGGGGATGAAATTTCTTAAGAGGGGGATAGTTGTAACATCCCGGTTTTGGGCCTAGGAGTTTTCTAGGTTGATTAGACGGTCTAATGGATCAAATTAGAGGATTCAAGTTAGTTTTGAGATTAATTCAAAATAAATATTTTTGGGTGAGATAAAAATATGGAAAAATATTCTAAAAACATTATTTAATATGTAGATGATTTTGGTAAAATCAATTTTATAAAAGAAAGTTTTGAAGAGTGACATTTTGGGACAGTGACTAAATGTAAAGTTTTAAAACTATTTTTAGTTACTGTTTTGTAAAAAAAGTCAAAACTTAGAATCTTTAAGGAGCTATTTGGCCAAAATATAATATCAGACTTTTCACCTTAATTGGATATTTTTCAAAGGATTTTAAAGGAGTTTAAAAAGGCTTGGGGAATTAATTCTACAATTAATTCCTAAAACTATTTTACATAACTAACTTTCTTAAAAATGATTTTCTCTCAAATTCACTCCAACCAAACACCCTTTTCTACTTCATTTTTCTCAGGAAATTACTTGATTTCAAAATTCTTTTAATTCCAAATGGATTCTTAATGATTTCCTAACAAAACCTATTTGATTTGATTTTGTTTTCTCATGTAAACTTATCCAATTAAGGGGAAAGCCAAGGTTAGAGGTTAACTTCATTCTTCTCCTCTAATATAAGGTTCTTTACTAAAATTCTCGAGTTATTGATCCTTTACATATGATTTCTAATGGGTTTTAATGATTTAATTATTGAAAGATGGTTAAAACAAGGTTTAATTGATGTATTTGTTGGATTTTCATTATGAATCTTTTTTGCTGGGTTCTTGATGTGTTTAGAACATGATTTTGATGTTTTATAATGTTAATAAGGTGATTTTAACATTGGAATCCCGAAACTAGGTGAATCTCTAATTTTCTAGGTTGTTAGTTATGAGTTTTTGAGGAGTTGTGGGTGTTTAATTAATGCTGGAGGTATATGGATGATGTTAATGTGTTTTTGGATGTTAATTGATGAATTAAAATAGTAGATTTTGGCTGGTTAAGTTTGGAAGGTGTTTGATGTTGTTTTCGGTTGTTGTGGAGTGAAATTAGGTAGAGTTTGATGAGGTTTTGTGTGAATTGATGTTGCTTGGTTGTTGAATACATTTTGATGCATTGGAACCTCTATTTTTGTGTGGTTAAAGCAGGGGAGGTTGATCCTCAAGCTTGAGGTGAAGTATCAGAAGCCGTGGAGGCTTGTTTTCGCATTGGCAATCAAAGTTTTGCATGTCAGTGAGAGAGAACGTGTCTTTCATCTTTTCAAAGGTTTGAAAGTTATGTTTGGGAGTTTAAATCAAGCTTGAAATGCTGGTCTAAGCTTGAAAGTAAGTAAAGGATGATTTCTCTCTTAAATTTGGTTTGGCAATTGGTTTTAATGCACTTGTTTTGATAACTTGATTACGCACTGTATATGCATGATTTGAGCATAGTTTAATGCTGAAAAATGGTTATCTAATGATGTTGATGCATTTGGGAAGTAATGCATGTTTTGAACATTGGTTAATGCATGGTTTAATGCATTGGATAAAAGGTTTGATTTGATGCATAAGAAAACAATGAGCTAATGGAAATGAAATGAATTATATTGACAAGTGATGGTATGAAATGGTTATAAAAATGTTATCGGATATAGTTGGCTAGCCATAGGATTGATAGTGCACTATAAAAAGTCACCTTGTATGTTGAAGGGTTTATGCATACCAAAAATTCCATCCAAGTACCCTAACGATTGAGGGGTTATATGGTACTGAAGACTCTCGTTAGTGGGTTATACATCTAGCCGATGAGTGGTGTTGAGGGGTTTATGTGTACCAAAATCTCCACCACGGGTAGTACAACGGTGGTGGGGTTTATGTGTACTGAAAAGTCCCATTGGTGTACCTTGAGATGCCGGTTGAGATTGTATGAAGTGTTGAGAGCACACTTGTTGAATCCGTGTATCCGACGTGTTGTACTTTGAAAAGTGGAACTTGGATGATGATCACTAGTAAGCCAATATAATTTATAATGTATCATATTGATGGATTTTGGTTGTATAATGTTGGTTTATACATGTTTTACTCTTTAAGCCTTGCATTTGTAGTATGCACAGTAAAGCTTAAATTGAGAGTAGCAAATGTTATTTTGCTGTTGAATCCATGATACATGTTGCATATGGTTTAATATCCAAGATTTGGAAATTTAAGTGCATGGTTTACAAGGCATGATAATGATGATAATGTTGACGATGTTTTGAAAGTTGTTATCAAAGTGATTTTTGAAATGAATTGTAAAATGGTTTTAAATGCATTGACTGTGAGTTGTTTTAGAGCACTCTTCACTAAGACTAGTGTGCTTACACTCTATTTTTCCATCAATGTAGAGAATTAAGGGTTGGAGACAGCAAGCAACTGAAGGAAATTCCAAAGACCTGTGTTTACGAAAATATGATTTCAATTTAGACTTGTAGTAGTAAAGGTAATATGGTCAATTGTCGTTAGGAGGGTTGTTTTCTAAACTCCCTATTTGTTCAAGCTTTTAATGTTGTTTTGGACTTGTATGAGGCCTTAAATGCTTGATGGGTTCTTGGTTTCATGTTTTGGATGTTGAGCTGGAAGCATGCCTATAGATGTTATGGATGTTTGGGTTATGATGGTTTGAGTTGCTTTGAAATGCTGATATGATTGAGTAAAGCATGCCTCTGTTGATGTATGATGATTGGGTAAGTGTTGGATGTGTTTAGAGTGAGCCAAAGTGTCATGTGTTGGACTTAGAGGTCATTACAGGCCTTCGCGTATCGGTACAAGTACTCGGGGATCGGTACGTTGGGTCTAAAACAACTCTGTTTTGAGGGAAAAATGTACTGGGGTATCGGTACAATTAACCGAGCATTAGTACACCCCTTAAAAATTGTACATCAGAATTGGTACACGGGTTTGAGTACCGGTATGACCCCCTTTTTTATAGTGTCATATCGATACATGGGGTACCATATCGGTATACATTATGGTCACTGGAATTTATGGTTTTGAAGGAAAAAAGGGGGGATCGGTACAAGGACTACGTTGTACCGGTATGGGTTGCTTTACGCACCGCATCGGTACGGTGGCTGGTGTACTAGTACGCATGGTGGTTAAGTCTGTTGAGCCATATCGATTCGGGTTTGCCCGTATCCGTACGCATTGCTGTTTCTTTGTGCTTTGGCTTGTTGAGTTTGGAATTTGTAATTTTTGGTCCCTGAATGTTGTATATGCAATTAATTGAGCTTGTATGATCGTTTTGAGCTAGAATTTAACCTGTGAGCATATAATTGGATTAAGGAAGGATTGGAAAATTGGATTTATAATTTAAGTTCTTGTAATTTGTGGAAATTACATTTCGGTCCCCAAAGTGCATATTCGAGCAATTGAACCCTATTTTGCAATCTGATTTCAATGTAACATTTTCGTTAATGCATGTTCACCTTAGGAGTTAAATTGATGCATTTAGACAAGATAAAAAGAAAAAAATGACCCAATTTAGGTTATTAGCTCGGGTTTGCTTCAGTAAACCTAATGTGATCCTTTTAGCTCAATTTCGGCTAGACCGTGTTAAGGGGGTTACATTGCATCCTTGCGGTCCTTGGAAACACAGGTTGGGCAGATTGCCTAAATATTGAAGATGCGACCACATAGGAGGAATATCTAATGATACTGAAGTCACTGAAGCCTTTAATGTAGAGCAATACAACACCATCATACTACGTGGTGGCAAGGAATTTAGGATAGAAGCCAAGTTTGGGGAGAATCCATTGTTGATTCCACTCTATGCAAGCCGTCCACCAATGCTCCTGCACCTAAGGAAACAACTCGTGTTCCTGATATAGTAAATGACCTTGCTACTGATGGCAAGGATAACAAAGCTAAGGATGCTCATGCATCTAATAAACCACACGATGAGCCCAGACCACCACCTCCATTCCCACAATGATTGAAGGCTTAGAGATAGGATGTTCAATTCTATAAGTTCCTGGATATGCTTAAACAGTTGCACATTAATGTCTCATTCCTGTAGGCCATTGATCAAATGCCAATATATGCAAAGTTTCTGAAGGAGCTCGTGACAATGAAAAGGATAGGTGAAGTTGAAAATGTTACTACTACGGGCGAGTGTGTGGCTGTGTTAAGTGATTTACCACCTGAGATAAAGGACCCTGGCAGTTTTACCATTCCATGCTCCATAGACCATAACTATTCTGGCCGCGCCTTATGTGATCTCAGTGCAAGTGTTAATTTTATGCTAAAATCTGTGTTTACAAGGCTATGGATGGGAAGAGCTAAGCCTACATCAGTGATCCTTCAATTAGCCGATCGTTCTCAAATTTGACCCGATGGCAAAATTAAAGATATCGGGGTTAGGGTAGATAAGTTTGTCTTCCTAGAAGATTTTATCATCCTTGATTGCAAAGCTGACGAGAATGCTTCCATCATCTTGGGGAGACCATTCCTAGCCACCAAACGTATTGTGATTGATTGCGAGAAGGGTGAATTCACTATGAAGATGAATGACCAAAAGATCACACTTAATGTCTTCAACACACTCAAGTACGCGAGAGATTATAAAGGATGTCAGCTTATAGAAAGAGAAGAAACCCTAATTAAAGAATGCTTGCATGAAATATGTTGCAACAATGTGCTTAGCGCTGCAGAGTAAGCAGACTTTGATGAGGCCATGCATGAAGCTAAAGAAGAATGTAAGGTTGAGATTGAACAGTTCAATGTTGTGCTTACCAGACCATGTATGACTTTTGAACCTTTGGAATATACTAAATTCATATCTCCTAATCCCTCACTTGAGCACCTACAAGTACTTGATCTTAAACCTCTCATTCCACAATTAAAGTATGCATATTTAGGGTAGAATAATATGTTTCCTGTTGTCATATCTTCTAGCTTAACATCTAACCAAGAAGCTAAACCATTACATGTTTTATCTCAACATAAGAAAACTATTGGTTGGACTATTACTGACTTGAAGGGTATAAGCCCTACTTAGTATATGCATAAGAATTTGATTGCAGACGATCACAACAACTCAATAGAACCACAGCGGGGACTCAATCCTATTATGAGGAATATGGTCATGAAGGAGATCATCAAATGGCTAGAAACTGGAATCATCTACCCTGTCTCTAGTAGCTCGTGGGTTAGTCATGTTCAGTGTGTGCCAAAGAAAGCAACAATGACCGTGATAAAAAAACAACACCGATGAACTCTTCCCTACCATAATAGTTACTAGATGGTGGATCTGTATTGACTATAGAAAGCTGAACAAAGCCACAAA
Source organism: Hibiscus mutabilis (assembly GCA_019671005.1). NCBI lineage: Eukaryota > Viridiplantae > Streptophyta > Magnoliopsida > Malvales > Malvaceae > Hibiscus > Hibiscus mutabilis. The sequence continues at coordinate 31,669,936 of CM033728.1, forward strand.
AAGGATCACTTTCTGCTGCCATTTATTGATCAGATGCTTGATAAGCTAGCAAGAAAATCATAAGATTGCTTCCTAGATGGTTACTCCAGATACAACCAGATTGCTATTGCACTGAAAGACCAGGAAAAGACAACATTCGTATGCCCATAAGGCATTTATGCCTATCTTCGAATGCCTTTTGGCTTATGGAATGCTCTAGCAACCTTTTAGCGTTATATGATGACCATTTTCTCAGACATGGTGGATAAATTTCTAGATATATTTGATAAGTGTTCAAAAGTACTATTTTTCTTACCCTTTTTACTCATATTATTGTTAGACTTAGGTTCATATTAGTTACATAATTAGTCATTCATGCATTAATCCATGTTTCCTTCCATCGTTGAGCTTGATTGCATAACTTGGTTGTTTTTGTGGGAAAAGATGCTGCTTTGGTGTGTTTTGTGTGTATGTGCAGGATCACTTGCCAAAGTAAGGCTAGAGCTAGTTGCCAGGGCAATGCATGAAGGAGATACCGAGCTAGTTGCCAGGGCAATGCATGAAGGAGACGTCGAGCCAGTTGCCAGGGCAATTGTCGACAAAGAATAAGGTGATATAGTAGTCGAAATTGATGACTAGACAAGCCCAAGATGGCGTGGAGCAAAGCTAAATCCCAAAGGAGTTTGATTCCCATGAAGAGGTTAAAGAAGAATTAAATTCCAAGAAGATATGAGAAGTTCTAGAAGAAATATAATTATAATAAAGAATTATATTCTTTAAAGATAATTTAATTCCAACTTAACTTCCACCTCAAAGGAGGACTTTGACTTAGCCCTATAAATAGATCACCAAGCCGTCAACTCCAAGGGGGGAGAAGTGATAATTTTCGACAACATCAAGGGCAAGGAGGATTTCGACAAAGCTCCATCCATTCTTCATCTTTTTCTTTCTTGTTCAATTAGGTGCATGCTAGGGATTCTTTATCTTGTGTTTCTTTGGAACCTAGCCATGAACTAAATCTATTTGGCTAAGGTTATTGTGTCTTGTGGTTGTGAGAAACTATTGGATTTTGTTTAGGTAATAAGAGTTTGCACTTTTCTATTCAAGGTTTATTCATTCTTGGTTCTTATTCTTGTTTGTGAGTGAATTGGGAGAGGATCTCGTAACTTCATCTATTTATCTAATATCGGGAGAGTTAGATTCAAGAAATGAATGAATATGATGTTTATTCAATCTATTGATGGTGAAGATTAATCTGGCTTAGGAATAAGTTAAGGATTTCAACGGCTAAGAAGAGCGCAAGATTGGTTGTTGTTCACCCTTGATTCACACAGGGATGTATTATCAAGGCATGCGCAAGTAGCTAGAGTTTTGACTTAGGGATAAGAAGAAACCATTGAAGAACGCTCTGCCGAACCTTGAAGGTTGCTTCCCAGACGCCCAAGTAGTTGCCCAACTAGTCGCCCAGGCAACCATCGATTAGTTGCCAAGGCAACCCCGTTGTTCAAGTTGCCACGGCAACTGAGTTGCCCTTGCACTCTTTTACTAAGACGATCCAATCGATTATCATACCTCAACTCACGATAACCTGGCCTATCTCTCTTATTTGATCTCATCTATTCTTTTACTTTATTGCTTTCTAGTTTAGTTATTAGTTAAACTCCTATAATCTTCTATTTTGTGTTTTTACTTTTTACAGTGCAAGAGAATAGATTCTTGAAGTGGCACCAATCCCTGTGGAGACGATATCTTTTATACTATAACTTGCGACGTGTATACTTGCACAATTGCGTAGCACTTATTGCGCGCAACAATATTCATGGATCATTTCTCTGTGCATGGAGATTTCTTTGACCATTGCTTAGGGAACCTTGACAAAGTGTTGCAAAGATGTGAGGAAACTGACCTTGTACTTAACTAGGAAAAGTGCCACTTTATGGCGTCTGATGGCATTGTCCTAGGTCACTGTATCTCAGAAAAAGGCATTGAAGTAGACAAAGCCAAGATTGAGGTCATAGAAAAGCGTCAACCACTAGATAATGTCAAAGCCATTTGAAGCTTTATTGGCCATGCCAGTTTCTACAGGAGATTCACCAAAGATTTTTCCCAAATCTCGAAGCTATTATGCTTGTTGCTAGAATAAAATAAAACATTCGAGTTTGGTGACCAATATCGTGCAACGTTTGAAACCCTGAGAAAGGAATTTATTTCTACATCGATTATAGTGCCCTCTGATTAGTCACAACCATTTGAGCTAATGTGTGATGCTAGCGCCTATGCCATTGGCGTTGTTCTTGGTCAGCGATGAAACAAGGTTTTTCATGTTATATACTATGCTAGTCGTACCCTTAATGAGGCACAAGTCAACTACACTACCACTGAAAAAGAATTGCGTGTAGTGGTTTTTGCATTTGATAAAATTATGTCATATCTAATAGGAACTAAGTTCATTGTGCATACTAATCATTTTGAAATTAAATACCTAGTGACTAACAAGGATTCTAAACCTAGACTTATTAGGTGGATATTACTGCTGTAAGAATTTGACATTGAGGTAATGGATAGAAAAGATACTAAAAATCAAATAGGTGATTATCTCTCTAGGCTTGAGAATGTATGTGATATTGATGTTGCAAATGATATTAAGGAAGAATTCCCTGATAAGAAACTTTTGAAGGCTGCGGCTTTGCCATGGTATGCGGACATTGTTAACTTTTTTGTTAGTGGCATTTTTCCTTGTGATCTTAGTAGCTAGGGAAGAAGAAATTCTAACATGATGCACGCTACTATTTTTGGGATGAGTCTTACTGTTTCGTGTAATAAGTGCTACGCAAATGTGCAAGTATACACGTCGCAAGTAATAAAGTGATACGAGTATCGAGTATCGTCTCCACAGGGATTGGTTTGGGCCACTTTTCTTAAGTTACTGCACTATGAAAATAAAAACACAATTAATAATAGAGGTTTTAATTAACGAGAAAACTAAGAGCAATAAACTAAAATAATAGATGAAATTAAAATAGAGTAAATAGGCCAGGTTATCGTGAGTTGAGGTGTGATAGCTGATTGGATCGTCTTGGTAAAAGAGTGCAAGGGCAACTCAGTTGCCATGGCAACTTGCACAGCGGGGTTGCCTGGGCGACTAGCTGGGCAACTACTTGGGCGGCTGGGCAGCAACTTCAAGGTTTGGCGGAGTGTTCTTCAATGGTTTCTTCTTATCCCTAAGTCGAAACTCTAGCTACTTGTGCATGCCTTGATAATACATCCCTGCGTGAATCAAGGGTGAACAACAACCAATCTTGCGCTCCTCTTAGCCGTTGAAATCCTTAACTTATTCTTAAGTTGGATTAATCTCCACCATCAATAGATTGAATAAAGACCATACTCATTCGTTTCTTGAATCTAACTCTCCCGATATTAGATAAATAGATGAAGTTACGAGATCCTCTCCCAATTCACTCGCAAACAAGAATAAAAGCCAATAATGAGTAAACCTTGAATAGAAAAGTGCAAACTCTTATTACCTAAACAAAATCCAATTGTTTCTCACAACAACAAAACACAATAACCCCAACCAATCAAGTTAGTTCATGGTTGGGTTTAAAAGATATACAAAGAATAATCCCCAAACCATAAATCTAATGGAAGCAAAGAAGAAGAAGAAGAAATCGAACTCTCTCCCTTTTGGTTTCTTGTCGAAATTTCTCTCTTCTTGCCCTATGGGGTTGTCGAAATTTTCCCTCCTCTTGCTCTCTTGGAGTTGACGGCTTGGTGATCTATTTATAGGGCTAGGTCAAAGTCCTTCTTTGAGGAGGAAGTTAAGTTGGAATTAAATTATCTTTAAAGAATATTATTATTTATTATAATTATATTCCTTCTAGAACTTTTTTTATCTTCTTGGAATTTAATTCTTCTTTAACCTCTTCGTGGAAATCAAACTCCTTTGGGATTTAGCTTTGCTCCACGTCATCTTGGGATTGGCTAGTCATCAATTTCGACTACCATATCACCTTATTCTTTGTTGACAATTGCCCTGGCAACTGGCTCGGCGTCTCCTTCATGCATTGCCCTGGCAACTAGCTCGGCATCTCCTTCATGCACTGCCCTGGCAACTGGTTCTAGCCTTGTTTAGGCAAGTGATTCTGCACACACACAAAAAACACACCAAAGCAGCATCTTTTTCCACAAAAATCACCAAGTTATGTAATCAAGCTCAACGGTAGAAAGAAACATGAATTAATGCATGAATGACTAATTATGCAACTAATATGAGCTTAAGTCTAACAATAATATGAGTAAAAAGGGTAATAAAAATAGTACTTTTGAACACTTATCACACCCCCAAACTCAAACTATTGCTTGTCCTCAAGCAATGCAAACTGACAATTACTTGCCAAGACTTTAATCATCAAAGACATGCTTCAAACTTGAATTCAAACCTCGGAACCGTGGCACAAAGTATGATCACCTTTTAATTTTTCGGATAGCACAAAAATTACCCGGAACCAAACTATAATGCTCGTGACAATGTGTGTGTGTAGTTGTGTACAAGTTGATTTTCAAGATTCTATGTGAACAATAAGCTTTTATCAATTTAATTACTGGGGCATTTATTTTTATTTTCACTAGAGCCAATTTCGGCCACCTCTAGCAAAGTAAGCAATTTCTCATTTTATTTTAGTCAACTAGAGCCAATTTCGGGCACCTCTAGCAAGAAAGTGTATTTACTACTAGAGCCAGTTTCAGGCACCTCTAGCAAGAATTTAACTTTCAATTTTCAATTTTCCCAAATTTTAAGCAACCTAAGTTCACTAAGTTTCTTTCAATCAACAAGCCACAACCATGTAAAAAAAATTCAGCATCATAGTAAAATTCTAAGTTCTTTTTATGCAATACTAAAATTAAACATTCCTTCAATTAAGTGCAGTGGCAAAAATTCATCATTGGATATTCTACAAGTCTTAAGCAATTAAATCCAATTAAAGGCATGGCAAGTAACATATGCAACCTATATGTGATTGCTAACGATGAATGCAACTAAACATGAAACTAACTAGAAACCAACACCCCCCAAACTCGAGAGAAGCATTGTCCTCAATGCATGTAAGAGTGAAACAAAATTTAAAAGAAACTAAATGAAATAAGTTAGTTGAAGAGGTCGTCACCTCGAGTGATAAGTTTCCTTCGTGCCGTTTGCTTGATTCATTTTTTAGTCGGTGGTTGAATGCTGGTATCACGTGAATAGCATTGCTTTGATTTGATCCATGTTTGCCGATGCAGGTTCACTTGCATGGGCATCAGTAGTTGCCGAAGCATTGTTGTTGCCTGGGCATCGCCAGTTTCTGTTGTGGTTGCTCTGGCAAGTAGTCGGCAGTGAATTTCCTTAGCATGGTGGTTGTGAGTCTTGTTGTGGAAAAGAAAACCTGGAAACTAAAGATAATGAAGAAAAAAAATCTCTCCTAAAAATTCCAAAAATAAATAAAGAGAGAAAAAAATAACCGAAAATAATAGAAAGAAAAAAAAATAGTTCAAAAAAATAAAAAGAAAAAGAAAATATCGAAAGGAGAACATGCTCATGCATCTCCTAAGGTGTCAACTTCTTTGTTTCGTTCTACATGGGCACCGTTGTAGTGCTTCAATCTCTGTCCGTTAACTTTGAATTCATGTTCGTCGGTAATGGACTTGATTATCACGGTACCATGGGAGAATGGTTTGACAACTTCGAATGGTCCCGACCATCTTGATTTTAGTTTTCCCCGGAAAAGTTTTAGTCGAGAATTGAATAAGAGAACTAGTTGCCCTGGCATGAATTGTCGCGGCAATAGTTTCTTGTCGTGTCATTACTTTGTTTTCTCCTTGTAGATTTGTGCATTGTTATAGGCGAGTGCACGAAATTCTTCTATCTCGTTGAGGTCCAACAAACGCTTTTGTCCGGCACTTTCCTAATCCATATTCACAGTCTTGATTGCCCAATATGTCTTGTGTTTGATTTCTACCGGTAGATGGCATGTTTTGCCATAGACAAGTCGGAAGGGGGACATGCCTAAGGGTGTTTTGAATGCAGTGCGATATGCCCAAAGTACGTCAACTAGTCTTATTGACCAATCATTCCTAGAGGGATTTACAACTTTCTCGAGTATACCCTTCAATTCCCGGTTGGAAATTTCTGCTTGCCCATTGGTTTGTGGGTGATATTGTTCGTCCTCTGGCAATGATCAGATTGCTTGTAAAACTCTTGGGCATCTTTGTACAGTGTTGGCCAAAACAAACCGGATTGAAAAACTTTGGCCGCAGTACGAGTTCCTCCAAAATGTCCTCCATAGGGTGAAGAATGGCATTGTCGGAGTACATTCTGTTGCTCCTCTTCAGGGACACATCGGCGTATAACTTGATTTGCATATTGTTTAAACAAAAGAGGCTCGTCCCAAAAATAATGCTTAGCATCATGGCAGAACCGCTTCTTCCCTTAGTGAGTAAGGCCATAAGGTAAAATACCACAAACAAGGAAATTAACTAAATCCGCGTACCAGGGTATTGCCGAGGCATGTGCTACCGTGGCGACTGCTCCCAAGATTGCCGAGTCGTGTGTGTCTAGAGTTGCCGAGGCATACGCGTCCATGGTTGCCGAGGCGTGCATATCAGTGGTTACCGAGGCGTGCGCGTCTAGAGTTGCCAAGGCGTGCGCGTCAAGAGCTGCTACAGCGTCGAGGGTTGCCGAGGCATACACATCCATGGTTGCCGAGGCGTCAAGGGTTGCTACGGCATCGAGGGTTGCCGAGGCGTGCACGTCTGGAGTTTACCGAGGCGTGCGCGTCAAGAGCTACTACGGCGTCGAGCGTTGCTGAGGCATGAGCATCCATGGTTGCCGAGGTGTGCACGTCTGGAGTTGCTGAGGCGTGCGCGTCAAGAGCTACTGCAGTGTCGAGGGTTGCCGAGGCATGCGCATCCATGGTCGCCGAGGCGTCAAGGGTTGCCGAGGCGTGCACATCCATGGTTGCCGAGGCAACTAAAAGTTGTTCATCCGGGAATGCATCGCATATCTCTAAATCCACGTCCTCCTCCCTATTGCGTTCTAAACGTGATAAGTGACCGGCCACCGCGAAATCACTTGCATTACACATGAGCTTAAAAGGTACCGTCCAATCTGGTAGAACGACAACGGGTGCCGATGTAAGCTTTTCCTTTAGGGTTTCGAATGCTTGGGGTGCAAGAATCATCGAAATGGAAGACTTTATCTTGGTGGGAGTAACTTCTCGATCACATCCACCTTGGCTTTGTCTACTTCAATTCCCTTGGATGAAATCTTGTGGCCGAGCACTATTCCTTCATCTACCATAAGATGGCCCTTCTCCCAATTAAGGACTAAATCAGTTTCTTCACATCTTGCCAACACATTCTCTAAATTGTCGAGGCAACTGTTGAAGTCACTACTAAAAATGGAAAAATCATCCATGAAGATCTCAAGGAAGTTTTCAACCATGTCTGAAAAGAGCGCCATCATGCATCTTCTAATGTTAGTGCATATCTGAGAAAACTTGAGGATGGTCATTTTTGATACTTCTTATAGTCCATCCGCACCTTCCATCGGGTGACAATATTGCCCAAAAAGAGTTTGGCCAATGTGCTTGCCACTACTCCCTTTTGTGTTACCATGGTGGAGGTGTCTTTCTTTCGTGTTCCCTTGTAGTCCATGCATGCCCTCCACCTTGCTACTATTCCCGAAGGCACAAATATATTAATAGGAAAAATTATATCAACATCCAACCATTTAATTACCTCATTCTCGTCGGGCTCCATCATGGTTGGATGTAGCCTTTGTTGTCGTGGCAATTGCTGCTCAAGCTAATTGTCATGTCAATCAGTTGCCAAAATTTGTTGTAAGTCAAGGGAAGAACCAATTTTCTGAAAAGCTTTACGAATCCAAACCCTGTTTTCTTTTGGCATCTCAAACATCTCCATCAGTAGAGATTTCGATGGCTTCAAATCTACCAACCTCGGTTCCTCAAGACATACCTGCAATGGACGAGGTGAGTTTTTAAAGAATTCAAAAGGTTCAACCATTACCTGCTCATATTCCATTGGCAAAGTATTATCATCTCGTTGATCTTGCATGTGGTCGTGTAATTGCCGTGGCAATTGTAGATGAGAGGAATCTACAGATTCCTGCTTCAACATCAACGTTGTAACCTTCTGGGCATCAGGTTCCTCAGAATTTGCTGTAGTATTGTTGTTCTCAGCTTCACTGAGTGTTGTCGCGGCATTTCTCTGTTCAGGCTCCTCAATCATTGCCGAGGCAATTTGTTGTTCAGGCTCATCATGTGTTGGGCAGTCTCTCTCATTGGCATCCTCTTGACTTTGAGGTTCTAGTTGTTCCCCACACATCGGAGAGCTTTCTTTGCATTGCTCCTTATCCTCTTGCCTTGGGACGTTAGTATCCCTAAGAACGAATTGTTGGTGCATGTTATCCATGACATAAGTGGATCTCCCCAATTGATCTTCTGAATCCCCTAAGGTTGCATCCCACTGAGCTATCCTCGTATCCATAGATTTTGATAGCTCTCGAATCTCTTCAATTGATCCGTCAAGTCTAGCCAAGGAAGCTAGTAACGTTTCCTCCAAGGAATTGGAATGCTCTTAAAAAGGACTACATTGCCATGGCATATCTGTTGCTGCGGCAAAATTGTTATGGTAAAAACAATTTTGAACTTTTTGTCCATACCATGAAGAATTTTGCTGCTGGTTCCCTCTATGGTCCTCCATGTAGTTATATGCACCGAAAATGTGAGGGCAATTTTCAAACACATGATGTTCTCCACACATAGCACAAGATTTTTCCACGGTATAAGTTCTTTGGGCTTTTCTCGGTTGGTATAGGTAATCATCAAAGGGTGCAAGAAACTCTTGATTGGATTGATTCATATCTTCCAACGTCATCTCTCGAATAGATCGGCTTTTATTTCCCGACATGTTGATGTCCCTTAACTTGTAGCGCACCTAATTTTTTTTTGATAAAACAAACAAAAAGAAAAGTTAGTAAAACTAAGAGAAAAAATGCAATAACAAAAACAACTAACACCAATTGCCAATCCCCGGCAACGGCGCCAAAAACTTGTTGCGTGTAATAAGTGCTACGCAAATGTGCAAGTATAAATGTAGCAAGTAATAAAGTGATACGAGTATCGAGTATCGTCTCCACAGGGATTGGTTTGGGCCATTTTGCTTAAGTTACTGCACTGTGAAAATAAAAACACAATTGATAATAGAGGTTTTAATTAACGAGAAAACTAAGAGCAATAAACTAAAAGAATAGATGAAATTAAAATAGAGTAAATAGGCCAGGTTATCGTGAGTTGAGGTGTGATAGCCGATTGGATCGTCTTGGTAAAAGAGTGAAAGGGTAACTTAGTTGCCGTGGCAACTTGCACAGCGGGGTTGCCTTGGCAACTAATCGATGGTTGCCTGGGCGACTAGCTGGGCAACTACTTGGGCGGCTGGGCAGCAACTTCAAGGTTCGGCGGAGCGTTCTTCAATAGTTTCTTCTTATCCCTAAGTCGAAACTCTAGCTACTTGTGCATGCATTGATAATACATCCCTGTATGAATCAAGGGTAAACAATAACCAATCTTGCGCTCCTCTTAGCCGTTGAAATCCTTAACTTATTCCTAAGTCGGATTAATCTTCACCGTCAATAGATTGAATAAAGACCATACTCATTCGTTTCTTGAATCTAACTCTCACGATATTATATAAATCGACGAAGTTACGAGATCCTCTCCCAATTCACTCGCAAACAAGAATAAAAGCCAAGAATGAGTAAAGCTTGAATAGAAAAGTGCAAACTCTTATTACCTAAACAAAATCCAATTGTTTCTCACAACAACAAAACACAATAACCCCAACCAATCAAGTTAGTTCATGGTTGGGTTCAAAGGATATACAAAGAATAATCCCCAAACCATAAATCTAATGGATGCAAAGAAGAAGAAGAAATCAAACTCTCTCCCCCTTGCTCTCTTGTCGAAATTTCTCTCTTCTTGCCCTATGGGGTTGTCGAAATTTTCCCTCATCTTGCTCTCTTGGAGTTGACGGCTTGGTGATCTATTTATAGGGCTAGGTCAAAGTCCTTCTTTGAGGAGGAAGATAAGTTGGAATTAAATTATCTTTAAAGAATATAATTCTTTATTATAATTATATTCCTTCTAGAACTTCTCCTACTTCTTGGAATTTAATTCTTCTTTAACCTCTTCATGGAAATCAAACTCCTTTGGGATTTAGCTTTGCTCCACGTCATCTTGGGATTGTCTAGTCATCAATTTCGACTACCATATCACCTTATTCTTTGTCGACAATTGCCCTGGCAACTGGCTCGTCGTCTCCTTCATGCATTGCCCTGGCAACTAGCTCGTCATCTCCCTCATGCACTGCCCTGGCAACTGGTTCTAGCCTTGTTTAGGCAAGTGACTCTGCACACACACAAAAACACACCAAAGCAGCATCTTTTTCCACAAAAATCACCAAGTTATGTAATCAAGCTCAACGGTGGAAAGAAACATGAATTAATGCATGAATGACTAATTATGCAACTAATATGAGCTTAAGTCTAACAATAATATGAGTAAAAAGGGTAATAAAAATAGTACTTTTGAACACTTATCACTTACCTTTCAAAGCAATGCATTGATCAGATAATCCGGAGATGTGTACCTGAGAAAGAACAAGAAGACATCCTATACCATGGCACTCTACCCTATGTGGAGGACATTTTGGAGGACAAAGGGCTACTGCAAAGGCCCTACAGTATGGATTCTATTGGCCAACCTTGTTCTGAGATGCCCATGCATATTACAAGGTGTGTGATAGACGCCAAAGAATGGGGAACATCTCTCGGCGAAATAAGCTTCCCATGCAAGTCATTCTTGAAGTTGAACTCTTTGATGTTTGGGAATTGACTTCAAGGGACCTTTCCCATCCTCCAAGGATAATTGTGCATCTTACTCATGGTAGATTATGTGTCCAAGTGGGTGGAAGCCGTTTCTACAACCAAGAATGATGCAATCATCATCTTGAGGTTTTTCCAGAAGACCATCTTTATTCAGTTTGGAGTCTCTCAAGCCATTATTAGTGATGAGGGAAAAATACTTCGACAACAAGCCGATTGCTAATGTGTTGCGACGATATGGAGTCCACCATAAGATAGCCACAACATATCACCCGTAGACTAATGGACAAGCTGAAGTATCAAACTGATCTTTGTCGTGATTTCCTTGCTCGGTTTAATCCTACAAATTTGACTGATAAGCTTCGTAACGACAGTACTTCTTTTCGGCAGGCAGATGATGAATCCATGTACGAGGCTTGGAAGCGATATAGTGAACTTCTACACAAGTTCCCCTACACGGATTCCCGGTGTGGACACAAGTAACAATGTTTTACAATGCCGTGAATACACCAACAAGGATGATGCTAGATGCCTCGGCAAATGGCATACTCCTAGATAAGCCGGAGGAAGCAATGCAAATTCTGAACAGGCTTGCCAAGAATGATTATCAATTCCCCTCTACTAGAAGAGGAGGAGTTAGATGCCAAGCCACAATGCACGAACTAGGATCATCAGACTCAATTTCGGCACAATTGGCCACTTTAACCAAGATGGTCTAGAACATGCAGAAACCAAACAACACACATGAGGTCAAGGTAATGGATTCTTTTTGTGAGTTATGTGGTGGTAACCATGATTCTTCTGAATGTATGCAGAATCCGAAATCCAACTTCTATGTGGGGAATTACAACCAGAACAACAATGTGATGTCCAATACATACAATCCAGCTTGGAAGAAGCACCCGAATTTTTCATGGAGTAATCCCAACAATGCTCTAAACTAGAACAATCAGAATGCACAGGCATCGGGATTCCAGCAGAATATGCCACGGCAACAGTTGCCGCAGCAACAACCGACAACATCTAGTTCTTTGGAAAATTCTCTAAATGCTTTTATGATGAAAACTGAATCTTATATGGTTGAGAATAGTAACTTCATAAAAAGAACTGATGCTTTTATTAATAGGACCGAGATGAGATTGCAAAACCAAGAGGCCGCAATCAAATCATTAGAAAATCAAGTCAGACAATTTGCTCAAAACCTGAATACTAGACCGCAAGGAGGTTTACCTAGCGATACTGAATTCGCAAGAGGAACTGACCATGAGCAATGTAAGGAGATCACCACTAGAAGCGGCCAACAACTTAAAGAGGCTCAAGCCCGCTCCTAAAAAAAACTCCACAAAAAGATCAAGACGAACCTAGCGGCAAAGCCTCAGATGCTGAATCAGGAATTGCCGCGGCAACTAACAATAAGCATGCCTCGGTAACCGACGATAAGGATGCCTCGGCAAATTGCGATAAGCATGCCTCGGCAACCCCAGTTGATAATGCCTCGGCAACTCCAGTTGTCCTGGCAATGCCGTCAATCAGGTTCCAAACCAATGAAAGGATCGAAGATATCCGACTTCCAACACCATTCCCACAAAGGTTGAAGCGACAAAAGCAAGAATATCAATTCAAGAAGTTTCTTGATATCCTAAAGCAAGTCCACATCAACTTGCCATTGGTGGAAGCAATTGAACAAATGCCGAACTATGCCAAGTTTCTTAAAGACATTGTGTCCAAGAGAACAAGGTTAGGAGAGTTTGAAACAGTTGCCGCAACAGAGGGATGCATGGCCATGTTGCACAATCATATGCCACCTAAGTTGAAGGATCCCGAAAGTTTCACAATACCCTGTTCCATTGGAAACCACTATGTCGGGAAAGCATTATGCGACCTTGGGGCTAGCATAAACTTGATGCCTAAATCGGTTTTCCAGAAACTAGGAATCAGGAAGGCAAGACCTACAGCAGTTATGCTACAGCTAGCCGACATATCCTATGTGCATCCAGAGGGAAAATCGAAGACATACTGGTAAAAGTTGATAAAATTATTTTTCCCGCTGACTTAATTATTTTGGATTGTGAAGCAGATGAGCATGCATCTATCATTCTCGGGAGACCATTCCTAGCAAAAGGGAGAACCCTGATCGATGTTGAAAAGGGAGAACTAACAATGAGGGTGAATGACCAGCAAGTTAAACTAAATGGGTTCCAAACACTAAGGCATGCCGATGATCCAGAAGAATGCCAACTTCTTCATGCCACAATAGAGTTTAACTTTGACGAGGAATTTAGTTGCCTAGGCAACTACATTGCCGATCAAGAGGAACCTGAGGAGTATGAAGAACCGATCGATGAGGAACAACAAGAAGAGGCAAATTGGCTAGTCAATCGACCAGGTACATACTTTGAACCACTGGATTACTCAGAATAGGAAGGTAAGCTCAAAAAGCCCTCTATTGAACAACCACCGATTCTTGAGTTGAAACAGTTGCCAGAGCAACTAAAATATGCATACTTAGGAACCGATAATGCATTGCCTGTAATTATTTCTTCTAAGTTACAGCCTAAGCAGGAAAAGAAGCTGATCAAAATGTTGATGCTACACAAGAAGGCAATAGGGTGGACAATTGGCGACTTGAAGGGCCCAGCAGTGTGCATGCACAAGATTTTGTTGGAAGATGATCACAAACCTTCGATTGAGGCCCATAGGAGACTGAATCATGCCATAAAAGGGGTTGTAATGAAAGAAATCATCAAGTGGCTTCACGCCGGCATTATATACCCTATCTCTGATAGTACATGGGTAAGTCTGGTACAATGTGTACCAAAAAAGGAAGGTATAACGGTGGTAAGTAATGAAAACAATGAACTCATTCCAACCAAGACTGTGACCGGTTGGAGGGTTTGTATGGATTATCGAAATTTAAACAAAGCTAGTAGGAAAGATCACTTCCCATTACCCTTTATTGATCAAATGCTTGACGTCTTGTAGGTAAACCCTTTTATTGTTTTCTTGATGGTTATTCAGGTTACAATCAAATTTCCATAGCACCAGAAGATCAAGAAAAGACAACCTTCACATGCCCATACGATACTTATGATTTCCGAAGGATGCCGTTCAGATTGTGTAACGCCTCGGCAACCTTCCAAAGATGCATGATGGCACTCTTTTCAGACATGGTCGAAGAATTCCTTGAGATCTTCATGGATGAATATTTCATTTTTGGTAATGACTTCAACAGTTTCCTCGGCAATTTAGAGAAGGTGTTGGCAAGATGTGAAGAAACTGATTTAGTCCTCAATTGTGAGAAGTGCCATTTTATGGTAGATGAAGGAATAGTGCTCGACCACAAGATTTCATCCAAGGGAATTGAAGTAGACAAAGCCAAGATGGATGTAATCGAGAAATTACCCCCACCAAGTCCGGTTAAAGAAATCCGAAGCTTTCTTGGACATGCGGGTTTTTACAGGAGGTTCATTCATAATTTCTCTAAAATCACTAAACCCTTGTGCAATTTGCTTGAACAGGATAAAGTCTTCGATTTTGATGATTCTTGCTCCCAAGCATTCAAAACCCTAAAGGAAAAGCTTTCCTCGGCACCCATTGTCGTTCCACCAAATTGGACGCTACCTTTTGAGCTCATGTGTGATGCAAGTGATTTTGCGGTAGGAGCAGCCCTAGGCCAACGCACAGGTAAGACCTTCCATGTGATATACTACGCTAGTAAAACTCTTAATAATGCTCAAATGAATTACACAACAACAGAGAAAGAGTTACTAGCTGTAGTTTTCGCATTTGACAAGTTTCGATCCTATTTGATTGGTACAAAGGTAATTGTTCATACGGACCATTCGGCAATCAAATATCTATTTGCTAAAAAGGATGCCAAACCTCGTTTGATTCGTTGGATATTACTTTTACAAGAATTTGATATTGAAATTAAGGACAGGAAACCAAGTGGTTGATCACTTATCACGTTTAGAACGCAATAGAGAGGAGGACGCGAATCTAGAGATATGCGATGCATTCCCGGATGAGCAACTTTTAGTTGCCTCGGCAACCATGAATGCTACGCCTCGGTAACCCTTGACGCGTATGCCTCGGCAACCCTCGACGCCTCGGCAACCATGGACGTGCACGCCTTGGCAACTCTCGACGCTGCAGTAGCCCTTGACGCGCTTGCCTCGACAATTTTGGGAGCAGTCGCCACGGCAGCACATGCCTCGACAATACCCTGGTATGCAGATTTAGTTAATTTCCTTGTTTGTGGTATTTTATCTTATGGTCTTACTCACCAAGGGAAGAAGCGGTTCTGCCATGATGCTAAGCATTACTTTTGGGACGAGCCTCTTTTGTTTAAACAATGTGCAGATCAGGTTATACGCCGATGTGTCCCTGAAGAGGAGCAGCAAAATGTATTCTGGCAATGCCATTCTTCACCCTATGAAGGACATTTTGGAGGAACTCGTACCGCGGCCAAAGTTTTGCAATCCGGTTTGTATTGGACAACATTGTACAAAGATGCCCAAGACTTTTACAAGCAATGTGATCGTTGCCAGAGGACGGGCAATATCTCTAGACGACATGAGATGCCACTCCAAAACATCATCGAGGTGGAATTGTTCGATATATGGGGGATCGATTTTATGGGACCTTTCCCATCTTCATTCGACAACCTCTACATTCTACTTGCCATCGACTACGTGCCTAAATAGGTTGAGGCAGCTGCAGTTCCCAACAATGATTCCAAGACCGTGCAACGATTCTTGCAGAAAAATATATTTACACGTTTGGGATGCCGAGAGCAATTATCAGTGACGAAGGCAAGCATTTTGACAACAGACTTATTGCCAAGATGTTGCAACGCTTCGGCGTATCACACAAGATTGCCACGGCATATCACCCACAAACCAACGGGCAAGCAAAAATTTCCAACTGGGAATTGAAGGGTATACTCGAGAAAGTTGTAAATCCCTCTAGGAAGGATTGGTCATTAAGACTAGATGACGCACTTTGGGCATATCGCACTGCATTCAAAACACCCTTAGGTATGTCCCCCTTCCGACTTATCTATGGCAAAACATGCCATCTACTGGTGGAAATCGAACACAAGGCATATTGGGCAATCAAGACCGTTAATATGGATTGGAAAAGTGTCGGACAAAAGCGTTTGTTGGACCTCAACGAGATAGAAGAATTCTGTGCACTCGCCTATAACAATGCAATAATCTACAAGGAGAAAACAAAGCAATGGCATGACAAGAAACTATTACCACGGTAATTCACACCAGGGCAACTAGTTCTCTTATTCAATTCTCGGCTAAAACTTTTCCCGAGAAAGCTGAAATCAAGATGGTCGGGACCATTCCAAGTTGTCAATCCATTCTCCCATGGTGCTGTGATAATCAAGTCCATCACTAACAAACATGAATCCAAAGTTAATGGACAAAGATTAAAGCACTACAATGGTGCCCATGTGAAACGTAACAAAGAAGTGGTCAACTTAGGAGATGCATGAGCATGCTCTCCTTTCGATATTTTATTTTTATTTTTATTATTTTCGATTATTTTTTATTTTCAAACTAATTATTTTTTATTTTTATTTTCGATTATTATTATATTTTTAGGATAGATTTATTTTCTTTTTTTTATCTTTTAAAGTTTAAGAATCCCTTTACACATCTTATTTATTTTCTTTTGTTAGTTTATCTTTAATTTTAATCCTTATTTGATTTGTCTTTGAATTGTAGGAAAAGAGTTCAAGATAAAGAGGAATTTTGATCCAAGACGAAAAACATCTTCAACAAGGAAATTAATGGGCTGAATCTAAGGCTTATATAAAGCCTCCAACTTACCCTAATTAAACCCCCTAGCCGTCACCCTTCCCCTAAACTGAAACCCCCTTTATTTTCTATCCAAAATTAATCCCACCTACCATATTTACTACCTATCTTTTCTATATAACCCATCACCCTTAACTTCCAAGAAACCTATTCCTACTTTTCATCTTGTAATTCTTTAGTTTCTTTTATTTTCTTTTCTTTGTTTTTACAAAACTCACAACCAAGATCATCCATGGCATCCAAAATTAAATTTTTGGTTCATCCAAGTTCCTCCAAAGAACCAAGATACAAGAAGTTTGCTACACCGGTGGTTCAAGAAAGATTTCACTCCAAGTTTGAAAGCCGGAAGATTTACGAAGAACAATGCTTTGAATACTCCAACTCTCATCAAGATTTCGGCTTTGAACCATTCATCTTCGAGAGGATTGCACATCAAAAGTTGCAAATCTTTTGCCATCAATCAGAACCAGGTAACATCTCATGGGTAAGAGAATTCTATGCTCACTCACCTAACCCGGATAATCCTTATGTTTTTGTTCGTGACAAGGCCATACTCATAAGCCCCGAAAACGTCAACACCTTTTACGGGCTCTACATTGAGAAGGACGAGCATCAAGCTTTTGTTGATCAAATCACGCCCAAGCAACTCGACAAGGTGCTTCAAGAACTCACTCTACTGGGAACTCATTGGAACAACGGTAAATACAAGGGCACGATAAATTGCCTTCAGCTTAAACCCGAGGCAAAACTATGGAATAAGTTTGTTAAAACTTCTTTAATGCCCACCACACACAATACTACCGTTGATATACCACGTCTTTTGCTCATACATTCTATCTTGCATAATCGCATCATTAACATTGGAAAATTTATTTGTGATGAGATTTTTGTATGTAGCTCAAAAGACAAGGGTTCTCTTTTCTTCCCTTGCTTAATTTCCAACCTTTGCAAGGAGATGCATGTCCCAAGCGAGTCCACCGATGAAAAGGCCCTACCAAAGTCTGGTTGGAATCAAGCACAAATCCGAAAGCTAATGGGAGAGGCACCGGTAAAATCCTCAAGGCCTCCAATTACAGTGGCAACCCCTGCCGCCTCGGCAACCCCTAATGCCCAAGCACCTAATGCCCGGGCAACTCAGCCATCAACCACGGGACACTTTGAAGCACTCTTGCAACCATTGGCGAGCCAACTTAGGCAAATTGAAGACCGGCAACTAATGTTCATGCGGTACTTGAAGGAGCACAACAATGCAATCACTCAAGTCATCCTAGAAAAGTACCCGGACAACCACGTGTCGTTCCCAATCTTTCCGGCCGAGATCCTTGCCACGAAAACCAATAAAGCAGTCGCCACGGCAACCGCAACAGATGATGACACGTCAACCTACACCGTGCCTGCCCAAGCAGATGCCACGGCAACCAAAGCTAAAGACATCCCGGCAACCACTGCAGAAGCCAAAGGTAAAGCACCTATGCCCGAATCAACTCGTGCGGAATCATTGTCTGATTTTTCAGATTCGGACGAGTCCTCCATTGCACCAACAAAGACCGCACCAATTGAATCCTCCAAGCGAAAAGCCAATGACATTGATGAAGAGGACGATGAGGACAACCCCGTACGAGGATCGATTCCACCATCGGCAACAAGAAAACAACCATTTCGTTCAAGCAAGAGAATTAAGACACCGACCAAAAGGAAACTAATCATCCATGATGACGAACTCTTAGAGTAAGTCCTCGTTTGCATTTTATTTTTCGTTATTTTTATTTTTCTTTAATGCATACATTGAGGACAATGCCTCACTCGAGTTTGGGGGGGGATTGTTATTAGTAGTTACCATGTTTAGTTGCATTCATCTTAAGTATTGCATTTAGGATACATAAATTGCTTGCCATGCCTTTAGTTGGAACAAGAATTGCCTAGATTTGATGAATATCCGATGATGACTTTGCCAATGCACTTAATTGATAGAATTTTTATTCTAGGATAACCATGGAAAAACTTAGAATTTTAATATGATGCTAAATTTGATGAAACAATGTTGTGGTTTGATTGATTTAAGGAATTATAGTGAACTTAGGTTGATAATTAAACAAATTGGGGGATTAGAATAAAAATTGGATGAATGTTAGAGGTGCCCGAAATTGGCTCTAGCATGTGCTAAAAAATGGATCGCTAGAGGTGCCCGAAACTGGCTCTAGTATGTGCTAAAAATTGATCGCTAGAGGTGCCCGAAACTGGCTCTAGTCGAATAAGTTAATTAACTTAAGGAAACTAAAAACAAAACACTAGAGGTGCCCAAAACCGACTCTAGTTAAAACATGTTAAAAAGAACCCAATGAAGTAATTTGAAAACCTCTTGTTTGCATAGAATCCAAAAAATCAACTTGCACACAACTCCGCACACACTCACAAGCATTATAGTTTGATTTCAAGTAACTCCTAAGTTTTCCGAAAAATGAAAAGCCAATCATACTTTGTGCCCCGAATCTGAGAATTGAAATCAAGTTCAAAGCTAAGTTTGTGAAAATTGAAGTCTTGGCAGGTAATTATTAGTTTGCATTGCTTGAGGACAAGCAATAGTTCGAGTTTGGGGGTGTGATAAGTGTTCAAAAGTACTATTTTCTTACCTTTTTTACTCATGTTATTGTTAGACTTAGGCTCATATTAGTTACATAATTAGTCATTCATGCATTAATACATGTTTCCTTCCATCGTTGAGCTTGATTGCATAACTTGGTTGTTTTTGTGGGAAAAGATACTGCTTTGGTGTGTTTTGTGTGTATGTGCAGGATCACTTGCCAAAGCAAGGCTAAAGCTAGTTGCCAGGGCAATGCATGAAGGAGATGTCGAGCTAGATGCCAGGGCAATTGTCGATAAAGAATAAGGTGATATGGTAGTCGAAATTGATGACTAGACAAGCCTAAGATGACGTGGAGCAAAGCTAAATCCCAAAAGAGTTTGATTTCCATGAAGAGGTTAAAGAAGAATTAAATTCCAAAAAGATAGGAGAAGTTCTAGAAGGAATATAATTATAATAAAGAATTATATTCTTTAAAGATAATTTAATTCCATCTTAACTTCCTCCTCAAAGGAGGACTTTGACCTAGCCCTATAAATAGATCACCAAGTCGTCAACTCCAAGGGGGAGAGAAGAGAGAATTTTCAACAACATCAAGGGCAAGGAGGATTTCGACAAAGCTCCATCCATTCTTCATCTTTTTCTTTCTTGTTCAATTAGGTTCATGCTAGGGATTCTTTATCTTGTGTTTCTTTGGAACCTAGCCATGAACTAAATCTATTTGGCTAAGGTTATTGTGTCTTGTGATTGTGAGAAACTATTGGATTTTGTTTAGGTAATAAGAGTTTGCACTTTTCTATTCAAGGTTTATTCATTCTTGGTTCTTATTCTTGTTTGCGAGTGAATTGGGAGAGGATCCCGTAACTTTATCTATTTATCTAATATCGGGAGAGTTAGATTCAAGAAACGAATGAATATGATCTTTATTCAATCTATTGATGGTGAAGATTAATCCGGCTTAGAAATAAGTTAAGGATTTCAACGGCTAAGAAGAGCGTAAGATTGGTTGTTGTTCACCCTTGATTCACGCAGTGATGTATTATCAAGGCATGCACAAGTAGCTAGAGTTTCGACTTAGGGATAAGAAGAAACCATTGAAGAACGCTCTGCCGAACCTTGAAGGTTGCTGCCCAGATGCCCAACTAGTCGCTCAGGCAACCATCGATTAGTTGCCAAGGCAACCCCGTTGTGCAAGTTGCCACGGCAATTGAGTTGCCCTTGCACTCTTTTACCAAGTCGATCCAATCGACTATCACAACTCATCTCACGATAACCTGACCTATCTCTCTTATTTGATCTCATCTATTCTTTTACTTTATTGCTTTCTAGTTTAGTTATTAGTTAAACTCCTATAATCTTCTATTTTGTGTTTTTACTTTTTATAGTGCAAGAGATTAGATTCTTGAAGTGGCACCAATCCCTGTGGAGACGATATCTTTTATACTATAACTTGTGACGTGTATACTTGCACAATTGCGTAGCACTTATTACGCGCAACAATATTCATGGATGATTTCTCTGTGCATGGAGATTTCTTTGACCATTGCTTAGGGAACCTTAACAAAGTGTTGCAAAGATGTAAGGAAATTGACCTTGTAATTAACTAGGAAAAGTGCAACTTTATGGTGTCTGATGGCATTATCCTAGGTCACTGTATCTCAGACAAAGGCATTGAAGTAGACAAAGCCAAGATTGAGGTCATAGAAAAGCTTCAACCACTAGCTAATGTCAAAGCCATTCGAAGCTTTCTTGGCCATGCCGGTTTCTACAGGAGATTCACCAAAGATTTTTCCCAAATCTCGAAGCCATTATGCTTGTTGCTAGAATAAAATAAAACATTCGAGTTTGGTGACCAATATCGTGCAACGTTTGAAACCCTGAGAAAGGAATTTTTTTCTACATCGATTGTAGTGCCCCCTGATTGGTCACAACCATTTGAGCTAATGTGTGATGCTAGCGCCTACGCCATTGGCGTTGTTCTTGGTAAGCGACGAAACAAGGTTTTTCATGTTATATACTATGCTAGTCGTACCCTTAATGAGGCACAAGTCAACTACACTACCACTGAAAAAGAATTGCGTGTAGTGGTTTTTGCATTTGATAAATTTATGTCATATTATAGCGATGTTCGCTTTCGCTAAAAAACGTATTCTTTCTTTCGTTTTGTTTAAAAAATGTCTTCCATGGGATTTTGTAAAAACCGTATTTTATTTTAAAAGAGGAGTCACCACCGGCCACTTAGGTAGGCCGGACACCATAAAACCAGAGATTCAAAAACTTTGGGTTCGGGAGTCGGTTACGGATGGGGAAGGATTAGCACCCCCACACCGCCCAAAATTGATACTTTAATAATTACCGCTTTATTAATATTAGACTTTCCAGATTAAAGTGACGATTAATTTAAAATTTGGTTATAAGTGCGGGTAAATTTTAAAGGCCCCATTATCCGAGAGTAAACGCCCAACCACTATCACTACGCCTGATACTGGCCCCGTATGCGCTCGGATAAAAGGGCACCGCATTGGCAATTTATATAACATTACGCAATCTTAGAAAACATAGAAAGAACATAAACAAACATTCATATTGACTTGGTATTAAAACATGAATACTATAATATAAAACAAAAATAATTACAATGCCTGAACATAACATATCATGATGATAAAAACAAAACAAAATAAAATATGAACAAGAAAAGGCATGCTTCCAAAATTAGACGAATTAGTCTTAACATGCTTAAACACATTAAAATGAACGCAACTATAACATGCATGACATAAACATAAAAAGGGTACGAAATTAACAAGTCAACAACACCACAAAAATACGATAAAGCCCTTATCATGCGGTACATTTTACATGCATAAATTAAGACACGTCATGATATTAACATGTAACAAAAATCACCCATTTTTAATATGTAACCCAAAATGCAAAACACAAATAAAACATGTTAGAATTCATATCTACATGATAAATAAATAAGCTAAACATGATCACTTAATAAAACAAAAGTATACGACATGAACAAATAAACTAAAAGATATACAAACGTGATAATACATACATTATAAAAATACAAATAATTACACATATTATGCCAACCAACATACATAAAACACATGAAGAAATATATAAACAAGATGTGCAAACGAAACTAGACGTAACATATAAAATATATGTACATAATATGAACGAAATAAATTAAAACACTAAAGCACATGATAAAATACATATTACATAAAAAAACATAGATAAATATGATACAAGGACATAGATAAAAACACTGAGAGCAAAATTACCATACCACAAAACCTAATAATAAATAGATAACCACAATTTTTTGACATAAAAAGGATTGAAATGAAAAATAAAGAACATAGGAAATAGAAATTAAAAGATATAAAAACGATTTAAGGGATTATTTGGAAACTGGAATAAACGAGGAAGGACCAGATATGTAATATGACCAAGTGGCACACTCGAAATGGAAACTTTGAAGACGCGGGATGGTTCAACATGTGATTTCACCATTATAAATCTGATTTCGGTTAATTTAGTGATCAAATCGAAATAAAACAGAAAAGAAAAAGGACCGAAACTGTAATTGACCTATGCGGGGGGATTAAAGCCGTTGTTATACCATTTTTAAAACAACCAGGTCTATAAATAAACTCTTTTAGCCCGAAAACTGCCTCTTTGGCATTTTAAATTTTGAGTTCAAAATAAACTCTCCCCCTATTTTATTATTCTCTCAACTCGAAGCCAAATGTACCTACATCGGCCGCCCTATTCTCTAGAAATTGGCGAGCTTCCGCCGTATCGGCCCCCTCAGACCACCGCCAGCCGCTGCTCGCTGGCGCCGGCAGTCCTCGAATCGTGGCCTAAAACACCCCCCTTTTCACTTTAAACCCACATCCAACCTTAGATTTTAGATGAAAGAGACCTATTTTTCTAGATCTAAAAAAACAAAACTGAAACTCTTTCTCCCCTTTTTTAAAAATATTTTGTAAACTAAGACCAAACAATCCCTCCTTTTCACCAGTTCACCGTGTTTGGCTTAAGAGCCTTACAGCTTATTACCGGCGGCGGAGAACCTTAATCGGCGAGGGTAAGAACCAAACTCTTTCACGTTTTTTGTACACATATATGAGAAAAAGAAGAAGGGATTACCACGAAACTCTTTGTCTTTCTTCTTGTCTTTTTTTTTTATTTCTGGAAAACTGAAAAAACCCTTTTTTTACACTTTTGTTGGTTTACATATATGTCTGATCTCTGACCATTTTTGGTAGAAATAACATATAGAAATACATATTTTTGGCCCAATTTTGTACTGACAATCCTTTGTTTCTTGTTCTTGCACGCCCCTGCGCGGTGGTTGGAGTCGGTGGTACGACGGCGTGGTAGTGGTGATCATATGGTCAGAGCGTCCCTTGGTCGTTGGATCAGATCTGATCCAACGACCGGGGTGGTCTGAAGATGGGCGACCAAGATTCGATTTGGGGAAAGACGAGACTGCCCAGGATCTTGCCACGTGGAGCTCAGTAGCTGAGGTGTCTTGCGTGTGTGATACACGCGCGTGTGTGGAGCCGAACGACCCGCACGTGGTTTCACGCGGCCAGCTAGAGAGACGCCATGGCTTGATCTCGACCGTTGGATTTGGATCCAATCCAATGGCCCTCCTTTAGCTGCGCAAGGGATAAGAACAATTAGGGTTTAGATAGTCTGATATGTGTTATGGTTTTGGGATATTGGGTATGGGTTCTGGCCGAATGGGCCTTGTAAAATAATTTAGCCCTTTTTTATATATATGTAAATGGACTGGACCCTAATAAAATGGGTTTTATTTATAATCTGTTTTCATCTTTATATAACCTAATAATAATAATAATAATTGAACTTATAATTTAATACATGCACATACATACATCATATGCAAATACGTTATAACGATCATACATAATATACATACATACCTTATATAGTACATGTAATGTTAATAACATAACTAATGAATAACATACATGTTTATATTTGTACATACATATTCACGCGTTACACACATATAATACTTACACATACCTTAATACGTGCCTACACATAATATATTAATACAAACATTCATGCAATATAAAACACACATATAACATATTAATATCTCTAATAAATATTATCAAACCTTAATAACACATACATAATATGTATAATATACGTGCACTCACACCTATTACACACATATTTTACGCACATATTAGTCAGACGTACATAAACACATAGTATAACACGCCCACATGCAATAATAATACCCTTTAATTATTATATTAACAATATTCACAAACCGGATAAAAATGAGTGATTACAGTTGCCCCTCTTTGCTTGTTCTTGTGAAACGAGAACAAAGCAAAGACCAAAAAGCACTCATTTTTATCCGACTTCCCTGTTGGTGGCTTCAGAATCACGCGTTCTTCTGGAACTCTCCGCTTTTCCTTGGCCGGATCTTCAGGCTCGTAAGTCCTTCCTATATAGAACTTCTTCACCTTTTTTTTGAAATTATGGAGTTAGGGCTCCTCCTATATGAAGCCTTTCACTGGGGTTCTAAAACGTAGGCTTCTCCTTTATATAACCTTTTTCTTCAATTTTTCTTTCCTCTTTTTCTTTTCCTTGTTTTTCCTCTCTTTTTTCTTCTTTCTCTTTTCTTTTTGTCCTTTTTCTTTTTCTCTTCTTTTTTCTTTTTCTTTTTTTTCTCTTCTCTCTGTTCTATTTTTTTACGAGGCTGTTGATATCTTTGGACTTACGCTACTAAAGCAGCTGCATCATGCCCGAAGGACTTATTGATGGCCCGAAGGACTTATCACCATGCTTGAAAGACTTAACACCGTGCCCGAAGGACTTAACACCGTGCCCGAAGGACTTACCTATGACCCAAAAGATTTAACATCTGGGCCTCATGCCGCTATGGCTACCGATCTTTCTGGACTCACGCTACTAATGCTGCCGCATCATGCCCGAAGGACTTACTGATGGCCCGAAAGACTCATCACCATGCTCGAAAGACTTATTGGTGGCCTGAAAGACTTAACATCGTGCCTGAAGGACTTACCGATGACCCGAAGGATTTAACGTCTGGACCTTATGCCGCTATGGCTGCCGATCTTTCTGGACTCATGCTACTAATGCTATTGCATCATGCCTGAAGGACTTACTGATGGCCCGAATGACTTATCACCATGCTCGAAAGACTTATTGGTAGCCCAAAGGGCTTAACATTGTGCCCGAAGGACTTACCGATGACCCAAAGGATTTAACGTCTGGGCCTCACGCCGCTATGGCCGCCAATCTTTCTGGACTCACGCTACTAATGCTACCGCATCATGCCCGAAAGACTTACTGATGGCCTGAAGGACTTATCACCATGCTCGAAAGACTTACTGATGGCCCGAAGGACTTACTGATGACCCGAAGGATTTAACATCTGGGCCTCACGCCGCTATGGCTGCCGATCTTTCTTTTCTTTAGTAAATTCTTTGACAATTCTTCAAATACCTGTCTAGGAACAAGCAAAAATTGGCATGCCTCTATCTATATGATGCATGCAATGTCGTGCTTTCTTCTTATTCTTCTTCTCTTTTTCTTGTTTCTTGTTTCTTTTTTCTTTTCATTTTCTCTTTTTTCTTCTTTTTCTTCTTTTTTCTTCTTTTTCTTTCTTTCTTTTCTTTTTATCATCATTTTTTCTCTCACTCTCACTCTCTTTTCTTTCTTTTTCTTATTTCTTTTTCTTTTCATTTTTAGACCTATTTTAAAATCTTATGCCCTGAAAAGTCATTCTTCAAATTTCTCTATTTTCTTTCTTTTTGCAGTATGCTCAGTTTTGATCTTCATTTATGTCATTTTTTTGTTAAATGAGTACCTGCTCTCGCTCTTTTACACGAGCACTTGCCTTTTTTCTTCGGGGTCTCTGCCCGCTTCACAAACAAGCTCTATATCATGCATGTGCAGAGATTCTTACCATTCTTCTCGTTCTGCATTGCCCCACTCGATCATGAGCTCGGCTACCTTCCAACTCCTTTGACCCAACATTCTGAGTATTTGTTAGTTTCGTCATCGGGGTGAGCAAAATGCTTCTATGTTCTGAACTTAACCTCAATCTTCTTGTTGCCTCTTGACAGAAACCATTTGTCGATCTCTATGCTTTAATTCTTTGGAGACTCGATGTTTACCTCTTATCGTCCCCCGTATTTTGTAATCTCATTCTCGTCCTGGTTCGTCCTTCATTTTCTTGAACCAACCAAGGCATCATGGCTGAAACCCGCTTCTTGTTATTGAGTTGTCTGACCCATATGCTCTTGTCATCATCTTCATTCTATGCATTGTGGGGTCGTTTCTGGTTAGGTGCTCCAATAATATCTGCAACATTGTGTTCTGGATCTTGTCCCTGAAGTAATACATGGAAATCTTTGTTGCTTTAGCTTGTCAATTTGTTGATTGGCATTCCACTGAAAGGTATCATTTAGATTAACATACAGGATCTTGAAAACACAACATAGAAGCTCTGGATATCAAGTGCAAGAGCGGCTTAGATTCAACCACTCAGTAATTCAAGGATGTAAAGTCTTCCCTGGTGACTCGGTTCATCCTCATGATTACCGTGTTGCTGCAGAATACTACTCTTTCTCAATTCTCGTTACCTGCTCTGCCCCAAAAAGGGCGGGCTTGTATGACCACTCGAGCGCAGAAATATTACTCTAAGAATAGAGTTCTAGGCTGTGCGAGTTTTAATTTTACCTATGCCATCATCTATTTTTCTCTCTTTTCTTTTCTCTTCCTTTCTCCTCCTTTTTCATTTTTCTTTTTCCTTTTTTCTTCATTTTCTCATTTTCTTTTTCTTCTTTTTCTTTTTTTCTTTTTTACGCTTTTATCATTATTTGAGGAAATCAATTCGTCATAGTCCTTTGTCTTGAGGACAACGATGGAGCAAACAACATTACCCCAAGTTACTCGGCATAGTCACGATTTGAAAATATTTCCATCACTCATGAAGCCAAGGTTTCTTGAATTGGATGATGTATCTCCACCTTATCGCTTTAGCGGAGTGCCCCAAAATTCCCACACTCTTATTCGAACAAGCCTATTACTAGGTTTCGAACATAGGAGTGCTTTTTATTATTCTTTTCTTTTTCTTTTTCTCTTTTTATTCATTATTTTTTCTTTACTACCTAGAAGACTGTGCCTAGAGTTTCAATTTCAGGTAACTCTACATGGTTGACATTTGAAGCTCTTTCATCCTTGAATATCATCAAAAGAGTAGTAATCTTGCTTTGCTTACCAGAGTCTGGTAGGGAAGATCACACCTCATCGTTGTCACATCCTCCATCTAAGGTCACATCTTGCAATTGATATCCAGTGTCCTACAACGACGAGAAAATATACATCTATGTGCTTTCAAGAACATTATATGTTAAGAGAAATGTGTTCTTCATTGGAATAAAAATCAACAAGCATGCCCCTTCACAAAAGATCTTTACCACATGTGGGCTACAGGTGGTAAAGTTGATTCCTTGTATTACATCAGGGAAGTCTTTTAATGTAGAGACATCTCTGGCTTCCTCAGCAATATGCAGACTTGCCTCTCATCCTTGGTCCTCCACTGCTGGATCAGCTCTTGTGTCACAGTCCCATCATGGATCAGCTTCTTGATCTCCTCCAATAAGGGTCTACATTTTCTGGTGGGATGCCCTGGTGCCCCATATGGAAATCGCATGTGCTACTCGAGTCAAAACTATGGGCAGACGGATCAGGTGCAATCTTCATCGGCCTAGGAGCAAGATAGTGACCCCCTACCAAATGAGGCCAAATGTCTGAGATAGATGTTTCGAACACTTCCAAATTTTCACTCATCTGAGGAATTTTCCTTGATGACCTCGATGTGTCAGTCAGTCTTCTTCTTTTACAGCCACGCAAACCTGGGAGATGACACTCATTTACCTCTCCGTCTTTATCTATCTTATTTCTGATTTGGTCCTTAGACCCCAATTTTCCTTCTTTGATTGCGTATTCTATCCTCTCTCCAATCGTCATGAAATCTTCAAATCTGTTTATCGATTTCTCCAACATCACATCGAAGAAAGGGAAGGGAAGCGTTGCATGGAACAAGGAAGTGAACTCTTCTTCCGCTATAGGAGGCTGGACTTGGGTCGCCAAACATCGCCACCTTAGTGCATATTCCCTGAAGCTTTCATTTGGTCTCATTTTCTCATTATGAAGAAACTGACGACATGGCGCTAAATCTAAAGCATATTTGTATTGACTCAAGAAGGCATTAGCGAGGTCACCCCATGATCTAACTTGGTTTCTGTTCAAACGGTTATACCACACTGTTGCAAGTCCTATTAGGCTATCGTGGAAGTGGTGGATGAACAACTCTTCATTCTTCATGAATCCCTCCATTTTTCTACAGAACATGGTTAAGTGAATCTTCGGGCAGCTGGTTCCGTCATACTGTGCAAATCTGGGAACCTTGAAATTCGGAGGAATGACCAAATCAGGGACTAGACAGAGTTCCCTCGTATTGAAAACATTTATCTTTTCTTTCTTTTTCAGCCTTTTCTCGATTCTTTCTTCTAGCTAGTCAAGCCTCGACTCTTCAGTTCGTTCCATCTTCCAACTAATTCTGCCATCGAACCCCAAGTATTAAATGATGAAGTTCCATGCGATGATAAAATTATTAAACAATGCAAAGGACGTGATGAAAATGCAATGCATGAATGCAATAAGGTATTGATTCCGCAAGTGATTTGTCCCTATAGGACATCTTTCATTCAGACCAAAAGGTTTCATTACATCCGATATTAGGGGTTTACAGATAGCGTTGAGCCCTGACACCTAATTTCTTGATCTCATTTAATAGTCATGTCAGCTTTCCTGCGCGGTCCAACGCTGGATCCATATTCTGGATTATCGGCGCTGCTGCATCAGCTAAATTTGCTGCCTGTTAAGCTACTTGTCGGGCTTGAGTCGTAACCGTCTTCGTGTCTCGGTCTTTCTCCTGTATTGTTTGCTCGGCCTTTTGTAGCTTAACGGTCGCTGTCCCAGCACGGATCTCGCTGGTACGTAAAGAAGTCTCAAGCCTCGCTATCTGTTCTTTGAGTGCTGCATTTTCAATTTGAAAAGCTTATGATTCATTCCTTTCATGCTGTAGACTTGATTTCAGGATATCGTCCATGGCCATACTGCTTTCCAACTCATTTTGGAGGATGTCGCGTTGGCTCTCAGCTTCTGTGATAATGATCTGACCTTATTCTTACTATTCTTTCATTTCTGCTTCCAACGTTCTGAATCGTTCCTCAACCGAATCATACCATTGATCCACTCTTCAGCGGTGTCACCCAGAACGACATTCTTGAATTCAAAGTGCAGCTTCTGGTACTCGTCTTGTACACTCTTCAATTTCATGCTCAGATCGTGCCTCTCATGCTCGAGCTGCCCGTACTTGCGTGCAAGTTCATCTTCTGAGACTCTTTTATTCTTGACTTCTGAATTTATCCCACTTGAGTGACCCACTTCAGTGTTACCCGAACCTTGGGCTGGGCATTGACCCTCCTTCGACTTTGCCTCTCGGGCAACAGCTGGCTCGCTGTAGAATCGGGGTTGTCCGTCTTCGAAACCAGAAACTCCCATTCTGATAAGATCTTGAACTCTGTCTTTCAGGGCCCTACAATTTTCAGTGTGATTACTCGAATCTCCTATGTGGTAGCTGCACCAGACACGACTGTTGTAACCCTTCGGATAAGGAGGTTTCCTTGGTACAGACTTCACTGGTATGATAAGGCTCCTTTCGACAAGCAACGAAAGTAACTCGGTGTATCTCATGGGTATAGGATAATGCCTTCTGATGTCATTGGATTCTCGAGCTTCCCCTGGTTTTGCCTCTGTTCCCTTGGTATCTACCCCAGATATACTACTTGTCTGGTTTTTGAGACTGATCACAAAGGGATTCGATTTGTTGTATTAAACGGTGTTGTATGTCTCGACATTCTGACCATTCTGTTCTATATTCTGATACTCGATCGAATCTTTTCTAAATTCGACATGCTGCTTGCCTTTCATCATAGCATTCATCTGGTCCATCATCTCGGACATCTACTTCTTTAGTTCTTGTATTTTATCTTGCTTGTTACCAGAACTGACACTGCTTACCGAATCTTTTCTGGAGTCCTTGAATGATTCTTCTTCGGTTGTCCCTGGCCTAGTCTCGGGATGGAACTCTGGAACTGGACCCCCTTCCTTCAGGTCAAAGAACCTTTGGTCCATCATGAACAATCTTCTATTATGGGAGAAACCACTCGGGAATCAATGCCCACTGTAATGCGAATCCGATGATATGCAAAAACAAAACGAAAAGAAAATAAGTCAGTACCGGACAAAAATGATAAATACATAATAAAAGGGCAAATTAAATGTGATAAACAATCAAGGCGATCCTATTTATATCCCGTCTAAGACACCTAAGGTTATCCGCATGGCTCTAACAGGGTGGGTTTCTATATGTTCTCTGCATGCAGTTCTGGTTCTAGGAGGTACCCGAATTGTCCTCGCTGTCCTCTACTAAAAGTAGCAAGGCCCCCGATCATCACCCATTATAGGATCCTTTCAACCGGGTTCAATTCAGGGGGACCCATTCGCTTATGCCTGCACGAAGGAACGATATCCTTACGAAAGCATAAGGTACTCAAGCCCCGAAGGATACTTGCTAGGGCCTATACGGGAGAACGATATCTCCATGAAAGCATTAGCGTTTTCCCCTACTTAAAAGGACAGGTTTATATGCCAAATTTTAAATGCGTTAAAATAAACACGCACTTATAACCGAAGGTTAGTTTAATAGTTACTTTAATCCGAAACTTCTAATACTAATAAAGCGGTAATTATTTGAAAAAGCTTGACTCTCATTTTTTGTTAAAAAAAATGATCCCCAGCGGAGTTGCCATCTATAGCGATGTCCGCTTTCGCTAAAAACGTATGATTTCTTTCGTTTTGTTTAAAAATGTCTTCCGTGGGATTTTGTAAAAACCGTATTTTATTTTAAAAGAGGAGTCGCCATCGGCCATTTAGGTAGGCCGGACACCATAAAACCAGAGATTCAAAAACTTTGGGTTCGGGAGTCGGTTACGGATGAGGAAGGATT
The DNA here is from genome assembly GCA_019671005.1 of Hibiscus mutabilis. Lineage (NCBI taxonomy): Eukaryota > Viridiplantae > Streptophyta > Magnoliopsida > Malvales > Malvaceae > Hibiscus > Hibiscus mutabilis. The sequence continues at coordinate 31,701,453 of CM033728.1, forward strand.
AGCACCCCCACACCGCCCAAAATTGGTACTTTAATAATTACCGCTTTATTAATATTAGACTTTTCGGATTAAAGTGACGATTAATTTAAAATTTGGTTATAAGTGCGGGTAAATTTTAAAGGCCCCGTTATCCGAGAGTAAACGCCTAACCACTATCACTACGCCTGATACTGGCCCCGTTTGCGCTCGGATAAAAGGACACCGCATTGACAATTTATATAACATTATGCAATCTTAGAAAACATAGAAAAAACATAAACAAACATTCATATTAACTTGGTATTAAAACATGAATACTATAATATAAAACAAAAATAATTAAAATGCCTGAACATAACATATCATGATGATAAAAACAAAACAAAATAAAATATGAACAAGAAAAGGCATGCTTCCAAAATTAGACTAATTAGTCTTAACATGCTTAAACACATTAAAATGAATCGCAACTATAACATGCATGACATAAACATAAAAAGGGTACGAAATTAACAAGTCAACAACACCACAAAAATACGCTAAAGCCCTTATCATGCGGTACATTTTATGTGCATAAATTAAGACACGTCATGATATTAACATGTAACAAAAATCACCCATTTTTAATATGTAACCCAAAATGCAAAACACAAATAAAACATGTTAGAATTCATATCTACATGATAAATAAATAAGCTAAACATGATCACTTAATAAAACAAAAGTATACGACATGAACAAATAAACTAAAAGATATACAAACGTGATAATACATACATTATAAAAATACAAATACTTACACATAATATGCCAACCAACATACATAAAACACATGAAGAAATATATAAACAAGATGTGCAAACGAAACTATACGTAACATATAAAATATATGTACATAATATGACCAAAATAAATTAAAACACTAAAGCACATGATAAAATACATATTACATAAAAAACATAGATAAATATGATACAAGCACATAGATAAAAACATTGAGAGCAAAATTACCATACCACAAAACCTAATAATAAACAAATAACCACAATTTTTTGACATAAAAATGATTGAAATGAAAAATAAAGAACATAGGAAACAGAAATTAAAAGATATAAAAACGATTTAAGGGCTTATTTGGAAACTGGGAAAGACCAGATGTGTAATATGACCAAGGGGAACACTCAAAATGGAAACTTTGAAAACGCGGGATGGTTCAACATGTGATTTCACCATTATAAATCTGATTTCGGTTAATTTAGTGATCAAATCGAAATAAAACAGAAAAGAAAAAGGACCGGAACTGTAATTGACCCATGCGGCGAGCTCAAAACGAAAAATCTAGAACACGGGGGGATTAAAGTCGTTGTTATACCATTTTTAAAACAACCAGGTCTATAAATAAACTCCTTTAGCCGGAAAACTGCCTTTTTGGCATTTTAAATTTTGACTTCAAAATAAACTCCTCCCTTTTATTATTCTCTCAACTCGAAGCCAAATGAACCTACATCGGCCGCCCTATTCTCCAGAAATTTGTGAGCTTCTACCGTATTGGACCCCTCAGACCACCGCTCGCCTTTTTTAAAAATATTTTTCTAGAGACCTATTTTTCTAGATCTAAAAAAACAAAACCGAAACTCTTTCTCCCCTTTTTTAAAAATATTTTGTAAACTAAGACCAAACAATCCCTCCCTTTCACCAGTTCACCGTGTTTGGCTTAAGAGCCTTACAGCTTTTTACCGGCGGCGGAGAACCTTAATCGGCGAGGGTAAGAACCAAACTCTTTCACGTTTTTTGTACACATAAATGAGAAAAAGAAGAAGGGATTACCACGAAACTCTTTGTCTTTCTTTTTGTCTTTTTTTATTTCTGGAAAATTGAAAAAACCTTTTTTTTTACACTTTTGTTGGTTTACATATATGTCTGATCTCTGACCGTTTTTGGTAGAAATAACATATAGAAATACATATTTTTGGCCCAGTTTTGTACTGACAGTCCTTTGTTTCTTGTTCTTGCATGCCCCTGCACGGTGGTTGGAGCCGGTGGTACGACGGCGTGGTAGTGGTGATCATATGGTCAGAGCGTCCCTTGGCCGTTGGATCAGATCTGATCCAACGACCCGGGTGGTTTGAAGATGGGAGACCAGGATTCGATCTGGGGAAAGACGAGACTGCCCAGGGTCTTGCCACGTGGAGCTCAATAGCCGAGGAGTCTTGCGTGTGTGATACACGCTCGCGTGTGGAGCCGAACGACCCGCGCGTGGTTTCACGCAGCCAGCTGGAGAGACGCCATGGTTTGATCCCGGCCGTTGGATTTGGATCCAATCCAATGGCCCTCCTTTAGCTGCGCAAGGGATAAGAATAATTAGGGTTTAGATAGTCTGATATGTGTTATGGTTTTGGGATATTGGGTATGGGTTCTGGCTGAATGGGCCTTGTAAAATAATTTAGCCCCTTTTTTATATATATGTAAATGGACTGGACCCTAATAAAATGGGTTTTATTTATAATCTGCTTTCATATTTATATAACCTAATAATAATAATAATTAAACTTATAATTTAATACATGCACATACATACATCATATGCAAATACGTTATAACGATCATACATAATATACATACATACCTTACATAATACATGTAATGTTAATAACATAACTAATGAATAACGTACATGTTTATATTTGTACATACATATTCACGCATTACACACATATAATACTTACATATACCTTAATACGTGCCTACACATAATATATTAATACAAACATTCATGCGATATAAAACACAAATATAACATATTAATATCTCTAATAAATATTATCAAACCTTAATAACACATACATAATTTGTATAATATACGTGCACTCACACCTATTACACACATATTTTACGCACATATTAATCAGACGTACATAAACACATAGTATAACACACCCACATGCACTAATAATACCCTTTAATTATTATATTAACAATATGCACAAACCGGATAAAAATGAGTGATTACACATATCTAATAGGAACTAAGTTCATTGTGCATACTAATCATTTTGAAATTAAATACCTAGTGACTAACAAGGATTCTAAACCTAGACTTATTAGGTGGATATTACTGTTGTAAGAATTTGACATTGAGGTAATGGATAGAAAAGGTACTAAAAATCAAATAGGTGATTATCTCTCTAGGCTTGAGAATGTACGTGATATTGATGTTGCAAATGATATTAAGGAAGAATTCCCTGATGAGAAACTTTTGAAGGCTGCGGCTTTGCCATGGTATGCGGACATTGTTAACTTTCTTGTTAGTGGCATTTTTCCTTGTGATCTTAGTAGCTAGGGAGGAAAAAATTCTAACATGATGCACGCTACTATTTTTGGGATGAGTCTTACCTTTCCAAGCAATGCATTGATCAAATAATCTGGAGATGTGTACCTGAGAAAGAACAAGAAGACATCTTATACCATGGCACTCTACCCTATGTGGAGGACATTTTAGAGGACAAAGGGCTGCTGCAAAGGCCCTACAGTATGGATTCTATTGGCCAACCTTGTTATGAGATGCCCATGCATATTACAAGGTGTGTGATAGACGCCAAAGAATAAGGAACATCTCTCGACGAAATGAGCTTCCCATGCAATTCATTCTTGAAGTTGAACTCTTTGATGTTTGGGAATTGACTTCATGGGACCTTTCCCATCCTCCAAGGATAATTGTGCATCTTACTCATGGTAGATTATGTGTCCAAGTGGGTGGAAGCCATTTCTACAACCAAGAATGATGCAATCATCATCTTGAGGTTTTTCCATAAGAACATCTTTATTCAGTTTGGAGTCTCTCAAGCCATTATTAGTGATGAGGGAAAAATACTTCGACAACAAGCCGATTGCTAATGTGTTGCGACGATATGGAGTCCACCATAAGATAGCCACAACATATCACCAGCAGACTAATGGACAAGCTAAAGTATCAAACCAAGAAATCAAGCAGATCCTTGAGAAGGTGGTCAAGCCAAATCAGAAAGATTGGTCCCTGAAATTGGATGAAGCCTTATGGGCCTATCAGACCGCGTTAAAAACACCACTAGGCATGTCACCCTATAAAATTGTCTACGGTAAAGCATGTCACTTACTAGTTAAACTTGAGAACAAAGCCTTTTGGACCATTAAGAATATCAACATGGATTGTTAGCTAGCTGGAGAAAGAAGATTGCTCGAGTTGAATGAGTTAGACGAGCATCATCTGGATGTCTATGAAAATGCCAAGATCTACAAAGAAAGTACTAAAAATGGCATGGTACTAAATTGCTGTCACAACATTTTGTTGAAGGTCAAACAGTTTTACTCTACAACTCTCGCTTGAAACTTTTTTCGGGCAAGTTGAAATCTCGTTGGTTCAGCCTATTCCAAGTTGTTAAGGTGTATCCACATGGTGCATTGGACATAAAATATCTCAAAGACGACCTAATCTTCAAAGTTAATGGACAACGTATGAAGGCCTACAAATGAGCATCGGTTTATCGTGACAAATCTTTCGTCACATTACTGGATGTCTGGTGCATCAGATCTTGTCCTTTAATTTTATGCATTTTCAATTTCCATATTTTCTTTTATGCATTCCTTCATTTGTTTAGGTTTAGGTTTTATTTAATGTTTTCTTTTGGCAGTTATTGCAAGGAACATACAAAGGGTGGAATGTCTCTTGAGCATCGAGAAAGTAAACTAGATGAATATCATATGCGATTTGGTCTTTGGTTATTTAATGAAAGGATAAACCATTTTTACCCTTCACCATACCCCAAAAACTCTCCACCCGTCGCTACCTCGTTTCACACGCCGCCTACTCCACTTTCTAGCTAAACGATGCTATCAACAATTATTGTTGATCTCCCTCAATCACTCTAAAAACCCTTTGCTTCCCTAACCTTCCATATACCTTGCCCCTAGCATCCTCATATTAGATAATCAAACTGATCTTCTTGTCAAAGAAACTTCTCACTTTCCTATGATAATCTCTGACTTCTCTTTTTCATATTAAATTTGCTCTCACAATGGCATATCAAAGAAAAAGCCTCAGTCCACCTTTATCTCCTTTATTCCATCAGTCTTCCTCTGACTCTTTCTTTGACTTTGATTCCGACTCTTTCACAGAATTATCGATACCTCTCTACAACTAACTCCACTCTATAGCATTCAAGTGATGGTATGAGTCCATACAGAGTCAAGACTTTCTCCTTAAAGAAGAAATAACACGATCTCCCACCTTTGCTCCCATATTCGACGACGAGGAGTTAGCCTTCCTAGCTTCGCATGGCTGGGAGGTGTTCTCTCGATAGCTAGGGCCAATCAATATTGATTGGGCAAAGGAGTTTTATACTCACTTTGGATAGCACAACGAAGACTGGTATTTGTCCATGGTATAAAGGTGAAGTTTACAGCACAACTCATTGCTTGCCAATATCAACTGGAGATTTCAAATGAAATGCACTTTGGGTTTGTAACCAACGCCAATGAAGCAACAGATACCAGGGTCCTAAGAGACCTTCATCTTTCTGGAACCACCTAGGAAAGAATGATTTCCAATGCTAGGACAGTGCAATGGCAGAACCTCACCCCAACTGCCAAATTCTGGGCGAGGTTCATCAACACTATGCTCCTACCCATAAAAAATCAAACAACATTCTCCCACCAACTTTTTTTCTCCCCTACTTCATTCTCAACAAATGCGAGATTGAGCCGTACAAGATCATTTATGAAGCCATTCTAGAGCGAGCGACATCCATACGAAAGATTAGAGAAATACCTTTTCCCAGACTCATCACAGCATTCTACCAAGAGGCCGGAGTGCCAACATGGGAAGGGGACAAAATTCTCAAGGCACCTTTTGGATGGCTGCCTTCCGAGGTACGTGCTATCAAGAACCCACCTACACTTGCACCCACCACCCTACAGAGACAACAACCAGATACTGATGTTGGTGCATCCTCCCACCTTGCCAAGAAATCAACGTCCACCTGGATCAAAGGCAAGGGCATCATCATTCGGGAACCACCTCCCAGTAACTCCATGGGTTAGTTTTTATTTTTTTAGTTTTTCTTTTATTTTTCATATAGAATTCTGTATATTGCATGTTTTTCTTTTCTTTTTTGTTTGTATGTTTATTTTCTTTTTTGGCATTAGGGACAATGTTCTTCTCAAGCTTGGGGGAGTACTACCCCATGTATATATTAGGTTAAATTTAGGTAAAATTTTAAAAATTTAAATTTTTTCCATTTGTAAATAGTCTGATATGTTTTAATAGGTTCCCTTTGTTATGATTCCCTTGATTCTGAAATTGTTGTTACGTTGATCGTGATTTCCGATGGTTAATCTATGTTTAAAGCTTTGCAATGTGTTAAGAGCTTTCGTGTTTTAAACTTAGTGTTGAATCTGCTGTAACCCTTAAATCACATGTTGCATGCATTCTAAAAAGCTTAAGAAACCTTAGGGAAATTCTAGGTAGACTCTCTAATGCCAAAGCATGAATCTATGTGAATCAACTGAATGCTTAATGTAGCATATTTAAGGCTAAAAGCTCCTTGAAAAATTCAAGTAAATAATGAAAAATAATTAATACTTGATAACATAAATAAAAGTGTTGAGGGACATTCTTCTATGCATCTTGCTTTCTTAGTACACTAGGTGAGTTGTGTCTGCTCCATTTAACTTTCCCTGGTAGGAATTATAGTACTAGCAAAGAGTGAATGAAATTCTTCACAGGATGACACTACTCGTAGGGCTCGAGGATGGGCTATTTGCTCCACTCCATCTTCAGGTTTGAAGAGTAGGTGTGATAAGCTGAAGCCCCATGGATACAATTTTTAAGCTTAAAAGAAAAATGGAGTAAAAAATGTGCTTAAAAGAAAAAAAACATGCCAATGCAATAAAAGAGAGAAATCCTTAAGATTTTCTAAGGCCATTAAGTGATGAAAGCATGTGACAATAGCACCCACTTCACCTACCGCGGAGTCAATCCTTGGGACAAAACTGTAAGCTCTAATACATTGCATCTAATTAAAATAGTTGAGGAATGAATTACTGCTGCAACATGTCTTGGAATCCTTGTAATCATAGTTTAGTAAAACCTTGGGAACTATGGGTTGTTTACTATTTTTATTTCTTGTTTTCATTTTGCATTGCTTGACGACAAGTAATAGTTCAAGTTTAAGGGTTTTTTATTACTACTTATATATCCTATTTTGTGTACCCCTTTTACTTGTATTTTGCATATTTTTAACCTTATTTAGCTACATTTATGTTAGATTGCATATAGATTGCATGTAGATACTCTTAAATGTTATATATTTTGGTGCTTTTATGGGAAATGTAGTATTTTGTGGTGCATGTGCAAGGTACTAGAGGAATGCTAGAGTAGAAGAATAGCAGATCTCATGGCTAAACATAAATAGTTAGAGATGAATCTACTTTGATCCATGTGGACTTTGTCCTAGATACAGAACATTAAATATAGTAAGAAATTAATGGCCTTCTTTAATGAAGCCGCTTGCACTTTAGGGTTCATAAACCCTATTTTCAACGCCTATATAAGGGAGACTTGGACAACAATTCAAGTTAGCCAAGATTTTAGAAAACAACCTAGTCTTTAGCTTGTGAAGAACCACCAGAGTCAAAGCTAGAGAACTCTTCATACGACTGATGCCATCGAGAGAGGCTAAAGGAGTTGGAGACCTGTAGCAACAGTTGGACAGCACGGAGGAAGACCGTCAAGGATGCTTGACCCTTTTCTATCCCTTCCTTGATAAACTGCCATACTTTAATACTTTTATTATGGATGTTTTAGGCCCAGACATGAGCTAAATACTTTAGTTGGGTTTATTGCTTCCCAGGATTTTTATGTTATAACTATTTTATTTTTAATGCTATAGTTATTTTCCCTTTATCTATTATGTTCGTTGTTCGTAGTTATTGTAAGAGCTATCGACAGAGGACTTTTAACTATTGATTTGTGGCTTAATATCGAGAGAGTTAGGTTAAACAAACATGAATAGTGGGACTAAGTTGTTAACTTAGTACTAATCTGGCTTAGACATAAGTTTAAGGTTTCAAGGACTAAAAGGGAATTCTTAAACAAATACTAGAGTTGTTAGGGTCACACAGACATGTATTACCTTAGCCCCAATATTATTAACTTCTAAGCATTGAGATAGTTAGAAATTTATTAGAAAATCCTATCGAGTAGATAAAGATCTTTATGGTTTATGCAGACATGTTGATAAGTGTGTAAAAGTACTAATTTTCCTACCCTTTTTACTCACATTATTGTTAGACTTAAGCTCGTTTTAGTTGCATTTGTACTCATTCTTGCATAAGTTCGTAGTTTCCTAGTTCAATGTGCTTGGCCATGCATTTTATTACTTTTTGTAGAAAAAATGCTACTCTTTTGTTTGTTTGTGTGCAGGACGATTGCCGAGCCAATTGCTGAAGCCTACCATGGTGTTGAAGGGATCAAATTGATTAGGATCTCCAACCGCCCAATTCAAATTTAAATGCAAAGGATAAATCCCCAATTTTGATTTATTTATCAGCTACATTATCCCTTACATTTGAAATTCAAAATGGAAGCCTATCTCCACCAAATTCTCATGCAACAAACTCCCCTCCACACCTATTTAAAGGATTGGAAACTCATTAAGAAAAAGAGGGAAAAAGAATTGAATCGGATTGGGAGAGAGGAATTTGGGGAAGTCAGATTGAGAGGGAGAGGTCAAGGGAGTGATCGAATTGAGGAGCTCATCTCCTCTTTTCTTTCATTTCTCTAATTGCACATCACCCTTCATGTTTGGGTAATATTTCTTTGTATTTTCTTTTCACCCGACCATGAACTAAACTTAGATGGTTTGGGTTATTAGGTTTTGAGAGTTTTTGTATGGATGTTATTTTGGTTTAAGTAAAATGCAATATGTTGATTCATCTTCATTCTTTACAAATCGAGTAGTTTAGAGATAAGCATTTGAGGGAAGATACCCTTATTGAAACTCAAATCCTTAATCGGTGACATCAAAGAGTGAGATCATTAAGGATTCGTAGGAAGGAACTCTAGTGTAGTGACAGCCACTAGAGGTTCCTTGACTAAGTTGATTTTCATACATTATAAGAGTTGATGGAAATAAACGGACAGAAGTGAATCTAGGTTCCCTAACATTGCAAGAGCTGAATTCCCTCTTAAGCCAAGTTTCCAGAAAGTGACAAAGTGAAGCAAGCTTGGAGAATGAGTGAATTTCAAGAGGCTAAAAAGAGTTCAAAGATCGACGGTGTTCACTCTTGGTAAAGTAACGTGTGACAGACGTATCACCAAGGTTTGCACAAGCGTCAGCCCTTCAAGTTAGAAATCACGTGAAGGAATTGAAGAACACTTTGTCGAGCATTGGAGACACAATTGACTTGCCACGGCATCACAGTTTCCGCAACAATTAACTTGCCAGGGCAACCATTTGCCAAGAAGAGTCCTACTCCGACTCAACCACTTGCAATTGTATTTCACTGGTCACTGAGAGTCCTATTTCCAGCAAACTACTTACCTGGGTAATTACTTGACACGACAATCTACTTGCCTCCAGCATTCAACTTGCCAAACCAACTCATCCGACATACTCTCAATCCTAATAATCCAACCAACTCTCTCATTGATTACTTCATTTTCTTGCAATCTTTAGTTATTTGTTTTATCTTTCTATCACTATCTATCACCATAATTATTCTTTTATTTTAGTGCAAGGAATTAAGAGTTCAAGTCCTTCAGATCAGTCCTTGTGGAGACGATACACTATATTCATCACTTTATTAGTAGTAACATGTTCACTTGCACATTTGCGTAGTACTCAAAACACGCAACACATGTACTGCCATTTGATATATATAGCACTGAAATAAGCAATCAAGTATATATCCTTAGCATTAAACCCAGTTTCCATAATTATTTGTTATTTGTCGTAGCATCTGTTCGTCCTAATTATAACTATCTTTACTTTAATTATATTTAGTTTTAATAATCCAACACCATCCTATACTTGCAAACACATTCTTAAGTTCAATAACTTCGTAGTTATTGATCCAATCCACGCGGGTTCGACAATCTACTCTATAATTTTATTACTTGATTCGACGAGTATACTTGCTCTAAAGTGCATCACTATTCGACAAGCATCAACAGCTTTTTCCAATCTTGCAAAATCTAGCTTTAACTGTGGTCCTTCACCGGTTGCATCCACAACCTTGGATGCAACCAACTTTTCATCAAAACTTTTTTTCTCAGCATCAACCTTCTCAACCTAGGCATTGCATCGACACCATTAGAAACATTTTGGTCAAAAAGGCAGTCCTTGATTATATTACTCGATGCTTCTTATTTTGGTGTGTCTTCAGCCTCACTTACATTTTCAAGAGAATTCACAGATTTGGTTGTGACTTCCTTTATGGTCGCATCAGAAGAAAAATCATAACTACGGATGATCAAAGGAAATTCTGGTAGTGGGACATGGGTGACTCTGCTCATTGTAGTGCAAGTAGACTTGTGCAATGTCTTGACATATGCATAGAATAAATTCTGTGCTAGGTCATGCATTTGAACTGTGGCTGCAACCCTTCCCATTGTGCTCATCAAAACAGCTAGTTTGTCTTCAATGGTCAACACTTTCATCCACACTTCATTATTTGTGGGGACATTCTCCGCTATAGCTTCCACTTTTTCTTTACCTTTTCCTTCCCTCATTGTAGTGCCCACTTTTGCTGTAGGAATCTCAGAGGTCCTCTATTGCGTGTTTTGAGTGCTACGCAAATGGTGCAAGTGAACACATCGCAAGTAATAAATGACAAGTATCGAGTATCGTCTCCTCATGGATTGGTTTGGGCCACTTTGCTTAAGTCACTGCAAAAGTTTAAAGAATTAAATAATAATAATAATGAATTGAGATAAAGTAAACTACATCTAAAGAATTGAAATAAAGGAAAGATGAAACCAAATTGAGAGAGTTGGCTGGGTTATCGATAGTATTGGTGTGATTACCGAAAGAATTGCCTTGGCTTGTAGTTGCAATGGCAAGTAATTGCTAAGGCAAGTAGTTTGGTAGAAGTAGGACTCTTCTTGGAAAATGGTTACCCTGGCAAGTTAATGCAGAGTGATTGTCGTGGCAACTGGGCTGCAAATCGTTGCTTCTTCAATGTTCAGTGGAGTGTTCTTCAATGCCTTCGAATTATCCCTAACCGAAGAACTGATGATTAAGCACACCTTGGTGATACATCCCTGCGTTAACCTTGGGTGGACAACATTGATCTTTACTCCATTTAGCTGCTGAACTCCTTTCCTTATCCCTAAGGCGGATTGGTTCCCACCAACGGTTTAAATGGAAACCGTATCCAATTCATTGCATGAATCTAGCTCTCTCGAGCCTAAATAAATGGATGTGTTCAAGATTCTTTCCCAAGCTCACTTGAAACAATAATAAAAACCAAGAATGGATAAACAATGAATTTATATTGAAACTAAAAACCAAGAACAAGAACAATTCGTCTCTCAACAATAAAAACCCAATAATCCCAAGCCAAATAAATTTAGTTCATGGCTGGATAAATGAGAAATAACAAGGAAAATAACCCAGACATGGTGGGATTACAAAATAGAAATAAAATGGAGATGAAACTCCTTTGGTGCATGAATCCCTTTGGCTCGACCTCCCTCTAATTCGACTCCCCTAAAAGCTATGATTTGATCTTTTATTTATAGGAGAGTTTTCGATCAGATTTGTTATTGATGAGGTTAAGAATAAGCTTGAATTAATTTGAATAAGAGATAATTAATCTCTTTTATCTTTATCTCCAAGAAGCTCTTCAAAATCTGAGCATTTATCCCTATCCAATTCTGCATGTAAATCTAAATCTGGGGAATTATCCCTTGCTTTTCGTATTTATCCTAAAAATGGGCAGAATTATCCAATTTTATCCAGATATGCCGTAGCAATCAGCTTCGGCAAATCCTTTCAGTATTCTCCTTAACTGCCACGGCAATCCTTTCCTGCACAAAATAAAGCACACCATCAGTAAATTTTCCACAAAAACCAACCAAAACACAAGTCCAAGCCCTCTAAACAAAAAAAACTATGAAATTATGCATGAATGGCTACAAATGCAACTAGAATGGCCCTAAGTCTAACAATAATATAAGTAAAAAGGTAGAAAAAATATTACTTTTATACACTTATCATCCTCACCATTCGTTCTTATTCAGTGGCCCCTTGTTTGCAGTAATTTCTTCATTCTTTAAAGGTTTGACCCCCTTTAGGTTGCATAGCTGCATTATCAACGATGGGAATGCCAAGATTCCCTTTTTCCTCTCAGTAAAACTCTCTATCTCTTTGTGGATTATTGCACCCACATCAATCTTCCTTCCCTTAACTATAGAATGTATCAGACACATTCTATCTAGCGAGATGGTGGTGCTATGAGTGAAAGGTAATAACCTAGAATTCACAAACTGGAATCATATCTTTGCAGGTAGGGCTAGAAACTTCCTATACATTGTGAAGTTCCCCACATTGGTCCCCGAACAAAATACCCCAGCAATGCACAAATCCCTAACTAGCAAGTCTAGCTTTTCCTCATTAATCTCTTCCACAAATAGGGCATGTTCATCAACACTCATAGAGTTTTTAGCATATTATTAATAGAAATAGCACTCTATGGTATAGAGCTTTCCGTTACAATAGCTATCTTTAATGAAGGCTTGTAAACGTTAGCGTAAAACACCCTTATAAGAGCAGCACTGTAACTTCCAGGATGAGTTCAAAAATTGCCCCATTTAAGAAGCTTGATGGTCTGGTGAATTTGTTTTCCAGGCTCATTCTCTTGAGAAAGCACAATCCCTATTATGGATGGATACTTTGTTTAAGGATGTGTTCCTTGTATCGTTCTCCCGCTATTCTTGTCTATAACACCTCATACTCTGTGTTCTCTTCTTGGGTAGCAGGTTCTTCGAATTGATGGTTTGAAGCTGAGCTTTGAGTGTCTTTTGCAGAGGATTCCATAGATATTTTGCGAGCAGCTCTAGTCTTGTCCATTAGAGAGTGAAAAAGGAAACAAAAAAGAAAGATTTTTGTAGAAAAAAATCAATCTTTGAAGCTTCAAAGATGAAGAAATCAGAGAAAACTATATGAAAATGCTAGTGAATATCAGAGTTGTTAAATAAAGATAAGGAAAAAAGGGAAATGAACGGGCATGAATTGTACCATTTGATGAGATGAGAATTGATGGTCTATTTGTGGCACAATAATCACACCTGTTTGCTGTATCTCCTGCTCTCACCAACAAAGGGCTATGATTTTAGGGTGATTAATTGGTGCAATAGAATTACCCGAATTGCCCTCAAATATCATGTATATCTTGTGTTGCCTTCTTGCCATACAAGCCATTGGAAGGAAATTCCATATAAGACAAAAGAGAATTTATTCTACAAAAAAGAAATAAAAAGGAAATTAAAGATGAACAAGGAAAAGAAAAGAAGAACTAAATTTATATCTAATTAAAGCAATAAAAAGAAATATCAAAAAAATTTGACCAACTTAATGGTCTCAACACTTTTAGCATCAAGGTCACCAAAGTAGAGTTTGAGTCTTTGTCCATTGACTTTGAATGGCATCCTCTATTTAGTCTCCTTGATTATGACTGCAACATGTAGAAATACTTCAACAACTTCGAAAAGGTCCTGACCATCATGATCGCAATTTGCCTGGGCGCAACTTCAGTCTTGAATTGAATAGCAAAACCAATTGTCCAACTTCAAATTATCGATGCAATATAATCTTTTCATGCCAGCGTTTGCTCCTGTCCTTGTAAATAGAAGCATTTTCATAAGCATTACGGCTAATTTCTTCTAATTCAGTAATGTCCAAAAATCGTTTCTTCCGCACAGCCTCATAATCAAGATTAACCTACTTTAAAGCCCACAAAGCCTTGTGCTCTAGCTCAATAGGCAAATGACAAGATTTTCCAAAGACAAGTTGATATGGTGACATTCCTAATAGAGTTTTGTACGAAGTACAAATAGACCACAATGCATCATGTAAACGTAAGGACTAGTCTTTCCTAGTGGTATTTACCACTTTTCCAAGATATTTTTAACGGCCCGGTTAGAGATCTTGGCTTGTCCATTGGACTGGAATGATACATTGTGGCCAGTCTATGATTTACTCTATAATGTTTAAGCGCAACAACCATCTGGGTGCAGCAGAAATGCTTTCCCTGGTCACTGATTAATGCTCTTGGTGTTGTCAAATGGGCCAGTATATGCTTGTGAAAGAACGTTAGGACCGTTTTGGCATTATCTTTAGGCATAACCACAACCTCTATCCACTTAGAAACATAGTCCACAGTGACTAGAATATATAAGTTGCCAAAAGAATTTGGAAAAAGACCCATGAAATCTAATCCTCAAACATCGAATAGCTCAATTTCCATTATTGGTTGTTGTGGCATCTTATTTCATCTAGATATTGGCCATGTGCACTGACAACGATCACAATGTTGGGAAAACTCATGGGCATCTCTAAATAATGACCGCCAGTAAAATCTAGATTGAAGGACTTTTGCAGCCGTTTTCATGCCCTACAAATAGAGCATTGTGACAATGTTGTAAAATCGATATCATTTCTTCCTCAGGGACACAACATCGAATAATATTATTATTGCAAACCTTTAACAAATAAGGTTCATTCCAATGATATCTCCTTGCATCTTGAAGCAGTCATGCCTTCTTATGCCCAGTTACACCCAAAGGAGTTTTTCCACATACCAAGTAATTTACAAAATTAGCATACCAAGGTGTTGTGTCCACAATAAAAAGATTTTCATTAGTGAATGCGTAGACAATTTGCAATTTATTTCCATCTTCGTTACATGCTTTCAACCTTGAAAGATGATCAACAACTTGATTCTCTGACCCTTTTAGGTCTTTTATCTCAATATCAAATTCTTGCAGCAATAAAATCCATCGGATCAATCTTTGTTTTGCATCTTTTTTTGCAAAGAGGTACCTCAAGGTATAATGATTAGTAAAAACTGTAATTTTTGCACCCACAAGATAAGAACAAAACTTATCAAAAGCAAAAATTACTACTAATAACTCTTTCTCAGTAGTAGTGTAATTAATTTGAGCTTCAGTTAGAGTCTTACTAGCATAGTAGATTGCATGAAATACCTAATCTCTTCTTTTCCCTAACATTGATCCCATAATAAAATCACTAGTGTCGCACATCAGTTCAAACGGTTACTCGTAGTTGGGTGCAACGATGATCGATGCGCTCACAAGATTCTTTTTAATTTTATTGAATGCATCCAAACATGCATCATTAAAGACAAGTTTTCTATTCTGCTCCAATAATAGGCATAAAGGTTTTGTTATCTTTGAAAAAATACGAATGAATCTTCTATAGAATCCAACATGGCCTAAAAAACTTTGAATGCCCTTAACATTAGTCGGTGCGGTAATTTTTTAGTTACATCGACTTTGGCTTTATCAACTTCAATTCCTACTTTAGATATCTGGTGACCCAACACAATCTCCTCCGTGACCATAAAATGACACTTTTCCCAATTTAGAACAAGATTATTGTCTTCACGTCGCTCCAATACTTTCTCCAGATTGTCAATGCAATGGTCGAAGTTATCCCCATACACCGAAAAACCATCCAAAAAGATTTTAAGAGAATTATCAATTATATCTGAAAATATTGCCATCATGCACCTTTGAAATATGGCTGGTGCATTGCAGAAAGCAAAAGACATGCGACGAAAAGCAAATATCCTGAATGGGCGTGTAAACGTAGTCTTTTCCTGGTCCTCGGGTGCAATAGTAATTTGATTGTAGCCAGAATATCTATCTAGAAAATAGTAATACTCCTTGCCCACAAGTCGATCCAGCATTTGATCAATGAAAGGAAGGGGAAATGATCTTTTTATGTGGCTGCATTTAGTCTTCTGTAGTCCACGCAAATCCGTCATCCCATAGGAATGTGAGTAGAAATCAATTCATCAGCATCATTATGAACTACAGTGATGCCACTTTTCTTAGGAACACAGTGGAATGGACTAAGCCATGCACTATCAAAAATTGCATAGATAATTTACATGTCGAACCATTTAAGAATTTCTTTCTTGACCACTTCTTTCATCTTTTCATTCAGTCGGTATTGCGGCTCAATAGATTGTTTGCTCTCCTTATATAGCTTAATTTTATACATGCACAAAGATGAACTAATGCCCTTGATGTCCAAAATGGTCTAGCAATAGCACGTTTTTGTTGCTTCAAAATGTTTATCAACTTCTCTTCTTGCATTGCATCTAGAGTTGCAGAGACAATAACTGAGAGTGTTTTTGCTTCTCCAAGGAATACATACTTGAGATTAGCTGGTAATTACTTTAGTTCCAGAGTATGAGCTTCTTCAATTGATGGTTTAAAAGTAGGAATTGTATGATGCGCAAGATATAAAGATTAAACTTGTCATTTGTGGTGAACTGCAATAGTGAGTACTTCAACAATATGGTCATAATTCAGGAGATCATCTTCTACCATTGGCAATGTAGTATCCTCAATAATGATTATACTACAATGATGCAAGTCTTCCTAAATGATATTGTAAAGAATATCAATATGATGACATTATTCTATATTTCTCCCAATATCTGTATTGAACATCCCAAAAGTAACTTGGCCATTGTCGACCTTCATTGTAAG
The DNA here is from genome assembly GCA_019671005.1 of Hibiscus mutabilis. Classification (NCBI taxonomy): domain Eukaryota; kingdom Viridiplantae; phylum Streptophyta; class Magnoliopsida; order Malvales; family Malvaceae; genus Hibiscus; species Hibiscus mutabilis. The sequence goes on from CM033728.1 coordinate 31,718,212, forward strand.
TTCTCCTTTCGATGCATCAATAATTACCGTCCCAGTAGCTAAGAATGGTCGACCAAGAATAATAGGGACAACCTTGTCTGTTTCATAGTCAAGAATGATAAAGTTTGCTGGAAAAATGAACTTGTTCACACGAACAAGCACATCTTTTATTTGTCCATTCAAATGAGTCAGAGATATGTCTGCTAGTTGCAATGTCACTGCAGTGGGTTTCATTTCTCCAATACCTAACTTCTAAAAAGTCGATAATGGCATTAGAGTAATACTAGCCCCTAGATCACAAAGAGCCTTGCTAAAGTAGTGATTGCCAATAGAGTAAGGAATGATGAAACTGCTAGGATCTTTCATTTTTCTCGGTAGAGGGGTGGATATTAGTACATTGCACTCCTCTGTGAGCGCAATGGTCTTTATAGCATTGAGCTTCTTCTTCTTCGACAAGATTTCCTTCATGAACTTTGTATAATTAGGGATCTGCGTAAGAGTGACAATCAAAGGAATTTGCACTGTAAGCTATTGCAAAGTATCTTGAAAGAACTAAAATTGATTATTAGACTCAGTGTTCTTGAATCTTTGAGGAAAAGTTGGAGAAGGATTATCTGCTGATTGCACCGACATTGGGCATTGTGGCTACAACTTAGATTGCAAAACTAATGAAAACTAAGTAATAACTAGTTGGGCATTATCTGTCTTGCCATCATCTATTCCACTTTCTATTGTATGATTAGGTTTGAGGACTCTTCTCGTTCATGAGTAGATTTGCGTTTTGGTTGCGTCGAGTCAGCAATTTTTTTGCCACTACGAATAGTAATAGCCTTGCAATGCTCCTTACCCTTAATCAACAGACTCTCAGTATATTGCTAAGAAGTGTGCCCGGTTGTCAAGTGTTCATGTCAGTAGCTAACTGCCCCAATTGAGCTTCCAAAGTACTTATTGACAAAGAGTGACCTTGTACAATAGCCTTTCTACGAGAGAAATGGTCGCGCATTATTTCCTTAAAAAGAGCAAATCGATCAGATATAGATGATGAACCATAATGATTAGTCTGTGAGTGTGTCTGAGATGGTGCTCCATATTAGGATTGTATGTCATACTGTGATTACCGAGTTTGCGAAGTAGGATGTTGTGGTTGTATCATATTCTTTTGTGGCTGGAGTAGAGCATGTGGTGTAAACTATTGTTACGAATAACTAAAATTCCCTTACCACACACTAGAGTTCCCTTGAAAGGAATTATTTCTTGATCAGAATACTCCTGGATTATGTGCAGAATTAGAGTTACCCCAAGATTGTCGATTAGCCATGTTGTAAGAAGTACCCATGTTATAACCTCTCATGTTGCTGAAAAAACTAACTTTTTCTTGCATATTGTGGGCAATCTTCATAGCTATAGTTCTCGCCACAAATCTCATGAGAAAACATAGGATTAGCAGTTTGTTGAGCTAGCTAAATGGGAGAGACTTCACTTGTACCTTCCATATTCTTGATTTTATTATCTAAAGAAGAAATATGAGCCTTTGGAGAAGAAATATAATCAAACTGGAACACTTCTGGTGCAGCTTTGCATGAAGCTACTGTTGAGATAGGATATTGAGAATCATTTTGAGCAAATTGCTCTAACACACCAACAATAGCATTGTAGATGCAATCAAATAAAGGTCCATTTGATGACCCATCGACAAGATACTTTGTGGTTGTACCTTCCGTTGTAGAAGATTTCAATTTGAGTTTCTTGTTGAAGGCCATGGTTGGGACATCGTCACAACAAAGACATATATTTCCTATGTAGTATGGAGAGTCTCATCAGCCAACTGACAATATGCGGTAATATCATTCCTCAAGCGCGAGTTCATTGTTTGTGGATTAAAGCGCAATACAAACTACATTGCAATATCATTCCATGATGTAATAGATCCAACAGAAAGTCCATGAAACCAAGTGCATGCTCTTCCCTACAAATAATATGGAAACAATTGCATTCGTAAGGCATCATTAGGAACTCCTTGTTGACTAAAAGAAGCACAAATTAACAGAAATGACTGAAGATGCTCTCTCGCTTCTTCATGTGGTAACCTCGCATACTGCCATTGGAGTTGAGCATTTGGAACATAACCAGCTTCAACTCGAAATTTCCAGCTTGAATAGGAGGTCGAACAACACCCGATTGCAAATCGTCCAACTAGGGAACTACAACCTCACAAATTTTTCTGTTCTGGGCTGCTGGGTGTAGTGGTGGATTTTCAAGATCATGAGGGATACCCTCATTGTTGGGCTATCTTGTCATGTCACTTCGTTCTTGAAGTTTACGTCTAAGAGTTCGTTCAACTTCTAGATCAGGTTCTAAGAGAGGTGTAGTAGCACTTCTGATCATACAACACCTACAAGATTGAATAAAAAGAAAAGGAAATAACAAAAAGCTATTAAAAACTAAATTTCAAGCAAAAACATAAAAGACCAAATAATGTCATCCTTGGCAACGACACTAAAACTTGATCGATGTAAAATCGTCGCACACTAAGTGTAAGCAAACACTACCAATGAAAGTATAGAAATAGGAGGATCCTATTTGATATCGATCCCACGAGGATGAGTATTTAGTTAAATATTATTGGCCACAAGCTATTTTATAAATAGAGATATTGTGAGTGTAATGGTGGCTGTAATAGAGAAATAAAATAATGAATATAAGATCAATTGTGATAGTAGGAACAATAATAATAAAGTAAAGGAAATATTAAGATAAAGTCTAGATACCCCCGGTTCAGCTTCGCAGAATATCAAGTATCATTAAGGAAATAGAATACGATAGTTCTTTTGGCAAATAAAAGGTTAAGCTTACTTACTAACTTCTACTCAACCATCAACTGTTGATGCGAAGACGTAGATCGACTACAACTCTCATTTGATAGTCAAAACTACAACTCCTTAAACCAGTGGACCAATTCTCATTGCATCCTCATTCAATTCTCGTTGTAATGACTTGTTAACTTTACTTGTCACTTTATCTCTCAATGTCAATGACGATGTTCAACGCTTTCATGCAAACAGTAACCAGATCCAACAATCAAAGTATGAGAAAAAGCTAATAATAGTATATTGAATTGAAAGATAAGATCTAAACAAGTTCTTACAAAGCTTAAGAAATTAAACCATCATCATTAACGTACAAAATATAATAAAACCTCCAATAAACGTATAAAATAAAGAGAGTTTAAAGAAGATAACAAGTATTCTACTTGATCTAACACTTGAATCCTCTTATCCTCTGATATTTCTACCTTGCTTCGCCTCAGATCTCCAGAAATAAAGTTTAAGCCGCCATGGAAGGAGAGCTCGAAAGGTTGAAGAAGATAATGGAAATGAAAATTGCGTGAAGACTCTCTCTCTTCTCAAATCCATACTTTTATAAGCTGCGAAAGAAAGGAAACTTGTCCCTCAGGTGTTTTGTGTGACTCCTAGCCGTACCAATTTTGTTATAACAAATAATATTATGTTATTATATAACCTAAGAGTTTTCTTTAAGAGTATATTTTTATAATTAATTTATTTAAGAGTTTTTTGTCATTTTTATGGAAATATTATTATGTTATTATATAACCTATGTTAACCAAGAGTATATTTTTATGGAATTTTAATTAAGTGGCATAATTACCCATTACATTAAATTAAAATGGAGAATATGAATTAAATAAAACAATGATTAAATTGCAGTAAATGAAAATTAAAGTACTGGAATTTAAATATAAAAAAAACTAAAGTAAAGAAATGCAAACAGTGGGGGCTGCAACGTAACTTTGTCGGAGATGGGGTACATGTCGAGCAGTGGATCGACTGGCGCCGCCATGCCTGCCACCGTGCGTGGTCGTCGGATGCTACTCGCCAATAGCATGCCGCTCCCACTTTTACACCTAGCTCCAGTGGTGACTTTGGTTTTACCTCCTGACGACAGTAGCTCCTCTGTGAGCTCGACTTGGTGAGCACCCGAACCTCTTTTCCTTCCAATACGAACTAAAATAACAAAAAAATAAAAAAAAAGTTTGGGTGTGGAAAATATCTTAAAAATCAACTATAGCTTGTATTGTTCTTGAGTAATGTGTGTGTTACAAAAGATCAATGCTTGGGTTTTTATAGCTAATTACAAGGGTATGAATGATGGAAGAATTTCAAGGGTTCTTTCCCAAATTACAAAAAATAAAACCCTCACATCTACATGATTTCCTTGCCCAATTTTCTTGATTTGATTTGGTCCCTCATTCTTTTCTTAATTGATTTGGTAATTAATCCCATTTTCTTTATTTGCAAGGCACGACTGGCCAAGGGAAGTGAAGTGAGTGTGGTGATGGCGCATAGTGGCCAATGATGGTCACAACAATGGTCTTAGAAACTGGTTGGATGAGGGAGTCGAACGAGTGATCACCACGCGCCGGTGGTGATTCGGTAAGGAAAGGTGCAGTCGAAAAAAATAAGGAAGCTAGGGTTTCCCAAGTATAGAGCCTAATTGGGCTTACTGTACATGAAATATTCTGGATTTTTATATTTTATTTTTGTGGACTTTTATAATATATACACATAAAACCGAATAAAATACAAGGACATATAAAATTAAGTAACTACAGCTGCCCGTCTTTGCTCAATCTGGTAAAACAGGAATAGGGCAAAGAACAAAAGGCACTAATTTTATTCAGCCAAGCATCGTAATGAACGCCATCCCTTCTAACCCAAAGTGATGCAAAAATGTAACTCTGATCATTCTAACCTGATGACACCGAGTTGGTAAGATGATCTGCTCATTCGAAACCAAGGAGAACAAATTGAACAACGCTCCTTCAAACATGAGGAAATGCGAAAGTATGACTCTGATCCTTCGAACCCGAGGACACCAAGTTAGTATGGTGATATGCTCCTTCGAACACGAGGAGAACAAATTGAACAATGCTCCTTCAAACCTAAGAAAATGTAAAAGTATACCTCTGATCCTTCGAACCATAGGACACCAAGTCGGTAAGATGATATGCTCCATCAAACTTGAAGAGAAATAATCAAACAGTGTTCTTTCAAACCTGAGGAAATGCAAAAGTATGACTCGAATCCTTCAAACCTGAGGACACCAAGTTGGTAAGATAATCTGCTTCTTCGAAGCCAAGGAGAACAAATTGAACAACGCTACTTCAAACCTATGGAAATGAAAAAGTATGACTCTAATCCCTCGAACCAGAAGACACCAAGTTGGTAAGATGATCTGCTCCTCTGAACCCGAGGCGAACAAATCGAGCAACGCTCCTTTGAACCCAAGGTAGCACAAAAGTATGACTCTGATCCTTTAAACCCGATGACACCAAGTCGGTAAGATGATCTTCTCCTTCAAACCCTAGGAGAAAAAACTGAACAACACTCCTTTGAGCCTAATTTAAGGAAAAAAACTGAGTTGAAATCACTCTTTGTACCTCTTTGCTTCATAGAAAACATCTTATCTTGCCTCACTCAATCCATTGATCTTGCAGTCCTGGTCGGAAAGGCAAACTCTTCCCTTGGTACTCTGACTGACACGCCCACGGCTGGATTATGCCGAGTCTTCGTTGCAGTTGATATATTATCGAGTGAAAGACCTCTTTTAAGTGACTTTAAAAGCTCCAAGACTTTGGATGTCTTTTAAAATAATACCTTCAGCGCTTCTTTTGAGTTTTCGGATTACTTGTAGGGGTATATTCACCTTATATGTCTTTGAATGATATCGGCGCTTTGGTCCTTCTGTTCTTGAATCCTTGATCAATGCTATTTGCCTCAATCTGATGGCATGGTTTACTCATTGGACGAAACACTGTCCCCTTCTGCATTTTAGGGATTTTCTACATCCCATGTATGGGTCTTACTTGGCAACATGGTCGACCATTCATTCTTCAACTCGAACATGCATTTTTCCATTCATTATGCAATGTGATGCCCTTTCAATCTTGGGTTCAACGATCATCATTTCCTGATCTCTTCTAGATTCACCCATGAATACATCGGCATATGTATTCATGAGTTTCTTATTTTCAGCCATACAAAGGTTAACATTTGCTTCTAGATCCATGCTTTCAGAATTAATACCAAGAAATTTTTTTTGATGAATCTATTCAAATTTACTTGTAAGATGCTTTTGGATGAGCAAGAAGAAGGCTAGTAATGAGAATTTAAAAAGTCGTGGCAAAATTGGAAAGGGTAAAGTTAGATGCCCCCAAAATCTTTAGTAAGAATGATTCATGAATCCATCAACCGAATAATGTTACTAATTTCTACCCGCTTTTAGGCGGTTTCTTTGACTCCCTAACTCCCCAAATTTCATTCTTCTCTTTTTTCTAATCTCAAACAAACATACAAGTTTGGAAGTCCTTCAACAAAAGTTAACTCAATTAGGCATAATGTTTTCTAAAAACAAACTTTTTTTTCTTCAGATATTCATGTGTGATCAAAATGGTCTTTAAAGGCTTATAATGAAGGCTTAGGCTCAAGTTACAAAAGAAATGATATATAAACCCAAATACATGTTTAAGGTGATTAAACCAAGGATCAATCTTTCTAGATGAAATCTCAATTCTACATTAACAACCCCTTCTTTTATTTTATGGATCACTCTAGATTGCCCATTTTGGGTTTTGACCACAGAGTTCATTTTCTTTCTTGGCACATGTTTCATGCTTTTTCACACTTCAGCTTTCATTTCTTCCTTCCTTTTCTTTCTCTTTTTTTTTCTTTTTTGTTGTCTTTTTTTCATTTTTATTTAGGATATTCATCTTGATCTGGCATGTTTTTTTCTCACTTACAAACATAATTTCATTCTCTTTTCCCCTACTGTGGGGAGTGGTTCTTGGTTAGGGTTCAATCATAAGAAAAATATCAGGCTCAAAAGGGACAATAATGGATTTTTTTATTTTCTTATTCGTCAAAGGAAATAAAGGAACGCCAAATGTCATTTCTCACACAGATATCATCGAAAAGAACCAATTTTCAGCTGGTAGATTTTTTAGAGTTATCACTTTATTCAAAGACCTTAAAAATGACGTCTGAGAGAAAAATTCACTCAAAATCATTAATCATAAACATACTTCTTGCCCATCTATCTCGGGATTAGATTCAAGAATCATTCATACAATCAATAATAAGAGCTTTACAAATAAGATGTGTCTTGGAAGAGAAATGGATGGAATGAATGAAGAAAAATGAAATGTTTGCTACTTGAGAAAATAAAGAAAATGCATCTTTAAAACAAGTAAAATAACATAGAAGCCCTTACAAAAGATCCCTAATGCTCGAGGGAAAAAGCAAAAGGGTTGGTTCTTGGTATGATTTCGCAACAATAGGAAAATCCTTTGTTGTCCAGTTGTTAAGCACTATTCCTGGAAGGCATGAGTGAATTCTAGACAAACTTGCCCCATCTAATTTGTGAAAAGATTTCATTGTTTGAGTAGTTCAGGTTGTAGGTGATCATCATATTTACCTAGTATCTCCTCAAGTCTCCTACTTTTGATGGCTACCAATATCAACTCTATATTCATGACCATGTCTGTGAAACACTCGGTGGCATGGTTTAACATATGGTCATAGAAGGGACCATTGAAAGTCTCCATGAACATTGGATTAACCTCACTTTCCAACAATGAGGGTTGGACCTGGGCTACCACATCTCGCCGCCTCAGGGCATACTGGCGAAAGCTTTCATTGGCCCTTTGCTCCATCCCTTACAATACAAGACAGTTTTAGACCATATCGGTCACATGCTTATATTGTTCGATGAAGGCCCTTGATAGGTATATCCACGTTTTTATATTGGCATGGCTTAGTTGAGTGTACCAATGGGCAGCAGACCATAACAAACTGTCTTGGAAAAAGTGTAAGAGCAATTTCTCGTTTGTCTAGGTGTAAAGACATCTTTTGCAGTACATGGTCAAATGTGCAGAAGGGCAAGTATTTCTTTCGTACTTTTCAAAATCAGGTGTCTTGAACTTCGGAGGAATAATTTGATCTGTCACCAAGCTAAGGTCCCTAGCATCTATGCCACCATGAATGTTGACTTCTTGTAGGTCCTTGACAATCCCTTCAAGCTTGATGCAACAATCCTCTAATTTCTTGTATGTCTTGATCCTATCAGCTATCTTGTTGAGGTATGGAACTTCGACATCTTGATCGTCCCCCAACCTATTTCAGACTCTACAAGAACATTGTTCGTGGTTCCTAGAAGGTGAATCCGAAGTTTTCCTTTGAGCGCTTCACGGTTTACCTCTTGTGGAGGTATTTCCTTACCCGTGTTATTGATCGCTTTAATAGCTTCAGGATTCTTGTAGCCTAGCATGGCCGCTATCTGGAGCATAGTTTTTTTGGGCATTGGTGTTTTCGTCCTTCAGATCCTTTTCAATATTTTGAGCTGGTCTTGAGCTCCCTTCAAGCTAACTTCTATTGTTGCCATTCTATTTTTCACGTCCATTTTCCAAGTTTAGGAATGGGTACCGTACTTGTGCGTAAGTTTGTCAACCGTGATTGAACTTCTCGTAGTTAATTGGTTTGTTTATTAATTTAATGCAAGTTATTTGTGATAGAAATTTAAAAAATGCAAATGATGCAAAACCAATGATATTCCGAAATCAAAAGTGCACTTTATAGATCATAAGGTTCGGGTACACATTACTCTCAAAAATAAAGAAAATGGTCTTCTATTCTGACTGCTCTCCTCCTTTGATGCGCTTTTGTGCCAGTTGCTCAAACTCTTCAACTAGCAATGCCTCTCTTTGAATACGGCCGAAGACCTGACTCACTTGGTATTGGTATATTGCCTCGTCTAAGAAATCCAACAACTATTGCACTTCTTCCCCGATTGGGGGAAACTATTTCTCTCAAAGCTTCAGCTCGATTCTTTATCTAACGAGCCTTGGAGACTACCTTTTAGATTTGACGAATCAAATGATCAATATACGATTTCCTTCCCAAACATGCAATGTTAGCGGCCCACTTGGAGTCGGCCCACTGGATTCTCTTGTAATCCCATTCATCCAGAATGGAACAAATATGGTCCTTGTGTGCTTGCAAATGTGCTTTCAAGTCCTCAAGACCATAACGAAGCAATTCCACTTTAACACCCTTTATTTTTTCTTCCTTCAATTTTGTTTAGAGTTCTTGACTTAGCTCACGGTATTTTTCGAGGCTACCAAATGCTTCAGACAATTGTCCTTCCAAGTGTTACTTTTCCCCGAAAAGTTAGTCTACCTTCTTTTTTTATTGTTTTGACCTCTTGTTGCCAAAGTTTTAGCTCTTTTCTTATTTTGTCAAGCTGTGCCTTTTCTTCCCTCATGGCCTTTGAGCTATCGACACGTACCTCTTGCGCCTTCAGGCGATTATTCTCTTGAGTCAACTCTCGCACATCTTTTAGGTGGAGCTCTTGCTTTGTCAATAGGACCTTCACCTCTTTTCGGTAGCCCTCTCTTTGATATTTCTCAGCGACGAGCTTGCCCTCAAGTTTGGTGACTCTGCCCCATAGTATCTCTTTTTTTCTTTCTCAAAGTATTTCTTGTATATTTCTAACTCGGTCACAAGGGTGCCAGGCTCAGGGTTACTGATTGTCTCACTAAGACTGGAACACCTATGTTGTTGATCAATTTCTTTCTTCAATATGCATACTCGGGTACAACACCAGTAAATAAGGCTACCTTCATTCGATATGTTAGTTTCCACTCACTAGCCAACTCCATGACTCGCTTTGTAGAACTATTCTCCTTGTAGGAGAATTCCTCTTCTTGTAGCCCTTGAGTAATGGGGATGAACTGTCGAGATCCATACTGGCGTTGTACTAGTAGAGGTGCATAACTGGTGGCTCCCCATAGGCTTATGAGAGGGACCCACTCTATCTTAACACACTTATATAGGATTAGCATCGGATACATCCATAGATCTTTTTACGTGACATTATCGTCAAATAGGTTTTGGAAGAAGGCCACCCACTACTCTCATTTCCCATTTCATTGCCACTACTTCTTGGTAATTTCTCTGGTCGGGATCAAGTCTCTAGATGTCAAGTGTTTTCTTATCTTCTCATTGTCCTAGAAATGACTCTAAAACCACAAGTAAATGAATGGTGAATAGCCGATGAAGTGACCTCTTCCGCTGGCTCGACAATAGTTTAGAGACCTAAAGGTTTCTGCCAAGATTGCAGGAATGAGGTTCATGTTCTTCTGGGCCAGTAAGTCTACTAAGGTTATCACCACATGTCCCAACATTTTGGGGAATATCACTAAACCTTAAAAGGCCAAGGCAAGAAAATCGAGGACTATTTCGTGCTTTACGTCCTTCATGATCTGGGTATAGATGAACTCTCAAGGGAAACAAGGGTTCTTATTCTTTTTTACAAGATGGGCTTTTACCTCTTTCATGTCTAGACCAGCAAGCTTGGCAAATTTCTTTCGGTAACCAAAATTCTTCCCTTTCTAGTATATTTTTTTCAGGCTTCTCTAACTTTAAGCATAGCAGGACCATGTACTCTTCCATGGTGGGAGTCGTGTCTTCCTAATTGAAGACGAAGCAATGATAGGTCGGATCCTAGAGCTTAACAACTGCTAGAACCATGGGCTCGTCTATTTCTACACCAAGCATAATGGCTATGTCTCCGTATCTCTTGGTGAATATAGCTCTGCCTTGGGTTTCTAAGCTCTCCCATACAGTAACCAGTCCCAACAGATGATTATGAGGCAAACCCATATGCACTTGCTTCGGTAGATCTATGGTGGTTTCTTCTACACACTATTACCGTGCTGGCACTAGAGCTCTAAGGACTAATTTCTGAAATTGATGTTCGAACAAGGGATGCCGAAACTGGATAATGCAACCCGAACACTCATGATCACTGACTGACTGATGTTTCAAAATATCAACAGGATGCAATGCAATGTATGCTATAAAAATACAAGCAAGGCAAGAAAAGAGTTAGTACATGATAATAATTAAACAAAATACAAGGAATGATACATAAAATAAAAAATAACATAAAAATAAACCCTGCGGCTTTTCACATGGCTCTAACGGGGTGGTCTTTCTAAAGTCAAACATAAATGTGGGTTTGGATCTAACAGGTTCTCAAACAACCCTTACCCCTACTAAGGTTGATAAGATGTTCAATCCTAGCCCATCACAAGCTTGCGAATCGAACACGGCTTGAGGGGATGCATTTCCACTATGCCTATATAGAGGGTTACTCACAAAAACATAGGTAATTTGGACCCTAGAAATTTTTCACTATCCCATGCGAAAGGTTATCATGAAGGCATAGCTACTATTCTTCCACTTAAGTTGGATAAAGCCTGGGTAGAGGGCTTATGTTATGATGCAATGAAAGATATATACACAAAAAATGCAACGAACTACCAAGGAAAATAACTCGTGATCAAGTAAATGTTGTGCCCTCTTAAAAAATCCCCAGTGGAGTCGCCAAGCTGTGATAACAGAGCCGCCACCGGTCCTTTTTATTATATTAGGCGGGCCAGAAACCTAAAAACAAATCATAGATTATGAAATCTCAAGGGTTCAAGGGCACGGTTACGTTTGGGGAAGCATTAGCATCCCTACAACACCCTCAGAATGACGCTTACTTGATCACTAATATTTTCCTTTGTAACCCGGATGAATGCGTGCAAAGATTAATGTAAAAAATTACAAAGTTCTAAAAGTGACTCGAATTTGCTCACGGCTGAGGAAACCCAGGTCAAGTTTAAACGCAATGGGATTAAGGGATTAATCCCTAAATTTTGAAAAATATGGTCTCGCATAGGAGTTTTGACCATTCCCCAACTGCTAGGGGAAAGCCAAATTAACCCTACTCGAGAAAATATTATGCTTTTCATGATGCAAGAAAAATCATTTTTAAATAGCATTTTATGTACTTATTAATTCCCATGGTGATTTAACGTTCAAAAATTAATTATTATTTTCTTAAAAGTATGTGTTCAGAGAAACTAATACTAAGGAGGCTTTATTTAATTACTTACATCTAAGGGAAAATTGTTTACTTATCTAAAAGATTACCAAAAAGGTCTTATTTAACTACTTGCAATTAAAGGAAATACTTATTTACTTTTCTAAAAAATTTACCAAGTGAGTTATTAGAAGGCAAATTATTTAAGGAAACTATACCTAAGGCATTAATAATTAGACTATATTATTAGAAAACTAACCTACAAGGCAAAAAGTTTAATTAGACCATCTAAAGCTTATTAATTATTAAATTACAAGAGAAAATAGCCTAAGAGTATAGTTTTTTATAATTAATTTATTTAAGAGTTTTCTTTTTGTCAGTTTTATGGAAATATTATTATATAACTTATGTTAACCAATAGTTAAATTTAATTAAGTGACATAATTACCCATTAAAATAAATTAAAATGGATAATACAGATTAAATAACACAATGATTAAATTGCAACAAATAAAAATTAAAGAACTAAAATTTAAATATAAAAAAACTAAAGTGAAGAAATGCATATAGTGGGGGCTGCAGCGTAATTTTGCTAGAGATAGGGTACGAGTCGAGCCGTGGACCGCCTGGGGCCGCCAAGCCTGCCATCGTACGTGGTCGCCGAATGTTGCTCATCGATGGCGTGCCGCTCCCGCTTCTGCTCCTGGCTCGGGCAGTGATGTCGGTTCTACCTCCCGGCGACGGCAGCTCCTCCGCGAGCTCGACTTGGTGAGCACCCACACCCATTTTTCTTCTAATGCAAATCAAAATAAAAAAATAGAGTTTGGATAATGTGTGTTATAAAGGATGAATGCTTGGCTTTTTATAGTTAATTACAACGGTATTAATGAGGGAAGAATTTCAAGGATTCTTTCCTGAATTACAAAAAATAAAACTCTAATATCTACCTGTTTTCCTTGCCCAATTTGCTTGATTTGATTTGATTTCTCCTTCCTTTCTTAATTGATTTGGTAATTAATCTTCTTTTCTTTGTTTATAAGGTACAACCGGCCAAGGGAAGTGGAGTGAGCACGGTGGCGGCGCATGGTGACCGATGATGGTCACGACGACGGCCGTGGAAGCTAGTCGGACGAGGGGTCAAACGTGTGATCACCACGCGCCGGTGGTGACTCGGTAAGGAAGTGTGCGGCGTAAAAAAATAAGGAGGCTAGGGTTTTTCAAGTATAAGACCTAATTGGACCTACTGTACGTGGAATCTTTTGAATTTTTATATTTTATTTTTTTGTGGGCTTTTATAATATATACACATAAAACCGAATAAAAAACAAGGACAAATAAATTAAATGACTACATCATGAGAAGCATTTGAATAATTAAGAATATGAACAGTTGGTTTTTTCAGCTTTTCTCGTGCAGGCCATGATCAAACCACATTAAATCAAGTTAATTAACCATGCCAATCGTTAAACAAATAGCTCCTCTATATAAGATTCTTTGCTTTTTCACAGATTATAAGTTGAACAGATTGAAATTTAACAGCCCAGCAAATCTAACATCCTCTATAAGATTTTGATGTTGCTTTTAAGTTTCAATAATTGTATGGAAAGAAAGGAATTTAAGTCATGGTTCTATTTTTTTCCCTTTCATCTGCTCCAAAGATGTTCAATTTCTTTTCTCTCAAGCTTCTTTGTCTGTCCTCATTACAGTTTGTTATTTTTCTACCTGTTTAACATTCATTGCTGAATCTACATTGTCTTCTAACTTTCGTTGCTTTAAGCTTTAGTTCCTTTTCAAGTCTCATAATCTGCTGTTTAATTCTACCCAATGCTAATCTAATTTATGCCTTTTTGGCTGAAGGGAAAAATAGTTTGAATACAAAACACCCTTTATTTTGGTGTTAAAATGAAACTGAATTTAAGCCAATTCAGACTCTGAAGTTTGGACTTGGTAATACCTCACGGAATACAGTAATTCAACCATAGAAACACAAACATGGTCTAAATTCTAAATGTATATAACATTGTCTGCTTATGTTCTCTTTTAGTCATATACAGGTTTGAAGTTCTTGTAAGCTATGACAGCATAAAAAGAGTCTCAACCGGAAAATAACCTGAGCCACTTCATCAACCAACTAAATTGTGTTTTGACATCTTGAGAATTAGCAGCAGACGGTAATTTCCGGATCACTTCCGGTGTCGTAAACCCCTCAATGCACTGGAAATACTGTACAAGTTGTACTCTACTATAAGCAGTTCCATCTCTCCAGGTACTGATTGCTTTCTCATAGAAAAGTCTATTGCTGAAGCTCACTATGAACACACATCCCGGCCTAAAAAACTAAAAAACTTCTGCAAAAACCAATAACAAGCAATCATGGATTCATAATCCTGGTCAGTTTCAGACCCTCTAATTGATTCTTACTGTTGCAACCCATTTGGTCCAGGCCCAACCCCTTTTTAATTTATTATTATAAATCCAACCTTTACAAATTAAACCAAACCCACTTACAAATAAATTAAGGCCCGCTACAAAACTCATATCTGCCAAAACCGACCCAATAGCCCATTTACATAAACTCGACCCGGTACCTATTTAACCTGACTCGACCCGGATATAACCTAAAAACCCTAACCCTAATCCCTTATTTGCTGCCGCCGCCAACCCTTCATCTTACCCGCACGTGGTCGCCACGCGCGGCTCTTCAATGTCCCGTGGTCGCCACGCGCGCCACCCAGGCCTCCCACCACCCATCTCTGACACCGACCACTTGCCTGCTCACTGCCAAGCTGCCGTCAGAACATGCAAAAGAAAAAGGCATAACATTATTATTTTTTCAATCTAGAATCAAATAAAAAAGAAACAACTTGTAATCTTTATTTGGGTATAAAAAACCCATGAGACCTTTTGTAATTTTTTATGGAAGGATTTTTGAATGAAAAGAAAAAACAAAAAACAGTTTGAAATACAAAAAAATGAGTCTCAGACAAATCTTTGGTCCAGATTTTCGATCGAGCAAAAGAAAGGTAAAAAAACATTTTTGTTTTTTAAATATATATCTATATATATATATATATAACGTTCAACTAACCTAGACCTACACATATTGGAAGGGATTTTGAGAGAACAAACTACAAATACAAGAATAGGGTTAAAAATGCACCTTAAGAATTTTTTGAGCATCTCTGGCCGTCGGTGGTGGCGGCGCTCCACCGTCAGACGCCGACGGCCCGCGGCGGACGGCCAGCCGATGCCCAGGCCGATCGAGGAGGAGTTTAGAACATTTGGGGGTTAATTTTTTTATAAAATTGAGTAAATTGATTTTTTAGGATAAAAACGCTTATATAGGGCTATCAAACGACGTCATTTTGTGCGCCTAAATTATGGCCCAAAACGGCGTCGTTCCAAGCTATATTCGGCTCATTACCCGACCCGGGAAGGGTTCCTGTATTTTTGAAAATTGGAGAAATTTGTTTTAGGTCCTTTCGCATGGGTAAATCCACCTAAAAGTCCTTGTAAGTTTAAATCGATTTGCAATTTAGTCACCAATCTTAATTAAATCAGATTTGAAATTGGTAAATCACATTATTGATCCCTCCGCCCTAAAAAATAATTACAAAAGGGTTTTTTGCATGGTAAAATTACTTTCACAGTCCATGTTAGTTTTAAATGCTTTGTAATTCGGTCTTAAAGTCATATTCAATTAATATTAAATAGGATTTTGCACTTTTGGTCCCTCAAACTCTCAACAACTTTTAATTTAATCCTAATTCGAGGGTATAATTCTGCATTTAGTCCCTGACTTTTGTAAATATTTTAATTTCGGCCTTGAATTTTATTTTAATTCATTTTTCCCCACTATCTTTTATTTTCTTTTGTTTCAGTCCTTTATTTGTATATTTTCATTCTATTCGATATGCTTTTGTACATTTTATATCTGTTTGTTTACTATACTTATATATTTAACATATAATATGTATATATATGTATATAGTATATGTATATATCATGTATATACCGTATATTATATGTATAATATATATATTTATGTAATAAGTATAATATATTTATGATATGTATATAATATTTATATTATAATGTTATATGCATATTTTAATGGGGTATGTATACAATATTATTTATATATTGTATATTATAATATGTATAATATTTACATGTATATATTATTATATATTGTATATAGTACTTCTATTCATTTATATTTTATCACCATACCCTTATATTTTTATATATAAACATCGTATATGTTTTGGCCATATTGTTCCGGTATTTCTATTAGGAGTGTCATCCCGTCCTTCGGGTGTCATCTCCTCTGAGTGTCGTGAATATTGAAGCAAATTTTGATTTTTTGTATTCATTATTTACTTAATATTAATATCATCCATTTATTTTCATATATTTATATTTTCTCATGCATATAACTGTTGCATGTAGCTTTAGGTCTTATTATTTCGGCATTTTTATTAGGAGTGCCATTTCGGTCTCCGGGTGGCATCTCCTTTAAACGTCGTGAATACCAAGGCAGATTTTGAACTATCATGCATGCATGCATTTTGGAAATTAATTATCAAATTTTTGTTTTCCTTAATAAATATAACGCGAACCTTTAGATACCAATTTTGGGCGTGTGGGGGTGCTAATCCCTCCCCACTTATAACCAACTCCGAAACCCATCTCTGGTTATCTTTTCGGTGTACAGTCTACCTTATCCAAGTGACCGGCAGCGACTCTATTTTTTATAATTAAAAACATGAGGCTTTTCATCCAAAAAACAGGTCTCCCGAAGGAGTCGAGGCCCAAAGGTCGCTACAGCTTGGCGACTCCGCTAGGGACATACTTTTTTAATAAAAAAGAGGAGTTAGGCCTTAGTTGGGTTCGCATTATAATTATTAAAGAAAATTTAAATTCAATTTAATTTTAATTTCTTAATTTTGTTTGATTATGTTTGATATAAAATGTCATCATATATTAGTTTTAGAACCCTTAAGTGGGAAAGATTACTTCGCTTTGTGGGGTCTTCACCTTCGTATAGTGTTGTAACGTGCTCCTGGAGTTCGATCCTTATATTCCGTGGGGTTTTCACCCTCGAATAGTATAAGGGTCGTATTCCCCCGAATCGATGTCCTAGCGACAGTTCGGGTACCCTTTACTTTATATCCAAATCGCATATAATGAGCCGTAGTGTCCACCCTTTAACAACGCCAGTACTCTGCCCGTTTAGGAATAACCCTTTTTAGGTTTTGATTTATCCTTTTTATTATTCATTTTTTGTACATTTAATTACTTTATTTATTGTTGAGTATTTAAATTCTTTTCTGTTTATCCTATTATTCTGTCGTACTGACTAGTTTTCTTTGTTGTTTTTTTTCTTTCCCTGCATTCGCATTACATATCATATCATACATACGTCTTGATTCAAGGGGAGTCCATTTTAGAAGGCGTTCAGGTATGGAAGTGGGTTCTGTAATGTCAAAAGCGATAATGCTACAGTCTGGGGATGGTCCGAGCGTATACAGATGGAAAAATGAGACAGCCTGACAGCAGAGAGATATGGTGAAGCTGGGATTCAAGTATGAAGCAGGCCTTTCAATAAGAATTTGGTGATATAACCTTCCTACTAGACGTTCAGACTGATATGCACATGTTTAAAGCTTTAACACAATTGTTTCACTTTCGGGAAGGTAGATATGACCCCAACCATCGAAGAATATACTACTTTACTCTGTTATCAAGGGATAAAGGAAGGGAAAGTCTACATCAAACCCAAGGATCCACTATCCTTCCTAGAAAATTAGATTAATATCACTGGGATGAGCAAGGAATAGCTCTAGGGGAAGATCTCTAGGAAAAGAAAGATCGACTGCGTGGATTGGGCACACATTCGAGACCTAATTCATCGACATCTTGATCCATCAAAGAAAAGGTACATGTTTACTTTCGTTATTTATGGGATGGTTATCTTTCTGTAAGCCTTGGGATACATAGACTATGCCACGACGAATATATTTGATAAGCTTAAAAAGAGGATCAATCCAGCACTGGCCATTTTAGTAGAGACCTTTCGATCGCTGAATGCGTGTAGAAAAATGGAAAAAGGCAGATTCTTGGGACGCATGCACTACTAGATATCTAGATTCGGAGCTATTTCTGAGACTTAAAGTATTCTCATTGGATGTGTCTCACCACCTTCTCTTTTGTAAAAACCTTTTTGAAGGAATATCAGGCTGAGACCATGACCGAAAACCAATGAAAGGCAGGTTTCCATGACCTCCGAGATGACACTATCAAATGGAAGGTGCCTTGGCTAATTTTGAGTAAATTTCTCTACCGTTACGAAGAATTTGATTGGGTACCTCTGCTCGGAGCTTGGGGAGGGATTGAATATTGCCCTTTGCTCATGTCACTATAGTATGGCTCGATGCAATTTATTTCTGCCACTCACAGCTTGAGTGTATATGGTTTTGAACATAAGGGTGATGGCTACAAAATGAAGATCCAGAAGATGAGTCATTCTTGGAAGCGCATCTACATGGTCAAGATTTACAAAGATGATTCACCTTTCACCCCAGGATACGAACAGTGGAGACTCAGCCGAATTAATGATGCCATTCTCTCTGTAAACCAAGAAAATGCCCAACCCCTAAAAGAACATATGAAAGACGCTCTCTCAAACTTGGAAAAGGTTAAAAGGGACCATCAGAACGAAGTACGAGTCTTGCAAAAGAACATTGCAAACTTAGAAGCAACAAACTATCTCGCCTCTGTAGATGTGGAAAAATACAAGCAGCAAGAGAAAGACATCTTGAAATAGAATAAAACCCTTGAAGGTGATCATGAGGACTTGAGGAAAGATTGGCTAGAGCTAAAACATAACCTATAGAGAAATGGTTTGGGCACCACCGCCAAAGAATTGACTACTAAGCTACTAAAAGAAAAAAAAGAGGGCAGATAACTATGCTTGGAGATATGAAGCTGGTCAGAAACAGGTAGAGAGAAAGGTGAAAGAGCTGGAAACCATTGCTTAAGAATTGGCCGCCAGTCAGGCTTAAAACCAGGGACTAAAAGCTCAGAACAAGGAACTTGAAGCCCAAATTCTGCAATTAGATGGACTTCTACAAGAATACCACCACCAAGATAACGCTGCTACCCTAAGCTTGGCACGAGAAGAAAATGAGTTGCTAAAGGCCAAGGTGACCGAACTTGAAGACACTCTTTGTGATTGCAAGGAGAGACTTGTGTCGTTTGAAGGAGCCCTGCAGAAAGATAACCGTCGAATAGTATACGGGTTGCAACAGGCCGGTCAGCTTATTCGCGTCCAGCATAGAGCTATGACGAATGTTATGGTGCAAGCACAAAGGGTAGCCCGACACATCCAAGGCTTGGCTAGAGAAGCATATGAGCTACATGCACGCGTCAGTCCAGAATCAAAGGTGGGGTCCCGGGTGTATGCTCTACTTCAAGAAGTCAAAGTCTTAGGGATAGAAGCTAGACGATATCTGTAAAAGTGTTATCTTTTCTTTTTTGTAATCAAACTTCTTCATCTAATGAAAGTCTTTCTAAGGACTACCGGTGAATCAACACTTCATTTTCATTCATTTTGACATGGCATTTAACTATTTGGTTGTACATTATAATTTGCATACATTATTAATGGATAATCAAATTAATTATAGAAATGTCATGCTAGAAAGTTTCCCCTCAAATTACAATTATTCCACATCAATACAGTACCCATTTGCAAACATGAAAAATGGAAGACTGAGTGGCTAACTTGGAACGAGGCCAAAAGAACTTGGAAAATCGTTTTGATAAGGCTCAGCAAAGCATTAGCGAAAAGATCGCCCAGTCGCGAGCTATAATTCTGGCCTCGATATTTGTTTTGCTTGGAAAGGATAAAGATGATACCATAGCAGAGCTAAAAGGTGTTGTATCTCACATTAAAGTTCAATCTGAGAGACCAATTCCCAAAAGAAAGACGTACATCAACGCCACTAGGGTATCTGCCACCCTTTAGGAAAGGGTGGCCACCAAATGACCAATTGATCTAGAAGCGAAAATGAGGAAGAAGAGTCGAATCTCTACTTGGTGGAAAAGATCAGAGTCAAAATAGAAAGCAAATATGAACATAAATTCCATCTTTTTGAAGAACAATTCAAAGCCATACAAGGGCCAAAAGAATAGGGAATAAGGCTAGCAATCTGAGCCTTGTTTCTAATCTAGTTCTCCCGCCAAAATTCAAGACACCAGAATTTGACAAGTAAAATGAAAACACTTGCCCTTCCGCTCATATAACCATGTACTAACGAAAAATGGCACCCTTCATAAAAGATGAGAAGCTATTGATTCATTGCTTCCAAGATAGTCTGACCGGGTCCGCAATCCATTGGTATACCCAACTCCGATGAGATGATGTCAAATCGTGAAAAGATCTTTCCTAAGCCTTCGTTGAACATTACAAACATGTTTCTCACATGACCTCTAACTGAGCCATATTGGAGGAGATAGAGCAGTAATCAAATAAAAGTTTGTGTCAATACACCCAAAGATAATGTGATGTGGCGGCCCAAATTCATCTACCTATACCCGAACATGAGATCACCCTAATGTTTGTAAACACTCTGAGGGGAACATTGTTTGATCACCTAATAAACAATACCACTCAGACCTTTGCTGACTTAATAAGGACAAGAGAGTTAATTAAAGTGGCATAAGGATTGAAAGGATCGACAATGGAGAAAACTCTAGGAAACATTATAAGAATAAAAATGTCGAAGTAAATGTCCTCAATGCTTATAATTTCCCAACAAACTTTACCATTTCTCAACCATAGGCTCCTACCAAAAACACACAAAACTTAAATAAGAAGAAAGATAGGGCCCCTAGAAAAGATGTCTTTTACACCCCTGCCAGTATCATATACAGATTTGTATTCTCAACTACATAAGGCTGACCTGATTTGACCATATTATGTTACGCCAAACAAGCCTCCTTTTCCATCATGTATGACGAGAACGCTCGTTGTGACTATCATGCTGGCAACTTATATCATTCTAAGGAAAATTGTTTTGCTCTCAAGAAAATTGTTCAGAACTTGATAAATACCAAAGTCTTGAAGTTTGATGATTCAAATGTAGCTATCAATCTGCTGCCAAGCCATGAGGGTATGGCGTGAATGTGATTAAAGATAAAAGTAATAGAAGGATTAAAAAAGAGATATCTGAGGTCAAGTCCCCTCTCAGGTGGGTGTTCCAAAAACTATGCATAGCACGCATAATAGAAAAAGGGATGGAAATAGCACGTGAAGAGTATGGACCCTACTATGAGTACCATCAGAAAGTAGGATATGAGATCCAACACTATGAGCAGTTCAAACAATTGGTCTAGAAGATGATGGATAATAAGGAAATTAAGTTATTCGAGAAAGGCGGAGAGAGGAAAGAAATGGATATTTGCGCTTCAAATAACTCTGGTGTTGAGTATAGTGCAAGTAGACTATTGATTATCTCTTCTACGCCAAAGAAGAATAACTCACCCCAGGGAAGAAATGCAAAGGTAGCTCCTAGGCTTATCATTTCAGCACCAGCTCTATTCCCATTCAAAGGTACACGAAAAGTTCCCTGAAACTATGTTGTTCATATTTTTGTAGCAGAGGGATCAGGATCACAGAAAAATTAAAGAATTACTTGCTGAAGAAAAGCCCACGCATAAGGAGTAGCCCAAGGAGGTAGGAGCTGAAATCATAAATAAAGCAGTGCGTTTCACTAAAAGTGGTTGATGTTATTCATCAAAAACCCGAAAGGCTACTGAAACGGCAAGAGACAAAAGAAGAGACGTGGAAGCTGAGTTGGAAAGATATTCGATGAGGAGCCTCCACCAAAAATAAATGAACCAGTGACTAAGGCTAAGGCGCAGGCGCAGAAATTCCTAAAGTTTTTAAAGCATAGTGAATATAGCGTTGTTGAGCAACTTTGCAAGTAACAAGCCAAGATTACGGTACTTGAGTTACTCCTAAGCTCAGAGAAACACCGTAATGCATTGAAGAAGGTGCTAAATCAAACGTTCAATCCAGAAGACATTTTAGTGGCTAAGTTAGACCGGATAATGGGTCATATTTCCGCAGACAATTACATCACGTTTAGTGATGATGAGATCCCAGAGGGAAGTATAGGATCCACTAAAGCTTTAAACATCACTACCTACTGCAAAGGGTATGTTTTGCTCGGGGTACTTATTTGACAATAGATCTGCGTTGAATGTGTTACCACTGGCAACTTTGCAAAGGTTACCAGTGGATAGCTCCCATATGAAACCATACTATAACTCGATGAGAGCCTTTGATGGTACTCAAAGTGAAGTGGCTGGGAAAATTAAGATACCCTTATTGATCGGGCCGATAGAGTATGTCATTGAATTCGTGGTGATGGACATTAGGCAAACTTACAACTGCTTGCTAGGGAAACCTTGAATCCACTCTGTCGGTGCTTTCCCTTCGTCACTACACTAGAAGTCGAAGTACGTGAGTGAAGAAAAGTTGATCAGTGTACGGGCCGAGCAAGAGATTATCACTTCAGTCACGACCGATGCCCCTTATATCCAAAATAATAAAGATACTATAGAAAGTTCCTTCTGAGCTTTGGAATTTGTGAATGCCATATTTGTTGTAGAAGAAAGCGAGATTCCACCTCTAAGGTTGTCTAATTTCACTAAGATGGTTGTTCGAGAGACCTTAGGTCAAGGAGCTAAGGTTGGGAAGGGCCTTGGAGGAAATTTGTAGGGGAACATACATGCAGATTGGTCATTGTCAAGAAGGATGATTTGGGCTCAGTTACAAGCCCAAACATATTGCAAATGGGAGGGGAGTATAGAAGAAAAAATAATAAAGAAGGACCAGATACGATCGAAAAGCCCCTATCGAAGTAAGAAGGTCACTACTGAAATTCTCGATATCCGAGTTTGGGTATGCCTTACTTTGGCAATTTTGACCATGCAAGTTGTTGAAATATTTTGACTATAATAGATCCTCTTGTAGTTTTTATCTCTTTCAAAGTGACGTTCTTTTGTGTATCTCACTTAAGTCCAATGGCAATGGGAATCTTTTGTAAGGGCCAAAAACTACAAGTTCTAATGAAGAACCTGTTTTGTTCATCTTTGTAGTAATATTGATCGCGCCTATGTATAATCAAAAGATGTGGGAACATTGAATATATAATTCATATTTAGATTTAATGTGACCATACCATTAAAAAATTTGATACGGAGGCATCATAATGAAAATTTTGAGCCGTAAAGTTCAAATTAGCCGTGAAAGCACTTTTGGGGTATTCCCCCAAAGAAATAATTCCATGAAAGATGATCAAAGCCACAAAATATTGGGGGTATCCTTGCAAAACAAGACCACGAACTCAATCTAACCAACATAGAGCCAAGGGCATCCTTTTGAGGGGCAAAGAAATATCATCATTCACGCTTTCATTGAGCACACGTATCATACACCCAAAGTATGTCATGCATTTAGACTTAGCACATACATTTAGGCATAAAATTAGATGCATTCATTCATCATGCATTTATTTTTGTATTGAATGTACAAATAGGTCCAGGTAAAGACCAAAGGACCTCAACTAAGAGGGCAACAATGTGATGATCAACCTTAAACCCTGAAGGAGGCTGAATATGCAGAAAGCTCAATCACCTAGATAACAATAGTAAAACTTTAAATAGTTACAAACTAGTGTTTTCTTTCATTTTTAAGTCATGACTCCCACCATGGAGTAACAGAACCATTTTTTCTCGATTTTGCCTCCACTAGTGGTGATTGAAATTTTCTTTCGGATCTCGTCTCTTCATTAGAGATGTAGCAAATCCTGTATTTTTTAGATCTCGCCTCTCCGTCGGTGGTATGACATGTCAAATTTTTGAAGATCTTATTCCTTCGTTGATGGTGCAATAGATAGAAATTTTCATTCAGAATCTCGTCTCTTCGCCAATGCTGTACCAGATCCTCCATTTTCCAGATCTCTCTTTGTTGTTGATAGTGCATCATATTATATTTTTACCAAGTCTCATTTTTCTGTTGATGGTGCGAGTAGGCCAAACATTTCTATCGAAATCTCCATTTTAGAATTAGAATTAGACAAAAAACAAAAAAAATCAAAAAGTTAAAGAAAAGTAAAAAAATATAACAATAATAAAAAAGAAGTCAAATCAAAAAATAGAAAGAAAAAGAAATAATAAAAAAAAGAAAAATAAAAAAAACGAAAGAAGAATCCAAGTCGTTGTTATATGATCTTGCCCCTCCATTGATGGTGATTGGGTCCATGTTGTTGTTCAATCTTGCTCTTCCGTTGATGGTGTAGTAAGGAGTTGTAGCTTGTCGAACTATACTATCCTTCAGTCATACTTCTTCGTCGAGTGTTGTAGCTGGGCCAAATCTACTCTTTCAGATCTTGTCTCATCATCAGAATTGAAGCTGGATCAAACATAAGAACCTTCATCTTTCAATCATGTCTCTTCGTTAGTTTGGCGGTTGGATCAAAGCTGTTTTGGTGAGTCTAACAGAAATGTTGGCGCAGCGTGTTTAAACACGAAAAAGTTTAAGATAATAGATAATTCAAATGTCCATCAAAAATCTATTTTTACGAATGGTCAAAGGAAGATAACTCCTTTGGAAAAATCCAATGTCATGATTGGTATAAACCGATTATACCCAGGGGAATAGTGCAGCTAGCCCGGAGCAAACGGCTATCGATAAAGGTAACTCAAAATACTTGATCCTTGTGCATTTGGGAAAAATGCAAAAGAAATCTAACTGTAGATGTTTTTGAATCAAAAGTTAAAACCTTCATCATTTGACCCTGCCTCTTCGTCAGTGTTGCAGTTGGATCAAATATCAAAACCTTTACCCTTCGATGCTGTCTCTACATTAGTATTATAGTTGGGTTAAATGCCAGAACTCCCATTCTCCGATCCTATCTCTTCATCAATGTTACGGGTGGATCAAGTTTTGTAGACCTTGCCTCTTCGGCAATATTGCAGCTAGGTCAAATTCTCTCAAAAATTTGCTTACAGGAATGACAAAAAATATCAAGTGAAGCCCAAGAAAGAAGCGATGGTTAGAGCAAGAACTCTTACCCAGACCTGACTGTTTTGCTTCAGACGGTATTGTTTCATGACCAAGACGATCAAAATTTAGGGCATCATCTCGAAGATTTTCATCTATTGCTGGTACTAGCACTATCCAATAATAGAATGAAATGCCAACTTTTGGGAACTTCAAAATAAAGCGTTCTTTGTAGAAAGGACTCCCAAGTTGAAGATTCCATCCCTAGCTTTGATAAGAGTTATACAGAGAAAGAACTCTCAGCCTTACAATCTCTGGCTTTGATAGGAGTTTTACAGAGAAAAGACTCTCAGCCCTACAATCCTTGGCTTTGATAGGAGTTCTCTAGAGGAATGACTCTTAGACCTACAATCTCTGGCTTTGATGGTAGTTTTATAGAGAAAGGACTCCCAGCCCTACAATCTCTAGCATTGATGGGAGTTCTATATAGGAAAGACACTCAACTCTACAATCTCTGGCTTTGATGGGGGTTCTATAGAGAAATGACACTCATCCCTACAATCCCTGGCTTTGATGGGAGTTCTATAGAGGAAGGACTCTCAGCCTTACAATCCCTGGCTTTGATAGGAGTTCTATAGAAGAAGGACTCTCAGCCCTACCATCCATGGCTTTGATGGGAGTTCTACAGAATAAGGACTCTCAGCCCTACAATCCCTAGCTTTGATGGGAGTTCTACAGAGAAAGGACACTTAGCCCTACAATCTTTGTCTTTGATAGAAGTTCTACAAAGGAAGGACTCTCAGCCCTACAATCCCTGGATTGATTAAAGTTCTACAGAGGAAGGACTCTCAGCCCTACAATCCCTGGCTTTGATGGGAGTTCCAGAGATGAAGGACTCTTAGCCCTACAATCTCTGGCTTTGATGGGAGTTCTATAGAGGAAGGGCTCTCAGCCTTACAATCCTGCCTTTGATGGGAGTTCTATAGAGGAAGGGGTCTCAGCCTTACGATCCCTGGCTTTGATGAGAGTTCTATAGAGGAAGGACTCTCAGCCCTACAATCCCTGGCTTTGATGGGAGTTCTATAGTGGAAGGACTCTCAGCCCTACAATCCCAAGCTTTGATAGGAGTTCTATAGAGGAACGACTTACAACCCTACAATCCCTAGCTTTGATGGGAGTTTTATACATGAAGGACTCTCAGCCCTACAAATCCCTAACGTTGATGGAAGTTCTATAAAGGAAGGGCTCTCAGCCCTAAGAATTCACCTAGAATGCAGAAGGTCCTATATAGGAAGAACCTGGAGCTTCAATACTAGAGGGTGAAAAGTTCTATATTGGAAGGACTTGCAGCCTGAAGATATCTCCAAGAACTTGCAGGATTTTAGAAAAAGGAAGAGTAAACAGTTCTATATAAAAAGAGCTTCTGACCTCGATCTCCTAACTCAAAGATTTTTCCTTCTCGGCAGAACACTCCATTTTGAAGATTTATGCCTCCAATAGT
This sequence comes from Hibiscus mutabilis, assembly GCA_019671005.1. NCBI lineage: Eukaryota > Viridiplantae > Streptophyta > Magnoliopsida > Malvales > Malvaceae > Hibiscus > Hibiscus mutabilis. The sequence goes on from CM033728.1 coordinate 31,744,716, forward strand.
AGACAAGCAGATCAACTAAATATCAAGAGAGCAAGCGATGGTCATAGAAAAATCCTCAGTCCACCCGGAAAAAAAATGGTCACTCTTTTCTCTTTGCTCTATCCATGTTACACATCAATGAGCAAAGAGAGGCAGCTGTTGTAACACAATTGGTTTGGGCCCAACTTTTATTAGGCTCAACCCCTTTTTATTTTATTATTATAAAACCAACCTTTACAAATTAAACCAAACTCACTTATAAATAAATTAAGGCCCATTACAATACCCATATCTGCCAAAACTGGCCCAATAGCCTATTTACATAAACCTGACTCGGTACCCATTTAACTTGACCTGACTTGGATATAACCTAAAAACTCTAACCCTAATCCCTTATCTATTGCCACCACCAACCCTTCATCTTCACCGCGCGTGGCCACCACGCTCGGCTCTTCAATGCCCCGTGGTCGCCACGCGCGCCACCAAGACCTCCCACCTCCCATCTCTGACACCGGCCACTTGCATGCTCCACCGCCAAGCCGCCATCAGAGCCTGCAAAAAACAAAAGGCAGAACATTATTATTTTTCAGCCTGGAATCAAATCAAAAAGAAACAAATTGTAATCTTTATTCGGGTATAAAAAGCCCATGAGACTATTTTGTAATTTTTTACGAACGAAATTTTAATGAAAAGAAAAAAACAAAACATCAAAAACAATTTGAAATACAAAAAAAAGGAGTCTCAGGTCAATCTTTGGTATAGGTTTTCGATCGAGCAAAAGAGAGATAAAAAACATTTTTGTTTTTTTAAATGTATATATATATTTATGAAACGTTCGACTAACCTAGATCTACAAATATTGGAAGGGATTTGAGAGAACACACAAAAAATACAAGAACAGGGTTAAAAATGCACCTTAGAGATTTTTTTGGGCATCTCCAGCAGCCGGCAGTGGCAGTGCTCCATCGCCAGATCACGACGACCCGTAGCAGACGACCAGCCGGCTCCCAGGCCGGCTGAGGACGAGTTGAGAGCATTTGGAGGTTTTTTTAACAGAGTAAATTAATTTTTTTGAGGATAAAAATGCTTATAAAGGGCTATCAAACAACGTCAGTTTAGGCGTCCAAATTATGACCCAAAACAGCGTCATTCCAAGCTATATTCGGCTCATGACCCAAACCGGGAAAGGGTCCGTGTGTTTCTGAAAAATGAGGAAATCCGTTTTAGATTCTTCCACATGGGTAAATCCACCTAGAGGTCCTTGTAAGTTTAAATCGGTTTGCAATTTAGTTAACAATCTTAATTAAATTACATTTGAAATGGGTAAATCACATTATTCGTCTCTCCGTCTAAAAAATAATTACAAAAGGGGTATGCGATTTAACTAGGCCACTCGGTCTATTAGGACATCTCTTGGGGTATGCGGTTTAACTAGGCAGCCCAAGATGATGGTGATCTTGCGGTTTAACTAGACAAGGTCGGTAAAGCTTGCGATTTAACTAGGCGAGGCTATCAAATCTTGCGGTTTAACTATACAAGGTTTGCGATATCATGTAGTTTAACTAGGCATGGTATGAGAGATATGTGTATCTGATATGTAAGGCTAACGGTTGGTTAACCAATGGTTAGCGGTTGGCTAATCGAGGATAGTGGTCACTATCAGGGGTCATTATAATTGCCAATATATGAAAGTTCATGTGTTGAACTTATTTTATAATGCTTTGGGATTTAAGCATGGTATTATGATTTAATGCTTTGGGATTTAAGCATGTGATTTGTAAATGTGTTTGCATATGGTCGATTTGCATGTTTTGATTTGGGAATCAATGAGAAAGCTTTGGTCGTAAGCGTGGTTTGAAAACAAGTGTTTAGTTTTCAAAGGATTTTAAATGCATCATTGATTTCTGAGCATCCTCACTAAGCAAGTGTGCTTACGCTTTCTTTTTCTAATGATGTGGAGCATTAAAGTTTGGGGCAGCAAAGGCAAGGTTTAAAGTGATCCAAGAACAAAGACTACTTTTGAGTATGACTCGGTTTAAGTTTCCGGTTAATAAGGCAATGTTTTCGCCATGTTTTTGGGATTTGTAATTTTGTTTTCCGCTGGTTTTTTAGGATGGTATATGCTGTATTTTGAAGTTGGATTGATGTTGATAAGCATGTTGTTAATTCTTGCTTGTGGTTGTTTCTAGGTGGTTACTTAGGTATGCATCTAGTTAGCCTTGGTTGAATGCCATATTTTGATGATTCTAGCATGTTGTTTTTGATGCAATAGATATGTGTGTAAGTGGCATATGCTGGAGAATGTTCAATTGAGTGTTTTGGTATGTTTGGTAAAGTGGTTTAGGGAGCATGCCTATAGGTTGATCTTCTGGAAGCATATATTGTGTTGTGGTTGCTAAATCTTGGTGCAAGTGATGGAATATGTTTGGATGGTTGATTGTATGCATGAATATGAGTTGCTAGGATCTAAATGCATCTAGATTTGATTGAAAAATCATCTAAAAATGACATTTCAGGTCCATCCATATCAGAATACACTTCCTCGTACCGGTACGGCTAGGCCATCTTAGGCTTAGTGTTTTGATATGCAGGGTAGTGTTTTGATACGGGTAAGCCCTTTTAGGTATATCGTTTCGATACGCGGGTTAGTGTTTTGGTACGGGTAAGAGCAAATTGGCTCTGCATTTTGATACGCGAGGTCGTATCGGTACAGTTTTGTGCTATTGGAATCTGAGTTTTGTAAATTAGCCAAGGCGTACCGAAACACCTGTACGTGTATCGATACAGGCTGCAATTAATTTAGTTACTGAGATGTTTGAAAGTTTTTTATTCTTTTATTTTGGTCCCTAAATATTGTGAATGTAATTGTATGAGCTTGGATGGTTGGTTTGAGCTGTAATTTGACATGTACTCATGTAATCTGACTAATTGAGGATTGGTAACCTAATTTCTTTAATGGTCTATTAATTTACCAGTTTTAGGTTTTAGTCCCTAAAATGTATCGTATGTAATTGGTTGCCTTTCCGTGGTCCGTTTCCTTTGTAACTTCATCCGCTGCAAGCATTATCACTTAGGATTAATAACACGCATCTAGACAAGATAAAAGAAAAAATGGACCAAACTTTCGTAATCTTTCTCCGGTTTGCTTCGGCAAACCTAATATATCTCGCTTGGTTCGATTAGGCGTCTAGGCCGGGTGATAAGTGTTCAAAAGTACTATTTTTCTTAACCTTTTTACTCATATTATTGTTAGACTTAGGCTCATATTAGTTGCATAATTAGCCATCCATGCATTAATCCATGTTTCCTTCCATCGTTGAGCTTGATTACTTAACTTGGTAGTTTTTGTGGGAAAAGATGTTGCTTTGGTGTGTTTTGTGTGTATGTGCAGGATCACTTGCCAAAGCAAGGCTAGAGCTAGTTGCCAGGGCAATACATGAAAGAGATGTCGAGCTAGTTGCCAGGGCAATGCATGAAGGAGACGCCGAGCCAGTTGCCAGGGCAATTGTCGACAAATCACAAGGTGATATGGTAGTCGAAATGATGACTAGACAAGCCCAAGATGACGTGGAGCAAAGCTAAATCCCACAGGAATTTGATTTCCATGAAAAGATTAAAGAAGAATTAAATTCCAAGAAGATAGGAGAAGTTCTAGTAGGAATATAATTATAATAAAGAATTATATTCTTTAAAGATAATTTAATTCCAACTTAACTTCCTCCTCAAAGAAAGACTTTGACCTAGCCCTATAAATTATAGGGGAATTTCGACAACTCCAAAAGAGCAAGAAGAGAGAATTTTTTACAAGCATTTAGGGCAAGGAGGATTTCGACAAGCTTCATTCTTCATCTTTTTCGTTCTTGTTCAATTAGGTTCATGCTAGGGATTATTTATCTTGTGTTTCTTTGGAACCTAGCCATGAACTAAATCTATTTGGCTAAGGTTATTGTGTCTTGTGGTTGTGAGAAACTATTGGATTTTGTTTAGGTAATAAGAGTTTGCACTTTTCTATTCAAGGTTTATTCATTCTTGGTTCTTATTCTTGTTTGCAAGTGAATTGGGAGAGGATCTCGTAACTTCATCTATTTATCTAATATCGGGAGAGTTAGATTCAAGAAACGAATGAATATGATCTTTATTCAATCTATTGATGGTGAAGATTAATCCGGCTTAGGAATAAGTTAAGGATTTCGACGGCTGAGAGGAACGCAAGATTGGTTGTTGTTCACCCTTGATTCACGCAGGGATGTATTATCAAGGCATGCACAAGTAGCTAGAGTTTCGACTTAGGGATAAGAAGAAACCATTGAAGAACGCTCTGCCGAACCTTGAAGGTTGCTGCCCAGACGCCCAAGTAGTTGCCCAACTAGTCGCCCAGGCAACCATCGATTAGTTGCCAAGCCAACCCCGTTGTGCAAGTTGCCACGGCAACTGAGTTGCCCGTGCACTCTTTTACCAAGACGATCCAATCGGCTATCACACCTCAACTCACGATAACCTGACCTATCTCTCTCATTTGATCTCATTTATTCTTTTACTTTATTGCCTTCTAGTTTAGTTATTAGTTAAACTCCTATAATCTTCTATTTGTGTTTTTACTTTTTACAATTCAAGAGACTAGATTCTTGAAGTGGCACCAATCCCTGTGGAGACGATATTATACTATAACTTGCAACGTGTATACTTGCACAATTGCGTAGCACTTATTACGCGCAACAAGTTTTTGGCGCCGTTGCCGGGGATTGGCAATAGCGACTTTGTTTTTATTTTCTTGATCTTTCTTTTTACTTTTCTTGTTTAAGATTCAAAGGGCTAACAAACTTTGGTTTTGCATTGGTATATGACCAGGGCGAGACCGACTACACCAGAATATCCCTTTGATCCAGAAATCGAACGAACCTTACAAAGACTTAGACGAAGGATAAGAGTAGCAATGGCTAATCAAGACGGCAATATGAATCAAGATGTTCCAGCAGGAGGAGGAGTGATTCTTGCACGAAACAGAACTATTCGAGACTATCTTGAAGAATATCTTGATGGACTTAATCCAGGAGTTGTCGCACTTGAAATTGAAGCAGACCACTTTGAGTTGAAACCGGTAATGTTTAATATGATCAACACAATTGGTCAATTTGGCAGCTCAGCAACTGAAGATGCACGACAACATCTTAAATCTTTCCTCGAGATTTGCAACTCGTTCAAAATACACGGAGTCATCCCCGATGTCTTACGATTAAGATTATTCCCCTATTCACTGAGGGATAGGGCGAAAGCATGGTTGAATAGCACTCCTGCCGGATCAATAGCATATTGGACCGATCTTTGTCGTGATTTCCTTGCTCGATTTAATCCTACAAATTTGACTGATAAGCTTCGTAACGACATTACTTCTTTTCGACAGGTAGATGATGAATCCATGTACGAAGCTTGGGAGCGATATAGAGAACTTCTACACAAATGCCCCTACACGGATTCCCGGTGTGGACTCAAGTAACAATGTTTTACAATGCCGTGAATACACCAACAAGGATGATGCTAGATGCCTCGGCATACTCCTAGATAAGTCGCCGGAGAAAGCAATGCAAATTCTAAACAGGCTGGCCAAGAATGATTATCAATTCCCCTCTACTAGAAGATGAGGAGTTAGACGCCAAGCCACAATACATGAACTAGGATCATCATATTCAATTTCGGCACAATTGGCCACCTTAACCAATATGGTCCAGAACATGCAAAAACCAAACAACACACATGAAGTCAAGGTAATGGATTCTTTTTGTGAGTTATGTGGTGATAACCATGATTCTTCAAAATGTATGCAGAATCTGGAATCCAGCTTCTATGTGGGGAATTACAATTGGAACAACAATGTGATGTCCAATACATACAATCCAACTTGGAAGAAGCACCCAAATTTTTCATGGAGTAATCCCAACAATGCTCTAAACTAGAACAATCAGAATGCACAAGCATCGGGATTCCAGCAGAATATGCCACTGCAACAGTCACCGCAGCAACAACGGACAACATCTAGTTCTTTGGAAAATTAAATGCTTTTATGATGAAAACTGAATCTTATATGGCTGAGAATAGTAACTTCATAAAAAGAACTGATGCTTTTATTAACAGGACCGAGATGAGATTGCAAAACCAAGAGGCGGCAATCAAATCATTGGAAAATCAAGTCGGACAGTTTGCTCAAAATCTGAATACAAGACCGCAAGGAGGTTTACCTAGCGATACTGAAGTCGCAAGAGGAACTGGCTATGAGCAATGTAAGGCAATCACCACTAGAAGTGGCCAACAACTTAAAGAGGCTCAAACCCGCTCATCAAACAAAACTCCACAAAAAGATCAAGACGAACCTAGCGGCAAAGCCTCAGATGTTGAACCAGGAATTGCCTCGGCAACCGGCAATAAGCATGCCTCGGCAACCGACAATAAGGATGCTTCGGTAACTTGTGATAAGCATGCCTCGGCAACCCCAATTGATAACGCCTTGGCAACTCCAGTTGTCTCGGCAATGCCGTCAATCAGGTTCCAAACCAATGAAAGGGTTGAAGATATCCGACTTCCACCACCATTCCCACAAAGGTTGAAGCGACAAAAGCAAGAATACCAATTCAAGAAGTTTCTTGATATCCTAAAGCAAGTCCACATCAACTTGCCATTGGTGGAAGCAATTGAACAAATGCCAAACTATGCCAAGTTTCTTAAAGACATTGTGTCCAAGAGAACAAGGCTAGGAGAGTTTGAAACAGTTGCCGCAACAAAGGGATGCATGGCAATGTTGCACAATCGTATGCCACCCAAGTTGAAGGATCCCGGAAGTTTCACAATACCCTATTCCATTGGAAACCACTATGTCATGAAAGCATTATGCGACCTTGGGGCTAGCATAAACTTGATGCCTAAATCGGTTTTCCAGAAACTAGGAATCGGGAAGGCAAGACCTACAACAGTTATGCTACAACTAGCCGACAGATCCTATGTGCATCCAGAGGGAAAAATTGAGGACATATTGGTAAAAGTTGATAAATTTATTTTTCCCGCTGACTTTATTGTTTTGGATTGTGAAGCAGATGAGTATGCACCTATCATTCTCGGGAGACCATTCCTAGCAACAGGGAGAACCTTGATCGATGTTGAAAATGGAGAACTCACAATGAGGGTGAATGACCAGCAAGTTAAACTAAATGTGTTCCAAACACTAAAGCATGCCGATTATCCAGAAGAATGCCAACTTCTTAATGCCACGGAAGAATTTAACTTCGACGAGGAATTTAGTTGCCTCGGCAACTACATTACCGATCAAGAGGAACCTGAGAAGTATAAAGAACCGGTCGATGAGGAACAACAAGAAGAGGCAAATTGGCTAGTCAATCGACCAGGTACATACTTTGAACCACTGGATTACTCAGGTAAGGAAGGTAAACTCGAAAAACCCTCTATTGAACAACCACCGATTCTTGAGTTGAAACAATTGCCAGAGCAACTAAAATATGCATACTTAGGAACCAATAATACATTGCCTGTAATTATTTCTTCTAAGTTACAGCCTGAGCAGGAAAAGAAGGCTGATCAAGATGTTGAAGCTACACAAAAGGCAATAGGATGGACAATTGCCGACTTAAAGGGAATTAGCCCGGCAGTGTGCATGCACAAGATTTTGTTGGAAGATGATCACAAACCTTTAATTGAGGCCCAGAGGAGACTGAATCATGCCATGAAAGGGGTTGTAATGAAAGAAATCATCAAGTGGCTTAACGCCGGCATTATATACCCTATCTCTGATAGTACATAGGTAAGTCCGATACAATGCGTACCGAAAAATGGAGGTATAACAGTGGTAAGTAATGAAAACAATAAACTCATTCCAACCAGGACTGTGACCGGTTGGAGGGTTTGTATGGATTATCGAAAGCTAAACAAAGCCACCAGGAAAGATCACTTCCCATTACCCTTTATTGATCAAATGCTTGACCGTCTTGCATGTAAACCCTTTTATTGTTTTCTTGATGGTTATTTAGGTTACAATCAAATTGCCATAGCACCAGAAGATCAAGAAAAGACAACCTTCACATGCCCATACGGTACTTATGCCTTCCGAAGGATGCCGTTCGGATTGTGTAACGCCCCGGCAACCTTCCAAAGATGCATGATGGCACTCTTTTCAGACATGGTCGAAGACTTCCTTGAGATCTTCATGGATGATTTTTCTGTTTTTGGTAATGACTTCGACAGCTGTCTCGGCAATTTAGAGAGGGTGTTGGCAAGATGTGAAGAAACTGATTTAGTCCTCAATTGAGAGAAATGCCAATTTATGGTAGATGAAGGAATAGTGCTCGGCCACAAGATTTCATCCAAGGGAATTGAAGTAGACAAAGCCAAGGTGGACGTGATCGAAGATTACCCCCACCAAGTTCGGTTAAAGGAATTCGAAGTTTTCTTGGACATGCAAGTTTTACAGGAGGTTCATTCATAATTTTTCTAAAATCACTAAAACCTTGTGCAATTTGCTTGAACAGGATAAAGTCTTCGATTTTGATGATTCTTGCACCCAAGCATTCGAAACCCTAAAGAAAAAGCTTGCCTCGGCACCCATTGTCGTTCCACCAGATTGGACGCTACCTTTTTGAGCTCATGTGTGATGCAAGTGATTTCGCGGTAGGAGCAGTCCTAGGCCAACGCACAAGTAAGACCTTCCATGTGATATACTACGCTAGTAAAACTCTTAATAGTGCTCAAATGAATTACACAACAACGGAGAAAGAGTTACTAGCTGTAGTTTTCGCATTTGACAAGTTCCGATCCTATTTGATTGGTACAAAGGTAATTGTTCATACGGACCATTCGGCAATCAAATATCTATTTGCTAAAAAGGATGCCAAACCTCGTTTGATTCATTGGATATTACTTTTACAAGAATTTGATATTGAAATTAAGGACAGGAAAGGAACAGAAAATCAAGTGGCCGATCACTTATCACGTTTAGAACGTAATAGGGAGGAGGACGCGGATCTAGAGATATGCGATGCATTCCCGGATGAACAAATTTTAGTTGCCTCGACAACCATGGACGCGCATGCCTCGGTAACCCTCGACGCCTCGGAAACCATGGGCGCGCACGCCTCAGCAACTCTCGACGCCGCAACAGCCTTTGATGCGCACGCCTCGGCAATTTTGGGAGCAGTCACCACGGCAGCATATGCCTCGGCAATACCCTAGTACGTGGATTTAGTTAATTTCCTTGTTTGTGGTATTTTACCTTATGGCATTACTCACCAAGGGAAGAAGCGGTTCCGCCATGATGCTAAGCATTACTTTTGGGACGAGCCTCTTTTGTTTAAACAAAGTGCAGATTAGGTTATACGCTGATGTGTCCCTGAAGAAGAGCAACAGAATATACTCCGACAATGCCATTCTTCACCCTATGGAGGACATTTTGGAGGAACTCGTACCGCGGCCAAAGTTTTGCAATCCGGTTTGTATTGACCAACATTGTACAAAGATGCCCAAGACTTTTACAAGCAATGTGATCGCTGCCAGAGGACGGGCAATATCTCTAGACGATATGAGATGCCACTCCAGAACATCATCGAGGTGGAATTGTTCGATGTGTGGGGGATCGTTTTTATGGGACCTTTCCCATCTTTATTCGGCAACCTCTACATTTTACTTGTCATCGACTACGTGTCTAAATGGGTTGAGGCAGCTGCAGTTCCCAACAACGATTCCAAGACCATGCAACGATTCTTGCAGAAAAACATATTTACACGGTTTGGGATGCCGAGAGCAATTATCAGTGACGAAGGCAAGCATTTTGACAACAGACTAATTGCCAAGATGTTGCAACGCTTCGGCATATCACACAAGATCGCCACGGCATATCACCCACAAACCAACGGGCAAACAAAAATTTCCAACCAGGAATTGAAGGGTATACTCGAGAAAGTTGTAAATCCCTCTAGGAAGGATTGGTCATTAAGACTAGATGACGCACTTTGGGCATATCGCACTGCATTCAAAACACCCGTAGGTATGTCCCCCTTCCGACTTGTCTATGGCAAAACATGCCATCTACCGGTGGAAATCGAACACAAGCCATACTGGGCAATCAAGACCGTGAATATGAATTGGGAAAGTGCCGGACAAAAGTGTTTGTTAGACCTCAATGAGATAGAAGAATTCCGTGCACTCGCCTATAACAATGCACGAATCTAAAAGGAGAAAACAAAGCAATGGCATGACAAGAAACTATTGCCGCGGCAATTCATGTCAGGGCAACTAGTTCTCTTATTCAATTCTCGGATAAAACTTTTCCCGGGAAAGCTGAAATCAAGATGGTCGGGACCATTCGAAGTTGTCAAACCATTCTCCCATGGTGTTGTGATAATCAAGTCCATCTCTGACAACCATGAATTCAAAGTTAATGGACAAAGATTGAAGCACTACAATGGTGCCCATGTGGAACGTAACAAAGAAGTTGTCAACTTAGGAGATGCATGAGCATGCTCTCCCTTTGATATTTTATTTTTATTTTTATTTTTGATTAATTTTTCTTATTTTATTTTTTGAACTATTTTTTTTATTATTTCCGATTATTATTTTATTTTTTGGGATAGATTTTCATTTTTTATCTTTTTAAGTTTAAGAATCCCTTTACACATCTTTATTTATTTTTCTTTTATTAGTCTATCTTTAATTTTAATCCTTATTTGATTTGTCTTTGAATTGTAGGAAAAGAGTTCAAGATAAAGAGGAATTTTGATCCAAGAAGGAAAACATCTTCAACAAGGAAATTAATGGGCTGAATCTAAGGCTTATATAAAGCCTCCAACTTACCCTAATTAAACCCCCCTTGCCGCACCCTCTCCCTAACCCAAAACCCTTTTTTTCATCTTCATCTAATCCCACCCACCATATTTACCACCTATCTTTTCTATAAAACCCATCACCCTTAACCTATTCCTATTTTTTATCTTGCAACTTTTTAGTTTCTTTTCATTTATTTTCTTTTACAAAACTCACAACCAAGATCATCTATAGCATCCAAAATTAAATTTTTAGTTCATCCAAGTTCCTCCAAAGAACCAAGATACAAGAAGTTTGCTACACCGGTGGTTCAAGAAAGATTTCACTCCAAGTTTGAAAGCCGGAAGATTCATGAAGAACAAGGCTTTGAATACTCCAACTCTCATCAAGATTTTGGCCTTGAACCATTCATCTTCGAGAGGATTGCACATCAAAAGTGGCAAATCTTTTTCCATCATCCGGTTCCGGTAAGAGAATTCTATGCTCACTCACCTAACCCAGATAATTCGTATGTTTTTGTTTGTGACAAGGCCATACTCATAAGCCATAAAACGTCATCACCTTTTACGGGCTTTACATTGAGAAGAACGAGCATCAAGCCTTCGTTGATCAAATCACGCCCAAGCAACTCGACAAGGTGCTTCAAGAACTCACTCAACCGGGAACTCATTGGAACGACGGTAAATACAAGGGCACGGTAAATCGCCTTCGGCTTATACCCGAGGTAAAACTATGGAATAAGTTTGTTAAAACTTCTTTAATGCCCACCACACACAATACTACCGTTGATATACCACGTCTTTTGCTCATACATTCTATTTTGCATAATCGCATCATTAACATTGGAAAAATTATTTGTGATGAGATTTTTGTATGTAGCTCAAAAGATAAGGGTTCTCTTTTCTTCCCTTGCTTAATTTCTAATCTTTACATGGAGATGCATGCCCCAAGTGAGTCCACCGATGAAAAGGCCCTACCAAAGTCCGGTTGGAATCAATCACAAATCCAAAAGCTAATGAGAGAGACACCGGGAAAATCTTCAAGGCCTCCAATTGTTGCGGCAACTCCTGCCGCCCCAGCAATCCCTAATGCCCAGGCAACTCGGCCATCAACCCCAGGACACTTTGAAGCACTCTTGCAACCATTGGCAAGCCACCTAAGGAAAATTGAAGACCGGCAACTAATGTTCATGCGGTACATGAAGGAGCACAACAATGCCATCACCCAAGTCATCTTAGAAAAGTACCCGGACAGTCGCGTGCCGTTCCCAATCATTCCTGCCGAGATCCTTGCCCCGGCACCCAATGAAGTAGTCGTCACGGCAACCGCAACAGATGATGCCGCGGCAACCTACATCGTGCCTGCACAAGCTGATGCCACGGCAACCAACCCTGAAGATGCCATAGAAACCAAAGCTAAAAACATCCCGGCAACCACTACAAAAGCCAAAGGTAAAGCACCTATGCCCGAATCAACTCCTACGGAATCATTCTCTAATTTTTCAGATTCGGACGAGTCCTCCATTGCACCAACAAAGACCGCACCAACAGAATCCTCCAAGCGAAAAGCCAATGACATTGATGAAGAGGACAATGAGGACAACCCCGTACGAGGATCGATTCCACCATCGGCAACAAGAAAGCAACCATCGCGTTCGAGCAAGAGAATCAAGACACCGACCAAAAGGAAATTAATCATCTACGATGACGAACTCTCAGAGTAAGTCCTCGTATGCATTTTATTTTTTGTTATTTTTATTTTTCTTTAATGCATGCATTGAGGACAATGGCTCACTCGAGTTTGGGGGGGATTGTTATTAGTAGTTACCATGTTTAGTTACATTCATCTTAAGTATTACATTTAGGATACATAAATTGCTTGCCATGCCTTTAGTTGGAACAAGAATTGCTTAGATTTGATGAATATCCGATGATGACTTTGCCAATGCACTTAATTGATAGAATTTTTATTCTAGGATAACCATGGAAAAACTTAGAATTTTACTATAATGCTAAATTTGATGAAACACTGTTGTGGTTTGATTGATTTAAGGAATTCTAGTGAACTTAGGTTGATAATTAACAAATTGGGGGATTAGAATAAAAATTGGATGAATGCTAGAGGTGCCCAAAATTGGCTCTAGCATATGCTAAAAAAATTGGTCACTAGAGGTGCCCGAAACTGGCTCTAGTATGTGCTAAAAAAATTTGATCGCTAGAGGTGCCCGAAACCGGCTCTAGTCGAATAAAACTAAGAACAAAATACTAGAGGTGCCCAAAACTAGCTCTAGTTAAAACTTGTTAAAAAGAACCCAATGAAGTAATTTGAAAACCTCTTTTTTGCATAGAATATGAAAAATCAACTTGCACACAACTCCGCACACACTCACAAGCATTATAGTTTGATTCCGAGTAACTCCTAAGTTTTTTAAAAAATGAAAAGCCAATCATACTTTGTGCCCCGGATCTGAGAATTGAAATCAAGTTCAAAGCTAAGTTTGTGAAAATTGAAGTCTTGGCAGGTAATTATTAGTTTGCATTGCTTGAGGACAAGCAATAGTTTGAGTTTGGGGGTGTGATAAGTGTTCAAAAGTACTATTTTTCTTACCCTTTTTACTCATATTATTGTTAGACTTAGGCTCATATTAGTTGCATAATTAGTCATTCATGCATTAATCCATGTTTCCTTCCATCATTGAGCTTGATTACTTAACTTGGTAGTTTTTGTGGGAAAAGATGCTGATTTGGTGTGTTTTGCGTGTATGTGCAGGATCACTTGCCAAAGCAAGGCTAGAGCTAGTTGCCAGGGCAATACATGAAGGAGATGCCGAGCTAGTTGCCAGGGCAATGCATGAAGGAGACACCGAGCCAGTTGCCAGGGTAATTGTCGACAAAGCACAAGGTGATATGGTAGTCAAAATTGATGACTAGACAAGCCCAAGATGACGTGGAGCAAAGCCAAATCCCAAAGGAATTTGATTTCCATGAAAAGATTAAAGAAGAATTAAATTCCAAGAAGATAGGAGAAGTTCTAGTAGGAATATAATTATAATAAAGAATTATATTCTTTGAAGATAATTTAATTCCAACTTAACTTCCTCCTCAAAGAAGGACTTTGACCTAGCCCTATAAATTAGTGGGGAATTTTGACAACTCCAAAAGAGCAAGAAGAGAGAATTTTCGACAAGCATTTAGGGCAAGAAGGATTTCGACAAGCTTCATTCTTCATCTTTTTCTTTCTTGTTCAATTAGGTTCATGCTAGGGATTATTTATCTTGTGTTTCTTTGGAACCTAGCCATAAACTAAATCTATTTGGCTAAGGTTATTGTGTCTTGTGGTTGTGAGAAACTATTGGATTTTGTTTAGGTAATAAGAGTTTGCACTTTTCTATTCAAGGTTTATTCATTCTTGGTTCTTATTCTTGTTTGCAAGTGAATTGGGAGAGGATCTCGTAACTTCATCTATTTATCTAATATCGAGAGAGTTAGATTCAAGAAACAAATGAATATGATCTTTATTCAATCTATTGATGGTGAAGATTAATCCAGCTTAGGAATAAGTTAAGGATTTCAACGGCTAAGAGGAGCGCAAGATTGGTTGTTGTTCACCCTTGATTCACGCAGGGATGTATTATCAAGGCATACACAAGTAGTTAGAGTTTCGACTTAGGGATAAGAAGAAACCATTGAAGAACGCTCTGCCGAACCTTGAAGGTTGCTGCCTAGACGCCCAAGTAGTTGCCCAACTAGTCGCCCAGGCAACCATCGATTAGTTGCCAAGGCAACCCCGTTGTGCAAGTTGCCACGGCAACTGAGTTGCCCGTGCACTCTTTTACCAAGACGATCCAATCGGCTATCACACCTCAACTCATGATAACCTGGCCTATCTCTCTCATTTGATCTCATTTATTCTTTTACTTTATTGCCTTCTAGTTTAGTTATTAGTTAAACTTCTATAATCTTCTATTTGTGTTTTTACATTTTACAGTGCAAGAGACTAGATTCTTGAAGTGGCACCAATCCTTGTGGAGATGGTATCTTTTATACTATAACTTGCAACGTGTATACTTGCACAATTGCGTAGCACTTATTACGCGCAACACCGGGTCGAGAGGGTTATATTTGCTGGTATTAGAGCCAGGTTACGAAAAGTTGGGATGTTGTTGTTTATTTGAATTCTATTATTTGATATGCACGGTGATTATGAATATGTACATTGATTGTTTTACATCTTGTTGGGGGTGAATTAGGAATACATTGCCTATTACCGAGGTTTTAAAATGTTTTATAAGGTTGTCTTGGATCCTTTGCTGAATGCTAGCCTAACTTTGATGTTTTTTGATGCTTTTGTTAGCATGGGTCGATATGAGGCTCGTTCGACGACTGGTAATGCCAGACTTGGGCAGAGTAATGTTGAGGAAGGGAACCATTGTAATGTTTTACCTCCTACTCCTTTATTGGTTCCTCTCTTTGATGTTGAGGTAGGTGATGTACCTCGGGCTCTACAAGGGCCAGTTTTTGGTGATTTGGCTCCGTTGATCAAAGCGATGATGGGAGCTTTCCATGCAACGATGGTTAGAGTGCAAGTGCAAGCACCGGTACCTACTAATCAGGGTTTACCTTTGGAGCATCTTCGTAGTTTGAAAGGCAAGGAATTCAGGGTTTGAGTCTTAAAGCACCCGAGGGATGGCTGGAAAAAACAATCTGTATCTTGATTCAAATGGGTTGCAATGATGAACGCAAGTTGGGTTGCACTGTGTCCTTGTTGCAAGGTGATGCTTATCACTAGTGGGTGACCGCGATTGTGGGTGTCCCTGAGGCGGATGTGACTTGGGAGTTCTTTTGAAGAGCTTTCAAGAGGATGTATCTTGGTTCTTAGTATTTGGATGCGAAAAAGCGTGAGCTTATGTCGCTATCACATGGTGGCATGTCAGTTGCCGAGTATGAGGTAAAGTTTGTTCGCCTAAGTCAGTATGCTCCAGAGTTGGGTCCAGATGAGCAACAGAGGTGCGATAGGTTTTGCTATGGTCTCGCGAAGGATATCAAGATGTATCTGTTGGCTGCAAATTACACGAATTTTGATGTATTGGTCAACCGTGCCAAGGATATTAAGCAGTCTTTGGGAGTGACGGGACAAGTTTTGGGCATGGGCTCGAGTAAGAGAGTGGCTGATTTTGGCTATTTTGGGAAGTAGAATAGGAGGTTCCGAGATAAGAGGCATAAGCCAGATCATAAGCTAGTGGCGGTGTTAGCCATGGTAACTATGAAACTCGTGTTGTAGCTTAGTGTGACCGTTGTGGTAGGCGTCACACGGGTTTGTGTTGGGGAAGTGCTAGAGGTTGCTGGTTATGTGGATCTCCTGGTCACATGAAGCGGGATTATCCTCGTGCTGTGAGGGATGCACTGATTCATACTGATGCACCTGCTATGGGTCGAGGCCATGGTAGGGGTAATTTTCAGAGGCGTGAGGATGGTCAGAGGGTTGTGGTTCATGCTGTTGTTGTACAACCAGAGAATGGTGGACCAGCTCGGATCTATGCTTATCGTGAGGGTCGCAATGACACTGATGTGATCGCGGGTACCTTCACTTTGCAATCCTTGTCATTGTTTTCCTTGATTGAATCAGGGTCTACTCACTCTTATATCTTGAGTATGTATGCATCTTTGTTGAATATTCTTGTTGAGATCCTAGATGTTGGCATGTTTGTAACTAGTTCCTTTGGTGAGACGGTTCGACTAGAAGGTTGTATAGGCGGTATCCTTTAGTAGTGCAAGGTCAATAGTTGCCGCAGATCTGATAGAGTTGTCATTCCTTGGATTTGATGTTATTTTGGGCATGGATTGGTTAAATGAGCACAAGACGGTTGTGGATTGTGAATCCAAAAGGATTTTTTTGAGGTTAGCCGATGATTATGAAGTTGTATTGGTTGGCGAGAATGTAAAATTCTTGTCCAATGTTGTTTTGGCTACTCAAGCGAAAAAGATGATGCAAGGAGGTTGCCAAGCTTATTTGGCTATCGTGATGAATCTGGAGGCCAAGGGTGTTCGAGTACATGACATCCAGGCTATTTTTGATTATTTGAAATTTTTTCCTGATGAGTTACCGGGTTTACCTTAGGATAAGGAGGTGGAATTTGGTATTGACGTACGCGAGTATGACTCTGATGTCCATTGCCCCTTATCGGATGGCACCGAAGCAATTGAAGGAGTTGAAGACAGAGCTTCAGAAGTTGTTAGATCATGGGTTCATTCGACTGAGTGTTTTGCCATGGGGTGCTCCTATTCTTTTTGTGAAAAAAGATGGTAAGATGCGTATGTGCATTGATTACTGACAGTTGAATAAGTTGACGGTGAAGAATAAGTATTTTTTGTCGAGGATTGATTATTTGTTTGATCAGTTTCGCGGGGCAGCAGTGTTTTCTAAGATTGATTTGAGATCAAGGTATTATAAGTTGAAGGTTAAGGAGGTGGATGTGCATAAGACTACATTTCATACAAGGTACGGGCATTATGAGTTCTTGGTTATGTCGTTTGGTTTGACGAATGCCCCGGTTGCGTTCATAGATATGATGAATAGGGTGTTCCATGAGTATCTTGATCAGTTCATGGTGGGGTTTATTGATAATATTCTCATGTACTCTCGTACAGAGTAAGAGCATAATCAGCATTCGCGGATTGTATTGTGAGCCTTGAAGGATAATCAATTGTATGCCAAACTGAGTAAGAGTGAGTTTTGGCTAAATGAGGTGATGCTCCTTGGTCATGTGGTTTCCACAGAAGGTTTTTGTGTTGATCCACAGAAAATTGAGGCTGTTCTCAATTGGAAGTAACCTAAGTCTGTGTTAGAGGTTCGTAGTTTCCTTGGGTTGGCTGGTTATTATCGACGTTTTGTAGATAGGTTTTCTAGTATTGCAGCACCGTTGACAAAGTTGTTTCAAAATAATGTTCCTTATGTGTCGATGGAGAAGCAACAACATAGTTTTGAGAAGTTGAAGGAAGTCTTAACTCATGCTCTTGTGTTGATCCAACCCGAGTCAGGGAAGAAGTTTGTGGTTTATAGTGATGCGTCTTACGTTGTTTTGGGTTGTGTACTGATGCAAGATGGTAAGGTTGTGGCCTATGTGTCGAGACAGTTGAAAGTTCATGAGCTCAATTATCCGACTCATGATTTAGAGCATGCGGCTATGGTGTTTGCCTTGAAGATTTGGAAACATTATCTTTATAGAGAGAAATGTATTGTTTTTACGGATCACAAGAGTCTGAAGTATTTGATGTCTCAAAGGGATTTGAATCTTAGGCAACGTAGATGGCTGGAATTTCTTAAGGATTATGACTTGACAGTCGAGTATCATCCTAGAAAGGCTAATGTGGTTGCGGATGTGTTAAGTCGAAAGGTTGTGGTTGATCTTAGGGCTAGGTTTGCAAGGTTGAGTGTGACACAGGAAGGTGGGTTGCTGGCAGAGTTGCAAGTTAAGCCGATGACGTCACAAATGATTAAAGCTAAGCAACCGTTTGATGATTCTCTTGTTTCACATGTTAATGACATATCGGATGGTAATTTGACGGGTTTTCATTTTGATGGTGATAGGGTTTGTGTTTTAAGGGTTGAATAGTGGTGTCGGATGATTCTGAGTTGAGGTACACTATTTTTTCGGAGGCACATTCTAGTCCTTTTGCTATGCATCCTGGTAGTACCAAAATGTATCGTAGATTGAAAAAGGTGTACTATTGGGTTGTTTGAAGAATGATGTGGCTGAATTTGTTTCTAAGTGCATGGTGTGTCAGCTGAGTTAAGGCTGAACATTAGTTTCCATCTGGGTTGTTGCAATAGTTGAGAATTTCAGAATGGAAATGGGAGAGAATCACCATGGATTTTTGTGTCAGGGTTGCCATTGACACCGACTAAAAAGGATTCCATTTGGGTCATTGTTGACCGGTTTATGAAGTGTGCACATTTTTTGCCAATGCATACGACCTATACTTTGGACAAGTTGGCGAACTTATATATCGCTGAGATTGTGCGTTTGCACAGGGTACCTAAGTTTATTGTTTCAGATAGAGATCTGAGGTTTATAGCGAGGTTTTGGGAATGTTTGCATCGGGCTTTGGGTACAAGGTTAAGTTTCAGCACCGCGTATCATCCTCAGTCGGATGGTCAATTTGAGCGTGTTATCCAGGTTTTGGAGGATAAATTGAGGTGTTGCATCATTTAGTTCCAAGGAACCTGGGAGAAGCATTTACCTTTGGTTGAGTTAGTGTATAACAATAGTTATCAAGTGAGTATACAGATTGCACCATATGAGGCTTTATATGGCCGGAGGTGTCGTACGCCTTTGTGTTGGGCTGAGGTTGGGGAAAAGCATGTTTCCTTACTGGATGTGTTGAAAGAAACGGATGAGAAGGTAAAGCTTGTGTATGATCGCTTGAAAGCGGTTACGGATCGGCAAAAATCTTACGTGGATTTGAAGCGTAGGGAGATTGAACATGCGGTGGGTGATCCTGTGTTCTTGAAAGTGTCACCGTTGAAAAAGGTGATGCGATTTGGACGTAAGGGTAAACTTAGTCCGAGGTTTATTGGACCATATGAGGTTGTGGGGCGTGTTGGTCCTGTGGCCTATTGCTTGAGGTTGCCTCCCGAGATGGAGAAAATACATGATGTGTTCCATGTATCTATATTACGAAGGTATCAGTCGGATCCCTCGCATGTTATGCCGGTAGATCATATTGAGTTGAGGTCAGATTTATCTTATGATGAGGAGCCGGTAGAAATCCTTGATTCTAGCAGCAAAGTTCTTTGTGGCAAGAGGATTGAGCTTGTTAAGGTTTTGTGGCGACATCGTGGTGTCGAGGAAGCCATTTGGCAAAGCAAGGCGGACATGTTGGAGCAATTTCCACATTTGTTTCCTCCAGGTAAATTTCGAGGAAAAAATTTCTTAAGTGGGGGAGAGTTGTAATGCCTCAATTTTGGGTCTAGTTGTTTTGGGGTTCATTTAAGGGTCCGATAGATCGGTATTAGGGATTCAAGTCAATTTTAGGATTAAATCGGATTAAATAATTTTTTAAGGTGATAAAATTATAGAAAAATGTTCTAAAATTATTATTTAATATATTAATGATTATGGTGAAATCAATTTTGTAAAATGAGTTTTGGAAATAGGACATTTTGTGTAACACCCCTTTTCGTATCCATACGACAAACACAAATCAGGAGTGTCACAACTTTTCTATCCTTAAATATGCATGCTCTCAATTATCTTAGCATGCAACTCATCACTTGTGGTTACTCTTAACTTTGAATCTTTCCAAAAACGCCAATTATTATAAAACCATAACAAACTTTAAAGGCTAATCACGACTAAAATAGGTTTAGCAAGTATACATATCACTATAATAATCAAACCATAATTAGGATGTCATTACTGTGATTACCTGTTGAGATTTCCAATATTGATGCAATGCTCTTCTCACTCTCATCTTGATTTACCTACGTGTGCACAATCAAACACACGCTAAGTACGAACTTAGTGAGGCAATAAAGGAAGTTAATAACAACAATTTAAACTTTATTCAACTTCATGGCTATGTTTATATAACATGATATATATGCCAAAGCATCAACTTTCACATTGCATTAGTAATGGTTTACTACACGCTAATTTCATAAGACTTTCATGGTTGTGCATCTATCATAATATGCCTTATATGCATAAATGCATCATGATCACTAGACATGTAAATCCATCATGTTATTCATATATTATCATGATATAAATCACATATAAATTTCTTACCAATATACTTGTCATTTATTCCAAAAGTTCATAAGCTTATTCACTTGTTTATCATTCATTAACAAACAAACCATAGCCCAAATATAAGCCTATGGGGACCCTGGATACACAAGTCAAAACCGTACATAAGGTTGTGCTAACCATCCTCACGTAAGGTCGTTCTAACCATCCGCATGTAAGGTTGTGCTAACCATATACACTAAGTGTCTTTTATATACACTATAGTGCCCGCATAAAGTGCTAAACCGCTGGACTCTATGGCATGCCAACTATACCTTGTCCCTCAATGACTTACTTGGGCATATTTTCATATTTATTTCATTCATGGCAAGGTATATCAACATAATTTAACATTGGGCAGTTCATACCCGAAATAACATTCATAATATAACATCATAAATAACTAGTGATCCATGCATTTATATTCAACTTTTGACATATTTAAAATATGTCAATCATATGCTCCATGACATAAATATAATGACAATAAAATTTGGGTAGGCTCATCGTAAGCCATCTCACTGATGTATAAAACATCAATGTGTCATGATATATATGCAATTGCACTCACCTTGGCCACTTAACACAATGCCTCATTAAATCTTATATCGATCTTTTCTTTCATAGGACCTCGAACCTTCTTTGATTCGGATTTGACTTCATTAATTACATGAATAAAATAAAATATTTATTAGATTAAAATCTAACATTAACTTAAACATGGTGTCTAATATAATCATTCGAATGTAAAATTTCCAAATAATTTTCCTTTCTTCCTTGTACTGTCCAAAACTCATTATGGTCCCTAGTGACCAATTTGAACTTCCAATAATTCTTCCGAGCTTTCTAACTAACATTTAAAAAAATGTTTCAAATTCCATTTTCTGACAGCTTGCACTACCTTCAAAGATTTACTTATGCAGGGCATAATACATATTGGATCTTAATTTCCTTTATATCGGGGAAACTAGATTCGATAATGGTTCTAACGGTATAAGCCACATAAATTAATAAAATCTAAAAAATTATGAAAAATCACTAAATTTACGTCATAGACTGTCCAGACAGAAAACTGCTCTATAATTTTTCTGACCTTCATTCGAATAAAAATTTATATCTTTTAACTCGGAACTCAAAATCAGTTTCTGTTTGTTGGAAACGAAACTAGACTAACAAATCTTTACAACGGTATAAAATTCATCATCTAACCATTTTTGTAGAATTTATGGCAAATTTTTAAACTTACTGCCATAATTCAAATTCCGACATAACTTTCCATAAATAACTTCTAATTTACACCAACTTCTCCTTATTTCTCTACTTGTCAATTTAGTACTATCACTTTACTTCAAATGACTAGAATAAAGCTTGTATTCATATGTTCTCTTTACATCCTTCATCAAAATAAGCTTAAACCTTTAATTCTCTAATTTCTCTTGACTTGTAGAAATGGTCACCAAAATTTCAAATATAAGAATTCAAGCTTCTTAACTTTGTAAATTAGTCCTCCAATCATCATTACTTCCATCATTTTAACTAAAAATCAGATTTACTCCTTCTACATATCCTCTTTGCCGAATAGACCATTCAAGTTTGACAATTTGTCAAAATGGTCACTAATGTGATTAATCGTCGGTTTAGCATTCTAACTTCATTTTCATGTATATAACATCATTAATAATATAAATTCACATTAAATTCATAAAAATCAGATCTGGTCCCTTAATTTTGAAGCTTGCCGAAATGGTCCCTATGTATTTAACTTAGGGTTTTACTTCCAAACAACAAATCAAGCTTATTAGATCATTAATCCAACATCACAAACCCTAAGTTAGACTTGAATCCATAAACCCTAATCTTCTCTATACAAATTGAAATATGTAAGGTTTAAATCCCAACTCAATAACATGATTCTAACATCATACAAGAATGATTCTAACTTAAAATCAACCATGGATTCATAAAATCATAAAAGCCCCAATTTGTTCATAAACCCTAATTTCTTCCTCACATGAAATCACATCAACCAAGCAAGTATTCTATTAATTATTTACATCAAAAGATAGAGCTCGAAGAGTAGAACAACTTTGTAGTTCGAAAGATTACCTAAAAACTGAGATTCGGGGCTTAAATCGAGCTTGGAAAAAATATTCTTCTTTCCTCTAGCTCCCATGGTACATGGCTGGAGAATATTTTTTCATCTTTTTCTATTATTTTACACTTGTAACTATTAAATGAATTTTAAATTCATTTAAATAGTGAAAATACCAATTTAGCCTTTAAATCCAAATGGCTAATTTAATCTAATCTAAAATCAAGGGCCAAGATTAAATCCATGCATTTTCATCTTTCAAAAACATCCTCGACATTTCAAAAATATTTCCAAATTGCCATCCTTGCCAAATGACCAATTTGCCCTCCAACTAGTCTTTATTTACTAGTTTGTTTCAAAATTGCCATTCTATTATAATATAACTAAATTAGTTCCTTCTCAACCGGCCGCTATTCCATAAATATCATTTTATGATTTTCCATGGCTTATGGAACAGTCTTTGAAATTTCAATTCAATTTGATTTCCCAAAATTTCACTAAATACTTCTACTACAATTTTACCTTAACCGAGCTATCGGATTTATCCCAAAAATTCTATATTTCCATATTCAAAAAGTAAATACTATTATCTCAAAAAAACTTCCTTTCTTAAGGACTTAGACTGAATTTTCTTAACTCGGTCTATTATTCTAATAATTATCAAAATTCCTCCCGATAGTGAAATAACCATTTTGCCCTTAAATCCAATGAATCCATAATGTACCACATGTCATCATCCTTCATCCAATGGCCTAGATATAATCTTGAGTTAATAGTTTACCAACTTTACCCTTTTGATTTTTTTCCAAAATTATGATCTTGCCATTTTTCATCCAACGGCTCAATTTAACATGGAAAATTAACTTAAATAGGCGAGGTTGTCAAATCTTGCGGTTTAACTAGGCAAGGTTTGGGATATCATGTGGTTTAACTAGGCATGGTATGAGAGATCTGTGTATCGATATGTAAGTTTAACAATTGGTTAACCAATGGTTAGCGGTTGGCTAATCAAGGATAGTGGTCAACTATCCAGGGTCACTATAATTGTCAATATATGAAAGTTCATGCATTGAACCTATTTTATAATGCTTTGGGATTTAAGCATGGTATTATGATTTAATGCTTTGGGATTTAAGCATGTGATTTGTGAACTTTTTTGCATATGGTCGATATGCATGTTTTGATTTGGGAATCAATGAGAAAGCTTAGGTCGTAAGCGTGGTTTGAAAATAAGTGTTTAGTTTTCAAAGAATTTTAAATGCATCTTTGATTTTTGAGCATCCTCACTAAGCATGTGTGCTTACGCTTTCTTTTTCCTAATGATGCAAAGCATTGAAGTTTGGGGCAGCAAAGACAAGGTTTAAAGTGATCCAAGAACAAAGACTACTTTTGAGTATGAACCCAGTTTAAGTTTCTGGTTAATAAGGCAATGTGTTCGCCATGTTTTTGGGATTTGTAATTCTGTTTTCCCCTGGTTTTTGAGCATGGTATATGCTGTGTTTTGCAGTTGGATTGATGTTGATAATCATGTTGTTAATTCTTGCTTATGGTTGTTGCTAGTCGGTTACTTAGGTATGCATCTAGTTAGCCTTGGTTGAATGCCATGTTTTGATGATTCTAGCATGTTATTTTTGATGCAATAGATATGTGTGTAAGTGGCATATGCTGGAGAATGTTCAATTGAGTGTTTTGGTATGTTTGGTAAAGTGGTTTAGGGAGCATGCCTAAAGGTTGATCTTTTGGGAGCATATATTTTGTTGTGGTTGCTAAAAAGTCAGCTAAAAATTACATTTCAGGTCCAGGTGTATCGGAACGCACTCCCTCGTACCGATACGGCTAGGCCATTTCAGGCTTAGCATTTTTATACGCGGGGTAGTGTTTCGATACGGGTAATCCCTTTTAGGCATAGCGTTTTGATACGCTGGGTAGTCTTTCGGTACAGGTAAGAGCAAATTGGCTCTGCGTTTCGACACGCGAGGTCGTATCGGTACGGTTTTGTGCTACTGGAATCTAAGTTTTGTAAATTAGCCAAGGCATACCGAAACACTTGTATGCGTACCTATACGGGTTGCAGTTAATTCAGTTATTGAGATGTTTGAAAGTTTCTGATTCTTTCGTTTTGGTCCTTGAATGTTGTGAATGTAATTGTATGAGCTTGGATGGTTGGTTTGAGCTGTAATTTGACATGTAAGCATGTAATCTGACTAATTGAGGATTGGTAACCCTAATTTCTTTAATGGTCCGTTAATTTACCAATTTTACATTTTAGTCCCTAAAATGTATCGTATGTAATTGGTTGCCTTTCTGTGGTCTGTTTCCTTTGTAACTTCATCCGCTGCAAGCATGATCACTTAGGATTAATAACACGCATCTAGACAAGATAAAGGAAAAATGGACCGGTTTTCGTAATCTTTCTTCGATTTGCTTCGGCAAACCTAATGTACCTCACTTGGTCCGGTCGGGCGTCAAGGCCAGGTCGAGGGGGTTACAATAAATGTTTAAAATTAAATTTGAATAAAAAATCAAACAACTTGACTTGACTAGACTCGAATTTCATAAACTCGACTAGACTTGAAATAATTACAAATAAAGTTCGAGTTATAAAATAGGACTCTTCAACTCGACTAACTTGAAATTTTTTGACTCCACTCAATCAATTGCTCACCCCTAGTCAGTATGATTTGTTAGGGCTCGTTCAACAATAATTTTTTAATTGCCATTTGACTGCCGAACGGAGAAGCAATACCGAACGTTCATTCCAAGCGCTTCAAACTTACATTTTTTGCCTGATTTGGTCTCAAAAAGTTTCGCAAAAGCTAGACTTCTCAACTTCTCTCCAAGCGGGCATTCTCATCCAAATGGGCGTTGAAAAATCCACGCCGAACGAGGCTTAATAAAAAAAGGGTCAACTGATGATTTATCATCCTTTCTACTTGTTTATATTTGACATTTTACCTTGGAAAGGGAGATTCTCAAAATTCATAGGGGTATGCTTGGTGTTGGAAGCTTAATTTTGGGAAGTGTACATGGAGCTGAGCGATGCTTGGAAAAATGGTTACTGTCAAGTCATAGTTGAAGTGGATAAGATGGATGCTTTACGTTTGATCCAACATAGAAATTGCTCGAATAGGAGGTTTGTCTTTGTTGGCTCACATATAGAAATTGTCAAGTCATAGTTCATGTTCAACACGTATCGCGTCATGAAAATAAAGTGGCAGATTGTTTGTCTAAACTTGCAAGAACCGGCGATATGGAGATCAACCGGTTTCAGTCTCCACCGGATGAAATGCTACCTCTCTTGCATTGCATGAGGACGGTTTTTCTTAATTGTTTTTCTTTCTAGGAGCTAGTTTTTCTTCCTTGTCATAAAGAAATTGACATTTTAATCCCTATAATTTGACATAATAATAGTAGCTAGTCCTAATAACTAACGTTATCAACTATTTGAACTTATCGAATGGTCCAATAATTTAAAATATTTTATTTTTTCAATGATACAAGTTTAAACATTGGTGTCTACAGGATTAAGACGGAATCAAAATAGCTCAAGATTTGTTAAAAAAAACATTATTAGTTATTCCAATTATTAAAATCTTAGTGTAAATTTTTTTCTTCAAAATATTCTTCTAATTAATCATGATAACATGATTTTTTAATGTTGGAGGGGTATTGCTAAAAAATATACTAGTTGTTATCAATCAATATATATATATATGTTAAGATCCACTTGCACTGTGTAAAACTCATATACTTTTATACCTTTTTTGGACCGTTGGATGATGGTAATAAATGGCTAAAATTATTATCTTACTTTTTTCCTGTGATAATTTTCGTATTTTCTATTGTTAATCTCACCCGTCCATTTACCTTCATCCAACAATCCAAGAAAGGAGGATCTCTTTCTCTCTCTGATCTTAATTCTAAATTGGCCCTTAAACTTTTGAATATTCAAATTTCTTCTTAAAACTATGACTCATATTCTAAATTGGTCCCCAAACTATTAAATATTCCAATTTCATCATCAAATTATCATTTATGTCGTATCATATTATTGCATAATGATCATCGATGTTTACATGACACTTAACTACTTTTATAGTGATTTTATTAACATGAGATATGATTAGTATATATTGATAATTTGAAGATGAAATTAGAACGTTCAAAATTTTGGGGAGCAATTTAGAATAAAAGTCATAGTTTGGGTTTAAATTGGAAAGTTAAAAAGTTTGGTTGTCAATTTAGAATAAGAGTCGTAATTTTAAGCAAAAATTAGAACATCTAAAAGTTTAAAGACCAATTGAAAATAAAGGTCATAATGTAAAGACAATTGATGCAACTAACTCATATTTTAATCGAAATAATAGAGTGACCAAAACAACAATTTGACGGTGAAAGGGTGGTAACCTTTTTTGTCCAATTAATGGGTATTTCCATACATTAATCATTTAACTATCATATTATAATTCTATTATGTTTGTAGCAAATCATTTTGTCCGGGCTTTTGAGCCCAAATAAAATACAATCCATAACCTTTACAAACCAAAAACCCATACTCAATTAACACCCAAGCCCATACAACTCATCCAAACCCAAAAACCTATTATCAGATTACCCAATGCCCTAACCCTAAAAAATATAACCTAAACCCTAATACCCTATAGTCACTAGCCCTCACCCCTTTAGCTTCTTCATTTACTCATGGCACGTGCGAGCCACGTGTCAACCGTTTGGCTACCGTAGCTTGCACCCACACCACGGTCGACCTCCCTATCGCCCATGTCTGACTCCAGCGCCCAAATCGCACTTTTTCGCCGCCTACACATGTCAGATCCAAAAAAGCACAAATCAAATCAAAAGCAAGATAATTTGTAATTTTTTTATTCTAAATACATGCATCAAAAGGGTTATAAAAACCCAACAATCAGATGTAAAGGGAGGTTCGATTAAGGAAAAAAGAGGGATTTTTACAAGTAAAAAAGGACGTTTTCTCTTTGTTCGAAACAACTCAAAGAAATAAAGAAAAAAAGCAAACAATATAAACCAAATCAAAATTAAAAAAAATCTTTTAAAATTTTCTCAGTTTTTTAGATCTAGGGGATAGGGGATTATCACCAAAAATAAATTGAAGATTCGGGTTTATGAGGCTTACCCAAGTTCACCGGTGTATTTTCACCCCCTCTGACGACCGTAGACGGCGGCAGCAGCAGTCGGCGTGCGGCGGCATGCGACAGTGCTTCGACGTCGACCAGACCGGCACCTGGCCGAGACAGAGAGCATTTGAGAGGATGGATATATTTTTTGTAATTATCATAACCAAATGATTTTTTTCGGCAAACAGAGTATTGAAGGGGCTTACAAAACGACGTCGTTTTGGTGCCGATCATTAAGGCTCAAAACGACGTCGATTTAATCAACCCGCGTATAAGACCTGACCCGGAGCCAAGATCTGCGCATTTTTAAAAAAATGGGTAAATTCAACTTCGATCCCTCCGCCCTATTTTCTTTATTTTTGCAAACTTGCTTATTTTGTCTTTCTTTCAATTCCGTCACTTATTTAGTTTTTTTAAACTTTAAATTTTCACAATTCGGTCACTATTTTCTTTTTAGTTTATTATTATTATTGTTGTTGTTGTTGTTGTTATTATTAGTATATTATTTCATTATTATATAGTATATATTTATAATATGTATAGTATATGTTTAATATATATATATATAATGTTAGTATAATATATTTATTTGTAATATATTAATGTGAAATGTATATGTATATATTTATATAAAATATATAGTATATATTTATAATTTATTTTGTGTATTATTTATAATTGTCATTATTTGTTTGTTTAATAGTATTTTTATATTTATTATTATATTTTCTTGTTTAATAATATTACCATTATTATGTATATATATGTATTTTTTTATTTTTCCTGTTATGTATTACATTATTTTACATGTATGTATGTATATTATTGCAATATTATAAATGTATTATTATACTTATATATATATTATCTCATTTAAGGGAATATTTTCCACTTTATTTCGGATACCGGCTATGAAGTGACGTCATGACTCATTCATGTGTCATCTTCCTTGGTTTTCATAAATAAGGAAATGTTCTCCTTAAACCATTTTTTGGGATTAAATTTTAAACTAAATAAGGGACTCGTTCAAGTGTCATCTTCCTTGGTTTTTCGTAAATAAAGAAATGTTCTCATTAGACCCTTTTTTGGGGATTAAATTTTAAATTAAAATTTGAATTTTTGTTTTCTTGTAAAGGCAACAATAAATCAATGTGGTACCAATTTTGGGCATTGAGGGAGTGCTAATCCTTCCCCACGCGTAACTAAGTCCCGAACCCAAACGCTTTGAATCTCTGGTAAGTTTTTAACAGTGTTCGGCCTACCAAAGTGGCAGGTGGAGACTCTATCCTCCGTTTTTTAAATTTTTACGGTATTTTGTTGGGAGTGCCATCCCGGCCTCCGAGTGTCATCTCCTTTGATTCCATACATAAAATATTTTTATCGACCATCATTATTATTTTTTTCAAAAGAAAAAATGTCTACGACAGATGGCGACTCCACTGGGATATTTTTTAGAGAGTCAGGCCAATGTTGATTTTATGTTGTCTTTCAAGAAATTCAAAATTTTGATTTGATTTAATTTTTAATCCCTCGACATTCATGCATAAGCTTTCTACCCGGGCTCTCCACCTCTAAGTGGGAGGGATTACTTCGCTCAGTGGGGGTTTTCACCTCCTTATAGTGTTGTAATGTACTTCCGGAGTATTGGTCCTTATATTTCATGGGGTTTTCACCCCCGTATGGTATAACGGTCGAATTCCCCTGAATCAATGTCCCAATGATAGTTTGGGTACCCTATACTTTAGACCTAAACCACATATTATGAGCCGTAAGAGCCAACCTTTTTTAAGCCACACGAAACTCTGTCCCTTTAGTGGTCACCCTTTTTAGGCTTTGGTGCCTTTATTTGTCTTGTATGTAAAGTTTTTTATCTGTTTTAATTTTTACTTTATTAATTTATTCATTTGATTATTTTTATCCGGACTGACCTTATTTTCTTATTTTGATTGCATCATATTAAATTCATTCATTTTAGATTAATTGAATGACATCATCATTTCAATTTTTACATTTCGCCAGCATGAAGTAGTGTTTCACAACTGGTTCTTAATTTGAAAAAGATTCATCATCAGGAGAAAATCTAGTACTCTAGATATCAATGCAACATTCAAAGTTGCGAACAAATCTCGTGAATTCAGATGTTGAGCTGCGGGAAACATTCACAATTTTGAAACCGGTTCGCAGGATGACTCATGCCAGCAATACCAGATAAAGCAAAGTCTAGCACCATGTTGAACCTATGCAAGAGCCTGGTCTAGGGGCATTTTTGATAATAACCTTTGCGTTCATACAGACACCATACCTCTACAAGGCCCCACGTCTAGGGTGCATTTCCCAACAAGTTCTAAAAATGACCCTCTGGTGCTGAGTCAGACATCTGTACCCTGGACGACTACATCAATTATTGCCTGCAGCATTTCGCCAGAGCCGAAAGTAATAAGCTGACGTGAACTAACTCAACAAATTCATAGACCCAACTAGGGGGCAACATAACGCGAATAATGAAAGCCTTACGAGAAAAGGCGAAAACATACCCCAAACTTCAAATTTGCTTGAAGAGCATTCTTAGACCAAGATAACTGAATGCAATTTTGGGGCATGTATTTGAAAGTGAGCTGATTTAAAAAATGTGACCAAAGCTGAGAAGGGATGGGGGCATCTTCGCAAAACAAGACCGAAAACTTAATCCAACTGACATAGAGTCAGGGGCATCCCTTTGGGGGGTAAAAAATCATTCACACATTCATAGAGATCATTTAAAGTGTAGGTATCATGCATTCATACGAGTTATCAAGCATTTAGATTTAACGTACACATAAGGCATAAAATTAGGTGCACTCATGATGCATTTATTTTTGGTGTAAACGTATAAACAGGTCCAGGAAGGAGACCGAAGAACCTCAATCACGAGGGCGACAACATAATGATCAAACCCTAGCCCCAAATAAGGCTGAATACACAGAAAAGCTCAAACATTCAGATAACAATGGCAAAATTTTAAACAAATACTAATTAATGTTCTTCTTCATTTTCAGATCTCGCACTACAGTTTATGGTGCAGCAGATCAAAATTTTCCTCTGGATCTTGTCTATCCTCTAGTGATGTAGCAAATCCCACCTTTTTTTCGATCTCCCCTTTCCGTCAGTGGTGTTGCAAGATCAAATTTTCCTCCGAATCTCATCTCTTCGTCAATGGTGTAGTAGATCCCCATACATTTTAGATCTTGTCTCTCCATCGGTGATGCAATAGATCAAAACGCTTTGCAGATCTTATTTTCCCTCCGGATCTTATCTCTCCGTCAATGGTGTTGTGGATCCTATATTTTCTAGATTTTGCCTCTCCGACAAGTGGTGTAACAGATCAATCATTTTGTGGATTATGCCTCCGTCATTGGTGGTAGTCCAACCTAGTTCGGATCTTATCTCTCCATCAGTGGTGTATGGGATCCCACATTTTCCATATCTTGTATAACACCCCGAACCCGACTTAGAAGTAAACCGAATTAGGAAGTGTTTTAAAACACACAAAAGGAAACTTATACCTTCGTAAGCCACGAGATCGGACATTAAAAAATCAAAAGTATACAATATGTCAAACTCATAAACATTTATCATGCAAACATGAATAATCAGAACAATGATAACAAGGAAAACACAAACAGACCAATGAAGTTATAATCATTCAATTCATAATTCAGAGTAAATTTTTTTCTTTTCTATTATTCATTGATAAACAGCAAATTACCGTAACATAACTATAACCCTATTTGGGACAATAACTTAGTTTCAAGACCTTTATTATAAGTAACATCATGCTCAATTCTTACCATATTTTGGTCTTAAACTTTTAAACTAAGGTAAGAAACTTAAATCCTTTTTTATTTATTTTAGGAGCATTTACAATATAGAGAGTATCATTGACTATCACTTAAGAGTTAACAATGAATCCGTGGTTAATAATCATTGAACTTCTATGTAGCATTATTTAATAACAAATCCTATTATCTAGGATTAACAACTCAATAACACGTAACATTACCAAACATGTATCCTTAGCAACCAGCATTCAAAACTTATGCCTAATATAGCTTCACCTACAAAATACATATTTGAACATCAAATTTAACATAGCTTAAGCTATCATGAAGCTTAATATATTGTTTACAAAGGTAAAACTAACTTTCAATTCCTATGATTAAATTATTTCAAAGCTTAAATCAAACCTAGCCTGACACATATACTAATACATAGCAAGACCATAAACAAAGTTCATTGACATCCTACCAATTGCTTAGTTAAACTATCAAACTAGTCGCCCGAACTACACCATCTTTCATTTAGGGTTCAACACAAGATAAAATTCATATCAGCTTGCAACACACATGAAATCAAGGTGATCCACAATTTAAGGCTCCAATATATATGTAACAATCACACAAACTAACTAACTATTAAATTATATAAAGCAAGCAACAACCATAAATAATTAAAGGCCCATTACAAATCTTTGGATACTTCTCAAACTTATACACATATAGTCAAAATGGAGTCTTAATGCATTATGCAACTTAACGACTATGTGCGACCATCTAGGAGTTCTAAGGATATAATTCAAATCATACTCTGATCCTTGTGATCAATTCCAAGCTCGGGAGAAACCGAAGGCACATTACTGTAATCACTCATTTTTGATCGAGTTTTAGTGTTATTAGTATTATTCTAATAATAATATTATTAATATAAAATTAATGAAAAATAAAATATATATATATTAAAAAAAGGAAGAAATTGCATGGAGCAGTGTGCTCCACGTCACCCCATTTCACCCACCCCATGCCTATAAATACAGGGCATGGGGGCAGCCAATTTCACGCCCAATTTGCACGCCCAACAATTTGGCAAAATTGCCATGCAATTGAATTGGGAGCATGGCCGGCCGCAAGGCTGGCCGGGGTTGGGGGCAGTACCCTCGGCCCCAGTTGGTTCGATCCAACATTCGATCAGGGTCCTATTTTGGATCCGATCTAGTTAATATTTTGGAGAGGTCGCGGTAGATCTCGGTGGGGTTCAGTCGGGGTTCGTCATTTGAGCTCCTAGTTAGGTATATTTTCTTCCCTTTTTATTTGTGTTGTAATTTTTATAATTTAATAAAGTATTAGTTAATTTAAAATTGTGTTCTTTTTTACTTTGTATGTTTATTTATGCTTTAGATTAATATTTATTATGTTTTAAATTTATGTTTTATATTAATATTTTAGTTATGTTAAATTTGTTTTTTATGTGTTAGATTAATATTTATGAATGTTAGTATTTTATTTATGTTAGATTTGTTTTTTTATAAGTTAGATTAATATTTATGTATGTATGTTTTAGACTAGTATTTGTTTATGTTTTAAATTTATGTTTTAGATTAATATTTTATTTATGTTAGATTTGTTTTTATTTATGAGTTAGATTAATATTTATGTATGTATGTTTTAGATTAGTATTTTATTTATGTTAGATTAGTATTTGATTATGTTAGTATTTATTTATATTTTATCACATTGTGTTTATATTCGCCATGTTTTAGGTTGCATAACAGATATATAAATTGTCAATGCGGTGCCCTTTTATCCGAGCGTAAACGGGGCCAGTATCAGGCGTAGTCATTGTGGTTGGGCGTTTACTCTCGGATAACGGGGCCTTTAAAATTTATTCGCAATTATAACCGAATTTTAAACTAATCATCACTTTAATCCGGAAAGTCTAATATTAATGAAGCGGTAATTATTAAAGTACCAATTTTGGGCGGTGTGGGGGTGCTAATCCTTCCCCATCCATAACCGACTCCCGAACCCAACAGTTTTTAAATCTCTGGTTTTATGGTGTCCGGCCTACCTAAGTGGCCGGTGGCGACTCCAATTTCTAATAAAATGCGGTTTTTTTTAAACCCCACGGAATAAACGTTTTATATCCAAAAAATCACAAACACTTCGAAAACACGTTTTTTTAGCGAAACGGACATCGCTACAGATGGCGACTCCACTGGGGACAATTTTTTGTTTTTCGAAAACAAGAAGATAGTCAAGCTTTTTAAAATAATTACTGCTTTATTAATATTAGAAATTCCGGGTTAAAGTGACTATTAAATTAACATTCGGTTATAATTGCGCGTTTATTTTAACGCATTTAAAATATGGCATATAAACCCATTTTTTTAAGTGGGGGAAAACGCTAATGCTTTCGTGGAGATATCGTTCTCCTGTATGGGCCTAGCAAGTACCTTCGGGGCTCGAGTACCTTATGCTTTCGTAAGGATATCGTTCCTTCGTACGGGCATAAGCGAATGGGTCCCCCTGAATTGAACTCGGTTGAAAGGAGCCTATAATGGGTGATGATCGGGGGCCTTGCTACTCTTAGTAGAGGACAACAAGGACAATTCGGGTACCTCCTAGAACCAAGACTGCATGTAGAGAACATATAGAAACCCACCCCTTTAGAGCCATGTGGATAACCTTAGGTGTTTTAGACGGGATAAATAGGGTTTTTTGTTTGTTTACCTTATTTTATTTTATTTGTCCTTTTATTTATGTATTTATTATTTTTATCCAGTACTAACTCATTTTTGTGTTTTATTTTTATTTTACACATACTTTTGTTGCATTATCATTGCATCCACATTACATAGAGGCGTTGATTCAAGTGGTTTGCCCGATTAGAAAATCTTTCATCATGGAAAAAAGGTGTCTTAGGAAGGACAGCAACGATCCAGTCGCGTGACATCGGTCAGAGATTACTCAACAGATCCGACGTAACAATTTGTCGAACGAGCGTGTAGTGCCAAAGTATACACACGAGACCCTGATGGTGGACATACGACGAGTTACAAGGAAGAATTTATTGTAATCCGGACATGGAAGAAGCACCAAGGTTTATCAAGTTGCTTAGAGCTGCCGATGAGCTAGGAGGTAGAGCTAGAACTTATGTGTAGAATTTTATTTTGTAATTAAGACTTTTTGTAATAGAGACTCTTTTTGTAATAGGGACTCTTTTGTAATATGGACCTTTTTTGTAATCTTGACCCTTTAATTCCCATGAAAGTCGTTCGAAAGGGTGATTACCAGCGGAATCAACGCCTTTATTTGCATTCATGTTGCATATCATGACATGGTGTTGATTCAAGAACAGTTCTTTAAAAGGCTTTAAAAATAGAAAAAGTTTGCTTTGCCAGAAACGATAATATTACAGTATCAAGTTAGGTCGAGCAAAGACCAATCGCGAAAGAAGACGGTACGATAGTAAGGCATGTGCGACGCAGAAGATTCAGTCAGGGCTGCAGAACCCCAATTTTAAATCTTCACATTTGACCATTTTTAAAAAAAATCTCAGATTTTAATTTAACTCATTTAAAAAAATTGAAAATATTATTATTTTGCTTTGAAACTTCTTCCCTCATAAAACTTTCAGAATAATAATAATAACAAAAATAAACCTAAAAGTTTCATTTTTTAAGTAAGTTAAAACTTTTTGATAATAAAAAGGGGAATTTTTAAACCAAATGATCATTGAAAATTTTAATTTAAACCCCAAAAAAAAGTACTCCCCTAGGATCGATAGAATCCATCCCTGTTTAGACGTACCCAGATCTACAGAAGAAAATATATTGTCAGATGTCCTTTTTAGAAGCCACAAAAATAAAGATCATGACGTCACGAGTCCATGGAATAGAATAAAGGGAGAAGACGAAGTCATCCATCATCCTGAAGACGACGTCGAGACGTGGAGCACAGGTTTTGCTTTCCGAAGTCAAGGTCTCCAGAATAAATTCAACTGTTGACTGTAATTCATTATTAATTTCTTGCAAACATACATTTTCTCTATTAAAAGTTTTTCAAAGGCTGTTCGAGAATCAACATCGCATTTGCATGCATTCTT
Source organism: Hibiscus mutabilis (assembly GCA_019671005.1). Taxonomy (NCBI): domain Eukaryota; kingdom Viridiplantae; phylum Streptophyta; class Magnoliopsida; order Malvales; family Malvaceae; genus Hibiscus; species Hibiscus mutabilis. Next base: position 31,780,462 of record CM033728.1, read on the forward strand.
GCATTTATAGGGTATTGATTCCCGAAGTGGTTCCTCAAATCTCAGAAATCGTTCATAATTGGCAAAGGGTCGTCTAGTCAGATATTAGAGGGCACAAATCTAGGGTTTTGTCCCAGAACAAGATCAAAGACAATAGAAGAGGAACCATCTGAAGACTTCGGGTTAGACACGGTAAGGAGACACGGTACTGGTAATGAGCAAAGTAAAGTGCAAGAGTTGAAAGAAGCAGAGGGAAGACGTGATGAATCAGATGAATACTTTGACGAAAGGTAAGCGATCCATCAAACCGAAAAAAGAATCGATTAAGGATCAAAATAGAGAGCGAGATAGTCAGAATTATACCTCCAAGTCAGCCAAATGCGACAAATTGAACCCTTTTTGTGATCTGCAAGTAATGAAAAGAAGTATATCTTGATTCCTGTGAGATACACCAAACTAATGTTCATCGACAAGAGCCTTATTACCTCGGTGAAGTCTCTAGCGAAGAGACCGTCTTATCCGAGAGATTACGACACACGTGCTAGAGGCAGTTACCGTTTAGGAAATTTGGGTCACAGTATTGAGGATTGCGGGGCCCTGAGGAATGAGTTCAAGATCTTACCGCGGTAAGGATTTTAGGTTTCGAAGACGGAGTTCCCCAATTCTATAGTGAGCTAACAATCATCCAAGGGGCAAAGTTGAGGAGGAATCGATATCCAGGACAAAGTTCGAGTAATACCGAAGTGGGTCACTCAAGCGAGTTAAATTTGAAGATCAGAGATAGGGGCATCCCAGGAGAGGGATATTCTTTCGAGTTCAGTCAGCTCAGATAAGAGAGAGATAACTTGGATAAAATTGAATTTGCAGAATGATCACCAGAAGCTTTCCTGAGTGTTTAAGACTATCAGATTGGTCACCTTTAAAGAATAGATGAACGGTATTGTCCAGTTGAAAGACGACTCAGAATATTGGAAGAAGAGAAACTAGTCAAGCGAGAATCAAGTCAGACTGTTATCAGGTAAGTTTGAGGGAATTGGGAATAGGTACGACAGTCTCCAGAGATGAGCTACAGAATAACTTAGCCATTAACAAGAGTTTTGGAAACAAGTTTACGACAGAGCAATGACAATTCAACATTCTTCAGCTGGAAAGGGCAACTTCCAAGCTACGAAAGACTAAGCAAGGGATGGATGAAGACCCGAAGATTGATATTACTCGAGCAGGTAAGGCGGCTCAACAAGGTGGCAGGCTTAGTCAGAACATGGACCAAGTGTTGAACTACAGAGGCAAGCTGACCAGACTACTGGATGAAGTTAAGAAAGTAGGCACTGAAGCTTATCAGTAGCTGTAAATATCTAATATCTGATATAATGAAACCTTTTGGCCTCAATGAACGTCGTTCTATGGGAATCACTTTTGGAATCAATACCTTATTGCATTCATGTTTATATTTTAGGATTGCATTGCATTGCTTTGCACGATCCTGGCATGTTTTACATGACATTATCATCACCTTGCATTATTATTACCTCGCATAAATTTTATGAGGAGTAATTCGAAGACCAATTAGGGTTTTATCATGGATAAAAAAATTGAAGACACTCAAAAATCAAGATTCGAGCTGTTAAAAGATGGGCTCGAGAGGAAAAAGAAAAAAGAAGAAGTTTGATGTCTTCGATACAAGAAAACTCTGTTTGAACCCTGATTTGTTCATTCCTCCAGATTTCAAAGATTCCCATATTTACGCATGATGACGGAACAAGCTGCCCCAAGATTCACCTGACCACGTCCGGCAGAAATATAGAGGGCTACATCGAGAATGAAAAATTGTCGATCCACTACTTCTACGACAGTCTAGCAGGACCTACCGTGATATGGTACAACTGTTTGAGTAGAGACCAAGTGTAGTCATGCAGAGACTTAACCGACGTCTTTATGGGCAATACATATATACTTTAGACCTATCACCAAGTCATCAGTATCTCTAGGGTACGAAGATGAAACCTAATGAAGGCTTCAAGAAACGTGCTTTGAGGTGGTTGTGTTTAGCGACCCAGGTACAGCCTCCCGTAGATGAAGAGGAAAGTGACTTAGATGCCACCTTTCATATTTCTTCTTTAATAAGATGCTCGAGAAAATGAAGGCCAGCTTTGAGGACTTAATGACAGTTGGAGAGAGAAACGAACATGCACTCTGAGACCTAAGTTTAAAGACCAGACCTGTCTAGGAGCAAAAGGAAAGAAAGAGATAAATGGGTACCACTTTCAAGGTTCTCGTGATCGTAAGAGAAGAAGACAGGCAAATTCCTCTGAATCACCGAGAAAAATTCCTCGAACAAGTACATATTTAGAGATATTCAGAGTATTCCATATGGCCTCATCTGGTCAAGGGTTAGTACCTTACCTCTGGGCCGATAAAGATTACACCCAGCTCATCTGCCCACAGTTTTAATCCATACAGTGCATGTGAGTTCTACATCAAGGCACCGAGGCATGGCACCAAGAAATTTGAGGTTGTTAATAGAAGAAATCAAGAAGTTGGTTGACGAAGGAGTCATGACAAGAATTGGTCTAGCAAGGAAAAACAATAGAAGTGGCACAAGCCTACACTAAAAAGGACCGAAATGAGTTAGTACTCGGGAGGTGGTCCGGAGGTCCCTATGGTTTTCCCATCAGTTCACAAAGAAATGCTCAATGCTTTGAAAAAAGAAAAAAGAAGAAAAAACTCTCAAATAGATATTTTTAGAATTAAAAATCACATTTCCATTTAGAAAAGCATTTTTACATTCTTGATTCTTTAAACATTTTATTTTAGGGTAGTTTTGTTCTCCCATATGCATATACACGCATTTTTGAATGGACATATGTATATATCATTTCTATACCAGGTCCTCAAATTTTGAATGAAATAGTACATTTGCTTCAGACCCAAAGATCAACTCTAAGTTGCATATATTTAGAAGAGATTGAATGTTATGGGGATAATGTAAATGTAAGTATCTGCTAGTTTACTTAGGCCAACAGAGGAACAAAGTGAGTGTTTAGACAATGGGCAGTTCCCATTTTAAGAATTTATCTTCTCAGGCACTTGTCATTTAAGATCCTTGAAACGAAAGTTGACCCTAAACCTCTACCCCTGTTGCGCGTAATAAGTGCTACGCAATTGTGCAAGTATACACGTCGCAAGTTATAGTATAAAAGATATCGTCTCCACAGGGATTGGTGCCACTTCAAGAATCTAGTCTCTTGCAATCAAAAAGTAAAAACACAAGTGAAGGATTATAGAAGTTTTAACTAATAACTAATCTAGAAAGCAATTAAGTAAAAGAAAAGATGAATTCGAATGAGAGAGATAGGCTAGGTTATCGTGAGTTGAGGTGTGATAGCCGATTGGATTGTCTTGGTAAAGAGAGGCATGGGCAACTCGGTTGCCGTGGCGACTTGCTGTGAGGTTGCCTTGGCAACTAATTGATGGTTGCTTGGGCGACTAGTTGGGCAACTACTTGGCGCGATCGGGCAGCAACTTCAAGGTTCGGCGGAGCGTTCTTCAATGGTTTCTTCTTATCCCTAAGTCGAAACTCTAGCTACTTGTGCATGCCTTGATAATACATCCCTCGCGTGAATCAAGGGTGAACAACAACCAATCTTGCGCTCCTCTTAGCCGTTGAAATCCTTAACTTATTCCTAAGCCGGATTAATCTTCACCATCATTGGATTGCATAAAGATCATATTCATTCGTTTCTTGAATCTAACTCTCCCGATATTAGATAAATGGATGAAATCACGAGATCCTCTCCCAATTCACTGCAAGCAATAATAGGAACCAAGAATGAATAAACCTTGAAATAGAAAAGTGCAAACTCTTATTACCTAAACAAAAACCAATAGTTTCTCACAACCACAAAACACAATAACCATAGCCAAGTAAATTTAGTTCATGGCTAGGTTCCAAAGAAACACAAGATAATTAATCCCTAGCATGAACCCAATCGAACAAAGATGAAGGAAGAGGCTTGTCGAAATCCTCCTTGCCCTTGATGCTTGTCGAAAATTCTCTCCTCTTGCCCTACTTGGACTTGCCGAAATTTCCCTCTTGCTCTCCCTCTATGGATTGTCGAAATCTCCTTGCTATTTATAGGGCTAGGCCAAAGTCCTTCTTTGAGGAGGAGTTTGAGTTGGAATTAAATTATCTTTAAAGAATATAATTCTTTATTATAATTTTATTCCTATTAGAACTTCTCCTATCCACTTGGAATTTAATTCTTCTTTAATCTCTGCATGGCAATCAAATTCCTTTGGGCTTGGACCTTGCTCCATGTCATCTTGGGCTTGTAAACTCATGAATTTCGACATCCATATTGCTTTTGGTCTTTGTCGACAAATGCCATGGCAACTGCTCAGCGTCTCCTTCATGCACTTTGCCCGGCAACTAGCTCGGCATTGCTTTGGCAAGTGATCCTGCACATACACACAAAAACACACCAAAACAGCATCTATTTCCACAAAAAATCACCAAGTTATGTAATCAAGCTCAACGATTGAAGGAAACATGGATTAATGCATGAATGGCTAACTATGCAACTAATATGAGCCTAAGTCTAACAATAATATGAGTAAAAAGGTAAGAAAAATAGTACTTTTGAACACTTATCACACCCCCAAACTCGAACTATTGCTTGTCCTCAAGCAATGCAAACTCATAATTACCTGCCAAGACTTCAAATTTTCACAAACTTAGCTTTGAACTTGATTTCAATTCTCAACCGGGCACAAAGTATGATTGGCTTTTTATTTTTCAGAAAAACTGATGAATTACTAGGAATCAAACTATAATGCTTGTGAGTGTGTGCGGAGTTGTGTGCAAGTTGATTTTTCGGATTCTATGCAAACAATAGGTTTTCAAATTACTTCATTGGGTTCTTTTTAACATGTTTTAACTAGAGCCAATTTCGGCACCTCTAGTGTTTTATTTTTAGTTTTCTTAAGTTAATTTAATCGACTAGAGCCGGTTTCGGGCACCTCTAGTTAACCGAAAAAAATTTTAACGCCTCCTAGAGCCAGTTTCGGGCACCTCTAGTGATCAATTTTTTTAGCATATGCTAGAGCCAATTTCGGGCACCTCTAGCATTCATCCAATTTTTATTCTAATCCCCCAATTAGTTAATTATCAACCTAAGTTTACTAGAACTCCTTAAATCAATCAAACCACAACAGTGTTTCATCAAATTTAGCATCATAGTACAATTCTAAGTTTTTCATGGTTATCCTAGAATAAAAATTCTATCAATTAAGTGCATTGGCAAAGTCATCATCGAATATTCATCAAATCTAAGCAATTCTTGTTCCAATTAAAGGCATGGCAAGCAATTTATGTATCCTAAATGTAATGCTTAAGATTAATGTAACTAAACATGGTAATTACTAATAACAATCCCCCAAACTCGAGTGAGGCATTGTCCTCAATGCATGCATAAAAATAACGAAAAATAAATATAAAAATAAAATGCATACGAGGACTTACTCCGAGAGTTCGTCATCGTAGATGATTAGTTTCCTTCTAGTTGGCGTCTTGATTTTCTTGCTTGAACGTGATGGTTGTTTTCTTGTTGCCGGGGCGTCTTGAGCTTTGGTTGCCGTGGCATCAGCTTGTCAGCATCGATGTAGGTTGCCGCGCATCTTCTTCTTCATTGGTTGCCGTGGCAAGGATCTTGGCAGTAATTTCCTTAGCATAGTAGTTGTGAGTCTTGTTGTGAAAAAGAAAACAAAGAAAACCTGAAAACTAAAGATAATGAAGAAAAAATAAAATATCTCCTAAAAATAAAAATGAAAATAAAAAGAAAAAAGAAAAGGAAATATTGAAAGGAGAGCATGCTCATGCATCTCCTAAGTTGACCACTTCCTTGTTACGTTCCACATGGGCACCATTGTAGTGCTTCAATCTTTGTCCATTAACTTTGAATTCATGATTGTCAGAGATGGACTTGATTATTACGGCACCATGAGAGAATGGTTTGACGACTTTGAATGGTCCCGACCATCTTGATTTCAGCTTTCCCGGGAAAAGTTTTAGCCGAGAATTGAATAGGAGAACTAGTTGCCCTGGCGTGAATTGCCGTGGCAATAGTTTCTTGTCGTGCCATCGCTTTGTTTTCTCCTTGTAGATTTGTGCATTGTTATAGGCGAGTGCACGAAATTCTTCTATCTCATTGAGATCCATCAAGCGCTTTTGTCCGACACTTTCCCAATCCATATTCACGGTCTTGATTGCCCAGTACGCCTTGTGCTCGATTTCCACCGGTAGATGACATGTTTTACCATAGACAAGCCGGAAGGGGGACATACCTAATGGTGTTTTGAATGCAGACGATATGCCCAAAGTCGTCATCTAGTCTTAATGACCAATCCTTCCTTGAGGGATTTACAACTTTCTCGAGTATTCCCTTCAACTCCCGGTTGGAAATTTCTGCTTGCCCGTTGGTTTGTGGGTGATATGCCGTGGCGATCTTGTGTGATATGCCGAAGCGTTGCAACATCTTGGCAATTAGTCTGTTGTCAAAATGCTTGCCCCGTCGCTGATAATTGCTCTCGGCATCCCAAACCGTAAATATGTTTTTCTCGGGAATCGTTGCACGGTCTTGGAATCGTCGTTGGGAAACTGCAAACTGCCTCTACCCATTTAGACACATAGTCGACGGCGAGTAAGATGTAGAGGTTGCGAATGAAGATGGAAAAGGTCCCATAAAATCGATCCCCATACATCGAACAGTTCCACCTCGATGATGTTCGAGTGGCATCTCATGTCGCCTAGAGATATTGCCCGCCCCTCGCAACGATCACATTGCTTGTAAAAGTCTTGGGCATCTTTGTACAATGTTGGCCAATACAAACCGGATTGCAAGACTTTGGCCATGATACGAAGTTCCTCCAAAATGTCCTCCATAGGGTGAAGAATGGCATTGCCGAGTACATTCTGTTGCTCTTCTTCAGGACACACATCGGCGTATAACCTGATCTGCACATTGTTTAAACAAAAGAGGCTCGTCCCAAAAGTAATGCTTAGCATTATGGCGGAACCGCTTCTTCCCTTGGTGAGTAATGCCATACGGAAAAATACCACAAACAAGGAAGTTAACTAAATCTGCGTACGGGTATTGCGGGGCATGTCTTTGCCGTAGTGTCTGCTCCCAAAATTGCCGAGGCGTGCTCGTCAAAAGACTAACTGCGCGTCGAGTCGAGAGTTGCCGAGGCGTCATGGGCTGTCGAGGCGTCAAGGGTTGCCGAGGCGATTAGAATTTGTTCATCCGGAATGCATCGCATATCTCTAGATCCGCGTCCTCTTCCCTATTACGTTCCAAACGTGATAAGTGATCGCCACTTGATTTTCTTTCCTTTCACATCCTTAATTTCAATATCAAATTCTTGTAAAAGTAATATCCAACGAATCAAACGAGGTTTAGCATCCTTTTTAGCAAATAAGTATTTGATTGCCGAATGGTCCGTATGAACAATTACCTTTGTACCAATTAAATAGGATCGAACTTGTCAAATGCGAAAACTACAGACTAGTAACTCTTTCTCCGTTGTTGTGTAATTCACTTGAGCATCGTTAAGAGTTTTACTAGCGTAGTATGTCACATGGAAGGTCTTACCTGTGCGTTGGCCTAGAACTGCTCCCTACCGCAAATCACTTGCATCACACATGAGCTCAAAAGGTAGCGTCAATCTGGTGGAACAACAATGGGTGCCGAGGCAAGCTTTTTCTTTAGGGTTTCAAATGCTTGAGTGCAAGAATCATCAAAATCAAGACTTTATCCTGTTCAAGCAGATTACACAAAGGTTTAGTGATTTTAGAAAAGTTATGAATGAACCTCCTGTAAAAACCTGCATGTCCGAAAAAACTTCAATTCCTTTAACCGAATTTGGTGGGGGTAATCTCTCGATCACGTCCACCTTGGCTTTGTCTACTTCAATTCCCTTGGATGAAATCTTATGGCCGAGCACTATTCCTTCATCTACCATAAAGTGGCATTTCTCCCAATTGAGGACTAAATCCATTTCTTCGCATCTTGCCAACACCCTCTCTAAATTGCCGAGACAGCCGTCGAAGTCATTACCAAAACCGAAAAATCATCCATGAAGATCTCAAGGAAGTCTTCGACCATGTCCGAAAAGAGCGCCATCATACATCTTTGGGCGGTTGTTGGGGCGTTACATAATCCGAACGGCATCCTTCGGAAGGCATAAGTACCGTAGGGGCATGTGAAGGTTGTCTTTTCTTGATCTTCCAGTGCTATGGCAATCTGATTGTAACCTGAATAACCATCAAGAAAATAGTAAAAGGGTTTACCCGCAAGACGGTCAAGCATTTGATCAATAAAGGGTAATGGGAAGTGATCTTTCCTAGTGGCTTTGTTTAGCTTTCGATAGTCCATACAAACCCTCCAACCGGTCACATCTGGTTGGGATAAGTTCATTATTTTCATTGCTTACCACTGTTATACCTCCCTTTTTCGCACACATTTGTACCGGACTTACCCACGCACTATCGGAGATAGGGTATATAATGCCACGTCAAGCCACTTGATGATTTCTTTCATTACAACCCCTTTCATGGCATGATTCAGTCTCCTCCGGGCCTCAATTGAAGGTTTGTGATCATCTTCCAACAAGATCTTGTGCATGCACACCGCCGGCTAATTCCCTTCAAGTCGGCAATTGTCCACCCTATTGCCTTTTATGTAGCTTCAACATGTTGATCAGCTTCTCTTCCTGCTCAGGCTGTAACTTAGAAGAAATAATTACAGTAAATGTATTATCGGTCCCTAAGTATACATATTTCATTGCTCGCAATTGTTTCAACTCAAGAATTGGTGGATTTTCGATAGAGGTTTTTCGATCTTACCTTCCTTACCCGAGTAGTCCAAAGGTTCAAAGTATGTACCTGGTCGATTGACTAGCCAATTTGCCTCTTCTGGTTGTTCCTCATCGACCGGCTCTTCATACTCCTCATGTTCCTCGTGTTCGGCAATGTAGTTGCTGAGGCAACTAAATTCTTCATCGAAGTTAAACTCTGCCGTGGCATGAAGTAGTTGGCATTCTTCTGGATCATCTGCATGCCTTAGTGTTTGGAACACATTTAGTTTTACCTGCTGGTCATTCACCCTCATTGTGAGTTCTCCCTTTTCAACATCAATCAAAGTTCTCCCTGTCGCTAGGAATGGTCTTCCGAGAATGATAGGTGCATGCTCATCTGCTTCACAATCTAAAACAATAAAGTCAGCGGGAAAAATAAATTTATCAACTTTTACCAGTATGTCCTCGATTTTTCCCTCTGGATGCACATAGGATCTGTCGGCTAGTTGTAGTAATAAACTGTTGTAGGTCTTGCCTTCCCGATTCCTAGTTTACGAAAACCGATTTAGGCATCAAGTTTATGCTAGCCCCTAGGTCGCATAGTGCTTTCCCGACATAGTGATTTCCAATAGAACAGGGTATTGTGAAACTTCCGGGATCCTTCAACTTGGGTGGCATACGATTGTGCAACATTGCCATGCATCCCTCTGTTAAGGCAATTGTTTCAAACTCTCCTAGCCTTGTTCTCTTGGACACAATGTCTTTAAGAAACTTGGCATAGTTTGGCATTTGTTCAATTGCTTCCACCAATGGCAAGTTGATGTGGACTTGCTTTAGGATATCAAGAAACTTCTTGAATTGGTATTCTTGCTTTTGTCGCTTCAACCTTTGTGGGAATGGTGGTGGAAGTCGGATATCTTCGATCTTTTCATTGGTTTGAAACCTGATTGACGGCATTACAGGGGACATCCGAGTTGCCGATGTGTTACCAATCGGGTTGCCGCGGCAATTCTTGGTTCAAAGATCCGAGACTTTGCCGCTAGGTTCGTCTTGCTCTTTTTGTGGAGTTTTGTTTGACGAGCGGGTTTGAACCTCTCTAAGTTGTTGGCCACTTCTGGTGGTGATTGCCTTACATTGCTCATGGCCGTTCCTCTTGCGACTTCAGTATCGCTAGGTAAACCTCCTTGTGGTCTAGTGTTGATTTTGAGCAAATTGTCCGACTTGATTTTCCAATGATTTGATTGCCGCCTCTTGGTTTTGCAATCTCATCTCGGTCCTGTTAATAAAAGCATCAGTTCTTTTTTATGAAATTACTATTCTCAGCCATATAAGATTCAGTTTTCATCATAAAAGCATTTAGAGAATTTTCCAAAGAACTAGATGTCGCCGGTTGTTGCCGCGGCATCCGCTGTCGGGCATATTTTGTTGAATCCCGATGCTTGTGCATTCTGATTGTTCGGTTTAGAGCATTGTTGGGATTACTCCATGAAAAATTCGGTGCTTCTTCCAAGCTGGATTGTATGTATTTGACATCATGTTGTTGCCCGATTGTAATTCCCCACATAGAAGTCGGATTCGGATTCTCGCATACATTCGTAAGAATTATGGTTATCACCACATAACTCACAAAAAGAATCCATTACCTTGACTTCATGTGTGTTGTTTGGTTTTTGCATGTTCGGACCATCTTGGTTAAAGCGGCCAATTGTGCGAAATTGAATCGATGATCCTAGTTCATGTATTGTGGCTTGGCGCTAACTCCTCCTCTTCTAGTAGATGGGAATTGATAGTCATTCTTGGCCAGCCTGTTTAAAATTTGCATTGCTTCCTCCGACTTATCTAAGAGTATGCCGCTTTGCCGAGGCATCTAGCATCATCCTTGTTGGTGTATTCACGGCGTTGTAAAACATTGTTACTTGAGTCCACACCGAAATCCGTGTAGAGGGCATTTATGTAGAAGTTCTCTATATCGCTCCCAAGCCTCGTACATGGATTCATCATCCGCTGCCGAAAAAGAAGTAATGTCGTTCTGAAGCTTATCGATTAAATTTGTAGGATTAAATCTAGCAAGGAAATCACGACAAAGATCAGTCCAAGATGCTATGGATCCGGCAGAATGCTATTTAGCCATGCTTTCGCCTATCCCTCGGTGAATAGGGAATAATCGTAATCGTAGGACATCGGGGTAACTCCGTGTATCTTGAACGAAGTTGCAAATCTCGAGGAAAGATTTCAGATGTTGTCGTGCATCTTCGATTCTTGAGCCGCCAAATTGACCTATTGTGTTGATCATATTAAACATTACGGTTTCAACTCAAAGTGGTCGGCTTCAATTTCGGTGCGACAACTCCTCGGGTTAAGTCCATCAAGATCTTCTTCAAGATAGTCTCGAATAGTTCTGTTTTTCGTAAGAATCACTCCTCCTCCTGCTCGAACATCTTGATTAATATTGCCGTCTTGATTTGCCATTGCTTCTCTTATCCTTCGCCTAAGTCTTTGTAAGGTTCGTTCGATTTACGGATCAAAGGGATATTCTGGTGAAGTCGGTCTCGCCTCAGTCATATACCAATGCAAAACCAAAGTTTGTTAGCCCTTTGAATTTTAAACAAGAAAAATAAAAAGAAAGTGCAAGAAAATAAAAACAAAGTTTCTATTGCCAATCCCGCAACGGCGCCAAAAACTTGTTGCGCGTAATAATAAGTGCTACGCAATTGTGCAAGTATACACGTCGCAAGTTATAGTATAAAAGATATCGTCTCCACAGGATTGGTGCCACTTCAAGAATCTAGTCTCTTGCAATCGTAAAAAGTAAAAACACAAGTGAAGGATTATAGAAGTTTTAACTAATAACTAATCTAGAAAGCAATTAAGTAAAAGAAAAGATGAATTGAATGAGAGAGATAGGCTAGGTTATCGTGAGTTGAGGTGTGATAGCCGATTGGATTGTCTTGGTAAAAGAGTGCATGGGCAACTCGATTTGCCGTGGCGACTTGCTGTACAACGGGTTGCCTTGGCAACTAATTGATGGTTGCTTGGGCGACTAGTTGGGCAACTACTTGGGCGATCGGGCAGCAACTTCAAGGTTCGGCGGAGCGTTCTTCAATGGTTTCTTCTTATCCCTAAGTCGAAACTCTAGCTACTTGTGCATGCCTTGATAATACATCCTGCGTGAATCAAGGGTGAACAACAACCAATCTTGCGCTCCTCTTAGCCGTTGAAATCCTTAACTTATTCCTAAGCCGGATTAATCTTCACCATCATTGGATTGCATAAAGATCATATTCATTCGTTTCTTGAATCTAACTCTCCCGATATTAGATAAATGGATGAAATCACGAGATCCTCTCCCAATTCACTCATAAGCAATAATAGGAACCAAGAATGAATAAACCTTGAAATAGAAAAGTGCAAACTCTTATTACCTAAACAAAAACCAATAGTTTCTCACAACCACAAAACACAATAACCATAGCCAAGTAAATTTAGTTCATGGCTAGGTTCCAAAGAAACACAAGATAATTAATCCCTAGCATGAACCCAATCGAACAAAGATGAAGGAAGAGGCTTGTCGAAATCCTCCTTGCCCTTGATGCTTGTCGAAAATTCTCTCCTCTTGCCCTACTTGGACTTGCCGAAATTTCCCTCTTGCTCTCCCTCTATGGATTGTCGAAATCTCCTTGCTATTTATAGGGCTAGGCCAAAGTCCTTCTTTGAGGAGGAGTTTGAGTTGGAATTAAATTATCTTTAAAGAATATAATTCTTTATTATAATTTTATTCCTATTAGAACTTCTCCTATCCACTTGGAATTTAATTCTTCTTTAATCTCTGCATGGCAATCAAATTCCTTTGGGCTTGGACCTTGCTCCATGTCATCTTGGGCTTGTAAACTCATGAATTTCGACATCCATATTGCTTTTGGTCTTTGTCGACAAATGCCATGGCAACTGGCTCGGCGTCTCCTTCATGCACTGCCCTGGCAACTAGCTCGGCATTGCTTTGGCAAGTGATCCTGCACATACACACAAAAACACACCAAAACAGCATCTATTTCCACAAAAAATCACCAAGTTATGTAATCAAGCTCAACGATTGAAGGAAACATGGATTAATGCATGAATGACTAACTATGCAACTAATATGAGCCTAAGTCTAACAATAATATGAGTAAAAAGGGTAAGAAAAATAGTACTTTTGAACACTTATCAACCCCCTTAAGGCATTCTCAGGACATCTGTGAATTTGACAACGAATGATATTCTTTTACTTTACCAGAAGACAGAGATGAGTCCAGACAGATTGGATACGAAGATCAGAAAACCATCAGAAGAAAGTGGTTGAAAACAAGGATATGTCCAAACGAAAAACCAAAAAAAAAAAGAGAAATGGTAATCAGAAGGCCGAAGCAATCCAGATCGAGTAAATATCAGAAGAGCTGCAGAGAGGCAAGTAACTTCGAGCAGAAGATATCATCAATACCAGTATAGATACGTGTTGATTCGAGGATACATTTATAGACTCGAATAAGAAGAAAGAGATTCAAAGCTAAAAACCCAAAATGGGCAGTCTAAAACAAAAAGAAAAAGAAAAAAAAATAGAAAAAAAAAAGAAAAGAGAAATAAAAAATATTGTATATGCTTCACACACAGATCAAACAATACAAGAACGAGACTTCAACTATGTGCAAGAGACACAAGGAATCCACATTTCAATTAAATATCAGTTTTGAAAATTAGTATAGAAGCTCGAATTGAAGCCAAGTTAAGACAAGTCGGCCCGAAGATTGCCAATTTTGAAAAAGGAAATGACCTCTAGGGTGAAAACCCAAAAATGGGTAGTCTAGAGTGATCCTGAAAATGAAGAAAAAGAGTAGTCTGCCTGAGCATGCTGGCATCAATATCCAACCAAAATACACTGATCCGAAGGTACAGAAGAAGGAAGTGACCTCTAGGGTGAAAACCTAAAAATGGGCAGTCTAGAGCGATCCAAGAGAAAAAGTGAAAAAGAAGAATAGAAAAAAGAAGAGAAAAGAAGAAAGAAAGAATAACATTTCATCTGGGCGTGCCAATCACAATAATTCCCATAAATGTATTCGTAGTCCTTCATTCAAGAAATCTCAGTTTTGAGGAGTATGGAAGCATCAAACATTATTGAACAGAAAACGAACATCAGTATATAGCCAGAATGCAAGGCAGCCTACAATAAAAAGAAAGGAAATGAACTCTAGGGTGAAAACCCGAAAACGGGCAGTCTAGAGTGATCCAAAAAAGGGAAGGAATAATGGGCATATCCAAGTTACACAAGTACAGAAATACTGTTTCACTTAACCATAAACCAAAGGCCTACATTACAAGCCCAAAGACTATTCTGGTCATCCATAGATATCCAAGTTGAATGAGAATGTCTTAGATTTCATTCCGCCTATAAGGGTTAACTTTGCTTCAAGGAACGTCAAACTTCTAAGTGCTTGATCGACACCCAAATGAGGGAAGGATAGGGCATGGTGAGATAGTGAGATTAAGAGAGCCACCTTAAACGGGGTAGAAACTAGGTAGGGTTGTTCCTCTCAAAAGCCTATCAGACCAGAAGAAACTATACATTGGCATATATCTCCACAATGGTCAAGATCTTCTAAATATGCGCTTCATTAGAGTTGATCTCTGGCAACTTGAAGCAGATGCGCTATGGTGTTTGATATTTCGGGGTAAACATGTTTTAAAAGATTTGACATTTTCTCCCAAAGTTTTGATGTTTACCATTTCCCCCAAACATTAGTTTTTAAAAAAAATGTTTGGCAATATACTTCGAATTTTGTTTACCATTCTCCAAACATTAACTTTTTTAAAAAATGTTTGGTCCTTAAAAAAGAGAGAGAGGATGTTTACCATTTGTCCCAAACAATGTTTTCAAAATGTTTGGTATCCCCTCCAAGTTGTGATTTTCAAAATGACTGTTATCTTTTCAAACAATCATTATTTTTTGAAATATACATAAGTAAATTGCCTTTTTCATTACTTTAAAAATGAATGATGATGAGATTTAAAGCATAAGGACTGAGAGTTAGTTCCCGTTGAAGTGCTACGAGAAGATCAAGGATGAGCTCAGGGGATCGAAGCATTTTGGCTCACCCTGGTGACTAGAAATAGATCAAGGCTCTGTATGATGGGTCAGAAAATTCAAAGCAGTGGAGCTCGTGGTTGAATGGGGCAACGCCAAGCGAAGAAGATGACAATGGTTCTTATAAGAATAATATAAGAACCAGAGGATTATTTATGAAGACAAGTGATAACCCTGAAGACAAGAAAGCCTTTCGCACAAAAGGTTTAAAAGCATGTTCAAATGAGGATTTAAGAGCCTACAGTGAAGAAGTAAAGAGATGAAGAGATCTGAGGAGCGGCCTTTCAGGGTGTAATACTTTAGAACAAAAAGAGAGCGAACAGAAAAAAAGAAGAAAGAAGAAGAAATACAAAAAACAAAGAAAAGAAAGTGAGAGAAAAATGATGATAAAAAGATAAGAAGAAGAAAGAGGTAAAGGAGAGAAATGAGAGAAGAGGAAAAAGAAAAGAAAAAGAAAAAAGATGAAGAAGAAAAAGAAAGCATGACATTGCATGACATGCCAATTTTTGCTTGTTTTTGGACAGGTACTTGAAGAATTGTCAAAGAGTATTAAGAAAATTTTGGCAGCCAGTTTCGGCGTGAGTCCCCAAATTGAAGAAGATTGGCGACCAATTTCGGCGTGAGTCCCCAAATTGAAGAAAGATTGGCAGCCATTTTCGGCGTGAGTCCCCAAATTGAAGAAAGATCGGCAACCATTTTCGGTGTGAGTCCCCTAATTTAAAGAAAATTTTGGCAGCCACCTTCGGCGTGAGTCCCCAAAATTTGAAGAAAAATTTCGGCAGCTATAGCAGCGTGAGTCCTAGAAGATTGGCAGCCAGTTTCGGCGTAAGTCCCCAAATTTGAAGAAAGATTGGCAGCCATTTTCGGCGTGAGTCCCCAAATTGAAGAAAGATTGGCAGCCATTTTCGGCGTGAGTCCCCAAATTGAAGAAAGATTGGCAGCCATTTTTGGCGTGAGTCCCCAAATTGAAGAAAGATTGGCAGCCATTTTCGGTGTGAGTCCCCAAATTGAAGAAAGATTGGCAGCCATTTTTGGAGTGAGTCCCCAAATTGAAAAAAGTTTTGGCAGCCATTTTTGGCTTGAGTCCCCAAATTGAAGAAAGATTGGCAGCCATTTTCGGCGTGAGTCCCCAAATTGAAGAAAGATTGGCAGCCATTTTCGGCGTGAGTCCCCAAATTGAAGAAAGATTGACAGCCATTTTCGGCGTGAGTCCCCAAATTGAAGAAAGTTTTGGCAGCCACTTTCGGCGTGAGTCCCCAAAATTTGAAGAAAGATTTCGGCGGCCTTAGCAGCGTGAGTCCTAGAAGATAGGCAGCCATTTTCAGCGTGAGTCCCCAAATTGAAGAAAGGTCGACAACCATTTTCGGTGTGAGTCCCCAAATTTAAAGAAAGTTTTGGCAGCCATTTCCGGCGTGAGTCCCCAAATTGAAGAAAGTTTTGGCAGACACTTTCGGCGTGAGTCCCCAAAATTTGAAGAAAGATTTTGGCGGCCTTAGCAGCGTGAGTCCTAGAAGATTGGCAGCCATTTTCGGCGTGAGTCCCCAAAATTTAAAGAAAATCGGCAGCTATAGCAGCGTGAGTCCTAGAAGATCGGTAGCCATTTGTGGCATGAATCCCTAAATTGGAAAAAGATTTCGGCAGCCTCAGCAGCATGAGTCCAGAAAAATTGGCGGCCATTTTCGGTGTGAGTCCCTAAATTTGAAGAAGTTTTGGCGGCCATTTTCAGCGTGAGTCCCTAAATTTGAAGAAGTTTTGGCAGCCATCTTCGGTGTGAGTCCCCAAATTTGAAGAAGGTTTGGCAGCCACCTTTGGCGTGAGTCCCCAAAATTTAAAGAAAGTTTGGCAGCCACCTTCGGCATGAGTCCCCAAAATTTGAAAAAAGATTTTGGCAGCCACCTTCGGCGTGAGTTCCCAAAATTTAAAGAAAGATTTCGGCAGCTATAGTAGCGTGAGTCTTAGAAGATGGGTAGCCATTTTCGGCGTGAATCCCCGAATCTGAAGAAAGGTCGGTAGCCATTTTTGGCGTGAATCCCAAAATTTGAAGAAAGATTTCGGCAGCCTTAGTAGCGTAAGTCCAAAGATATCAACAGCCTTGTAAAAAAAAGAGAGAGAATGAAAATGAGATAGAAAAAAGAGAAGAGAAAAATGAAAAAGAGAGAAAAAAAAGAGGAAAAAGAAAAGGAAAAAGAAAAGGAGAAAAAAGAAAAGAGAAATTTGAAGATAAAGGTTCTATATAGGAAGGGCCTATATTTTCAAGCTCTCATAGCAAGAGGTTCTATGTAGGAAGAATCCGCTGCTCCGAGGCTTCAGGAGTTGAAAGTTTTGTATAGGAAGGGCTTGCAGCTCTAGGGTGAAGACTAGCAGTTCTATATAGGAAGAACTCCCAGCCGAAGGAATTCAACCATGACACATAAGGTTTTATATAGGGAAAACCCGTTGTGTTGAAGGCGAAGAGTCTGTTGCGCGTAATAAGTGCTACGCAATTGTGCAAGTATACACGTCGCAAGTTATAGTATAAAAGATATCGTCTCCACAGGGATTGGTGCCACTTCAAGAATCTAGTCTCTTGCACTGTAAAAAGTAAAAACACAAGTAAAGGATTATCGAAGTTTAACTAATTACTAATCTAGAAAGCAATAAAATAAAATAAAAGATGAATTCAATTGAGAGAGATAGGCTAGGTTATCGTGAGTTGAGGTGTGATAGCCGATTGGATTGTCTTGGTAAAAGAGTGCATGGGCAACTCGGTTGCCGTGGCGACTTGCTGTGGGGTTGCCTTGGCAACTAATTGATGGTTGCTTGGGCGACTAGTTGGGCAACTACTTGGGCGATCGGGCAGCAACTTCAAGGTTCGGCGGAGCGTTCTTCAATGGTTTCTTCTTATCCCTAAGTCGAAACTCTAGCTACTTGTGCATGCCTTGATAATACATCCTGCGTGAATCAAGGGTGAACAACAACCAATCTTGCGCTCCTCTTAGCCGTTGAAATCCTTAACTTATTCCTAAGCGGGATTAATCTTCACCATCATTGGATTGCATAAAGATCATATTCATTCGTTTCTTGAATCTAACTCTCCCGATATTAGATAAATGGATGAAATCACGAGATCCTCTCCCAATTCACTCATAAGCAATAATAGGAACCAAGAATGAATAAACCTTGAAATAGAAAAGTGCAAACTCTTATTACCTAAACAAAAACCAATAGTTTCTCACAACCACAAAACACAATAACCATAGCCAAGTAAATTTAGTTCATGGCTAGGTTCCAAAGAAACACAAGATAATTAATCCCTAGCATGAACCCAATCGAACAAAGATGAAGGAAGAGGCTTGTCGAAATCCTCCTTGCCCTTGATGCTTGTCGAAAATTCTCTCCTCTTGCCCTACTTGGACTTGCCAAAATTCCCTCTTGCTCTCCCTCTTGAATTGTCGAAATCTCTTGCTATTTATAGGGCTAGGCCAAAGTCCTTCTTTGAGGAGGAGTTTGAGTTGGAATTAAATTATCTTTAAAGAATATAATTCTTTATTATAATTTTATTCCTATTAGAACTTCTCCTATCCACTTGGAATTTAATTCTTCTTTAATCTCTGCATGGCAATCAAATTCCTTTGGGCTTGGACCTTGCTCCATGTCATCTTGGGCTTGTAAAATCATGAATTTCGACATCCATATTGCTTTTGGTCTTTGTCGACAAATGCCATGGCAACTGGCTCAGCGTCTCCTTCATGCACCGCCACAACAACCAGCTCGGCATATCCTTCATGCATTGCCCTCGCAACTAGCTCGGCATTGCTTTGGCAAGTGATCCTGCACATACACACAAAAAACACACCAAAGCAGCATCTATTTCCACAAAAATCACCAAGTTATGTAATCAAGCTCAACGATTGAAGGAAACATGGATTAATGCATGAATGGCTAACTATGCAACTAATATGAGCCTAAGTCTAACAATAATATGAGTAAAAAGGGTAAGAAAAATAGTACTTTTGAACACTTATCACACCCCAAACTCGAACTATTGCTTGTCCTCAAGCAATGCAAACTCATAATTACCTGCCAAGACTTCAAATTTTCACAAACTTAGCTTTGAACTTGATTTCAATTCTCTGAACCGGGGCAAAAGTATGATTGGCTTTTTATTTTTCGAAAAAACTGATGAATTACTCGGAATCAAACTATAATGCTTGTGAGTGTGTGCGGAGTTGTGTGCAAGTTGATTTTTCGGATTCTATGCAAACAATAGGTTTTCAAATTACTTCATTGGGTTCTTTTTAACATGTTTTAACTAGAGCCAATTTGGGCACCTCTAGTGTTTTATTTTTTAGTTTTCTTAAGTTAATTTAATCGACTAGAGCCGGTTTGGGCACCTCTAGTTAACCGAAAAAAAAAATTTAACGCCTCCTAGAGCCAGTTTGGGCACCTCTAGTGATCAATTTTTTTAGCATATGCTAGAGCCAATTTCGGGCACCTCTAGCATTCATCCAATTTTTATTCTAATCCCCAATTAGTTAATTATCAACCTAAGTTTACTAGAACTCCTTAAATCAATCAAACCACAACAAGAGTTTCATCAAATTTAGCATCATAGTACAATTCTAAGTTTTTCATGGTTATCCTAGAATAAAAATTCTATCAATTAAGTGCATTGGCAAAGTCATCATCGAATATTCATCAAATCTAAGCAATTCTTGTTCCAATTAAAGGCATGGCAAGCAATTTATGTATCCTAAATGTAATGCTTAAGATTAATGTAACTAAACATGGTAATTACTAATAACAATCCCCCCCAAACTCGAGTGAGGCATTGTCCTCAATGCATGCATAAAAATAACGAAAAATAAATATAAAAATAAAATGCATACGAGGACTTACTCCGAGAGTTCGTCATCGTAGATGATTAGTTTCCTTCTAGTTGGCGTCTTGACTTTCTTGCTTGAACGCGATGGTTGTTTTCTTGTTGCCGGTGGTGGAATCGATCCTCGTACGGGGTTGTCCTCATCATCCTCTTCATCAATGTCAATGGCTTTTCGTTTGGAGGATTCAATTGGTGCGGTCTTTATTGGTTCAATGGAGGACTCGTCCGAATCTGAAAAATCAGAAAATGATTCCGTAGGAGTTGATTCAGGTATAGGTGCTTTACCTTTGGCTTTTTCAGTGGTTGCCGGGGCATTGTCAGATTTGGTTGTCGTGGCGTCAGCTTCCTTGGTTGCCGTGGCAAGGATATCGGCGGGAAATATTGGGAACGGCACACGGTTGTCCGGGTACTTTTCTAGGATGACTTGGGTGATGGCATTGTTGTGCTCCTTCATGTACCGCATGAACATTAGTTGCCGATCTTCAATTTGCCTTAGGCGGCTTTCCAATGGGTGCAAAAGTGCTTCAATGTGTCCCGGGATTAATGGCCGAGTTGCCCTGGCGTTAGGTGCTTGGGCATTAGGGATTGCCGCGGCGGCAGGAGTTGCCGTGACAATTGGGGGCCTTGAAGAATCTCCCGGTGCCTCTCCCATTAGCTTCCGGATTAGTGCTTGATTCCAACCAGACTTGGGTAGGGCTTTTCATCGGTGGACTCACTCGGGACATGCATCTCCTTGCAAAGATTTGAAATTAAGCAAGGGAAGAAAAGATAACCCTTATCTTTTGAGCTGCATACAAAAATCTCATCGCAAATAATTTTTCCAATGTTAATGATGCGATTATGCAAAATAGAATGTATGAGCAAAAGACGTGGTATGTCAACGGTAGTATTGTGTGTGGAGGGCATTAAAGAAGTTTTAACAAACTTATTCCATAGTTTTGCCTCGGGTTTTAGCCGAAGGCGATTTACCGTGCCCTTGTATTTACCGTCGTTCCAATGAGTTCTGGTTGAGTGAGTTCTTGAAGCACCTTGTCGAGTTGCTTTGGATTGATTTGGTCAACGAAGGCTTGATGCTCGTCCTTCTCAATGTAAAGTCCGTAAAGGTGTTGATGCTTTCGGGACTTATAAGTATGGCCTTGTCACGAACAAAAACATAAGGATTATCCGGGTTAGGTGAGTGAGCATAGAATTCTCTTACCCATGAGATGTTACCCGGTTCGGTTGATGGCAAAAGATTTGCCACTTTTGATGTGCAATCCTTTTGAAGATGAATGGTTCAAGGCCAAATCTTGAGATCCGGAGTATTCAAAGCCTTGTTCTTCATGAATCTTCCGGCTTTCAAACTTGGATTGAAATCTTTCTTGAACCGCCGTGTAGCAAACTTCTTGTATCTTGGTTCTTTGGAGGAACTTGGATGAACTAACAGTTTAATCTTGGATGCCATGTATGATCTTGGTTGTGAGTAAAAACAAAGAAAAGAAAAGAAACTAAAAAGTTGCAAGATAGAAAGTAGGAATAGGTTAAGGGTGATGGGTTGTATAGAATCGATAGGTGGGTGGGGTTAGGGTTTAGGGTAAAACAAAAAAGGGTTTAGGGTTTTGTAGGAGTTGTCGACAAGGGTTTTGGTTAGGATGAATTGGAGGCTTTATATAAGCCTTAGATTCAACCCATTAGTTTCCTTGTTGAAGATGTTTTCCTACTTGGTTTAGAATTCCTTCTTTATCTTGAACTTCCTTTCCTACAATTCAAAAACAAATCAAATAAGGATTAAAATTAAAGATAAACTAATAAAGAAAATAAATAAAGATGTGTAATAGGATTCTTAGACTTGAATAAAAAAATCTATCCTAAAACTACTAATAATCGGCAAGATAATTAAAAAAAAAAAAAAAAAAAAAAAAAAAAAAAAAAAATGAAAAAAAAAATGAAAAATAAATAATTAAATAATCGACAAAAACAAAAATAAAAATAAATAAAAATAAAAATATCAAAAGGGAGAGCATGCTCATGCATCTCCTAGATTGACCACTTCCTTGTTACGTTCCACATGGGCACCATTGTAGTGCTTCAATCTTTGTCCATTAACTTTGAATTCATGGTTGTCAGAGATGGACTTGATTATCACAGCACCGTGGGAGAATGGTTTGACGACTTCGAATGGTCCCGACCATCTTGATTTCAGCTTTCCCGGGAAAAGTTTTAGCCGAGAATTGAATAGGAGAACTAGTTGCCCTGGCGTGAATTGCCGTGGCAATAGTTTCTTGTCGTGCCATCGCTTTGTTTTCTCCTTGTAGATTTGTGCATTGTTATAGGCGAGTGCACGAAATTCTTCTATCTCATTGAGATCCATCAAGCGCTTTTGTCCGGCACTTTCCCAATCCATATTCACGGTCTTGATTGCCCAAAGACGCCTTGTGCTCGATTTCCACCGGTAGATGACATGTTTTACCATAGACAAGCCGGAAGGGGACATACCTAATGGTGTTTTGAATGCGGTCGCGATATGCCCAAAGTCGTCATCTAGTCTTAATGACCAATCCTTCTTTGAGGGATTTACAACTTTCTCGAGTATTCCCTTCAACTCCCGGTTGGAAATTTCTGCTTGCCCGTTGGTTTGTGGGTGATATGCCGTGGCGATCTTGTGTGATATTCGAGCGTTGCAACATCTTGGCAATTAGTCATTTGTCAAAATGCTTGCCCCGTCGCTGATAATTGCTCTCGGCATCCCAAACCGTGTAAATATGTTTTTCTGCGAGAATCGTTGTACGGTCTTGGAATCATCGTTTGGAACTGCAGCTGCCTCTACCCATTTAGACACATAGTCGACGGGCGAGTAAGATGTAGAGGTTGCGAATGAAGATGGGAAAGGTCCCATAAAATCGATCCCCATACATCGAACAGTTCCACCTCGATGATGTTCTCGAGTGGCATCTCATGTCGCCTAGAGATATTGCCCGTCCTCCGCAACGATCACATTGCTTGTAAAAGTCTTGGGCATCTTTGTACAATGTTGGCCAATACAAACCGGATTGCAAGACTTTGGCATGCGATATGCGAGTTCCTCCAAAATGTCCTCCATAGGTTGAAGAATGGCATTGCCGGAGTACATTCTGTTGCTCTTCTTCGGGGACACATCGACGTATAACCCGATCTGCACATTGTTTAAACAAAAGAGGCTCGTCCCAAAAGTAATGCTTAGCATTATGGCGGAACCGCTTCTTCCCTTGGTGAGTAATGCCATACGGAAAAATACCACAAACAAGGAAGTTAACTAAATCTGCGTGCGGTATTGCCGGGGCATGTCTTTGCCGTAGTGTCGCTCCCAAAATTGCTGAGGCGTGCTGCTCAAAAAGACTAGCTGCGGCGTCGAGAGTTGCCGAGGCGTGTGCTTCCATGGTTGCCGAGGCGTCATGGGCTGTCGAGGCGTCAAGGGTTGCCGAGGCGATTAGAATTTGTTCATCCGGAATGCATCGCATATCTCTAGATCCGCGTCCTCTTCCCTATTGCGTTCCAAACGTGATAAGTGATCGGCCACTTGATTTTCTGTTCCTTTCCTGTCCTTAATTTCAATATCAAATTCTTGTAAAAGTAATATCCAACGAATCAAACGAGGTTTAGCATCCTTTTTAGCAAATAAGTATTTGATTGCCGAATGGTCCGTATGAACAATTACCTTTGTACCAATTAAATAGGATCGGAACTTGTCAAATGCGAAAACTACAGCTAGTAACTCTTTCTCCGTTGTTGTGTAATTCACTTGAGCATCGTTAAGAGTTTTACTAGCGTAGTATGTCACATGGAAGGTCTTACCTGTGCGTTGGCCTAGAACTGCTCCTACCGCGAAATCACTTGCATCACACATGAGCTCAAAAGGTAGCGTCAATCTGTGGAACAACAATGGGTGCCGAGGCAAGCTTTTTCTTTAGGGTTTCAAATGCTTGAGTGCAAGAATCATCAAAATCGAAGACTTTATCCTGTTCAAGCAGATTACACAAAGGTTTAGTGATTTTAGAAAAGTTATGAATGAACCTCCTGTAAAAACCTGCATGTCCGAGAAAACTTCGAATTCCTTTAACCGAATTTGGTGGGGGTAATCTCTCGATCACGTCCACCTTGGCTTTGTCTACTTCAATTCCCTTGGATGAAATCTTATGGCCGAGCACTATTCCTTCATCTACCATAAAGTGGCATTTCTCCCAATTGAGGACTAAATCCATTTCTTCGCATCTTGCCAACACCCTCTCTAAATTGCCGAGACAGCCGTCGAAGTCATTACCAAAAACCGAAAAATCATCCATGAAGATCTCAAGGAAGTCTTCGACCATGTCTGAAAAGAGCGCCATCATACATCTTTGGAAGGTTGCGGGCGTTACATAATCCGAACGGCATCCTTCGAAGGCATAAATACCGTAGGGGCATGTGAAGGTTGTCTTTTCTTGATCTTACAGTGCTATGGCAATCTGATTGTAACTGAATAACCATCAAGAAAACAATAAAAAGGTTTACCCGCAAGACGGTCAAGCATTTGATCAATAAAGGGTAATGGGAAGTGATCTTTCCTAGTGGCTTTGTTTAGCTTTCGATAGTCCATACAAACCCTCCAACCGGTCACATCTGGTTGGGATAAGTTCATTATTTTCATTGCTTACCACTGTTATACCTCCCCTTTTTCGCACACATTGTACGGACTTACCCACGTACTATCGGAGATAGGGTATATAATGCCGCGTCAAAGCCACTTGATGATTTCTTTCATTACAACCCCTTTCATGGCATGATTCAGTCTCCTCTGGGCCTCAATTGAAGGTTTGTGATCATCTTCCAACAAGATCTTGTGCATGCACACCGCCGGGTAATTCCCTTCAAGTCGGCAATTGTCCACCCTATTGCCTTTTTATGTAGCTTCAACATGTTGATCAGCTTCTTTTCTGCTCAGTCAGGCTGTAACTTAGAAGAAATAATTACAGGTAATGTATTATCGGTCCCTAAGTATACATATTTCAGTTGCTCTGGCAATTGTTTCAACTCAAGAATTGGTGGATTTTCGATAGAGGGTTTTTCGATCTTACCTTCCTTACCTGAGTAGTCCAGTGGTTCAAAGTATGTACCTGGTCGATTGACTAGCCAATTTGCCTCTTCTGGTTGTTCCTCATCGACCGGCTCTTCATACTCCTCATGTTCCTCGTGTTCGGCAATGTAGTTGCTGAGGCAACTAAATTCTTCATCGAAGTTAAACTCTGCCGTGGCATGAAGTAGTTGGCATTCTTCTGGATCATCTGCATGCCTTAGTGTTTGGAACACATTTAGTTTTACCTGCTGGTCATTCACCCTCATTGTGAGTTCTCCCTTTTCAACATCAATCAAAGTTCTCCTGCCGCTAGGAATGGTCTTCCGAGAATGATAGGCGCATGCTCATCTCGCTTTCACAATCTAAAACAATAAAGTCAGCGGGAAAAATAAATTTATCAACTTTTACCAAGATGTCCTCGATTTTTCCCTCTGGATGCACATAGGATCTGTCATTCTAGTCAGTAGCATAATCATTGTAGGTCTTGCCTTCCCGATTCCTAGTTTCGAAAAACCGATTTAGGCATCAAGTTTATGCTAGCCCCTAGGTCGCATAGTGCTTTCCCGACATAGTGATTTCCAATAGAACGGTATTGTGAAACTTCCGGGATCCTTCAACTTGGCGGCATACGATTGTGCAACATTGCCATGCATCCCTCATTGCGGCAATTGTTTCAAACTCTCCTAGCCTTGTTCTCTTGGACACAATGTCTTTAAGAAACTTGGCATAGTTTGGCATTTGTTCAATTGCTTCCACCAATGGCAAGTTGATGTGGACTTGCTTTAGGATATCAAGAAACTTCTTGAATTGGTATTCTTGCTTTTGTCGCTTCAACCTTTGTGGGAATGGTGGTGGAAGTCGGATATCTTCGATCTTTTCATTGGTTTGAAACCTGATTGACGGCATTACAGGGACATCTGGAGTTGCCGATGTGTTACCAACTGGGGTTGCCGAGGCATGCTTATTGCCGGTTGCCGCAGCAATTCTTGGTTCAGCATCTGAGACTTTGCCGCTAGGTTCGTCTTGCTCTTTTTGTGGAGTTTTGTTTGACGAGCGGGTTTGAACCTCTCTAAGTTGTTGGCCACTTCTGGTGGTGATTGCCTTACATTGCTCATGGCCGTTCCTCTTGCGACTTCATATCGCTAGGTAAACCTCCTTGTGGTCTAGTGTTGATTTTGAGCAAATTGTCCGACTTGATTTTCCAATGATTTGATTGCCGCCTCTTGGTTTTGCAATCTCATCTCGGTCCTGTTAATAAAAGCATCATTCTTTTTATGAAATTACTATTCTCAGCCATATAAGATTCATTTTCATCATAAAAGCATTTAGAGAATTTTCCAAAGAACTAGATGTTGTCGGTTGTTCTTTGCGGCATCCATTGTCGTGGCATATTTTGCTGGAATCCGATGCTTGTGCATTCGATTGTTCTACAGTTTAGAGCATTGTTGGGATTACTCCATGAAAAATTTGGGTGCTTCTTCCAAGCTGGATTGTATGTATTTGACATCATGTTGTTGCCCCGATTGTAATTCCCCACATAGAAGCTAGATTCGGATTCTGCATACATTCGGAAGAATTATGGTTATCGCCACATAACTCACAAAAAGAATCCATTACCTTGACTTCATGTGTGTTGTTTGGTTTTTGCATGTTCGGACCATCTTGGTTAAAGCGGCCAATTGTGCGAAAATTGAATCGATGATCCTAGTTCATGTATTGTGGCTTGCGTCTAACTCCTCCTCTTCTAGTAGATGGGAATTGATAATCATTCTTGGCCAGCCTGTTTAAAATTTGCATTGCTTCTTCCGGTGACTTATCTAGGAGTATGCCGTTTGAGAGCGTCTAGCATCATCCTTGTTGGTGTATTCACGGCATTGTAAAACATTGTCACTTGAGTCCACACCGAATCCGTGTAGAGGGCATTTATGTAGAAGTTCTCTATATCGCTCCCAAGCCTCGTACATGGATTCATCATCACCTGCCGAAAAGAAGTAATGTCGTTCTGAAGCTTATCGATTAAATTTGTAGGATTAAATCTAGCAAGGAAATCACGACAAAGATCAGTCCAAGATGCTATGGATCCGGCAGAATGCTATTTAGCCATGCTTTCGCCTATCCCTCGGTGAATAGGGAATAATCTTAATCGTAGGACATCGGGGTAACTCCGTGTATCTTGAACGAGTTGCAAATCTCGAGGAAAGATTTCAGATGTTGTCGTGCATCTTCGATTCTTTGAGCCGCCAAATTGACCTATTGTGTTGATCATATTAAACATTACGGTTTCAACTCAAAGTGGTCGGCTTCAATTTCGGGTGCGACAACTCCTGGGTTAAGTCCATCAAGATCTTCTTCAAGATAGTCTCGAATAGTTACATTTTAGTACAAGAATCACTCCTCCTCCTGCTCGAACATCTTGATTAATAATGCCGTCTTGATTTGCCATTGCTTCTCTTATCCTTCGTCTAAGTCCTTGTAAAGTTCGTTCGATTTACGGATCAAAGGGATATTACGGTGAAGTCGGTCCCGCCTCGTCATATACCAATGCAAAACCAAAGTTTGTTAGCCCTTTGAATTTTAAACAAGAAAAATAAAAAGAATGTGCAAGAAAGTAAAAACAAAGTCGCTATTGCCAATCCCGACACGCGCCAAAAAACTTGTTGCGCGTAATAAGTGCTACGCAATTGTGCAAGTATACACGTCGCAAGTTATAGTATAAAAGATATCGTCTCCACGAGGATTGGTGCCACTTCAAGAATCTAGTCTCTTGCAATTGTAAAAAGTAAAAACACAAGTAAAGGATTATCGAAGTTTAACTAATTACTAATCTAGAAAGCAATAAAATAAAATAAAAGATGAATTCAATTGAGAGAGATAGGCTAGGTTATCGTGAGTTGAGGTGTGATAGCCGATTGGATTGTCTTGGTAAAAGAGTGCATGGGCAACTCGGTTGCCGTGGCGACTTACTGTGGGTTGCCTTGGCAACTAATTGATGGTTGCTTGGGCGACTAGTTGGGCAACTACTTGGGCGATCGGGCAGCAACTTCAAGGTTCGGCGGAGCGTTCTTCAATGGTTTCTTCTTATCCCTAAGTCGAAACTCTAGCTACTTGTGCATGCCTTGATAATACATCCTGCGTGAATCAAGGGTGAACAACAACCAATCTTGCGCTCCTCTTAGCCGTTGAAATCCTTAACTTATTCCTAAGCCGGATTAATCTTCACCATCATTGGATTGCATAAAGATCATATTCATTCGTTTCTTGAATCTAACTCTCCCGATATTAGATAAATGGATGAAATCACGAGATCCTCTCCCAATTCACTCATAAGCAATAATAGGAACCAAGAATGAATAAACCTTGAAATAGAAAAGTGCAAACTCTTATTACCTAAACAAAAACCAATAGTTTCTCACAACCACAAAACACAATAACCATAGCCAAGTAAATTTAGTTCATGGCTAGGTTCCAAAGAAACACAAGATAATTAATCCCTAGCATGAACCCAATCGAACAAAGATGAAGGAAGAGGCTTGTCGAAATCCTCCTTGCCCTTGATGCTTGTCGAAAATTCTCTCCTCTCTTGCCCTACTTGGACTTGCCAAATTTCCCTCTTGCTCTCCCTCTTGAATTGTCGAAATCTCTTGCTATTTATAGGGCTAGGCCAAAGTCCTTCTTTGAGGAGGAGTTTGAGTTGGAATTAAATTATCTTTAAAGAATATAATTCTTTATTATAATTTTATTCCTATTAGAACTTCTCCTATCCACTTGGAATTTAATTCTTCTTTAATCTCTGCATGGCAATCAAATTCCTTTGGGCTTGGACCTTGCTCCATGTCATCTTGGGCTTGTAAAATCATGAATTTCGACATCCATATTGCTTTTGGTCTTTGTCGACAAATGCCATGGCAACTGGCTCGGCGTCTCCTTCATGCACTGCCCTGGCAACCAGCTCGGCATATCCTTCATGCATTGCCCTGGCAACTAGCTCGGCATTGCTTTGGCAAGTGATCCTGCACATACACACAAAAACACACCAAAGCAGCATCTATTTCCACAAAAATCACCAAGTTATGTAATCAAGCTCAACGATTGAAGGAAACATGGATTAATGCATGAATGGCTAACTATGCAACTAATATGAGCCTAAGTCTAACAATAATATGAGTAAAAAGGGTAAGAAAAATAGTACTTTTGAACACTTATCAGAGTCCTATATAGGAAGGGCTCCGAGCTTTGCTGTCTTAGAGTGAAAGGTTCTATATAGGAAGAACCTGTAGCTCCGAGATTTTAGAAGCTAAAAGTTCTATATAAGGAAGGATGTGGCTCGGGGTGAAGACTAGCAGTTCTATATAGGAAGAACTCCCAGCCAAGGAATTCACCCATGATACACAAGGTTTTATATAGGAAAACTGTTGTGTTGAAAGCGAAGAGTCCTATATAGGAAGGGCTCTGAGCTTTCTTGCCTTAGAGTGAGAGGTTCTATATAGGAAGAACCCGTAGCTCGAGATTTCAGAAGCTAAAAGTTCTATATAGGAAGGATCAAGTGCTCCAGGGTGAAGACTAGCAGTTCTATATAGGAAGAACTCCCAGCTGAAGGAATTCACCCATGACACTGAAGGTTTTATATAGGGAAAACCCGTTGTGTTGAAGGCAAAGAGTTCTATATAGGAAGGACTCCAAGCCTTACCGTCTCAGAGTGAAAAGTTCTATATAGGAGGGACTCATAACTTGAGGCTTCACAGTGAAGGGTTCCATATAGGACGAGCCTATAGTTCCAAGATCAAAAGGTGAAGAAGTTCTATATAGGAAGAACTTACTAGCTTGAAGATTCAGCTAAGGAAGAGGGGAGAGTTCCAGAAGAACACGTGATTTCGAAGCCAAAGATGAGAAAGTAGGTCAAAAATGAGTGCTTTTGATCTTTGCTTTGTCCTCGTTTCACAAGAACAAGCAAAGAGGGGTAACTGTAATCACTCATTTTTTATCGGGTTTTAGTGTTATTAGTATTATTTTAATAATAATATTATTAATATGAAATTAATGAAAAATAAAATATATATATTAAAAAAGGAAGAAATTGCGTGGAGCAGGGTGTTCCACGTCACCCCATTTCACCCACCCCATGCCTATAAATACAGGGCATGGGGCAGCCAATTTCACGCCCAATTTGCACGCCCAACAATTTGGCAAAATTGCCATGCAATTGAATTGGGAGCATGGCTGGCCGCAAGGCTGGCCGGGGTTGGGGGTAGTGCCCTCGGCCCCAGTTGGTTCGATCCAACATTCGATCGGGGTCCTATTTTGGATCTGATCTAGTTAATATTTTGGAGAGGTCGCGGTAGATCTCGGTGGGGTTCAGTCGGGGTTCGTCATTCGAGCTCCTAGTTAGGTATATTTTCTTCCCTTTTTATTTGTGTTGTAATTTTTATAATTTAATAAAGTATTAGTTAATTTAAAATTGTGTTCTTTTTTACTTTGTATGTTTATTTATGCTTTAGATTAATATTTATTATGTTTTAAATTTATGTTTTATATTAATATTTTAGTTATGTTAAATTTGTTTTTTATGTGTTAGATTAATATTTATGAATGTTAGTATTTTATTTATGTTAGATTTGTTTTTTTATAAGTTAGATTAATATTTATGTATGTATGTTTTAGATTAGTATTTGTTTATGTTTTAAATTTATGTTTTAGATTAATATTTTATTTATGTTATATTTGTTTTTATTTATGAGTTAGATTAATATTTATGTATGTATGTTTTAGATTAGTATTTTATTTATGTTAGATTAGTATTTGATTATGTTAGTATTTATTTATATTTTATCGCATTGTATTTATATTCGCCATGTTTTAGGTTGCATAACAAATATATAAATTGTCAATGCGGTGCCCTTTTATCCGAGCGTAAACGGGACCAGTATCAGGCGTAGTGATAGTGGTTGGGCGTTTACTCTCGGATAACGGGGCCATTAAAATTTATTCGCAATTATAACCGAACTTTAAACTAATCGTCACTTTAATCCAGAAAGTCTAATATTAATGAAGCGGTAATTATTAAAGTACCAATTTTGGGCGGTGTGGGGGTGCTAATCCTTCCCCATCCGTAACCGACTCCCGAACCCAACAGTTTTTAAATCCCTGGTTTTATGGTGTCCGACCTACCTAAGTGGCCGGTTGCGACTCCAATTTCTAATAAAATGCGGTTTTTTTAAACCCCACGGAATAAACGTTTTGTATCCAAAAAATCACAAACACTTCAAAAACACGTTTTTTTAGTGAAACGGACATCGCTACAATTACCCTAAAACGTATTGAAGGGATAGGGCATAAGCTTAGTGAGGTAGCTTAAAACAACTAAGAATCATGAAACCATAATCTAACTCATTTACTGGAGTCTATTGATCATATAAACTTTTGAGCTTGAGCAATAAATTAGGTCATTTTGGTCAAATTGTTCAATCCAATACTAACTTGTATACAAATATATTTGCACAGAGTAATCACACGCATAAACATGGTATTCACTCCAAGTCTGCACATATATACACATAAAATTTGAACAGATGTAAGTATATTTACGTGATATTTCGATCCAATCATATTCACATATATACACTGTA
Source organism: Hibiscus mutabilis (assembly GCA_019671005.1). Taxonomy (NCBI): domain Eukaryota; kingdom Viridiplantae; phylum Streptophyta; class Magnoliopsida; order Malvales; family Malvaceae; genus Hibiscus; species Hibiscus mutabilis. The sequence goes on from CM033728.1 coordinate 31,811,961, forward strand.
TTGAAACACAATATAAACATTTATACATACAAGAATTCAAACATAATATATGATCATTTACAAAAATTCTCAACAACTACACTCCATTACTCACAGGTCGTTTGAACAAGGCATAAGCATTTATTCATTCCAAGTAACCATTGATAGGTAAACATCCTAACTTAACTTATCTATTCATATAAAGGTATTTAATTATCAATGGATTCATTTTACTTATTCTGCAAGTCATTACTATAATTCACTAATTTTAATATAAAAACTTTCTTGGATTCTTTTAACATAGCCTATCCATGCATAATTTACTCAATTTATCTTTTTGACATATCAACACATTATCAGATATCTATTTCTTATCACATAAGTTATCAAACACAGCATAAGCGTAAATTTCTCTTATCATGTAGATATCAGGCTTAACATTCCGTTACATGAGTTACTTAGCATACAAGGTACTAAACATATCCTATTTATTCATGAGTTACCTGGTATGTAAGACATCAAACACATTAAATCATAAACATAATTTACTTGACATACAAGTTAAAAAACATATCAATCCATAATCGTGAATTACTTGACATATAAAATATCAAACATATTAAACTATAAACAAAGATTACTTAGCATATAAGATCTTAACATATCAAACCATAAAATATATTTCTTAGCATACAAGTTAACAAACGTATCAACCCTAAGCATGGATCACTTGACATATGAGGTATCAACATATTAAACTATAAACAAAGATTACTTAACATGCAAGATCTTAACTTATCAGACCATAACATAGATTGCTTATAGATTTAAACAAGGAATATCCAACATGTACAACAATTCATTTATATATATTAAAATATTCAAACCATACTTATATAAATATATATGTATACATATGTATTCGAATATAGCCTATGTCTTCCTTAAAAAGGAAATTACAAGGATCGTATAGATATATAGCACTTACCTTGTAAGATATTATCATGAATTAATAATTTTTAACTTGTGGGCTTTCATTATTATACTCTAACAAGTATATCATGTACATAAGTTTCATACAAAGTAATTTCTCAACATAACATGTCAGAAGTCATGAATTACCACAATAACATAAAATATCAAAACCATTTAATTGTTGTATTTACAAATCTCATATCTTATCTTTAACATAGCATAATATTAATCATGAATTACTTGTTACATAAGACACCAAACATAGCATATTAGAGTCATAAATTATAAACTCTTAAAATATCAAACATAATATATCCAATTCACTAATTTTTTAACACATAAGACATCAACATGACATATCAAAATAATTAGTTGCTTGCCCTTTAAATATCAATTGTAATATATCAAGTTCACAAATCACTTAGCACTTAAGATATCAACTTAACATATTAAAGTCACGAATTGCTTATCACATAAGGCCTCAACATAGTGTATCAAAGTAATTCTTAATTTATTTTGCAATTTCATTATTTTGTCTTTATCATAGCCTTGAGAATCAACCAACAACCTAGGTACACGAATCCCCAACCAATTGTCGCCAATTAAAATGGTACTCACAGTACCGGCCAATCCCTCCTATTGTCGCCAAGTGACCACAACACTTCCCTCCTACTGTCACCAAATAAGGACCGTAGTCCAACCCAAACACGAGCTCTATGGACTCTATGGCATACCAACTATACCTATGATGACTCAAAACCAGGCTTTTCAAATATTAAATCTCTTATTCGAAGCAGAGTTGAGCTTAGCTCCTTATTTAAGTAATCATATAACATATTTCATTGCTTGATTTATCAAGCCCATATACAATTATATCCTCCAATATGAGCATAGCTCCAATGTCATATAATGAAAGAACATATCTTAATTCTTATCAGAGGTTAGTATAGCTTCAATTTCATGCAATTATAACCAAGCTTGTATCTTCTATGACAATCACATTCACAGTTCATATGATCACATTGTAAAACTTACGACTTATAACATCAAAATGTATATGTTCTTATAATCAAATGAGCAAAGCTTATTATTTCTCTTATTAGGGATGTATTTAATTCATACAAATTCCACATTTCATTTCCCATTATTTTCGAATGATAGCATTGCATAGCAAGGGTTTCTATCAAGTTTACACAAGTAAGAATTATTTCCATCAAAGCATGTTATAAATTCAAGCATAGCACATCACAAGATCCTTACCAATGTACTTACGGTGCTTCTCCTTCAAGCTCATTTTAAGCATAGTTTAGATTAAGTACAAGCAAAGTAAAATTTAAAACAAATAACATGCTCAGGATAGTTTCAATCTATCCCGAGGCTTTAAACTACACTCACAGCTCGTTCCAAGCAAAACTTTGCTCCCGGATCACAATTTCGTTATTTGTTATCTACCAAATGATCGACTTTAGTCTCCTCTCCAATAAGCCCTTCTTGGTCTAACAATTTACAAGATGTATAACCATAAATCAGAATTATTCCATTTATCAAATTATTTACAAAACCATTCTATATTTCACGTATACATACATAAACACAAAACAATTCATAACAATCTTAAGTGCCAATTAATCCCTAATCACATACATTTATAAGCATGTACAAAATTAGTCCATAACATTCATGTTTATACAAAAAGCAGGGTAATTGACTAACATACATTTTATACTTCAAAAACAGTCCACTAATTGCTCCTAATTATCCAAAATAGTCCATTTGTCACATACATATTCAAAACTGTCCATTTACCTAATTTACATACTTATGTGCATCAAAACAACTCCCCAACATGTAATTGATAAAACAATTCTAACTATGTTACCAATCAATTCTTTATTTTAATTACTCAAAACAGCCCCTTAAACTTTTCAAAACAGTCCTTTAACATCCTTTAAATAGCAAAACAGCCTCTCCCCTATTTTTTTGACAATTAAAAACAGTTTCAATTTGATCATTTGATGATCAAATTAGTTTTTAAATTCATTCATTTCATCATAACAGCCCCTAGATAGATGCTTAACAAACAATGTGACTACATTCTATTCAAACACAACTTTACATCTAACAATGTTCCAAACAACAACTCAATCTATCTCAACAATTTTAGCATTTGTTGTTAATCAACTTAACATCTTGATCCACATCACAATTTCATAAAAAGATGGCAATTTGACATGTATTCTATTCGAAACAATTAAGGGAATTCCTATTACAATTGACACACTAACATGATCGCCCTAAACATGTTTTCATTGCACAATTCAAATACAAGGAAGACGTCCTTCAACATTTCACCAAATTTCACGATAATTAACAAACAATTACATCACAACCTGAATTAAGAGGAAATGAAGGGTGATTACCTTTCTCCTTAAGCTACCCGAACAAAAATACTAAGAATTAGACTAACAATTGCCATGGATAAGAACTTTCTCTTAACACTCTTTCTCTCTCTTATTCGATTATAGGATGAATAAGGGAGAAAGATAATGAACCGACTTTGTTCATTCCTCCCTAATTTGCCAAATGTCGAGAGTCACCCTCTTTCCCCTACACTTGCCTTGTCTTTCTTTGGACAAGTATACAAGTCCTTCAATTTAATTCTATTCATCATGCAAACCATAGATTAACTTAGTGTTCAGTTTAGTCCATTATTAATAAGCTATTCATGTTTTCATCATTTCGAAATGGTCCTAAATGGCTTAATAAATTTATTAAAAGACATTGGAATAATTATTCTAACAATCGAAATAGTAGCATGACCGAATTTCAAATTCAAAATTGATAAAAACATTTCTTTACTAATTTATCTCTTAAAGAAGTAAAATTACTAACCCAATTTTGAGGGTATTACATCTTGCCTCTCCGTCAGTGGTGTAGCGTATCAAAACTTGTACAGGTCTTGCCTCTTTGTCGGTGATGCAACTAGACCAAACTTCTTCCTCAGATTTTATCTCTTTCTTATAGTTATAGCTCAAAATCAAAAAATCAAAATCAAAAAAATCAAAAAATCAAAAAAAAATGAAAAAATAAAAAAATCAAAGCTTTATCCTCCGATCTTGCCCCTCCGTTGATGAAGTGGTTAGGTCCAAGTTATTATTATTCGATCTTGCTCCACAGTTGATGGTGTAGTAAGGTTCAAGTAGCTCTCATTCGATCTTATTCCTCCGCTGATGGCGTGACAAGGTCCAAGTTACAGTTATTCGATCCTAACCCTCCGTTGATGGAGTGATTAGATCCAAGTTATTATTATCCAGTCTGGTTCCTCTATTGATGGTGTAGCCAGGTCCAAGTTGCTTTCATTCTATCTTGTTCTTTCGTTGATGGCGTAACAAGATCCAAGTTGCTATTATCCAATTTTGCTTCTTCTTTGATGGTGCGGTAGAATCCAAATTGCTAATATTCGATCTTGTCCTTTCATTGATGGTATGGATGGGTTCAAGTTGCTATTCATTTTTGCTCATCCGTTAATGGTGTAGTAAGGTTTGAGTTGTTGTTATATGATTCTACTTTTTTGTTGATGGTGAGGTAGAATCCAAGTTGCTGATATCCGATTCTATCCCTTCGTTGATGGTGTGGTTGGGCTCAATTTGTTGTTCATTCCTGCTCTTCCGTTGATGGTGTAGTAAGGTTTAAGTTGCTGTTATTCGATTCTGTTTCTCTGTTGATAGTGCGGTAGAATCTAAGTTTTTGTTGTTTGATCTTGTCCCTCCGTTGATGGTGTGGATGGATTCAAGTTGTTGTTCATTCCTTCTTCTCCGTTGATGGTGTAGTAAGGTTTGATTTGTTGTTATCTGATTCTGCTTCTCTGTTGACGGTGTGATAGAACCCAAGTTGTTGTTATCTGATCATGTCCCTCTGTTGATGGTGTGGCTGGGTCTAAACCCTTGATATCCAATCTTGCTCCGCCATTGATGATGTAGTAAGGTTCAAGTTGCTCTTATCTAATCTTGTTCCTCTATTGATGGCGTGACAAGGTCCAAGTTACAATTATCTGATCTTGCCCCTCTGTTGATGGAGTGGTTAGGTCCAAGTTATTATTATCCGGTCTGGTTCCTCTGTTGATAGTGTAGCTAGGTTTAAGTTGCTTTTATTCGTCTTGTTCTTTCATTGATGGCGTAACAAGATCCAAGTTGTTGTTATCTGATTCTACTTCTCTATTGATGGTGCGGTAGAATCTAAGTTACTGATATCTGATATTGTCCCTCCGTTGATGGTGTGGTTGGGTTCAAGTGGTTGTTCATTCCTACTTCTCCATTGATGGCGTAGTAAAGTTTGAGTTGTTGTTATCCGATTCTGCTTCTCTGTTGATGGTGAGGTAGAATCAAAGTTACTGATATCCAATCATGTCCCTCTGTTGATGGTGCAACTGGGTTCAAGTTGTTGTTCATTCCTGCTCCTTCGTTGATGGTGTAGTAAGGTTTGAGTTGATGTTATCCGATTCTGCTTCTTTTTCTATGGTGAGGCAGAATCCAAGTTATCGATATCTGATCATGTCCCTCCGTTAAAGGTGTGGATGGTTTCAAGTTAATATTCATTCCTGCTTCTTCGTTGATGGCATAGTAAGGTTTGAGTTGTTGTTACCTGATTTTGCATCTCCGTTGATGGTGCGATAAAATTCAAGTTGCTGATATCCGATCCTGTCCCTCTGTTGATGGTGTGGCTAGTTTCAAGTTGTTGTCTATTCTTACTCTGTCGTTGAGGGGGTAGTAAGGCCTAAATTACTGTTATTTGATTCTATCCTTCCGTTGATGGAATGACTAGACCAAATATGTTAAATTTTGATCCTACCTCTTCATCGGTGTTGCAGCTGGATCAAAAATTTCACCTTTAGACCGTGCTCTTCGTCTGTGTTGTAGCTCGGTCGAATCTTGATCTTGCCTCTTTGTCAGTGTTTTAGCTGGACCAAATACTGACTTTTAATCCTGTCTCTTCGTCGGTGTTGTAGCTGGATCAACCCTACTGACTTCAGACCTTGCCTCTTCATCGGTGATGTAGCGGGGTCAAACCCTCCTAACTTCAGGTCTTTCCTCTTCATCGATGTTGTAGCTAGACCAATTTTATTAACTTTTGATCCTGCTTCTTTGTCGATGCTGTAGCTGGATCAACCCTACTGACTTTAGACCCTGCCTCTTCATCGATATTGTAGCTGGGTTGAACCTTGCTGACTTTTGGTCCTGCCTCATCGTCGGTGCTGTAGCTGGACCAAATTTATTGACTTCAAATTCTGCCTCTTTGCCGGTGTTGCAGCTGGATCAACCCCATTGACTTCAGACCTTTCCTCTTCGTCAGGTGTTGTAGCTTTGTTGAGCTATACTATTCTTCGATCATGCCTCTTCGTCAGTTGTTGTAGCTGGGCCAAATTTACTATTTCAAATCTTGTCTTTTCTTCAGAGTTGTAGCTGGATCAGACATCAAAACCTTTATCTTTCGATCCCGTCTCTTCGTTAGTGTTATAGATAGATCAAAACCATTTTGACATGTCCGATAGAAATGTTGGCACAACGTGCTTAAACACGGTAAAGTTTAAGGTAATGGACAATTCAAATGTCCATCAAAAATCCATTTTCACGAATGGTCAAAGGAAAATAAATCCTTTGAAAAACCTAACATCATGATTGGTATAAACTGATTGTACCTAAGGGAATGGTACAACTATCCTGGAGCAAACGGCTACCGATAGAGGCAACTCAAAACTGTTAATCCTTGTGCATTTGGAAAAAATACAAAAGAAGTCTATGAGCCAAGCTCCGGATCAAAACTTACTGACTTCAGGTCCTACCTCCTCTTCAGTGTTGTAGCTGGGCCGAACCTCATCTTTCTATCATGTACCTTTGTCAGTGTTGCAGTTGAAATAGTTTTACAGGCATTGCCTCTTCGTCAGTGTTACAGCTAGGTCAAATTTTCTCCAGACATTGTGTCGTCATCGGAGTCATAGCAAGCAAACTCGTTTTGTCTTCCCCAACAGATCCTTCCATTTTGAAGAGTTTGCCTACAAGAGCGGCAAAGAAGAACAAGAGAAGCCTAAAGAAGAAGCGGTGGCCAGAGGAAGAAACCCTGACCTATCCAGTCAAAATTGATTAACCTTTTGTCTTTGCCCTATTCCTGTTACACAATAATGCGCAAAGAGGGGCAGTTGTAACAACCCAATTTGTCCGGACCTTTGAGCCCAATTAAAGTACAACCCATAACCCTTGCAAACCATAAACCAACTCATCCAAACCCAATAACCCATTATCAGATTACCCAATACCCTAACCCTAAAAAATATAACCTTAACCTTAATACCCTATAATCACCAGTGTTGGGATGATCAACCAATTGACAAAGTGGTCAAGAGGGGGTGAATTGGGAAATTAAAAATTTGGAAGCAATTTAAGAAAGAATAAACAATGGGACACAAGGATTTATAGTGGTTCAACCTTCTAACAAGGTCTACATCCACTACCTTAGCTTTCTACTAAGGATTTCAAGAATTTCACTATAAAATCTTCCCCTTTTTCTAGGCTTAGGAGGCAACAGTTACAAGTTCAAAGCTTTCTACCCAAAGCTTTGAATGATTCACTCTTTTACAAAAAAAGAAAATTGCAAATGAATAAGATCCTCACAAGGTAAATATTTGCCCAGATTACAATATCACACAACCCAAACTTGAAAAATAAAATGATACAAATTTGTTCACTCAAGTGGGTTTACAAGGATTTGACTCTAAAAGCTCAAAGTGGTTGGATTTTTTCTTGAATGCTTGTGAGTTGATCAATGAATGTTCAACAACTGTTGTAGAAGCTTGTAGACTCTCTGGGTAAAATGCTGGCAAAAGGGGCATAAAATATGTATTGGAAGAATATAAAACAGTGCCAAAATGAGTATTTTGCATGCAAGTATACACGGTCTGCAAGTAATATAGCTGGTAAGCTGAGTATCAATCCCATAGAGATTGACTTGGAATTCAACTGCCTTGATTGTTACTTGCCTTAAGGAAAAGTTGATTTGTTTTGAAATTGGTTTTGGAAAATATTGAAAAGAAAAGAAACGAAGACGTTGGCAAAGAATGTGCTTTAATGAATGATGAGCGTTGGTAGGGAATGCTTGGTTTTCACACTATTCATGCCGTGTCAACCTTTAATAACAACCTGTCTTGGCATTGTTTGCCGAGCAGATTTAAAATTAGCAAAGCCTCTCTCGATGGTCATTGCCCTAAATTGATCATGTAAAACCCCTTATATCTCTATAGTGTTTGTTTTTAAATAAACCAATTTGATTAAGATCCAATATATACTCCTAAGGGGTAGATTTCACTCCCGAAGTAAGTTCATCTACTTGAACGACTTCTCTCGAAGCTTCTCTCCTCAGTATTCTACAACTTATTCGTTGCCACCCCAAGTCTGTTAAGATATTGAGGCGCAATAGGCCAACAATGCCAGCTCTCGCTTGGCATAGTATTTAGGAAATATTAAAGTATGTCGAATAGATAAAACTTTGCCAAAGCAGATTTATTATCAAAAACTAAAACATGAAAATAGAGTTTAATGCAAACATCCCCCACCAACTATTAAATTAGTTCATGGTGAGGGATTTAACCAACAACCCACAAACGTTTTCGAAATACATCATCCTTAAAACAAAATAAAATAACTTAAAAGAGAAAATGGGCTAGAAAGGGTCTATTGATGGAGCCCTTCAAGATCCAGGCTTCTCGGCCAAGCTGGTCGGACCACCCTTCCTAGGTGTAGCCGGTTGTCAATCATCACACCCCAACTCCTCACGATCCAATCTTCTTCGATGATCCGTCAAATGCTTACTTGGTTGGTGTTTAGATAGGCATACAAGGAAGGGATAGGATAAGCTCTTTAATTTTCAAATTTTAACTACCCAAGGGATAAGGGATTATCTTCTTATCTAAATTTGAATGAGAGATGATAAGGATAAGGCTGACGTCATACTGTCGTCGCTGCCCTGGCGTCCAAGCTTGGCATGAATCTGCCAACAAGTCTTGGCACCATCTTATCTGCTATTTTTTGAAGATTGTTCCAATTTCTATCTTTTCAGAGCCTGATCATTTCCTATTTTTTGGGGTCCAACAGCTTCTTGGCATGGCATCCAGTTCACTTCTCTGCCAACCGGTGCTTGGCATTGTCTGGTCCATCTGTGCCAACAACACTCGGCATTTTCTCTACATTCCTTCCTGAGGTGCTTTTCTGGGCCAAATCCTATGCCAAACCTGCAATATTGCCAACAAAACAACCCTTCACACTGGCATAGACAAAACTCTAAACTCCTTATGCAAATGCATGATTTTATCATCCTAATGCAACTAAATGTACCTAAAAATAAGCAAAAGCATTGTAAGATTGGCATTAAAAATGGTATTTTTAGAGAGGTAACACACCCCCAAACCTAACTCATTGCTTGTCCTCAAGTAATGCAATCAAAATAAAAACAAAAAAACTGTGAAAACGTTACCTCGACAAAATTTTGGTTGAATGCCAACACGTGCTGCCAAGCAGAATTTAGCTCTTTTTCTATCATCAGTAGCTCAGTGCAATAATTCCAAGCATGTAGTAATTCAAGTACAGCAATATAACTCTAATCTAAGTTCATGAAGAGTGCATGAGTGTAGGCATATGCATCAAGTATCATTTCACTCCCTTAGAAAGATTTTACTACCTAAACTCAGATTTTTTTCTTTTTTTTCTTTTACTTTGCCAAGGGTTTCTGCTAGCATTCATTTAAGATTGCTTCATGACACTATTTAGCGTGAGAGATAAGAGGGAGCATACCACGAATCCCCACCTTAATCTAGACATCACTTGGCTTTCTCTTCAACTCACACCCTAAGGTTTTGGACTTGAGAACTAAGAGGGAGCAAACCACGAAGCCTCAAGTAGCTTATTATCCCTAAGGTAGATGAGAGTTCGATTTTTCTTGCCTTGGCAGAACATTGCTGCCTTATTAGTTTCTTTTACACTGGCATCATCATTTTTTTAAATCTGAGCATAGTTTCAAAAAGTCTAAGTTTGCTAAGGGACTAGATACATACTACGTGTTAAGTGTAAGTTCAATTCCCTAAACTCGAGATCAATTACCAAGCAAACCTGGCATACTACTCTGCTGGCATGGCATGACAACTAAAGATTAAAGTTTCCTCATTGGACAGACACCTAGATCAAATTAAACTTGCCTAACAATTGTCAACATTTTTTCAAAATTAAATCGAGGCAAAATTTTCTTTTTCTTTTTTTAGTGGTTAGGTATGCATCTACTATAAATGACCTAGATGGCATGGCAACAGAAATTAAACATGAAATGCATGGAATAAATATGAAGAAATGCACACCCCCAAACCTAAGATGTGCATTATCCCCAATGCATGAAACAACACATATATACAAGAAAAATAGAAAAAATTAAAAATGCATGATCATGTAAATACAGTGGAATGAAATGTAAAGGAGTTTAGGAAGAAGATGACTCCCCTTCAAAGACTATTTACCATGTGGCACGTGTTTTTCTTCTCACAAAGGGCCCACGATCAGGGGCCATGTGCTTCTTTTTTTTAGGCTTAGTTTTGAAGCGGCAGTGGAGACTCCAACTGCCTCCTTTTCCTTGGCAGGCTTCAATGCAGCAGGTGCATCAGTGCCATCAGATGGCATGTGTAAAGCAGGTGTCACTGGCGACTTGGCTTTGGTTGACATGGCTTTGGTTTCCTTTGATTCAGATGAAGAATCAAAACTGGCAGACTCAACTCGAACTGGAGACAACGGGACTGTGGCATCGGACGGGGTATGAACTGGACTAGCTGGCATGGTATTGTCGCTGGTAGAGGGCTCGGTAGGGAAGTTTGGAAATTTTGGCACAAAATCAGTTGACAATTTTGCAAGAGCCTCCCTGATTACAGCATCCCTGGCCTGGATGTAATGTCGCATCTTGGCATTGGGCTCTTCAGATTTTCCATCTTTTGGAGAATAATCTCCTGGAGTTGGTGAATTTAGGACAGCATTGCCATTGAACTGTCTGGCACAGTTTTTTGCATGGTTGCTGGCACGGCCTTTGACTCCTTGGGCTTTGGCGTGGGTGCCCTTGCCTTTCCCTTCCCCTTGTCCTTGGGCTTGGCAGCAACAAGATTCCTCCATATAGCAGTAGTAATTATTGTTCCTTTGATCGTTTGCCCTTTATACGTATCAAGCCTTGGCACATCATGGAGCACGCAAACGTTAGAAATCAACAAAGGGAAAAACAAGATGCCAGTACCTTTCACTGTGCACTTGTATGTTTCCTCAATAATGAGCTTGCCAACATTGATCTTACGCTCCATAACAGTGGAGTACAACAGGATCATCCTTTCTTCCGACACGGTCTAGTTATGGGATGTGGGCATCAGATTTGCCTTGAGAAAGTGATTCCATCCTCTCTATTGGGGCTTCAATGCCAGCCTCTTAACCGTACGGTTCCCCTTGGATGACACTATCAATGTCGTGCTAGGCTCACACAGATCTGCCAGCAGCCTCTTTCTCTTGGCAGCATTCATTGAGTCAGCGTACTCGAAATACTCATCCTCTGCACCATCTAACTTAAACATATTGTTAATATACCCTTCATCAAAACGAACACATTTACCTCTAATAATCAAGAAGGGAGAATCCTTGGTCACAAGGTGCGCATAGAATTCTTGGACGATGGTGACATAAATCTCCCCTTTTTGCTGGCAGAACTGAGTCCATTTGTGCAAGTTAATCGTAGACATGACTTCTGGAGGAAAGCCATTGTCCGCCTCTATTTTGTGGTCAAAGTGCTTCTCATAGCAAAAATTCCTTGAGGCAAAATTGGATTCAAACTTTTTCTGAATCTCCTCGTTAAAGAATCGCTTGAAGGAAGTAGAGGAAGAAGCCATTGAAAATTGTTGAAGGAACTTGAAATGGTGTTGAAAGATGAAGAAAAAGAAAGATTTGGGTTTTGTACTTGTTTATCAAAAAAGTAAAAAGTGAGAGAGATGTTTGGTTTCTTTAACCGGCTAGGGTAAGAAAGTGAAAGGTTTTGGTGTAGTTGAGTGTTTTAATGGGAGTAGTAATTAGGGATGATGATGGGAAATAAAAAGAATTAATTTAAAAAAGGGTGGAGTGATAAGGTTGAAGTGATAGGTGATAAGGTAGGGTAAGGATTAGAGTGATAAGGTGATTGGTTTGAATTTAAATTTCAACCGAAAATTTGGGCGGCTAGGGTCTAATGTCAAATAAACACAACTCCCTCTTATTTTACTGGGCCAATGAAACTAGGGTTTTTTTTCTCTTCCTTCTATCTTTTGCACCGTTGCATGCCAAGCTACTCTGGCACTGTGTCTGGCAGACTTCTCTATTGGGACATCAGCTCCTGCCAAACAATCCTGGCATCGTTTCTGGCATTGCCCCTGACATCGTTCCTGGCATGGTTCATGGCATAATGAATCTGCGCAACTCAAAGGAAACCTTTCAACAAAGTAAAGGAATAAAAACTTGAAATTTCAAAAGAAAGAAAAACAATTAAAAACCTTGAAACCTAAAAACAAAGAAAAACTCTAACTTAATATTTACAAAAGTTCAAACCTGATGGTGTTTTCATGCTACCTCTGCCAAGAGGATCACCTCTTTGGCATTGTTCTGATCACCTTCCATGTAGTGCTTTAAACATTGCCATTCACCTTAGAGATTTCGCCCGTCTTCAAGTTCTTAATGTCCACAACTCCATGAGCATAGGGCTTCACAATTTCATAAGGGCTCGTCCATCTCGATCTGAGTTTCCCTGGAAACAACTTAAGCCGTGAGTTGAATAACAAAACACGTTGGCCTACCTCAAACTATCTTGGCATTATCATACTGACATGACAATGTTTTTCCTTTTCCTTGTAGATCATGGCGTTCTCATAGGCTTGTGTTCTGAATTCCTCCAACTCATTTAGGTCTAGTAACCTCTTTTCTCCAGCAGCTCTCCATGCCATGCCAAGTGTTCTGATGGCCCAGTAGGCTTTAAGCTCAAGCTCCACTGGCAGATGGCATGGTTTTCCGAAAACAAGTCTAAACGATGAAGTACCCAAAGATGTTTTAAAAGCAGTCTTGTAAGCCCACAAGGACTCATCTAGTCTCAAGGACCAGTCATTCCTTGATGGATTAATAGACTTTTCTAAGATGTTTTTGATCTCCTTATTCGAAATCTCAGCTTGCCCGTTTGTTTGTGGATGATATGCCATGGCAATACTCTGCTGTATACCATACCTGCACAAGGCTTTAGAAATTAGATTACATTTAAAATGAGTGCCCTCATCATGAATGATCACTTTAGGGGCGCCAAATCTAGTAAAAATATGCTTATGCAAAAACTTGGCAACGACCTTGGCATCGTTTGTTTTATGTTATTTTCTACCAGTTTTATAAGCTTTTAACAACAATCATGGATTTTGCCATTAACCCCCCATCAAGACATTCAAACATACTCAAATCATTAGAATGGTATACAAGCAATTATCTCTATGATATGCAGGAAAACAAAGGAACCGGAAGTGTACTAACCTCCTCTGAAACACCAGACAACCACACTTCCACCAACTTCAAGCCTTCCTTTTTCCTTGAGCCTTAGAGTGTTCCCCACGCTCTTTGACTACAAAAGATGGTGGTGAACGTGTCACAATAGTAATAGGGAAAATTAGGAGCTAAAAACACAATTTACACAAAGAATGGGGTCTCCCACACCCCATTCCCGCTCTTCTCCACAAGCCCCCAACTAAACCACAACCTCCACCATTCTAAACCAAACTTACCTTGAAAAAGAGATCCTTGAATGCTGATAACTTTACCCTTCACTCAGACTACGAAATTCTCACTTGACCAATACCAAAATCTTTGCTTTTTACTTCAAGCTCTCAATGGTGTGGAAAAGAGAAGAGGGAGAGAAAGAGGGGACAACATGAGCTCGTGCTCTGTAGGGAAATAACTCTCTTCCTCAGCTTTTCAACCATTGGGGGGTAAAATACCCTTCTATTCTTCACATTTAAAAACACACCAGCCCCCTCTGAAGCCCAACACTAAAAGAAAAGTCCAATAAGGCACCAAAGGCCTTATCTTTGGCCCAAAACTCGAGGCCCAACACTCGGGTTAACCCGACCCTCAAATTTTGAAATCTGGGTCGTTACAATACATCTTTATGCCTAAATGTATGTGTTTAGTCTAAATGCATGATAAAATTTAGATGTAAGTATGATGTACGTGCTTAATGCGACATGATAAATGTTGCATTATGTTCCTCGGCCCTCAAAGGGATACCCCTGACTCTCTGTTGGTCAGATTCTTGCTTCTGATTAAGTAGTGTTCAGTGCCTTGTATGTGATGATGCCCCTACCTTCCTTGGGTTCGATCATTTTTTGGATTACTTCAGGTGAATGCCCCAACATTTCTTCTGAGACTACTCTCGAGGCTTGAAATGTGTTTACGCCTTTTCTCGATGGGCTTTTATTATTTTTAAGAAAGCATTATGTTGCCTATGGTCGGGTCTATAATTTGTTGTTGGTTCATGGCAGCTCATTACCTTCATTTCTGGCAAAATGCTACATATGATAATTGATGTAACGGTCTAGGGTACGAAAGCCTGACTCGGCATCGAAGGCTCACTTTTTGAACTCGTCGAGAAATGCTCCCGATTGAGGTCTTGTAGAGGCACAGTGTATGTATGAATGCAGAGTTTATTCTGGAAGATGCCCCTAAACAGGGTTCTCACATATGTTCAGGATAGTGCTAGATCAGTCGACTTTGCTTCATCTGATATTTGCTGACATGGGGCATCTCGGGGGGTCGGTTTCAAAATTTTAAAATGTATGTATGTAAATGCCAGGTGCATGTCCTAGACGTAAAGGTACTGATTCAAAAATGGTTTCCATGGCTTAACCTCTGAATTTACGGGATTTATTCGCAACTTTAGATATTGCATTGATATCTAGGGTGCTAGATTTTCTCCCGATGATAATTCTTCTTCAAATTGGGAACCGATCGTGAATCAATACTTCATGATGATGAAATGCAAAAAAATAATAATGTCTTAAAAGGTTGTCTAAATTCCGGGCAGATCCAACATTATCCCCTCGTCAGTTCATCTCAGGGACTCCACTGTTGAACTTCAAAATGCCATTTTCAATCAGATTATTTACCTTATTTCTTAGAGCTCCACAATTCTCGGTAGTGTGGCTTGTGCTTTCTGGATGATAATAACATACAGCCTTAGTATCATAACCTTCTGGATAAGAAGGTTGCTTTGGTTTAGACCGAATCGGGGCTAACAAGTTCTTCTCAACAAGCATCGGAAACAACTCTGTATATGTTACCAGAACTAGATGGACAACTTTCTGAAACATCGTAGGTCGACGCAGGTACGAACAATTTGATTGATGTGAGGACTAAAGTCGATTGGGTGGATAAAACTCAACTGTGTGGACTTCAGATTCACTTTCTCCTTTGATAATTGCACTATTAGGATCCATGATTTTCCCTTGTCTGATGGCTTCTTCTACGATTCACCTGCTATCACAAGGTCTTCGAAGTTCTTGGTTGCATTTCCCAACATATGCTTCAGGAATGGATCTTCTAGGGTTCTAACAAAAGTAGGCGTTATCTTCTTTTCAAGTAGAGGCGGTTGTACTTGCGCTGCAACATCCCTCCATCTTTGTACATACTGCCTGAAGCTCTTGTTGGGTCTCTTCTTCATATTTTACAATGTTAATCGGTCTGGGTCAATTTTTGTTATATGTTTGTACTACTCTGTGAAGGCTTTAGCCAGATCCTTCTAGAACTGTACGTTGTCTCGGCTAAGTTGATTGTACCACATGGCTACAGACCCTTTTAGACTATCTTGGAAGTAATGAATTAAAAGTTGATCATTATCGACATGCCCTGTCATTTTTCAGTAGAACATGGTGAAGTGGACAGATGGAGAGCTTGTTCCATCGAACATTTCAAAGTTTGGCACTTTCAACTTCGGAGGTAATACGAAATTAGGGGGCAAGCTTAATTCACCTACATCCATTTCACAGACTGGATTTGGCCCTTCTACAGCTTTAAATTTTTCCTCAAGCCGCTGAAAATAGTCTTCAAGTTGCTTGGGTACTTTGACCTTCGGCTTACCTACTTTGTTCAGATTTGGGACAGAGCGCTCTTTAGTTCCTCTGTGCGATGAAGATCCAGCTTGAAGACCTTGTTGCTTTCCAACTGAAGTCGACGCTTGTAGCGGTGTCTTGTCGCAAGGATTATCTAATTTTTGTAGAGCATCAGGGTCTATATCCAATCATTTTACCCTTTTAGGAGCCTTATCTAGGGCTGAGCATGGTTAACCGCAAAATCGAAAACCGATCCGAACTGAGGCGTTTGGACAGTTTATGGTTCATAAGTTTACGAACCGTGGTTAACCGAATTGAACTGAATTTGATTTTTTATTTAATTTATAGTTATTTTATAATGTAAAAATAAGTATTTTATACTTACAATACTATAGATGCATTTTTAATTATTATTTTTTACTTAAAAAATTAAGTTTTTAATAAATATTTTTGAAAAATACTTTAAAACTCTAACTTTTTAATGTTTAAAAGTCATCAAATAAAGCTATTTTGTCAAAATAAAATACAAAATTTCAAAAACTAACGTTAATATGGAAAAACTGAAAACCGAGGTTAACCGAACCAAAAATTGATGGTTACTAAAATAGCTTACCAAATTAAACCGAAACTGAACCATATACACCCCTAGCCTTATTTGCCAACATCACAGCTATCTTGGCTAGTAGATCCGCCTGTGACTGTAAGAAGTGGTCACAAGTTGCTTGTTGTGCTTTTTCCAGGTTTTGCTCCATGTCACTCTTTATCTCTTCGCACGTTTTTTTTTTTACCTTTTCCCAATGGATATCGATTTTTTAGCCTTATTTCGAGTGGAAAACCAATGCTGACTCGGCCAAATCGGATGCCTCAAAATTATTACAATTGCAGTTCTCTCAAAATCAGAAGCTCGAACAAGAAATGATTATGCAATATGATGTGATATAAATGTATGCAAGATGAGATGTTAATGCAATGCAAAAACCAAATAAAGCAAGTTAGTACGAATTAAGTGATCAATAATTTATTACAAGAAATTAAAAATGTGTAGAACCTATAAGTAGACATGTTTTGCTCGAATAAAAGCAATCCTACCCCATCATGCTTTCTACCCGCACATTTTAAACAAAATATGGGTCCTACCCGAACATGCTTTTCTACCCACATAAAATATCGGCATGATATCCAGTATATGCTTTATTGCGAGAAAATAAATGATACTGAAATTAAATAGCATAATTGAAAGAAAATAGAGAAACCCCCTAACTCTCTCTACCATGCACCTATCGGGTGACTCTCTAAACGGGCAAAGGTTCGGTATAGTGCTAAACAAGGTAAGCTGCTATGGTTCACTATATGTTGTTTAGGTTCTAAAGTAATGGAACCCGAACTGTCGCTAGGACATCGATTCGGGATGATACATTTCCCTAGGTCTGTGCGGAGATGAAGATCTCACGGAGACAAAGGTACAGATGTATCCCGAAATTAATTTGCTATCCTGCACGGGAGCGATACCTCACGAAGGCGTAGCTTCTCACTCCCACTTAAAAGGGACAGAGCTCAGGTGCAGAGCTCATGATATGCAAAAAATCATGGGGAATTTTTTTAAAAGACTTTTTTCTGTAAAAATTTAACAGGAAAAATGATCACAAAATAAATTAAGTCGAATTTATAGTTTCCACTCATTAAGACAAAAAGTAATCGACTGGTGGCTCAACTCTCAAAAAAAGTGGTCCCTAGCGGAGTCTCCAAGATGTAACAACGGTCCCCGCCCCGCGGTGGGCGCTTGACGCGTTCTTACAAAAAATATTTTGAATGGAATGGAGTCGCCACCAATATTTTTTATGTAGGTGAGATTGGATCACCTGAAAACCCGGTTATTTTAATCAAACATGTTTTTGTCATTTTATTAAAATAACGAGTTTTGGTCTGCGAAACCAGAAAAATAGGTTCGGGAGTCATTTACGTGTGGGGAAGGGTGAGCACACCCATAACGCCCAAAATTGGTACTTGGTCGATTATTTATTGTTTAAATGAGGGAAATTAAGAATTCGAATTTAATTTAAAATTTGTGATCCCTTTTAAAGTGTTGAAAATAATATATTTTGTAAGAAATGAATTTACACCCCTACACCCGGGGCATAATTTATGTTAGATTCCCGAATGAAAAGAATCTCGTTTGAAAATTATAGTTCATGATTAAAAATTGTATTTCGCGATAAAGATTAACGAAAATCGGCACCTCTTACGTTCGAGATACGTTTTTCACGATAACTGCTAAAAACCATTTTTGAAATTCAATTAAAATACATGCGGGATGTATAAGAATATATATTAGATCGTAAATACTATATAAATAATAATATTAATAATAATAATGTAAAACCGATAATAGTAGTAATGATAATAATAATAATAATAATAGTATATAATATTAATAATATGCAACACATAATTATAATAATGATTTAATATAATAATAATAATATAATAATACATAATACTAAAAAAGTAATAGGCTTATATATAAATACATATGATAATAACAAAGTTAATAATAATAACAATAATAATGATTATTATAATAATACATAATAATATGTATATATAATAACATATAAATTATATATAAATAAAATGGCAATAAAATAAAAAAAAGGACAAAATTAAATAATTGGTAATGACCAGGGACTAATCTGCAATTTTACCACTGGATAGGGATGAAATTGAAAATACCTGAAAGTTTGGGGACCGGAGTGCGAATATCCCATTTAATATTGATTAAAACTGAATTCTGGACCAAATCGCAAGGTTTCTAAAATATCCAGGGACCTATAAGAGAATTAACCCTGCGGCAGACCCAAAGTGAAAACATTTTTAGTGCGGAGGGACTTTTCGTGTAATTTCCCCTTCGAAAATATGATAAAATTTAATTTAGTGACCAATTCGAAAAACGTTTTAAAACATCAGGGACTTAGGGAGTTATTTACCCATGAGGAAGGACCAGAGAACAATTTTCTCTTTTTCATAAAAAATGTGAATCCTCCCCCGGGTCGGGTTTGCTATGCGGGTCGCAGCCAAAACTACGTCATTTTGGGTCTTAAAGGCCGGCACCAAAACGAGGTCGTTTTGGTGAGGCTTTAAATACCCTTTTTGTACAAAATTATCATTTATGCATTTGATTTTAAAAGAAAATTGAGAGAGAGCTTCTCTGACTTGGTCTCCCCTCACTGCCGGAACTAGTTGCCGGCCTCCTCACGTCCTCCGTGGGCCGCCGGTCACCGGTGGTGGTCGACGCTGCCTTTGGCGGCCGGAAAGTTGAAAGGTCTCGCCTTTTTGACACTTTTCACCGTGCTGAGTTCAAATTTGAGATCGGATTTCTTCGAATCCTCACCCAAAAGCCTAGATCTACAAAGACAAAGCAAGGTATTTTCTTTTTCGATTTGATTTCTGATTCTATTTTTTAATTTTTGTTAGGATTTATGTTTTGATATAACGATTGAAAATAGTTTTGGACTAAATTGAAAAGATTTCAAAAATGGTTTTAAGTCCAAACAACTTGAAAATAAGTTTGAGAAGTTTTTGAGAGGTTTCGGAAATGTTTTAAATATTTTAAAGTAGCTAAACTAACGTTTTCAACACAGGCGTACCGATACGGTATACCCCGTATTGATACGGTCCAAGGGTTTCAGCTACAGTATTTTTCCAATAAC
Source organism: Hibiscus mutabilis (assembly GCA_019671005.1). NCBI lineage: Eukaryota > Viridiplantae > Streptophyta > Magnoliopsida > Malvales > Malvaceae > Hibiscus > Hibiscus mutabilis. The sequence continues at coordinate 31,831,788 of CM033728.1, forward strand.
CAAAACCCGTACAGATACGCCCCTAGGCGTACCGATAGGGTACGGTCGTATCGATACGCAAGTACGCATACCGATCCCATTTTCAACCTCTCCGACGGCTATTTCTCAATGGTTATTTGAATTGCAGGGTGTACCGAAATGGACCAATGCGTACCGATATGGTTTGCCAAACATACCAAGGCGTATCGACATGGCGTACCAATACGGCTCAAGGTGTTTTGATACAGTTAGCAATTCTGAGCGTAATGGCTAGTAGCTTACCAATACGGGTATACACGTATCGATACATGCAGCACTAAAACTACATTTATTGCGGGAAATAAAGCCTCCAATGGCTCCAATTCAATCCCAACGGTCTCCAACGGCTAAAAACTCAATTGGGAGTATTTAATGACCCTTCAAGCTTCAGCAACAACTAATGATCCTCAAGTCAACAACATTATGATGAAAATTTGTCTTAGTGCTTAAATTTTCCATTTTTGTATAGACAACACTTGTGAGCTCTAAATGTTTATATTTGCTCAAGTGTTTTAGGGTTTGGGTGAGTGCTTAAAAAGTGCAAACACATACCTTGTAGTGAGGATTTATTGTTTGCTTCATTTCCTTTATTTGAGAGGATTCCCAAAGCTTGGGTTGTAAGCTTTGGATGCTAGACTTGGTAATTGGGTCTAGGATTGTAAAGGTTGCCTCCTAAGCCTTGTAAAAGGGGAAGAAATTCTTAGTGAATTTGGGAAATCCTTAGTGGGAGCTAAGGTAGTGGATGTAGATCTTGTTAGAAGCTTGAACCACTATAAATCCTTGTGTCAATTTGTCTATAACCTTACTTTTTATATTTTTTATACTCGAACTCTCTTTTGTTTTTATTATTTTTTCAAATCGGAACATTTTTTATTACCCGAATCGACCTCCCGATACAAAAGTTTACATGGGTTTAAATACCCGAAAATAGACTTATAAAAACATTTCTTTTTGGATATACATGTAATTAGATCTGTGTTTTTTATATTAGGATGCTTTTTGCTTGTACAGATCTGAATGGCGGCTTTGGACGGTGGCCAGTGCAGTTGGGCAGTGGTGGGCAGTGGAGGCATGTCGACGTGACGTGTGGCGGTCATGGGGCAAGGGAAGAGCTGTGCGTGACGGCCACGCGTGGAGAGTTGGATGGTCATGGTAGCGGCAGAGGATAAGAAGTGTAGCTAGGGTTTAGTTATCATTTAGTTTTTTTTAATTATTGGGCTTAGTGGTTTTTAGGATTTAATTGGGTTTGTTGGTATTGGGGCTTAGTTTGTTTTTTAATTGGGTTATCAGATGGGTCTGTAGGGTTTAATTGGTAATGGTTAGTATAATCTGGGTTGTGTTTAATATTAGGCTCAAAAGGCATGGACTAAAATGGGCTACTACATATATTGTTGACTTAAAACATATGGCATACGAAATCATCTCCAACATTTTCAAGGCCTCTTGTCTAAGCGAAGAAATCAAAAAAATACGTAATGCGCAAGATTCCACAAATCTCACGTGCCCATGATTCCTTCACCTCTGGTCCAACAACTATAACAAGAATTCCATCCCACCTCACAGACGCAATATTAAACCGTGTTTCTTCTAAGAATAACACCTAACCTCCCTAACTAAGGGGATAGCATACATCTAATATTTTCGGAAAATCAAATACGCCTCACCAAATCCATTGGGACTATTGCTAATATAACTTCTCAACTCATCGCCAAATCCTCACTGTGATGTTGAATTACATCCTGTAAAGCTCGTTGCCTTGCTGTTGAACCCAAACCATGTCCACAATCTCACCTCCCACTGTTATTGAATTCTCCACGCGCCTCAATTAAACGCGCCAAATTTTGAACAATATCTGCTTCTTTTTCAATTGTTTCCGACCCCACCAATTTCTCAATCGCCAACGTTTCCTGCGCTTCACGCAAAATCAGTCTTTTCAGTTTAAAAAGTTAAAATCCGTTAGAGAGCCATTCGCTATCTCTTGCGCATTCGGGGGATTCTTTCGAGGTCTTCCCCTTCCTTTCTTCTTCAATTTAGCATCAGCCGCATTACGTTCCTCAGGAGGAAGAAAACTCAATACGATGTCTGATATGTTTTTTTACTTTGCGGTAGCCTCTATTATATTCGATTACTTCAGCCAGATTAACCCTCATAGTCTCGGACCAAGGCCCTTCTACTGGCAATAAAGTCCTGTTATCCAATTCTTGAATGCACGTGAGCACATCCGGCTCCAAACGAACCTCATCCGACCGCGACACTACACCTACAAAAGACATTACAAAATTAATAGTGTGTAGCTTTTATAGTGTTTGTCGCCAATTCTTGACTCATCCTAAAAACTTACTGTTTGACCTAGCGATAGATAACAGTTTACTTGTCAACTTAAATGGAGGGTTTGGAATATTTAATGAAGCGACAGTTGCTAAGATGAAATGCTGCCGAATAGTTCGAAAGATATTTAAAAGAAAAAACTTTACAATACTGTTTATTCAAAATAAAAAGCTGAAATGCGAAAAAAGTGCATGATTATCAAATGATGTTTTTTTTCGATTTCTTTTGCAAAAGAAGAGATGAAACTCAACTTCAAAAGTGGTTTAAGATAAAGAAGAAAATGATGAAATGGTTTTAGCATCAAACTTGCAAATTAGGTGTGACATTTGAAATTCACAAAAGTGTTTTCGGTAGTTGCCGCCAAGTTTTAATTTGGTAGATCCTCAGTTGATTCAGACGTACGACACTGTCTTCGGTCCTCCTATCACTTAAGATTCGTGTTTTTGATTGCTGCTTCACCTTTGACATTGGTTCGATTTCTTTGTAGGATATTTTTCTTTTTTGTTGCTCGGACTCTGTTGTACTCGTCTTTAGTGAACTATTGAGGCCTCAGTTTATAATGGTTCGTTTACAATTAATGAATTTCTGCTTTGTTAAAATACAAAAAGAAATCGGAGATGTTTTCTTCCCTTTCTAAAACAAGAAACATTTGTATAAACACATGATCACTCTGAGTTTTCTTTAACAATTAAGAACTTAATATTTATGTGCTTTAATTTATAGTGTTCCTATTGTTTATAGAATGAATGAATGAATGTAGACTTATTGTCACAAAATAACTTAAGTGGTCTTTCTATTCAATCTATAATTAGTAATTCATGTGAAAAAAATGCATCAATATTCTAACATAATCGAAGACTTTATACCTAATGATCTCTAACTTACCAGAACTTTGATATGTGAGCATGTAATATTTTTGTTTCCCGAAGAAATCTCATAACCCTCTCGGATGACATCCAATGGTCCATACCATAGTTGCTTAAATATCTGTCTAGCATCCCAATAATGTACGCAATATCCAAATGCATACATATTTGAGCATAAATTAGATTCTCAATAACTTATGCATGCGATTTTTTTTTTTTTTGCATTTTTTAAAATTCAAAGTTACTTTTAAGACATTGAGTAAGACTAAATTTGTCTAATTTGCAATATGAGTATCACTTGATTTACTTCCACTAAACTTGTAGTATATATGATCATCAACTTTTATTTCAAATCACTTGGTGAAAATAGTAATACCATCGGCAATAGATATACTTAAGCCCATAACTGAATTTCCATAATTTGCTTGTCACTTTGTATCATCAAACACATTTTCTGAAATTACTGTATAAATTATTTTATCAATGTTGTTATTGAACAATCATATTCTTAATATTCATATGATGTAACTCAATTTTAAAATGAACAAGTGTCATAATTATTCTAAAAGAGTCTTCAATAAAATTAGAGAGAATGTCTCTACAAATTAACGTCTTCTTTCTAAAGATATCTATCATCAAGGTTTTTTTTTCTTTAAAAAAATTAAAATAAAACTAATTTTGAAATGTTGGAAATATTTGGAAATGAAATGAAATATTCGAAAATTGTATCAAAAGAGATGACACCCGAAGACCGGATGACACTCCTAATAAAATACTGGAAAAATTTTAAAACAAAAAATATGGATGGAGTCGCCACTGACCACTTTGGTAGGCCGAAAACTGTTAAAAATTAACCAGAGATTAAAATTTGAGTCCGGGAGTCTATTACGCGTGAGGAAGGGTTAGCACCCCAAAACGCCCAAAATTGGTACCGTGTTGATTTTGTGTTGTCATTTGCAAGAAAATAAAAATTCAAATTTAGTTTAAAATTTAATCCCCAAAAATGTATAAATACATGAGCATGTAATTCGAACCTAACTCGCAACCTACGATAACCAAAGGAGATGACACTCGAAGAATCAGGACGAAACTCCCACTAAGATATCAAGGCCTCAAGTACTAAATTAGAACAATGAAATAAATAAACATGACAATTAATAATGCATGAATAAATATATAGTGATATGAACAAATAACAACATATCAAAATAAAATACGACAAACACATATAAACACGAGATAACTAAAATGATACTACTCAAGTATATAAACATAGTATATATAAAAAAACATATACTACTCAAATATGCATAAAATTATAATGTATATATACATATCATACTTAGTATATATAGGTAGACATATGAATACAACACGTACATATACAAAATGTATGGCTAAAAAACAATAAATATAAATATGGTATTATATATAAAATGTATACTAAAAAAAGAAACACATATATATTACTTAGTATATATAGGTAATACATAACTTAGTATATATATATAACGTAATATACATAGATATATACTAATATATATATATATACATACATACGCACATATACACATAGGAACAATTATACAAGAACAAATAAAAGTAATATTACAACGAAACCATATACTAATCGTATCAAATACAAAGATATACATGCATACCGTATATGTAAAAACAAATAAAAGCAATAAAACAAATACATATCATGATAAAAAAACTAAACACACATACTTATATATGAGAAGATTGAAAGACAAATATTAAACAACCACCAAGAATTATTTTAAACACATTCAAACAACATATAGAAACATATGAACAAAAAAATATAAAAAACACGTAAGAACGAAAAATAAATAAAAAGATTACCAATAAAATCACCAATATTTCTATTAAATTATAAAAATGGATTACACCACAAATATACATAAAAAGGAATATACCCAAACCCAAATATTTATGTTCGATCAACCAAATTCCACGCATTGTTGTTGGAATTGAGAAGCTCAATCGGGCTTGGTGATTTTAGTGCCGAGAGAGTAACTCGGTAAAGGAATTGATTTGGTTGCTTGAGTAGTGATCGAATATGGGTGTGGGTTTTCCAACTTTCTTTGGGTTTCGGTATTTTTTTGGCTTTGTGAAAGCAATGATGAGTGATGGTGAGGAGATTTTAGTTCTAAAAATATTGTCCCAAAAAAAATGGAGAGTGTGAGTGGTTGGTTGAAGTTGGATGAGAGAGTGGGATAGATAGTGATGAGTTGAGGTGGTGTGGAGTGTGGGAAATTGAAGTTGTAATGACAGGCAGGGGCATGGGTGGTGCAGGAGACCTTGCCCTGCTTTTGCTTTTTTATTTTATTTTATTAGAATTTGATTTAAATAGGGTAAATTGTTCGAATTTAATTTAAGACCCGGACGAAAAATGGGTATTACAGCGGCCCCTCTTTGTTCATTGTTGTGTAACAGGAACAGAGCAAAGACAAAAAATAACTATTTTTGTCCGGTCCGGTTGAACTTCTCCCCTTTTGATGTATGTCTTCTTTCTTCGGTAGATATTCTTTTTCTTCGGTGTATGTCTTCTTTCTTGAATTAATTAATCTACTTTGCCACTCTTGGGAAAGCAAAATCTTTAAAGTGTGGGTTGTCTGTTGGGGAAACAAAATGAGTGAAACTTGCTACATTATTGATGATGAGCTAATTCCTAAAGAAAATTTGACCTACCTGCAACACCGACGAAGAGGCAGGGTCTGCAAAATTTGATCCAGCTGCAACACTAACGAAGAGGCAGGATTGATGGATGAAAGTTTTGATGTTTGATCTAGCTACAACTCTGACGAAGAGGCGGGATCGAATGATTAAAAGCTCATTTTGATTTTTCTTTCTTTTTTTCTTTTTTCTGCTCTTTTTTTGTTTTTTTTTTTTTTTTGCTTTTTTGTTTCTTTTCTTGCTTTTCCTTTTTTTTCTCATTTTTTCTTTTACTCCTTTTTTTCTTTTTCTTTTTTGAATTTTTTTTAACTATTAATAAAAATCAATAGTTGAAAGTTAGTAAATTTTGACCAAGCTACAACACTAACGAAGGGGCATGGTCTAAAGTTAGTAATGTTGATCCAGCTACGACAATGACGAAGAGGCAAGATCAAGAGTTAGTGAATTTGGTCTAGCTACAACACTGACGAATAGGCAAGACCGGAAGTTAGTAAATTTGGTTCAGCTACAACACCGACGAAGAGGTAGAACCGAAAGTTAGATTTGACCAAGCTACAACATCGACGAAGAGGCAAAGTCTGAAGATTTGATCCAGCTACGACTCTGGCAAAGAGACAGGATCGGAGGGTTGGGTTTTTTTGCGATCAAGCTACGACTCTGACGAAGAGGCATGATCGAAATTTAGCAAATTTGGTTCATCTACAACATCGTCGAAGAAGCAGAACCGAAGGTTTACAAAGTTGGATCTATCTACAACATCAACAGAGGGGTAAGATCAAATTTCAGCACTTTGGACTCAGCTTTACCGTCAACAGAAAGACAAAATCGAGTTTTAGCAATTTAAATCCTACTACACCATTAACGGAGGAGTAAGATTAGATAACAGCAACTTGGACCCAACCACACCATCAACAGAGGGATAGGACCGAATGATAATTTGGATTCTATTACACCATCAACGGAGAAACAGAACACCAACTTAAACCATACTACACCATCAACGAATGAGCATGATTGGGTAGCAACTTGGACCCAGCCACACCATCAATGGAGGACGTGATCAGATGATAATTTGGATTCTACCACACCATCAACAGAGAAGCAGAACGTCAACTCGAACCCTACTACACCATCAAAGGAGAAGCAGGATTAGATTTCAGCAACTTAGACCTCAGTCACACCATCAATGGAGGGACAGGATCAGATAATTTGGCAACTTGAAACTAACCTTACCATCAACGGAAGGGCTACATTGAATAACAGCAACTTGGACCCATCTACACCATTAACGGAGAGACAGAATCTGATGATGAAAGTTGATTAATTTTTTTTATTTTTGATTTTTATTTTTTCTGATTTTCTTTTTTCTTTTTTTATTTTTTTGACCTTTTTTATTTTTTATTTTTTATTTTTTCTTGACTCTTTTTTGTTTCTTTTGATTTTTTTGATTCTTTCCTTGACTTTTTTTTTGTTTCTTTTGATTTTCTGCTTGATTTTTTTCTTGATTCTTTTTTTTTGTTTCTTTTGATATTTTCTTTTGCCTAACTATAATTCTAAAGAATAGATCCGATGGAAATATTCGATCTAGTTGTACCATCAACGAAAAAATGAGACATTGACAAAAATTTGATCTGCTGCACCATTAACGGAGAAAAGGACCTAAAAAATGCAAGATCTGCTACATCACTAGCGAAAAGACTAGATCCACAAAAAAATTCAATCTGTTGCACCATCAATGGAAAAACGAGATCTTCAAAATTTGATCTGCTACACCATCAACGGTAAAGCGAGATATAGAAAATACAGGATCTGCTACATCACTGACAAAGAGACAAGATCCGAAGGAAAATTTTGATCTGTCACGAGATCTTCAAAATGTTTGATCTGCTGTGATATTTGAAGGAAAATTTGATTTGTCACACCACTGACGGAGAGACTAGATCATAAAAATATGTGATCCGCTACACTATCGACAAACAAATAGGATCCGAATGGAAACTTTAATCTACAACACCATCGACAGAGGTAAGACCTACACTAAGTTGTCCTATCACCACTGACGGAGGTATGATTTTCAATATGTTGGATTGCTGGGCCATTGACAACGAGACAATGCCTGGAAAAATTTGCTCTGCTTTTCTATCGACAGAAGATAAGATCTGGAACAAGTTGTTTCTGTTGGCAACAGTGAGAATCTGAAAAATATTGGTGTCTGCCACACCATTGTCGGAGAAAATGAAATCCTAAAAAAGAAAAAAACATTTGTCAGTAACTGTTCAAAAATTTATCGCTGATACCTTTTATTTAGATGTTTCAGCATTTTTTATGTGTGTTTGGCCTCCTCCAAGACTAAGGTTGGCCATCATGATGTTGCCCCCATGCTTGAGGTTATTCGGCCTCTTTCCTGGACATGTTTGTATGTACAAGTAAAATCAATGTATTTTAACTTTATGCCTAAATGTATGGTGAATTTGGTGTATGCACCTAATTTGCACTTAACCTAAATGCATGATAGTTTTCAATGTATGGAAAGATGATTTAATGTACACATTTATCCTAAATGCAAGATGATTTCATGAATGCAACTAAATGCATGAATGTGATATGATTTCTCTCTTTTTGCCCCAAAAAGAATGCCCCTGACTTTCCCCTGGTCATGCCGGGTTATTGGTTTTGTAAACGAAAAAGCCCCAAACTTCCTTAGGTTTGATTGTCCTTCTTTGGATCAACTCTTCCTCTGGGTACATGCCCCAAAACTTTTTGTTCATTATGTACCATCGTCTGAGACTGCTCTTGTAGCATTTGACTTGTATGTTTACTTTTTTCCGAAGGGCTTTCGTTGTCCTCATAAAGATATTGGGTTACCCCCTAGATCAGGTTCACAAATTTGTTGTGTTGGTTCATGGCAGCTCATCTCTTTCGGATCAATGTGGAGCGGTGTAGATATGTAGCTATTGAAGGATTATTTTTGAACCTTGATGGAGAATGCCCCCAAACTGAAGCCTTGTTAGAGGCATAGTGTTTGCGGTAGACGCTTTCGGACATGCCCCAAGATTGGGCTCTTGTAGAGGTTCTGTAAGCTGCTAGATCAACCAGTTTTATTGTATCTAATGGGGTAACCGGGGACCGATTTTAAAATTTCAAAATGTATGCGTGTAAATGCGAGGTGCATGTCCTAGATGCGAAAATACTAATTCAAAAATGGTTCTCATGGCACAAATTCCTGAACTCACGGGATTCATTCACAACTTTGAATATTGTATTGATATCTAGGGTACTAGATTTTCTCCCATTGATAAATCCTTTTTAAACTGAGAACCAGTAATGAATCAGTACTTCATGCTGGTGAAATGCAAAAATTAAAATGTTATGATATGTCATGTAGTTAATGCAAAATGAGTAGATTTAATATGATGTGATCACAAAAGAAAAAATGGGTCAATTTGGATTAAAAATAATCGAATGAATAAATTAAATGGTAATTAAGGTAAAAAAATTAAAACAAATAAAAATTGTACATAAAAAAACAAAGGCATCAAAGCCTAAAAAGGTAACCGCTAAACGGACAGAGTTTTGCTTGGCTCTAAAAAAGGTTGGCTACTACGGCTCATTGTATGCGAGTTTGGTTCTAGGGTGACGGTACCCGAACTGTCGCTAGGACATCGATTCGGGGGAATACGACCCTTATACCATACGAGGGTGAATACCTCACGAAATATAAGAATCGGATTCTAAAGTGAATTACAACACTATACGGAGGTGAACACCCCACGAAGCGAAGTAATCAATCCACTTAAACAGGATGAGGAGCCCAGGCAGAAAGCTCGTGCATGAATGACAATTTATAGCAAACACTGTGCAAATAAAAGTGTTAAACAAACAAGGATAGGGATTAAAAATTAAATTAGACCAAATTTCATTTTTTCTTGGTAAATACAATACGAACCTGACTAAGGCTTGACTCTCTATTTTTTGTAAAAAAGAATTGGTCTTAGCGGAGTCGGTGCTCTTGTCATTGCCGCCACCACCACCCGGCAAGTCCTCTGGCAAATCAAGATGACCACAATGAAGCTCGTCTTTTCATCTCTCTTTCTCTTGGCTCAGTTATGACAAAAACCCACCCGAAACCACTAAATCGAGCTTTAAACGTTCAAACTCTTTCTTTTCGATTGGCACTTTTCACTATTAGATGGTTTCGATTTTGAGATATGTTGCTTCACTCCCTTTAATGGACCTTGCCACCGTTTAAATCTGGTCGAAAGTGCCCTACCACCGGGAATGATTATGGTCGAAATGGATGAACCTTTTATTTCCTTTATTTAGTTTAGTGTATGATCCGATTTGAATGGGTATTGTTTATTTTGGTTGAGAAATGAGGTTAGGAATAGGACTCTGGATTGATTTTTTTGGTTTTTTGGTTATTTGAGTGATGAAGGTGAAGGATGAAGGTGTTCCATGGTTAGTGGGTAGTTGTGGGTGGTGGTGAGGAGTGAGGACTGTCGTGTATGGAGGTGGCGTGGAGTGTGGGAAATTGAAGATGTAATGACAAGCAGGGGCATGGGTGGAATTGGCAAGGCATGGGTGGTGCAGGAGACCATGCCCTGCTTTTGCTTTTTTTATTTTATTTTATTTTATTAGGATTTGATTTAAATAGGGTAAATGGTTCGAATTTAATTTAAGACCGGGACAAAAAATGGGTATTACAATATCATTTAGATACCAAATGTGTCTTATCCCATATTCATATTACCATTTACATCCATCTTGATTTTAAATATTCATTTATGACCAATTAGTTTTGCACCTTCAAGTAATGAGACAAGTTCTTAAACTTTATTGTGTTGTATAAACTTATAGTCTTTAACATGTCATCAATCCATTTTTAGAGTTAGAACTTGTTATGACACAATGAAAAATGATTGGATCATTTTTTATTATTCTATTATTATTTTTATTTCACAAAAAAATACAATATAATCTTAAATAGTATTTCTTCTTTCACGTGGATCTCTTTAATAACACTTATTCTTGAGGAGGAATTGGATTATAGAACTTATAGCCCCTAATTCTCTTAAAATAATCAAAGTAGTTGTTCATTATTTTAGACACTATTTTTTTCATATGTCTTGACTTGTTATAAAAGAAACAACCCTTTATAACTTGTCGTTTATTTTGAGTTGGAACTTAGTAACCTCATTTTAATTTTTTTTTCTTGGCCTTAGAAACACTAACCAAATGAGCATTTTTCACTAATCATGTTTCAACCTTTCTTCTTTTTGAATACAATGAGAAAAAAGCTCATTTAGAGTATATTTCACCTTTTAATAGTTGTAACTATTTTTGAATTGGTTAAGCTGTGTAAGAAATGATATCAAAACCATAGGAACAATCAATTCTTTAGAAAACTCAGATCATTAAGTGTCTTAAGTTTTGAAGCACCATGGACACTTAATTTGTTGATGGTATGGAAAATATGGAATGAAATGATGATCCAGAGCGTCTGATTTTTCATAATCCATGAAATAATCTTATTTATCCTACATAAATAAGTCTAGAACGGGCGACACACACCGCTACATACCACTAACGCTATACATTGCTACACAACATTAACTTTTTAAATATTTTTTTATAATTTCAAGGGACAAAGTGCAATTAACCCAATTTTCAAATAAATAATTATTTAATATCAGTCATTTAATAATTATTTAGTTGAGTTTCAGTCGTTTTATCCTAAACCCTCTCTCTCTCTCTTTGTTTTCTAATAGAATTTAACTTCATCAAATTAAATAATTAATAGTTTAGTGTTTAAAATAAATTAATCTTAAAACCCTAAATATAAACATATCTTTTCATATTCCCCATACCATAACAGCCGTAGATCGTTCCTTGCCGAAAATTTTTCCTTTTTACCAATCTTTGGTCCGTTTGCCATCGTTTAACTCAAATCTATTGATCAACTCATTTCCAACCTGGGGAAGTGGGCAAGGTTGTAAATATTCAAGACTTGGACTTTATTTTCACATGTTTATAAATTCAATGATTATTTCAAACAATGAAAATTTGTCACAATTTCAAGCTGCGAGATTGTATCTTCCCGGAATTATTTTTTCTTGGTATATTTTAATCTATACCTCAAGTTAAAGAATAAATAGCGTTGGGGAGAAAGAACGATTTTAATGATCACGATGATTTGTTGGGTTCTTCTTTGTAGAAAATAGAGAATTTGTAAAAGGCTTTTTAGGTTCAGGGATGAGTCAATTACGGATGATGAAGAATACAATACTACAATTTTAAATTTTAAATTAAAAATATTTTATAAAATAAAAAGATAAAAGGGTTATGATTAATTGTACGTTGAATTCTTTAAATTTTAATATTTATTTAAAAATTATTAAAAATAAATAAGGTGTAGCGGTGTGTTACGTTAATAATTTATAACAGTGTTTTGCTATAATTTTTTGGCTTAAATAAAAAATAGGTGCCCAAAGTATGACTTTTTTGAACTTTAAGTGTCTAAAGTATTTTTTTGTAAATATAGGTGCCCAAAGTTTTAAAAGTTATAATTTTACGGGCCCAAAGTTTCAAAAATTATAATTTTAGGTGCCCAAAGTATTTTTTGTAAAAATAAGTGCCAAAGTTTCCGAACGGTGTGCCACGTGTCAAGCATTGAGTAGTTAAAAAAAATTTAACACTCATTAATGGTCAGACACCTAAAATTATAACTTTTGAAACTTTATACACCTATTTTTACAAAAAATTATTTTAGACACCTAAAATTCAAAAAAGACATTTTGGGCACTTATTTTTCATTTAAGCCTATTGTTTTTTTTAAATGACATCATGCAACAATTAAGTGCTTCCTACGTTGTTGGTGCTCTATTATTTTTCCATTTTTATTCATATTAAAAAAAAGGAAAAAAATCCAAAGCCGCTTTGGATGGTAACTTTTGTAGTTGCATACAATACGAAATAAGTTCCAAAAAGATAGCCTTGTTAGCCAAAAAAAAATTCGAGTTTTTTAGTTTTCTTCTCTTTATAAGTAGGGTTGAGCGTTCGATCGAGTCGAGTCTAATAAAAAATTTCAAGTTTTATAGTTTACCAGTCCTATTTTATGATTCAAACTTTATTTGAAATTTTTTAGTATCCAGTCGAGTTTATGAAATTTGAGTCGAATCGAGTCGAGTTTTTGAGTTTCTGTACAAATTTAATTGTAATTATTTATAATGTTATAATACATATTGATTCTAATTTAAACAGTTTTCTATATCCATATACGATATATATATTTTTCATATTTTTACATGTGATATACTGTAACGACCCAAATCTTGGGCTTTTCAAATTTGGGCCTCGGACCCAATTTATTGGGCCTTATGTTGGAAAGCCCAAGACAAGGATAATTGGATTTAGGCTTTGTGATAATTAAAAAGATATTATGTGGGGAGTAATTAAAAAAAGAGAAAAAGAAAAAAAAAGAGAAAAGTTTAAAATAAAGGGGCAGATGTGATAGGGAGAGAGAAAATGAGAGGAAGAACGGGGAAGAAGAAGATATTTTTGTATGAGAGAGAAAGAAAATGTGTTTTGTAAGAAAAAGGGTTTTGGCTCGATTTGAGAGTGATCCGCAACGTCGTTCGCTTCACCGCCGCCGCCACAGGATAGAGCTCGCCGAGACACACCTGTCGATGGTCTCTACGCTACTGTCGACGTCGTCACTCGCCGTGGTGGTGCTCGAGAAGATTAGAAGTCGTCGAAAAACAATTTTCCAGTGCTCAAAATCGGAAACCATCGCCATCAGTGAGCTCAAGAGGTGCCAAAGCGTCGAACTAGAGCTTACTGCCGCTGCCCGGTCACCTGAGGGCCACCCACGCGCCGCCGCTGAGACTGGGCGTGATCCTGGCCAGGCGGGTGCACCATGTTGCGGTGCATCGCGCCACACTGAAGTGGGCTCACTCAGGTGCATGTGAGCTCGCCCGCACAGGATAACGCCTCGCTGGTGCACCAAGGATGCGGTGCACTCGTCCGCACTGGATTACATCATGCGGGTGCACCATCTTCCCCATGCACTCGCCCACACAGGATTAGGTACCTAGGGTACACCCAACTTGCTGTGCGTCTGCGCCACACCGAATCACCAACGGTTGACCAGGCCATTGACCGGCGTTGACCAGCTGTTAACTTTTTCCGAGGGACCCTACTCGAGAGTTTCTCGACATTTCGGATCCAATGGCGCAGTCTGTTTTGCCAAATTCAAACTGGTAAGCTATTTTTATGCATTTGACCTTGTGAGTAGTATAGAAGATACATGAAATTAATGTATTTTCGTATTTGTTGATATACGAGGGTTGTTCGGGTTTGGACATCGAATCACGTGGATTGTTTCGAAAGCTCGGATGAAGATTTTAGTGATACCGGCTTAAGGTTAGTATATATCAAACTCTGAAATGCTTCATGAGCATCATAAGTGTAATTGCCTTGCATGTTAGTTGTTGCAAATTAGGAGATAAGTAATAAGCATGTGTTGATACTGATAGTTCGAAGCTTGGTAATTATTGAAATGCTTGATGAGCTTGAGAATGTTCGAGTCTGTTATGAACTTTAGAGACCGTGTAGGATTGTTTAAATATCCGTATGATTATCTGATTGTATGATTGGTTGATTGATTGATACATGATGATGCCTCGTGTATTAGTTGAATAAATTAATATGTTCGATTTAATATTGGTAAGAGACAATACTGATAAGTATTCGATTAAATGACTAAAAATTGGTAATTAATATTAAATGATTTAAATGCGCTAGAAACAAACCATAATGACTTCCATAAGCTTTAGGGGTAGTATAGGGCCTCGTAATTAATATTGATGCCGACAGGCTTAATGGCCTATGTTGTTAGTTGAAGACGGGGTTAATGGACTAATACCGGTAAATACTCGATAAATTACTTATGAAACAGAAAATCAACACTAATTGGTTTAAAGGCCAGTTCGAGATGGAAATTGACGAATATGCTTAACAAAGAGATTATTACCATAATCAATGGGATAATGTGGATTGATGGGAATAAATTATATACTCCTCCATTAAATGTAATCAACTCGGTAATGCTTGATTGATTGTAATAGCAACAATAGGGACCCGTGGTGGATCGTATGATGTTGTGTGCCAGGTAGGACACTTGTATGGATCCTTGGTGGATCATATGTGGTTGTGCCATGTATGGGAACTTGATTGGTTACGAATCTTTTTTTGGTGGGATCTGAATACCCAGAGTTGGGTGTTGCAACACTTTAAAGACTTTCGAATGGAGGATCTCGATGCTTTGTGGATGCGGGCATCACTCCAAATTTTATGGTTATGACTTTGTGTGTTTTGCTCGGGTGATATGGCAAGATCCCGAGTATGATTGGGCCTCATGGTGTAACGCCCCAGTTTTAGGGCTTAGCGGTTTGGTGGTTTAATAGACGGTATAGTGGACCGGAGTAGGGATTCGAGTCGGTTTCGGGACCGTATATTTTTCGGTAAGATAAAAATGTGGGAAAATAGTTAAAAATCATCTTTTAATATATATTAATTTTTGGTGGAATAAATTTTGGAAAATGGAATTTGGAAATGTGACATTTTGGTTAGTGACCAAAATGTAATTTTTGAAAACTATTTTAAAGTGACTAAAATGAAAAGGGTCAAATTCTTAGAATCCTTAAGGAGCTAAATTACCAAGTTTTTTTTGGTGGTTTCTCCCTTCAATTAAATCATTTTAAACATGTGTTTTAAAGGTGGTTTAAGAGGGATTAAAATATCTAAGTTAGTTATTAGCTTTTAAAGAAAATTTACGTAACTTTTTTCCAAACCTTTTCTCTCAACTTCTTTTCTGCCAAACAATCAGAATTTCATCAAAATCTAGAGGTGAGAGATTCTTTTCACTCAAATTATTGATTTTAACTTGATTCTTTAGCATTGTCTTGCAAAATCTCATTGAAATCTTATGTTTTCTTAGCTTTTCCCAAATCAATGGAGGGAGAAACTTCACAATAGGGGTAAGGTATGAGATCTCCTCTATTGTATGGTTCTTTACTGAAATTCCCAAGCATTTGATCCTTGTTTTTGTGTTTCTAATCTGATTTTGATGATTTTCTAATGTTTAATTGAGTTATTTGGGGGAAAAGAGTTAATTCACGGATTGGATCTAATTTCTAGTAATTAAGGATGCTTTGATTTATATTTTGGATGTTTAATAATGTTGATAAGAGATTTTTATCAATGGAATCCCGAAACTTAAGAATCTCTATTTGTTTAGGTTGTTAGTTTTGTAGTTTTGTGGTGTTTCTATGGTTGTAAGGTTGCTGGAGGTGGTAGGTTGATTTGGATCTGTTTTTAGATGTGTTTTGATGTTGAAAGTGATGTTAGATTAATAGATGTTGTCTGGGTTGTGAATCGAAGTGTGTTGGTTATGTTTTCGGTTGTTGTGGAGGGTTAATTGTGAAGGTTTTGTGGAAATCTGAGAAGGAGTGTAGTTGTTGTGTTTAAAATGCATTATGATGCATTAATCCTCTGTTGTTTTGTGGTAAAAATAGGGGAGGTTGATTCGGAGGTGATTGGAGAAGCGTTGGAGGTTTTAGATACTTGATTTTGCATCGGCGAATCGAGGTTCTGCGTATTGGTGAGTGAAAACGTGGTTTAAAACATTTTGATGTTTTGGAACAGAGTTTTGGGAGTTAAGGTAGAGCTTGAAATGGTTACCTAGACTCGGAAGTAAGTATAAAGTGGTTTTACTCTCTTAGTCGTGCTTATTCGAATGATTTTATGCACTTGGTTTAATGTTCATGTACCTACTGTTTAAGCATGATTTAAAGTATTCGATATACATTTTTTGAGCATGTTTTGCTGAAGGATGCACATGGAAAATGATCGTTGTAAGTATGTTTTATACTTGTGGTTTAATGCATGGTTGTTGCTTTGGAAAAGTGTTTTGGTTAATGCTTGTTTAAAATAGTGGGGTAAATGTTAAAATGGTTAATTATATTGGCAAGTGATGTGGTTTTAAAATTGTTATCGGATATAGTTGGCCGGCCATAGGATTGAGTGCACTGTAAATAAGTCACCTTGGATGTTGAGGGGTTTATACGGCGTACCGAATACTCCATCCAAGTACCCTAATGGTAGAGGGGTTAAACAGTACCGAAAACTCCCGTTAGTGGGTTAAGCATCTAACCGATGAAAGGGGTTGGTGTCCCCGTGGGTTGAAAATGTACCCGATTGTTATTGTACCGCGATTGTGATTGTATCGCTATTCCGGTTGAGATGGCTTGAAGTGTTGGGTTTTTGTCCATCAATGCAGAGAATTAAAGTCCCAGAAGGCAGCAAGAAGCAAAGGGATCTTGGCAAGACTTGTTTCCAAAGTATGTTAGAGACTAGACTATAATGAATAAAGGTAATGGGGTACTAGTTGTGTTTTGGGAGATGTTTTATGGAACTCCCTGTTTGAGCATGTTTCTTTCGTTGCTCTTGGATTGTGTATGGCCTTTAAGGATTGATTTTGGTGCTGGTTTATCTCTTGATATGTTGGTTGGATGCATATTAGGAAGTATGCATATAGATTTCCTTTTTGATGCATGAAATCTTGTTGTGTTGTTAGAATTGTGATGCTAGTTGACTTGAGATATGTTTGGCATGTTGGTGTTGTGTTTTAAGCATGTTGGGGTGGTTAGAGTATGCTTTTGGGATGAAAAACCAGCAAAATGTGACATTATAGGTCCAGGCGTACCGATACGCGAGGGACTGTATCGGTATGGCTAGACATTTTGAGGCTTGAGGGATCGGTACGCGAGTTGGTGTTTCGATACGCCTAGGCCATTTTGGTCTTAGCGTACCGATATGGAAATGGGTGTTTCGATACGAGTCTCAGCTACTGGAAATCAACTTTTTCATCCCAATCCCGTGTATCGAAACGCTCGGAGAGTCGTATCGGTACAATCATCAAGGTTTCCAAAAGTTCGGTATTTTAGTTGGGCGTATCGATACGGCATGAAGGTGTACCGAAACAGGGTGTTTCAATCCGTATTAATACGGGTATACCTGTATCAGTACGGATGACAGTTAATTATGATATCGTCACTTTGGGCAGTTTTGTCATCTTTACAATTTAGCCCCTGAATCTTGCCAATGCAATTAAATGAGATAGAATGATCGGATTGAGCTGAAACTTGAGATGAAAGTTTGGAATCGGTCAAATTAAAAGTTGGTAACTTAAAAGTGAGCTTTAATCCTAAAATTTTCTATGTTTGCATTTTGTTCCCTAAATTGTAAATGTGATCAATTGGGTGTCAAATTGATGCCCGATTGAGTTGGGGTTGCACCTGATGTCCGCATGAACATGTAGGGTTAATAATTGGCATCTAGATAAGATAAAAAGGAAAAAATGGACCGGGTTTAGTTGTATCTCTTCGGTTTGCTACGGCAAACCTAATTTGGCCTTCTTGGTTCGGTTGGGCGTCTAGGTCGGGTCAAGGGGGTTACATGTGGGCTACGTATGATGTTTTGCTAGGTGGCTAGCGATAGGACCACATGTTTATTTATCTCTCCTTATTGCTCGTACTAGCTTGCATGCTTATGTTTATGATTAGCATGAAGTATAGTAGAGTAGCTGTGTACCACTAAGCTTTGTAAGCTCAGCGCTCGGAATTGTTGTTTTCGTGCGTAGGTTGATCGCGAGATTGAGGAGCACTATCTGTATGGGATTCCAGCAATCGGCGTTGTCAGAGTATGATACTTGCATTTAGTGGGTTGTGTATTCATAGGACCTTACGTGTATGAGTCTGTAATCCTTATTTTGAATTTGTATTAATTAAAGTTAAATGTTTAAAT
The DNA here is from genome assembly GCA_019671005.1 of Hibiscus mutabilis. NCBI lineage: Eukaryota > Viridiplantae > Streptophyta > Magnoliopsida > Malvales > Malvaceae > Hibiscus > Hibiscus mutabilis. The sequence goes on from CM033728.1 coordinate 31,850,567, forward strand.
GTTTTATTTAATTGAAGCTCCTTTGTAACATTTTAATCATTTATATATTTATTTTGATTTGTGGGCTTTAAATGTTTTTGGTAATTATTTCATTTGGGTTAAACCAAGTTGAGAAATTTTATGATTTTGGTTTGGGTTTGAAGCCCAAATGTAACATCTGGGTCGAGGGTGTTACATATACATAATATATCAGGTAGAATTGACAGTCTTGACTTGAGCTTGAAAATTGATCAACTAATTAATAAAAAATTCGAGTTATTCGAATTTTTATTTTTATAACTCAAAATTTATTTGAAATTTTTAATCGAGTCGAGTTGATTTTTTTCATGTCGAGTCAAATAATTAAATTTTTTTGGCTTAAATAAAAAATAGGTGCCCAAAGTATATCTTTTTTGAACTTTAGGTGCCTAAAGTATTTTTTTGTAAAAATAGGTGCCCAAAGTTTCAAAAGTTATAATTTTAGGTGTCTGACCGTTAATAGGTGTTAAAAAAATTTAACCAATCAATGCTTGGTATGCGGCATATTTAATTTTTTTTAAAAAAAATAAAATTTTTAAAAAAACTTTTAGTTTTCCCGAAACTTTATATTTTTTACGAAACAATCCCTAAAATTACCCAAGCCCTAATCCCCAAATCGTCGCCCTTGAGCACACTTGTATGGTCGCCAGATCAAGGAGGTCATTTTCCCTAACACGGCGTCGCCAGAAATGGCGAACGACGTGCAGCCGAACATCGAATGCGAAATTGACGTTCGGCTGGTACACCATTCGCCATTTTTCAGCGATGCCGTGTTGGGGAAAATGACCACCTTTGTACAGCGACCAAACCGATGTGCTTAGGGGCGACGATCGGCAGCAGAAGCGGCGACGATTTGGGGGGTTTGAGTTTGGGTAATTTTAGGGATTTGGGGATTGTTTTATAAATTTTCAAAATTTCAAAATTTTGGGTATTTTTCTTTAAAAAATAAAAAATAAATTAAATATGTCACGTGTCAAGCATTGATTGGTTAAAAAAATTAACACCCATTAATGGCCAGGCACCTAAAATTATAACTTTTAAAACTTTTGGCACTTATTTTTACAAAAAATACTTTAAGCACCTAAAATTTTAAAAAAATACTTTAAGCCCCTATTTTTTATTTAAGCCAATTTTTTCGAGTTTAGGTTTTGTCCACCCCGGTTTCCTTCCATCATACCAATCCCCACCTTTTTTTGGGTAAACTACATCAGTAATCACCGAACTTTGGTTTCTTTCCTATTTTGGTCACCGAACTATTTTTTTGGAAAAACATCACTAACGTTATGTTTCCTTCCTATTTTGGTCACCGAACTATTTTTTGGCAAAAACATCACTAGCGTTATGTTTCCTTCCTATTTTGGTCACCGACTATTAAAAACTTAATGGTTTTGCTGACGTGGAATTTTATTAATTTTCTATGTCATTTCTTCTCTCTCCTTGTAAGCAATATATGTTTTTTATAATATTTTTATTCAAACTAATAGGATGGTGACACGTGTCACTGTCTATTAGTGGAATAAAAGGAATGAAAAATCAAGTCCCTTATACAGCCAGAGAGATTCGACTAATAGGTAGTTACACATGTCATCATCCTATTAGGCAGTTACACGTGTCATCATCTCTCTGACTGCATAAGGGGCTTGATTTTTCATTCCTTTTATTCCACTAATAGGCAGTGATACGTGTCACCATCATGTTTAGTTTGAATAAAAATATTATAAAATAACATATATTACTTACGAGGGAAAAGAAGAAATAACATGAAAAATTAAAAAAAAAATTCTATGTCAGCAAAACCGTTAAGTTTTTAACGGCCGGTGACCAAAATAAGAAGGAAACATAAAGTTAGTGATGTTTTTGCCACAAAAAAAAGTTTGGTGACCAAAATAGGAAGGAAACATAACGTTAGTGATGTTTTTGCCAAAAAAATAGTTCGGTGGCCAAAATAAGAAAGAAACCATAATTCAGTGACTACCGGTGTAGTTTAATTTTTTTTGTTCTTTAAATTGTATTCAAATTTCAATTTACTCTTTTATTTTTAGGTCAAATTATCAATCAAATTTGAGGAGGGGATGTCGAAATCGGTTATCGAAATGCCTCCAAAAGGCGGATTCAGCTTCGATCTTTGTAAAAGAAACGAGATGCTTGCGAAGAAAGGCGTTAATCCGCCATCGTTTAGGAAAACTGGTACCACAATTGTTGGCTTAATCTTCCAGGTTTGGGGAAAAATTAAATTCTGGGTTTTAATCTTTTTTGTTCGTTTTACCTAGAGAACTTGTATTTTTTACCTGGTTTTAGTGTATAATTTAGATTCCAATTTGGCTTTTAATCTGTTTTGTCATTTTACCGTTAAAGTTGGTTTTTACTTGCATTTAACATATTATTTAGATACTCAATTTGGGTTTTTGGTTGGTTGATAATGGGCAGTTTTAGCTCTCTGTTTGAGGCTTTTATTGTTGATTTTTAGATTGAAGAGTGCAAGAAACGAAGAATTGTACTGAATATGTGCTATAGACTTAAAGAAGTTTAATTTTTAGAATGCACTTAGCCTTTACCCAGTTGTTGATTCTTCCAAGAGTGTTATGTAAAGGCTGAAGCTGGAAACAGTCTGGTTATAGTAGTCTCTAAGATTTTGCTGAAGTGGCTGCTTTCGCTATTTTTGACTTTAAGGTCGAGATATATTCATTGCAAACAAACATGAACCAAGTAGAGTTGTCGGATATAATACAGAAACTTAGATGACTTTAGTTGGTTAATACTTGTGCCAGAACTTGAAAAAATCATACAGATGGCACCATTGTGTTGTCAACTTGCCAATTCTCGTCTTCTTTTATTTATCTTCAACCATGTTGGATGTAAATATGCGGACAGCTTGCAGCTTATCGCTCCGTATTTGTTTTGTATATCTAGGCTGTTCTGTCTAGCTATGTTCTGATTCTGGTTAGGTAATGCCATTGTTCTCACTTGAAATTTTGTATAGGATGGTGTTATACTCGGGGCTGACACAAGAGCAACTGCAGGACCTATAGTCTGTGATAAGAATTGTGAGAAAATTCATTACATGGCACCAAACATTTACTGTTGTGGAGCTGGAACTGCTGCTGACACAGAGGCAGTGACCGGTACTTTCTGAAATGGTGTTTAATATGGTTTTGTGAACATCAGTAGTTTCTTCAAATTTCATGCTTGAACAGCTCGGTTGTAAAATGTTATATTTACAGTCTCATGTTACTGTAGCTAACCCATTGTCATGGTCTTCTACATATTCCCAGACATGGTCAGCTCACAGCTCCAGTTACATCGCTATCATACTGGTAGAGAGTCCAGGGTTGTTACAGCACTGACCCTTCTTAAGAGACACCTTTTCAAGTAAAGTTTTTACCCTTTTTTATATTCTTTTACCGACAACATACTCGTACATAGTCTATAGGAAGCATGTGATGCTAACTGCTTAGCAATTTGTCCAGCTACCAAGGCTATGTTTCGGCTGCTTTAGTACTTGGTGGTGTTGATGTCAATGGACCTCATTTACATACTGTAAGATTTTCTTCAACTGTTTGGCACTTCGAAATGACAGTAGCTTTTTTTTCTTCTTTATTAGCCTGGTTTCTTATCACTACGATAGTTAATTTTTGCAGATATACCCCCATGGATCAACTGACACATTGCCTTTTGCTACAATGGGTTCTGGTTCTCTGGCAGCAATGGCAGTATTTGAATCAAAATACAAAGAAGGCCTGACTCTAAGTTCACCTGTTCCATTCTTGAGGTATCTTGACAATCTAAGAGATGGAACATTTTTGCATGTTTTCCAACTATAAGTTAGTTTGGGCGTAAAATCTTTTGCAAGAGAAATTGTTCTCACATTCATGGATTAAATTAAAATAATTCAGTGTAACAGCGTTATATTTTGATCTGTTAATTCCGTGTCACCGATTCTTCTCTTTGCAGAGAGACGAAGGAATAAAACTTGTAACTGAGGCTATATGCTCTGGTATCTTCAATGACCTAGGAAGTGGAAGCAATGTTGATATTTGTGTAATAACCAAGGTTTGTTGTTAACCACCAGCCACTTTTTGTTAGGGAAGCACATCCTATGTTCATTTTGGTGTGAGTGTCTCATTTTATCGAATTTCACCTCAGGGTGGCAAAGAATACTTGAGGAACCATCATCAACCTAACCCTCGCACTTACATCAGTTCCAAGGGCTATTCTTTTCCCAAGAAGACAGGTTAATAACAATAAGCTTTACAATGTCAATCCTTCTTCTCTATATATAATTTTTGTGGTTACCATGCTAGATTGTTTGATTTCCTTTTATTTTTTCCTTAATTTCAATGGTTACAGAGGTCCTCTTGACAAAAATTACACCTTTGAAGGAGAAAGTCGAGATCATTAAGGGAGGAGATGCGATGAAAGAGTGATTTATTTACCTGTTATTGGATCAGTACATTAGTTTTTCTATTTCTTGTTCACTGCTTTGTTGAAGACCATGTTGACATTGTTATCATCTATCATGCTTTTCCCTCTGAAGAATCTTTTAAGGGAAGATTAAGAAAGGATTGATCTAGGGAAGAGGAGGCAGGAGGGATTGGTTTTTACAACTACATAGAGTAAACAAGACAACTATGCTACTCATATTTTTTTATTAAATAGAGAGGTGTTACGTTCTCATACTGGGATCAAAACTCATACAAAATAGGACAATATGTTACTCATATTTGAGACACCTACTCATCTTGGTTTTTACTGATATTTGTTATTGTTGTTGCTCTTTATTCATGAGAAGAAACATGCAACCAAACAATATTATGGGTCTCAAATGTCCATAGCCTTGCATAGAGCTTTGACCAAACAAGCTAAAACCGCCCCCAAGTGTTTTCCTGCCGCTGAGAATTCTCCTATAGTTACTCATTCGGGTTGCTTCCTACTCGAGGAATGTGGAACCAAATACAATGAGGCTTCTTAATGCATTCAATGGCTTAGGTTAGCAATATCTGTATTTTGTCAGTTCCGTTGTTGAATGATGTGATGGATTTGAACTAAGAGCTTATGCATGCTTATATTTTTGGCTGGGCAACAGTCATTCAGGTCCACCGGATTTTACTAGAGCTCTTCTGGTCTATGACATAACCGGGTGAGAAGCAACGTTGTCTTTAAATTTGGAATTATGTATTGATCACAAGGTGGAATAAATGAAATAAAATAATATAATATCCGAAATCTACAAAGGATAATGAGATCTCTTCTTTGGGTCATAGGCAGCCACAATTTGACTTCATCAAATCTATCACTATAGTAACAAATTAACCAAAAAAATCACAGGGAAGTATGGTTTCTGTTTTTCTCAAGAAAATAAAAAGAATCACAGGTAGAGCTTTATTTTGGTTTGAATTGGGCTTCTACAAATCGGGCAAGTTTCGAGGTCTTTCGCACATTCTTCACACGTCTGAGAGAAATCAAAAGGTTAATATGTTATCAGTACTTGATCTCGAAATTCCAAGGATTGCCAAGAAATAGAAAAAAACATGAAAGGCATTTACCTGATGTCCACATCCAAATGCCATGTCTTTTGGGTCACTTAGGCAAATGGGACAAACCTGTGCAAAACAAGAGCATAGGAATGAGCCTCGCAGAGTTCATAATCTTAAAAGCCTTCGGTCTTTTTTTGGTTTCAATTCGAAAGTTGAATGCATGCGTCTTATTAGTAGAAGACTTGTGGACCGGCTAAACGACATTCTCATACCTGGCTATCGTAAGTAGAACTTGGAGCTGGTGAAGCGGAGCTGACAGGACTAGCATCTTCAGGATAAGGAGGGACACTTGGTTTGAAACCAATACGTTGAGGTTGTTTTGAGCTGCTGAAAGATGCAGAACCATATTGGAGAGTGGTAGACCGGGATGGTTTCAAGCTGTTGAAAGATGGTGCACCATATGTAGGAGTAGGTAATGGAACTCTCTCTGGAATATTTCCATTTCGACCACTGCACAACAAATAGATTGAAAATCATCATCTGAAACGGGTGCCTTTCAGAATGACTAATAGAGAACTATCTATTACCCGAGAATATTAAGCTCGATGGTTGCTTTGTATTGTGAAGGAATCTCCATTAAAGCAGCTAGAGAAAATTCCGTCTCCTTTCGTGACAAGGCTATGTTCTTTGACATTATCTCTGTGAAATTCACAAACTAAGAGAAAGAGGGAAACAAAACAAGAAAAAAAAATAAGAATTAATATCTGAAGCATGTCGCTAATACCATACGAACAAAAGAAAAATGATATCTACCATGACATATCTTGCATTCACTTGGAATTTACCTGAAAATTATCAAATGCTCGAGCAGGAATGTTATCATCGAACTCCTTCATCATATCCCAAGGTCCGTCTCCAACACCAACCAATATAATCGACAGAGGAAGCTTACTATAATAGAAGAAACGTGTGAGAACGAAAACAGTTGTATGTAAAAAGAAAAAGAGAAGGATGAAAAAAAAAAGGTTACACTAGGTTCACCTTGCTTGCACTATGGCATCGACAGTCTTCTGCTCCTGTGGACTTAGCTGGCCACGCTGAGTATCAACGCTTCGAGTTACCTGAAACAACCATTCGTATTAAGGATTAAACCTGTCTGAAACTACAGTAAAACCTAGCAAACAATCATCAAAAAGTTTAATAACAAAAGTACTAATGCAACGCAAGGAAAAATTGTAAGTAGTGCAGTAAACCATCATGCCAACTTTTTTTATATCCATTTTATTCCATGCCAATCCGGAAAAAAGCGCCCTCTCAGCTCGTTTTTTTTTGTTTTTGTTTTCAAGCTAATTGCCTGAGTATTACATCGAGTTCTCTAAAACCTAAATGAAGCATAAACCCAAACACAGACAAAGATACCTGCCCATCCGCGATTATCACTAATACGTGGTACTGACCACCGCTCTGCTCAACAATGGTCATAGCCATTTCAATGATTGGAGCAAATGATGTAGGGCCTGGAAAGAAATTGTAATAATTATTTGATTAGATAAGCTTTAGAAGGTTATTAAAAATAAACAGATGAAAAAAGGAGTGTAACGGAAACCTGCAAGTCGTAGATGAGGTAAAAGTTCTCTATAGCGGCTTAAGACTTCCTCAAATCCATTACAAAATCTCTCGTCTGGGTAGAAACTGAAGACATCTTGATCATGTGTTGATGCTGCCAACAAATATAAGTAATTCTTCGCATCTGTATTTAAACAGGCATCCTGAGAAGGGAAACAAATTAAATACATACCATCACCAAATCCGAAACAAGGAATCAAATTGTCCTCGTCAAAGGCAGCTAAAGTCTTCCCAATTATCGATATTGCTTGTTCATAGGGATTTGAACCATCTCCAACGTGGTGCAAACTTTTTCTATTGAATGATTTTTTCCCTACAAAACAAACCAGATTGAGCAAGTTCTACTACGACTAATAAACATACATTACTAGCAATTAAAAATCGATTTTAACCTGTCCACTCGTTGCTCTTTGTGAAATCGATACCAACAATGAGATTAGAAGATTCAAGACCAGCATTAGCAAGTGCCTCTGTTACCTGCAATCAATGAAATGATTTGTGTGACTTAAAAAATTTCCTTCACCAACAACAATAGAAAATAAACTACTGGATGATATATTAACCTGATCTAAGGAGTTGTAATTGTCAGCAATTCTGGAATACCTCCTTTGTAGCCTCTTTTTATCACTGCCACGGTCTTGTGAAGGTGGATAATATTGAGGCTCGGGTTGTGGAGGTGCATAATACTGCAGCTCTTGTTGTGAAGGTGGATAATATTGTGGGGATGCATAGCTATACTGAGGCGCATACTGGCTTTCTTGTCCGTACGACGTCTGAGGATACCCATGACCAGAATCCCATGAAGATGGATTTGAATGATATGATGAATTCTGCCTCCAACTTCCCTCCTTCGAACTACGACCCCCCATCAACCTAAGAAATTCCGAGTTCCAAATAAATATTGCTTCCTTCCTCAGAAAGTCACCAACCAAAATAAAAAACTACAGGCCAAAGACAAGAATACCTGGAAAAAGAACGGCCAGATATAATCGCAAACAACAACAATAACAACAGCAATCAAGAAATGAAATCTCCAAACAACTTCCTGAAATCTATTCCAAAACCCTTCTCCTATCCATTATATCTATGCAGCACCAGAAATCTATCTAAACCAAGCAAAACCAAAACAGAATGCCACGGAACCGTAAAAATGATAAAAAGAAACCCACAAAAGCAAGCAGTCACCACGTATATAAGGAAGCAGGAAAATGAAAACTTGAACGGATATGTACAAATTAGATTTTCCCAGAAACTTCAACCCTTTCCTTGTTTGCCAAAATTAAAGAGACCAATTCAGAAACGTAAGCTTCCACTTCACCGACCTTAAAACAGCTTACGAAGAGCTTTGTCGGCTAAGTATGCTTCCAAAAAAACTTCATTGGAACTACTATTACACTAAAATTGCCATTTGTTTCCTAAATGACTTTAGACAAATAAACAAACACGCCTTGTGCTAGCAATAAAAACTTATCCATAGTCACCGTAAAAAAAAAAACTAATTAATTCACTTGCACGATAAGAAATGTAAAACGGCGGCTGCAGTCAACAGAACGCTAAAAAAACCATGAGTTTTGAAGGAGACCCATCAAACTTGTCGATTGTTGATTGCTTAATACGAGCACATTTTTTAGATCTAAAGCGTAAAAGTAAACTATTTTTGGAAGTGAAGTAGAGAAATTTGCAGAGTTGCAGAGCATCGATGGAGGATCTGGGTATCTTAATTGCTTTTGAAATTTGAGATAAAGCATTGGTACCAAGCCATTGATTGAAAAGGAGACGATCTTTTAGGATGCTTGCTTTGTTAAAACGCCTTTTTGTTTTCCTTGTTAAAATAATGAAATTGTGAAATGGGGTTCACATGGATGGAAGTTGCGCAGTTTGGAAGCTATCGTGTTGTTTATGTGCACGCGTGAATCGCCGATTACAGCTAGACTAAACTCTAAAGCTCATCTCACGTCAATCTGTTTCGGTTTCTGTTCATGTTCCTGTCCTTATTTCGAAAATTCCTTTTTCCCTCTCAAATAAATACTAAAAATTATGGGTAAAAGTTTGATACACAGGCTGTGTAAAATTAATTTTACACAAGCCTATGCATTTACACTATAAAAACTCAAATCTTGAATTCTTAACCCTAAAAAACTAAAATCACACTCTAAACTCTAAACCCTAAATTCTAAACACTAACATTGAATTCTAAACCCTAAACTAAGACCCTAACCCCTAAAACTAAAAGGCACGTATAAACTAAAGTTTACATGGCATGTATCAAAGTTTTTCGCAAAAATTATAGACTTAATTAAGGAAAAAATGTATAAATTATATTTTTTAAAATTCTTAATTTTTTATGAGTAAAATTCATAAACGGCCACTGAACTTTGTTAAAAAAATAAGACAGTAACCAAACTTTCAAATGTTATAAATTGACAATTAAACTTTGTGTTTTGTAACAAAATGATAACTGTGACGTTAAACCCCTTTAAGTACTTAACGCTTCTGTTATAAACATTTGTATAATAGCACATTTGATAATTCATATTTACACATTCAATCAATTTAATCTTAATTAAAAAAATCCACTAAATTTAGCCATCATTATTTACATATTCTTTCAATTTGATCTTTTATTTCACTAAATTTAACCCTCATTATTTATATATTTACATATTCTTTTAATTTGTACCGCAACTAGGGTCTTTAGAAATGATGGAAAGCTTTGCACCGATGGCAACTGCGAGGTTCGGGAACTTCACACTGTATACTGCTTTTGGTGGTCTTCTCCCATCACTGTTCAACCTTCAGGTCCATGGATTTCCGGATGCGGCCATGTTTGGTCCAGCTGCTGGGTTTCCATATGGGTTTCAACATGCATATCATGGTGGCCATGCTCATGGATACCGCATAAGGGCATCAGGATCATTATCTGAAGATGTTGTTTCTGTTTATAATTATTTGTGTCGTCTTTGCAATGATTTATCAATAGACCAAATCTGCAATCAAAGCATGAATTGCCAACTTATTTTTGGATTGTCAGTTCGATATCTTGTGTAAATTTAATAAATGCATTTTCCTTTTCCTTTTTGTTTTGTGCTTGGTGATTGAGGAATTTATATTGTATAGTACTTCCGATATTCATTTTTTGTTCATTTGATGGTTGCCATTAATATGTGGAATGCCGTTGGTTTGTTTAGTATTTATGCATTGCGAAATCTTTTGATCTTTCAATTTAGTCCTAACGATTCAATTTTGCTTTAAGGACCAAATTGAAAGAATATATAAATAATAAGGGTTAAATTTAGTGATTTTTTGAATCAAGACTAAATTAATTAAATGTGTAAATATGAAGGATCAAATGTGATATTATACAAAATTTTATAACAGAAACGTTAAGTACTTAATGAGATTAATATGTGGATTTAAAGTCTAGTTATCATTTTGTTATAAAACACAGTTTAATCGTCGTTATATTTGAAAGTTTAGTTACCATTTTATTATTTTTAACAAAATTCAATGACTGTTTATAAATTTTACCCTTTTTATTAAAATATGTGGTTAATGTTTATACAATTATAAAAAATTAATTTTATTTTAAAAACTAAAAGCTCTCATTTTTTTAAATAACTCCAATTCCCCAAATTATCTACTGCTATAAACACTATATCATCGTCACCGCTGCAATGATGAATTCTCTTCCTTTTGTCAGAAGAGTCACAATGTCCAGTCTTATTTGTTGTTTGTAAAATTTATTTCACGTTTGGCGTTCAATTGACACTTTATCTGTCAATTTACAGTGACGAAAGAGTAAAATAATATGCAATGACGATTGAAAGAGTAGGTGACTGTAGTGGTGATAGATGATGAATTTAAAGATTTGAAGATTGAGATTTATGATTTAGGACTTTATGAAAATTTTGAGAATTTTAGGAAATTTATGAGAAAGATAAAGTTTTTTTTAAAAAAATATAAACGAAATTAAAAAAAATCACGTGTCAGCATTCATTGGATGACATAAGTTTTTAATTATAATTAACGGAAAAAACTTTTAAATTATTTTTGTTTTGATTACTTCACCGTTAAGTCAATAACAATATGATGATGTGACTTAATATTCATGATATTGATTATTTTTGATGACATAAACAGCGGCGGATCTTGACCTTTAACCTTTAGGTGTCAATTAAAAAAATATTATATATATATATATATAAATTAAATTTTACTAATTTTTAAATCAAGATGATTTTTCCCTCAATCATAAAATATACCATTCATAAAATCTATAAAAATAACAGATACACAAAGAGATTAAATGTCGAATTATTACAGTAATATAAAAACACTCAAAACAGAACGAGGCTCGAATCGTGAAATTAACACTAACTTGGGTACAACAAAAAGGACGAAACAAATGCATTCATAGCATTGTCCTACAAATAAGGATACACAAAAGCAAAGCACGACACCAGGTTTGAATCACCAATTGCAAAAGAGAACCCAAGGAACGACGAAACATCAGCTCCAGCCCTGCAAATTCTACAATTAGTCAAATTAAATCATTGACCATTCTCGATTGTTGTCATAGATTCAAATTGATAGGTCACTAAAGTTATCACAAACAATCCACAAAACACCAACTTTAACACTATAGTTTGTGCAATTAGTGAAAAAAATACAAATATAGTGGAAAAAAAGAAGCAAAATGGTTTTATTTATTAAAAAATAAAGTACAAAATATAACAAGTCTCATACTTCAACCTTCACAAAAAGATCACAACGCAAAATACAAATTAGAATAGAATTCTTGTCTCATGCATAAGAAAAGTTCTAACTACAATCTTACTAAAAATTCTGACCTAATCATAACTTATTTTCTTTAAAATAAAACAAGAAATCCATCATCTAGTGAAAAAAGAAACATGTGGCTACATCAAAGAATGATTTGGTAAAAATATATATGTAATGTTTTATACTGATAAACCATATATGTAAATTACCTTACTAATAAAATCATAAATTTCATCTCATCATATATTTAAGTATAAGTAAACAAAATAAATGAAATACATAATTTTACCTAAAATTAAGAATGACGTTCTTTTAAAGAAACAAAATCTTCAAAAATTAAATATGAAGTAAATGTTTAAGCACTCTCTCTTTCAATGTTGACAACTAAATTATCTGCACGAAACTCATCCTCCATCTTATTCCACAGTCTTATTTTGAGAATCTTCATGGTGTTCCCTAGTTATTATAGACATTGAAAGAGTTAAAACAAGTCAGATCAATCTGTCAAGAAGATGATACAATTTTAATTTTTTTGTCTCAGTCAAAACAAGGCCTAATTGTGACAAGCAAGATAAATTATGAAGCTTCAGGTCATTGTGCATATCATACTCAAAATGCTTCAATTGAAATCTCAAATTCAATTTATATTGCTCTGTAAAATCAAAAGAATAATATTTTTCAACAAGAGTGCAATATCATCAACATTAAAATATTTACAATATTCATTTGGATCAAAAGTATAGCTAAGTTTCAAAAGATCCGATGTTTTGTATATTAAATCTTGTATTTAATTCTTGCAACTGAAAATCAACCACTCCATTGAATATTTCAAAATGATAATGGTGCTTCACACTGATTTGACTTTGTGGATGTTTTCGACGTCTACCTTTAAAATATTGTGCTATCAAATCAGGAACAATCAAATCATGATTTTCACAAAATGCTAAACACATCCTTAAGAAAACCATTCCAACCGTTTTCTCTTAAATCTTGAATCAAGTTCTACATACTTGAAACCAAATGCATGACATTTTAAAGGTCTTGAGATTTTTGTTGTAAAGCTTGGCTAAATAATCAGTAATACCCATTATCTCTTTCATCAAATGCAAAATAAAAATGAAATCAAATGATTGAATCAACTAAGATGCAACACTAGCATCCCCTCGTTGAGAATAAGTGGATCCATATTTTCTAATATTTTCAAGCATAGAACCTGTTGAATCAAACAAAGCTATAATACTATATAAAGAATTGAAATGAGAACCCCAACGAGTATCTCCAGCTCATTTCAAACTGCCAATTTGATTTGCATCTTTTTCGGTCTTAAACTCATTATTGGCTAACATGTGTGCAATTTTAGCTTCTTAAGCAACTTGTATTTCTTCATGACGTTTGCACGAGGCATTAGCAGAATTGATAACAAAACTCAAACTATTAAAGAACTCATAAACAGAATGTACCTCTGTAGATGCAATAACAAGAGCTAATTGTAAACAATGTACATAATAAGCAGGACATTCTTTAAGGAATAATGTTTGTAATCTATTCCACTCTTCGCGCATATTACTAGCACTATCATATCCTTGATCACGGATATTTTGAACATCAAGAGTATGACGATAAAGAATAACACACATTTCATTCTTAAGAGTTAATGAAGACGTGTCTTTAACATGAGCTAGGTCAAAGAAGTGTTCCTTAAAAGTCATTTATGTCAACGAATCTCAAAACAACAATCATTTGTTCTCTTTTAGACTCATCACGAGCTTCATCAACAATAATGCAAAATTTTGAATTTTTAATATCTTCACCAATCGTCTTTCGCATTTAGTAGTAAGAACATGTGATATCTCTTTTTTAAGAACATGCAATATCTCTTTTTGAATTGAAGGAAAAATATACTTAGCGGATTTAGGAGCACTTTCCAACACAACATTCTTAACATCATCGTTTTAGGGGGCCAAAAGTTGAATCAACTCAAGAAAAATTTTACAATTTTTCGACCCAAGTGTTTCATCGTGGCCTCTAAATGCACAAGCTTAAAATGCAAGCCATCGGACGGCATCTATATAAGTCTTGACTCGTAAATTATTTTTTATTTTTTTTGAATTTTTTTAATTCATTACTTTATCAGTATGCCCAAATTGTTTCATCAAATCCATACAAGATCTCACAACATTGTTATGTGGTGAACAAGGATCATCTCCAATATGATTGAGGAATGCACAATTCTTCCCAGCATTAACTTTTATCCAACTTCAGAATCATTTAATAATAAATACATCCCAACCGGGTCATTCATTGAATTTCATGTTAAAAAGATAACATGTTAAACAATATGCAACATCCTTAGTTGTTGAATACTCAAGCCATGAAGAAAATTGAGTAAACTAAGAGAACTGGAAACGTCTAGGGTGCTTTTCTAATGAATGTGGATAACTAGAAAGATAGATTTGAAATGGACCTGCTCTTAGATAAGCTCGTCGAACTTCGTCTCATTTATTAACCACATAATCCCACATTGGTTGGTGTAACCCTGAATCACGCTCTATAAGAGAATATTCAATTTTTTTAACATTAAGAATAGGAGATTTCAGAGGAGATTAACTGCAACTTTGATGCTCAAGCCTTAGAGATTTTGACGATGCGCTACTGTCTACGATGTCTGCATCTTTCTTTTGAAAAAAAGAGTCCAATCTCTTTTGCTTTCCCATAAAAGATGAATTTACACCACCTATATTCGTATAAAATTATAAATTTAAATTATAAAGATAAAAATTTTAATTTTTTTAAAATTTATTATTATTAATTTAATAAATATAATTACTATTAATTCATCTAACTTAATAAAAAAATAAGAAATCTCTTTGGTGACCATTAAAACATGGTAAAAGTGTGCCAAACTCTCCTCACTTTTATAAGTCAAACTTAAACAGAAGGTTACACATAAAAACTCTACCTTAAACATTTCATTTAATTAATCTAAAGCTCATTTTTTTTTTTTGCCAATTGATTATTTTTGCATTGCTATAACATAGTTGCACTTAAACTTATGTAATGTAAAACTTAATTTTGTATTCCTTAACCCAATTAAAGTTTATACACAAATCAAAGCTTGATATAATAGGACAAACAACGTGTTTAATATTTTTTGATCGAATATATTTAATACTTTGTATTATAGATTAGTTATATATATACTTTTTTATATAAGTTTAAATTTAGAAGAAAAAACATGATAAAAGTTAAATTGAATACCCAAGAAAAAAAACTTATCGATGTATATAAAAGAGGTGCTTTCCTTCTATTCTTTGATCTTTTACCTTTGAATCAATTTTCAAAATAAAGATTACAAATTTAATAACAAAATAAAATTATAATTGAGAAGTATAAATATTATAATAAAAATTAACAAACCTCTCAACTTCAATGCAAAAGTTCCTGACTCCCTTCTTTCTTTTTTTAGCAATGAATTATGCTTTAGACAAAGCACAAAACATCAAAAGAATCCAATCAAGAAGAAAATCAGTCGAATACTAGTACCACAAACAGACGCACCTCTACGCATGCAAACTTAGAAATGGAAAAATAGATATGAAAGTTCTTCTTTTCTTTATCTCTTCTAAGAAATTTAGAAAGAAAAGAATAGAATGGATGGGAAATTTGATTGAAGCTTGTTAAGGAAGCTAAATAAAATAAATTTTAAATTACATGGTTGAAAATAATCCAATTAAATAATAAATAAAATTATAAATTTATTTTGATGATTTATTTATTTTAATATATAATAAGAAGTTTTAAAATATTTAATTCATTTGACAAACTATTTAATACTAGGTTAAATTTTTTAAAATATTTAGAAGGAATTTATCTTAATACTCCATAATAAGAAGTTTTTAAAATTATTGGGGTACCAACTTAATTGATTTAATTTATTGTTTTATAAATATATATATATATATACTAATTTAAAAAAATTTAAAATTCTTGGGGGCCCTTGGCTCCCTCAGGCCATGAACATCATTCGGACACCACATATTATCCATGTAGCGACCATTACCACCTGCACGTGAGCGTGCAGCACAGCCGAGAACTAGTTCTAGCGGTTGGGCCAACATCTGAAATCTATTTCCGCAACCAATTTCGTCGAATTCGAACCTAATAAGCTATTTTTCACGTCTAATTCTATTGTTTAGTCTAATTATGCATTTCGTTGATATATTCTATATTTATATTTATCCGAGGATTATTGAGACTCAAATATCAAATCAAGAAGGGTGATTTAAGAAGCTGAATGATGACTTATCGATAACAAAAGCTTAGCCGCCATGGGAGGAGCTTCGAAAGGTTGAAAATGATAATCACGTGAGTTATGTGCTTCTCTCTCCTCGAACAATATCCTTTTATAGGATGTTGTGATCAGGACACATGTCATTCAGGTGAAATATGTGACAGATTGCCATACCAAATCTGTAGTAACAGATTATATAGCTAGCATATCTATCTTTATCTTTAGCAACTTAGACAATTGGTTGCTGTAGTGTCTAGTTTGGCTGTAGTGATGAAACTTCTTTTGTACGGACATTAATAATGCAATGACAAAATAGCAAAAAGATAGAAAATTGCATAACAATAACAAACGTGACTTGAGTTAAACAAAATGCAAATAATAAACAAAAAATGCAGAAATAAGTGTATGAAATAATGATGTTGTAACAACCCAGGTTTTGGAACCCGAGGGTCGGGTTAACCCGAGGCATGGGCTTCATGTTTAGGCCAAGACGTTTGGGCCTTGAGAGCCTTATTGGGCTTACTTTGGGCATTGGGGCTTGGAAGGTTGGTTTAGTGATGGAATTGGAAGGATGATTGAAGGCTTTTTGGTAAATATCAAATTGAAGACAAAAATGGCTGATGTAGGACTTTATTTTCTACAGAAAATAGATGGAGTGAAATCGTCTTGGTCCCCTTGTTTCCTCTCTCACCCATTCCCATCTTCCACCCAAACTTCTTCATGTTCAAGGTTAAATCTTTGAGTTCTAGGGTATGAATCTCGTTTGGGGCAAAGAGGAAAAGTTGTTCAGCATTAAAGGATCTTTATTTTGAGGTAAGCTTTGCTTGGTTCGGTGAGGTATGAGGTTTAGTTGGGGGTTTGAAGAAGAAGAACGAGAATGGATTGTTGAAGGCTTCTTCACCAGCTATAATCCAAGGTTAGTACACCACTAACTCCTTTGAATTCTTGTAACTCATAAAAATAGGCTTTGCGCATGATTTAGGTGTTTATGGTTTGATATGCTTTGGTTGACCTCTTTAATGGTAAAATGTGGATTTGATGCTGCTATGGCTTAATTTCGGTAGTAATCTACCCAATACTATCACCATAACTTGTAGGAACGACTTGGGGTTTAACCATGGGGGTTAAACATGGTTTCTAGGTGAAACCCACACCTAGAGTTCAAAAACCAGGCTCGCATACTGATACTAGAGCTAGAGTATCGATACACCTTAGTATAAAAGGGAGAGGGCTATGAGGAGAATATAGGTATGCCTCCTAATGTATCGGTACCCCTTGCATATTAAGGACTCCAATAACGCTTTCGCGTGCATACCGGTACGCACTGTTGCATTGCCTGAGAGAGGCTTAGCATACTGGTATGCAAATATGGGAGTACCGATATGGGGGTGGATCGGTACGAGGTAATTTTAGTACCGATGATACATACCGGTACAGCACGAAGCGTATCGATACGGCTTGAGGTCTAATTCTTTCGAACCTAATTAGAGTATCGATACTCACGGGGAAGTATCGATACCTAGAGGAGAGTACCGATACTCACCTTGGAGTACCGATACTCGCTGGGTAATCTGCCCAATAATTTCGAGGTTGCGTTCGGGGGTGCTATAATTTGAGGCAAAGGGCCCTAGGGGTCCGTTAAGGTGTAAAATGAATATTAAAACCGAGAAATGGAGATTTAAAGCCCGTGTATGAAATAAATGGCTAATGACTCGTTATACATTGGTAAACTGTGTGAGGTGGTAACCCATAGGGATCCTAGGTGGATCGTTGATGCTGTATGGTAATTTGGGCCCTTACTGTGTGCGGAAGGGGCGCCTATAAGGTTAAGTCTCATTGAATAATAAGATAAGTTAATGAGAACGGCTAATTTGTACCTTCATAATATACTAATAAATAGATAAGCTCAATAGGGTGGTATAATAATTGATAGAAACCATAGGGGCGATGGTAAGTGTGTTAGAGCTGTGTGCGGTAAGACCCTTGTGTCGAGGTCGAGGCTGTGTGGTGGCTAGGGTCCTTGCTGTGTGCTGATAGGACGTCTAAATAGTCAAGTCATCCCTTGTTATTGGGATTTGGATACCCTAAGTGTGTTGCAACACCTTGAAGGCTCTCGAATGTAGGATCTCGATACTTTGTGGATGCGGGCCTCATTCGAAGATGCTTGATGTGATATTCTGAGCATGGATGTAGGATCCTGATGCTTTGTGGACGTGAGCCTTGATTAGAGTATAAGATACCGATGCTTTGTGGACGCGGGCCTTACTTGTAGTGTAGGATCCCGATGCTTTGTGGACGCGGGCCTCACTCAAGTGTAGGATTCTGATGCTTTGCGGACGTGGACCTCACTTAATGTTGTTGGTTTTATCTGTGTAGTGCTAGGTAAACATATGAGGTACTTGTATGAGCTGTGTGTGTGATCATACATTCATAATGCTATGTGTTTAGATGGTTATGGTAGCGCCATTATTATCTTGCCATAATGTCATTCATGTTTCATTACTTTATTTATGATTTGCATGAAGCATGGTTGAGTGGCGGTGTATCCACTGAGCTTTGTTAGCTCAGCGTTCGGAAGCGTTGTTTCCATTCGCAGGTTAGTAAGTTTGACTCGTTCTGGAAGAACACCATTAGGGAAGGATTCTAGCGCATCGTCTCATCAGAGTACATTATTTAGGTCCTTGGGCTATGTATTCGTAGGAACCTATTGTATATTGTAAATCGTATTTGGATTTTCAAACGGTCGAGTCAAAGGTTTATAGTGTAATTTTAAAAGGAGCTTCATTGTCTATGTTTTCAAATATTTATTATGTTTTATTGGGTTGTAATTAAATGGATTTTCATAATGAATTTGTGGATTGGGCTAAATTAGGTCAAAATTGTTTGGTTGGGTTTCAGGCGTGTGGCCCAAATGTGACATTTGGGTCGTGGGTGTTACAGATGTGGGGACAAATTAATCCATAAATGAGGGGGATGGGATTTGCGTGGATTGGCAAATGATTCAAGCTATGGTAGAGTGGAAACCACCTAGGAATATCTTAGAAGTTTGAAGTTTTCTTGGACTTTCTAGATATTACCGATGTTTTGTCAAAGGTTTCTCGATCATAGTTGTCGCTATAACAAAATTGTTGCAAAAAAGGGTTTTATTTGAGTGGAACGAGAAAAGACAGCAACGTTTCAAGCAATTGAAGGCTTATCTGACAGAGGCCCAGATGTTGACACAACCTAAATTGGAAAAAGATTATGTGATTATGTGGTCTTAAGTGATGTTTCGTTGAATGGGCTTGGTTGTATTCTCATGCAAGATGGTAGAGTGGCTGCATATGCCTTGAGACAACTTAAGACTCATGAACAGAATTACCCTACGCATGATTTGGAGATCGTGGTGGTTATCTTTGCATTAAAAATTTAGAGGCACTACCTGTATGGAGAAAAGTGCTACATTTATACCGATCATAAGAGTTTAAAGTATTTGCTCACCCATAAATAGTTGAACTTGAGACAAAGAAGATGGATTGATCTGCTTAAGAATTACGATTGCATCATAGAGTACCATCTCGAAAAAGCAAATGTGATAGCCAGGCTTTCATTCAAAAGTCTATATCAAACTTGAGGGCAATGTTTGCCTGCTTGAGGATGATTGAGGATGGTGCTTTGTTGGTTGAGCTTTATGTTGAATCTACCTTGGTAAAAGAGATCAAGAGAACGCAAGTGTTAGACAGTTAGGGTCTGTTTGTTTTACTGTAATTGGTTTTCTAGAAAATCAATTCTAGAAAATGAACTACATTTATGGAAAACATGTTACAAAAAGTATTTTATGGTGTTTGGATGATGCTGTGTAATTCAATTTCCATTGTTTGGTAAATTTTTCTAAAAACATTTTAGGAAATATGTTTTTAGTAGAACAAACACATAATTTTCTTTATTTTTATTGAGTTAATTTTATCTATAAAATTATATTTTGTAAAATTTTAAATATATAACACAATGTTTTATTTTTATAAGTACATCAAATAATTTAAGGAAAATTACAAATATATTACTCAACAAGTTAATGAAGACAACTTTAAATAAAATACTCAACAAGTTAATAAAGATATCTATAGAATTGTTTTGCTCTACAATACGCAAAACACAACTACGGATTTACTTTTATCACCAAAATGTGATTGAATACGTGAAATAAAAAAAGAATTAGTATCATATCATATTAAAAAATATCATTCTAAATGTATAATTAGTGCTACACTACATTAAAACAATAATATTGTCCAAGTGCATAATTAATATTACACAACTCTAAAACAATAATATTATCCAAATATAGAATTAGTAGTATATAATAATTATAACATTATATTGTCCAACTACATAATTAGTACTACAATACATTAAACCAACCATATTGTCAGAGTGCATAATTAATACTACAACACATTAAAACAACAATATATTGTCGAAGTGCATAACTAATACTAAAACACATTAAAACAACAACATTAGTTAAATTTATAATTATAGTTAAACAAAACATTAAAACTACATATTTTACCCTTGAGTAAAATTTTGAAGCCAAATTTTCCTATGCTTCGATTTTAGCAAGAAAACTTTGGCTTCAGACTCATTCTTCCTAAGAAAATCAAACACATTGCAAAAAACTCATCATCAAACCTCCTCTGTTTCTATCGACATCACTTCTTCGTAAAGATGTGGTGTCTTATCCTCAGTAAATTTGTTTAATGCTTCAAAAATCGCACCAAGTTTCTCACCTACAAATTCAATGTGGTCATCCTCGCCACTTTCTTTGATATTTTTCCTTTTACGCTTTGATGTACCAGATGAATATACCTTTGTTCTTTCCTCATCAACATCTTCAATGTTAAAGTTTAACGAGATTGAACTTTCATTAGCATCATCCAAATCTATATCCATAAATATTTTGGCAAAACTTTTCGTTGCCATATCTTGACTGATAACCAAAGACATCTCATCATAGAAATTGATTTTTTTGTTCATAAATGGCGCATATTTCGGGTATGCCTGTTAAATATTATACACAATTAGAATAACTAGTAAAATATAAGTTTAATATATTAAAATAGGAGTATGTAAAGATTATCGTTATCGTGGCATCATGCGTCACTCTATCGCATGTTATCATTTTCATGCTGTCATCCCACCCGAATCCACTTTCTTCACGAATTTTGCATATAATTTTCCATGGGTTTTTGACAGTCCTTACATGATTTTCCACATGTTTAGTATCACACTGAACTTGAAATCTTTTAAAAATAGCTGCAACAACTTGTTTTATAGAAACCAATCTAAAGGAATTAGAAGATTTATTTCCTTTTTGAGCCTCATCTGCAAATATTTCTAAGAAAATATGTTCTATTGGTTTTATCCATCTGAAATGTTTTGATGTACTTCTTTCTTTACTTGATTTAGGGTTACTCATTGCTATTTGCCACATTAACAAGACATTAAAAAACAAAGTAATTATATAAGTAACAAAATTCAAAACTCGATGCAATAGCAATTATATGAGGACAATTTAATCAACTAAGAAATTAGTTATCTGTGAAAGGATCAGTTAGCAGCTAGTGGAAATGATAGTTACTTGCAAATTTCTTTGATTCAGTGTATAAATAAACTTTTCAACTCATACATATACTCCTCTAAGAAAACGTTTTAAAGAAATGACATGGATAAAAAACATTAGAAGTTAGTAGTAATAGAAGAAGAAAACAACAAAGTTCATTATACAACACCAAGAGATTTCAAAATAAAAAATAAATAGTGTAATTAGCAAATCAGATATGCATACATATATGCAAGCATGATGATGGAAATACATATATATGAAGTCCAAATGTACTGCAAAAAGTTTTTACCTGCCAATGTTATTGTTTTCATTGTATGTAAGCTTTGATTGAGTGTTAATATTCATGTGAGCATAAGAATTCAGATCGAAAAGCACTGAAAGGATGTGCGCATGCCATTATATGTGATGATTTAAACCTCTACAAAAATTAGGGGTAGTAGCTGCTAAAGCACCGAGTCCCATGTTACTTACCGATGGGTATACTATACCAACATTTCGCCATTTAATTGTCAAAAGTAATGTGTAATTATCATTTCTAATAATGGTATATTAATGGAATTCTCACTTATATAAGTAAAAACAAACATACAAAAAATAATAGGGGTCAAGTCTCAAGGATTGGATGGATTCATCCGAACTAACTAAGAACACAAATAATACTTCAAGTCAAACCAAACCAACTTCTTCTATAATCATGTATTACATTGGGAAAAAAAGTTAAAACATGCTTTAAGTCAAACCAAGCCAAACCAAATAGATGCAACAAGCAAGTCACAATAGTCCATCAAAATTTAACCGAAAATGAAAAAAATTAAAAAAAGGAAAAATTACCTGTTTTTCCTGTGTCAATGTTTTAAGAATTGTTGCCTGCAAAAATCAACAAAAGAAAGAGGTAATTTTTTTTAGAATAAACCATTATCAGAAAGAATAAATTGAGAGTAGATTTGGAGATATATAAAGTAAATTAGGGAAGATTTGAAGAAAAAAGTAAACTAGAGCAAGAAATTGAAGAGTTAAACATAAAGAGAGTAGATGAACGAGAAGAAAAAAAGATAACCACAAAGAAGATGAATAAAAATTATATATTCATCTGGGTTATTAAAGACGACGATGGAGAGATTCAGTTGCTCGTGTCGGTGTCGACAAGGGAGAGAGGTGCTGAGGAAAGAATTTTTTTTGAGTTGGAGAGTAAAGTAATGCGTTTTACAGAAATAAATAGGGTAAAACAAACTACTGAAAACAACAAAGAGAATTACATTGACCGGGAGTTGGAATTACATTGACCATTTTACTTTACATTAACCAAACGTTAGAAAATACGAAAAATGAATTCTGTAAATTAAATTACATTAAACAACCACAACCTTAGTGGCAAAGATAGAGATGGTTCAACGAATCTAGATGTTTAGTTTTGAGGTACAAGATGGTGAGATTTTGTAATTCAGGGGCCAATTTTGTGTCCCAGCCTTAAAGGATTTACAAGACTATATTCTCCGGGAGGCTTACCGTAGCCCGTTTGAATTGCATCCATGCAACAACAAGATGTATCAGTATGTGCATCTCTTTTATTGGTGGTCAAATATGAAAATAGATGTGTTAGAGTTCGTGACCAGGTGCTAAGCTTGTCAGCAAGTTAAGGCCGAACATCAAGTTGCTTCGGGCTTGCTTCAGCCCATTCAGATTCCACAGTGGAAGTGGGATCGAGTAACCATAGATTTTGTGACGATTTTTTTGTTAACCCAAAGGAAGCATGATGTCATTTGGTTGATTGTGGATCATTTGACCAAGACTGCTCATTTCTTGCCAGTTCGTATGGATTTCATGCTTGAAAGGCTAGCACGATTGTACATTCAAGAGATTGTGAGGTTGCATGGTGTGCCATTGTTGATCATTTCGGATAGACCCCCGGTTTACGATAAGGTTTTGAAAGAAAATTCATGAAGCATTGGACATTAGATTGCATTTCAGCATCGCTTTTCATCCTCAGGCTGATGGTTAGTTCGAGCGAGTCATAGAGATTTTGGAAGATATGCTCCATTATTGTATCATTGATTTCGAGGGTAGTTGGGAAAAGTATCTTCCACTAGCTGAATTTGCCTATAACATCAGCTTTCAATCGACCATTAAGATGGTTCATTTCGAAGCTTTGTTTGGGCGCAAGTGTAGAAAACTGTTGTGTTGGACATAGCTTAATGAGAGAAGAATCGTAGGATCCGATTTAATCAAACAAACTGAAGAGAAAGTTTAGGTTATTAAGTAAAGAGTGCAAGCTAGCTCCGATGATAGAAAGCTTATGCAGACCAGAAGTGTAAGCACATTGAGTATGAGGTTGATGACAAAGTGTTTCTCATAGTGTCACCATAGAAAAGGCATTATTGTTCTTACCCTTTGCATGTATTCTGTTTGAGGAGATTGATATCAACACCGATTTGACCTATGAAAATGAACTGATAAGGGTTCTAGACAAGGGAGTCAAGCAGTTACGCAATAAGTGCATACCTCTAGTGAAGATGTTGTGGAGGAACCACGGTGTCGAGGAAGCCACGTGGGAGGCCGAGAATGATATGAGATTGCTTTATGCGTATCTTTTTCCATTAGGTAAATTTCGAGGATGAAATTTTCTGCAACAACCCAGAAAACGGGCTAGAAGATTCGGGTGAATTATCGGAATCGGTTAGAATTTTGGGTTAGGCTTTAGCTAATTAATTAATTTCAGAAAATAACTTGGGTAGATTAAATTAATTTTCGATAAATCTACCATGGCAAATATTTTTGAAAATATATTTAATGAGTTTATTAAAGCATGGAATTAAATTTTGAGTAATTTTAAGTGGGTCAATTTAATATTAAATTAAAAAGTGGCTATTCTGCAATAGTTGTAAAATGTTAGTGATAGTAATATTGTAAAAAGAAATTAAAGTGATATTTTTATTGAGATTATTAAACCAATTATTAACATATATTTTCCCTCTCATTTTTAACAAAAGAAGATGACTATTATTATTTTCCCAAAGATGAGAAAAACATATCTAAGCTTTTCTCTCATTTTCTCTCTTGAATTTGCTAAAGAAAATTGATTTTCCTTCTTGATTTTCATTTCTTTTATATCCTAAATAATTTCTAATCAACAATCTAGCAAGAGCTAGTAGTCTTCATCAATTCTTCTTGAAATTCATGTTTAAATGGAGGAGGAGATTTTCAACTTCCATTTTTCCTATCAATTGGGTAAGCTTTTAACTTTTAAAGGTTCTCTAATTGTTTTTAATTGATTATCTACCATTTTTATTAGAGTTTATGAATTAAAACGAATTTAATTTGATTTATTTGATTTTTGGACGATTAAGGAGTGATTGTGATTTGATAGATAAAATCAAAATATTTTAATTGATTAGAAAGTTAATTTTATGAGTAAGATCAAATCTAACATCAATTTTTTTAAGTTATTCCAGAATTTAATTGAATTGGTTAAGTTTAGATCCTTAAATGGATTGATTGGTAAAATGGTTAATTTAATTATTGGATCGCATATTAAGGTGCACCAATCGTGTTCGATAAAATGCACCTAAAGAGTTAAAAGGGGAATTATGACCTAAAGCAGGGCATAGTTGCGAGCAGGGAAGACGGCCATTTTATTCGCGTGGGAATTGGGTGGCGTGGCTACTGCCATCAATTCCATTTTATAATTGTGGGAAAAAAGGATTAAAAGAAAAGGTTCCTTGCAGTAGCGTGAATTGAAGATTTAAATGGTGCCATGGCTATGCGTGGGTACCAAACTATGTTACGGGTACGAGTAAGGGGACAAAATGGGACAAAAAATGATAATTTTTAAAATTATAAAGTATGGGCACGATAAGAATACGTCATATAAAATATATCTTAAAATAATATTAAAATGTAAAAGTAATATTAAAGTTTTATAAATTTTATGTAATATATTAAATGAAATGAAAATAATTTTGGATTAAATTTAAGAAGTAAAAATATAATAGGGTTGAATTGTGTTATAGAGTATTATATTTTACATGGAGTCATGGAATGGTTAGCTGGTCAAAAGGTCAAAAAGAAAAATAGATAAGCGTAAGGGCCAAGGGGCTTGTTTAAAGGATGGAAAAACGCCGCGTTTTTGGTTTATAAATAATTACAAAAATGATACATTTTGTCATATTAGAATATTTTGTCATATTAGAATATTCTAGTCATCGTCGTCTTCCCCTGTCTGAATCTCTATCTCTACCCCTCATTTCTCTCTTCTCCTAACAGAACATTCAAACCAGATTCAGAGGGGAGGGGGCAATTAAGAAACACTGGGGTTTTTTAAGTTAACAATTGAAAATGCTCTTGGGGACGCGTGTGAAGGCCACACGCCTTCCCTGAAATGTCCCCAAAAATATATCAGGCGTCCTCGACTAATTCCAACCGTATCCCATCAACATAGGACGTCTCTGGTACGTACCCCAGCCGTACCCAACACGTACTCGTTTCGCTAACGTATTGGGTACTTGAAATGATCTTAAGTTGTCGTACACGTGCTTCCCAAGTACGAACAAAGAGAGTAATTCTTTTAGGCAATTTGTGCAATGGGGTAGTTTAGTAAAGTGGTTACCTTGATGTGGTCCTATTGATATTAATCCTTGCATTTTCTCATGGAAGTTAGCAAGTGCTTGGATGATTTTCGGTTAGGCGTCGAGGCATTGCATCGAAGCGTTGGCATCGAGACAATAGCAAGTACTATAAAGAAGTTTGATTTATGGCTTTGGAAGATTAGTTAAAGCCTAGAAAGCTTAGCAAAGCTCGGAAATAAGTTTTTCCTGTTTCACCTTTTGAATATCGGTTTGATATGAGACTTGCTTTACATGTTTTAGTTTAAAAGCATGGATTGGTTTACTTACTGTTTTATGCATCATTTAAAAGATATGCAATGATTTATTGAGTATATGGATGCCTAAGAGCATTGAGAAATGGTTCCTAAATGGAATGTGTGAGTTGCCTTTGGCAATGTAGATTGCATATGATTTTGGTTTGTTAAATGCATCGGAAACAACAGTAAGTAAATGTGTTTAAAAGATTATATTAACTATGTGACACACAAAAAGAAAGAATTGGATATAATTGGCATGCCATAGGGTTTAAAGTGCACTATAATAAGTCGATCACCCCGCGACCCTTGAGGATAGAGGTAGTACTACTCGGGTTGATGGAATCTGCGGCTTTATGGTAGAGGTAGACCTACTCGGGCTGAAGGCATGTTTAAGGTGGTTTAAAGGTACCACCGAGGAAATCTGTGTATCCGATGAGATTTTGTAATGAAATAACGGTTTGTTATGGGTCACACTAATTGCCAATATATGAGGTAGTAAAGAAAAGCAAGTTTGAAAGCTAAATGCATATGAAGTGTTTATGCATGATATGATTGGCAAGAATGAAAGAAAATTGCATTCGATTGGAACAAGCATGATTTGTTAAATGCTTTGAAAATGAAAAGATTGAAATGGAAGCATGATTTACTATGATGCATATGATTTGATCAAACATGTTTTATTAAATGCTTTGAGAATAGAAAGATTGTACTACCAAAAACAGTTTTTTAGTGGCACTTTTAATGGCATTTTTCAAGCAAACACCGTTAATTTTGTGCATCTAGTGGCGTTTACAAAAACAACACCACAAAATAATAAAAATTGTGGCTTTTATGGGAAAGCACGCAATATTCATGTACTTTTAGTTGCGTTTTTAATAAAAATGTCACTATAGACTGATACATAGTGGCATATTTAGGAAAACGCTACAAATAATAATATTTAGTGGCGTTTTTTATATATACCGTATGAATTACTATAATGGCGTTCATTTTTACAAAGGTTACAATACGTTAATGTATAGTGGCGTTTTTCTATTAAATGTTGAAATATCCTTGCTTTTGAGTTTAGAAAAGGGTCTACCGACTTTTGAGTTTAATTTACACCTCTAAATTTTCAGCCGCCTCACACCACTCCATTCTCTCAAATTCTCTCCCAAACCCTAGCTCATTCCCTTCTCACACCAACGAGGCTCCCTCCTCTGACCACCTTTGTTTCGTTAACTCCTTCTGACGATGATTCGACTGATATGACCCTCGTTTTTTCAGTAACCTTGCATCTCCAACCAATAGTTGGAACCCTTGCCCTTCGGTTGCACTTTTGGATGCTAAGAAAGCTCATACATTAGCTGTTTATGCTGCTCCTCGTGGTTGGGTACCCAACAAGAAGAGACCCGATCTTTTCGAATCTGGGATTAGAAGTTTGGGGAAGGTGGTTTTCAAATCCTGTAGGTCTTGCTGCGACCCCTGTTCCGCAAGAGGGTAATCCGAAGTCACGCATCTTTAGATTGCAACAAGAAGGGTGACACCTAATTCTTCTTTTATCACTGTTTCTTTGAAATATCAACTTACCTATTTTTCTTTGTTTCTCAATCTAATTTGGGGTGTTCAAGCCTCGTGGAGCTAATTTGGTTCTTTTATTATCTTAATATAATGTTAGTTTTCTTTATACTCTTTACCTTTTCTTTTCTTTTCTTGGAATCTTATTTTTCCTGATTTTAATTTGGTCGTGCATTTGATCTAGTAAGATCTAAGTATAACAAAACTGAATTTGTCAGTGTTTTTTCCCTTAATTTTTTCTGGCTGAATCTGAAGCTCAAGTTAGTGTACTTCAGTTTTTAATCAATAAAAGCTTTGGTTATCATCTCAATTGAACTAGCTAGATTATACATATGGTCAAAATTTGAAAGTTCAAAACCCTCTTGTTGCTCCTCAGATCTTTTTGTACAAAAATTTTATGCTTTCTGACTTCTATTTCAGTTCAAGTTGTATTCCCGGTTTATGGATATATATTACTGCTCTTGTTATATTCTTATTTGTTGTTCTTTCCATTTATCATCGTATGACTTTGATAAGTGTTCAAAAGTACTATTTTTATTACCCTTTTTACTCATATTATTGTTAGATTTAAGCTCATATTAGTTGCATAATTAGTCATTCATGCATTAATTCATGTTTCTTTCCACCGTTGAGCTTGATTCCATAACTTGGTAGTTTTCGTGGGAAAAGATGCTGCTTTGGTGTGTATGTGCAGGATCACTTGCCAAAGCAAGGCTAGAGTTAGTTGCCAGGGCAATACATGAAGGATATGCCGAGCTAGTTGCCAGGGCAATACATGAAGGAGACGCCGAGCCAGTTGCCATGGCAATTGTCGACAAGAGCAAAGGTGATATGGAAGTCGAAATTGATGACTAGACAAGCCCAAGATGACGTGGAGCAAAGCCCAATCCCAAAAGAATTTGATTTCCATGAAGAGATTAAAGAAGAATTAAATTCCAAGAAGATAGGAGAAGTTCTAGTAGGAATACAATTATAATAAAGAATTATATTCTTTAAAGATAATTTAATTCCAACTTAACTTCCTCCTCAAAGAAGGACTTTGGCCTAGTCCTATAAATAGGAAGGAGATTTCGACAATCCATAAAGAGCAAGAGAGGGGAATTTCGACAAGTCCAAGGAGGGCAAGAGGAGAGAATTTTCGACAAGCATCTAGGGCAAGGAGGATTTCGACAAGCCTCCTTCTTCATCTTTTTCTTTCTTGTTCGATTGGGTTCATGCTAGGGATTAATTATCTTGTGTTTCTTTGGAACCTAGCCATGAACTAAATCTACTTGGCTATGGTTATTGTGTTTTGTGGTTGTGAGAAACTATTGGTTTTTGTTTAGGTAATAAGAGTTTGCACTTTTCTATTTCAAGGTTTATTCATTCTTGGTTCTTATTCTTGTTTGCGAGTGAATTGGGAGAGGATCTCGTGATGTCATCTATTTATCTAATATCGGGAGAGTTAGATTCAAGAAACGAATGAATATGATCTTTATTCAATCTATTGATGGTGAAGATTAATCCGGCTTAGGAATAAGTTAAGGATTTCAACGGCTAAGAGGAGCGCAAGATTGGTTGTTGTTCACCCTTGATTCACGCAGGGATGTATTATCAAGGCATGCACAAGTTGCTAGAGTTTCGACTTAGGGATAAGAAGAAACCATTGAAGAACGCTCTGCCGAACCTTGAAGGTTGCTGCCCAGACGCCCAAGTAGTTGCCCAGGCAACCATCGATTAGTTGCTAAGGCAACCCGTTGTGTAAGTTGCCACGACAACCGAGTTTGCCCGTGCACTCTTTTACCAAAACGATCCAATCGGCTATCACACCTCAACTCACGATAACCTGGCCTATCTCTCTCTCAATTGATCTCATCTATTCATTTACTTTATTGATTTCTAGATTAGTTATTAGTTAAACTCCTATAATCCTTTATTTGTGTTTTTACTTTTTACAGTGCAAGAGACTAGATTCTTGAAGTGGCACCAATCCCTGTGGAGACGATATCTTTTATACTATAACTTGCGACGTGTATACTTGCACATTTGCGTAGCACTTATTACGCGCAACAAGTTTTTGGCGCCGTTGCCGGGGATTGGCAATAGCGACTTTGTTTTTATTTTCTTGCACTTTCTTTTTATTTTTCTTGTTTAAAATTCAAAGGGCTAACAAACTTTGGTTTTGCATTGATATATGACCGTATGCGAGTCCGACTTCACGTAATATCCCTTTGATCCGTAAATCGAACGAACCTTACAAAGACTTAGACGAAGGATAAGAGAAGCAATGGCAAATCAAGACGGCAATATGAATCAAGATGTTCGAGCGGGAGGAGGAGTGATTCTTGCACGAAATGTAACTATTCGAGACTATCTTGAAGAAGATCTTGATGGACTTAACCCGAGAGTTGTCACACCTAAAATTGAAGCCGACCACTTTGAGTTGAAACCGTAATGTTTAATATGATCAATACAATAGGTCAATTTGGTGGCTCAAAGAATCAAAGATGCACGACAACATCTGAAATCTTTCCTCGAGATTTGCAACTCGTTCAAGATACACCTGAGTCACCCCCGATGTCTTACGATTAAGATTATTCCCCTATTCACCGAGGATAGGGCGAAAACATGGTTGAATAGCATTCTGCGGATCCATAGCATCTTGGACTGATCTTTGTCGTGATTTCCTTGCTAGATTTAATCCTACAAATTTGACTGATAAGCTTAGCGAATTACATTACTTCTTTTCGGCAGTGATGATGAATCCATGTACGAGGCTTGGGAGTGATATAGAGAACTTCTACACAAATGCCCCCTACACGGATTCCCGGTGTGGACTCAAGTAACAATGTTTTACATTATCGTGAATACACCAACAAGGATGATGCTAGATGCCTCGGCAAACGACATACTCCTAGATAAGTCACCGGAAGAAGCAATGCAAATCTTAAACAGGTTTGCCAAGAATGATTATCAATTCCCATCCACTAGAAGAGGAGGAGTTAGACGCCAAGCCACAATACATGAACTAGGATCATCAGATTCAATTTCGGCACAATTGGCCACTTTAACCAAGATGGTCCAGAACATGCAAAAACCAAACAACACACATGAAGTCAAGGTAATGGATTTTTTTTGTGAGTTATGTGGTGATAACCATAATTCTTCTCGAATGTATGCGAATCCGAATCCAACTTCTATGTGGGGAATTACAATCGAACAACAACGTGATGTCCAATACATACAATCCAGCTTGGAAGAAGCACCCAAATTTTTCATGGAGTAATCCCAACAATGCTCTAAACCCGAACAATCAGAATGCACAAGCATCGGGTTCCAAAGAGAATATGCCACGGCAAATGATGCCGCAAAGAACAACCGACGACATCTAGTTCTTTGGAAAATTCTTTAAATGCTTTTATGATGAAAACTGAATCTTATATGGCTGAGAATTGTAATTTCATAAAAAGAACTGATGCTTTTATTAACAGGACTGAGATGAGATTGCAAAACCAAGAGGCGGCAATCAAATCATTGGAAAATCAAGTCGGACAATTTGCTCAAAATCTGAGTACTAGACCACAAGGAGGTTTACCTAGCGATACTGAAGTCGCAAGAGGAACTGGCCATGAGCAATGTAAGGCAATCACCACTAGAAGTGGCCAACAACTTAGAGAGGTTCAAACCCGCTCATCAAACAAAACTCCACAAAAAGATCAAGATGAACCTAGCGGCAAAGCCTCAGATGCTGAACCAGGAATTTCCGCGGCAACCGGCAATAAACATGCCTTGGCAACCGACGATAAAGATGCCTCGGCAACTTGCGATAAGCATGCCGAGGCAACCCCAGTTGATAACGCCTCGGCAACCCCAATTGTCCCGGTAATGCCGTCAATCAGGTTTCAAACTAATGAAAGGATCGAAGATATCCGTCTTCCACCACCATTCCCACAAAGGTTGAAGCGACAAAAGCAAGAATACCAATTCAAGAAGTTTCTTGATATCCTAAAGCAAGTCCACATCAACTTGCCATTGGTGGAAGCAATTGAACAAATGCCAAACTATGCCAAGTTTCTTAAAGACATTGTGTCCAAGAGAACAAGGCTAGGAGAGTTTGAAACAGTTGCCGCAACAGAGGGATGCATGGCAATGTTGCACAATCGTATACCACCTAAGTTGAAGGATCCCGAAAGTTTCACAATACCCTGTTCTATTGGAAATCACTATGTCGGGAAAGCACTATGCGACCTTGGGGCTAGCATAAACTTGATGCCTAAATCAGTTTTCCAGAAACTAAGAATCGGGAAGGCAAGACCTACAACAGTTATGCTACAACTAGCCGACAAATCCTATGTGCATCCAGAGGGAAAAATCGAGGACATACTGGTAAAAGTTGATAAATTTATTTTTCCCGCTGACTTTATTGTCTTGGATTGTGAAGAAGATGAGCATGCACCCATCATTCTCGGGAGACCATTCCTAGCAACAGGGAGAACCTTGATCGATGTTGAAAAGGGAGAACTCACAATGAGGGTGAATGACCAGCAAGTTAAACTAAATGTTTTCCAAACACTAAGGCATGCCGATGATCCAGAAGAATGCCAACTTCTTCATGCCACGGCAGAGTTTAACTTCGACGAGGAATTCAGTTGCCTCGGCAACTACATTGCCGATCAAGAGAAACCTGAGGAGTATGAAGAACCAGTCAATGATGAACAACAAGAAGAGGCAAATTGGCTAGTCAATCGACCAGGTAAATACTTTGAACCACTGGATTACTCAGGTAAGGAAGGTAAGCTCGAAAAACCCTCTATTGAACAACCACCGATTCTTGAGTTGAAACAATTGCTAGAGCAACTAAAATATGCATATTTAGGAACCGATAATACATTGCCTGTAATTATTTCTTCTAAGTTACAGCCTGAGCAGGAAAAGAAGCTGATCAAGATGTTGAAGCTACACAAAAAGGCAATAGGGTGGACAATTGCCGACTTGAAAGGAATTAGCCCGGTAGTGTGCATGCACAAGATTCTGTTGGAAGACGATCACAAACCTTCAATCGAGGCCCAGAGGAGACTGAATCATGCCATGAAAGGGGTTGTAATGAAAGAAATCATCAAGTGGCTTGACGCCGGCATTATATACCCTATATCTGATAGTACGTGGGTAAGTCCGGTTCAATGTATACCGAAAAAGAGAGGTATAACAGTGGTAAGTAATGAAAACAAAGAACTCATTCCAACCAGGACTGTGACCGGTTGGAGGGTTTGTATGGATTATCGAAAGCTAAACAAAGCCACTAGGAAAGATCTCTTCCCATTACCCTTTATTGATCAAATGCTTGACCGTCTTGCAGGTAAACCCTTTTATTGTTTTCTTGATGGTTATTCAGGTTACAATCAAATTGCCATAGCACCAGAAGATCAAGAAAAGACAACCTTCACATGCCCATACAGTACCTATGCCTTCCGAAGGATGCCGTTCGGATTGTGTAACGCCCCGTCAACCTTCCAAAGATGCATGATGGCGCTCTTTTCAGACATGGTCGAAGTCTTCCTTGAGATCTTCATGGATGATTTTTCTGTTTTTGGTAATGACTTCGACAACTGTCTCGGCAATTTAGAAAGAGTGTTGGCAAGATGTGAAGAAACTGATTTAGTCCTCAATTGGGAGAAATGCCATTTTATGGTAGATGAAGGAATAGTGCTTGGCCACAAGATTTCATCCAAGAGAATTGAAGTAGACAAAGCTAAGGTGGACGTGATCGAGAGATTACCCCCACCAAGTTCGGTTAAAGGAATTTGAAGTTTTCTCGGACATGCAGGTTTTTACAGGAGGTTCATTCATAATTTTTCTAAAATCACTAAACCCTTGTGTAATCTGCTTGAACAGGATAAAGTCTTCAATTTTGATGACTCTTGCAACCAAGAATTTGAAACCATAAAGAAAAAGCTTGCCTCGGTACCCATTGTCATTCCACCTGATTGGACGCTACCTTTTAAGCTCATGTGTGATGCAAGTGATTTCGCAGTAGGAGCAGTCCTAGGCCAACGCACAGGTAAGACCTTCCATGTGATATACTACGCTAGTAAAACTCTTAATAGTGCTCAAGTGAATTACACAACAACGGAGAAAGAGTTACTAGCTGTAGTTTTCGCATTTGACAAGTTCCGATCCTATTTGATTGGTACAAAGGTAATTGTTCATACGTACCATTCGGAAATCAAATATCTATTTGCTAAAAAGGATGCCAAACCTCGTTTGATTCGTTGGATATTACTTTTACAAGAATTTGATATTGAAATTAAGGACAGGAAAGGAACAGAAAATCAAGTGGCCGATCACTTATCACGTCTGGAATGCAATAGGGAAGAGGACGTGGATCTTGAGATATGCGATGCATTCTCGGATGAACAAATTTTAGTTGCCTTGGCAACCCTCGACGCCGCAGCAGCCTTTTACGCGCACGCCTCAGTAATTTTGGGAGTAGTCGCCACGGCAGCACATGCCTCGGCAATACCCTGGTACGCGGATTTAGTTAATTTCCTTGTTTGTGGTATTTTACCTTATGGCATTACTCACCAAGGGAAGAAGCGGTTCCGCCATGATGCTAAGCATTACTTTTGGGACGAGCCTCTTTTGTTTAAACAATGTGCAGATTAGGTTATACGCCGATGTGTCCCTGAAGAAGAGTAACAGAATGTACTCCGGCAATGCCATTCTTCACCTTATGGAGGATATTTTAGAGGAACTCGTACCGAGGCCAAAGTTTTGCAATCCGGTTTGTATTGGCCAACATTGTACAAAGATGCCCAAGACTTTTACAAGCAATGTGATCGTTGCCAGAGGACGGGCAACATCTCTAGACGACATGAGATGCCACTCCAGAACATCATCGAGGTGGAATTGTTCGATGTGTGGGGGATCGATTTTATGGGGCCTTTCCCATCTTCATTCGGCAACCTCTACATCTTACTTACCGTCGACTATGTGTCTAAATGGGTGGAGGCAGCTACAGTTCCCAACAACGATTCCAAGACCGTGCAACGATTCTTGCAGAAAAACATATTTACACGGTTTGGGATGCCAAGAGCAATTATCAGTGACGAAGGCAAGCATTTTGACAACAGACTAATTGCCAAGATGTTGCAACGCTTCGGCATATCACACAAGATCGCCATGGCATATCACCCACAAACCAACGGGCAAGCAGAAATTTCCAACCTGGAATTGAAGGGTATACTCGAGAAGGTTGTAAATCCCTCAAGGAAGGATTGGTCATTAAGACTAGATGACGCACTTTGGGCATATCGCACTGCATTCAAAACACCCTTAGGTATGTCCCCCTTCCGACTTGTCTATGGCAAAACATGCCATCTACCGGTAGAAATTGAGCACAAGGCATACTGGGCAATCAAGACCGTGAATATGGATTGGGAAAGTGCCGGACAAAAGCGTTTGATGGATCTCAATGAGATAGAAGAATTCCGTGCACTCACCTATAACAATGCACGAATCTACAAGGAGAAAACAAAGCGATGGCACGACAAGAAACTATTGCCACGACAATTCACGCCAGGGCAACTAGTTCTCCTATTCAATTCTCGGCTAAAACTTTTCCCGAGAAAGCTGAAATCAAGATGGTCGGGACCATTCAAAGTCGTCAAACCATTCTCCCATGGTGCCGTGATAATCAAGTCCATCTCTAACAACCATGAATTCAAAGTTAATGGACAAAGATTGAAGCACTACAATGGTGCCCATGTGGAACGTAACAAGGAAGTGGTCAACTTAGGAGATGCATGAGCATGCTCTCCCTTTTGATATTTTTATTTTTGTTTTTATTTTTATTTATTTATTTTTATTTTTATTTTTCGATTAATTAGTTATTTTATTTTATTTTTTTTCGAATTTTTATTTTTTATATATATATTTTCGACTATTAGTAGCTTTTAGGATAGATTTTTTTTATTTAAGTTTAAGAATCCTATTACACATCTTTATTTATTTTCTTTATTAGTTTATCTTTAATTTTAATCCTTATTTGATTTGTCTTTGAATTGTAGGAAAAGAAGTTCAAGATTTCGGCCTTGAACCATTCATCTTCGAGAGGATTGCACATCAAAAGTGGCAAATCTTTTGCCATCAACCAGAATCGGGTAACATCTCATGGGTAAGAGAATTCTATGCTCACTCACCTAACCCGAATAATCCTTATGTTTTTGTTCGTGACAAGGCCATACTCATAAGTCCCGAAAACGTCAACACCTTTTACGGGCTTTACATTGAGAAGGACGAGCATCAAGCCTTCGTTGATCAAATCACTCCCCAGCAACTCGACAAGGTGCTTCAAGAACTCACTCAACCGGGAACTCATTGGAACGACGGTAAATACAAGGGCACGGTAAATCGCCTTCGGCTTAAACCCGAGGCAAAACTATGGAATAAGTTTGTTAAAACTTCTTTAATGCCCACCACACACAATACTACAGTTGATATACCACGTCTTTTGCTCATACATTCTATTTTGCATAATCGCATCATTAACATTGGAAAAATTATTTGTGATGAGATTTTTGTATGCAGCTCAAAAGATAAGGGTTCTCTTTTCTTCCCTTGCTTAATTTCTAATCTTTGCAAGGAGATGCATGTCCCAAGTGAGTCCACCGATGAAAAGGCCCTACCCAAGTCTGGTTGGAATCAAGCACTAATCCGAAAGCTAATGGGAGAGGCACCGGGAGATTCTTCAAGGCCTCCAATTGCCACGAAACTTCTGCCGCCCCGACAATCCATAATGCCCAAGCACCTAACGCCCGGGCAACTCGGCCACCAACCCCGGGACACTTTGAAGCACTTTTGCACCCATTGGCAAGCCACCTAAGGCAAATTGAAGACCGGAAACTAATGTTCATGCGGTACATGAAGGAGCACAACAATGCCATCACCCAAGTCATCCTAGAAAAGTACCCAGACAATCGCGTGCCGTTCCCAATCTTTCCCGCCGAGATCCTTGCCCCGGCAACCAATGAAGCAGTCGCCGCGGCAACCTACATCGTGCACGCACAAGATGATGCCACGGCAATCAACCCTGAAGATGCCACGGCAACCAAAGCTAAAGACATCCCGGCAACCACTGCAAAAGCCAAAGGTAAAGCACCTATGCCCGAATCAACTCCTACGGAATCATTTTCTGATTTTTCAGATTCGGACGAATCCTCTATTGAACCAACAAAGCAATTGAATCCTCCAAGCGAAAAGCCAATGACATTGATGAAGAGGACGATGAGGACAACCCCGTACGAGGATCGATTCCACCACCGGCAACAAGAAAACAACCATCGCGTTCAAGCAAGAGAATCAAGACATCGACCAAAAGGAAACTAATCATCTACGATGATGAACTCTCAGAGTAAGTCCTCGTATGCATTTTTATTTTTATTTTTTCGTTATTTTTATGCATGCATTGAGGACAATGCCTCACTCGAGTTTGGGGGGGGATTGTTATTAGTAGTTACCATGTTTAGTTACATTCACTTAAGTATTACATTTAGGATACATAAATTGCTTGCAATGCCTTTAATTTGAACAAGAATTGCTTAGATTTGATGAATATCCGATGATGACTTTGCCAATGCACTTAATTGATAGAATTTTTATTCTAGGATAACCATGGAAAAACTTAGAATTTTACTATGATGCTAATTTTGATGAAACACTATTGTGGTTTGATTGATTTAGGGAATTCTAGTGAACTTAGGTTGATAATTAACAAATTGGGGGATTAGAATAAAATTTGGATGAATGCTAGAGGTGCCCGAAATTGGCTCTAGCATGTGCTAAAAATTTATCACTAGAGGTGCCCGAAACTGGCTCTAGTATGTGTTAAAAAAATTTATAACTAGAGGTGCCCGAAACCGGCTCTAGTCGAATAAATTAACTTAAGAAAACTAAAAACAAAACACTAGAGGTGCCCAAAACTGGCTCTAGTTAAAACATGTTAAAAAGAACCCAATGAAGTAATTTGAAAACCTCTTGTTTGCATAGAATCCGAAAAATCAACTTGCACACAACTCCGCACACACTCACAAGCATTATAGTTTGATTCCATGTAACTTCTAAGTTTTTCGAAAAATAAAAAGCCAATCATATTTTGTGCCCCGGTTCAGAGAATTGAAATCAAGTTCAAAGCTAAGTTTGTGAAAGTTGAAGTCTTGGCAGGTAATTATGAGTTTGCATTGCTTGAGGACAAGCAATAGTTCGAGTTTGGGGGTGTGATCAGTGTTCAAAAGTACTATTTTTATTACCCTTTTTACTCATATTATTGTTAGACTTAAGCTCATATTAGTTGCATAATTAGTCATTCATGCATTAATTCATGTTTCTTTCCATCGTTGAGCTTGATTACATAACTTGGTAGTTTTCGTGGGAAAAGATGCTGCTTTGGTGTGTTTTGTGTGTATGTGCAGGATCACTTGCCAAAGCAAGGCTAGAGTTAGTTGCCAGGGCAATACATGAAGGATATGCCAAGCTAGTTGCCAGGGCAATACATGAAGGAGATGCCGAGCCAGTTGCCATGGCAATTGTCGACAAGAGCAAAGGTGATATGGAAGTCGAAATTGATGATTAGACAAGCCCAAGATGACGTGGAGCATAGCCCAATCCCAAAAGAATTTGATTTCCATGAAGAGATTAAAGAAGAATTAAATTCCAAGAAGATATGAGAAGTTCTAGTAGGAATACAATTATAATAATGAATTATATTCTTTAAAGATAATTTAATTCCAACTTAACTTCCTCCTCAAAGAAGGACTTTGGCCTAGCCCTATAAATAGGAAGGAGATTTCGACAATCCATAGAGAGCAAGAGAGGGGAATTTCGACAAGTCCAAGGAGGGCAAGAGGAGAGAATTTTCGACAAGCATCTAGGGCAATGAGGATTTCAACAAGTCTCCTTCTTCATCCTTTTCTTTCTTTTTCGATTGGGTTCATGCTAGGGATTAATTATCTTGTGTTTCTTTGGAACCTAGCCATGAACTAAATCTACTTGGTTATGGTTATTGTGTTTTGTGGTTGTGAGAAACTATTGGTTTTTGTTTAGGTAATAAGAGTTTGCACTTTTCTATTTCAAGGTTTATTCATTCTTGGTTCTTATTCTTGTTTGCGAGTGAATTGGGAGAGGATCTCGTGATGTCATCTATTTATCTAATATCGGGAGAGTTAGATTCAAGAAACGAATGAATATGATCTTTATTCAATCTATTGATGGTGAAGATTAATCCTGCTTAGGAATAAGTTAAGGATTTCAACGGCTAAGAGGAGTGCAAGATTGGTTGTTGTTCACCCTTGATTCACGCAGGGATGTATTATCAAGGCATGCACAAGTAGCTAGAGTTTCGACTTAGGGATAAGAAGAAACCATTAAAGAACGCTCTGCTGAACCTTGAAGGTTGCTGCCCAGACGCCCAAGTAGTTGCCCAGGCAACCATCGATTAGTTACCAAGGCAACCCCGTTGTGCAAGTTGCCACGGCAACTGAATTGCCCGTGCACTCTTTTACCAAAACGATCCAATCGGCTATCACACCTCAACTCATGATAACCTGGCCTATCTCTCTCTCAATTGATCTCATCTATTCATTTACTTTATTACTTTCTAGATTAGTTATTAGTTAAACTCCTATAATCCTTTATTTGTGTTTTTACTTTTTACAGTGCAAGAGACTAGATTCTTGAAGTGGCACCAACCCCTGTGGAGACGATATCTTTTATACTATAACTTGCGACGTGTATACTTGCACATTTGCGTAGCACTTATTACGCGCAACAGACTTCTTTTTACAGTTCATTTACTGATGTACACATCTTAGTCTTAGTGAAATTCTAGTATTAAAAAACACAATTTTGTGGAATTGTTCAACTTGGAACCAAATCTTTGTGTTTTCAAAAATTCATTTATGTGTGTTATCTAATAATTTTGAACACTTAACTTTCTAGATGGAAATAACTTAGTAGAATTGGTTAATTCAACTTATATAATTATGCACTTGTAGATGCAAATTACCATGACAAGCGAGGATTATCATTGCTGCATCTGGTATTGTTTTTTTCTCTCTCTCGTTCTCTCTCTCATGTTTATAATTTGTTGCACATGACTGCAATCATTTGTATGTGTTCATGAAGGTTGGCTGATTGGATGCATAATTTCTTTCCAAATTTATTACACTGATGACAGTATTAACTTGGTGTAGGCGACTTTGTTCAATCGAGTTCATATTGTATTTGCCCTCATGGACTATGGAGCAAGCATGAACTACAAGAATGCACAAGGTAATTGAATGCATTACGAGTTTGTGTTAAATTAACTTTGTTCATATATATGATAGTTGGTGTTAACTTTATATATATTACTCTAGGATTACATATGATTAAATTTCATAGCTTGAATTAAAGTGTACTGAGTTGCAATGAAATTACATATGATTAAATCTATAAATTGCTAATGGACATGGTTATATCTGCAATTTATCTAATGTATTAAGATGAAGATTTTTTATTCCCATTTTTTAATATGGTTTGGTAGATTGGTCCCATATCTGATTTATTTTAAGTCTCCATTTATACATGTCTTGGTCTAATAATTATCTCCCAAGCAAATCAACCTTTTTAGATCTAAGAGATCTTTTTCTTTGATCAAAGATGAAATGACTTTTGGAATTTTTGGTCCTATATGTCTTATTTTATTTTACTGTTGGATTCACCATAGTAAAAAAAGCCAATTTTTGGAATCTCCTAAAATTACATCTTTTTTTTTCATGAGTTAGATATGGAATGTGATAATTAACCGGTAGGCCCTAACTTGATGGTAACCATCGGTATGCCCTCATAAATTTTGTGTCAACAATGGTCCGAAGCTCGGTTTAGAGTCCTTAGACTGTGGGTATTCAAAGTAAACTAGTGTTTGCTAGTTGCTACCTTCATGCTATAGCACCTTTTGTGTCGGTAGATGTATGAACAAGGTTAAAGGTATCATGTAATGTGACTTTGAGTCTTAACAATGCTTGGGCAAATCTAGCTTCCATGTGATGGATGTCCCATGATCTTGACTAATGTGTTTGTATTTCGGCAAGTAATTGATTGTTATTACAACTTTCCGGGGGTTTCGATATTGATATGAACTTGTTTTATGCATTTTTGTGAAAAATGGCACTAAGTTAAAATGAGGAGAGAACAACAAAGATATTAGATTTTCTTTTGTGTTAATCGAAGCTTCCATTGTCAGATTTTGAGCTACTCTTGACAAGATTATACTTGAAGATTGTGTTAGTATCTTACTATGAACAATTGATATGAATAATATATATTCATTCTTTTTTCTTTTTGTAAATTTGAATTTTAGGGTTTCACCAATGTCCCGACAAACATTTGTTAAGGCACTTTTAAAGAGCTCAAAAGAGGTGAATTTGTTATTGTATTTACTAAATGGTTTGAAAGCTTGAAAGCTAATGCGATTTTTTTGCAGTGTGAAAACTGCTTGAAGGGTGAGACTACAAAGTTTCAAGAGGTTTATGAGAAATTCTGCAAAGAAAAAGCTGCCTATCTACAGGCCCTGAACTGAAGTTAAGGGCTATGGGATTTAGGTCATATTTTGTGGCTTTAGTTGCATTTTAAGCTGCCCATTTGTCCATATGTACAGAGATTATTGTTGCATTAGTTAGTTCTTTGTAAAATTTTGATTACAATGATTCTTTTTCTTCCCTCGAGTAAGAAATGAAGTTAAGCTTTGATTTTGTTTCCTTTTTTGTAATTCTTACTTTCTATAGTTTTATATGAGTTTAGATAGAAATTTAGATTGTAAGAAGCATATTCACAGTCCAAAAATAAAAACCATTAGAACATCCCTTGTTTGTAAAAAGCCATATCTGAACTAGGCTGCTTTGTGTTGATTAAGTAAAAAAGGTAAAACTGCTAAAATTGGCTGATTTAGTCATTTGCAGCGTTTGTAAAGAAAAAACGCACTGTAGACAGGTTATTTGTGGCTGTAACCTCCTTGACCCGGTCTAGTCGCAAGACCGAACTGAGCGAGCCACATTAGAGTTTGTCGAGACAAACTTGGAAGATTTACATTGAAAACGGTCTAATTTTTCTTTTATCTTATCTAAATGCATATTTAAGTCCTAATATGATCATGATGGTTATGGTGAAAGTTACAACTCAATTGGGCATCGATTTGACATCTAATTGTATGAATTCGTAATTTAAGGATTAAAATGTAATTTCTAACAATTAGGAGGACATTCATGAAATTAAAGTTATCGATCCTTAATTAGTCATATTTCATATACTCGGGTTAAATCTTAACTTAAAATAACCATCCAAACTCATTTAAATGCATGATTAAGAAATATGGACTAAATTGCAAAGAATACAAACTTCAGAAGGCATCCTAACTGAAATAACGACTGGAGTACTGGTACGGGCACTTGCCGTATCGCAATGGGGTTGATATACAAAGGCGTACCGATATGGTCCTCAAGCGTATCGGTACGGGTATATGTTTTCGAAAATATTCCAGTAGCTAAAGGGCGTACCAATACGGTTGCCCATGTACCGACACTAGGCTTATTTTCTAGCTACGCGTACTGATGAGTGCGCAAAGGTACTGTTTTTCTTGCCTTTTTTATTCATATTATTGTTAACTTAGGCTTATTTTAGTTGCATTGATAAGCATTCTTGCACAGTTTCCTACTTTCCTTGGTTAATGAGCTTCGTATTACATTTTGCTAGTTTTTGTGGAAAATTCGCTGCTTGTTCGCTCTATTTTGTGCAGGACAGGATTGCCGTGGCAAATAGGGAGAATACGGAAGGAATTACCGAAGCTGATTGCCACGAAATATTTGGATAAATACAACATTATCCACAGGATTATCTAGAAAGTAAAAGATAAAACCCAGATTTAAATTTCAAACGCCCGATTAGATAAGGATCAGATCTCCATGAAATTCAAATGCATTCAAACCTTTCTTATCAACACAAAGCTGATCGCATCAACTCTATAAATAGAGATCAAATTGCAGCTTTGGAGGGGGGGTTTTTGGGAAGAGAGAGAAAATAGATCGCAAGAATTCCAACGCACATTTTTCTTCATTTCTATTTTATGCGATCCATGTCTGGGATTAAATCTTTTGTATTTTCTTTTTACCCAGCCATGAATTGATTTAAATTGGCTGGGGTTATTTGAGTTTGTAGTGTGATAAAACGATTGGATGGTTTAGGTTTTTGATTATAATAAATTCAAGGTTTGTTCATTTTTTATTTCTTATTTTTCATCTTGAGAGAATTGGGAGAGGATATCGAGTGTTATCTATTTATCTAGGTTCGGGAGAACTACATTCACAGAACGAATGAAAACGGTTCTCATTTAAAC
Source organism: Hibiscus mutabilis (assembly GCA_019671005.1). Classification (NCBI taxonomy): domain Eukaryota; kingdom Viridiplantae; phylum Streptophyta; class Magnoliopsida; order Malvales; family Malvaceae; genus Hibiscus; species Hibiscus mutabilis. The sequence continues at coordinate 31,894,178 of CM033728.1, forward strand.
AATCGTTGGTGGGAATTAATCTGGCTTAGGGATAAGGATCGAATTTCAGCTACTAAAAGGAGTGTAAGATCGGTTGTTGCTCACCCAAGGTTAATGCAGGGATGCATCACCAAGGCATGCGCAATCTACCAGTTCTTCTGTTAGGGATAACAAGAAAACATCGAAGAGCACTTCACCGAACTTTAAAGGAGAAAACCCAGTTACCACAGTATTCAAACCAGTCCCAGTTGTCACGGCATAAATTGTGACCTTGTTGCCATGGCAATTCCCCCAGCCTTAGTTGCCACAGCAATTGAGTTGCCTCAGCAATCAATTACCACAACAATCCATTCAGCTATTGCACCACTAATCACGATAACCCAGCCTACTCTCTTATTCTATTACTTTTCCCATTCGTTTTACTTGCTTAGTTATTTTACTTGTTATTACCAAACACCTACCATTACTATTCATTTCTCTTTTTAGTGCAAGAAGCTAGAAATCAGAGTTTCACCAATCCTTGTGGAGATGATCATTTACTATACTATTACTTGCAACGTGTATACTTGCACTGTTTGTGTTGCACCTAAATCACGCAACACATACCGATACAGTTACCAGGCGTATCAGTACGCCTAGGCAATTATGCCCAAATTGATCCAAGACAAGTCCCCACGTACCGATGACTGAGGACCGTACCGGTACAGACAGACCTGTAATGACCTCTTGGTCCAACATATGACACTTTGGCTCAATCTAACATACTCCAATCAACATCTAATCATCATGTAACCTCACAAACATCAATTCCTCAAACATAACAACATGGTAGAAGATCATACACTATAGGCACGATTTCTACCCAAGCATGCATAATGTTTCCCAACCCCTCATAACCAAACATTAAGCATTACACAAGTCCAAAACATCAAACATAACGTGTACAACCAGTGAGTATCCAAAATAAACCTCCTAAATACAGCTTGGTCACATTGCCTCTTATTAGTACTTAGTATTTATAAACCATACTTTGAAAATGCTTCAGCCCTTGGATCTTCTCTTGCGTACTTGCTGTCTGAAAAGGCTTACTTCTCTGCATTGATGAGAAAGGAGAGCGTAAGCTATAAGCTTAGTGGGGGAACCTCAAAAACACCCATCAATACATCTAAAATCATTTTAATTATGATCAAGTGTATATGTCTCCTGGCAAAGTCATCTCATGCTTCTATAATCTCTTTCAAATGCACATTTAAATCATTTACAACACATGTATCATGGATTTCTATCATAATTAAGCTTTATATGCCAAAATCTCTAAATAGCAAGCTTAAAGAGCATATCATGTATAAACCATATTATACAAAACATAATCCATTTCTCATGATACATCATCTCAAATATTGACATTCAAGTGACTCAAAACAAGTTTCATTCTATTTTATCAAAACCACATCGGATACACGGATTTCCCAAGTGGTTCCTTCGACCACTTCACATACGTCCTCGAACCGGAGCAGCCCTCAACGATTAATAAATCCACCAACAGGAGAATTGGCACACTCTTGACCCTTCGACCACTGCGGTTCTCATGGTGGAGCATGGCACACTCTTGACCCCTCAACACACATGAGGTGACTTATTATAGTGCACTTTAAACCCTATGGCTAGCCAACTATATCCGATAATATTTTACCTCAGCCACTTGCCAATATACTCAATAATAACCTCATTAACTTACTGTTTTACATATGCATCATTTCAAACCATTTTCTAATACATTAAAGCTTGTATTATAGCACTTTCAAATACTTTCATAATTCATTTGCTATGCTCAAATCTCATATGTATAAACATTTGCAACATCTTTCATTTCTAAAACATGCATATAACAGTAAGTAATTAAATCTATAAACATGTGCCATGCTCCAAAAGCTAAAGCTAAAAATGAGAGTGATCTCAACCAATACTTATTTCTGAGGTTAGATAAGTGTTTCAAACTTATTCTAAACTCCCAACAACTATCTTCAAACCTTTTTAAAGTAGTAAAACGCATTTCCATTCACCAACAATCCAAAGCTATCTTGCAGTCGCGTGAATCAAGCTTTCGAAACTTCCGTAACCACTCCAAAAGCTATTGGATTCAACTCCCCTACTTTACTCAATCAAAAATAGAGGATTAAAGCACTTTCATGCACCTTTAATCTCCATCAACCAACAAACACAACTTCACTTCACAAGAAACCATCAAACATCCCTCTAAAACAACCGAAATCATCATCAAACCTCATCCAAACAAAGCCTAGCCAAAACCTAATGATTCTAACATCTTAACCACATCAATTAACATCCAAAAACATCTTGATTACGTCTTTATACCTCCAGCACCTCTACAGCACCAAGATCACACCAAAATCTAACTATATATAACCTATAAAACTAGAAATTCACATAGTTTCAGGATTCCTTTAATTAAACATTTCTTTCAGCATTAAAACATATCTTAATAGAGATATAAATCAATTAGATTCAACACAAAACAAATCTAAAACAATATTTAACAAATTTCCACATAAAACTCAATTTAATTACAAAATCATGTTTAAATCATAATTCCACAACATAAATCAATTGTAGAGGATCAAGAACTTTGGAATTTCAATAAATAACCTTTAACTAGAGAAGAGAAACTAAAATCACCTCTAATTGCTGATTTCTCCCTTAATTGGCAAAGATTGGTTGAAATCCAAGTAGATTTTATTGCAAGAATCAAAGAATCAAATAAGAAATCAAAAGGAAATCAAAAGAGATTGATTCTTGGAAATTTTGGAAAGATTTTGATAGTTTGGCTGCTGAGAAAGTTGAGAGAAAAGTGATATCAAAGTTAGTTACGTAAGAAAGTGATTTGTAAAAAATAAATCCTTTTATTAAATCTATTTTCTTTTAATATTAAAAACCAATTAAAAACTTTAAAAATAGCTTAAATTAAGGGGAAAAATCTGATGGAAAAGTTTGGTCAAATAGCTCCTTAAAGATTCTATGTTTTGACCCTTTTACGATTTAGTCACCAAAAATAGTTTTGAAGACTTTTCATTTTAGTCATTAGACCAAAATGCCCTAAAATCAGATTTAATTACTTCAAATTGAATTTACCAAAATACTTAAAATATTAATTAATCATTTTCTATCATTTCCATATTTTATTTTAACAACGATTTTATAAGATTTAATCTCGAAACTAAATTGAATTGCCTAACCCGGTTCTCCCGAATAGTCTACCCGATCTGATTAACATCTAGGCCCAATTTCAGGGTGTTACAACTCTCCCCATCTTAAGAAATTTTGTTCTCGAAATTTACCTGGTGGAAAAAGGTGAGGAAACTGCTTCAACATGTCATCCTTGCTTTCCTAGGTAGCTTCCTCGACACCACGATGTCGCCACAACACTTTCAACAACTCTATGGTCTTTCCACAAAGTACCTTGCTGCTTGAATCGAGAATTCTCATTAGCTCCTCATCATAAGACAAAATGGGATTCAACTCAATTTCTTCAAGATGCATCACATGAGAAGGATCCGATTTGTACCTCCGAAGCATCGACACATGGAAAACATCATGTATCTTCTCCAATTTAGTAGGCAACCTCAATTTATATGCAACTGGACCAACACGCTCTAACACCTCATATGACCCAATAAATCTAGGACTTAACTTGCCCTTCCGTCCAAACCTAATCACCTTCTTCCAAGGCGAAACCTTCAGGAACAGGCAATCACCAACCACATACTAAATCTCCCTTCGCTTTAAGTCATCATATAACTTTTGCTGATCTGAAGCCGCCTTTGACCGATCACTTATAAGCTTCACTTTCTCATTGGTATCCTTCAACACATCTGGCAAAGAAACATACTTTTCTCCTGCCTCCGCCCAACAAAGTGGCGTGCGACACCTTCTACCATACAAAGCCTCGTACGGTGCCATCTGGATACTAGCCTGATAACTATTGTTATAGGAAAACTCTACCAAAGGTAACTGCTTCTCCCATGATCCTTGGAAATCAATGATGCATTATCGCAACATATCCTCCAACACTTGGATAACGCATTCAGAATGACCATCAGTTTGAGGATGATATGAAGTACTGAAGTTTAACCGCGTACTCAAAGCCTTATGCAAACACTCACAAAACCTATAAAGCGTAAATCTCTATCCGATATAATAGCATTTGGCACTCTGTGCAACCTCACAGTCCCAATAATATACAACTCAGCTAACTTGTCCAAATTATACGTTGTATGCACAACCAGAAATGTGCAATCTTCGTAAACCTATCCACAATCACCCACACAAATTTCTTCTTTGATGGCATCAAAGGCAAACCAGACACGAAATCCATGGTAATTCTCTCCCACTTCTATTTTGGAATCCTTAACGGTTGCAACAACCTCGAAGGAAACTAATGCTCAGCCTTAACGCGTTGACAAGCTATATAACGAGCAACAAAATATGCGACATCCTTTTTCAAACCAACCCAGAAATACTCCTTCTCCAAGTTATGATACATCTTCGTACTCCCTGAATGCAAGTGAAAGGAATCGAATGAGCCTCAGCCAAGATAATGTTCCTCAACTTTTCATCTTTCGGCATCACCACCCGATCCTTATAACACAAAACACCTTCCTAACTAAAACAAAAATCTATTTGATTGCCATCCATAATATCCTTAACATGCGGTACCAAGGAGTCATCATACGATTGCTTCTCATTGATCAATTGCAACAATAATGGCTTTACTTGCAACTTAGCCAACAAACCACCATCATGTGTTAAGCTCAACTGAACAAACATCGCCCTCAACTCAACTGCAACCTTTCTACTCAAGGCATCAACCACAACATTAGCCTTTCCCGGATGATACTCGATTGTCAAATCATAATCTTTAAATAACTCCAACCTTCTTCATTGCCCAAGATTCAACTTTTTTTGCAGTATCAGATATTTCAAGCTCTTGTGATCTGTATACACAATAAACTTCTCACCATAAAGGTAATGTTGCCAAATCTTCAACGCAAACACCACCGCAACCAACTCAATATCATGATTAGGGTAGTTGTGTTCGTGCACCTTCAATTATCTAGATGCATAAGATACAACCCTTCGTTCCAGGATCAACACCCCCAAACAAACGTAGGATGCATCACTATACACAACAAATTCCTTCCCTGACTCACGTTGAATCAAGATTAGAGCTTGCGTCAAAGCTTCCTTCACTTTATCAAAGGCTTGTTTTCTATTCTCTGTCAACTCAAAACTCACATCTTTTTGCAACAACTTCATCAAAGGAGCAGCAATCCTCGAGAAACCTTCCATAAAATGTTGGTAATATCCTGCCAACCCCAAGAAACTACAAACCTTTGACACCGACTTTGGTTGCTTCCAATTCACAACAGCTTTAATTTTCTGTAGATCCACACGAATACCCTCGGCCGAAACAACATCACTAAGAAAAACCACCTGCTTGATCCAAAACTCACACTTACTCAGCTTAGCATAAAGCTTATTATCCAACAGAACTTGTAACATAATCCGTAGATGTCAATCGTGACCTTCCTCTATACGGGAGTACACAATAATGTCATCGATGAACACTACCACAAATTGATCCAAGTATTCATGAAGCACCCGATTCATCATATCCATGAATACTGCCGGTGCATTTGTCAACCCAAACGGTATCACTAAGAACTCATAATGTTCACAATGCGTGTGAAAAGCTATCTTCGACACGTCTTTATCCTTCACCTTTAACTGATAATACCCATACCTTAGATCAATCTTAGAAAACACCGTAGCACCCCAAAATTGATCAAACAGATCATCAATCATCGGCAGAGGATACTTATTCTTAATCATCAACTTGTTCAGTTGTCAATAATCAATGCACATTCTCATCATGCCATCTTTCTTTTTCACAAACAACATTGGTGCTCCCTACGGTGACACACTTGGCCGAATAAAACCTCGATCCAACAACTCTTGTAGCTGCATCTTTAACTTCTTCAACTCTTTAGTTTCCATACGATACGGTGCAATTGACACCGAAGCCATATCCACGTACGTCTTAATGCAAAATTCCATCTCTCTATTTGGTAGTAAACCAGACAACTCTTCTGGAAAAACTCCCAGAAAATCACAAACTGTGTGAATATTCTGGGCACACATTTCCTTCATATTTGGATTCATAACATAAGCTAGGTATGCTTGATCCCCAGATTCCAACATCTTTCGCGCTTCCAAAGCAAAAAACAACATTGGACAAGAATTTGACATTCTCACTCACTATCACCACTTCGCAATCCTTAGTAAGTTTCAGCAAAACTCGATTGGTCTCAAAATCAACTACAACCCTATGTTCAAGACAACTAATTCATCTCTAAAATCGCATCAAAACTGTGAAATGGCAACTCCATCAAATCAGCCTTAAACACATAACCCAGAACCATCAAGGGACATCTCCTAAACAACCTTCTAGCAACTACTATCTCACCAAAGGAACTTGTTACCTTCATACCAAAATCTAACACCTCTACAGGTATATCGAGCAAGCAAGCATATCCGTGGAGGATGTATGAATGTGTAGAACCATAATCAATCAAAGAAAGCATTGGTATGAACTGCAAAGTAAATGTACCTACAATCATATCTGTAGTATTCCTTCCCACACAGTGTGCAAAAACCCTTACCGGTCCATCGCCCTTAGGCTAAACCACTACGATATGAGCCACCACTCTTTGACTATCCTCCCTACGCTGGAAATGTCTATGGCCACGTCCACAGCCTCTCTGCGACACAACAGCAGGTGCAGGAGCCTATACTTCCCTGGCTAACTGCAAAAAATCTCGCCTGATATGATCCCATGATCCACAACTCCAACAAGTGCCAAGAGTACCCCAACACTCCCCCATGTGTCGTCTACCACATCTCCCACACTCAGGTGTTCGAGCAAAGGTATTATGATCAAGCTGTCCACGCTCAGCATTACTTATTCCACATCTCTGATCTGGACGGTACCTTCTATCCCTATGCTTCTTATAATGATCTCTACCAACATCCATTTTAGCACTCCTTTTTCTCACAGAAGAACTCCAGAATGAGCATACAACCCCAAATTCTATTCTATATCCTTAGCTCGGAAAACCTGAACATCAAACTCTTTATAGTATGTAGCCAGTATGTATGTCTTCACTTTCTTGACCAACCCGTAATAAAACCAGTCGCATCATTGTCGCTCATCAGGAACTAATTCAAGAGCATATTGGCTCAACCGGACAAACTGGATCTCAAACTCAAAAACATACATGTTTTCATATTCTAAAGCTATAAACTCACTCTTCTTCTCATCCTGATATCGAGATCCCAAATACTTCTTTCGAAAGGCAGCACAAAAGAATTCCCATATCACATCAGCAGGTGCCAAGCCCGTGATAGCAGTTGTTCACCAACTGTAAGCATCACCCTGAAGCAATGACACTATACAACCTAACTTGCGAATATCCGTACACTCTATATGGCCAAGGATCTTTTCCGTTCTAGCAAACCATTCCTCAACTACTTCAAGAGCCAAACCTCTAAACTCGGTACCACCCAAGCTACGTAGACGCTCTAAAGGTAATCCGATATTAACAACTACATGCACCAATGCAGGTACTTGCACTCTAGCTATGGCTTCTTGGAAAGCTCTAGTCATCCCTTGAATTAACGGTGTCATATAATCAAAAATAGGTCCTTGTGGTGCCTGAGGCACACCACCCTCAACTCTAGCACTAGCAGGGGGAATCGGTGGAGGAGGCAACTCATCATTTTGTCTATCTACCACACTCCTCATATGAGCTCTAATCTCTCGTCTCAGTCTCATACGCAACAATATGAGTCTAAAACATGATAATGCAATAAAACAAAATAATCGGGTAGTCTTAAAGCAAGAATCCAAGTCACTCTTTTTTAAAAACAAAATCATTTAACTCTAGTAGTAATAAGGCAATGTGTCCCCAAGTTAAACACCCAACATTTCATATATCAAATATAATCTCACAAATTCAAACACCATGCATGTAAATCAACATATTCATGTAATAGCAACCAACCAACCATAACCCACATCCTAACAATCATAACCTGGCTTTGATAACAACAAATGTAACCCCTTGACCCGATCTAGTTGCAAGACTAAATTGAGCGAGCCATATTAGGGTTTACTGAGACAAACCTGAAAGATTTACATTGAAAATGGTCCTTTTTTCTTTTATCTTATCTAAATGCATATTTAAGTCCTAAGGTGATCATGCTGGTTATGGTGAAAGTTACAACTCAATCGGGCGTCGATTTGACATCTAATTGTACGAATTAGTAATTTAGGGACTAAATTGTAATTTCCAACAATTAGGAGGAAATTCATGAAATTAAAGTTACCAATCCTTAATTAGAAATGTTTCATACAGTCAGGTTAAATCTCAACTTTAAATAACCATCCAAACTCATTTAATTGCATGATTAAGAAACAGGGACTAAATTGCAAAGAATACAAACTTCAGAAGGTATCCTAACTGAAATAACAACTGGCGTACCAGTACGGGCAGTTTTCGTATCGCAATGGGGTTGAGATACAAAGGTGTATTAGTACGATCTTTTAGTGTATCGGTACGAGTATGTGTTTTCGAAAATATTAGATTCTGGTATCTAAAGGGTGTACCGATACAGTTGCCATTTTACCTAAACTAGGCTTATTTTCCAGCTACACACACCGATACAGTTACCAGGCGTATCGTTATGCCTAGGCAATTATGCCCAAGTTGAGCAGAGATAGGTCCCCGTGTATCGATCCTTGAGGACCCGTACCGGTACAGATAGGCCTGTAATAACCTCTTGGTCTAACATATGACACTTTGGCTCAATCTAACATACTCCAATCAACATCTAATCATCATGTAACCTCACAAAAATCAATTCCTCAAACATAACAGCATGGTAGAAGATCACACACAACATGGAATACTCGAAGCAAACCCCTATAGGCACGATTTCTACCCAAGCATGCATAATGTTTCCCAACCCCTCATAACCAAACATTAAGCATCATACAAGTCCAAAACATCAAACATAACGTGTACAACCAGTGAGTATCCAAAATAAACCTCCTAAATACAACTTGGTCACATTGCCTCTTATTAATACTTAGTATTTATAAACCATACTTTGAAAATGCTTCAGCCCTTGGATCTTCTCTTGCGTACTTGCTGCCTGAAAAGGCCTACTTCTCTGCATTGATGAGAAAGAAGAGCGTAAGCTATAAGCTTAGTGAGGGAACCTCAAAAACACCCATCAATACATCTAAAATCATTTTAATTAAGATCAAGTGTATATGTCTCCTGGCAAAGTCATCTCATGCTTCTATAATCTCTTTCAAATGCACATTTAAATCATTTGCAACACATGTATCATGGATTTCTATCATAAACCTCAAATTAAGCTTCATATGGCAAAATATCTATACAGCAAGCTTAAAGAGTATCTCATGTATAAACCATATTATACAAAACATAATCCATTTCTCATGATACATCATCTCATATATTGGCATTCAAGTGACTCAAAACAAGTTTCATTCTATTTTATCAAAACCACATCGGATATACAGATTTCCCAAGTAGTTCATTCGACCACTTCACATACGTCCTCGAACTGAAGCAAACCTCAACAGTTATAATGTATAAATCCACCAGCGGGAGAATTGGCACACGTTTGACCTCTCGACTGCTACGGTTCTCATGGTGGAGCATGGCACACTCTTGACCCCTCGATACACATGAGGCGACTTATTATAGTGCACTTTAAAACCTATGGCTAGCCAACTATATCCGATAACATTTTACCTCAGCCATTTGCCAATATACTCAATAATTACCTCATTAACTTAATGTTTTACATATGCATCATTTCAAACCATTTTTAATACATTAAAGCTTGTATTCTAGCATTCTCAAATGCTTTCATAATTCATTTGCTATTCTTAAATCCCATCATGTATAAACATTTGCAACATCTTTCATTTCTAAAATATGTATATAACAGTAAGTAATCAAATCTATAAACATGTGCATGAGATTGTATTTTGCAAAACCAAAGACGAGAGTGAGATCAACCAATACTTACTTCCGAGCTTAGATAAGTGTTTCAAACTTATTCTAAACTCCTAACAACCATCTTTAAACCTTTTTAAAGTAGTAAAACATATTTCCATTCACCAACAATCCAAACTATCTTGTCGTTACGTGAATCAAGCTTCTGAAACTTCCGTAACCACTCCAAAAGCTATCGAATTCAAGTCCCCTGCTTTACCCAATAAAAAATAGAGGATTAAAGCACTTTCATGCACCTCTAATCTCCAGTAGCTAACAAACACAACTTCACCACACAAGAAACCATCAAACACCCCTCTAAAACAACCAAAATCATCATCAAACCTCAACTAAATACATCCCAGCCAAAACCTAATGATCCTAACATCTTAAAAACATCAATTAACATCCAAAATCATCTTGATTACGTCCTTATACCTCCAGCACCTCTAGAACACCAAGATCACACCAAAATCTAACTATATACAACCTAGAAAACTAGCAATTCACATAGTTTCAGGATCCCTTCAATTAAACATTTCTTTCAACATTAAAACACATCTTAATAGATATCTAAAACAATTAGATTCAACACAAAACAGATCCAAAATAGTATTTAACAAATTTCCACATAAAACTCAATTTAATTACTAGATCCATGTTTAAATCATAATTCCATAACATAAATCAGTTGTAAAGGATCAAGAACTTAAGGGATTTCAATAAAGAACCTTTTAATTAGAGGAGAGAAACAAAAATTACCTCTAATTGCTGATTTCTCCCTTGATTGGCAAAGATTGGTTGAAATCCAAGTAGATTTTGTTGCAAGAATCAAATGAATCAAATAAGAAATCAAAAGAGATTGATTCCTGGAAATTTTGGAAAGATTTTGATAGTTTGGCTGCTGAGAAAGTTGGGAGAAAAGTGATATCAAAGTTAGTTACATAAGAAAGTGATTTTGTAAAAATTAAATCCTTTTATTAAATTTATTTTCTTTTAATATTAAAAACCAATTAAAACACTTTAAAAATAGCATAAATTAAGGGGAAAATCTGATGCAAAAGTTTGGTCAAATAGTTACTTAATGATTCTATGTTTTGACCCTTTTATGATTTAGTCACCGAAGAGTTTTGAAGACTTTTCATTTTAGTCACTAAGCCAAAATGCCCGAAAATCAGATTTAATTACTTCAAATTAAATTTACCAAAATACTTAAAATATTAATTAAGCTTTTTCTAGCATTTTTCCATATTTTATTTTAACCAAAAATGATTTTATAAGATTTAATTCTCGAAACTAACTCAAATTGCCTAATCCGGTTCTCCCGAACCGTCTACCCGATCCGATTAACATCTAGGCCCAATTTCAGGGCGTTACAGTGGCGTTTGTAAAAAAATGCCACTAAAGAACAAGTTATTTGCGGCGCTTGTAAAGAAAAATGCCACTAAAGACGGGTCATTTGCAGCGTTTGTAAACAAAAAAGCCACTAAAGAACAGGTTATTCGCGGTATTTTTTTCCAAGCGCCACTATATCGCATAATATTTAGCGGCGTTTGATATACAAAACGCCGCTATATATCTTGACCTGTTGCGGCAGTTTTTGCCCACAAATGCCATGAACTGTTGCGGCACTAGTTTCAGTGGCGATCCTTATGGCGCTTTTTTAGCTCCGGGACAATTTTTAGCAGCGCTAAAAAATGCCGCTATAGGCTAAAAAATGCCGGTAAAGACCTGTTTTGCTGTAGTGTTGTAATGAAAGCATGATGCATATGTTTCGGACAAGTATGTTTTGCTTAAATGCTTTGGAAATGGTGAGATTGACTTGCTTTAATATGAGTTTCTAATATCAATTTTGATTTTCAAAATGCATAGACGTTTTTCCTTTTTGAGCACACTCACTAGGCATTATATGCTTACACTTCCTTTTCAAAATTCTTACGTTTTACTTTAAGAGTATGTTTATAGTGTTATCATTATTTGTAATAAGGCAATATGGGATATCAATTGTGATGTTTTGTTGAATATAAGGCACAATTATTTGGTAGAAGTTTTTATTATTTGGATGGTGGCATTGTGGATTATTTATGATGTTGGTTATGTTTTAATGCTAAGTACATTTGATGGTTACGGTCAAATATTTTAAAATAACCTATATAATATTTGGATGAGAGCTTGATTTCTAAGTGTTCACATGATTGTATACCTCAAGTTTTATTTGAATCATGGCCTATGTTTGGGGGTTTAACCATTTGGTGTAAATTGAATGTTGTGTAGAATTATTAGGAAGCATGTCCGTAGATTGAGTGATGGTTGGTGAATATACTTGATCTTTGGTTTACATGTGCAATGAATTATGCTTTATTTTTAGAGTATGTTTAAAAAGCATGTCAATATAAATTGGAGTATGTTTGATGTGGTTTAGAATTGATAAATCGGTAAAAAGGGGCATTAAAGGGCCGCCTGTATCGATACACGGGGCCTGAGTTATGCCTGGGTATCGGTATGGGGCAAGCTATACCAGTACGATATTTGATTACTAGAATCCACCGTATCGATACATGGTCTCGTGTGCCGGTACGCGTGGTAATAATTTGGCACACCGTATCGATACAAGAATTCGTGTACCAATACTCTTGGTGGTTATGAACGTTGGAATTATGCTATAGTTTAGAATCTTTGCAATATGGTCCTTGAATGTTCGTATATCAATTGAATGTGGTTGAATGGTCCGTTTGAGCTAAAAAACAACATGCTATAATGAAACATGAATAGTTAAGTATTGGTAAATTGAGATTTGTTTAAGTCCCTACAATTATTTAGATTTGCATTTTGGTCCTTAAAGTACTTGTATTTGCAATTGAGTGCCTAATCAGTTTTTTTCGAATAAAAACTGAATCGCTACTTTTATATACACCATAGGACTTATTAATGCATCTAGATAAGATAAAATAAAAAAATGAACCTAATTTCAATAAAGCGAGTTCAGGTTTGCTTCGACAAACCAATGTGATCTCCTTGATTCGGTTCTAGCGACTAGGCCGATTTGAGGGGGTTACATTTTCTTTAAAGAGAGGAGAGCTCTAAAGACGTAGATTTCAAAATCTGTGGATAGATTTAAACCGAACTGTGGGCCTTGTGTGTTGGATCGAGATTTTGAGCCTATTGGGTTCTCAAGAGAGAGCCTTAGTGGGCTTCTTAATGGTTGTTGGGCTAGATATTTTGGGTTGGGTTGTGAATGGGAAGATGAGGGAGGGGCAACAAGGTAAATCTCCTTATTTTTAAAAGCAGAGAGTTGGTTTCTCTTTATTATTCTACATAAAGTAAGGGAATGTGATATCACCTTGTCCCTTGCTTTTCGCACTCCTCTTTTATCTTCATCTTGCTCCTATAAACCAAATACAAAAATCAAAATTGTCATTTTGAGTTGGATTTTTGAAATACAAGTTAATGGTATTTTTATCTGCATTTAAAGATCTACAAGAAAAGGTAAAAATCATCACAAATGTTAGAGATGCAAGCCTATGGGTTTTGTGGGGGGTTTCAGAGAAAATGGGTTATAGGATGAGCAAATCTTGTTTTTCCATGCTTTGAAATGTAAGTTATTGCCCCTTTTATCTCATGCAAGTTGTAATATGAATTTACAACTCCTTGTGTAGTGAAAGAATTTGGAGGATCTTCTAAGGAGCAAGGAAAGAAGAAGGCTTGGGGTTTTGAGCAAAGGGTTACATTTCTAGCTTTTGCAGGAAGGTTAGCACACTACTAACTCCTTTGTATCATGCATATCCTAAGGATGATGCCTTGTTTGCTAAATTGATGTGATTGGTGGTTTTGTGGTGCTTGAGAGCTAGAGACCCTTTTAAAGGTAAAACTCAGATTTGATGTTGATAACATGTAAAAATGGAAGTAAACCACCTTAAATAACTCCCATAAGTTGTAGGATTCAGATAAAGAGTTGTGGTGTATGTTTTGGGGGCTTTGGGGGTGATTTCTCGATCCTAGGATATAAGGACCCGAATTTTGGGCTTTGCAAAATTGAGCCTCAAACCTAATTATTTGGGTCTTATGTTGGAAGCCCAAATCAATGATAGTTGGATTTGGGCTTTATGGAAAATTAAAAAGGGGTTTTAGGTATGGGTGTTATTTAAAAAAAAGAAAAGAAAAGAAAATGGGGGAAGTTTAAAAATAAAGGGGCTGATGTGATAGGGAAAGAGAAAAAGGAAAAAAAAAGGGATGAGAAGATATTTTTGTATGAGAGAGAAAGAAAATGGGTTTTGTGAGAGAATAGAGTTTTAGTTCGATTTAAGAGTGATCTGTGTCACCATTCACTTCACCGCTCCTGCCACCGCCGGGGAGAGCTCGCCAAAATGCACCTGTCGGTGGTCTCTACGCAGCTATCACTGCCGTCACTCACCATGGTGGTGCTCGAAAAGACTGCGAGTCATCAGAAAGCAAGCTTCCAGTGCTCAAAACCAGAAATCGTCACCATCAGCGAGCGCAAGAGGTTCCAAAATGTTAGACTGGAGCTCGCCGATCAATTTTTGCCACCGAAAGATGCCGCATGCACCACACGCATCGCTGGTCGCGCGTGGGCTTCATTCTGGGCGGTTGAGCCATCTGAGCTGAGCCAAGCTGTCGAGACGAGCCATGTTAATGAGCTATTGACCTTAAGCCGCCAGCCAAGCTGAGACACATTTACGAGCCATTGACCTCAAGCCACCAGCCGAGCCACTAGTCGAGCCAAGATACTATTTGATCGAGCCATTGACCGAGCTGTTGACCCATTGACCTCTATTAACCTACATTGACCAACTGTTAATTTTTTCTAGGGGCCCTACCAGGGGGTTTCTCGAGTTCTGGATCCATCGGTTCAGTCCGTTTTGCCAAATTCAAACTCGGTAAGCTTTTTTTGTGCATTTTACCTCGAGGATATTAAAGAAAAAGAATAGAATTAATGTATTTTCATATTTGTTTATATTTAAGGGTTGTTTGGGTTTGGACATTGGATTATATGGATTGTTTGGGAAGCTCGGATAAGGATTTTAGTAATATTGCGAACTTCGAAATGCTTTATGAGCATCATAAGTGTAATTGCTGATAAGTGTTCAAAAGTACTATTTTTATTACCCTTTTTACTCATATTATTGTTAGACTTAGGCTCATATTAGTTGCATAATTAGTCATTCATGCATTAATTCATGTTTCTTTCCACCGTTGAGCTTGATTAAATAACTTGGTGATTTTTGTGGAAAAAAATGTTGCTTTGGTGTGTTTTTGTGTGTGTGCAGAATCACTTGCCTAAACAAGGCTAGAACCAGTTGCCAGGGCAGTACGTGAAGGAGATGCCGACGCAGTTGCCAGGGCAATGCATGAAGGAGATGCCGAGCTAGTTGCCAAGGCAATTTTTGATAAGGGATAAGGTGATATGGTAGTCGAACTTGATGACTAGATAAGCCCAAGATGACGTGGAGCAAAGTTAAATCCAAAAGGAGTTTAATTTCCATGAAGAGATTACAGAGAAATTAAATTCCAAGAAGATAGGAGAAGTTCTAGAAGGAATTTAAATATAGTAAAGACTATATTCTTTAAAGATAATTTAATTCCAACTTAACTTCCTCCTCAAGAAGTATTTTGACCTAGCCATCTCCTATTTAAAGCACCAAGCCGTCAAAGAGAGGTAAGAAAGAGGAGGGGAGAAATTTCGACAACTCCAAAGAAGCAAGAGGAGCTTAGAAATTTCGACAACTCCAAAGAAGCAAGAAGAGGGAAAATTTTGACAACTCCAAAGGGCAAGATGAGAGAAATTTCGACAAGAGAGCAAGGGGGAGAGAAGAGAGAATTTTTGACAACATCAAGGGCAAGGAGGATTTCGACAAAGCTCCATCCATTCTTCATCTTTTTATTTCTTGATCAATTAGGTTCATGCTAGGGATTCTTTATCTTGTGTTTCTTTGGAACCTAGCCATTAACTAAATCTATTTGGCTAAGGTTATTGTGTCTTGTGGTTGTGAGAAACTATTGGATTTTGTTTAGGTAATAAGAGTTTGCACTTTTCTAATAAAGGTTTATTCATTCTTGGTTCTTATTCTTGTTTGCGAGTGAATTGGGAGAGGATCTCGTAACTTCATCTATTTATCTAATATCGGGAGAGTTAGATTCAAGAAACGAATGAACATGATCTTTATTCAATCTATTGATGGTGAAGATTAATTCGGCTTAGGAATAAGTTAAGGATTTCAACAGCTAAGAAGAGCACAAGATTGGTTGTTGTTCACACTTGATTCACGCAGAGATGTATTATCAAGGCATGCACAAGTAGTTAGAGTTTCGACTTAGGGATAAGAAGAAACCATTGAAGAACGCTCTGCCGAACCTTGAAGGTTGCTGCCCAGACGCCCAAGTAGTTTCCCAACTAGTCGCCCAGGCAACCATCGATTAGTTGCCAAGGCAACCCCGTTGTGCAAGTTGCCACGGCAACTGAGTTGCCCTTGCACTCTTTTACCAAGATGATCCAAGCGAAAAAAGCAAGAATATCAATTCAAGAAGTTTCTTGATATCCTAAAGCAAGTCCACATCAACTTGCCATTGGTGGAAGCAATTGAACAAATGCCGAACTATGCCAAGTTTCTTAAAGACATTGTGTCCAAGAGAACAAGGCTAGGAGAGTTTGAAACAGTTGCCGCAACAGAGGGATGCATGGCCATGTTGCACAATCATATGCCACCTAAGTTGAAGGATCCCGGAAGTTTCACAATACCTTGTTCCATTGGAAACCACTATATCGGGAAAGCATTATGCGACCTTGGGGCTAGCATAAATTTGATGCCTAAATCAGTTTTCCAGAAACTAGGAATCGGAAGGCAAGACCTACAACAGTTATGCTACAGCTAGCCGACAGATCCTATGTGCATCCAAAAAGAAAAATCGAAGACATACTGGTAAAAGTTGATAAATTTATTTTTCCTGCTGACTTTATTATTTTGGATTGTGAAGGAGATGATCACACACCTATCATTCTCGGGAGACCATTCCTAGAAACAGGGAGAACCTTGATCGATGTTGAAAAGGGAGAACTCACAATGAGGGTGAATGACCAGCAAGTTAAACTAAATGTGTTCCAAACACTAAGGCATGCCGATGATCCAGAAGAATGCCAACTTCTTCATGCCACAACAGAGTTTAACTTCGACGAGGAATTTAGTTACCTCAGCAACTACATTGCCGATCAAGAGGAACCTGAGGAGTATGAAGAACCGGTCGATGAGGAACAACAAGAAGAGGTAAATTGGCTAGTCAATCAACCAGGTACATACTTTGAACCACTAGATTACTCAGGTAAGGAAGGTAAGCTCAAAAATCCCTCTATTGAACAACCACCAATTCTTGAGTTGAAACAGTTGCCAGAGCAACTAAAATATGCATACTTAGGAACCGATAATACATTGCTTGTAATTATTTCTTCTAAGTTACAGCCTGAGCAGGAAAAGAAGCTGATCAAAATGTTGATGCTACACAAGAAGGCAATAGAGTGGACAATTACCGACTTGAAGGAACTAGCCCGGTAGTGTGCATGCACAAGATTTTGTTGGAAGATGATCACAAACCTTCAATTGAGGCCCAGAGAAGACTGAATCATGCCATGAAAAGGGTTGTAATGAAAGAAATCATCAAGTGGCTTGACGCCGGCATTATATACCCTATCTCTGATAGTACATGGGTAAGTCCGGTACAATGTGTACCGAAAAAGGGAGGTATAACGGTGGTAAGTAATGAAAATAATGAACCCATTCCAACCAGGACTGTGACCGGTTGGAGGGTTTGTATGGATTATCGAAAGCTAAACAAAGCCACTAGGAAAAATCACTTCCCATGACCTTTTATTGATCAAATGCTTGACCGTCTTGTAGGTAAACTCTTTTATTGTTTTCTTGATGGTTATTTAGGTTACAATCAAATTGCCATAACACCAGAAGATTAAGAAAAGACAACCTTCACATGCCCATACGGTACTTATGCTTTCCGAAGGATGCTGTTCGGATTGTGTAACGCCCCGGCAACCTTCCAAAGATGCATGATGGCACTCTTTTCAGACATGGTCGAAGACTTCCTTGAGATCTTCATGGTTGATTTTTCTGTTTTTGGTAATGACTTTGACAGCTGCCTCGGAAATTTAGAGAAGGTGTTGGCAAGATGTGAAGAAACTGATTTAGTCCTCAATTGGGAGAAGTGCCATTTTATGGTAGATGAAGGAATAGTGCTCGGCCACAAGATTTCATCCAAGGGAATTGAAGTAGACAAAGCCAAGGTGGACGTGGTTGAGAGATTACCCCCACCAAGTTCGGTTAAAGGAATTCGAAGCTTTCTTGGACATGCAGGTTTTTATCGGAGGTTCATTCATAATTTTTCTAAAATCACTAAACCCTTGTGCAATTTGCTTGAACTGGATAAAGTCTTCGATTTTGATGATTCTTGCGCCCAAGCATTCGAAAACCTAAAGGAAAAGCTTACCTCAGCACCCATTGTCGTTCCACCAAATTGGACGCTACCTTTTGAGCTCGTGTGTGATGCAAGTGATTTTGCGGTATGAGCAGTCCTAGGCCAACGCACAGGTAAGACCTTCAATGTGATATACTACGCTAGTAAAACTCTTAATAGTGCTCAAATGAATTACACATCAACGGAGAAAGAGTTACTAGCTGTAGTTTTCGCATTTGACAAGTTCCGATCCTATTTGATTGGTACAAAGGTAATTGTTCATACGGACCATTCGGCAATCAAATATCTATTTGCTAAAAAGGATGCCAAACCTCATTTGATTCGTTGGATATTACTTTTACAAGAATTTGATATTGAAATTAAGGACAGGAAAGGAACAGAAAATCAAGTGGCCGATCACTTATCACGTTTAGAACGCAATAGGGAGGAGGACGCGGATTTAGAGATATTCGATGCATTCCTGGATGAGCAACTTTTAGTTACCTCGGTAACCATGGGTGCGCATACCTCGGCAACCATGGGTGTGCATGCCTCGGCAGCCCTTGACGCGCACGCCTCGGTAACCATGGGTGTTCATGCCTCGGCAACCCTTGACGCCTCGACAGCCCTTGACGCGCACGCCTCGGCAACCATGGGTGCGTATGCCTCGGCAACCCTCGACGCCTCAGCAGCCCTTGACGCGCACGCCTCGGTAGCCATAGACGCGCATGCCTCGGCAACCCTTGACGCGCATGCCTCGGCAACCCTTGATGCCTCGGCAACTATGGACGCGTACGCCTCGGCAAATCTCGACGCCGCAGCAGCCTTGACGCGCACGCCTCAGCAACCATGGATGCGCATGCCTCGGCAACCCTCGACGCTTCGACAACCTTTGACGCACTCGCCTCGGCAATTTTGGGAGCATTCGCCACGGCAGCACATGCCTCGGCAATACCCTAGTACGCGGATTTAGTTATTTTCCTTGTTTGTGGTATTTTACCTTATGGTCTTACTCACCAAGGGAAGAAGCGGTTCCGCCATGATGCTAAGCATTACTTTTGGGATGAGCCTCTTTTCTTTAAACAATGTGCAGATCAGGTTATACACCGATGTGTCCCTGAAGAGGAGCAGCAGAATGTACTCCGGCAATGCCATTCTTCACCCTATGAAGGACATTTTGGAGGAACTCGTACCGCGGCCAAAGTTTTGCAATCCGGTTTGTATTGGCCAACATTGTACAAAGATGCCCAAGACTTTTACAAGTAATGTGATCGCTGCTAGAGGACGGGCAATATCACCCATAAACCAATGGGCAAGAAAAAATTTCCAACCGGGAATTGAAGGGTATACTCGAGAAAGTTGTAAATCCCTCTAGGAAGGATTGGTCAGTAAGACTAAATGACGCACTTTGGGCATATCGCACTGCATTCAAAACATGCTTAGGTATGTTCCCCTTCCGACTTGTCTATGGCAAAACATGCCATCTACCGGTGGAAATCGAACACAAGGCATATTGGGCAATCAAGACCGTGAATATGGATTGGGAAAGTGCCAGGCAAAAACGTTTGTTGGACTTCAACGAGATAGAAGAATTTCGTGCACTCGCCTATAACAATGCACAAATATACAAGGAGAAAACAAAGCAATGGCATGACAAGAAACTATTGCCGCAGCAATTCATGCCAAGGTAACTAGTTCTCTTATTCAATTCTCGCCTGAAACCTTTCCTGGGAAAACTAAAATCAAGATGGTTGGGACCATTTGAAGTTGTCAAACCATTCTCTCATGGTGCCGTGATAATCAAGTCCATCACTGATGAACATGAATTCAAAGTTAACGGACAAATATTGAAGCACTACAACGGTGCCCATGTGGAACGTAACAAAGAAGTGGTCACCTAGAGAGATGCATGAACATGCTCTCCTTTAAATATTTTCTTTTTCTTTTTATTTTCATTTTTATTTTTAGGAGATATTTTATTTTTCTTCATTATCTTTAGTTTCCAGGTTTTCTTTGTTTTCTTTTCTTTTCCACAACAAGACTCACAACCACCATGCTAAGGAAATTCACTGCCGACTACTTGCCACGGCAACCGCAACAGAGGATGCCCTTGCAACTACCTCAGCAGTGGCCACGACAACAAAAACTGACGATGCCCAAGCAACAACAAAGGCGTCGACAACTTCTGATGCCCAAACATGGATCAAATCAAAGCAATGTTATTCACGCGGTACCAGCCACAAGCATTCAACCACTGACCGGAAAATGAATCAAGCAAACGGCACAAAGGAAACTTATCACTCAAGGTGACGACCTCTCCGACTAACTCATTTTATTTAGTTTCTTTTAAATTTTGTTTCACTTTTACATGCATTGAGGACAATGCTTCTCTCGAGTTTGGGGGGGGGTGTTGGTTTCTAGTTAGTTTCATATTTAGTTGCATTCATCTTTAGCAATCACATATAGGTTGCATATGTTACTTGTCATTCCTTTAATTGGATTTAATTGCTTAAGACTTGTTGAATATCCAATGATGAATTTTTGCCACTGCACTTAATTGAAAGAACCTTTAATTTTAGGATTACATGAAAAGAACTTAGAATTTTACTATGATGCTACATTTTTTTACACGGTTGTGGCTTATTGATTGAAAGAAACTTAGTGAACTTAGGTTGCTTAAAATTTGGGTAAATTTAAAATTGAAAATTAAAAGTTAATTTCTTGCTAGAGGTGCCTGAAACTAGCTCTAGTAGTTAATGCACATTAAAGAATCGCTAGAGGTGCCCGAAATTGGCTCTAGTGAAAATAAAAATAAATGGCCCGGTAATTAAATTGATAAAAGCCTATTGGTCACATAGAATCTTGAAAATCAACTTGTACACAACTACACACACACATTGTCACGAGCATTATAGTTCGATTCCGGGTAATTTTTGTGCTATCCAAAAAATTAAAAGGTGATCATACTTTGTGCCACGGTTCCGAGGTTTGAATTCAAGTTTGAAGCATGTCTTTGATGATTAAAGTCTTGCCAGGTAATTGTTAGTTTGCATTGCTTAAGGACAAGCAATAGTTTGAGTTTGGGGGTGTGATAAGTGTTCAAAAGTAATATTTTTATTACACTTTTTACTCATATTATTGTTAGACTTAGGCTCATATTAGTTGCATAGTTAGTCATTCATGCATTAATTAATGTTTCTTTCCACCATTGAGCTTGATTACATAACTTGATGATTTCTGTGGAAAAAGATGCTGCTTTGGTTTGTTTTTGTGTGTGCAGAATCACTTTCCTAAACAAGGCTAGAGCCAGTTGCCAGGGCAGTACATGAAGGAGATGCCGACGCAGTTGCCAGGGCAATGCATGAAGGACATGCCGAGCTAGTTGCCAAGGCAATTTTTGATAAGGGATAAGGTCATATGGTAGTCAAAATTGATGACTAGATAAGCCCAAGACGACGTGGGGCAAAGTTAAATCCAAAATGAGTTTAATTTCCATGAAGAGGTTAAAGAGAAATTAAATTCCAAGAAGATAGGAGAAGTTCTAGATGGAATTTAAATATAATAAAGAATTATATTCTTTAAACATAATTTAATTCCAACTTAACTTCCTCCTCAAGAAGGATTTTGACCTAGCCATCTCCTATTTAAAGGACCAAGCTGTCAAAGAGAGGTAAGCAAGAGGAGGGGAGAAATTTCAACAACTCCAAAGAAGCAAGAGGAGGGGAGAAATTTCGACAACTCCAAAGAAGCAAGAAGAGGGAAAATTTTGAAAACTCCAAAGGGCAAGAGGAGAGAAATTTCGACAAGAGAGCAAGGGGGAGAGAAGAGAGAATTTTCGACAACATCAAGGGCAAGGAGGATTTCGACAAAGCTCCATCCATTCTTCATCTTTTTCTTTCTTGTTCAATTAAGTTCATGCTAGGGATTCTTTATCTTGTGTTTCTTTGGAACCTAGCCATGAACTAAATCTATTTGGCTAAGGTTATTGTGTCTTGTGGTTGTGAGAAACTATTGGATTTTGTTTAGGTAATAAGAGTTTGCACTTTTCTATTCAAGGTTTATTCATTCTTGGTTCTTATTCTTGTCTGCGAGTGAATTGGGAGAGGATCTCGTAACTTTATCTATTTATCTAATATCGGGAGAGTTAGATTCAAGAAACAAATGAATATGATCTTTATTCAATCCATTGATGGTGAAGATTAATCCGGCTTAAGAATAAGTTAAGGATTTCAACGGCTAAGAAGAACGCAAGATTGGTTGTTGTTCACCCTTGATTCACGCAGGGATGTATTATCAAGGCATGCACAAGTAGTTAGAGTTTCGACTTAGGGATAAAAAGAAACCATTGAAGAACGCTCTGCCAAACCTTGAAGGTTGCTGCCCAGACGCCCAAGTAGTTGCCCAACTAGTCGCCCAGGCAACCATCGATTAGTTGCCAAGGCAACCCCGTTATGCAAGTTGCCATGGCAACTGAGTTGCCCTTGCACTCTTTTACCAAGACGATCCAATCGGCTATCACACCTCAACTCACGATAACCTGGCCTATCTCTCTTATTTGATCTCATCTATTCTTTTACTTTATTGCTTTCTAGTTTAGTTATTAGTTAAACTCCTATAATCTTCTATTTGTGTTTTTACTTTTATAGTGCAAGAGATTAGATTCTTGAAGTGGCACCAATCCCTGTAGAGATGATATCTTTTATACTATAACTTGTGACGTGTATACTTGCACAATTGCATAGCACTTATTACGCGCAACAATTGCCTTGCATGTTAGTGGTTGCAAATCAGGATATGGGTAATAAGCATGTGTTGATACCAATAGTCTGAGGCTTGGTAATTATTTAGATGCTAGATGAGCTTGAGAATGTTCGAGTCTATTATGAGCTTTAGAGACTATATAAGATTTTCTGAATATTTGTATGATTATTTGATTGTAAGATTGGTTGACTGATTGATATATTATGATGCCTTGGGTGTTAGCTGAATAAATTAATATGTTCGACTGAATATTGGTTAGAGACAATACTGATAAATATTCGATTAAATGGGTAAAAAGTTGGTAAGTGGTAATAAATAATTAAATATGCTAGCAACGTACTTTAATATGTTTCATAAGCTTTAGGGACTTAATAAGCGTTATAAAATCGTAATTTAAAGGAATTGTACGAACCCGTGAGTTGGGTACAGGTACGAGCTTTGGCTGTATCGATAAGCGATTACGTTCATATCGGTACAGATAGAACCGTACCAGTACTCACAAAAATTTGGAATTTCTAGTAAACTAATTGGTAGCTGTACGCGTGTGAGTACCGTTAGCCAGGGGTACCGTATCGATGCTCATATTCGAGTACTGATGTCGTTCAGCTGAATAGTCTAAAATATCAGTCTAAGATAAGGGTACATACAGAATACTAATAATTGAATTATGCCTTGATAGATAAGATTAATTAAGCACTTTTCCATAATGTATTAACAACTCGGTAATGTATAATAAACAATATGTTGACAATTAGTAACAATAGGTGATCCTTAGGATCGCGTTACTTGTATGCTCGGTAGGCATTTGATGTGTTGAATCTTCTTGATTGATGGAATCTGGATACCCAGTGAAAGAGTGTTGCAACACCATGGTTGACATACCGAATGGAGGTTACCGATGCTTTGTGACCTGAGCCTCATTTAAAGATACTTGAGGAGGAATTCTGAGTATAGGTGTATGTTCTGATGCTATGTAACCCAGCCTCACCTAGAGTGTAGATGCTCGAGGATGATTCTGAGCAGGGTGTATGTTCTGATGCTATGTGACCCAGCCTCGCCCAAGGTGTATGTTCTCATGCTATGTGACCCGGCCTCACTCAGAGTGTATGTACCGATGCTTTGTGACCCTACCTTACTCTAGAGTTGTGTTGTTATTTCTGATATGTGTTTCTGTCTAGATGCTCTGATGAGATCTCGGGTATGGTTGGGCTTTGTGTGCCATGATTGATGATTGCTATGATGTTAGCATGTGTTTAGGCGGCTAGCGGTAGCGCCATATGTTTATTTATCTCTTCTTATTGCTCGTACTAGCTTCATGCTTATGTTTATGATTAGCATGAAGTGTAGTAGAGTAGATATGTACCACTAAGCTTTATAAGCTCAACGCTCATAATCGTTGTTTTCGTGTGTAGGTTGATCGTTGGATTATGTTATCGAGGAGCACTGTCAGTATGGGATTCCACTAGATGGAAGTTTTCAGAGTACGGTACTTGTGTTTATTGGGCTATGTATTCATAGGACCTTATGTGGTAGAGTCTGTAAATTTTTATTTTGCAAATTGTATAAATCAATTTTAATGTATCAAATATTTTATTTCAATCAAAGCTCTATTGTGATGTTTATTCTTATATATATATATATATATTAAATTGTGGGCTTTAACTATTTTTAAGAAAATTTATAATCTTGGGTTGGGCTTGAGGCTCAAATGTGACATCTGGGTTGAGGGTGTTACATTTAGTGGTATTAGAGATTAGGTTTAGTCGGTTCTAGGAAACCTCGGGGTGGTATAGGTGTTGTAGTAAGGTGTCTAGTGAATACAAGCCCTTAAATTAAGTTCATGCTCATTAAGGCTGGACTTGTGATGGTATGACCAATGTTGTGACGTTAAGATGGTTATGTGTGTGACTGAGAGGGCCGAGAAAAGTGTTAAGCCACTCATGGAAGCAATTTCATTGGTCAAAGTTACCCTGAATTGTTAAGATGCGAGTTAGTTAAATAATGTCAGAGTTGAGGATGTGTCCTCCTCCCGCCACCTAAATGGTGTCTTCATTGTTTGTTATAGTAGTCCCAGAGCCTTTGGATACGTCATAAGAGTTTATGGCAAGGAATCTTCATCGTTATGCATGAATAATGTTTATGGCGTGGGTATGGATAATCTACTTCCGAAGTCGATTAGTTGAACTGCGTTGGTTGGAGGACCCTATGTTCACTTAAAAGAGAGTCTCATTGATACTCTGGAAGTATCATTACCTCTTTTCGAGGGTATTTCTCGAATATGGTGAATTTAGGATGCACTAGTTTGCTAGAGCGCGATCGAAGTTAGATGTTTTATAGGTCCGATAGAGCTATCTTCTGAAGAGTTGTTCTACCTTAGAAATTACTTTGGTTAATCAAGCCGATGTTAGCTTGTAATATAGAGAGTTGTTCTCGAGGCTTTGAGATCTCGAGGGAACCCAACCTTTGGTAATGATAATGTTTGGATCGTTGCCTTTCTACCATGATTTTTGTAGTTGTTGTTTAAAAATGACACAATAGGGTTGAGAGACATGTTTAACCGTTCGATAGATGCTAATGTATGCAGTTCGATGCTCGGGAGCTTTTAGACTACTAGAGTGTTTGTTTATGCCTCTTGGAGGAGTCGTTAGGACTCCTTCCCTATCAAGAGCATAAGTGGATGTTGAGGTAAGGTCAAATTGGAAGTCGATGCCTATTGTGTTTGTTAGAGATACCGACCTGATTGAGAAAGTCAGAGATTCAATTGTAAAGGAGCAACTCGAATGAGGTTTCTTTCGTTTGAATGTTTTGGCCAAAGGAGAATCGAGCTTGCTCGCTAGCAAGAGGTTGGTTCGTTGAGTTGTTGCTTAAACCGTTAGTAGCTTGATAAGTGGAAATGAAGGAATGTTACATGTCTCCTAAGGTGGATGACTCGTTTAACCGAATGCAAGGCACATGCATGTTTTTCTAGGATTGGTTCGAGAATAATGGTTGCAGATAAAGTATTAAAGGCTTATAGTTTTGAGATAAATTTTGGAATGAGGATTCCCTCTTTAGGGTGTGTCATGGTAACGTTGGATGCCTGCAGTAACGTTTGAGGTTTTTCAGCGATGATAAGGTAGGGGTCACTGTGTTGTCTCTCAAATGTAAGTTGATGCATTGCGTGACATGTGTGAATGTACAAGGAATATGGAAATATGAACTTGTCAAGATAATTGCCTTACGGACCTTGTGCGTGAGAGAGAGGTTGGTTACCGTGTACTCAGTAAGAAATCAATGGTTGAAGACTTGATAAATGTTTTTTGTATCACGGTTTCCTTGAGGCAACTGAGGAACACTAGTAGAGATCAGAGCTGCATGAAACTGTTATACTATGATAGTGGTGTTACCCAATTTAAGTCGAATAAGATTTCAAGATCTGTGAAGATGTTTTTTTGTATCGCCATAGTTGTATTTTTGTGTTAGAAGTGGGAATGTTGTGTTAGCCCCAATAGTGTGAAACTTCGGGTGCTCGATCTTTAAGGAATTTGAGTTTTGGACAACGAATTGAGTCAAGGTGAATAAGATCTATTGATCATGTGTGATCGATCACCACCTAAGTAAAATGAACTTGATAAGTGATAATTTGTGCGGAGTTAGTTCGGGTTAGAGTATCATGCTGCCCATGTGAGGCGATCAAGGATCGTAAGTGATGGTCGTGTAAATGAGTACTGTTGTTAACTTTATACGTTACCAGTATTCGATTTATCTGGTGTCAATAATGATCTGTCAGTACTAATATCCATGTGTTTCATTTGTTAAGCTCCGAGTTGAGATTAATTTGCTTTGGAAGACGTCAGAAGTAGCATCTAATTGCAATTAAGAGGGTATAGTGTTATGGTTGAATTTAGGTCTGATGGTTTTTTATGGACCTGAGATATTGTGGTGGGTGTTTTGGAAAAGATATATAAAGGTAAAAGATTCTCCCTTTATAGTACAACAGTCATTATATGGTGAATTTTGAGAGCAACAATTGGTACCAAGCTTTTGTCATGTGTTCAGGAAATAATGTGGAGTCGTATGTTGATGAGTGTTTGACTTGCCATCGGTTGGGAGTCAAACATTGAATTTCCCAGAGTTGTTGTGATGCTTCGATGTTCCTCAGCGGAAATTGAATAGATGACTGTGAAACTTGTAAAGAATTATGAGTGCACAGTTTTGATGGGATTTCTTTGAGTAATGATATAGTCCTTGGTAGGTACTGTTTGATATTTTCGGCAAAGGTGATATCCATATTAAAAGTCTGCTTGGTTGTTGTGGTTGGGTTGTACGACACTACGGTGTGTACATGTTACCTTTTGGTTAGAGATTCAAGGTTTTTGATAGAACCTTATCTCTTGGTGGGATTTCTATGCGATGACAGATCTGATGGTACAGATGACGGTTTTTTGGACACGTTATAGTTGAGAGTGTAAGATTCTTGCATGAACCGAGTTAATGAGATAAGCTTTAGTTACTGATAAGAGTTATCATGCAAAGTTTAAGATAAGCACTTGATGCAAGTTAAGACACTGTTCATTTTTTGAAGTCTTACACTAAACAAGCAATGTTTTAAATTTGTGAGGCCGTCAGAGTTAAAGCATCCTTCAGGGAGTCACCATGAGGAGGATCATTTTGTTGGGATGCACCGTTTGTTTAACCTCGTGTCCTTTTAGATTGTGCGGAGTTATGGAAAGATTTTGTCGTGCAAAATCTCTTGGGTTCTTTAGCATAAGTTAAGTTTCTTTGATTGGTGTATTCGTGTAACAGTTTTACTAGGATATCATTGGGTTTTGCTTGTCGTATGTATTATATCAAGCAAAGATGGACTCCTTCCGAGAGAAAGAATCAGTTGAGATTAAGTTTTTATCGTTAGAAGACAAGGGTCATATTGAAAAGTGTTGAGATCATAGTAGAGCAGGGGAAATCTCCAAGAATGTCAAGAGTTATAAGAGTTTGAGCATTTTTTGAGTTATGTATATAAATTTTGGGGACGAAATTTCTTTTAAGGAGGGGAGAGTTGTAACGACCCAAATTTCGGGCTTCGCAGAATTGGGCCTCAAACCCAATTATTTGGGTCTTATGTTGGAAGCCCAAATCAATGATAGTTGGATTTGGGCTTTATGGAAAATTAAAAAGGAGTTTTAGGTATGGGTGTTATTTAATAAAAATAAAAGAAAAAGGGGATAGTTTAAAATTAAAGGGGATGATGTGATAGGGAAAGAGAAAAAGGAAAAAAGGGAGGGGAAGATATTTTTGTATGAGAGAGATAGAAAATGGGTTTTGTGAGAGAAGAGAGTTTTGGCTCGATTTAAGAGTGACCTGCATTGTCGTTCACTTCACTGCCACCGCCACCGGGGAGAGCTCACCGAGATGCACCTGTCGGTTGTCTCTAAGCTGCCGTCGTCATCGTCACTCGCCGTGGTGGTGCTCGAGAAGATTGTGATTCATCAAAAAGCAAGCTTTCAGTGCTCAAAACCAGAAACCGTCACCACCAGCAAGTGTAGCGACTATTTTTGGAGGTGTAGGGCCGCTATGAAAAATTTAGAAATATCGTGTTTGGGGGTATTTCCCGCTTTATTGAAAAACTTATTAAAAATAGGAATTCTTTTGAAAACACGTATTTTGAAAATAGAGTCGCCACTGGTCACTTGGATTAGGTAGATCGGACACCGAAAATAAAACCAGAGATTCAAATTAGGTTCGGGAGTTGATTACGCACGGGGAAGGGTTAGCACCCCCCATACACCTAAAATTAGTACCAAATAGATTCGTATCGTACTTATAAAGAAAGATAAAAATTTTATTTAATTAATTAATTCCTAAAAAACAGGTTTCGAATATTAAAATTTGTCCTGAACCATGGTACCAAAGAAGGTGACACCCGGAGACCGGGATGACACTCCCACTAGCATGCCGGGATAAAAGGCCCTAAACTAAGCGTGATAAATATAAATAAGAATAATTAAAATGCGATAAATAAACTAAAATACGCGAATTAATAAAAAGTAAACAAATATAAAAAAACATGTACATATATGGAAAAGTAATAAAATAAATCATCCATAATATATACAATATATAACATATGGTAGCATATACATATATTTTAACATATGATTTGAATAATAACTAAAAAGATTAAAGTCGTACTTTATACATATAAAACTACCTTTTTATATAAATACAAAGAATATTATTATTTAAAAACATGTAAAGTAAATAAATAATATATAAATATATATACGTAAAAACATATATATGTACTTTTTTTATATGTATTATATACATAATATGAAACTTTAATACATTATAAAAAACATATGTGGATAACAAATACTAACATTAACATGACATTTTATACAAATACATAAATATATTTAAATAACTTAAAACATAAGTATAGAGAAGAAAAATGCAAGGGAAATACACTATTATACCTTATATTTGCGTATATTTATACTATCAACCATAACAACAAAAAGTAATTGAACATTGGAACAAATATTATGCAATAAAAAGGAATAAGAACATGTAAACAAGTATAATAAAACATACTAAGAACAAATGTATTTAACATGTATCGAATATAAAACAACATTAAAAACATAAGAAAACAGATATCATGTATCAAACAAGTAAATAAAAACAAACACAAATATGAAAACATAATAAAAAGAATATAAATAAATAAACAAAATATAAATAAATACAGAAATTAAATCATATTAAAATAACACGGATCAAAATGTAATTAACACATAAAAATAGTTTTAAAATTGAAAGAAAAGGGACCCAATTGTAAAACAATGAAAAGAAGGGGGATTGAACTATGATTTACCCTTAAAAGAAAATAAAACAAAATTAATGACTAAATTAAAAACTGGCTAAAACTTAGGGGACCGGTTGGGTAATTTACCCATGCGGCATAAGTGTTTTGAAAATACCAAAAGGGCGGAGGGACCTAGACAGTGATTTTACCATTTAAAAACTAATTTCATAAGATTTTAGGATGAAATTGAAATATTTAAAAAACTATGGAGGACCAAGGATGCAATTTAAGAATGCGGAAGGGTAGCAGAGCGAATAGAGAGGGGCGGAGGGAATAAAATCTAAATAAACCATTATTTAAAAAATTTTATTCTATAAAATAAACCCTCCGGTTACCATTTTGGCTCTTTAGCGATTTTTTCAACTTATACTAAACACCCCCAAATACTCTAAGAACAAACAAAGAAAACCCAGAAACCGGCGATGGTCCGACTACTCCGGCCACTGCCCTAAGCCTCCGGCCGCTACTAATCAGCGACGGAAAACTCAGAAATTCCCTTTTTAAAACTTTTTTTTTATTTTAAACCATAAACCAAAAAAAACCCTTGACCTCCTCCTTCACCGGCTCACCATGCGGTTCGGTGAACCGACGGCTTGTCACCGATCAAGGAGAAGATCCACCGACGACGAGGGTAAGACTCGACTCTTATTATATTTATTTATTTATTTTGCTTTTCGAATATGCATGTAAGAAAAAAGGATATAATAGATTACCACTATTTTTTTGGCTTTTTTTATTCGAATTTGTCTTTATTACAATGATTCTTCATATATATACCCGATTTGCTCCTGATTTTTCTTTGTTTACAAGCATAAGAAACCATTAATGAGTTCACTGTGGCTTCACTGTTGATAATTGATTGACCGATACCCTCAATTTTTTATGTTTTTTTGGTTGTTGCGGCCCATGCTGGTGGTTGGAGAGCCGGTGGAGAAACGACGTGATTTTTGAAGGAGGAACGGTGACCGTTGATGGAGACACGTGGTGGCAATCGGCGGCTGGAAATGAAGAGACTCATGCGGCCAGATTTAATCTCGGCTGTTGGATCAGATTTGATCTAACGACTGAGATTGTTTTGATGATGAACGACTCGGATGCAATCCGGATAAAGACGTGGCTCTATGGGATGATGACACGTGGCGTGGTAATCTAAAAAGCCTTGTGTGTGCGTGCCACGAGCACGTGGGAGTCCAACAACCATGAGCATGTATCTCACGCGGCAGTCAAAGGGTTTTCTCCATTTAATTTGGACCGTTGGATTGAATCTGATCCAACGGCTCAGATAGGGCTGCGTAAAGGGAAAATAGTGTATTATATTAGGGTTTTTTTAGGATTAAGTGGGTTTGGCCAGTTGGGCCTGATGTAATTATTTTTTTTTTGGGTTTATAATTTGTATATGGACTGGACAATTTAAATAACATTTGGGTTTTAATTATATTGGATATGTTATATATATTAATAATATATCAATATATAATAATAATAATAATAATAGGCTTAAAGGAAAAATAGGTGCCCAAAGTATACCTCTTTTGAGCTTTAGGCGCCTAAAGTATTTTTTTTGTAAAAATAGGTCCTAAAGTTTCCAAAGTTAGAATTTTAGGTAGTCTGTTAAAAAAGTTAAAAAAACCATTACCCATTTAAAAATTGACACGTGTCATTTTTATTTTCTTTAAATTATATATATTTTAATAATTTAAAATTTTACAAAAAACTCTTAAATTTTTAAAATTTTCTAAAATAGTCCCTAAATCCCTAAATTCAAAATCCTCAAATCCTCACCATTGCCGGCCACCGGCCCCGACCCTACCCTTTCGGTCGCCGAGCTCAGCCGACTGTTTCCCCTCACCCCCCGTCGTCGAAAACTGGCAAACGGTGTGTGAATCGAACGATTATTTCACGTCGAACGTGAACCCTTTTATTCCCACACCGTTCGCTGGTTTTCGGCGACGGGGGAGGGGGGGTTGAGGGGAAACGGTCGGCTGAGCCCGGCGACCGAAAGGGTAGGGTCGGAGACGGCGGCCGGCGGCGGCAACGGTGAAGATTTGGAGATCTCAAATTTAGGGGGTTTAGGGACTGATTTGAATGATTTTATAAATTTCAGGTTTTTTTTAAAAAATAATTTTTAATTTGTTTAAAAAAATAATTAAAAAATCAATATTTTTATGCCACGTGTCGTGTTTTAAATGGTTAACGGTTTTTTTAACAGCCGGGCACCTAAAATTCTAACTTTGGAAACTTTAGGCACCTATTTTTACAAAAAAATACTTTAGGCACCTAAAGTTCAAAAGAGGTATACTTTGGGCACCTAAAGTTCATTTAAGCCATAATAATAATAATAATAATAATAATAAATACACATATTAATGTACATGCACATATATACTTATAAATCAAAACATAATATGCATGCAATAAATAAACATACAATGTACATGCAATATTTATTCACACATGTAACAAACATATGATACGTACACATACATTACATATGCATCCACATGTATACATATCACATTCATACATACAAACATAATAAATACGTACATACATGAATACGTACATACATACTTACGTATAATTACAGCACATGCATGCACACCTTAATTATAAATTCATACATGCAAGTAAAATGCATTATATTCATATACCACACACATACTAACACTAATACATACACACGGACCCACGGATATACATATTATCACACGTATATACGGACATTAATGCTTCATATATAATAATTATTATAATTTTTATAACCCGGACAAAAATGAGTGATTACAGCTACCCCTCTTTGCTTGTTCTTGTGAAACAAGAACAAAGCGAAGACCAAAAATCACTCATTTTTGTTCTACTTTCCTGTCCTCGGCTCTAGAATCACGAGATCTACTGGAACTTTATGCTCTTCCTCGGCCAAATCTTCAAGCTTTGATCTCTTCAATGTCCCGATTTGTACTCTTCTCGGCATTCAAAAGGAAAGCTTGACATCATGCCCGAAGGTCTTACTGATGGCCTGAAGGTCTTATCACCATGCCCGAAGGACTTAGCATCATGCCCGAAGAACTTATTGATGGCTCGAAGGACTTAAGATCTAGATTCACGCCAAAAATGGCTACCAATCTCCCTTAAAATCTGGATTCATGCCGAAAATGGCTACCAATACCCCCTAAAATGATGCCCCAGTTTCAACCAGTCTTGACATCATAATAAGGTTAGCATCATGCCCGAAGGACTTACTGATGGCCCAAAAGACTTATTACCATGCCCGAAGGACTTACTGGTGGTCCGAAGGACTTATTATCATGCCCGAAGAACTTACTGATGGCCTGAAGGACTTAAGATCTAGATTCATGCCGAAAATGGCTACCAATCTCCCTTAAAAATTTGGATTCACGCCAAAAATGACTACCAATATAAATATTCAATAAAATCTACTTCTTCAGCATCAAATTCTTTAGTAATCTTCAAATACATGTTTAAACAAAATGCTTTTAAATTAGCATGACCCTATCTATATGATGCATACAGTGTAAAAACTCTTTTTTCTTTTCTTCTTTCTTTCACTTCTTTTCTTCTTTTTTTCTTTCTCTCTTTCTTTTTGATTCTTGTTTTCAAAATCCTATTCCTTGAAAGGTCATTCTTCGAATTTCTTCACTTCATTCATTCATTCATTCATCATTTTTTGGGTAGTATGCTCTTTAATTGTCAATTCATCAATCTTCATTTCATCAATTAAATACCCACGCTCTTATCTCTCTTGCGCGAGTAACTATCTCCTTCTTCTTTGGGGTTTCTTCCCATTTCGTAAATCCTTCTTATAGTCCCTATTCTATCTTTAGGTAGGGACTTTCATCATTCATCTCATTCAACATTGCCCCAATCATTCTTCGAGCTCAAATACTTTTCTCATCTTTGACCCAACACTCGGAGTCCAAATCTATCTTAACATTAGGGCTGGCAAAATGCCCCACGCCCTAAACTTATCTCTAAAATCCAATCTTCTTGTAGCATCTGAGCGGGAACCAACTCTCGGTTCCTATGCTTTAATTCTCATTTAAAATTTCTTAACAAAAGGTAGTCATTTCAAAAATAAAACTTAGATAAAATGTCAAACATCTTTGAAAACTAATGTTTGAGAGAAAAACTTTAGATATCTTAAAAAATCAATGTTTTTTTTAAAAAATGCCAAACAGCTTTAAAACTGATGTTTAGACGAAATAGTAAGTATTAAAGGAGTCAAAATTCGGAGAAAAATACCGAACATTTTTGAAAAATGAATGTTTGGAGTAAATGATAAGTATTAAATGAATTAAAACTCAAAAAATGCCAAATAGTTTTGAAAATTAATGTTTAGAAGAAATAATTAAGATAAAAAAAATCGACAAAAATGCCAAACATTTTTGAAAATTATTGTTTGGAAGAAAATGAAAAATATATAGAGAATTGAATTTGGAAAACCTGCCCAAACATTTTGAAAATTAATGCTTGGAGAAAATGGCCAATATGCAAAGAATAGAAATTTTGAAAAAAAAACCCAAACATTTTTGAAAACTCATTCAAAGAGGATGTAATTAATTTACAAAAGAATTAAAATTTTGGAAAAGGTTCAAACATTTTTTTTGAAAACTAATGTTTGGAGGAAATGATCAATATGTAAAAGAGTTGAAATTTGGAAAAAAAGTCTAAACATTTTTGGGAACTAATGTTTAATCCTAAAACATCAAATGCATTATTGAATTTATACGTTAAGAAAATCTTGCCTATTTTGACAATATAAGCATATGTATGGTCTCCCTTAGTCCATTTAGGCTTTCGAGAGCAATGCTTCCTATACTTAGTTTCTAACCCATTTAAGTTGGCTCTCTTAATTCTCACCATTCACTATGCCCTCATCATTCCCTCATTTTGGGTGTTGATCAGGCACTTCGAGGTTTGATGTTCCTTGAAGAAAGGTTAA
Source organism: Hibiscus mutabilis (assembly GCA_019671005.1). Classification (NCBI taxonomy): domain Eukaryota; kingdom Viridiplantae; phylum Streptophyta; class Magnoliopsida; order Malvales; family Malvaceae; genus Hibiscus; species Hibiscus mutabilis. Next base: position 31,929,369 of record CM033728.1, read on the forward strand.
CCCTTATAGGCAGAATGTAATCTGAAGACAATCTCATTTGATTTAGATATCTATGAATTATCAAAATGGTCTTTTGTAGACTTGTACTGTAGTTCATGTGTTAAATCGTGTTCCTGAACTTACTTAATCAGCGTATGCTCCTATAAAGTATTCTCTTCTCTTTCATTCGTTAGATCACTCTAGACTGCTCGTTTTTGGGTTTTCACCCTAGAGTTCATTTTCTTTTTCTATCTTCAAACCGACTCGGATTTTGGTTAGCATTGTTGTTCGCTTTCTAATCAAAGTAATTGATCCTCTACAATTCTCCAAAACTGGTATTTAATTGAATGAAGGATTTCATATAAATTCCCTGGGATTTTTCTTCTGATCAAAGCCTTCATCCTGTGCTTAACTTGCTCAGATGAGACTCTTTTCTCTTTATTTTCAGGATCGCTCTAGACTACCCTTTTTTGGATTTTCACCCAAGAGGTCATTTCCATCTTCTGTATCTTCGGATTGATGTATTCTAGTTGAACTTTGATACCAACATGCTCAGGCATATCACTCTTTTCTCTTTATTTTTTGGATCACTCTAGACCGTTCATTTTTAGGTTTTCGCCGTAGAGGTCATTTCTTGTATCTTTTGACCGACTTGTATTTTGATCGGCGTTAAGGCTTGCTTTCTGTTCAAAGTGGCTGGTCTTCCAAGATTCTTCAAAACTCGAGATTTCTTGAAGGGATGATTACATCGAAATCCCTTACTCATCTTCCAGTCAGAGCTTTATTCTTACGCTGCTGGATCTAGGTTTATTTATGTATTTTTCTTTTATTCTTCTTTTTCTTTTTTCTTTTATTATTTTCTTTTCTTTTTTCCTTTCTTTTTTCCTTTTTTTGTTTTTCTTTTCCTTTTATTTTTTTATTTTTTTAGACTGACTATTTTGGGTTTTCAGTCTCGAATCTCTTTTCTTTTATTGTATCCGTATTTGACCTTGACGTTTATTTCTGCTTGGAAGTAGTCGATTCTTCATGATTGACTGTATTGTTCAATTTAATTCGCTCACTCTTTATTGCTTCAGTTCTCTGTCTGGCATTTCCTTCGTTGCCTAGTTTGCTAATCCTACTATTGTCTTAAATCACTTCCCTCTGGCGATTCTATGGCCTTCGTATCCAATATTCCTAATCTCATTTCTTCTGGCTTGGTAGGTGGAAAAGTATCATTCCTCATCTCATTCATAGACATCGAGAGAAAATCTTCAGGGGGATAGAAGTTTGGGGTCAACACTCGATTCAACGATCTTAAACAACAAGTGCCTGAGAGGGGAATTTCCTAAAAATGGGATCTGCCCATTATCTAAACACTCATTTTGTTCCTCTTTCGGCCTAAACGGACTAGTAGATGCTTACATTTGCAATATCCCCTACGATATTCAATTTTTTTTTCCAAAATATAAACAGTTTAGAATTGACCTATGAATCAAAATGGAAAGGTATGCTTATATTGGAAATTTAATGACATAATAAAATGGTATGTTTCTATGTATGCTTTTTTATGAATATGTATATGCGTATGGGAGAACAAAAACTACCCCTATAACAATGAATGAAATATGTAAAGAATCAAAGAATGACAAAGCAAAAACATTTTCTAAATACGATTTTCAAAAATAATTAGACATATGTCTTCAAAATATTCCCACTACTTTTGGGCTTAAGCCGTAGGCTTTTTCTATATACAATTCAAAAGGAAAAGAACAAAATATGGTGAATCAAACTACCACTTTTGCAAAAAGGTGAGACATTCAAGCATAAGGACCATTTCATTCCAGCCTACTTGGATTGATGCAGACTTACCCCAATTCTCTTTTCTTCCACTATTGGATTAAATCTTCTGCCAGGACTCCTTCATTGACTAGCTTCTTGATTTCTTCTAACAACGGTCGACACTTCTTGGAAGGATGCCCCGGTGCCCCATATGAAAATCACATGTACTGCTCGGGTTAAACTATGGGCGGATGAATTAGGCATAATCTTCGTCGGTCTGGGAATAATGTAGTGATCTTCAATCAAACGAGGAAATATATTCGAAATGGATACCCCGAATACCTCTAAATCTGCACTTGTTCGGGGAACTTTTCTTGATATCTCAAAAGTATCAGCGGGCCTTCTTCTTTTGCGATTATGAGTGTTTTGGAAATATCACTCATTTATCTCTTTGTCTTCTTTCATTTCCTCATTGGTTTGGTCCTTAGACATAGACCCCAATTTTCCTTCCCGGATAGCGTACTCTATTCTTTCTGCCATCGCCATAAAGTCCTCAAATTTGCTTCTCGATTTCTCCATCATTGTATCAAAGAAGGGAAGGGGAAGCAATGCGTGAAATATGGGAGTCATTTCCTCTTCAGTATTGGGAGGCTGAACTTGGGCCTCCAAACTTCGCCATCTTATAGCATAATCCTTGAAGCTCTCGTTTGGTCTCATTTTTGTGCTCTGAAGAAACTGTCGACTTGGAGCTAAGTCTAAGGCATATTTGTATTGGATCAAAAAGGCATTGGCTAAATCATCCCAAAACCGAATCTGATATTTGCTCAATCAGTTGTACTACACTACAACGGGTTCCACCAAACTGTCATAGAAGTAGTGGATCAGTAACTTTTCATTCTTTATGTAGCCCTCCATCTTTCTGCAAAACATGGTTAGGTGAACTCTCGGGCAACTAGTGTCATCATACTGCATAAATCTGGGAGCCTTGAAATCTGGAGGAATGACCAAATCAGGGACTAGGCAAAACTCCCTTGTATTGAAAACATTCATTTTTTCTTTCTTCTTGAGCTTTCTCTTAACTCTATCCTCTAATCGATCAAGTCTTTGTTCCATTCTATCTTCAACCGGTTTTCGGATATTGCCATCGAACCAGTAAAATTTTATTATCTAATTAATTAATTAATTAATGCATGAAATGCATCACAAATGTCTAAAATGTAAAAACAAACAGTAAGTATGAACTATCAAAATGGATACAAATGAAGTGAATGAATACAAATGAAGTGTTGATTGTCGAATAGTCTGTTAGGGGGATTTTTATAAAGGAAAGGTATCTGTGTACAAAAGATTGACAATATTCTACAGGCGTCTGTTGGACATTCCTCTTTGAGCGAAATGCGTACTCGGTGCCCCGCTTCTGTCTCTTTTATTTTCTTCACACTCAGATTATTTCCAACCGTAGTATTGTCAATCTCTGTACATTATAAAACAGTTTTCTTTTTATATAAAAATCCCCTAAAATGAAATATTTTTGAATCAACGAAATGCGAACATGAATGCAATAAGGTATTAGTCGCAAAGCGATCATCGTAGAAAGACTTTTGTAACCTCCTAAATTTAACCAAATTTCTTAAGTTTAATCTTGGAAGTTAAGTATGAAAAACTTGTCCTTCATGAAAGGTTATTAGGTTTAATAATTCAAATTACAATTTAGCTATAAAAGATCGAAACCACAAAACTAGATCAAATTAAATAAAATGTAATCATTTAGCAAAAATTCCAGAAGTTATTATAAAATACAAAAGAAATTCATATAATGCATGTCGTACCAAAAAGTCTCAAAATAATAATAATAATGTCCCAAGTCCCAAATACAAAATCATCTGAAATAACAATAATAATGTATAAAATTCAATGTCTGAGTAATCATACTGTATAATAAGATAAAGTTTGATGATACGAAAATCCTTTAAGTACCGTACTCCTAAGCCTGAGTATCTGTAAGAGGAACTAAGTGGGGGTGAGCTATGAAGCTCAGTGTGTCTCTAAAATGCAGTTAAAACACATAACAGAAATCCGAACAACAAGTATAGTTCAATAATCATCTCAATACACATATGCATTTAATAAGAGACATAAAATGTAATGTTATGCACCCATCTCCATACACCGTCCGAAGAGTAAGGTTCCCAGAACCACTCTAACTACATCGTCACCATCCGAAGTGGAACGACCCGAAGGTGGAGCCACTGATCCGAAGCGAAATTCAGCCCGAAGGTGAACCCACTGAACTTCCCTGTACAATTTCCCATCCCAAATGATATGACATGTTTCGATTTATATTTTTCGAATCCGAGAGAATATCTGATATATTAATCTAATCTGAGTACAGACGATATATGACTGATATTATTTTAGTCTGATTCTGATATCTGATGCGTGTCATGCCGTTATACAAAACATACCATAATTCACATATCATTTAGTCAGTCACATATACAACATGCAAACATAACATAGAGCACAGAAATGATATAGCACAGAAAGAGACACACCTTAGGCAGCTAATAACTCAACGTCGAGAGTGAAGTCTCCCACAGTCGGCTCTAGTATTAGGTCGAGTGTCAACACCTACGAGGTCAACAAAACATAATTAATCACTACTATTATGCCACACTAACATAATTACTAAACGAAACCATACTCACGTGCAGAACTCACAGGCTGTGTAGAAGGAGGTCGAATAGGTGGAGGATGAGGAAGGTTCTCAGGCTCCGAGTCAATATCACCTTAACACAATTACATTCGAGTCAAATTTTGATATCCAAGATTCTCAAATACTGACTATAATTAATTCTAGATAGCAAAACGGTCTTTCAGGTATGAATTTAGGAAAACGGGCAGTGGATTTGGAATCAGAACGTCGAAAAATGTAAAGCTGTCTTGGGTCAAAAAAAGTTAACGCTGAAGTCAGCCAGTCAACGGGTCAGGTCGATTAACAGGTCGGGTCAACAGGCTGGGTCGGTTCAACGGGTTAGCTCGGTCAATAAGTCGAGCTACCCATCCAGCTCGATTCAAAACTACCGATTCGGCCATTCACAACTTGGGCTCACAATCCTCCATTTGAAATGTTTCCAAACGGCCCTCTACACAACCACCCATAACATCCCACTTTCAATTTAGTCCCTCAAGCCCTTGATCAAACTGATGGCCCAAGGGTTTCATCCCTTATGACAACATGGTTTAAGGTTTCTAGAACCCATAGACGGTGGCGGCGACAGCTCGAAAATATCGTGACGGCGGCGCTACAACACAGCGACGACGACTCTACCATGGACAACAATGACAGACACTAGATGCGCTCGACGACGCAAACACAACCACAAAGAGAACATGATGATTCCCTAAAATCACGACACAACCTCCAAACTTAAGCAAAGAAGAGAGAAAGACGATGCCTTACCCAAACTCCAATCAGACAAACCAAGTAGGGCATGAGCAACCGAGGAGATGTAAACTGAAAGGGTTTTCCCCAGATTCTAGACAAAGACACGCGACAGAGGAGTGATATGGCGGTACAGTTAGGTTCACGATGAGTTGTTGAATATGATAGTTGTGGTCGTGCGTTACATAGATGACGTTTGGGCTCGCCAGAGCTTCACCGGAGAAGAAAGATAAAGGCTAGAGTTTCCAGAAGATTTCGAGTAAAGTGTGCGGCTGAGGATTTCTAAAAGTGGGCTGCCAAGGGTTTTTGGGTGTTATAACAATGTATAAATACCCTTGCAAAAAGGGTAAATTACCACCACAGGGCCCCAACTCTACCTGCTTTACACACATGCCACCAAAGTTCCAAATTTTCAAATTAGGTCACTGAATTCAATTAGGAATTTAGATTTGAAATTTCCCTAAAAATTAGGGTTTCAATTAGGGATTTACTTAAATTAGGGTTTTAAATTTTAGGGGAAAATTGGGGTGTTACAACTCACCCCTCCTTAAAAGAAATTTTGGCCTCGAAATTTACCTGGATCAAAAATATGTGGATACTGAGCTTTGACAACAGCCTTGGGTTCCCATGTAGCCTCATCATGACCACGATTACGCCACAAGACCTTGACCATCTTAATGGTCTTCCTCCGGAGAACTTTCTTGTCCTGAGCAAGAATCTTAATTGGCTGCTCCTCAAAATGCAAGTCAGGACGAATCTCAATCTCCTCCACAGGAATAATGTGAGACAGATCAGCATGATAACGTCTCAACACAGAGACATGGAAGACACCGTGAATAGGATTAAGCTCAGGTGGTAACTCAAGTTGATAGGCAACTGGTCCAACACGATGAATGATATGGTAAGGGTCAATGAAACGAGGACTCAGTTTGCCTTTCCGACCGAAACGAAGTACCTTCCTCCACGGAGATACTTTCAAGAAAACCTAATCTCTCACCTCATACTCAATATCCCGACGTCTCAATATGGTATAAGACTTCTGTCTGTCAAAAATAGCCTTAACCCGATCCTGGATTAATTTGACAGTCTGCTCAGCCTCATAAACAATATCTGGTCCCAACAATCTGTGCTCATTAAGCTCGGTCCAACCAATAGGTGTGCGGCACTTACGCCCATATAGAACCTCATACGGTGCTATCTTGATACTAGCCTAATAGTTATTATTGTAGGCAAACTCTACAAGCGGTAAGAAATCCTCCCAACTGCTTCTGTAGTCCACAACACAACCCCTCAACATATCCTCAAGAATCTAGATTACCCACTCAGACTGGCCATCGGTCTGCGGATGATAAACAGTGCTAAAATTTAACCGAGTACCTAGAGCTGTGTAAAGCTACCTCCAGAACTTCGCTGTGAACCTTGGGTCCCGATCAGAAATGATAGACAAAGGCACCCCATGGAGTCTAATAATCTCTGAGATGTAGAGCTTAGCTAGCTTACTCAAGGAGTAGTTAACCCGAACAGGAATGAAGTGTGCAGACTTAGTCAACCGATCAACAATAACCCAAATAGAGTCTTTCTTTGAGGGAGTCAAAGGAAGACCACTAACAAAATTCATCATCACACGCTCCCATTTCCACTGAGGAATCTCAATGTGCTGAAGTAACCCAGACGGACGATGATGCTCTACTTTTACCTTCTGACAAGCAAACACTTCAACACAAACCCAACAACATCCCTTTTCAGGCCCTTCCACCAGTATCTCTCGCGAAGATTCTTATACATCTTATCCCCATCGGGATGCATAGAGTAAGGACTGTCATGAGCTTCGCGAAGAATAACCTGTTTTAGACTAGAATTCCTCAGAATACAATACCAACCCTGAAAACACAGTACACCATCCTGATCAATAGAGAAATCATGAGATGTACCTTCTTCAACCTCTTTTATACGGTGCATCAAGAACGGATCACTAAAGTGCTCAGCTTGAATATAAAAAATCAGAGTAGGAATAACCTGAAGTTCTGCCAAAAGACTGTCATCCTCATACAAACTCATATGAGCAAACAAGGCTTTCAAATTTGAAATGGCATTACGGCTCAAGGAGTCGGCAACAATGTTGGCCTTGCGTGGATGATACTTAATTTTACAGTCATAGTCTTTAAAAATCTCTAATCAACGACGTTGTCTCAGGTTCAACTCCTTCTGAGTAAGAAGATACTTCAGACTCTTATGGCCTGTAAAGATATAACATTTCTCTCTATAGAGATAGTGTCTCCAGATCTTGAGAGCAAAGATCATAGCCGTGAGCTCTAGTTCGTGGGTAGGGTGTTGCACTCATGCGGTTTCAACTGTCTGGAAGCATAAGCTACTACATTACGATCCTGCATCAGGACACACCCCAACCCGGAATGAGAAGCGTCATTGTATACGATGTAAGCCTTCTCAGGCTCTGGCTGAATTAGGACTGAGGCTTCAGTCAACACGGTCTTAAGCTTCTCAAAACTAGTTTGCTGAGCCTAAGACCAAACAAAAGGAACATTCTTTCTCAAAAGTTTAGTCAACGAAGCTGCGATGATCGAGAAACTCTCAACAAACCTCCGATAATAGCCAGCTAAACCCAAGAAACTTCAAATCTCAGGAACATTCCTAGGTTGCTTCTAACTCATGATAGCCTCGATCTTCTTCAGATCAACCCAGATACCTTCAGCAGAAACGATATGCCCCAAAAACATCACCTCTGAAAGCCAAAATTCACACTTACTAGATTTTGCATAAAGTTGTTTCTCCCTCAGAGTTTGTAAAACAATCTGAAGATGTTCCTCATGCTCAACCTCAGATTTAGACTAAACCAGAATATCATCTATAAAGACTACGACAAACTGACCAAGATAGGGTTGAAACACTCTATTCATCATATCCATAAAGGCGGCAGGAGCGTTAGTTAACCCAAAGGGCATCACAAGGAACTCATAATGACCGTAATGTGTTCGAAAAGCTATTTTAGAAACATCAGAATCCTTAACCATGAGTTGGTAGTAACTAGATCTCAGGTCTATCTTAGAGAACACAATAGCTCTTCAAAACTGATCGAAGAGATCATCAACACGAGGAATGGAATACTTGTTCTTGATCGCCAGCTTGTTCAGCTTTCGATAATCGATGCACAACTGAAGTGTCCTATCATTCTTCTTAAAAAAATAACAGGGGCTCCCCACGGGGAAACACTGGGTCGGATAAATCCTCTGTTTAGCAGTTCTTGCAACTGTACCTTCAATTCTTTAAGCTCCTTCGGTGCCATCCGGTAAGGTTCTATAGACACAGGAGCTGTGCTCGGATAAACTTTGATGCCAAACTCAATCTCATCACGCTTTGGCAGAACACTAGGCAACTATTCCAGGAATACATCAGGAAAGTCTCTCACAACCCGAATCTTATCCATCCTAGAGTTAGACTATCTCGGATCAAGAATGCAAGCAAGGTAGGTAATGGACCCTTTCTTGATCATCTTATCATCTTTGAGGGCAGATATTACATTAGACAGAAAACCACTACGCTATCCAAAAAGAACTACCTCTCAGTCATCATAAGTTTTTAGAGTTGCTCTTTTCCTCTCACAATCTAGATTGACTCGGTGAGCAGACAACCAGTCCATGCCAAGAATTAGATCATATTCCCCAAAAGGTAACTCTATCAGATTACCCGAAAAGATTTCCCCTTGAATCTCAAGATGATAATTTTTATACACTTTAGAAACCACAACTGGATTACCTACCGGACTATGTATGGTGACAGCATTAGCAACATCCTTAACAGAAATTTCAAGACCCTCAGATACATAACTCGCAACATATGAATGAGTAGAGCCATTATCCAACAGTGCAAAATAAGAGATAAAATGAATAGAAAAGGAACCAGCAATAACGTCTGGCTCATCTCGATCCTCATGCCTTCGAGTAGCATAGACCAACCCTGGCTGTCTCACCCCTGAACCAGCTGATCCTCTACACTAAGCAGGCCTACCCCTACCAGTAGTACCCAAAGCAACAGATCTACCATGACCTCGCCCTCTACTAGGAGTCTGAATAGATGCTTGAGACTGACTCGGAACATAGGCAGACGAAGGTGCTACCAAACAATCTCTAAAAAGATGCTCGAAAGAACCACATCGGAAACAAGCCCCAGACTGCCTCCTACACTCACCTGGATGCCATTTCTTGCAAAAAGAACACAGTGGCACCCCACGAGAATTAGGCGAACCTCTAACACTAGCGGTCAGAATAGTAGATGTCACTAGTCTAGCTCTTGAGTAACTCTGATGGTCGTACTCATCTCTGGTCCTCTTCCTCGACTTATTCCCCTGACTGTGCTAAACTGAGGCGGTCGACTGCCTTCTGGCCCGATCATTACCCTGAGATTCCTGTCGTTTCTTCATAGCTTCAATCCACTCAGCAGTTCTGGCCCTTTGGGTGATCTCCTTATACTCCTTATCCTGATGTAATGCAACTCCAGTCTTGATAGAAAGACGCAGCCCTCTCAAGAACCAATCACACTTCTCTTTTTCTGTAGTAACCAATATCGGAAAATACTAGAGAAACCTCAAAAAATCTATCTCATAGTCATTAACTCTCATATCATTCTGCTCCAGATTCATAAAGTTGTCTCGGCACTTTGCCAGATACTCCAGTCCAACATACCGGTCCTGAAATGACTGTCTGAAAAACTCCCATGAAATCTGACTGGCTGGAACAACTTTTTTCTCTGCTTCCCACCAGTTCTGGCCCTCACTTTGCAGCAATGATACAACGGCTCTCAATTTTTGACTGGCAGGATATTCTATCTCAACAAACAAACGCTAAAGTTTCTTCAGCCAATACTCCTCATCAGCCGAGTTTGTACCCAACATGCCATCAAACATGATCATCCTAACAACTAAGAACTCGGTAGAAATAGGTTTCCCCACGCCTTCAGACTGACGGAGGTAACGAAGCAACTTCCTCTGCACTGTAACAGAATCCATGCCCACTGTCTCACTATCCTCAGAATCATGTGGACCAACACTCTGCGTCCGCTGGCCAGGTGTTGTATCCTGAGCTCCTGTTTGATCCTTGGGTTGTTCCTCTGTATCAGTATCGTGTACCTCATTTTGATCCTGCGGTAGATCCGAAGAGGCAGAACATCACTCTCAATAGTTATAGAACGACCTCAGGCACGACCACGTCGGTCGCTAATCTAGAACTCCTACGAGGTGGCATAGTAGTCTATCATAAAGAAGATAGTCGTAAGTTAGAGTCGGTACTTGGAGTTTCTATTCAAATAACATAATCTTTAAAATGCTATATTTATTAGAAATACCTATTTTGCCCAAAAATATTTAGTTTGCATGCAAAATCATTTTCGGTTTAAAATTTCATTCGAGCCATACAATCTGAGGGTTGAACCTAGGCTCTGATACCACCAAATGTAACCTCCTAAATTTGACCTAATTTCTTAAGTAGAATCTTGGAAGTTAAGTTTGAAAAACTTGTCCCTCAAGAAAGGTTATTAGGTTTAATAATTCAAATTACAATTTAGCTATAAAAGATCGAAACCACAAAACTAGATCAAATTAAATAAAATGTAATCATTTAGCAAAAATTACAGAAGTTATTATAAAATCCAAAAGAAATTCATATAATGCATGTCATACCAAAAAGTCTCAAAATAATAATAATAATAATTTCCTAAGTCCCAAATACAAAATCATCTGAAATAATAATAATAATGTATAAAATTCAATGTCTGAATAAGCATACTATATAATAAGATAAAGTCTGATGATACGAAAATCCTCCAAGTACTGTACGCCTAAGCCTTAGTATCTGTAAGAGGAACTAAGCTATGAAGCTCAGTGTGTCTTTAAAATGCAGTTAAAACACATAAAGGAAATCCGAACAACAAGTATAGTTCAATAATCATCTCAATACACATATGCATTTAATAAGAGACATAAAATGTAATTTCATGCACCCATCTCCATACACCGTCCGAAGAGTAAGGTTCCCAGAACCACTCTAACTACATCGTCACCATCCGAAGTAGAACGACCCGAAGGTGGAGCCACTGATCTGAAGCAAAATTTAGCCCGAAGGGTGAACCCACTGAACTTTCCCGTACAATTTCCCATCCCAAATGATATGACATGTTCCAATTTATATTTTCGAATCTGAGAGTATATGTGATATATTAATCTAATCCGAGTGCATACGATATATGTCTGATATTATTTTAGTCTGATTCTAATATCTTATACGTTTCATGCCATTATACAAAACATACCATAATTCACAGATCATTCAATCAGTCACATATACAACATGCACGCATAACATAGAACACATAAATGATATAGCACATGAAGAAAACACCCTAAGCAGCTAATAACTCAACGTCGAGAGTGACGTCTCCCACGCTCAGCTCTAGTATTAGGTCGAGTGTCAACACCTACGAGGTCAACAAAACATAATTAATCACTACTCTATGCCACACTAACATAATTACTAAACAAAACCATACTTATGTGCAAAACTCGTAGGCTGTGCAGAAGGAGGTTGAACAGGTGGAGGAGGAAGGTTCTCAGGCTCCGAGTCATTGTCACCTGAACAAAATTATATTCGAGTTAAATTTTGATATCCAAGATTCTTAAATACTAACTATAATTAACTGTAGATAGTAAAACGGTCTTTCGAGTTTAAAATTGGCAAAATAGGCAGCAGATTTGGAATTAGAACATCAAAAAATATAAAGTTTACTTAGGTCGTAAAAAGTCAACGCTAACGTCAGCAAAAAAGTCAACGTTGATGTCAACCAAAAAGTTAAACTGACATCAGCCAAAAAGTCAACGCTGACATCAGTCGGTTAATGGGTCGAGTCAACGGGTCAGGTCAACGGTTCAAGTTGGGTCAGGCTACCCATCCGGTTCGGTTCAAAACTGTCGGTTCGACCATTCACAACTTGGGCTCATAATCCCTCCTTTGATATGTTTCCAAACGGGCCTTCTACACAACCACCCACAACAACCCACTTTCGATTTAGTCCCTCAAGTACTTGATCAAACTGATGGCCCAAGGGTTTCATCCCTTATGACAACATGGTTTAGGGTTTCCAGAACCCATAGACGGCGGTGGCAGTAGCTCAAAAATATCATGACGATGGCACTACAACACAGCGACGACGGCTCCACCATGGACGGCAACGACAGACACTAGATGTGCTCGACGACGCGAACACAACCACAAAAAGAACACAACGATTCCCTAAAATCATGACGCAACCTCCAAACTTAAGCAAAGAAGAGATAAAGACGATGCCTTACCTAAACCCCAACCGGACAAACCAAGCGGGGCATGAGCAACCGAGGAGATGTAAATCGAAAGGGTTTTCCCCAGATTCTAGACAAAGACAAGCGGCAGATGAGTGATCTAGTTGTACTGTTAGGTTTACGATGAGTTGCTGAATACGATAGTTGTAGTCGTGCATTACACGAACGACGTTTGGGCTCGCCATAGCTTCACCGGAGAAGTAAGATAAAGGCTATAGTTTCCAGAGGATTTCGAGTAAAGTGTGCGGTTGGGGATTTCTAAAAATGGGCTGCCAAGGGTTTCTGGGTGTTATAACAATGTATATTTACCCTTGTAAAAAGGGTAAATTACCACCACAAGGCCCCAACTTTACCTACTTTAGAAACATGCCACCAAAGTTCCAAATTTTAAAATTAGGTCACTGAATTCAATTAGCAATTTAGATCTGAAATTTCCCCAAAAATTAGGGTTTCAATTAGGGATTTACTTAAATTATGGTTTTAAATTTTAGGGGAAAATTAGGTTGTTATAACTTTCATTAAACAAAAAGGCTCGTTACATTAGATTTTAGTCTTGTAAGTTTTGCAAATACTGACGAGCCATAGCCCCTAACTTTTGCACTTCTTCTAACAAACGAGCTATTTTTCCTTCATGGTCTAGTGCGGGATTGATATTCTGGATCAATGGCATTGCTGCGTCGGCCACATCTACTACTTGCTAGGCCACTTTGCTCACTTGAACGATGACACCTTTCATGTCATTGTCTCTCTCTTGTATTTCTCGCTCGGCTTTTCGTAGCTAGAGGGTTACCTTTTCGACACTTTCATAGCTAGCTTGCTTGTAGGCTTCGGCACAAATCTCGCTTGTGCAATAAACTCCTAAGCTCATCTATTTGTTCCCTAAGCGTTGCATTCTCTGTTTGAAATGTGTAGGATTCATTCTCACTCTACTGCAGACTTGATTTCAGAATATCATTCATATCTAAAATGTTTTCCAACTCATCCTTGAGGACGTCACATTGGCTCTCGGCTTCTTTCAACATTTGTGACAACAATCGGGCTCTATTTTCACTAGCTTGGCCTTTTCGCTTCTAATGCCTCAAATTGTTCTAAAGCTAGATGACATTATTATTCCACTCTTCTAAAGTGTTACCTACACCAACATGCTGGAATATGCAGTGAAGCTTCTTATGCTCTTCTTGTAGACTCTTCAGTTTCTCGTTTAATTCTTCTTTTTCTTGCCTGAGCTGATTATAATCAGGTGACTGTCCCTCTTTCGGGATGCCCCTATCTTTGACTTTTAAATTTGACTCGCTTTTATTCAACCCTTGCCCTGGGTCTTGGCTCTTCTTCGACTTTTCCCCTCGAGTGACTGCAGTTCATTATAAAATCTGGGTTTTCGTCTTCAAAACTCAATGCTCTCATATTTACAAGGTCTCTAACTCGGTTCTTCAAGGCCCTAAAACTCTCTGTAGTGTGTCCCGAACTTCTTAAGTGATAATCGCACCTGGCATGACTGTTGTAACCTTTTGGGAAAGGTGGTTCTTTCAAAACAGAACGAACATGGGTGATAAGGTTTCTTTCAATAAGCATTGGGAGCAGCTCGGTGTACCTCATAGGGATCGGGACGTGTTTTTTCACATTATCGGTTTCTTGGGTTTCTTCCAGACCTATCTCTATTTTTTGAGAGCTTGACTCAGATGTTCCTCCCACCGGTTTGTTGATGCGAATCACAAAAGGGTTTGACTTATCGTATTTACCGATGTTACTTTGTTTAAGAGTAGGATTCTGACCATTGAACTCCTTATTTTGATTCTTGATTGGCTCTTCTTCTGGCTCTACGGACCCCTTGCCTTTAGCCATAACTATCATCAGATTCATCATCTCGACCATTTGCTTTTTCAACTCTTGTACTTTATCCCGCTCATCTCCAATATGAGTATCAACTACCTTATCTTGTTCGAACTTTTCAGATGGTTCGTCTTGAGATTGGATTGCTTTATCTGAATACGAGACCTCTTATCCATTATGATTGCCTTTTATAGTGATGGTCACTTGCGAAATAAACACCTTTATGTTATGAAAATGCGATGCACAAAAGATGAAAAAGGACAAACACAAAAGAAAATTGTGTCAGTTTGAAAATGATAATAAATGGTTAATAAACTAAAGAAATTAAAACACTCAAATCAAGCAATTAAAAATATAAACAAGCAAGAATGCGAACAAAAACTTAAACGGGTCATCCGCTAAACGGACAGAGTATCATCATAGATCTAACAGGTAGGCTCTATGTCTCATTGTATGTGGTTGAATTCTAAAGTAAACGGTACTCGAACTGTCACTTGGACATCGATTTGAGGGAATGAGATCTTTATACCATACGGAGGTGAAAACCTCACGAAATATAAGGATCGAATTCTTGAAGTGAATTACAACACTGTACGGAGGTGAAAACCCTACGAAGCAAAGTAATCACTCCTCCTAAAGGTTCTAAGACTACTATATGATGTAAAAAGATAAACAAACAAGACTTTAGGAATTAAAAATTAAATTAAATCGAATCTAATTTTTTTTGAATAATTACGATGCGAATCTAACTATGGCTTAACTCTTTTTCATTTTTTGAAAACAAAAATTTAGTCCCCAGCGGAGTCGCCATGTTGTAGCGACTATTTTTGGAGGCGTAGGGCCGTTACGAAAAATTTAGAAATATCATGTTTGGGGGTATTTCCCACTTTATTGAAAAATTTATTAAAAATAGGGATTCTTTTGAAAATACGTATTTTGAAAATGGAGTCACCACCGGTCACTTAGATTAGGTAGACCGGACACCGAAAACAAAACTAGAGATTCGAATTAGATTCGGGAGTTGATTATGCACGGGGAAGGGTTAGCTCCTCCGATATGCCTAAAATTGGTACCAAATAGATTCGTATCGTACTTATAAAGAAAAAAAATTCAATTTAATTAATTAATTAATTCCTAAAAAATAGGTTTCGAATATTAAAATTTGCATCGATCCACGTTACCAAAGGAGATGACACTTGGAGACCAGGATGACACTCCCACTAGCATACTGGGATAAAATGCCCTAAACTAAGCGTGATAAAATATAAATAAGAATAATTAAAATGCGATAAATAAACTAAAATACGCGAATTAAAAAAAGTAAACAAATATAAAAAACATGTACATATATGGAAAAGTAATAAAATAAATCATCCATAATATATACAATATATAACTTATAGTAGCATATATATATATTTTAACATATGATTTGAATAATAACTAAAAAGATTAAAGTCGTACTTTATACATATAAAACTACCTTTTTGTATAAATACAAAGAGTAGTATTATTAAAAAAACATGTAAAGTAAATAAATAATATATAAATATATATATATGTAAAAACATATATATGTAATTTTTTATATATATTATATACATAATATGAAACTTTAATACTTTATAAAAAACATATGTGGATAACAAATACTAAAATTAATGACATTTTATACAAATACATAAATATATTTATATAACTTAAACATAAGTATAAAGAAGCAAAATACAAGGGAAATAAACTATTATACCATATATTTATGTATATTTATACTATTAACCATAACAGCAAAAAGTAATCAAACATGGAACAAATATTATGCAATAAAAAGGAGTAAGAACATGTAAACAAGTATAATAAAACATACTAAGAACAAATGTATTTAACATGCATCGAATATAAAACAACATTAAAAACATAAGAAACCAGATATCATGTATCGAACAAGTAAATAAAAACAAACACAAATATGAAAAACATAATAAAACGAATTTAAATAACTAAACGAAAATATAAATAAATACAGAAATTAAATCATATTAAAATAACAGGGACCAAAATGTAATTAACCCATAAAAACAGTTTTAAAATTGAAAGAAAAGGGACCCAATTGTAAAACAGTGAAAAGAAGTGGGACTGAACTGTGATTTACCCTTAAAAGAAAATAAAACAAATTAATGACTAAATTAAAAACCGGTTAAAACTTAGGGGGACCAGTTGGGTAATTTACCCATGCGGCAGAGAAATTTTGAAAATACCAAAAGGGCGGAGGGACCTAGAGGGTGATTTTACTATTTAAAAACTAATCTCATAAGATTTTAGGATGAAATTGAAATATTTCAAAAACTATAGAGGACCAAGGATGCAATTTAAGAATGCGGAAGGGTAGCGGAGCGAATAGAGAGGGGCGGAGGGACTAAACCCTAAATAGATAATTTTTTTAAAAAAATTATTCTATAAAATAAACCCTCCGGTTACCATTTTGGATCTTTAGCCATTTTTTTCAACTTATACTAAACACCCCCAAATACTCTGAGAACAAACAAAGAAAACCCAGAAACTGGCAGTGGTCCGGCTACTCCGGCCACCACCCTATGCCTATGACCGCTACTGATCGGCGATGGAAAACTCAAAAGATCCCCCTTTTAAAACTTTTTTATTATTTTAAACCATAAAACCCCAAAAAATAAAACCCTTGACCTCCTCCTTCACTGACTCACCATGCTCGGTTCGGTGAACCGACAGCTTGTCACCGGTTAAGGGGAAGATCCACCGGCGACGAGGGTAAGACTTGACTCTTATTATATTTATTTATTTTTTTTGCTTTTCGAATATACATGTAAGGAAAAAGAAGGATAGAGCAGATTACCACTGAAATTCTTTTTGGCTTTTTTTTATTCGAATCTGTCTTTATTACAATGATTCTTCATATATATACCCGATTTGCTCCTGATTTTCCCTTGTTTACAAGCATAAGAAACCATTAATGGGTTCACTGTTGATAATTGATTGACTGATTCCCTTATTTTTTTATGTTTTTTTTGTTATTGTGGCCCATGCTGGTGGTTGGAGAGTCGGTGGAGAGACGGCGTAATTTTCGGAGGAGGAACGGTGGCCATTGATGGAGACACGTGGTGGCAATCGTCGGCTGAAAATGAAGAGACTCTTACGGCCAGATTTAATCTCGATCATTGGATCAAATTTAATCTAACGGCTGAGATCGTTTTGATGATGAACGGCTCGGATGCAATCCGAATAAAGACGTGGCTCTATGGGATGATGACACGTGGCATGGTAATTTGAAAAGCCTTGCGTGTGCGTGCTACGCGCGCGTGGGAGTCCAACAACCCCGAGCGTGTATCTCACGCGGCAGTCAAAGGGTTTCCTCTATTTAATCTGGATCGTTGGATCGAATCTGATCCAATAGCTCAGATAGGGTTGTGCAAAGGAAAAGTAGTGTATTAGATTAGGGTTTTTTTAGGATCAAATGGTTTGGCCGGTTGGGCCTGATGTAATTATTTTTTGTTTGGGTTTATAATTTGTATATGGACTGGACAATTTAAATAACATTTGGGTTTTAATTATATTGGATATGTTATATATATATATTAATAATATATCAATATATAATAATAATAATAATAATAATAATAATAATAATAATAATACACATACTAATGTACATGCACATATGTACTTATAATTCAAAACATAATATGCATGCAATAAATAAACATACAATGCACATGCAATATTTATTCACACATGTAACAAACATATGATACGTACACATACATTACATACGCATCCACATGTATACATATCACATTCATACATACAAAAATAATAAATACGTACATACATGCATACGTACATACATACTTACATATAATTACAACACATGCATGCACACCTTAATTATAAATTCATACATGCAGGCAAAATGCATTATATTCATCTACCACACACATACTAACACTAATACATACACACGGACCCACGGATTACATATTATCACACGTATATATAGACATTAATGCTTACATATATAATAATTATTATAATTTTTATAACCCGAACAAAAATGAGTGATTATAGCGAGCTTAAGAGGTGCCAAAATGTCAGAATGGAGCTCGTCGACTGATTCCTGCTGTTGGAAGATGCCGCACTCACCGATGGTCGCGTGTGGGCTTCATTTTGGGCGGTTGAAGCCATTTGAGCCGAGCCGAGTTGGAGCTGAGCCGCGTTGACAAGTAATTGACCTCAAGCCGCCAACTGAGCTGCTAGTTGAGTTGAGCTATATTTACAAGCCGTTAACCTCAAGCCGCCAGTCGAGCCGGCCTGCTATTTGACTGAGCCGTTGATCGAGCCGATGATTCGTTGACTGACCGTTAAGTTTTTCTTGAGGACCCTACCTAGTGGTTTCTCAACGTTCCAGATCCATCGGCACAGTATGTTTTACCAAATTCGAACACAATAAGCTATTTTTGCGTATTTAACCTCGAGGATGGTATAGGAGAAGTATAGAATTAATGTATTTTCGTATTTGTTGATATTCGACGGTTGTTCGAGTTTGGACATCAAATCATGTAGATTGTTTGGAAAGCTCAGATAAGGATTTTAGCAATATCGGCTTAAGGTTAGTACACCTTAAACTTTGAAATGCTTCATGAGCATCATAAGTGTAATTGCCTTGCATGTTAGTGGTTGCAAATCAGGATATGAGTAATAAGCATGTGTTGATACTGATAGTCTGAGGCATGGTAATTATTGAGATGCTTGATGAGCTTGAGAATGTTCGAGTCTGTTATAAGCTTTAGAAACTGTATAGGATTGTCTGAATATCCATATGATTATGTGATTGTAAGATTGGTTGACTGATTGATATATGATGATGCCTTGTGTGTTAGCTAAATAAATTAATATGTTCGACTGAATATTGGTTAGATACAATACTAATAAATATTTGATTAAAAGGGTAAAAGTCGGTAAGCGATAATAATCAATTAAATATGATAGAAACATACTTTAATACCTTCCATAAGCTTTAGGGACTTAATAAGCGTTATAACACTGTAATTTAAAGGAATTGTACGAACCCGTGAGTTGGGTACCGGTACGAGCTTTGGCTGTACCGGTAAGCGATTGAGGTCATATCAGTACGGGTGAAACCGTACCATTACTTGTGGAAATTGGGAATTTCCAGTAAACTAATTGGTAATGGTACACGTGTGAGTACCGTTAGCCATGGGTACTGTATCGATACTCATATTCGAGTACCGATGTCGCTAAACTGAATAGTCTAAAATGCCGATCTAAGATAAAGGTAAATACAGAATACTAATAATTGAATTATGCCTTGATAGATGAGATTAATTAAGTACTTCTCCATAATGTATTAATAGCTCGATAATGTATAATAAACAATATGTTGACGATTAGCAACAATAAGGGATTCTTGGGATTGCGTTACATGTATGTCGGACAGGCATTTGATGTGTTGAATCTTCTTGATTGATGAGATTCGAATACCCAATGAAAGAGTGTTGCAACACTATGGTTGAGATACCGAATGGAGGTTACCGATGCTTTGTGACCTGGGCCTCATTCGAAGATACTCAATGAGGAATTTCAAGTATGGGTGTATGTTCCGATGCTATATGACCCAACCTTACCCATAGTGTAGATGCTCGATGATGATTCCGAGTAGAGTGTATGTTCTGATGCTATGTGACTCGGCCTCACCCAGGGTGTATGTTCCGATGATATGTGACCCGACCTTACCCGGAGTGTATATAGATGCTTTGTGACCCGGCCTCACTCCAGAGTTGTATTGTTATTTTTGATATGTGTTTTTGCCTAGATGCTCTGATGAGATCTCGGATATGGTCGGGTTTTGTGTGCTATGATTGATGATTGCTATGATGTTAGCAAGTGTTTAGGTGGCTAACGGTAACGCCATATATTTATTTATCTCTTCTTATAGCTCGTACTAGCTTGCATGCTTATGTTTATGATTAGCATGAAGTGTAGTAGAGTAGATGTGTACCACTAAGCTTTGTAAGCTCAGCGCTCAAAATCGTTGTTTCTGTGCGTAGGTTGATCGTTGGATCGTGGGATCGAGGAGCATTGTCAGTATGGGATTCCAGCAGGTGGAGGTTTTCAGAGTACGATACTTGTGTTTATTGGGCTATGTATTCATAGGACCTTACGTGGTAGAGTCTGTAAATTCTTATTTTGTAAATTATATAAATCAATTTTAATGTATCAAATATTTTATTTCAATTAGAGCTCTATTGTGATGTTTATTCTTATATATATATATATATATATATATATATTAAATTGTGGGCTTTAACTGTTCTTAAGAAAATTCATAGTCTTGGGTTGGGCTTGAGGCCCAAATGTAATATCCGGGTCGAGGGTGTTACATAGAAAGCTATTTCTAGGTTTGGTACCAGTACACAGGGAGTCTGTACCGTTCCCTAATATTCTGGGTTAAAGAACAATGTTCTATTAATATGAATCGTTAGAGGAGTACCGGTATAGTGAGCAACCTATACTGGTACGACATTTAGAGTAGTATCAGTACGGGTTGACCTGTAATGGTACGTGCAGGCTTGGAAAAATTCTAGTAAGCCAAATTGGTATCAGTACGTTGTGAGTACCAGTACCCAGGGGTATCGTATCGGTACGCGAGGGCTAGTACTGGTACCAACTGGGCATTCTGCCCAAAAATGTTGAAATAGAGCCCAATAGGATGAAAAATTGTGGAATATGGTTGAATGGGTCCCTAATGAGATAAAACGAGCTATAAAACTAAGAATTAGGATTTTATCCTCTTATACGAGCATAATGTGTAATAACTCAGTAAACTTAAATGGGTGACAAGATAATTGATAGAAACCATAGAGTTATGGTAATTGTGTCAATATTGTGTGATGTGTGGACACTTGTATGGTTGAGTAACTTTTGGTTGATGGGATACAGATACCCATAGAGCGTGTTGCAACACCATGAGATGAGACACCGAATGTATGATCTCGAGGCCGTGTGACACTGAGCCTTATTTGAAGACACTCGATGAGAGATGCTGAGTGTGAGTGTATGCTCTCGAGGCTGTGTGCCACCGAGTCTCACGTAGAGAAAATGTATGTTCTCGAGGCTGTGTAACATCGGGTCTCACGTAAAGAGCGTGTATGTTCTCGAGGCTGTGTGACATCGGGCCTCACTCAAGGTTTGTGTAGTATGATGCATATGTTTGCTTTGTGAGATTGATGCATCCATTGTTGATTGCTATGTGTTTAGGCGGCTAGAGGTAGCGCCATATGTTATTGTATTGCCATGTTATCATCTCTAGCTACATGCTCATATTTATGATTTGCATAAAGCATGGTAGAGTGGAACACTAAGCTTTGTTAGCTCAGCATTCAGAATTGTTGTTTTCGTTCCCAGGTTAGTAGGTTGGCATGTGCATTGGAGGAGCACCATCGAAGTAGGATTTCAACATCAACTTGTTCAGAGTACAATACTTAATTTTATTTGGGCTATGTATTCGTAGGATCCTATGGTTTTGTATTGTAACTCGTATTTTGAATTTATATCGTGAGTCGAATGCTTTTATATTTGTATTTTAAATGGAGCTCCCTTGTAAACATTTTTAAAGGCGTAACTATGTCTAAAGTATTTGAATTCAATGGATTTTATGGAAATGGTTGTGATTGGAATAAACCAGGTTGGGCTAGAGGCCTAAATGTGACCTCTGAGTTGAGGGTGTTACAACCGTTAACTGTCACGTTAGCACTATAACGATCAACGTCGGTTAAGGGATCAATTTGATGCAATTCGCGAACTGAATGGCCTAATTGGGTGCGTTTTTTTGGCAAGGGGTTGAATTGATTTTTTAAGTTGAACTAAGGGGCAAAATTACCCCTATAGTCTTTAGATTTTAAGGTTTTGAGTTTAGCATTTAACGTTAAAATTTACATATTATATTTCGGGAGTTAGGATTTAAGATTTTGGGTTTAGGATTAGCGATTTAGATTTTATATTATGCAAGTATAAATAGATATGTTTGTGTAAAAAATTTACAATGACTTTGTGCATCAAATATCTCTCATATATATATATATATATATATATATATATATATATATATATATATATATATATATATATATATATATATATATATATATATATGGGATATGATCCATTACACAAAAAGTAAAAAGTTTTTAACTTTTACACGTTTTTTGAATCGTTGAATGAGTGAAACAGATCGCTGAAATTAACAGTGAGTTATGTGGAGATTATCACTTGGAAAAAAATGAATTAAATCTCAGACATCTATTTCCCCATCCAATGATCCAAAAAACGTGTAAAACTAAGAGTTTTACATTTAGTATAAGTGGATCCTAACCCTATATATATATAGGGTAAGATCCAGATATACAATGTAAAAGTTTAAAGTTTTACATGGTTTTTGGATCGGACTATTGAACCCTTTTTGGACCGTTGATGAGAGTAAATGGATGACTGAAGTTATTTATTTATATTTTTCCTTAAAAATCTCTCATTTCCTACCGTTAACCTCAATCATCCATTACCCTCGTCCACGGTCCAAAAAGAAGTATAAAATGTTTTGCATGTACAAGGAAATCTTACCTCGTACGTATATATATATATATATGAAGAAACACTACAAAATCTTGAATAAGGGGTATATATATCATTCTCTTCCATTACTAAGCCAACACAATACAGGGACGTGAAAATTATGTTTCCGGTTCAAATCTTTAAACACCAGCCCTAAGTTATACACATTTATACATGGATCTCATTGCCGGTGTCCTTCCCGCAATGGAACCACCTTGTGAAAGGGTACAGTCCTCTGAGGCAAGGCTCCATCTTCTTCATCGTCATCGAATTCCAGTAAATACCTAGATAAGGAAGTAAAAAGTTGAAGCATTTCAGTATATCGAATAACCAGAAATTCATTATTACCAATAACATACAACTTGACGGAAATGTTTATTCTCTGTCACTTTTCGTTCTTTAACGGTTAAACAAAACGAAAAAATGTTAACAGGCCATACTGCCAGGTTTTCTAGAATCTGCTATAATAGGGGCTGGGATGATTTTACTTACTAATCTGAATTCCTCTGGAAAGACGCAGAATGGTTTATCACACCCCATGGATATGCACAAGAAGTTTTGTAGTCAGTTCCATACATAAGAAAAGAGAAATAATATTTTAGCAAATTGACGAAAGAATAAGAGCCCGGACAAGTTAATACGAAAAGGTACATTGGATATTAATGACAAACTACCAAGATAGTCATCTTTCGAGGAGTACTGATGACAGTTGCCTTATAGAGTGCACTCGTTCCTGGATAAACAGCCAAAGCATGTCTTCTGGCAGGGAATTCTTGAGCGCTTGAAGGATCGGTCCGCTTGGGGAAAGGTATAGTGCACGGCGCAGGCAGCTTGTACTTCCTGAAGTTTCAATAAGAAAAATTAACACCAACAAATAAAACATGATAGAGTTCCCTCATGAACAAGCATAATACAGAAAAATTATTTCCATGCAATTTAGAAAGCACGAATGCATATAAGCTTACCTTTGGCCGCCACCCTCTTCATCATCACCTGGTTCCTCATCAAGTACTTCAAATCTGCATTTGAAGATACATCTTAAAAACAAAGAAGATTTTTAAAGGAACCTTGACAAAGCCACAAATGAAATGCCCCACCATACTTACTCTTTTGTTTTCTCATCAAAATTTATAACCTTTACAACAAACCATTCATCCTTCTCCGCATCCGAGGTGACTCTTGCGGCAACCTGAGTACAAGAGCAGATTTCAATTTTCATTGGCTCGCAGGTATATGGAACAGTGCGCACTTTGTTAATAAGTGTTAAGGACTAACATAGTAAATTAGGTCTACGAACAAACATCAACGATTGATTTTGATCTACCTACAATCTACATGAATGAATATTTTATTTTTCTATTTGCTACTTAGTCTACAAGCTTGCCTGTTCATCTTTGAGATTTACACAAGCCTCGATATGACTCCACATGTAAGGAGAAAGGTGAAAGTTATCTGAATCAGACTTCATCCTTTTCCTTTTCTGATCATTACCATCTGCAATTTGTTATTGATGTCAGCTATACAAATAGGAATGTTTTGTTTTGGCATAGACTCTGGAATGTTCTTGAATGGGACAAACAAAAAGATCATAAACCCTTAATTTGGAACCCAGTGTCATATCAACTCAACTTGTCTCTCATTAGCCAGGCAATTCTACGCTTCATTAAACTGCTGATAATTTGCAATTTTAAAAAGGGAGAGAGAGACAGGATATGATGGAGAAAATAAAATTGCAGAAAACTAGAGCATCTATCTGAACCTTTTCTTTGATTTGCCATATAGAAAAGAAAATAACACTTCAACAGTTAAAGGAAAGAGATGACCTTAACTGTTATTAGCATGCACCTATCTTTTGGAAATGTCTCGTATAGACAGTTAGTAGCACGCACCTATGGCAAATCAAAGAAAATGGGAATGTCTCGTATAAATGCTCTAGTTAGTAGAAACAGTTAAGGCCATATAGAAAAGAAAATAGCACTTTGGAAATGTCTCATAATAAAAGTTAAAGCAATGGGAATGTCGCATATAGACATAGTTAGTAGCATGCACCTATCTTTCTTCGTTGTTGTCCATGAAGTCCAGATGGCAGGAAAGTGTCAAGTTGACTTAGTAACAAGTTAGAAATGTTGTATCAATGCCAAAACATTTAGTTGGTCAAAACAATGGAATACATTACTGGAGATCATAATAAGGCCTAAAACTGAAACCAGAAAGTTCATTGCTGCACTAGCCCCAAACTTTTATATAGAAAAGATTTCCACATTTTCACAGGCCCGAGATCTATTAGAAAACGGGGGTTTGACAGGAATGGGGAGAGATAAGGGCAAAAAAAAAAACAAAAATGGTAGAAGATTTATTAGGATAACGAACATACGCCACTTAACTCTCTGAAAGGTCTTTAGCTTGAATATACAAAGTTTTTAGCCTTGACAATAAAGAATCACCAGGTCTTTCAACTACCTCTGGAGCTGCATCAATATACAAAAGTTCAAGACTAGTATAAACTACCAGTAAAAGTTCATAAAGAACAAGGTCAAGTAAAGTAACAATATATATATATATATTCTCAAATCTTGAAGAATACAATTCATCCACCTGTTTCCCGGAGTTTTTAGCAATTTGTTTATCCATTGAAGGTGCAGTCAATCATTAGATGCAAGATAATAACCCATAAATTGATAAGATAATGATTGTTAAAACTTCCAAAAGTATGAGTATACATGGATCTCTAAGTTCCTTCTATAATACTTGTTCAGTATTTTTCTGGTTGTCAACTGTATGCACATCCAAGGAACTGCTAAACAAACTTAAATACTATTGAACCGACAACAACTATTTTCATTTTTCCTCATGTTTCTATTTCGTACAGTCAGTTCTTAATTTGTAATAGTATGCTTTCTAAAATCTTTCATGCAAAGGTTCTCAATCACTGCATCAAAACCTTTAGGAAAATAGAGGTCAGAAGAAAGATTGATTGATAACTGAAATTCAGAACTTAAACAGCTGAAAGGATGTTGTGAGGTTCACCTCTTAAAAGGTCATTATACATGAAGCATTCGACATTATTCTACAATGCAAAGTTAATGGATTCCCAAACATGTAATAAGCATCAATGTCATGATTAAAAACTACATATTCCTTCTCCATGAAAATTAGTCCCCATGAGCAGCCATTTCAGCTCAATAGAGCCTCAATTAGATCATATTCACTTAGTACAACTTATCAAAAACAAATGCGGGTAAGTTTTACAGCAAGTCAATAGTTAAACACTTTAACTGCCCGAAAGAAACTATTCTCTTTCATCAAATTACTCTTACTTTTTCTCCTAAGTGAATCACAAATTAAAACAACTAGCAATAATGTACAACAAATGTGACTTTCTCACCAAATACAATCCACCATCAACAAAAACTTAAGCTCTTTTAAACCATTCCTACCTTTAACCAAAAAAAGCATGTCATTTTTTAATAATCTAAAACAAACCCATTAATCTTAGGAGCATATAAATCAACCCAGATCACGAAATTCGAAGCTAAAAGGGAAAGGGAGAAAACGGTTAAGAAAATTTACTAGCTTGAAGCTTCTTGTGAAGCTTGTTGATTTCGAGGAGAACCTCTTCTTGTTGTTTCCTTAAACGATCGAGTGCCCTCGAGTTTTCCAAGATTGAAGCAATGTCCGGTGACGATATCGTACGGTGTTTCCTATCTTTGTCGGGAATACAGTGTTGTATGTTTACCGGATAGCTTGAAGCTGTATTTTTTTCGCTCCAATTAATTCATACCGACTGAATCAAAAGTTTAATTAAATCCTCTCTTTTTTTTTTTTTGAACATAGACTTAAATCCTCTCTTTTCTTCAAATAAAATTTCAATTAAAAAGCCATTAATTAAATCCTTTTACAGGCGGATTTTTGAGTTTCTATTTTTACTTCTACGCACACGTGTAAAGAATTCAAACTTTGGCACGTGTGAGACTCTCAATTCTACTTGTATTTGTGGGGCTCACTTGAAATTAATAAGTTGGGCCGTAAAAACATTTATGCCCGAAATTGCGAAAGGTGTAGGGCCAATGAGACAATGTATTAATGCGATCAAAGTAAAAGGAGTTTGTTTTCTCGTGCATTTAGGGCAGTAAACGAACTCAACGTTTAGCGAATCGTTTAGCGAGAAGTTTGATTATTTTTAAACGAACGAACGTGAACAAATTTTTTATTTAATTAATTAAATAAACGAACATGAACAAATGACTTGTTCATTCATTTACATTCGTGAACGTTTGGTAATTTGTTCGTTTAAAATTATTCACATATGTCTATTTATATTTATTATTTTTCATAACAAAAATATTATATTTAAAAAATTTAAAAATATATATTAAAATTATGAAATAAAAAAATTAAACAATACTCAATGCATGTGACTTCAGACTTCTTAAGAAAAAATAAAAATAGTCTATGTTCTTTTGCGTCCGTTTTGTTCGTTTATTATTTTAACAAACAAACAAAAACAAGCAATAATGTTCATTTAGTTTCTCGTGTTCGTTTATTTGTTTGGCTAAAATTAAACGAACGAACATGAATATACCCTTATTTGTTTTCGTTCGGTTCATTTACAAGCCTAAAAGCATTTATAATTTCGAATTAATTCAAAGTTTGAAAATCATAACAAATTGGACTAATAAGTTTTATTTTAATATTGTTTTTAAAATCATGTCCCCACGTATTTAATATTTTCATTTATTACATAAAAGTTAATGAATATAATTATTAGTTTGGCAAGCAGTAACTTTGTTATTTCTAAAGATGTGTACTTTTTATTAAAAAAAAAGTCAACAATTAACTGAATTTAAACTGATAAATTAAAATATATTTGTGATAATTTATCAGAATAAATTTAAACTTTAAAATTCATTTTTTATAAAAAAAATGGCTATTAAATTAAGGATATGTCTACAAGTGCAGAGAAAAATATGAAATAAGAATATCATTTTTAATCTCTTAGATTTCAAATTTAAGATGACAAAAGAACTTATTTTTTGCCCTCTCAAAAATAATAGGTCTGTTGATGTACAACTAATGAGATGGCGATTCATGGTAGTTTTTAGTTGGCGATTGATGATTGACCCTTTCTAATTTTGGCGAAATGCCATTAACCAATCAGAATAGAGCCATTAATCTTTTTTTTTTTTTCAGATAATTCCTCTTAGTCGGCATCTTTTTTTTATGGCTAAAGCCTTTTGGTTTTCATTTTTTGGGCTCATGAGCCTCCCTTTAAATGGTTTTGGAATAGAAATATTCAGGTTTGGGTCGTTGACTAGCCATAATTTATTTAGACTGCGCATCCAAGGTCTTTAGCCTTTGAGTTAAAATTTTTCTCTAGACTAGTCAGACAATCGAGATTTCATAGACTTTTATAAGTCGAATTTTATTGGGTGAAGCTTTTCAGAAACTAATGGAGGAATAAACACATGTCCCCTTACTCGAAAGGGAGCACCATATGGTGGTGCGATTTAAAATTGATTGCTTCATGTTGCATTTTTAATATTGGTTGGGCCACTTTATGAAGGTATGAAGTGACTCTTTATTTTGCTTCACACTTAAATATTCTTTATTTAGTTTTTTACCGATTATTGAATCGTCCTCTCTCATTTTTCTCTTGTTTATCCTCCTTTCAAATGGTTAGAACAAGATTTTTGAGTAAACTTCTTAGTGATATTCTGTTTGAAATTTCAATATGTACAAGTAGCATTTTCTTTGAGGATTTCCTATGTCTTCAATGAACTTGTCAAACCTTTCATTTTTTCTTCTAAAAGATTGGTATATCTTCTTAAAAGTTCGGTTGCATGCATATGATTTAATTCCTTTGGACCATATGAAATATTTGTTTTTGTGGAGAACTCTTAAGGTGCAGAATCCTCGAGCTTTTTTATAGAAAGAATGTTAGATTATTTCGGCACATATTTTGTTAGTCTTCATAGTGGTTGTGACAGATTAAAGGAAGCAACTGATAGAGGTATGATTGAAGCCACTTACGCCTTGGTTTTACAGTTGCTCTGTATGCAGGGATGTATATGTGAAGGGTATAGGATATTATCTACCTTAGATCCCATGTATCATGAAGGAAATCGTAAGATACTCATATATTGTCAAACTACAGTAGCGGGGATTTTTGCCAAATTTCCACAATTGTATTTCTCGTGAGAATTCAGAGGATGTATTGTTTCATGCAATTGAGGTTTCAATGATTGTTTGTACTATTTTTGGAGTGTCATTACTTGGTTGAAGTGTTGAACGTTCAGAATGCTCATAGGACACTTACCCTACCAGTTCCCAATTTCGACTATTAAGATCTTCTACATGACTTTGTTTACGTACCTTATTTTGTACTCTTGGATGTCTAATAACTAAGGAGTTTAAGTAATGTTCCGTTTTGTTTCTATGATTTTATGTTTCTTATACTTTTACAATTTAATGTACTTTTTTGTGAACATTTTGTTTCCAATTTTAATTTCCAACATTTTACTACTTCCTCCCAGCAATCATCAGTCTTAAGAAGGAAGAGAAAGTTGTGATAAACGATATGATGTTGGAAAATGAGAATACATAGTAAGTCGACACAAGTACTGCTTATTCATTATTCTCCCCTAATGAGTAGTCATTCCACTTATTTCATGTGTGAGTAATAGTAATGACTCATTGATTTACTACACAGAGAGCAAAACGTATTGTGACGTTACACACAGACGTAAATCATATATTTCTTCAATTAAAACATCTTTGATTGCAAAGAGAAGTATATCTTCTCAATGCTATTTATTTTTTTGTTGTACCATCATATGATCTCTCCATAAAAACGATGGGTGAAATACTTCTTTTTTCTCTGTTTGTAAATTTATTTGGTTCATTTCATCTTTTTGCTTTTGGCTTTCTATGATGGCTCCCATGAGGTCTTGGACTGATTTTCCTTATGACCTATTGTCTTAAATTCAAATTTGAGATGTTTGAAGATTTCTTATCACTTATATTGTGTTATAATAAATTTCTTATAGTTTTAAAAAATCATTTTATTTTCATGAATGTTGATCTTCACAATTATGATTTGATGCCTTTGGATCGTAGAAAATACTTACTAGTATGACAACCCTTCGGGAAAGAAAACACATACTATGTTCATGAATGGTGCGTTCTGATTCTTCAACATACACTATGGTCATATAAATGCTAGATGGTTGAATGCTAAAAGTTCCTGAAAAAGGTGTTGTCGAAGCAATTTATACTATTGGTTCTATTATTACACATAAAGAAGCGTACGCACGAGGGACTTGACATTTTGTTTATCTTGGGCCCTTTAGATTTGGAGTGTAACACCTTATGCCCAGTCCAAAAGAAAACCGAGTCAGAGGTGATACTAGAAACAAAAACAAAGAATCAAATTAACATAAACCACACATAAATTAAAAAGATAAGATATTACTGACATGTTACAAGTTATTTAATTCTTATTTAAGCATTAAGGACCAATTTGCAAAGTTTCAAAAGTCTAGAGACTAAAGAATAAATTTGCAAAAGTTTAGAGACTTAACTGTAAATTTCTATCAAACTCATACTCTTATAGATTTAGGGACTAAATTATGAAGTTTCAAACCATAAGAACCTATTTGTAATTTGTAAAAGTTTCAAGGACAGAAAAGAATATTCATCTTATTAATAGATATTATTCTTAATCATATGTTCATCCTAAATCATGACTTCAAAAAAACGGTGATTGAATCGAAGTTCAATTGACAAAGTTATAGTGACTGAAATGCAAAGATGTCAAAATCAAGCCAAAGGTTTCGAAACCTTTGGTAAGGTATCGAAACCTTAAATTTCAGTAGGCTATAAAGCCTCGAAACCTTAAGTGAGATATAAAAAATCATGGCCGGTAATGTCAAAATTTTAGCCTTTAAATCACTTCAAAGCCTATCCCAAATGACACCAAACTTTACAACCATCAACTTAAACATATAAAGTACCAAATAAACATAAATTTAAGCCAAACTCAAACATGCATACTTCAATCATATATGACCTTATGTATTTTTTTTGGCATCAAACCAAATTCCTATATGAGTCTAAGATGTCACTTAATAATCAAGACTTATTTATTTCACATATTTCAAAACTAAGTATACCAAAAACATAGAATAAACTCCCATGTACAAATTTTATGAATATATCTAGTACATTGCTTACCATTCAAGTCCTTTCTTAGTTTCATTAACTTACATTTACAACATACTATAAATCCACTTTATTATGATTCATACCTACCAATCCTATTACATAGCAATTAGTTAGAATCACAATATCCACCAATAGCACATTTGCCACAATGCAACCTAACATGCTTGAATCATATGCCACCAACTAGGAGTTTGTCAAGGAAAAAATTACTCAAATGATCAAAGAGTGACTTGTAACCCTAAACACGATCTTGGATACTTACAGAGATTATTCACCTAAAATGTATACAAAGAGACAAAGTAAGCTTATATAGCTTAGTGACATAGTCAACTTCTGACAAAGATGCACTAAATGCAAGTAATATCTTGTACAAGTGCGATCAAAGAACTTGAATGGCATTAAGGTATACTAGACAAGAACTTATTTAGACAAACATATTCTTAATCATAAATTCACACAAGCCTTAACATAATTGCATTTATTATTTCCTTGGATTACATGTAACGCGTGGATACATGAATTTCACCAATTGTCGCCAACAAACGGAGAAAGGTCAATCCACCCAACTATCGCCAATGACCACAAACATCTCTCCTAAATACCAAAGGATCGTAATCCTTACACGTACATGAGCTCAATAAATTTATAGCATGCCAATTGTACCCAAAGTTAACTTGTTATCCAATGTTATCATTTTATTCCTTAGTTTGATTCAAAGGTGAGCTTAAGGCTCCATATTCATCATAGATCATAACTTAGTTCATAGGTGAGCTTAAAGCTCTAAATCTTAACATATTCATGTAATTTTTCATAGATATTTAACTTACTTCCATAAAATCATAACTTATGTAAACAATTACAAATTCACTATTAAATTATACAAATGTGCAAATGGAAATAATCAAATGTAGTAGCTTACCAAGCTTACCAATCCCAAGATTTGCCATCCAACAGTGCTCTAGATGAGCTTGACACATTAAAACACATATGCAGAATAAATTAAAGAAAATGCAACAGAAAGATTCTAAATCATTCCGAAATTGAAACTACACTCACCTAATACCCTAAAGTTATGAAGCATCTCGAATTACATCTCTTGCTCAACAAGTTTAGCTCTAACTCTTTGGGACGGAGATTCCTCCATTATAGCTTGATCTAACAATAATTTATAAAGGAATTCATCAATAGGCCTTGTTGCACGATTTAAGTGTTGCACAAATGATGCAAGTATACACGTCGCAAGTAATAAAGTGATAGGCATCAAGTATTGTCTCCACAGGGATTGGTTTGGACCACTTTGCTTTAGTTATCACACTGCAAAAGTAAATAAATTGATGGTGATAGATAGTGATGATAAGCAAGAAAAATAAACTAAGAGTAAAGAGAATAAATAGAAAATGAGTAATTAATATGAGAGAGTAGGCCGGGTTATTGTGAGTAGTGGTGTGATTGCCAAATGAATTATTGTGGCTAGTAATTATTGAGGCAAGTAGGCTGCCGTGGCAACTGAGTTTAGTAGAATGCCATGGCATCTGGGTTTGGTAGAATGCCAAGGCAACTGGGTTTAGTAGATTTCCGTGGCAACCAGGTTTCCTTTTTCAATGTTCGGCGGAGTGTTGTTTAAAGCCTTCATGTTATCCCTAACCGAAGAACTGATGTTTGCGCAAGGTTTGGTGATACATCCCTATGTTAACCTTGGGTGAGCAACATCGATCTTTGCACTCTTCTTAGCTGCTAAAATCCAATCCTTATTCCTAAGGCGAATTAGTTTCCTCAAATGGTTGTTTAAATGGAAACCGTATCCACTCGTTTCGTGAACCTAGCTCTCCTAAGCCTAGATAAATGGATGCAATCAAGTTCCTTTCCCAATTTCCTTGAAGCAAAAATAAAGAACCAAGAATGGATAAACAATGAATATATTGAATTAAAAACCAAAACCATTTATTCGTCTCTACACACCAATAAAACTCGATAACCCAAGCCAAGTTAATCTAATTCATGGCTGGGTTAAAAGAAAGCAACAATAAATAAATCACAAACATGGGTGGATCGCACGATACAAGATAAAAGAAATGGGGAAGATAACTTCTTCGATCTGCGTTAATGGCTGTGCGCAAATCCCCCTTTTTGATCTGATCTCACTCTCCCAATCGACTCTCATTTTGTTGTTGTAATAATCTCTTTAAATAGATGAGGAGGGAGAATCTAAATCCGTGTGAAATTCGTAGGGCTTGATCCTTATCTGATTGAGATTTGAATTTGAATCTGGGATAATTATCCTTTGTCGTGGCGTCCTTTGGCAATTGGTTCGACAAGTTGTCATGTACAAAATAAACCAAAACAGCAGCGATTTCTCCACAAAAACTAACATAACGTAAAGCCAAGCTCAATAGACGAGGAAACTATGAAACTATGCATGAATAACTAATAATGCAACTAAAATGAGCCTAATTCTAACAATAATATGAATATAAAAGGTAGAAAATATAGTACTTTTACACACTCATCACACCCCCAAACTCGAATGTTTGCTTGTCCTCAAGCAATGCATGAGCTAACAACAATTACATGCCAAGGCATTCACCAAACAACATGCTTTGAACTTGACTTCAATCCTCAGAACCGTGTCAATAAAGAATCATTCACCTTTCGACCTTCGGAAAGCATAGAGAGATACTAAAAAATAAGCTATAATGTTGGTACAAGTATGTGCAAAGTTGTGTACAAGTCAATCAACAAGATACCAAGCAAACCTCAATTTTTATTATATTGCCAAATCAATTTATTCAGCTAGAGCCAGTTACGCACCTCTAGCAAATTCTTTTCTCTTTTTTTCTTTTTTTCGGCTAGAGCTAGATGGGCACCTTTAGCGATTTTTAATATTTTTTAACTAGAGCCAGATGGGAACCTCTAGTAATTAATTATCATCATTCAATTTTTCAGCTAGAGCTAGATAGGCACCTCTAGAACATTTTTTTTTCATTTTTAAGCAACCTAATGTTTACTAGGTCTCCCTAGATTGACAAGTCACAATCGTGTGAATATTAAAAGTATCATAGAAAATTTTCAAGTTAATTCTATGCCAATCCTAAAGTCGAAGGCTCTTTCATCTAAATTTCGTGGCAAATAACTAATCATAGGATGTCACAGCAGATTTTTGGCAGTTTAACAGGTAATTGTCATGGCAAGTAATATATGCAAACTATAATGAGACAGAAAAAACAAAGACAAGAGAAAAAAACCAAACTCGAGAGGAGTATTATCCTCAATGCATGCAAAACAAATAAATGAAACCTCGCTTTGCTGGTGGTAGTGAGCTCGATGCAGGGTCACTTTCAATTTCCTCAACCCCCTCAACCAGTTCATCCTTCTTCTCGACCTCTTTGGCTGGCAAAATTTATCGCTTCGATGCTTGCTTTGATTTCATTGTCGGAGATGGAGACTTTACTGATGCAGAGGTGGTATCTTTGGAATCGAAAAAATTGTGACATGAGTCAGTGCATTGTTGGTTTAGATTTTTGTTCCTACCTTGGTTTGGTATAGGCGTTGTCGTAGCATTATTTTTCACAGCTGGCCCAAAATTTCCAACTTCAGATATCGTGGTAAGTAACTCGACAAGAATCATAGGAAAAGGCACATTGTACGTCAGATTAATCTTTGATAGGACTCTCTCTAGAGTGATAACTCGGTCTTTCATGTTTCACCAAAACATATGATGCCTTGCATCCAATCAATCAAATTGATGTAACAAGGGACGAATTAAATCTGCTAGCAGCTAAGAAGTTGCCGCAGAAAGTGCACTTGCTGAGGTAGGTCTGGTAATAGTGGTTTTGTCTGTTATCGTGGGTGCTTTTGAAGGACCTTCTTGCATGATCTTTAAGTCGTTACTTTTTGAGAAGCCTTGTTTTTGCAGTTTTTCTTTCCCTTAGTAATTTCTGTTAAAAATGTTAACACTAACAAACAAATCAAATCTAAAAATACTAATGTAAAACTAACTAGAAACTAACAAAAATAAAGGAAAACAATTAGGGTTGCCTCCCTAGAGCATTTAATTTATATTCTCAGCCTAACTATGATACCTCCCTTAGAATTGCCATGGCATTTTTTCTTTGAATAATCAACGTAGGAAAGTGAAGAACTTCTTTCCTTTAAGTTTTCCGAACTCTCGATAGTACAACAAGGAAGCATGTTTTGTCATGTTGGCTTCGAACAACCATCTGAGGAAATTAAAGTACATCTTCCCTGTAAATCTAATGAGCTTTTGACTTAACGTAGCACCCCAGTAGTGCTTAGGATTTTCTGCCTCTCTTTCCTTTTCAGGCTGCAACTAAGAAGAAATTATCACATGCAAGGTGTTATTCTTTCCCAAGCAAGTGTATTTCAATTGCTCTGGTAATGAATTCAAATCAAGAGAAGGTAATTGTTCAATAGAAAGTTTAGAGGGTTTAAATTTCTTACTCGAGTAATCAAGAAATACAAAAATTTTACCCAGTCGATTCAAAACCCAATTTGCTTCTTGTTGAATATCATTGTCTAGCTCTTGTTCCTTGATGTTCTCAAATCTAGACTTGACAATCATACAATTGTCGTGGCAATATTCCTCTATGTTGATACCTAGATTTGTCTCAACAGTTTTAACGAATTAGCATTCCTCTAGATCATCCACAGACTTGAGTGTTTTGATGGCATTCAATGTGACTTGCTGATCATTCACTATCGCTATGAGTTGTCCTCTCTCGACATCGATCAAATTCCTTCTCGTTGCTAAAAATGGTCTCCCAAGAATGATAAGAGCGAACTGATCTTCTTCACAATCCAAAATAATAAAGTCAGCGGGAAAAATAAATTTATCCAATCTTACCAAAATGTCTTCAATTTTTCCTTCTGGTTGAACGTAAGACTGTCGTCAAGCTGCAGTGTGACTGTGGTGGTTTTGCTTTTCCTATGCCTAATCTTTGGAAAACCATTTTGGCATAACATTTATGTCTGCTCCAAGGTCACACAGTGCCTTTCTAACATAATGGTTGCCAATCGCACATGGTATCGTGAGACTGCATGGATCGTTTAGCTTAGGCGGTAATCAATTATGCATCATAGCATACATCTTTCTGTCAAGGCAACTATTTCAAACTCATTTAACCTTATTCGCTTAGAGACAATGTCTTTAATGAACTTTGCATAAGTGGGCATCTACTCAATTGCCTCAACCAACGGCAAGTTAATGTGAACTTGCTTGAGGATGTCAAGGAACTTCTTGAATTGATACTCATTTTTTTTACTTCCTCAGCCTCTGTGGAAATGAAGGTGGCAATCTGATGTCTTTTTCTCTTGCTTGTCTCATCCAGGTTGGCTTCGTTGGGTACACTTGTCGCTGCATATGTACTTATCGTGGCAACTACTAAAAGCTCATCATCTGCGATTGTTATGGCATTGTTATAAGCTACTTCTTTCATAACAGGGGACTTCTCTGTTGGCTGACTATTTTCCTTGGGTTAGATAAAATAATCATTCACCTTTGGTCTACTTTGGGTGGTGATCGCCTTACACTGTTCATGACTCGATCCTCGTACAACCTCTATGTTGCAGGGCAGACTTTCTTGTGGCCTTGAGCTCAAGATTTGGGCAAATTGCCCAACCTGTGTCTCCAAAGATTTTAACATTGCTTCTTGGTTCTGCATTGTCATCTCATTCCTGTTTATAAAAGAGTTAGTCTTTTGCATAAAATTACTAGTCTCAGTCATATAAGACTCATTCTTAAGCATAAAAACATTCAGAGTTGTTTTTGAATGACTTATTGATGATGACTGTTGTTGCGGCAACTGAGTTTGTTGCCATGGCAAGTTCTGCTGAAAGCTTGATAATTCTGTGTTATGGTGGGGTGGATTGTTGGAGCCGTTCTGGTTGCTAAAATATTTGGGTACTTCCCTTATTTTGGATTATATGTGTGGAATATGGATTTTTATTTGGATTGAAAATCCCAACATAATAATTTGACTCCATATTCTGTAGACATTTAGAAGAATTGTGATTAGTATTACCTAAAACTCAAAATGAATCAGCTACCTTGAATTTTTATGTATCGTTGGGTCGCTACAAATTCTTAACCATGTTGGTTAATGTAGTAAGTTGTGCTGAAATAGCGTCCGATGAATCAAGCTCAACAGTCGTGGCATTTTCTTCTTTCTAGTCCCTTTCTGGTGGCTGGGAACTGGTAATCATTGCTGGCAAGTCTATCCAAGATCTCTAAGGCTTCCTCAGGTGATTTGTCGAGAAGAGTGCCATTTGCTTAGGCATCTAGCATTATCCTTGTTGGTGCATTTACTCTATTGTAGAACATTACAACTTGTGTCCAATCTCTAAATCTGTGCATGGGACACTTGCGTAGAAGCTCCTTGTATCAATCCCAAGCTTCGTACATGGACTCATCATCTGCTTGACAAAAAGAAGAATATCATATTAAGTTTAGAATTCATATTAGGATGACTATACCTTAACATGAAACTGTGACGTAGTTCTGCCCATGATTTCAATGATCTGGGTGGTACACCGTTCAACCACATTCTCGCCTTATCCCTCAAAGAATAGAGAAACAATTTTATCTTTAGGACATCTTCATGGACTCCTTATTGATGAAAAGAGCCATAAACTTCTAAGAAAGCTCTCAAATGTTGTCTGGTATCTTCATGAGGTAAACTGCCAAATAGCCCAATTGAGTTAAGCATGCTAAACATAACCAGCTTCAATTCAAATTATGCAGCTTGAATTTCAGGAGCGACAATGCCTGGTATGAGCTCATCAAGATTTGGAAGTAGATAATATCAAATTGATTTGTTCTATACACGAACATATTGCTTTACTAGGATTGCATTGTCTTCTGCCGAGGCATTCTAGTTTCCATGGGCTTTTTGATTGCCGAGGGCATGCTGATTGCTGAGGGCATTCTTGTTGTCCTGGGCATTTGGATTGCCATAGGCATTCTGATTGCTGGCTGGATAGTTTGGTTGGTTTTCTATAACTTTTTGGTTTAGTCTTCTATTATGAAAAACTCGTTTGGTTTTTTGTTCAAGTGGGTGATCTCGTGCTGTAGGTTTTTCTTCAGTCATACACAAGTGCAAAACCTATAGAGTGAAGTCAACCCCTTGAATTAAACAACAATGTAAAAGAAAAGTGCAAGAAATTAAAAATGAAGTTATCATTGCTAATCCCCAGAAACGACGCCAAACACTTGTGTAATTTAAGTGCTACGCAAACGGTGCAAGTATACACGTCGCAAGTAATAAAGTTATAGGTATCAAGTATCATCTCCACAGGGATTGGTTTGGGCCACTTTGCTTTAGTTATCACACTGCAAAATTAAGTAAATTGATGGTGATAGATAGTGATGATAAACACGTAAAATAAACTTGGAGTATAGAGAATAAATAGAAAATGAGTAATTAATATGAGAGAGTAGGCCAGGTTATCGTGAGTAGTGGTGCGATTGTCGGATGATTTGCTGTGGCTAGTAATTGATGAGGCAAGTAGGCTGTTGTGGCAACTGGGTTTATTAGAATGCCATGGCAATTGGGTTTGGTAGCATGTCGAGGCAACTGGGTTTAGTAGATTGCCATGGCAACTGGGTTTCCTCCTTCGACGTTCGGCGGAGTGTTCTTCAATACCTTTGCATTATCCCTAACAAAAGAACTGATGTTTGCGCATGCCTTAGTGATACATCCTTGCGTTAACCTTGGGTGAGCAACATCAATCTTTGCACTCTTTTTAGCCGCTAAAATCCAATGCTTATTCCTAAGGCAAATTAGTTTCCACCAACGGTTGTTTAAATGGAAACCGTATCCACTCGTTTTGTGAATCTAGCTCTACTGAGCCTAGATAAATGGATGCAATCAAGTTCCTTTCCCAATTTCCTTGAAGAAAAAATAAAGAACCAAGAATGGATAAACAATGAATTTATTGAATTAAAAAACCAAAAACATTCATTCGTCTCTACACACCAATAAAACCCGATAACCCAAGCCAAGTTAATCTATTTTATGGCTGGGTTGAAAGAAAACAACAATGAATAAATCCCAGACATGGGTGGATTGCACGATACAAGATAAAAGAAATGGAGAAGATAAACTTCTCCAATTTGTGTTAATGGCTGCACGCAAATCCTCCTTTTTGATCTGACCTCACTCTCTCAATTGAATCTCCCTTTGTTGTTGTAGCGCTAAATAGATGAAGAGGGAGAATCCAAATCCGTGTGAAATCTATGGGGCTTGATCCTTATCTGATTGAGATTTGAATTTGAATCTGGGATAATTATCCTTTGCATTTTGAGATAATCCTGTGGATAATGTCATCTTTATCCATAATTGCTGCGACGTCATTCAGAAATTGGTTTGGCAAGTTTTCCTGCACAAAATAAACCAAAACATCAACGATTTCTCCACAAAACCAACATAACATAAAGCCAAGCTCAATGGACAAGGAAACTACGAAGCTATGCATTAATGACTAATAATGCAACTAAAATAAGCCTAAGTCTAACAATAATATGAGTAAAAAGGGTAAAAAAATATAGTACTTTTACACCCTCATCAGGCCTCACCAACATATAAGCTTTAATTGACATAGGAATCAAAGTTCAAAGAATTAGGCTTTGGTATTCTTAAGCTATAAAATTCATGAGAAAATTACTATGAACCCTTAAATCAATACAACTTCAATGGAGGATCACTAATTGCTCAAACTCCTAAATTTTAGGGTTCATGGATAAAAAATACACTTGCTTATAACTTAAATAAAAATGGTTCCGAATTAAAGCTGGTTACCAAATATGAAATTGGATTAAGGAATGGGTGGCTAATTTGGAAGTAATTTAAATTTGAAGGATCAGGGTTCAACCAAGTACTCATCAAAGGAGGAAATTATATGGTGAAGATGGCATATTCCCTTTCTCTTCTCTTAGCCGTGAGATCTTTACCCATCGTGCATAATTACCCTTTTTTAATTAAGAAAATACCATTGTTTAAGTCATCTTGACACCTAATTAGATGACTAAGCTCATAAGGATAAATGGTTTAATTAAAAGCTCAAGCCTTAGAATTCCCACCACTTACACTTAAAGCCTTTGAATTAATCTATACTTTAAGCTTCACATTTCACAATCTTCCATTTTGGTCCCTATTCCTTAAAATTCCAAATTAAACTTAATAATCCAAAATTAATCGAATCAATTAATTCGATTACTAAATTTAATTTTTGGAAAAGTGAATTCTAGTCATAAAAAATTTGAATATCTATTGAGCTAGTTTTAGGGGTATTACATAGAGGAACATCAAATGGCTCTTATGTATTGTTGGTCTAAAATCATATACTCCCTCTTCAAGTTTCATCCACCATAATGATGGGAAAACAAGTGTTTATGTGGCAAGAATTTTAGGTGATGTTTGTTTTTTTAGAAGTGTGAGAGAATCTTGTAATTGAAATGCTTAATAGTCATAATGTCTTTAGGAATCTCACTTTATGCGTTCCCTATACTTATCATTAAGGTTTTCAACACCTATTTTACACTTTCTCTTTTTTGTATTTGGGTGTTTTCTTGTTTTCAAATGCCTTTAACAATGAAAATATTAGGCTGAAGGGTGTAAGAAGCCCTTGAACTTTTGAAAAAAACTAATTAAGCTCTTAAACTTTTTTGCACCCAATTAAGTCCTTGAGACAAGAAATTGAGTTAAACCCTTGAAACAAGAAATTGAATCAGTTAAGCCCTTGAAACAAGAAATTGAATCAATTAACCCCTTTGGCCAATAAATCATAAATCAATTTTTATTTTATTTAAGAAATTCTTTAAAAGTTCTAAAAATTCAAAAAACTTATAAATTTTATAATTTTTTTTTGAAAAATCTGTAAATAGAACATGATAGAACTGTAGTGTATCATGTGTTAGTAATATCTAAAGAAAAAAATTGTCAAGATTTAATGGTAAAAATCGGAATGGCTTAATTGATTCAATTTCTTGGTTCAATGGCTTAATTGGGTGCAAAAAAAGTTTAGGGGCTTCATTGAATTTTTTTCAAAAGTTTAAGGGCTTTTTACACCCTTAAGCAAAAATATTAATATCTTTGTTTCAAATATTTTGTATGCCTTTAGTTCTCCTATAACATGTGCATCTTTAGTGAAACATGTCTTTCATAATCAAAACATCAGTCTTTTTTACTTATCTTGATAAATATGTTGTATGATTTAAGTGCTACGCAAATGGTGCAAGTATACACGTCGCAAGTAATAAAGTGATAAGTATCAAGTATCGTCTCCACAGGGATTAGTTTGGGCCACTTTGCTTAAGTTATTACACTGTAAAAGAAATAAGTTGACGGTGATAGAGAGTGATAATAAGTAAGTAAAATAAACTAAGTCTAATGGAATTTAAATAAATGAAATAGGAAACCTAGTTGAGGTAGTAGGATGGGTTGTTGAGTTAAGTGATGTAGCTGCCGACCAAATTGTTGTGGCAATTAATTACCCTTCGAATGTTCGACAGAGGGTCTTCAATGCCTTCGATTTATCCCTAATCGAAGAACTGATGATTGTGCATGTCTCGGTAATACATCCCTACGTTAACCTTGGGTGGAAATCATCGATTAATGAACTCTTATTAGTCGTTGAAATTCACTCGTTATCCCTAAGGCAAATTAGTTTCCACCAATGGCTGTTTAAATGGAAACCGTATCCAATCATTTTGTGAATCTCTCTCACGAACCTAGATAAATAGATTCATTCAATTCCCTCTCCCAAGTTCACTTGAAATTAAATAAAGTACAAAGAAATGAATAAACACCGAATATTGAATTAAAAACTAAAACAAATCATTTGTTTACAAACATCATAAACCCAGTAACACAAGCCGATTAATTTAGTTCATGGCTGGGTTGGAAGAAATCAACAAAGAATTAAACTCTCACACCGGTTTAATAAAAAGATAAAAAGAGAAATAAAAATTTGGAGGAGTTGAACTCCTTCTTGAGCCGATTCTCTTTCTTGACTCGTTCTCAATCTCGCTCTGATCCTCCTCTCTAATGTTGTTGTTGATGCGATGCGTTTATATAGAGGTGGAAATTTCTATTTCAATTTTGAATTAGAAGGGATAATCTCTTTATCTTTATCTGCATCAGCTCTTGATTTAAATCTGACCTTTATCCTATGAGATAAGGATAAGGATAAGTGATAATTCTTGAAAAATCTGATCTTTATCTCTGACTTGCCCTGGCAATGCTCGACAATTCGTTCTTGGACAAAAAAGAATAAAACAACAGTGATTTCTCCACAAAAAATAGCAAAACGCAAGGCCAAGCCAAATAAATGTAGGGACTACAAATTTATGCATGAATAACTAAAAATGCAACTAAATGGGCCTAAATCTAAACAATAATCTAAGTAAAAAAGGTATAAAATGTAGTACTTTTTCACACGTATCACACCCCTAAACTCGAACTATTGCTTGTCCTAAAGCAATGAAAAAACTAACAACAATTACATGCCAAGGCATTTACCAAATAACGTGCTTTGAACCTGACTTCAATCCTGAAAATCATGGCAATAAAGAATCAATTATCTTTCGACCTTCAGAAAACATAGAAAGTAACTCAAAATAAACTACAATGTTGGTACAAATGTGAGTGCAAAATTGTATACAAGTCAATCAATAGGATTCCAAGTAAATCTCATTTTTTAATATATTACTGAGGCAATTTATTCAGCTAGAGCTAGTTAGGGACTTATAGAAAATTCTCTCTTTATTTTATTTCGGCTAGAGCTAGATGGGCACCTCTAGCAATTTCAATATTTTTAACTAGAGCCTGATCGACACCTCTAGTAACTTTTTTCATCATTTTTTTGCTACAGCCAGATGGACACCTCTAGCACAACTTTTTTTTTCATTTTTAACAACCTAACATTTACTATGTCTCCCTAGATTGACAAGTCACAACATGTAAGTATTAAAAGTATCATAGAAAATTTCCAAGTTAATTCTATGTTAATCATAAAGTCTAAGGTTCTCTCAACTAAATGTTGTGGCAATTAACTAATCATAAGATACCACAGCAGGTTCTAGCAATTAAACATGAAATTGTCATGGCAAGTAATATATGCAAACTACAATGAGAAAAACAACACAAAAAACTAATCAACCCCTCAAACTCGAGGGAAGCATTGTCCCGAATGCATGTAAAATAAATAAACGAAAAAGAAAAATGCAAATGAACAAATATGAGAGGTCATCACCTAAAATTTGTAGCGTCTTTTGGGCAGTTTGCTTGAGGCATTTGCTGCCTCACCTTGTTGGTGGTGGTGGAGTCGGTGTAGGGTCACTCTCCTTAATTTCCTTGACCTCATCAACCAGTTCACCTTCATTACCAGCTTTTTCTTGTGGTGAAGCTTTACATTTTGATACTATTTTTGATTGCACATCCGATGGTGGGGACTTCAACAGTGTAGAGGTGGTGTCTTCAGAATCTAAAAAATCATTGAGTTGGTTCATTAACTTTGTGCGCTTCGGGGGTTGACATAGAATGCCACTCTTAACTGGCCCAGAATTGCCAGCTTCAATTATCGGGGCAAATAACT
Source organism: Hibiscus mutabilis (assembly GCA_019671005.1). Classification (NCBI taxonomy): domain Eukaryota; kingdom Viridiplantae; phylum Streptophyta; class Magnoliopsida; order Malvales; family Malvaceae; genus Hibiscus; species Hibiscus mutabilis. The sequence goes on from CM033728.1 coordinate 31,973,234, forward strand.
CGACAGGGAACCTTGGAAAAGTTACACTGCAGTTCAGATTAACCTCTAATATACGTGCTCTAGAGCAATATCCCGATCCTTCACATATCGCCAAAACATTTGCTGCCTTGCCTCTATTTGATCCAAATGTTGTAGCAAATGATGCAAGAAATATGCCGGCACTTGGGAACTTGCCGCGGCATGTGCACTTGCCGGGGTAGGTCTGGTAACATTGGGTTTCTTTGTTACCATGGGTGCTCTTAGAGAACTTTCTTGCATCATCCTCATGTATTGATTTTTGGTCTAACCATTCTTATTTAGCAGTTTCTCGTCTGTAACATCTGAGGGTACCTTCTCGGATGCACATAATGCCGTGATCAAATTAAAGAAGTGCAACGAGCCAACATCTTTCTTGCTACAAGCATATAGATTTCATTCACAATTAGTTGCCCAACATTAATAGTGTGTTTATTCAATATAGAGTAAATTAAAAGCAATTGAGAAGAGCAAACAATAGTATTATGAATAGTGGGCATCAAGCGAGTTTTGACGATATTGTCCACAACTTCGCTGCGTGTTTCAGCATAACCCTATTAACTATCCCTTCAAGTCTCTATCGGTCCATTCAGTTCCTTGAATACTCTATCTATTTCTTCTAGGATGATGTTCCTGACAGACTTGTCATGTTCATCGTGAGTAAAGAACAACCGGTAATATATGTTGATTATCGAGGCATCAAGAAAAATAGCTCTGCCATGCAAAAAAAAAACAAGGATTGTCAGGAGTGGAAACATGTGAATAGAATTCTTTTACCCATGAGATGTTAACCAGGTCTAGTTAATCAAAAAAGATAGGCCATTTGTGGCTTTTGACTATGTCATACACCATATCCTCAAGACTGTAATCCAATTTACTCATGTCATAAACGAACCCTTATTATTCTCAAGCCTTGCGTGTTGCAATTTTCTTCATAAACTTGTGCTCGATGGCCGGTGATGCAAATCAGCGATAAGTGGGAGCGACGACAGCTCGTGACAAACTTGCTTCAGTGTTGCTTTCGTATTATTGGCCATGGATGTATTGTGACGCAAAGATGAAAGAATGAAAACAAAGAAAACTCAAAAATTTTGCAAGAAGATAGTGAAAAGGGTAGGAAAGAAGATGGGTGTTATGGTGTTTTTAGTGGTGGAGTAAATGTGGGTGGTAGAAGTGAAAGATGGAGTGATGGTTAACCAATGGGGTAAAAAGATTTAATGATGGATGTATGAAGGACGAGATGTGCGACTAGGGTAAGATTGGGGGAGGGAAAATTGAAAATTTAGTGTTTGAGACTTGGGTGAAACCATCGATCCTTATCTCATCTTGGGGATAAAGTTTTATTTAAATAAAACTTTATCCCTTAACTTTATCCCTTAAAGCCCAATCTTCAAATCTTGAACTCTTATCCTAAAAATAAAAAATAAAATGATAAATATCAAATAAAGAGAGAAAATAAATAAGAAGATAAATAAAGATAAAAACAAATTTAAACGAAAAAAAGAAATAAAATAAAACAAAACAAAATAATATAAAACAAAAAATAAAAAATGTATAGAAGTTGCATTTCATACATCTTCTAAATACACTTCTCCATTATCGCGCTCAATGAGTGTTGATGTAGTGCCACAGGAGCTGCTGCTCTACTTCAATCTGCTCCAATCGATAATAGCAGTGGGCTCAATAGTCCTTCTAAGATTGGTGTAGTTGCCGTGACAAGTCTGATTGTTTAGGTTTCTTTCAACACCCTAGTCTTATTAAGATGGAAAATAGAACAACAACTAAAATCAAAATAAACATAAAAGAAAAGAAAAGTTAAAGGGAATAGGGTTGTCTTTAAGAAAGCTTGACAAGGGTCATTTTCGATACATCTTATAGTCCATCTGCACCTTCCATCGAGTGACAATATTGCCCAAAAAGAGTTGGGCCACTATGATCGCAACCACTCCCACTTGTGCTACCTTGGTGGAGGTGTCTTTTTTCCTGTTCCTTTGTAGTCCATGTATACCTTCAACCTTGCTATTATTCCTAAAGGCATGAATATTTCAATAGGAAAAATTATATCAACACCCAACCATTTGATTACCTCATTGTAGTCGAGTAAAATTATAGTTGGATATAGCCTTCGTTGTCATGGAAATTGCTACTCTAGCCAATTGCTGTGGCAATCCTCTTCCAAAATTCTATGCATGTCAAGGGAAGGACCAATTTTCTGAAAATCTCTAGGCATCCAATCAATGCTTCCTTTACGCTTTTCAAATATCTCCATCAGTAGAGATATTGGTGCATCACTAATATTGGAGGGAATCACCATGGATAGGTTGTTGTCTCCCAAATGATCATATGCTACTTTTGATGTATTCAAATCTAACAATGTTGGTTCTTCAAGAAATACCTGCAAATGATGAGGTGATTTTGTAAAGAATTCAAAAGGTTCAATCATCACATGCTTATATTCTATTAACATAGTAATGACATCTTGTAGATCTTGCATGTGGTCGCGAAATTGCCATTGCAAAGGTGGATAAGATCAATCTACATATTTATGCTTCAACATCAATGCCTTTCTCATGAATCCCCAATGATTTGTTTCCACCGGTCGAGCCACACTCACAATGAACCTTAAAATCAAACAACATAAGATAGACTCAAACAATATTGTCCAAATATCAACCCAAGGAATTCACTTCGAATGAGCTTTACCTCGGTTAACAAGCCTTTCGACCATCATCCGCGGTTCAAAACTCTTGAACTCAAACCTCATCTATGTCCGAACACAACAACTCCTCAATAGTATACTACTAGGAACATTTCTTTGTCTATCATTTGCACATTGACCAAACGTTTTCAAGAACAAGCGAAACTCTGACAACCAAATTCTACCATCAATCTCTCTTGTATTAACAACCCTTCTTCTCGGCTTGACCAACCAAGATGGGATTTAGCACTTTACTTTACTAAAACTTGCCCCAACTTGAACGAAAGCTAACTCGTGACTATGTGATTTCACCATTCGAGCCCATTGATTCCAAACAAAAATTATTGTCGCTTATGAACTCTTACTAGAGGTCAAAACTCACCCAACTATCCTCGAAGGTACGAACATTCTATTCCAATCCAACCACTTAATTTCAATGAACAACTGTATCGAAACTCGAACAAACCCTCAAGGATTTTCAAATGGTTTTTCTAACAAGATCTATTATTACACAAGAAGCTCGATTCCACACAAATATAGCCGATAACCCATATTTTCATTGTGATACTCTGATAAGCTTTACACTATCTTACTATACATATAGACAAACCATCTCAAATACTTGGTAGAGCAAACACTCAAATCACATAACTCATGATTATATCGACACACTCATAAGCCTAAACCACTTCACGACCTATCCTTAGAGTCCAAACATCACCTCAAATACAATATTTATCACAAATTCTCTTCAACCATCAACTTACGATACTTAAATTCTGAACAATCATACAAAAACCTCAAAACTCTTTAACCAATTACAATATCATCAACCTCGAGAAGTGGGTAACTGTCTTTTAATGTTACACATCAGTTTACAACATCCAACATCACCATTCTTTACCATACCAACACATGCACGTCATAAGGGGAACCACTTGGTGACGTCGCCCGTATTCACGTACTTTTACAAATGAGTTCACACTCTAAAAGATTAGTTGGTTCCATACCACAAGGTGATAGACACTAACACCGAACTCGATGTTACCTCTATTGTGGGTTCTAAACCATGATCATGAGCTATGACCACTTATCCCTCGAAGAGTACATTAACATCCTCTTAAACATCCGCAACTTATAAGGCTCTCTTGAACTAACATCAAATGAGCATGATACTCCCGCTAAAGAGGTAATGGTTCCCCGTGTCCATTACCAACAACCTAATTCATCTCGGACACCAAAACTTCGAGACTCTTGCTTAAAAACCAAGGCATACGTCATGCTCACACGACCAACCTATACTAAGGATAACATCCACTCGCAATCCTCACTTGCCATCCTCGATAAAAACCTTACCTAGTAGCACTTACAAATCTAGCAAATTAATCAATCCAATATCAACCCCTAGATCTTACCACAATACTTATCCAATGAGAATCACTACCATTGTATGAATAAGAAATCAAATCTCTATCAAAGCAACAATTGAAACCAAAATGGAACACTAGTACCTAACATATCATCGGTGGTAAAGCTGTCATCCCTAGCCTAAATGGCAGTCCGTCTAGCAACAGCTAGAGGGTCGACTCTGATGGTAGAGCTCACAGTACCTCTACCTTGATATCCAAACAATGCCCTACTATAACCTCTGGGAAAACTCTGTCCATGCCTAGAAGGAGTCAACCTTTGAAACTGAATTGGTGTACCTTTGAAACGAAACTTCACTAACTAGAATCTTGATAAATCAGGGGGAACCGATACCCACCCTAAGGGTATCTATATACCCTTCAAAAATTGTTTGTGTTCATCCTTTGAACATAGGGTATCTGTACAGGCACTCTGTGTACCAATACTGAAGCCTAGAAATGGCTTCCAAGGCTAAAAAAATTACTTTCCAAGCCCCCAAAACATAATCTTTAACCCTTTAACTCAACCATACATCTTATGGGAGTTGATTTGGGTGGTTTGCTACCCTTTTTACACCTTCTTAGCATTTATTCTGGGATTTACCATTAACAAGGCTTTAAGGTACCTTAAGCCAAAACTAGCAATCATACACCACAGAATCAAGCAAAGCAATCACTATATGTTCTTCAAGAAGAGTATGAGTCAAAGATGTACTGACCTTTTTTCAAAAATCTCGAAATGAGCACTCACCCAAGCTCATTTGCACCTTTTTTGAGTCTCAAACTTGAAGAGGCTCTCAAACCCCCTTTTCCTTAGCCAAACCAACAAGGAAATGAGTCAAAGCTCAAACTAGAGATTAGGAAATGATCTAACTACAAATTTATAGCTTAAAGCCAAAGGAAAGCTTCAACAAGCTTGAAGATAAAAAACCCATAAACGTCAAACTCGCCTATTTGAGAAAAAAAGACACTTTTCTTGAAACCCTTGAAAAGGAGATTAAGAATCTATAAATCTTAAACCTCGGATGGAAATTTTAAAGCATAAAGCATAGATCTTTATGGTGACGAAAGTGAGTATAGAAATGGAGGAAGAAAGGGTGTTGGAGAAGATAAAAGAGATGGAGAAAATGGTGAGGTATGCTTGTCCCCTTAAATTGTAACCCCCTCGACCCGGCCTAGTCGCAAGACCGAACCGAGCAAGCTACATTAGGTTTACCGAAGTAACCCAGGAAGATTTACCCTAAAACACGCCCACTTTTTTCTTTTATCTTATCTAGATGTGTCAATGCTTTCCTACATGATCATACTGTTCAAAGGTGAGCACTCATCTCAATCGGGCATCGTAACCATATCCAATTGGCCACGACACAACTTAGGGACCAAAATGTAAATTCAACCTTTTGGAAGGACTTTTCCACTTTTTAAGATACTAGTCTTAAATTAAGTTCATTTCACGCTTATATGTCAAAATTCAGCCTCAAAGGATCACCCATGCTTAAATAATTAACAAAGAAAGATTCAGGGACTAAAATGAAAGATAATAGAAGTAGCCTTCCATGATATTAACAAAATTAATGACATCCGTATCGATACGCTGGGACCCGTATCGATACAGCTGTAAACTCATCGTTTCGATACGGTGAGGCCCGTACCGGTACGCTACCTCATATTTAAAATACGGTTTAAAACCATTTCATACCGTAACGATACGGTCTATTGGTGTTTTGGTATGTGGGCTTGTCCCCAAAAAGTAAAATTCCAGTGACCTCAAAGCGTAACAAAATGCCCTTTCCTGTATCGGTACGCTCTGGCTTTGATTGCCTATCTGTACCGAAACACCTCTGCCCATAACAAAATGCCTCGGCCTTAATTACCTAGCCGTACCGATACAGTCCCTCACGTATCGGTATGCCTGGGCCTGTAATGTCAAGATTAGATGGCTTTTCACCCAATTCTAGATGCAATAAGCCCCTATCAACATCCAAACAAGCATATCAACACTACAATATACATAATCTATCATTTATATCAAGATTAGGCAACCATAACAACATCATGCTTTCAAAGGACCACTCTAGAGGCATGCTCCCTATACCAATTTGCCAAACATACCAAAATGCACATTTAAACCATTTCTAGCATAAGCAACATTCCAATCTACCTAACATAGTATACAAAACTTGCTTAAACCATCACAACAAAGCAAACATCAAGGAAACTCTAGATGCATACCTAGGCCACCATTCATCCACAACTACAAACAAGTGTTAACATCAAGCTTAGCAACATCAACCATCCTAAAAACCCAGCATAGAAACATACTCAAACCATAAGAAAACATAATTACACCTCCCAAAACCTTTGGCGAACACATTGCCTTATTAATCAGAAACATAAACCGAGTTCATACTCAAAAGAGTTTGTCTTTTGGATCCTTGCAAACCTTGCCTTGCTGCCCCAAACTTTAATGCTCTACATCATTAGGAAAAAGAGAGCGTAAGCACACATGCTTAGTGAGGATGCTCATAAACAATGATGCATTTAAATTTATTTAAAGACACATGCTTGCTTTTCCCAAAACATACTTCCTAACAAAGTATTCTCTTATGATTCCAACCGAATCAAAACATAATGATATTCATATAACATCATAAACACTTCATGCTTAAATCCCAAAGCATTTTAATCAAACCATGCTTAAATGCCTAAGCATTTTGATACAAGATTCAACATAAGCTCTTTCTCATATATTGGCATTTATAGTGACCCGGATAGACTACTGTTGTGCGTAATAAGTACTCCGCAATTGTGCAAGTGTACACGTCGCAAGTTATAGTATAAAAGATATCATCTCCACAGGGATTGGTGCCACTTTAAGAATCTAATCTCTTGCACTGCAAAAAGTAAAAACACAAGTAGGTGATTGTAAGAGTTTTAACTAATAACTAAACTAGAAAGCAAATAAAGTAAAAGAAGATGTAATCAAATGAGAGAGAATAGGCCAAGTTATTGTGAGTTGAGGTGTGATAGCCGATTGGATCGTCTTGGTAAAAGAGTGCAATGGCAACTTAGTTGCCGTGGCAACTTGCGCAGCGGGGTTGCCTTGGCAACTAATCGACGGTTGCCTGGGCAACTGGCTAGGCAACTGCTTGGGCGGCTGGGCAGGAACTTCAAGGTTCGGCGGAGCGTTCTTCAATGGTTTCTTCTTATCCCTAAGTCAAAACTCTAGCTATTTGTGCATGCCTTGACAATATATCCCTACGTGAATCAAGGGTGGACAACAACCAATCTTGCGCTCCTTTTAGCCATTGAAATCCTTAACTTATTCCTAAGCCGGATTAATCTTCACCACCAATAGATTGAATAACGACCATACTCATTTGTTTCTTGAATCTAACTCTCCCAATATTAGATAAATAGATAAAGTTACGAGATCCTCTCCCAATTCACTCGCAAGCAAGAATAAAAACCAAGAATGAGTAAACCTTGAATTGAAAGTGCAAACTCTTATTACCTAAACAAAATCTAATTATTTCTCACAACCACAAAACACAATAACCTTAGCCAAATAGATTTAGTTCATGGCTAGGTTCCAAAGAAACACAAAACAAAGAATTCCTAACATAAACCTAATTGAACAAGAAAGAAAAATATGAAGAATGGTTGAAGCCTTGTCGAAATCTCTCCTTGCTCTTGTCGAAATCTCCCTCCTCTCTTTGTCGAAATTTCTCTCCTCTTTTTCTCTAGTTTGAGGGCTTGGTCATCAATTTATAGGGCTAGGTCAAAGTCTTTTTTCAGGAGGAAGTTAAGTTAGAATTAAATATCTTTAAAGAATATAATTCTTTATTATATTTAAATTCCTTCTAGAACATCTCCTATCTTCTTGGGATTTAATTTCTCTTTAACCTCTTCATGGAAATCAAACTCCTTTGGGATTTAACTTTGCTCTACGTCATCTTGGGCTTATCTAGTCATCAATTTCGACTACCATATCATCTTATCCCTTATCGAAAATTGCCCTGGCAACTAGCTCGTCATCTCCTTCATGCATTGCCTTGGCAACTAGTTCCAGCCTTGCTTTGGCAAGTGATTCTGCACACACACACAAAACACACCAAAGCAGTATATTTTTCCACAAAATTAAGCAAAATATGAAATCAAGCTTGTCCATCAAGGAAACGATGCAAACATGTATGAATGGCTAATAATGCAACTAATATGAGCCTAAGTCTAGCAATAATATGAATAAAAAGGGCAATAAAAATAGTACTTTTGAACACTTAACACACCCCAAACTCGAACTATTGCTTGTCCTCAAGCAATGCAAACTAATAATTACCCGCCAAGACTTCAATTTTCACAAACTTAGCTTTGAACTTGATTTCAATTCTCAGAACCGGGGCACAAAGTATGATTGGCTTTTCATTTTTCAGAAAACTTAGGAGTTACTCGGAATCAAATTATAAAGCTTGTGAGTGTGTGCGGAGTTGTATGCAAGTTGATTTTTCGGATTCTATGCAAACAAGAGGTTTTCAAATTACTTCATTGGGTTCTTTTAACATGTTTTAACTAGAGCCGGTTTCGGGCACCTCTAGTGTTTTGTTTTTAGTTTTCTTAAGTTAAATTAATTTATTCGACTAGAGACGGTTTCGGGCACCTCTAGCGATCAATTTTTAGCACATACTAGAGCAAATTTTGGGCACCTCTAGTGATCAATTTTTAGCACATACTAGAGCCAATTTTTATTCTAATCCCCCAACTTTTTAACTATCAACGTAAGTTCGCTAGAATTCCTTAAATCAATCAAGCCACACAGTGTTTCATCAAGTTTAGCATCATAGTACGATTCTAAGTGTTTCCACGTTTATCCTAGAATAAAAAGTTCTATCAATTAAGTACATTGGCAAAGTCATCATCGGATATTCATCAAATCTAAGCAATTCTTGTTCCAACTAAAGGCATGGCAAGCAATTTATGTATCCTAAATGCAATACTTAAGATGAATACAACTAAACATGGTAACTAACTAATAACAATCCCCCCCAAACTCGAGTGAGGCATTGTTCTCAATGCATGCAACAAAGAAAAATAAAAATAAAGAAAAATAAAATGCAAACGAGGACTTACTCTGAGAGTTCATCGTTGTGGATGATTAGTTTCCTTTTGGTCGGTGTCTTGATTCTTTTGCTTGAACGCGGTGGTTGCTTCCTTGTTGCCGATGGTGGAATTGATCCTCGTACGGGGTTGTCCTCATCGTCCTCTTCATCAATGTCATTGGCTTTTCGCTTGGGCTTGGAGGATTCGATTGGTGCGGTCTTTTTTGCTGCAATGGACGACTCGTCCGAATATGAAAAATTAGACAATGATTCAGTACGATTTGATTCGGGCATAGGTGCTTTACCTTTGGCTTTTGCAGTGGTTGCCGGGGTGTCTTTAGCTTTGGTTGCCACGATATCTTCAGTGTCGGTTGGGCAGGCGCAGTATAGGTTATCGTGGCATCATTTGTTGCAGTTGTCGTGGCAACTGCTTCAATGGTTGTCGTGGCAAGGATTTCAGCAGAAAGATGGGGAATGGCACGCGGTTGTCCGGGTACTTTTCCAGGATGACTTAGGTGATGGCATTGTTGTGATCCTTGATGTACCACATGAACATTAGTTACCGGTCTTTAATTTGCCTAAGGCGGTTCACCAACGGTTGTAAGGGTGCTTCAAGTTATCCTAGGGTTGTTGGCCGAGTTGCCCGGGCATCAGTTGCTTGTGCATTAGGGGTTGTCGAGGTGGCAGGAGTTGCCACGGCAACTGAAGGCGTGGGGGATTTTACCGGTGCCTCTTCCATTAGCTTTCGGATTTGTGCTCGATTCCAACTGGACTTTGGTAGGGCCTTTTCATCAGTGGACTCACTTGGGACATGCATCTCCTTGCAAAGATTGGAAATTAAGCAAGGGAAGAAAATAGAACCCTTGTCTTTTGTGCTACATACAAAAATCTCATCACAAATAATTTTTCCAATGTTAATGATGCGATTATGCAAGATAGAATGTATGAGAAAAAGACGTGGTGTATCAAGGGTGGTATTGTGTGTTGTGGGCAGTAAAGAAGTTTTAACAAACTTATTCCATAATTTTGCCTCGGGTTTAAGCCGAAGGCGATTTACCGTGCCCTTTTATTTACCGTCGTTCCAATGAGTTCCCGGTAGAGTGAGTTCTTGAAGCAACTTGTCGAGTTGCTTGGGCGTGAGTTGATCAACAAAGGCTTGATGCTCGTCCTTCTCAACGTAGAGCCTGTAAATGTGTTGATGTTTTTGGGGCTTATGAGTATAGCCTTGTCACGAACAAAAACATAAGGATTATCCGGGTTAGGTGAGTAAGCATAGAATTCTCTTACCCATGAGATGTTACCCAGTTTTGATTGATGGCAAAAGATTTGCCACTTTTGATGTGCAATCCTTTCGAAGATGAATGGTTCAAGGCCGAAATCTTGATGAGAGTTAGAGTATTCGAAGTCTTGTTCTTCGTAAATCTTCCGGCTTTCAAACTTGGAGTGAAATCTTTCTTGAACCACCGGTGTAGCAAACTTCTTGTATCTTGGTTCTTTGGAGGAACTTGGATGAACCAAAAATTCGATTTTGGATGCCATGGATGATCTTGGTTGTGAGTTTGGTAGAAACAAAGAAAGAAAGCAAAAGAAACTAAAGAGTTGCAAGGTGAAAAGTAGGAATAGGTTTCTTGGAAGTTAAGGGTGATGGGTTAAATAGAAAAGATAGGTAGTAAATATGGTGGGTGGGAGTAATTTTGGAAGAAAGAAAACAAGGGTTTAGATTGGGGAAAGGTGACGGCTAGGGGGTTTAGGGAAGGGGAAGGTTTTGGTCAGTTATGTAGGGTTTATTTAGGGTAAATTGAAGGTTTAATATAAGCCTTAGATTTAGCCTATTAATTTCCTTGTTGAAGAAGTTTCCTTCTTGAAACAAAATTCCTCTTTATCTTGAACTCTTTTCCTACAATTCAAAAACAAATAAAATAAGGATTAAAATTAAAGATAAACTAATAAAAGAAAATAAATAAAGATGTGGAAAGAAATTCTTAAACTTAAAATTTTAAAACAATTAGATAAATATGAAAGAAAGATGTAGTTTTAATCTTAAAGAAAATAAATAAATCTATCCTAAAAAGAAAAATAACCGAAAATAATAAATAAAAATTAAATAGTTCAAAAAAAATAAAAATAAAAATTAAATATCGAAAGGAGAGCATGCTCATGCATCTCCTAAGGTGACCACTTCTTTGTTACGTTCCACATGGGCACCGTTGTAGTGCTTCAATCTTTGTCCGTTAACTTTGAATTCATGTTCGTCAGTGATGGACTTGATTATCACGGCACCATGGGAGAATGGTTTGACAACTTCGAATGGTCCCGACCATCTTGATTTCAGTTTTCCAGGGAAATTTTTAGCCGAGAATTAAATAAGAGAACTAGTTGCCCTGGCATGAATTGCCGCGACAATAGTTTCTTATCATGCCATTGCTTTGTTTTCTCCTTGTAGATTCGTGCATTGTTATAGGCGAGTGCATGAATTCTTCTATCTCGTTGAGGTCCAACAAACGATTTTGCCCGGCACTTTCCCAATCCATATTTAGGGTCTTGATTGCCCAATATGCCTTGTGTTCGATTTCCACCGGTAGATGGCATGTTTTGCCATAGACAAGTCGGAAGGGAGACATACCTAAGGGTGTTTTGAATGCAGTGCGATATGCCCAAAGTGCGTCATCTAGTCTTACTAACCAATCCTTCCTAGAAGGATTTACAACTTTCTCGAGTATACCCTTCAATTCCGGGTTGGAAATTTCTGCTTGCCCATTGGTTTGTGGGTGATATGTCGTGGCAATCTTGTGAGATACACCAAAGCATTGTAACATCTTGGCGATGAGTTTATTGTCGAAGTGCTTGCCTTCATCACTGATAATTGCTCTCGGCATCCCAAACCGTGTAAATATGTTTTTCTGCAAGAATCATTGCACGGTCTTAGAATCGTTGGTGGGAACTGCAGCTGCCTCAACCCATTTAGACACGTAGTCGATGGCAAGTAGAATGTAGAGGTTGTCGAATGAAGATGGGAAAGGTCCTATAAAATCAATCCCCCATACATCGAACAATTCCACCTCGATGATGTTTTGGAGTGGCATCTCATGTCGTCTAGAGATATTGCCCGTCCTCTGGCAACGATCACATTGCTTGTAAAACTCTTGGCCATCTTTGTACAGTGTTGGCCAATACAAACCGGATTGCAAAACTTTGGCTGCGGTATGTTTTCCTCCAAAATGTCCTCCATAGGGTGAAGAATAGCATTGCCGGAGTACATTCTGCTTCTCCTCTTTAGGGACACATCGGCGTATAACCTGATCTACACATTGTTTAAACAAAAGATGCTCGTCCCAAAAGTAATGCTTAGCATCATGGCGGAACCGCTTCTTCCCTTGGTGAGTAAGGCCATAAGGTAAAATACCACAGATAAGGAAATTAACTAAATCCGCGTACTAGGGTATTGCTGAGGCATGTGTTGCCGTGGCAACTGCTTCCATGGTTTTCGAGGCGTGTGCATCTAGAGTTACCGAGACGTGCGGGTCAAGGGTTGCCGAGGCATGTGCATCCATGGTTGTTGAGGCAACTAACAGTTGCTCATCCAGGAATGCATCGCATATCTCTAAATCTGCATCCTCCTCCCTATTGCGTTCTAAGTGTGATAAGTGATCGGCCACTTGATTTTTTGTTCCTTTCCTGTCCTTAATTTCAATATCAAACTTTTGTGAAAGCAATATCCAACGAATCAAATGAGGTTTGGCATCATTTTTAGCAAATAGATACTTAATTGCTAAATGGTCCGTATGAACAATTACCTTTGTACCAATCAAATAGGATTGGAACTTGTCAAATGCGAAAACTACGGCTAGTAACTCTTTCTCCGTTGTTGTATAATTCACTTGAGCACTATTAAGAGTTTTACTGGCGTTGTATATCACATGAAAGGTCTTACCTGTGCGTTGGCCTAGGAATGCTCCTACCACGAAATAACTTGCATCACACATGAGCTCAAAAGGTAGCGTCTAATCAGGTGGAACGATAATGGGTGCCGAGGCAAGCTTTTCCTTTAGGGTTTCGAATGCTTGGGCGCAAGAATCATCAAAATTGAAGACTTTATCATGTTCAAGCAAATTGCACAAGGGTTTAGTAATCTTAGAAAAATTATGAATGAACCTCCTATAAAAACCTGCATGTCCAAGAAAGCTTCAAATTCCTTTAACCGAACTTGGTGGGGGTAATCTCTTGATCACGTCCACCTTGGCTTTGTCTACTTCAATTCCCTTGGATGAAATCTTGTAGCCGAGCACTATTCTTTCATCTACCATAAAATGGCACTTCTCCCAATTAATGACTAAATCGGTTTCTTCACATCTTGCCAACACATTCTCTAAATTATCGAGGTAAATGTCAAAGTCATTACCAAAAATGGAAAAATCATCCATGAAGATCTCAAGGAAGTCTTTGACCATGTCTGAAAAGAGTGTCATCATGCATCTTTGGAAGGTTGTCGGGGCATTACACAATCTGAACGGCATCCTCCGAAAAGCATAAGTACCGTATGGGCATGTGAAGGTTGTCTTTTCTTGATCTTCTGGTGCTATGGCAATTTGATTGTAACCTGAATAACCATCAAGAAAACAATAAAAGGGTTTACCTGCAAGACGGTCAAGCATTTGATCAATAAAGGGTAATGGGAAGTGATCTTTCCTAGTGGCTTTGTTTAGCTTTCGATAATCCATACAAACCCTCCAACCCGTCACAGTCCTAGTTGGTATAAGTCCATTGTTTTCATTACTTACCACCGTTATACCTCCCTTTTTTGGTACACATTGTACCAGACTTACCTATGTACTATCAGAGATAGGGTATATGATGCCGACGTCAAGATACTTGATGATTTCTTTCATTACAACCCCTTTCATGGCATGATTCAGTCTCTTCTGGGCCTCAATCAAAGGTTTGTGATCATCTTCCAACAAAATCTTGTGCATGTACACTGCCGGGCTAATTCCCTTCAAGTTGGCAATTGTCCACCCTATTGCCTTCTTATGTAGCATCAACATTTTGATCAGCTTCTTTTCCTTCTCAGGCTGTAACTTAGAGGAAATAATTACAGGCACTATATTATCGGTTCCCATGAAAGCATATTTTAGTTGCCCTGGCAACTGTTTCAACTCAAGAATCGGTGGTTGTTCAATAGAGGGCTTTTCGACTTTACCTTCCTTACCTGAGTAATCTAGTGGCTCAAAGTATGTACATGGTCGATTGACTAACCAATTTGCCTCTTATTGTTGTTCATCATCGATCGGTTCTTCATAATCCTCAGGTTCCTCTTGATCGGCAATGTAGTTGCCGAGGCAACTAAATTCCTCGTCGAAGTTAAACTCTACTGTGGCATGAAGAAGTTGGCATTCTTCCGGATCATCAGCATGCCTTAGTGTTTGGAACACATTTAGTTTAACTTGCTGGTCATTCACCCTCATTGTGAGTTCTCCCTTTTCAACATCGATCAAGGCTCTCCCTGTTGCTAGGAAGGGTCTCCCGAGAATGATAGGTGCATGTTCATCTGCTTCACAATCCAAAACAATAAAGTCAGTGGGAAAAATAAATTTATCAACTTTTACTAGTATGTCTTCGATTTTTCCCTCTGGATGCACATAGGATCTGTCGGCTAGCTGTAGCATAACTGTTGTAGGTCTTGCCTTCCCAATTCCTAGTTTCTGGAAAACCGATTTAGGCATCAAGTTTATGCTTGCTCCAAGGTCACATAATGCTTTCGCGACATAGTGGTTTCTGATGGAACAAGGTGTTGTGAAACTTCCGGGATCCTTCAACTAGGGTGGCATGCGACTGTGCAACATGGCCATGCATCCCTCTGGTTCGGCAACAGTTTCAAACTCTCCTAGCCTTGTTCTCTTGGACACAATGTCTTTAAGAAACTTGGCATAGTTCGGCATTTGTTTAATTGCTTCAACCAATGGCAAGTTGATGTGGACTTGCTTTAGGATATCAAGAAATTTCTTGAATTGATATTCTTGCTTTTGTCGCTTCAACCTCTGTGGGAATGGTGGTGGAAGTCGGATATCTTCGATCCTTTCATTGGCCTGGAACCTGATTGATGGCATTGCCGGGGCAACTGGAGTTGCCGAGGCATTGTCAACTGGGGTTGCCATGGTGTGCTTATCGCTGGTTGCCAAGGCATGCTTATCACTGGTTGTCGAGGCATGCTTATGGCTGGTTGCCACGACAATTCCTGGTTCAGCGTTTGAGACTTTGCCGTTGAGTTCGTCTTGTTCTTTTTGTGGAGTTTTGTTTGATGAGCGAGCTGGAGCCTCTTTAAGTTGTTGGCCACTTCTAGTGGTGATCGCCTTACATTGGTCATGGCCAGTTCCTCTTGCGACTTCAGTATCGCTAGGTAAACCTCCTTGCGGTCTAGTATTCAGGTTTTGAGCAAATTGTCCGACTTGATTTTCCAATGATTTGATTGCCGCCTCTTGGTTTTGCAATCTCATCTCGGTCCTGTTAATAAAAGCATCAATTCTTTTTATGAAGTTACTATTCTCAGCCATATAAGATTCGGTTTTCAACATAAAAGCATTGAGAGAATTTTCCAAAGAACTAGATGTTGTCGGTTGTTGTTGCAGCAACTGTTGTCGTGACATATTCTGCTGGAATCCCGATGCTTGTGCATTCTGATTGTTCTGGTTTAGAGCATTGTTGGGATTACTCCATGAAAAATTTGGGTGCTTCTTCCAAGCTGGATTGTATGTGTTAGACATCACATTGTTCTTCCGGTTGTAATTCCCCACATAAAAGCTGGATTCCGGATTCTGCATACATTCAGAAGAATCATGGTTACCACCACATAACTCACAAAAGGAATCCATTACCTTGACCTCCTGTGTGTTGTTTGGTTTCTGCATGTTCTGGACCATCTTGGTTAGAGCGGCCAATTGTGCCGAAATTGAGTATGATGATCCCAGTTCATGTATTATGGCTTGGCGTCTAACTCCTCCTCTTCTAGCAGAGGGGAATTTATAATCATTCTTGGCAAGCCTGTTTAGAATTTGCATTGCTTCCTCCGGTGACTTATCTAGGAGTATTTCGTTTACCGAGGCATCTAACATCATCCTTGTTAGTGTATTCAAAGCGTTGTAAAACATTGTTACTTATGTCCACACTGGAATCTGTGTAGGGGGAATTTGTGTAGAAGTTCTCTATATCGCTCCCAAGCCTCGTACATGGATTCATCATCTGCCTGCCAAAAAGAAGTAATTTCGTTACGAAGCTTATCAGTCAAATTTGTAGGATTAAATCGAGCAAGGAAATCACGACAAAGATCAGTCCAAGATCCTATTGATCCGCCAGGAATACTATTCAACCATGCTTTCGCCCTATCCCTCAGTGAATAGGGGAATAATCTTAGTCGTAAAACATCGGGGGTGACTCCTTGTATTTTGAATGAATTGCAAATCTCGAGGAAATATTTAAGATGTTGTCGTGCATCTTCAGTTGTTGAGCCGCCAAATTGACCAATTGTGTTGATCATACACATCACCGGTTTCAACTCAAAGTGGTCGGCTTCAATTTCAGGTGTGACAAATCCTGGATTAAGTCCTTCAAGATCTTTTTCAAGATAGTCTCGAATAGTTCTGTTTTGTACAAGAATCACTCCTCCTCCTGCTGGAACATCTTGATTCATATTGCCGTCTTGATTAGCCATTACTACTCTTAACCTTCGTCTGAGCCTTTGCAAGGTTCATTCGATTTCTGGATCAAAGGGATATTCTGGTGTAATCGGTCTCGCCCTGGTCATATACCAATGGAAAACCAAAGTTTGTTAACCCTTTGAATCTTAAACAAGAAAAATAAAAAGTGCAAGAAAATAAAAACAAAGTTGCTATTGCCAATCCCCGGCAACGGTGCCAAAAACTTTCTGCGCGTAATAAGTGCTTCGCAATTGTGCAAGTGTACATGTCGCAAGTTATAGTATAAAAGATATCGTCTCCACAGGGATTGGTGCCAGTTCAAGAATCTAATCTCTTGCAATGTAAAAAGTAAAAACACAAGTAGGTGATTGTAGGAGTTTTAACTAACAACTAAACTAGAAAGCAAATAAAGTAAAACAAGATGTAATCAAATGAGAGAGAATAGGCCAGGTTATCGTGAGTTGAGGTGTGATAGCCGATTGGATCGTTTTGGTAAAAGAATGCAATAGAAACTCAGTTGCTGTGGCAACTTGCGCAGCGGGGTTGCCTTGGCAACTAATTGACGGTTGCCTGGGCAACTAGCTAGGCAACTGCTTGTGCTGCGGGCAGCAACTTCAAGGTTCAGTGGAGCATTCTTCAATGGTTTCTTTTTATCCCTAAGTCGAAACTCTAGCTATTTGTGCATGCCTTGACAATACAATCCTGCGTGAATCAAGGGTGGATTACAACCAATCTTGCGCTCCTCTTAGCCGTTGAAATCCTTAACTTATTCCTAAGCCGGATTAATCTTCACATCAATAGATTGAATAAAGACCATACTCATTCGTTTCTTGAATCTAACTCTCTCGATATTAGATAAATAGATGAAGTTACGAGATCTTCTCCCAATTCACTCGCAAACAAGAATAAAAACCAAGAATGAGTAAACCTTGAATTGAAAGTGCAAACTCTTATTACCTAAACAAAATCCAATTGTTTCTCACAATCACAAAACAGAATAACCTTAGCCAAATAGATTTAATTCATGGTTAGGTTCCAAAGAAACACAAAACAAAGAATTCCTAACATAAACCTAATTGAACAAGAAAGAAAAAGATGAAGAATGGTTGAAGCCTTTTCGAAATCTCTCCTTGCTCTTGTCAAAATCTCCCTCCTCTCTTTGTCGAAATTTCTCTCCTCTTTTTCTCTAGTTTGACGGCTTGGTCCTCAATTTATAGGGCTAGGTCAAAGTTTTTTTTAAGGAGGAAGTTAAGTTGGAATTAAATATCTTTAAAGAATATAATTCTTTATTATATTTAAATTCCTTCTAGAACTTCTCCTATCTTCTTGGGATTTAATTTCTCTTTAACCTCTTCATGGAAATCAAACTCCTTTGGGATTTAACTTTGCTCCACGTCATCTTGGGCTTATCTAGTCATCAATTTTGACTACCATATCATCTTATCCCTTATCGGAAATTGCCTTGGCAACTAGCTCGGCATCTCCTTCATGCATTGCCCTGGCAACTGGTTCCAGCCTTGCTTTGGCAAGTGATTCTGCACACACACACAAAACACACCAAAGCAGTATCTTTTCCACAAAATTAAGCAAAATATGAAATCAAGATTGTCCATCAAGGAAACGATGCAAACATGCATGAATGGCTAATAATGCAACTAATATGAGCCTAAGTCTAGCA
Organism: Hibiscus mutabilis; assembly: GCA_019671005.1. Taxonomy (NCBI): domain Eukaryota; kingdom Viridiplantae; phylum Streptophyta; class Magnoliopsida; order Malvales; family Malvaceae; genus Hibiscus; species Hibiscus mutabilis. Next base: position 31,991,815 of record CM033728.1, read on the forward strand.
ATAATATGAATAAAAAGGGTAATAAAAATAGTACTTTTGAACACTTAACAACTACCTCTATCCTATACATATCGGATACACGGATCTCTCATACCATGCCTAGTTAAACCGCAAGATTTGACACCATCGCCTAGTTAAACCGCAAGATTTGACACCATCGCCTAGTTAAACTGTGAGATTTCACCCTTGCCTAGTTAAACCGCAAGAGTACCGACCATGCCTAGTTAAACCACAAGATCACCATCAATTTGGGTTGCCTAGTTAAACCGCAAGCCCCAAATGAGGTCCCAACAGTCCGAGTGTCCTTGTTAAACCGCAATAACTCAAGGACCCATGGCCACGATCGATTTTGTTCATATTTTATAGTGCACTTTTAATCCTATGGCATGCCAACTATATCCGATTGTTTTCTCACCTTGTCACATAGCCAATATATCATTTACAAAACCACTTACTTACTGTTTACAATACACTTCATAAAACACCACATATGCAAATCTCATTGCCAATGCAATAACACCATTCCCAACCGGAATGAAAAACAATGCTCAATAGCATTTAATATACTTTCAAACCCCTGCATATGTACTAAACATCATGCATTACCAGTAAGTAAATCATACCATGTTTATCACCAAAACATGCAACAACATGCTCATATCTAAGCCGATATTCAAGAGCAAAATAAGGGAAACTTACTTTCGAGCTTAGGCAAGTGTCTCACGCTTACCCTAAACTCCCATCAACCTTTACAAACCTTTGTAAAGCATCTAAAACCAGTATCCACTCGCCGATACGCTTCGCCTTCCTTGCCAACGCGAAACAAGCTCCCAGCAAGCCACCAAACAACGTCAAGCTATGACACCTTGAATATCCCCTGCTTTAAACAAATAAAACCAGAGGATAAATGCATTAAAATGCATTCAAACCATTGTCTATCCGCAATCTCCCGCAACTCCCAAGTTTCCCACACAAAAACCATCTGAAACATACCGAAAGCATCATCAAACATTTCCAAAACTTAACCCAGCCATAAAACAACAATTCAAGCCATCAATCAACATCTAATCACATCCAAAAACCCTTTCCTAACATCCTTTTACCTCCAACAAAGGTTAAGCTCGATTATCACCACAATAACTCAAAACTAGCAACCTAACAAATTAGAGATTCAAGAGTTTCGGGATTCTATTGATAAAAACAACTTATCAACATCAAAATACATCCAAAACATATATTAAATCAATCTCAAATACAAGAAATCAGATCCACTTCGGAAATCACCATGTTTCATCAATACTTCAAAAAGAACTCAATTAAACATGGATAAAACATTAAAATCAAATTACGACTGATAAATCAAGGATCAAACACTTGGGAATATCAATAAAGAACCATTTAACAGAGGAGATCACGGACCTTACCTCTGTTATGTGATTTCTCCCTCAATTGGCTTGTTTAAAGCTAAGAAAATGCAAGATTTCAATGAGATTTTGCAAAACAAAGTTAAAGGAACAAATTAAAATCAATACTCTGAGTGAAAGAGTTCCTTACCTCTAGATTTTGATGAAATACAGAGTGTTTGGAAGAAAATAATTTGAGAGAAAAAGGTTTAGGAAAAGTTACGTGAATTTCTTTTAAAAGCTAATAACTAACTTTAGATATTTAATCCTTATTAACATCCTTTAAAAACACATGTTTAAAATGATTTAATTGAAGAGAGAAATCACCAGAAACACTTGGCAGATTAGCTCCTTAAAGATTCTAAGGATTTGACCATTTTGATTTTAGTCACTTTAAAACAGTTTTCAAAAATCGCATTTTGGTCACTAACCAAAAATGTCATATTTCCAAATTCTTTTTCCAAAAATTGACTCCACCAAAAATCATTATATATTAAAAGATGATTTTTAACTATTTTTCCATATTTTTATCTTACCGAAAAATATACGGTCCCGAATTTGACTCAAATCTCTAACCCTGTCCACCGGATCATCTAATAATCCTCAAAACCCTTAAGCCCAAAATGGGGTGTTACAACTCTCCCCCACTTAAGGAATTTCTTCCCTGAAATTACCTAGAGGAAACAGATGCAAAAATTGCTCCTTCATATCCGCCTTGCTTTCTCAAGTAACTTTCTCAACACCTCGGTGCCGCCACAAAACTTTCACGAGCTCTATCGTCGTACCACTCAAAACTTTCTTAATGGTATCGAGGATCTCTACGGGTTCCTCATCAAAGTTTAGATCTGGCTTCAAATCCACATCCTCCACTGGCATGATATGCGATGGATTTGACTGATATCTCTTCAACATCGAAACATGGAACACATCATGAATTTTCTCCAGCTCGGGAGGCAACCTCAACCGATATGCCACATGACCCACATGCTCAATAACCTCGTATGGTCCAATGAACCTCGGAATAAGCTTACTCTTACGTCCGAATCTCATCACTTTTTTCCATGGTGATACCTTCAAGAATACGCGATCACCCACCGCATATTCAACCTCCTTACGCTTCAAATCCGTGTAAGATTTCTACCGATCCGCAGCCGCTTTCAACCGGTCAAACACTAGCTTGACCTTCTCATCCGTGTCTTTCAGCACATCCGGTAGGGTAACATGCTTTTCCCCCCACCTCAGCCCAACATAAGGGCGTACGACATCTCCGGCCATATAACACCTCATAAGGTGTCATCTGTATACTCGCCTGATAACTGTTGTTGTAAGCAAATTCAACTAAAGAAAATTGATTCTCCTAGGTTCCTTGAAACTCGATAATACAACATCTCAGCAAATCCTCCAAAACTTCGATAACCCGCTCAAACTGCCCATCCGATTGAGGATGATACGCGGTACTAAAACTCAACCTCGAACCCAAGGCTTTATGCAAACTCCTCCAAAACCTTGCTGTAAACCTTGGATCCCTATCCAAAATGATGGATTTAGGTACACCATGCAAGCGCACAATCTCGGCTATATACAAATCCGCCAACTTGTCCAAGGTGTATGTTCTATGCACCGGCAGGAAATGTCCACACTTTGTGAACCGATCAACAATCACCCACACGGAATCCTTCTTAGCCGGTGTCAACGGCAAACCTGACACAAAATCTATGATGATTCTCTCCCATTTCCACTCTGGAATTTTCAACGGTTGCAACAACCCGGGTGGAAATTGATGTTCAGCCTTAACCCGTTGACATACCATGCACTTGGAAACAAACTCAACTACATCCTTTTTCAACCCAACCAGTAGTATGCCTCCTTCAAATCACGATACATCTTAACACTACTAGGATGCAAAGCAAAAGGACTAGAGTATGTCTCCGTCAAGATAGTGTGCCTCAACTTCGGATCATCCGGCACCACTAATCGACCCTTGAAACACAAAACTCAATCATCATCAAAATGGAATTCTGTCGAATTACCATCTGATATATTCTTAACATGCTCAACCAACGAATCATCATACAGTTGCTTAGCTTTAATCAACTGTGATAACGTAGGCTTAACTTGCAACTCCGCCAGCAAACCGCCCTCCTGCGTCACACTTAATCTTGCGAACATAGCTCGAAGCGCAACCGCAACCTTATGACTTAATGCATCTGCCACTACATTGGCTTTACCAGGATGGTACTCAATGGTCAAGTCATAATCCTTAAGCAATTCCAGCCACCTTCGTTGCCTAAGATTCAAATCTTTTTGGCACATCAAATACTTCAAGCTCTTGTGATCCATAAAGATCACGCACTTCTCACCATAAAGGTAATGTCGCCAAATTTTCAAAGCGAAAACCACAGCCGCAAGCTCCAGATCATGAGTTGGATAACTGCGCTCATGAGCTTTCAACTGCCTTGAGGCAAAGGCCACAACCTTCTTATCCTGCATCAGCACACAATCCAAGTCAACATACGACACATTACTATAAACCACAAACTCCTTCCCAGATTCAGGTTGGATCAACACAAGAGCATGTGTCAGAACCTCCTTCAACTTCTCAAAACTGAGCTGCTGCTTCTCCGTCCACACATAAGGAACATTCTTCTGCAACAACTTGGTCAACGGTGCTGCAATACTCGAAAACCCCTTAACAAAACAACGATAATAACCAACCAACCCAAGAAAACTACGCACCTCCGATATATACTTAGGTGGCTTTTAATTGAGAATAGCCTTAATCTTATGTGGATCAACACGAATACCCTCCGCGGAAACCACATGATCAAGGAATGTCACTTCCTTTAGCCAGAACTCGCACTTGCTCAACTTAGTGTACAACTGATTATCCTTCAACACTTGCAACACTATCCGCAAATGCCGAATGTGCTCTTCCTCAGTACAGGAGTACACGAGAATATCGTCTATGAAAACCACCACAAACTGATCAAGGTAATCATGGAACACTCTATTCATCATGTCCATAAACGCAGTCAGGGCATTTATCAAACCGAAAGGCATGACCAGAAACTCATAATGCCCATACCTCGTATGGAATACGGTCTTATGCATATCCACATCCTTAACCTTCAACTGACAATACCCTAATCTTAAATGTATCTTGGAAAACACTGCTGCTCCACAAAATTGATCGAACAAGTCATCAATACGTGGCAACGGGTACATGTTCTTTACCATCAACTTGTTCAACTAACGATAATCAATGCATATACGCATCGTACCATTCTTCTTTTTCAGGAAGAGAATAGCCGCACCCCACAAAGAAACACTTGGTCAACTGAACCCATGGTCCAACAACTCCTGAAGCTGTGACTTCAACTCCTTCAATTCTTTCAGTGCCATTCTATAAGGAGCAATGGACACCGGTTTTGTACCCTCGTATGTCTCAATACGAAACTCTGTCTCTCTATCCGGAGGCAAATCCAATAAATCCTCAGGAAAGTCGCAAATAGTACAAATGTCCTGCACTAGAAAACCCTTGGCTTCTGGATTCATAACAATAGCCAATAAGCTTGGCAGCCATCAAACATCATTTTCTCCGCTCTAATAGCCGAAACCATGGTGGACAGGAACTTAACATTCTCGCCAACCACTACAACCTCATAATCATCGGCCAACCTTAAGAAAATCCTCTTGGACTCGCAATCCACAACCGCTTTGTGCTCACTCAACCAATCCATGCCCAAAATGACATCAAAACCATGGAATGGCAATTCCATCAGATCTGTGGCAAACTTGTGACCTTGCACCACTAAAGGACATTGCCGATACAACCTTCTTGTTGTAACTGTCTCCCCAAAAGAACTTGTGACTAACATACCAACATCTAAGATCTCAACAGGAACATTCAGTAAAGATGCATGTTCACTCAAGTTATATGAATGCGTAGACCCCAAATCAATCAAGGATAAAAATTACAAGGATTGCAAGGTGAAAGTATACTCGATCACGTCTGTGTCATTACGACCCTTACGGTGGGAAAAGACCTAAGCTGGTCCACCACCTTCAGGTCTCACCACTGCAGCATGAGCCATACCCCTCTGACCATCCTCGCGTCTCTGAAAATTACCCCTGCCACGGCCTCGGCCCCTAGCAGGTGCAACAACCTATGCTGGTACATCCCTCGCAGCCCAAGGACAATCACTCTTCAAATGATCAAATGAACCACAAATCCAACAAACTCCAGTGTTACCCCAGCACATACCCACATGGCGTCTACCACATCGCTCACTCTTCGGTGCAACACGAGCTCCCTGAACACCCTAGCCAACTCTACCACTACGCCTATGATCTAGCTTATGCCTCTTGTCCCTGAACCTCATATTCTGTCTCCCAAAATAGCTAGAGTCCGCTACTCTTTTACCCAAGTTCACACTACGGCCTGAACTGGTACACACAAGGACTACTCAATATCCTTGGCCCGGTTGACCAACACATCAAAATCTGTGTAATCTGCAGCCAGGAGGTACGTCTTAATGTCCTTCACAAGACCATAATGAAACCTGTCACATCTCTGCTGGTCATTTGGAACCAACTCCAGAGAATACTGACTCAATCGGACAAACTTCACCTCGTATTCAGCAACAAACATGCTTCCCTGAGATAGCGACATAAACTCGCGCTTCTTCATATCCAAGTACTGAGCACCAAGGTACCTCCTCTTGAAAGCTCTCTGAAAGAACTCCCAAGTAACATTTGCCTCAGGAACGCCAACAATAGTGGTCACCGACTAATGGTATGCATCCCCCTGCAGCAGAGATACAGTACAACCCAGCTTGCACTCCTCGTTAGATCCCATGTGATCCATAATGCGGACTGTCTTTTCTAGCCAACCTCAGCTGCCTCAGGGCTCAACCCTTGAAACTCCACACCTCTCAAACTTCTCAACCGCTCCAAGGGTAAACCTTGATTTGCCACCACAGTAGGTGCCGGTGCCTGCGCCTATACACCAGCCATCGCTGCTTGGAAAGCTGTTTATCGCCTGCACTATCGGAGTCAGATTACCATATACTGGCACTGGGTGAACTTGGTGTGCTTCGCCTGCCCCAACATCAACTAGAGGAACCACGGGAGGAGGAAGAGGAAAAACACGAAAGAGATTCTCTTCTGTCTCACTATTCTGCCTAACCCTGGTAGTATTAGCCATAGATCGTGTCTCACGTCGAGCCATGCTAACAAAAGCATCGAAACACATTAGAGTTAGGCTAGCATCAGACAAATGATCCAAGTTCACTTTAAAATGCATTTAAAATCCTCGGTAATAGGCAATGTCTCCCCAAACATACCCCAACAAAATATTAAACAATCACCGAACACATACACAATCACCGTGCAGTTCAAACAACATCAGTTAAACAACCAACAACATCCCAACTTTTCATAAACCTGTCTTCAATACCAACAAATGTAACCCCCTCGAACCGACCTAGTCGCAAGACCGAACCGAGCAAGTTACATTAGGTTTACCGAAGTAACCCGGGAAGATTTACCCTAAAACACGCCCATTTTTTTCTTTTATCTTATCTAGATGCGTCAATGCTTTCCTAAATGATCATACTGTTCAAAGGTGAGCACTCATATCAATCGGGCATCGTAACGATATCCAATTGTCTATGACACAACTTAGGGACAAAAATGTAAATTCAACCTTTTGGAAGGACTTTTCTACTTTTTAAGTTACCAGCCTTAAATTAAGTTCATTTCACGCTTATATGTCAAAAATTCAGCCTCAAAGGATTATACATGCTTAAATAATTGACAAAGCAAGATTCAGGGACTAAAACGAAAGGTAACAGAACTAACCTTCTATGACATTAACAGAATTAACGACATCCGTATTGATACGCTGGGACCCATATCGATACGGTTGTAAACTCATCGTTTCGATACGGTGAGGCCCGTACCGGTACGCTACCTTGTATTTAAAATATGGTTTAAAACCATTGCATACTGTACCAATACGATTTATTGGTGTTTCGGTACACGGGCTCATCCCAAAAAGTAAATTTCTAGTGACCTCAAAGCGTACCAAAATGCCTTTTATTGTATCGATACGCTCTGGCTTTGATTGCCTGTCTGTACCGAAACACCTCTGCCTGTATCAAAATGCCTCGGCCTTAATTGCCTAGCCGTACTGATACAGTCCCTCGCGTATCGGTACGCCAGGGCCTGTAATGTCAAGATTAGATGGTTTTTCACCTAATTCTAGATACAATTGGCCCCTATCAACTTCCAAAAAAGCACATCAACACTACAATATACATAATCTATCATTTATATCAAGATTAGGCAACCATAACAACATCATGCTTTCAAAGGACCAATCTAGAGGCATGTTCCCTATACCAGTTTGCCAAACATACCAAAATGCACATTTAAACCATTTCCAGCATAAGCAACATTCCAATCCACCTAACATAGTATACAAAACTTGCTCAAACCATCACAACAAAGCAAACATCAAGGAAGCTCTAGCTGCATACCTAGGCCACTATTCATCCACAACTACAAACAAGTATTAACATCAAGCTTAGCAACATCAACCATCCTCAAAAACCAGCATAGAAACATACTCAAAACCATAAGAAAAATAGAACTACAACTCCCAAAACCTTTGGCGAACATATTGCCTTATTTACCAGAAACATAAACCGAGTTCATACTCAAAAGTAGTTTGTCTTTTGGATCCTTGTAAACCTTTCCTTGCTTCCCCAAACTTTAATGCTCTGCATCATTAGGAAAAAGAGAGTGTAAGCAAACATGCTTAGTGAGGATGCTTATAAACAATGATCCATTTAAATTTATTTAAAGGCACATGCTTGCTTTTTCCAAAACATACTTACTACCAAAGTATTCTCTCATGATTCCAACCGAATCAAAGCATAATGATATTCATATAACATCATAAAAACTTCATGCTTAAATCCCAAAGCATTTTAATCAGACCATGCTCAAATCGCAAAGCATTTTGATATAGGATTCAACATAAGCTCTTTCTCATATATTGGCATTTATAGTGACCCGGATAGACTACCTCTATCCTATACATATCAGATACATGGATCTCCCATACCATGCCTAGTTAAACCGCATGATATCCCAAACCTTGCCTAGTTAAACCGCAAGATTTGAAACCATCACTTAGTTAAACCGCGATATTTCACCCTTGCCTAGTTAAACCGCAAGAGTACCGACCTTGCCTAGTTAAACCGCAAGATCACCATCAATTTGGGTTGCCTAGTTAAACCACAAGCCCCAAATGAGGTCCCAACAGTCCGAATGGCCTTGTTAAACTGCCATAACTCAAGGACCCATGGCCGCAATCGATTTTGTTCATATTTTATAGTGCACTTTTAATCCTATGGCATGCCAACTATATCCGATTGTTTTCTCACCTTGTCACATAGCCAATATATCATTTACAAAACCATTTACTTACTGTTTACAATGCATTTCATAAAACACCACATATGCAAATCTCATTGCCAATGCAATAACACCATTCCCAACCGGAATGATAACCAATGCTTAATAGTATTTAATATACTTTCAAACCCCTGCATATGTACTAAAAGTCATGCATTAACAGTAAGTAAATCATACCATGTTTATCACCAAAACATGCAACAACATGCTCATATTTAAGCCGATATTCAAGAGAAAAATAAGGGAAACTTACTTTCGAGCTTAGGTAAGCGTCTTACACTTACCCTAAACTCCCAACAACCTTTACAAACCTTTGTAAAGCATCTAAAACCAGTATCCACTCACCGATACGCTTCGCCTTCTTTGCCAATGCGAAACAAGCTCCCAGCAAGCCACCAAACAACGTCAAGCTTCGTCACCTTGATTAACCAATGCTTTAAACACATAAAACCAGAGGATAAATGCATTCAAACCATTGCCTAACCGCAATCTCCCACAACTCCCAAGTTGCCCACACAAAAACCATCCGAAACATACCGAAAGCATCATGAAACGTTTCTGAAACTTAACCCAGCCATAAAACAACAATTCAAGACATCAATCAACATCTAATCACATCCAAAAACCCTTTCCTAACATCTTTTTACCTCCAGCAAAGGTTAAACTCAATTATCACCACAATAACTCAAAACTAGCAACCTAACTAATTAGAGATTCAAGAGTTTCAGGATTCTATTGATAAAAACAACTTATCAACATCAAAATACATCCAAAACATATATTAAATCAATCTCAATTACTGGAAATCAGATCCACTTCGGAAATCACCATGTTTCATCCATACTTCAAAAATAACTCAATTAAACATGGATAAAACATTAAAATCACATTATGACTGATAAATCAAGGATCAAGCACTTGGGAATATCAATAAAGAACCATTTAACAGAGAAGATCACGGACCTTACCCCTGTTATGTGATTTCTCCCTCAATTGGCTTGTTTAAAGCTAAGAAAATGCAAGATTTCAATGAGATTTTGCAAAACAAAGTTAAAGGAACAAATTAAAATCAATACTCTGAGTGAAAGAGTTCCTTACCTTTGGGTTTTGTATAAATACAGAGTGTTTGGAAGAAAAGAAGTTGAGAGAAAAAGGTTTAGGAAAAGTTACGTGAATTTCTTTTAAAAGCTAATAACTAACTTTAGATATTTAATCCTTATTAACATCCTTTAAAAACATATGATTAAAATGATTTAATTGAAGAGAGAAATCACCAGCAACACTTGGTAGATTAGCTCCTTGAGGATTCTAAGGATTTGACCCTTTTGATTTTAGTCACTTTAAAACAATTTTCAAAAATCGCATTTTGGTCACTAACCCAAAATGTCAAATTTCCAAATTTTCTTTCCTAAATTTGACTCCACCAAAAATCATTATATATTAAAAGTTGATTTTTAACTATTTTCCCATATTTTTATCTTTCCAAAAAATATATGGTCCCGAATTCAACTCGAACCTCTAACCCGATCCATCGGACCATCTAATAAACCTCAAAATTGCTAAGCCCAAAACTGGGGTGTTACATAAACTCGCAATGGAAGACAAAGATAATAAAGGGTGGTCAGCCTTTATTTTAAAACGGGTAAAATTGCAACATAAAATCCTCCACTTTAACCCTTGTCATAACTTGATCACTATTCAAGCTCATATAGCTCAATTCTCAATCAATAGGGCCCAAACTTGGCCCAACGATCCTATTACTCCAACCAATGCGAAGGACCACAACCTGGGTCAATGCCCAATTTATTGACTAAGAAGTCTGGGTCATTATAAGTATCCCTAGGAATTGACTGCTTAGGCATGCTATTTATGGCATATGTGATCCTCCTTAATTGATCTACCGAATCTCTTATGGGGGCATCCATCCTAGCTATCCTCATATCCATGGAATTAGACTGCTCTTGAGGGTTGCCACATTATTGTGGCCATTGATTGCATTCTAATGGTGCAACATAGGTATTAGGTTTATAGAAATTGTTACCTCTTTGATCATTCCACGAGAAGCTTGGCTGTTGATAAGGAATACATTGCCATGGCATGTCTGTTACTGAGGCAAAATTGTCATGGCAAAAAATGAGCTTCTTGGTCATACCATGAAAAATTTTGCTACAGGTTCCAATTACGGTCCTTCATATAGTCATATGTACCGGGATTGTGAGGGTAATTTTCAAACACATGATGTCCTCCACAAGAAACACAAGAGATTTCCACGTTATAGACTCTTTGGGATAGTCTCAGTCTTTGCAAGGATGCGGTTATGCTGAGATTGACGTAAAAGTATCCTCTTCATAAGAATCGTCTATTCTTCTCCCTTGGAAAGCTCCACTAGGTTTGTACAGGTAATCATCGGTGGGTGTAAGAAATTCTTGAATAGATTGATTCCTATCTACCCTCATCAACTCACATCAACTCTTGAATAGATCGATTCCTCTTTATTCACATCTTGAAGTTCCTTCAAGTTGAAGCACACCTAAAAATTAAAAAAACAAATAAAATAAAGTTAGTAAAAAAATTGCAATAACAAAAACAACTAACACCAATTTCCAATCCCTGGAAACAGTGCTAAAAACTTGTTGTGTGATTTAAGTGCTATGCAAACGGTGCAAGTATACATGCCGCAAGTAATAAAGTGATGGGTATCAAGTATTGTCTCCACAGGGATTGGTTTGGGCCACTTTGCTTAAGTTATTGCACTATAAAAGAAATAAGTTGATGGCGACAGAGAGTGATAATAAGCAAGTAAAATAAACTAAGTCTAAAGGAATTTAAATAAATGAAAGGGGAAACCGAGTTGATATAGTAGGCTGGGTCATTGAGTCTAGTGATGAAGTTGCTAGCTGAATTACCGTAGCAATTAATTGCCCTTCGAATGTTTGACAGAGTGGTCTTTAATGCCTTTGAATTATCCCTAATCGAAGAACTGATAATTGTGCATGCCTCAGTAATACATCCATACATTAACCTTGGGTGGACATCATCAATCAATGAACTCTTATTAGTCGTTGAAATTCACCCTTTATCCCTAGGGAGAATTATTTTCCACCAATGGTTGTTTAAATGGAAACCATATCCAATCGTTTCATGAATCTAGCTCGCCTGATCCTAGATAACTGGATTCATTCAAGTCCCTCTCTTGAGTTCACTTAAAATAAAATGAAGAACCAAGAAATAAATAAACATCGAATATTGAATTAAAAACTAAAACAAATCATTCGTTCACAAACATCATAAACCCAATAAACCAAACCAATTAATTTAGTTCATGGATGGGTTAGAAGAAATCAACAAATAATTAAAGTCAACCATTAGTTTAATCATTAGATAAAAAGAGAAATAAAAATATAGAGGAGTCAAACTCCTCCTTGAACTGATCTTCCTTCTTGAGTTGATCTCACTCTCTCTCTGATCCTTCTCTCTGATGTTGTTGTTGATGCAATGCATTTATATAGAGCTGGAAATCTCCATTTGAATTTTGAATCAGAAGGGATAATATCTTTATCTGCAGCAGCTCTCGATTTAAATTTAGGCTTTATCCCATGTTATAAGGATAAGGATAAGTGATCATTCTTGAAAAATTGGGTCCTTATCTCTGACATGACTTGGTAACACTCAGCGATTGGCTCGACAATTCGTTCATGCACAAAGAAGAACAAAACAACAACGATTTCTCCACAAAAATAGCAAAATGCAAGGCCAAGCCCAATAAATGGAATGACTATGAATTTATGCATGAATAACTACAAATACAACTTAATGGACCTAAATCTAAATAATAATCTAAGTAAAAAAGTATAAATTATAGTACTTTTTCACACTTTTCAAAATATATTTAGGGTTACTGTAGAGTGCATGTCAAAACATTCATCCCTTAGGGGGCATTCTCTTCCTACAATTCACCCGTGATATTGTTCATATTCTTGTGATTATGGGACACATGAAAATTCTTGACAAATTAGATTTGTTACATGACCATTGATAAGGTTTATTATATTGAGTCATTTAAGACTATAAAATAGATGGTAAATCGAGTCCAATAAATTCATCCAAGCTCATTCCACTTATCCCAACTTGTTCTTGCTTTTTCAATTGTTTCATTATCGTTTCCATGAATGGTAACAAGAACCCTTTTGATATGTGAACCCATAAATTGTGGAACATTCAGTATTTGACTTCTTACAACTCTGTTAAACAAGTAGGATATTTTGTGGAGCATCCAAAGACAACTATATTTTTGTGATAGCCTCATTGGAGAACTATGGTAACATGTTATATTCCTTAGATCCATGCCTTTTTATTAAGAGGGCATTCTTTGTGCGAAATCTCAAGCTCTCTACCGAGAGGGGGTATTTAGATGTTTTTGTTATTAGAGAAATTCTATGGGATATTTGAAGCTCTTAGGATATGATACGAGAATTGAAGAGGTAAAACAATTCTTTTGGACAAATCATCGAATTGCTTTGAAGGCTGGAACATCACTGACTTGCAACAAATTATTGAATGGAATCCAAGCATTTCTAGATCGAGATACCTTCTTACATATTGGCCATCTTTTAGTTACCTTTTCAACACATCTAGAAACGTCTCATTTAGAATTTGAGAGTTCAAGATACGTTTGTTTTACAGAAAATGTGTGTATGAAATTAGTTACAAGTCCAATACGATATTTTTGAATTATTATAAAATTTCAATTATTTTATTGATTATTCACAATTAAATTTAGTGTAAGACTTTCAATTATGTAGTTTAGGGTATATTTATTATTGTTTTTATTTTAGGAATTATTTTCTTAGTCAAAATTAGATATGTTATGGGCCTAAGTAAAGATATTATTTTCTCTCCAAATGTATCTAGCATTAATGTAAAAGATACTAAATTTTATATTTTTAGAATTTTTAAAACCTATAAATAGTCACTTTTCTTATGTAATATAAACAATATAATTATTAATAAATAATTTCCTTTGTGCAAAAGTCTCTTAAGATTTTTTTTATTTGTTCAAGATTTTTATTTTGTTTTTGCTTCGGAGTGTGAATAACCAATTACGTTGCGACAAATTGAGGTGTTCTTCTCTCATGTCTAGGTTGCCAATTTAAAACATCATTGGAGTGTTAGACATTTCATCACTATCTTTTGTTCTTCTATCCACCCAAATTCACATTTCCTGATCATTCCATCCATCTCCACCTTTTGTTCTTCCATCCACCTAGATCCATTTTTCTTACCATTTGGTATCAGTTTCTAGTCGTTCTTGATTTTAGGATAACAATGGACGCAAGACATCGACATAACATAGATAATCTAACAAAATGCATAACATGACCTCCCAAATGAACTTAGACTTGAACGAAATATCTATTACTCTTAAAGCCTAGTTGCATCAAGGATAAAAGTCGAACGTTGACCATGATCATTTGACTCTTATCCACTCTTGTTTAAAAAAGAAACTGTGATTCTATTAATAATTCTAGCTTTTGTTCTAACATTAATGATGAACTAGATGTTAGCAACGAATCACCTTATGGGCAAGAAATTTCTGACAATGAACAACATGATAAAAAACAACTTGATATTGGTAAATAAAATTCTTTACTAGACCATTACTAACTACGCAAAAATGGTATATTTCATACCCTTTTACTTGAGTTATTGTTTGGTTTCAAGCCGTATTAGTTGCATTTAGGAGAATTTATCATGCATATTTGGAGTTTGCTTATGAGCTTAAAAGATTAATGAGTCGATGCTATGCTGAGGGAGAGGTAGTTTTCTAGTGGTGATTTTCGCAGGTTTCCAGGTCTGAAGAAGAGGTGAAGCTATGCTGCAGGAATTCATGAGCGGGTAGCTAAAAAATGCTACCAACAAGGCTGGGAGCTAGAGGACAAAAAAGGATTTGTCATTACACACTCAATCAAAAGACCCCCTTGCCAATCGTTGTTCTACATACATGAAAGAGAATGTTTCCTAGAACAATTTTTCAAGGTTGAGAGTTACAAACCCTAGGAGACCCTAGTATATAAGGGCAAAAGAGGCCACATTTTGAGGGGAACCAAAATTAAGGGAAAAAGTTGCCTCTCTTCTCTCTTTACTGGTTAACCAGTATTGTGAGTTAAATAAGGATCCTCCAGTAGATCAAGCCATTCGAAAGAGGCTTGGGACACTCGAGACACTCACATGAAGCTCACCTTTGCGCAAGGGTTTCTTAAGAGACTTTGTTAATTCCTTTGTGTAGTTCATAATTATTATTTGAATGCTTTTTAGATACAATTTGATAGACGATTTATACCTAGCCATGAGCTGGTTTTCTATGGTGAGGTTTTTTGTAAGATAATTATGCTTAACTGTTTATGGATGTTATAGCATTTCTACTACTTACTTGCTTTGTTTATTGTTTATCTTGCTTAGATTTGTAAGATCCCTCGAAAATTAACCTTAATCTATATCTGTTACTTGATATCGAAAGAGTTAGGTTAGATCAAATGAATAATGGGGTTTAGCTAGGAAGCTTAGATCCTAACTCACCTTAGACATAAGGAATGGTTTAAACGACTAAAAGTAGTAGGGTTTAACAAATAATATCTTGCTAGGGTTTACGCAGCTTGTATTGCTCTAGCATTTTACTAGACATAGTATATAGACATATTAGGAAGCTCTGTCGAGCAGTAGAGCAATAGTGTTTGTAGTAGCTTTCATAGCAGTTAAGCATATGATTTATCAGTAAACCCAACCTTTCATTCATCTTGATATTCGTGTGTGAGCTTTATCATGTTTAGTTTATCCCTTAGCTTGTAGTTATCTTTATCTTTTGCTACAACATTTACTTTATCTTTGTTATAACCATCAACCAAATCATCATTTAATACTTGCTTCCCTTAAGTGCAATTTCTTTGAATTGAATCATTCCAATCCTTGTCGGGATGATAAACTCACTCTTTATTACTTTTGTGATGTGTATACTTGCACTATTTGTGCATCTATCACAATGTGACAAGTTTTTGGCATCATTGTCGGGGATTAGAATTGGTATTTTAGCTTAGTTGTTACACCTTTTCTTTTCTTTTTATTTTTGTCATTTATTTGATTTTAGTTTATCTTTCTCATGTGTTTTGCTTTTGCATGACCTGAAGAAGACCTGAAGAAATCTTTATCCATTTAAACCAGAGATAGAAAGACTCTTTCGTGCTAGATTACAAACTGAAAAGAGCTATGTACGATTGCAATTGTAATCCTGGTGATAATGAAGAAGACCCAAATGCTCTGAAAAATAGGAATGAGCGAGTGGTTGTTTATGCAAGACCCATATATGACAATTTTGCACCCATCTTGGTTGATCTCTATCCAGGAATCGTTGCACCAGAGATTCAGTCAGCTCATTTCATGCTCAAGCCTGTCATGTTCAACATGCTAAACTCGATTGGTCAGTTAGTGGCTCTCCACATGAGAACACAAGGTAAAATATTAAGGTATTCTTAGAGGTGTGTGACTCTTTCAAATAACAATAGGTACACGAAGATATGCTTAAACTAAAGTTGTTTCCATATTCACTGAGGGATAAGGCAAGATCTTGGTTGAATGGAGTACCATCAGGATCTTGGGAATTGTGGACAGACCTATGCAAGATTTTTCTACTGCGTTATAACCCACCAAACATCAGCACAAAGCTAAGGAATAACATAGCATCATTTCGTCAAGCTGATGATAAATCCATGTACGAATGTTGGGATAGTTACAAGAGCATGTTGTGTAAATTCTCTACTCATGGATTTTAGGTCTGAGCTCAAGTGGTTATGTTTTACAATGGAGTAAATGCTCCAACAAGAATGATGTTGGATGCTTCAGTAAATGAACCGTCCTAGGCAAGGCACCTGATGAAGCATTCGAGATTCTTGATAAGATGGTAAACAATGATTATCAATTTCCTTCAGCAAGGTTGAGTTCAAGAAGAAAGACTCAAAGGACACTTGAGTTGGACACTTCAACCAATGTGTCAGCTCACCATCACAAATATGCTTTACATTCTCTAACATCCATAGGAGGTTCGCGATGTCAAAGTGACCAATTTCTCTTGTGATCATTTTAAGGGTAATCATCACGTGAATGAGTTTCCTCAAGAACAAGAATATGTTTTCTATGTAGGCAATTATAATCTCAACAACAACCATTACTCTAATACTTACAATCCTAGATGGCATCAACATCCCAACTTTGGATGGGGTAATCAAGGAGGAAATAACTCGAACATAGCAGTTCATCAGACCACTGTGGTGGAACCACTTGTGTTCTAACAGAATATGATTATAGCAAAATACAAATCAGTATGCAACTTCCTCTTCTTCAAATTCGAGTTTGTTGGAGTCTACTTTTCAGGATTTTATGGCTACTGTCAGAGTTATACTTCAGGACCATTCTGCGTGCATCAAGAGTCAAAGTGCAATGTTCTAAAGCCGCGATTCATCCTTCAGAGCATTGGAAACTCAAGTAGAGCAGATCACACAAGCCTTGAATGTTAGACCTCACTATAAGAGCGTGAGAGGGGTCAAAATAATCATCATGGAAAAGAAGTTAAAACTGCTTTGCAAGTCAGAAATGTCAGTAAACTTGTGACGCATTTTTGGATGGGATCTAGGCATTTCTAGGTCGACATGTCTTCCTGAAACTCGTCCAACTGTCAATTAGCTTTCCAACGCATCTTGAAACGCTTCAATCGGACATCTGAAACTCAAGATACGTCTATTTTAGCGAAGACAGCACATGCAGAAATTCTTAAACTGAATTAATACGAGATTTTTGGATAATTACAAATTTCCAAGATTTTATTTGATTATTTGTAATTTAAATCAATATAGGATTCTACAATATCTATTAGGATCATATTTATTTAATTAGAGTTTTATTTTTAGCATTTATTTATTATTAGAAGTTACTTATCTAATTAAGAGATTAGATTTTAGTATTTATTTATTGTATTTAATTCCTAAGTTTAGTAGGATTAGAACTTCTCCAAGGCCTATATAAAGGAGGCTTCACCCACATTGTAATGAAGATTTGAAAGATTAAATAAAGTTCTCTTTTGAGTTCCAACTTGCAAGAAGATTATCTTGTGTTTTAGAAGCAATTCGATTTTCAAGTTTTCCAGGATTTGTTGTTGAGGATCTTCACACTCCTGCTTGCCTATACAATCGCGTTTGGGAGGGTGGGTTAGAGCCGTTTGAGGTTGCTTGCTTAGATAATAGCGTCTAAGAGGGTGCCGAGGACAACTATCAATTCATCACGCCATCTCTACATATTCAAGCTTCCTACATTGACGCCACCACCATAAGCAAATCGGAGTTTTCAGATTTGATTTTTATTTCGGGTTTGTTTTCTTTTTTATATTTAGATCTGCGCTACTCTATCATTTGGTATCAGAGTTGAGATGATTCTTGGAGGATGTTTCGCAGAGACAAACCGCGCACAAAATAACATGACATTTCGGGTTTTATGTAATATCCCAATTTTCGCTTAGTGACTAAAATGTAATTTTTGAAAGTTTAGGGGTTAAAGTGTAAAGTTTAGGGACCAAAGTATAATTTTAAAAAAGTTATGTAATTTAACCCCATAAATGAATAGTTCACCCCAAGAGTGGTGTTTACGTGTTACCCGGATTTTTCATACAAGGCTTATATTATTCGAATTTGGATTGAATAAAATTATTAAAGTTTGCTCAGGCCAGGGAAATATTAGGATGGGTGACCTCCGAGAAGGTCCCATAAAAGTATTTTTAATCAATATTTTGGACTCAGTAAGAGTAGAGAAAATTCGTATGGATTATCGATAAAGGAATTCTAAGAGAAATTTTATTCTATGAAGATTTTTGATAATTATCGGAATAATAGACTGAGTTAGAAAAATTCAGTCTAAGCCCTTGGAAAATGAAGGTTTTACGGGATAATAGAGTTTATTTCCCGAATATGGAAATATAGAATTTTCAGAATAAATCCAATAGCTCGGAGAAGGTAAAATCGTAGTAGAAGTATTTTATGGATATCAGTATATCAGATAGAATTGAAATTTTAAAGACAGTTCCAAAGATTATAGAAAATTCATAAAATATTATTTTATGAATATTTTATTAATGTTGGAGGGATTAGGATGTCATGTTACTAATGTACTACTGTGTAACTTGATTATGCTCCTCAATAACATGAATAAGTTTTAGTAGAAATAGATGATGTTAAGTATTGATGGACTGCGATAAATGTTTAATTATGGAAATCAAAGGAATGAAGAAGAATGTTTAAAGCCTAGTATGATGGCAACTAGTTAAAAGAGAAATGTGCAATAGTCCTAAGTTTGAATAAGGTACTCGTACTGTTTATGAGTACGAGGTGAATTTTAATAGATTAAGTCAATATACAGATGATTTGATACTAACAAAGAAGTCCCCATGAGAATGATTTATCAAGAGGTTTCAATCGGGGCTTAAAGAATGAATTTACCGGTTTACTAGAATGTTGTCAATAAAGCAAAAGCTATTGTGAGAACATGTACTTACTTTAGTTGATTCGGGTTCGATTAATATATTGGTACTAAGATAGTAGCCCAAAGAAAGATTTCTATGGAAAATATATCTAATAATGTAATTGTCAGTAATTCTCCTTGGATATAATGAACAAGTAACTAGAATATGCAAGAAAGGATTATTAGAAATTCAAGGAATTAAGTTCCCAGCAGATTTAATGGAACTTCCATTCCATGAGTTTGAAGTCATTCTTGGAATGGATTGGTTATTTGCATATGATACAAATATTTAGTGTAAGAAGAAAAGGTTGGTACTTCAAGGACCCAATGGTTTTGAAGTAATCCTTGTGGGGAAAAGAACTAACTGTTTAGAGTTAGTAATCTCTGCAATGACAGCTCAAAGGCTATTATGCAATGGATGTGAAACATGTTTAATTTATGTGGTGGATACTCAAAGGTCACCTAAAAAGGAATTTCCTGATATAATTTCGGATGAGTTACCACGGTTACTTCCGGATAGGGAAATACAGTTTGAGATTGATGTATATCCGGGAACTGAACTAGTATCAATGATACTATATAGGATGACATCAACTGAGGTAAGGAAACTAAAAGCTCGATTACAAGAATTGCTAGACCGAGGTTACATTTGACCAAGTGAATTACCATGGAATGCTCTGGTATTAATTGTAAAGAAGAAATATGGTTCTCTATGATCATGTATAGATTATTGATAATGAAATAAAGTAACCATTAAGAATAAGTATCCCCTACCAAGGATTGA
Source organism: Hibiscus mutabilis (assembly GCA_019671005.1). Classification (NCBI taxonomy): domain Eukaryota; kingdom Viridiplantae; phylum Streptophyta; class Magnoliopsida; order Malvales; family Malvaceae; genus Hibiscus; species Hibiscus mutabilis. Next base: position 32,012,041 of record CM033728.1, read on the forward strand.
GGATTTATTTGATCAGTTTAAAGATGCAGTAGTATTTTTAAAGATAGATCTTCGATCAGGATTATTATCAGCTCAAGGTTAAGGAAGAAAATGTATCAGAGACAAGATTCAGAACTCGTTATAGATATTACGAGTTTCTAGTAATGCGGATTGGGCTTACAAATGCCTCTGTTGTATTCATAGATTTGATGAATAGGGTATTTCAACCCTATCTGGATTGTTGAGGACTTCATAGATGATATTTTGGTTTTTCGAAGACCGAATATGAGTAAGATTACCATCTTCGTGTGATACTGTAAACTTTAAGAGATTAATAGCTTTATGCCAAGTTTTCTAAATGTAAGTTCTAGTTGCCAGGAAAAGAATATATTTTGAACAATGATGTATTTCATTGCGGTTTGGGTTGCGTGCTAACGCAAGAAGGTCGAGTAGTAGCCTATGCATCAAAGCAGTTCAAAAACTCATTAAAAGAACATGATTTGGAAATGGCAGCTGTGATTTTTCCTTTGAAATATGGCAACATTATTTGTATGGTGAAAAGTGTCATATTTACACAGATCATAAGAATTTAAAGTATCTGATGACGCAAAAGGATCTGAATCTGTGACAACGAAGGTGGGTTGAATTTTTAAAGGATCATGATGTGGGTATTGATTACCATCCTGGAAAGGCTAATGTAATCGCAGATGCTCTTAGTCGGGAGGCATTTTCTGCTTTGCGTATGATGAATGCACAGTTGTCATTGGAACGAGATGGTTCCGAGATAGCAGAATTTCAGATAAAGCCAACTTTATTGGATTAATTCAAAGATTTGTAATCTATGGATGAAAGATGTCTTGAAAAGAGGAGACGAGCTGAAACTAGGAAAGTATAGGACTATGAAATTAAGCCAAATGTTTGTTTATATTACTGAGGTAAAGTATATATTCCTAATAATGATAACCTGAAGAAAGAGATATTATCAGAGACCCATTATAGTTCATTGACTATGCACCCAAGGAGTATTAAGATGTATCAAGATTTGAAAACTTTAAATTGTGATCAGGAATGAAAAGAACAATCACAAAATTTATGGTAAAGTGTTAATATGTCAACAAGTAAAAGCTGAACACCCGTTACCTTCTGGATAACTTCAGCCTATCTTTGTTCCCCAATGGAAGTGGGAACGAGTAACTATGGATTTTATAACGTGATTGTCAGCTACATCAAGTAAAAGGAATTCAATATGAGTCATTATGGATTGTTTGACAAGTTTGATCACTTTATTCCAGTTTGAATAGATTATTTGCTAGATAAATATACAGAACTCTATGTTCGAAAAATAGTAAGACTACATGGTGTCTCATCATCGATAGTGTCAGACAGAGACCCAAGGTTTACTTCAAGGTATTGAGGTACGTTATTTGAAGCTTTAGATACTAAACTAAATCTTAGTACAGCTTTTCATCCGCAAATAGATGGGCATTTTCAAAGGATTATACGGATTTTATAGGACATGCTAAGAACTTGTATAATTGAGTTTACAAAAATCATGAGAAAAGTACTTGCCCTTAACCAAATTTGCTTATAACAATAGTTATCAAGCAAATATTAAGATGGCATAGGGAAGAAAGTGTCAAACTCCTCTTAATTTAGTTTGAGTTACAAGATCGAAATGTGCAGAATAACTCAAATGTTGGAAGAGTTGATTTAACACAAGACATGGAGAATAAAGTAAAGATTATTCAGTAAAATCTCAAGGCCGCCATGGATCGAAAAAAAACTATGTGAATAAGAAGAGAAAAGGATATTTAATATGGAGTTAAAGAAAAAAAGTGTTTTTTTTAAAGTTTCACCTTAGAAGATGGTGATTACGTTTTAGTTAAAAAGGAAAACTTAGTCCCAGATTTATTAGGCTATATGAAATTCTAAAAAGAGCGGGATTAATGGATTACCAATTGATTTTACCTCTAGATATGAGTAAGATTCATGATATGTTTCACGTATTCATGCTTCGGAGGTATCAGTCGAATCCTTCACATGTATTTACTTCTGAAGAAATTGAATGGTGACTAGATTTGATGTATGAAGAAGAAGCAATGCAAAATCTTAGCATACGGAGTCAAAGAATTAAAGAACAAAATAATTTCAATGGGTAAGATCCTCTGGAGAAATCATAAAGTAGAGAAAATCATTTGGGAAACTGAAGAGAGAATGAATAAGCAATATACGAAGTTATTTGAAACGGGTAAATGTTTAAAATTTGAGGACAAATTTTACTAAGGGGGAGGAATTGTAATATCCCAATTTTTGCTTAGTGACTAAAATATAATTTTTGAAAGTTTAGGGGTTAAAGTGTAAACTTTGGAAAAGTTTAGGGACCAAAGTGTAATTTTAAAAAGTTATGTAATTTAACCCCGTAAATGAATAGTTCACCCCCAAGAGTGGTATTTCTATGCTACTCGAATTTTCAAACAAGGCTTATATTATTCAAATTTAGATCGAATAAAATTGTTGAGCATGCTCAGGCCAGGGAAATATTAGGATGGGTGACCTCCGGGAAGGTCCCATAAAAGTGTTTCTGATCGATATTTTGGATTCAGTAAGAGTAGAGAAAATTCGTATAGATTATCGATAAAGCAATTTTAAGAGAAATTTTATTCTATGAAGATTTTCGATAATTATCGGAAAAATAGACCAAGTTAGGAAAATTCAGTCTAAGCCCTTGGAAAATGAAGTTTTTATGGGATAACAGAGTTTATTTATCGAATATGGAAATATAGAATTCTCTGAAAAAATCCAATAGCTCAGAGAAGGTAAAATCGCAGTAGAAGTATTTTATGGATATCGATATATCGGATCGAATTAAAATTTTAAAGACAGTTCCAAAGATTATGGAAAATTCATAAAATATTATTTTATAAATATTTTATTAATGTTGGAGGGATTCTAACTAGATTTAGTTAGAATATGATGGAGTGGTTATAAAGCTCAAAGAAAGAAAATTTAGAAATTGTATTGAATGAAATTCGAATAATTGGATCGAATAAATATCATAAATTAAAATTTATGATATTTTGGGAAGGAGGCTGGTTGGAATGGAACCAATTTGGTTCAATTTTTATGGAATGGCAATTTTAAGTCATGTAAATAAATAAAGTCTAGTTGGAGGGCAAATTGGTCATTTTCCATGGATGGCAGTTTTGAAATATTTTGAAACATTGAGGGCAATTTTGAAAGGTCAAATACACATGGATTTAATCGTATCAATTGATTTTTGATGAGATTGAATCTTGGCCATTGGATTAAAAGGGCAAATTAGTAAATTCACTAGTTAAATGAATTTAAAATTCATTTAAACTTTACACATGGATTAAATAGAATAAAAGATGAATAAAAAATTATCTCCATTAGCCAAGGGGCTGTTCGAAACAAGAAAGAAAGGGGGAGAAAGGAAAATTTTCAAGTCCAAAATTGAAGAATCAAGACAAGTTTCAAGCAAAATTAATTTAGGTAAATTGTTCTACACTTGATTCTCTTCATTTTGATAGTAATATGCATGATAAAAGTTAATTTTAGTTCATGTTATTGATGAAGATGATTATGGAATTTGATGTCTATGATGGAAATAAGAGTTGTATTTAGTAGAATTGATGTTGTAAACATAGAGTCAAGCTTGAATTTGGATTAATTCCATGTCCAAGGTTATAAACCCTACCCCTAAGAATTGGGAATTTTGGTTAGGGAGTTAAATTGAGGATGGAATTGAATAGATTATGATGTGAGAGCTTGAATTTGATGTTAGATTAAATAATTTCCCCAATTGAAATTATAGGGACCATTTCGAAAAGATTGAGAAAAACTAGGGGAAATTATTAGAAAATTTATTTTAGAATTGGAATTATTGAATTATGGTGAAAGTAGCTTGAATTGGTGATTAGGGGCCAAAATGAAAATTTTGAAAAGTTAGAGGACCATTTCAGCATTTTGAAGAAATTAAGGACTAAATTGTCAAAAAAAATTGATGTTGGAAATGGGTAGAAAATAATATTTTAAGCCTAAATTGACAATTTAGGACCAAAATTATACATTTGGAAAATTTTGGTGACCTATTCGGCAACTTTAAAAAGTTAAAAGGGAGATTCTGAAAATATTAGATTAAGGAGGGATTAAAGAGTAATTATTGAAAATGTGATCAAATAGGCTTGAAATGATGAAAAAGGACCGTTTTGTCTAGAAGGGGAAATAGAGGATTATTTTGGAAATTTATTGTTTTGATAGTGGCTTAGATGAAAATGAGCTAGAATTGAAGATTCAAGCATGTTATGAAAGTTGAAGGATTGAAATGACAAGAAAAGGAAAAAATTAAGGACCTTTTTGAAAATAAAGAATTTAGTGAAGGACCAAGTTGAATAAAGTTGAAAGTTGAAGGAAAATTTCAAGAATGTTAGAAAATAGATGAATGGTTTATTTGTACATGAATTTATGTACAAAAGTGAAGTAGTGACTAAAATGTCACTTTTATAAAGTTTGAGGATGAAAAGGTAATATTCCAAAATTAGTAAATGATTATGGAAATTGTTAAAATTAGGCTTGAGCAATTGTTTAATGTTCAAAATGGTCACTAAGGACCTAGGGACTAATTCGGCAACTTTGAAGAATATTAGGGAAATTTTTTAGAAAATTTTATATTCAAATAGTTATGTTTAAGAATCAAGTTAGCAATGTTAGATTTAAGTTTAACGCAAGAGAAATGATGAAAATGTTCGATTGGTCTTATACAGTTCTAAAAGAGGTCGAAGGAGAACCAGTGATAAAAAGAAAGATAAGAACCTCGAGTAAGCTTTGTGAGGCATACTATTACATGGCTTAGGTGAGTGCATTTCTAAATGTTTGCATTTCATTGAAAATGGCATTGCATTTCTCTATAATACATGGTATGATACATTGCTCGACATAGCAAGCTTGAAGGAATACCATGTACGAATTATTGTGTGCATAAATGATGATGCATTATGCATACATGAAATATGGATAATGACAAGATTAAAATGAAACAAGATACACCCTGGGGTGCAAATGGCACTAGCGAGGTGTTTTAATATAAGGAGCAAAGAGCATCCTCATGAGTATGTACTCTACATGGCACTACGGTGCAGATAGGCTATGGGGTTTCCATGGGCCTCTAGCCAGATACGATGATAATAATAACAAGATGATTACATGGTAGATCATGAGCATGCAAATGACTGCATGACGATACATGATACAAAGATGTTACATGATTACATGATACATGAAAAAGATGTTACATGATTTCGTGATACATGATAAAGAAGTTATATGTTACATGACTGAGAGTACATGACATACGAGATAGAAATATTATTGATATATGATAGAAATGTTACATGATACATGATAGAAATAATACATGCTATATGATAGTTATGATACATGACATATGTACATTGTGATATACTTACAATATTATAGAGAAAACGAAATGCACTTTATATATGCCATATTGTATTACATTATTTCATGTTCCTGAAATAAATAAGTTTAACTGTCTCACTAAGTTCGTACTTAGCGTGTGTCTTATGTCACGCGTAGGTTCTCCAGAATTGCCTAACGAAGAGGAGCTGAACGTTTGGAAAAATCAAGTTACTACAGTAAATCACAGTAAGTACATCCTTATCGTAAATTGATATCTAGTGGGCATGTAAATATTTTATAGTTAAACTGTTTTAAAGTATACATTTACTAGTTAAAGATATGCTTTTGTGATGAATAAGTTTAGAAATATAGTTTGTTAATAGTAGCAATAAATTTTGGTACAATTAAACATAGTTTAACCCTAATCGTGTAGAAGTTTTAAAATCAAGAAAGGGTCTAGGCAACACACATAGTTTTCACCCTGAGTTATATTCTTATATCAATAACTCAATTATAAGTTTTGTAAACCAATTCAGGGTTAAAACTAGCTGCATCTAGACGACATAGTTTTTAATTTAAAACCGAGGAAGGGTTAAACTAAAAGCTGGATTTTGGTAAAAAAATTACAAGTCAAGATCTTTTCCAACAATTTTGTAACATCTTTAATGTATATTCGGCCTACGAATATACGTTAAGGGTGTAACATTTTACTTCTCTAGGAAAGTGATAAGTGTTCAAAGGTACTATTTTCTTACCCTTTTTACTCATATTATTGTTAGACTTAGGCTCATATTAGTTGCATAATTAGCCATTCATGCATTAATCCATGTTTCCTTCCATCGTTGAGCTTGATTACATAACTTGGTAGTTTTTGTGGGAAAAGATGCTGCTTTGGTGTGTTTTATGTGTATGTGCAGGATCACTTGCCAAAGCAAGGCTAGAGCTAGTTGCCAGCACAATGCATGAAGGAGATGCCGAGCTAGTTGTCAGGGCAATGCATGAAGGAGAAACCGATCCAGTTGCCAGGGCAATTGTCGACAAAGAATAAGGTGATATGGTAGTCGAAATTGATGACTAGACAAGCCCAAGATGACGTGGAGCAAAGCTAAATCCCAAAGGAGTTTGATTTCCATGAAGAGGTTAAAGAAGAATTAAATTCCAAGAAGATAAGAGAAGTTCTAGAAGGAATATAATTATAATAAAGAATTATATTCTTTAAAGATAATTTAATTCCAACTCAACTTCCTCCTCAAAGAAGGACTTTGACCTAGCCCTATAAATTAGAGGTCATGCCGTCAACTCCAAGGGGAGAGATGAGAGAATTTTCGACAAGCATCAAGGGCAAGGAGATTTGACAAGCTTCATCCATCCTTCATCTTTTTCTTTCTTGTTCAATTAGGTTCATGCTAGGGATTCTTCATCTTGTGTTTCTTTGGAACCTAGCCATGAACTAAATCTATTTGGCTAAGGTTATTGTGTCTTGTGGTTGTGAGAAACTATTGGATTTTGTTTAGGTAATAAGAGTTTGCACTTTTCTATTCAAGGTTTATTCATTCTTGGTTCTTATTCTTGTTTGCGAGTGAATTGGGAGAGGATCTCGTAACTTCATCTATTTATCTAATATCGGGAGAGTTAGATTCAAGAAAAGAATGAATATGATCTTTATTCAATCTATTGATGGTGAAGATTAATCCGGCTTAGGAATAAGTTAAGGATTTCAACGGCTAAGAAGAGCGCAAGATTGGTTGTTGTTCACCCTTGATTCATGCAGGGATGTATTATCAAGGCATTCACAAGTAGCTAGAGTTTCGACTTAGGGAATAGAAGAAACCATTGAAGAACGCTCTGCCGAACCTTGAAGGTTGCTTCCCAGACCCCCAAGTAGTTGCCCAACTAGTCGCCCAGGCAACCATCGATTAGTTGCCAAGGCAACCCCGTTGTGCAAGCTGCCACGGCAACTGAGTTGCCCTTGCACTCTTTTACCAAGACGATCCAATCGGCTATCACACCTCAACTCACGATAACCTGGCCTATCTCTCTCATTTGATCTCATCTATTCTTTTACTTTATTGCTTTCTAGTTTAGTTATTAGTTAAACTCCTATAATCTTCTATTTGTGTTTTTACTTTTTACAGCGCAAGAGATTAGATTCTTGAAGTGGCACCAATCCCTGTGGAGACGATATCTTTTATACTATAACTTGCGACGTGTATACTTGCACAATTGCGTAGCACTTATTACACGCAACAGAAAGCCTCCCTTAATTGAACCAAACTTCAGAGTACCTTATTTTCATAGAAAGTATGATCTGATGGTTATTGTGATTGGGAATATCTCGTTGATCACCTGTTTGATTTCTTTGGATATCCCGAGGAAGATCAAGTTTCATTAGTGGCCCTAAATTTCAAGGATTACGCCTCACTTTGGTGGAAATCATTGCAGCAAAATAGGTGTCTCAATAGAGAAGCCGAGATAAGATCTTGGGCAGAACTCAAGAAAGTCACGAGAGAGCGATTCGTTCCTTCTTGAGGAAAGCCTCCCTTAACTGAACCAAACTTCAGAATACCTTATTTTCATGGAAAGTATGATCCTGATGGTTATTGTGATTGGGAATATCGCGTTGATCGCCTGTTTGATTTCTTTGGATATCCTGAGGAAGATCAAGTTCCATTAGTGGCCCTAAATTTCAAGGATTACGCCTCACTTTGGTGGAAATCAATGCAGCGAAATAGGCATCTCAATAGAGAAGCTAAGATAAGATCTTGGACAGAACTCAAGAAAGTCATGAAAGAGCGATTTGTTCCCATCCATTATCAACAACAAGAATCCTCTTTTATTGTAGTTGAATCATCACTGGTACAACAGATTAATGAACCACCATCAGTGTGTCATGTAGAAAAAGAGGTGAACACCACACCAGAGACGATGATAGTCCTACAAATAGAACTATCCGTTCTCACCGCACTCCACAAGATATTCCGTGCAAAGACGAAAGAGAACAAGATGATGCACTATTAGAAAATAAAGTACTTGTGTGTTACGAAAGTAAGTGTGATTCTAAACCTTCATTTAATAATTTTCCTATCATTATGTTAGAAACACTTCCTTATCTACAGAAATTGTATTTTGATGATATTTTTTGTGAGAGGAATTGGGTACGCGAGTTATTTTATTTGAAAAAGACTGAGAGTCAAGAGGCTGAGAACAATAAAAGTCTAATTAATGGCCCAATTAATGTGAGTGAAAAGAAGCAAGAGGTAAAATTCGATCCATGTCCAAAAGAAAAAGATGAGAAAAATATAAAAAGAGAATTTTTTTTCAACCTAACCGTAACATCCTTGTTTCGAGTGGTTTTGAATTATTTTTCTAGGACTTCGTTGAACCATTGTGAGGTGCTCAATTAGATCACTCCACTTATGACAAAGATTCCTTTGTGCTTCCCGTTATTTCACATCCTTCTTTTTTCGGCTTGGATTCAAGGATGAATCCCTTTGAGGAGGAAGGGGATGATACGGGCCTGGCAAGGCATATGCGAAAGTTCAAACCCCCTGCGAACACTCGACAACTTGCGGACTTGCGAAGACTCTTTGAATGGAATCCCGATTCAAGGACGAATCCCTTTGAAGAGTGGGGGAATGATACGAGCATGAGAGAGGTCAAAATAATCATATTGGAAAAGAAGTTGAAACTGCTTTGCAATTCAGAAACATTAGTCAACTTGTGATGCATTTTTGGATGGGATCCAGGCATTTCTGGGTCGACATGTCTTCTAAAAACTCGTCCGGCTGTCAATTAGCTTTCCAACGCATCTTGAAATGCCTCAATCGGACATCTGTAACTCAAGATACGTCTATTTTAGCGAAGACAGGGCATGCAGAAATTCCTATACTTGATTAATACGGGATTTTTGAATAATTACAAATTTTCAAGATTTTATTTGATTATTTGTAATTTAAATCAATATAGGATTATGCAATATCTATTAAGATCAGATTTATTTAATTAGAATTTTAATTTTAACATTTATTTATTATTAGAAGTTACTTATCTAATTCAGAGATTAGATTTCAGTATTTATTTATTGTATTTAATTCCTAAGTTTAGTAGGATTAGAACTTCTCCAAGGCCTATATAAAGGAGGCTTCACCCACATTGTAATGAAGGTTTGAAGGATTAAATAAAGTTCTCTTTTGAGTTCCAACTTGCAAGAAGATTATCTTGTGTTTTAGAAGTAAATCGATTTTCAAGTTCTCCGGGATTTGTTGTTGAGGATCTTCACACTCCTGCTTGCCCATACAATCGCGTTTGAGAGGGTGGGTTAGAATCGCTTGAGGTTGCTTGCTTAGATGATAGCGTCTAAGAGGGTGCCGAGGACAACTATCAATTCATCACGCCATCTCCACATATTCAAGCTTCCTCCATTGACGCCACCACCATAAGCAAATATGAGTTTTCAGATTTGATCTTTATTTTGGGTTTGTTTTCTTTTTTTATTTAGATCTATGCTACTCTATCACCTTAAGAAAGTTTACCTAGTGATACTGAAGTCGATAAAGTTCATGGAAAATAGTATTGTAATGCTATCACTTTAAGGAGTGGTACCCAACTGAACAAGAAAGATAAGTTTGGGGGTGGACACCTCAATGATTCTAGTCCCAACATCAAGCCTAAAGACTCTGAATTTCCATTAGATTTACCCTATGTACGAGACAAGAATGTAGATCTTGCTATTGATAACCATGAAGGCATAACACAAAATGCCATGGAAAAAGACATCCCTCAGATAGAAGTTAGACCTCCACCACTATTTCCTCAACGACTGAAAAATCAGAAGTAAGAATTGTAGTTTAAAATGTTTCTAGATATAATGAAGCAGCTTCACGTTAACATTCCATTCTTATATGTTATAGATCAGATGCCCACTTATGCAAAATTATTAAAGGATATTGTATCCAATAAGAGAAAGGTGTGAGACTATGAAACTATTGTTAGAGCAGAAAATTTGTGGCTGTGTTGAGGAACTTGCCACCCAAGATGAAAGACCCTCGTAGCTTCAATATCCCATGCTCGATAAGCAGCAACTATGTGGGGAGAGCACTTTGCGATTTGGGAACAAGTTGAATATAAAGCCAAAATATGTCTTTATGAAGTAATGGATAGGAAACACAAAGCCTCTATAGTAATATTGTAGTTAGCAAACCAATCCCAGTCCTTCTTGAATGAAGAATAGATGATATCTTAGTGAAAATGGATAAACTTGTAATCCCTATAAATTTTATAATTTTGGATTGTGAGGTTGGTGGAGATACCTCAATCATATTAGGAAGACCATTTCTAGCCATGAGGAGAATTTTAATAGATTGTGAAAAAGGTGAATTCTCCATTCAGGTGAACGATTAAAAGGGTGACTATAAACATATTCAGAACTCTCAAATATGTTGAGGAATTTAAGGAATGTCAACTCTTTCAATCTTTTGATCTATTTGTATAAGAAAAAGCTGCTAAATTTTGCTGTAGAAATTCATTGCAAGTAGAAGAACAAATGGAGTTTGAAGATGAAGAAAGGGAATATCTCTAGAAACTTTCAAGGGAATTGTTGCAGTCCAATATCATCATTCCTAAATCAGGTACACAATTCAAACCCTTCGATTCCAAAGAGTTCACTCCTTCTAAGCCTTCCCTAATGCACCCACCCACTTCGGAGTTGAAACCTCCACCCTCACAACTCAAGTATGCATATCTAGGGGATAATGATACTTAACTTGTAATCATTTCTGCTCACCTTAAGTCGAAACAAGAAAATAGTTTAATTCGAGTTTTATCTCAATATAAAGAGGCTTTAGGCTGGACTATTGCCGACTTGAAGGGCATTGGCCCTACTATCTGCATGGATAAAATTTTGCTTGAAAATTGTAAAAATAATTATATGGAGCCACAAAGAAGGCTAAATCCCATAATGAAGAATGTCATGATGAAGGAGATAATAAAATGGCTCGATGTTTGTATTAATTACCCCATCTCAGAAAGTTTGTGGGTCAACCTTGTCCAGTGTGTTCCCAAGAAGGGAGGTATGACAATAGTAAGCAATGATGCTAATGAACTTCTTTCAGTAGGAATTGTTACGGGATGGTGAATCTGCATGGATTATAGGAAGTTAAATAAGGCTATCAAGAAGGATCACTTCCTTCTGCCATTCATTGATCAAATACTGAAAAGATTAGTTGAGAAACCATTCTATTTCTTTCTCGGTGGCTATTTAGGGTATAATCAGACTGTTATAGCACCAAAAGATCAAGGGAAGATGTTGCATGATTTAAGTGATGCGCAAATGGTGCAAGTATACACGTCGGCAAGTGATAGTATAGTTCAAATATTGTCTCTATATGGATTAGTTAAAATGTATTCTTATGCTTTTGCATTGTAAAGGAAAAAAGTTCAATGAGGATGGAATAAGGTAAATTATAATGAACAACTGGAATTAAACTAAAGAAAGTATGCCCAGGTAGGTAAGTTGCTAAGGTAATTGCAAGTAATGCGAGAAAAGCAACCAAATTATGATGAGGAGGTATGGTTATTGGGTAGTACGTTGTTGTTTTCGTATGAATTGCCATGACAAGTTCACTTATCCAGATGCTCGACAGAGTTTCTCTTATGCCTTCTAATCACATCTAATAGAAGACTTAATGATAAGCATGTCACAGTAATACATGCCTACGTAAACCTTGGAATGTTTACCACTACTTAATCTCACTCTTCTCAGTCGCTTGAAATTCTTTTTTATGTATAAGGAGAATTAGCATTCACTAACTTTCGAATAATGAAAACATGTATCTAATAAATGAATTTCGTGAACTTAATTCTTTCGAATCTAAGTAAATAAATAACAATCAAGCATTTATGTCTAAACTACTTGACTCATGATAAAGCAATAAGTATTAGATAAACATATGAATAAACTTAAAAACCATGGTAATATCTTCCATTCACATCATAAACCCAACAACTCAAGTTAATTTAATTAGTTCATGACTAGGTCTAAATCATTCAAAGTTACGAACACAATCATTGAATAAAGTCAAGGGAAAAGAGATAAAAACTAAGAGAAAATTCGATGTGATTCTCCTTCGTCTCCTCTAGCCAAGATTGAGCAATGTGCTTCACTAAGCTTCCATCGATGGCTTAGTGTAATGGAAGCTCGTCCTCAACCCCTTGTGGCGGTTGTTCCTCATGATAGGAAAAAGGATAGAACTCTAGGGTTTTCCTCTTTGATCTCACACACCTTAAGATATGTGCACCACACATTTTTAAAGAGGAGATAATCCAAAAAGGAATTTCAAAAAGCCTCTTTACCTCTAACTGTACCGCCTTTCCTTAATTTAAATCTCACACAAATTTGGATGATTCCTTGGTCAAACAAAAATGATTAGAACGGTGAATCTTAACTGGTGACATGGCAGATCCTCTTTTTCCTCGTGCTTGCCTCGACAAATCCTTTCCCTTGAAGTCTTCTTTCTTAAGTCGAAAATCATCTTGTAGATAACAAAGACACAACATAAGCATTTCCTCTTACCAAGAAAAATAACACAAGACAATATGCAACTAGCAGAAAACTGTAAACATATGCAAGAAAATGTAAATATGCAACTAAAATAGACTTAAGTTCATGCAGTGATTTCATAAAGAGATACGATTTATACCTATTTTTACCAAGTTATCACACCCCCAAACTTAAACTATTGCTTGTCCTTAAGCAATGCACGTAATAGCAACTTACCATGGCAATTACCAATCAATTATGCTTCTGAACATGAGTTTCGTCCTCAGAGCCGTGGCAACTCAGAACTAATCACTCGTCGACTATTAGATAGCAAGGAATGTTTCCTTAAGTTTAACCATAATGCTTGTGCATGCTTGTTGTGTTCAATTCAATAGGTAAGATCATAGAAAACTTCAGCTTATTTTAACAAAATAACCATCATATTATCACGACGATTATTTGTAAATCATAGCAATTTCTAGGGCTTCAGCTCATCACAACTTGAATATAAGAAGGAGCAAACAACAAACCCCATAGCCTATTGAGTAGAATTATCCTATGAGGATTTTCTTTCACTCATGTTCAATTAACTATAGTTCCTACTCGGTGGGTTTCAAGCGTACCAAATTAGTATAGCAGTGGAGTGTTTGAGAGTTATTTTTTTCTTTTTTAAACTTTTTCGTGGCAAGTTTATTACTAAGCTAGAGCCAGATAGACACCTCTAGCAATTTTCATTTTTTCTGGATACCTACTCTTTTATTGGGCTTCTTAAAATTGAAGAGACATAACGGTGGTAACTATCAACGCATCACAACTAACGTTAAAGTTGACTTTACACTAGTCCTCAAGTTTAAAGGTTCTTAGTCTAGAATGTCGTAGCAAGTTATCTCATCATAGGTCTTCACAACTTGTCTAAGCAAGTATAATAAGCAGTTGTCATGGCAATTTACATATGCAAAACTATAATGAACTAAGGAAAAGGTACAACATCTCAAACTTGTTAGAGGCATTGTCCCCAATGCATGCAACTATCTAAATGAAAAATGCAGAAAAAGAAATTTAAAGTGAGGTCAAATATTAGGAGGGGCCAAAATATTAGATTTTAAAACTATAAGGGATTATTAAGTATTTAAACTCAAAATTCATTGGGTAATGGATAATTTGTCTAAGGCTTAAGGGTTTAATAAGCCCTTAAACTTTTGTAAAAAAATTAATTAAGCCCTTAAACTTTTTTGCACCCAATTAAGCCCTCAAATTCAAGAAAAAATCAATTAAGCCCCTAAACTTTTTTTGCACCCAATTAAGCCCTCAAACTCAAAAAAAATCAATTTGGCCCTTTGACCAACGTTCACCGTTAAATTTAACGAGTTTTTTTAAAATCTTCTCGGCATGTGTCGCAACAGGGTAGTGCCACTTGATATTTCTAAGAATTTTTAAACTTTAATTTTTAAAAAATATATAAAAATCCTAAAAAATCTAAATATATAAAAATCTAAAAAAATCTATATTTTTCCCAGATTTTTATATATATATTTTTAATTTATTTTTTATAATTGTATAATAATATTTAATTTTTTTATTTTTTTTAAAAATATTTTAATCTTTTCAAATTTATTATTTATTATTTTTATATAAATTTTAAAATAATTTTCCATAATTTTTTAGATTTTTTTCGTATTTTTATATATATTTTTTAAAAATTAAAGTTTAAAAATTCCTAGAATTGACAAGTGCCATTATTCTGTTGCAACACATGTCAAGAAGATTAAAAAAACCCGTTAAATTTAACGGTCAAAGTGCCAAATTGATTTTTTTCTTGAGTTTGAGGGCTTAATTGGGTGCAAAAAAAGTTTAGGAGCTTAATTAATTTTTTTGCAAAAGTTTAAGGGCTTATTTAACGTTCAACATTGGTCAAAGGGCCAAATTGATTTTTTCTAGAGTTTGAGGGCTTAATTGGATGCAAAAAAAGTTTAGGAGCTTAATTGATTTTTTTGTAAAAGTTTAAGGGCTTATTAAACCCTTAAGCCTTTGTCTAATATTTAAAGTTATAAGGACCTAAATTATTATTAGACCTAACAATTTGCAGTCATAAACCCATTTTTCTTTAATTCATCCCTATTTGATTAAATATTTAATAAACTCTTAAACTTTTTAATTTACATATTTATTCTTTTACAGAAAACCAAATTACTATTAGACTAAATTTTATTGAATATTTAAAATTGGTGAATGAGACTAAGCCCCATTTAGCCCTCAAAGAGCTCTGTCATTGATATGTACCACAAATTTACTATAACAAATATAAAAAAAATGATGAGACATGTGATATAATAATAAAGGATATCACAATTTTGCTTGACATTGAATCTTAAAATTGATACAAAATATCATCATTATAAAATAAAAAACAAATCTTAAATTCTACATGAAATTTAAGTTTGCATGCCTTTGTCCCAAAGGAAGGATCAAGTTTGAGTAATGTTATGACTTATGAGAAGTCAATTGACACCCTATTTTGCTTCGACGTTCTTTTTATAACAAAAAGTCAACATCATTCAAAACACAAACATAACAAGGCGATAAAGAGAGTGATTTCTAAACGAACCAAATCAGAAAAACAAGAGAAAAGGAGATAACAAACAAAACATATCATAAACACAAACATAAAAACTCACGAACAGAGACAATCAAGCGAGAAAGACTCATCAGAACACTAGATCCGACGAGAGAAATTGAGACAAACAAAGCTAACAACCAGTCTTCAACTGCATGATACATATGGGGTCACAAAAGTATAGAAACGTTGAAAGGAATGCAACGAGAATATCCAACAGAAGTCATCACGTCAAGATCTTAAAATCGTTGATGTCTAAAGGAAAACAAAGAAGACGAAGATGGAGAGTCTACCGTCGGTCATCCACTGACAGAGCCAATGAGAGTCCATCCACCACCAAGAGAGTCCGAAGACTTGTATAACAAAGTCCAAAAACGAAAACCACCCATCAAACCGGGACCGGGGAGAATCAAAGAGAAAATAAAAAAATAAACTCCCTTCACGTTCGCATCCACGTATTCACCTCACAAAAGGGGCCCGAAAAGAGTCAAGGTCGCCGGAAAAATATCTTGTCGAGAAAACAAGTGCAATAGAGCACCAAAATGGACAAGAAAGAAGGAAGTTGGAATCAGAAGGAGGAAGAGAAAGGGAGAAAATAAAGGAAAAACAAGTTTGGGGTGGGAGCCCCGTCAAAAGCAGCAACAAAGGGGATTTGGAGTTTTTTTTATGGCTTAATGGTCTAAGAGCCCTTAAACTTTTTAGAAAAATTAATTAAGCCTTTGACTTTTTTTTGCACCTAATTAAGCTCTTGAACTAATAAATTGAATTAATTAAATTATTTGACCAATTTTAACCATTAAATCTTGATAGTTTTTTATCTGTTGGTGCAATGTGTCGTGTCACAGTGTTTTCACTTGACATTTTTTAATTTTTTTTAAAAATTCTTTAAAAGTTCTAAAATGCTTATAAAAATTATAAAAATATATTTTTTTAAAAATTATGTAAATGCAACATGATAAAACTGTAGTGTATCATGTGTAGGTAATATCTAAAGAAAAATTATCAAGATTTAATGGTTAAAGCAGGTCAAATGACATAATTGATTCAATTTTATAATTTAAGGATTTAATTAGGTGTAAAAAAATTTAAAGGCTTTATTAATTGTTTTTTTCAAAAATTCATTTTTTTTTTTTATCAATAATAAAGAGAAGGAAGAAGAAAAGAGTGAGAGGGTGTTTTGCTGCCATCTGTCAAGCAAGAGATTTTGTTACGCATTCTTAACATGGAAGAAAATGAAGGTGGAAAATATATGACAATTCAAAGGTTTTAATACTCTGGAAGACTTCAAAATCGAAAGCATAGGACCAGACACAGGTCTCTCCTGTTATGATCAAACAGCACAAAAGCCTTGAAACCCTGTTTAATATGAAACTCAAATTGGGTTCCAAATGGGGGTCCCACTTTTGGGAACTTAAATTACTTGCTTTAAATCAAGAGGTGAAAACCTTGATTGAGACTAATGAATATGATACAACTATTTAAAGCGTCCAAATGGTGTACTCGCAAGAATCTATCCCCCCGTAAAGAAAAGAGAAACGGTGAAAAGTAGAATTCTTTCTACATCACCAATAATGTTAGCATTTAGTAGAATTTATTAAGGAAAAAAAGTACAAAAATGGACTGCAATCAAGTCTTCAACAGTTATTAGTAGTATGTTATCAAGATTGAGAGAAAGGGAAGCTGCCTAACCTTGGGATCAGTTTTCAGCCTGCTCATTTTGTTTTCGTTGCTAAATTTGTTTCTCTCTCAAGATTCAGAATTTTGACGATCTCACTCCTTGGAGGAAAACCCAGACTGAAAATCCTGGTTTTGGTTCCAGGTATGTCCTTTTTCTCATTCGATTATGTTGTTTCTCTTGGAAAGGAATGAGCTTTTCTTTGTGTTTCTGAATGTTTAATTCAATGGTTCTCGTTTTGGTTTTTTTCAAGAGTTTCATGAATAGCTGTGAACAAAGCTTGCATAAAGTTGTTAAATTGAAATGGATTTAAGCTGTTCCAAGACAGGAACTTTTTTTTTATGGCAAAGGGTCTGTTGGACAATTTTTTAGCTTGGGGTTTCATGTTAACGGAAAACTTGATACATTTTCTGGTGAATTGTGTTATTAAGAATAGTACGATTTTGCTTGGTTCATTTATTTTCAGCACCCTCCTTTTTCCTGCGGTTCTAATTTGTGGATATGGTTAAAAGGGAATTTTTCAAGCTTGTTTAGCTGAACTTGTATGCTAGAAGATCAATCTCGAAAATTTGTGCTTTATCCATTCCCACTGGTTCATAAAAAAAATCGTGGTTCTTTTACAACTTCATAAGCTGCTTCTCAGATCTCGTGTCTGTATCTTGTAGCTGAAGCATAACTGAATTGGTAAACAGTTCTTTTCCTGTTGATCTCCATTTCAGATGGTAAAATAGAGCTTAGGATTTAGAAGCTAAACTGTACTAATTTCAAGTAATAGATCAAGTTAGTGCTTGAAGAATAACCGATTTCTATACGTAAAATGTACTTAGTGGAGCTTCATCTATCACTGACAAGAGTACGATTCGAGCTAATGTTCTGTTTTTGTGCTATGCAATTAATACTTACTTTTAGTGAACTTTTTTTCAGCATTGTTATATCATGTCCTGCAGGTTATATAATTTGAACTTCGAACTTGATGATTGCATCTGGTGCAGTTATCTTCGTAAAAGTAGAATAAGAAGATCTTGAGCATAATGGGAATTCCCTTACGGAGGTATTGCCTTTCGTACCATTCTTTTATGACAAACTGTTCATTGGCATTTTTAATAGTTTTCAAGGTTTAAGTAACACCAAAAGTGGTATTAATATGAGTTACATTCACCTCTGTTGGGCTGCAGTGGTAATGTGAGGATACCAAATGAGACAATGAGGCTTATTATAATGGCTTTTGCTGGAGTTATTTTTGGCCTTTTTTTAGGAATATCCTTTCCGACAGTTTCATTGACTAAGGTACAACGGCACTTGCAGTGTCTCATACATATCCAGCTGTTAATTGTTTGGTTTTCTTTTGTTTCCTTTCCTCCCTTTCCTGTGTTATTTAACGTGGAATAACGATTTCATTTCAATATGGTTAAATTTTGGTAGATGAATCTCCCATCGACCCTATTCCCTTCCATTGATCTTACATATATCGAGGACAAATATTCCGGCCTTTCAACCCAAACACTATTTAATGCTTTGAACACTCTCAAGGATAATAAGGACTCCTCAGTGTCATCCTACAACTACACCGAGAAAAAGGTGAATCCCCTTTATTTTGATTATCTATGCAGCATTACATTTCAGAAACTTAGATTGTAGGCTGCCCATTGTCCTGAAATTACGAAAGTTTTAACCATGATTTCTACTAAAAGTGGTTGAAAATTTTGGCATTCAATTGGATTGTTTCTTTATTCAATGAAGGAATTTTTAAGTTCAACCAACCTATTTTCAAAATAGGAAGTGGATAAATAAAAATTTTGAGAGTCTTTCATTTGTCTATCATTATAGGCAATACCATCCATATTATCTATGGAATTCGAACCCGAACTCTATTTATGATTCCTTATTTCTATCGCATTATTTACATTATCAAAAAAAGAAGCTATATTTACATTGAATTGAGTTCAGATTATTAGATTATAGTATATAAAGCATTAATTTATGCATATTTGATAATGGGAAACTGAATATCTGGACCTCAGTTCTATCGACTGAGGAAAAGTATCTTTTCTTTAGGATGGAGTTTCTCAAGCAGGAGGTATTTTATGGACTTATTTGTTATGATGTTTCTAATATCAGCTGGGGAACTTTGCCTTTGACTAGAACTTTTCAATGCAATCAATTACATGTACAACTTCTCAATTCTGGATTGATGGTTTTATCATATCAAGGAATGGATGCAAATCTTTTTTAAGTGCTGTTAATTTTGGCTGAAGAAACTTTGTGAATCTCCTTTACTCATTGCCTTCTATATTTGTATGTGCATCAACCTTGGATGGTGCCTCGTTGCACTTTATACGTAATGTGATTGCCGATAGAGGTCAAAGTCCACTTAGATTAGACTTTCCTTTTTGGACTAATATGTGATTGTCTTCTATAGTTGGTGCAACGATTTCCCAGCAAAATCAATGAGCATTAACACTTGCAGGTTTTAGCACGAGCACTAACTGTAAATTTTTAATTATGGCAGATCTGGATTCCGACAAATCCAAGGGGTGCTGAAAGACTTCCCCCTGGTATTGTTTCATCTGAGTCCGATTTGTACCTTCGTCGATTATGGGGTCAGCCAAGTGAGGTCTGCATCTTCAACACTTCATATCGACTCTATTTTTGTTTCATTATGCTATTTTGATTCAAGATAAAGAGTTCAGATTGGTTGCCATCTAAACTTAAAGTATGATTTTTAAAAAGTTGAATTTGTGTTAGACATTCATTTTTTACTCCTGTATTGTGATGAAGTTGGATAGTGTAATGATCATTTTTCTCGGATGTAATGTGGGTCGATGGGTCGCATTTGCAGGACTTAACCATCATACCGAAGTATCTTGTAACTTTTACCGTTGGTTATAATCAGAAAGACAATATTGACGCAACTGTGAAAAAGGTCCGTCCTCTCCTATTGCGCACGCTCACACACAATATATCCCTTGGCATGTCCGGTTCTCTTATCTAAAACTTCTGTTTTACAGTTTTCAGAGAATTTCACAATTGTGTTGTTTCATTACGATGGTCATACCACTGAATGGGATGAGTTTGAGTGGTCAAAGCGAGCTATTCACGTGAGTGTTCCAAAGCAGGCTAAATGGTTAGCAGTCAACTCCTTTTCTCTTTAGAAATCTTATTTTACTCTTGTAGGTTGTATGGGATTTTGCTAAGTTCCAGTTGTGTTTGTACTCAAACTCCTTAATATTTTGTATAGGTGGTATGCAAAGCGCTTTTTGCACCCCGATATTGTTGCACCTTATGAGTACATTTTCATGTGGGATGAGGATCTTGGGGTGGAGAACTTCGAAGCGGAAGAGTAAGTTCATATGTTCACTATCTTGCTTCAAGTGAAAATATGTTCCCTTAAGCTAAAATTAAACCACTTTTGTTCTCAGATACATAAAACTTATCCGAAAACATGGTTTAGAAATATCCCAGCCAGGTTTAGATGCAAGTAGCGCTGGACTGACATGGGCAATGACAAGAAAGAGAGACGGCAGTGAAGTTCACAAGTAAGAGCATTTTACTCTAACGGCCTGATTGTGGTTTCCATGTACCTAATCAGTAATTCCGCATAGGTTGGAATGTTTTCTTTGGTAGAAAGGTAGTTTGATCTTTGGCATTCGTTTTCGCTCCTATAGGGATACCGAGGAGAGACCTGGCTGGTGTACTGATCCGCATTTGCCTCCGTGTGCAGCGTATAAAACATAATTAATCCCCTTTGTTAAGATAATTGAACATATTGATAATTTTTTGAATCTTAGCTATGTGTACTTGAATACTTGATGCTTAGATTTGTCGAGATCATGGCTACAGTGTTCTCTCGAGATGCATGGCGATGTGTTTGGCATATGATTCAGGTACGCAGTGAGCTGATTATTTTGGATGTTCTCAACTATTCGCTGTTTATGATATAACTTCTTTAAAATGCAGAACGACTTGGTTCACGGATGGGGTCTTGATTTCTCTCTTCGGAAATGTGTCGAGGTTGTAGACTGTCTTCTTCCTCCTACATTAGTTAACTTTCTTCCATATACATATAACCTTACACTGATGTTGCAACTTTGTACATGAGCAGCCTCCTCACGAGAAAATCGGGGTTGTAGATGCTCAGTGGATTGTACATAAAAGTGTTCCTTCTCTTGGTAACCAGGTAAACATTAACCCACTAACCATTGTTGTTACTTGTTACTGTATTCATTATGTAGAGTATATAATTTTCTTATGTTTTCTTCCTTTTTTCACAGGGGAAAGCAGAGGGTGGAAGGGCTCCATGGGAAGGGGTATGAACGAACACACACACACACACACAATGCCTATTTAAACATGTTTGTATGCTGTGCTTGACGAGAGTTGTGTTAAAAATTGGGAAACTTCATGTGGCAGGTGAGGGAAAGGTGTAGAAAAGAATGGACAATGTTCCAAGATCGGCTGACTAATGCAGAGAAAGCATATTATGGGGCACTGGGAATTAATCCTTACAATGAAAAGGCTAATTAGTGGATATACTTACACTAGCATTAGAGTTGTACGAGTCACTTCTATATGTGATGCAAACATTGTTTTTTTGGCTGCAATAGAGGGCGACTTCAATCCTATCAACATATGTAATGTTACTTAGGCATGAATGTCAACTTATATAATTGCATGAACCAACTAAACCAAATCCCCAAAAGTTCTTTGTTTCTTGTTTTCCCTACTTGTCCAAAAAAGGACAGATTCAAAGTGCAGAAACATTCATAACAATAAATTGATGTTGATTTCTACTATTGGAAATAGGTATAAGAGTTAACAAGCAATTGGTGTAGTGATAACTTGTGTGTGGATTCAAGTGTTGATATGATGTCCAGACTCCAGAGTCGGATCCCACTGAAACCTTTTCCACCCTTCCCTTAGAATGAAGTATGAGCTTTGGTTGTACCAAGGAAAATGAAATGCAATGTTGATGCGTCAAGGTTAGAGGATCAAAATGCGACCGGCTATGCAGCAATGATGGGGGATCCTTTTGGCTTGCTGTAGCTGATCAAGTGTTTTACAGGTTACGTGAATGCTTTTTCTGACCCTTGGTTGCAATCAGGGAGGCTCTTTCATGGATAAAATCTCTCCATCTTGATGAGGTGATTTAAAGAACCGGGATGTAAAAAAGTCGGCTCATACTCTCTTTAAGGACAGTTTTATTATATTCAGAGACCACACTGAATAGCATGCTCCTCCCATTGTCACTAATGAGGATGGAGCACATTTAGGGCAGGTGCAAAATGAGTCTGCAAGCTTGGTTTTAGCTGGTATTTTCTCTTCAAAGGAAACAGAAAACTCTAGGAACTTGGAAAATTACCTCGTAAAACTAGCCAAAAACAATTCCGTTCAGTGTATCTAATATAAACCGCTAATGCATTTTTAATACTTACAAACCAGCCCAAAGATTGGTGCTTTCTGTCCCGACATCAATGTTATGACTCTTGAAACTATGGAGATGCAGAAGACGGTTAGTGATTGCTTTTTCCAGTTCCTTGAACTCCCATGCGTCATCTGCTGAATACTCTCCTGCGAGGAGGAAATGTGGTTTCTTAACAAACTATTGCCTCTTGAAACAAAAATCCACTGAAAATAATGTTGAATCTCTTCTAATCTGACAAAACAAATGCATTTCTTGTTTTGCTTATAGGTTTTGCATCACATCCAACTTCGAGATAAAGCCGTCTTATGACTAGGAGCGTATCAACTACAAGGATCACACTTTGGTTAATCAAATCACGGTCCAAAATTGTGTAAGATCCAGTATGGAACCGAACACTATTAAGTGTTGGAACCCTACAAAATCTGTCACATTCGACAACAGGATTGCGGTAAAAAACACTGTAGGTGAAATGTTCCCTTATTGGCCACCATGCATGCATATCAAGTCCTAGCCACCGGTGCCAGGGCACCATCCAGAGAAACCAAAACCAAAGAAAGAACGATAAATTTATATAGCGGTTAATTTCTTTTCCTTTACTATATTATTATATTGGGAAATCAATTAGTTCCTACATCCCCTACCTATATAGAAAAATCAAGTGAAACAAAAATGATAGGTTCATACTAACAAATCATAATATATTTGATCTGCACCAATCTATCAACATGATGACGAGATCTTACCAATTGAATCTCTTTGCAGAGCAGTCAAATGAACACAAATGAAACAGTGAAGGAAATAAGAGAAATATCAACTCAAATGTTGAAATTATAAAGCTGAGAGCCTAGACAAATTTCTGTCTATTCTAAAAGCCAGAAACAATCAACCATCATTCATCCGCCAATAAAATTCAGGGCTAGACCTGAAAGCAAGGTAGAAAATTATTAGAGGATCAAATTACTAAAAAATGGTTTCTTGCCCAAAGCCTTCCCAAAATCCGCACATAATGATTGGATATATGTTCCTTTTGAACATGTGACCCGGAAAATCAAGTTTTGTCTGCAAAAGGCATCAGAAACATTAAAATCAAGCTTGAATTACGCAGTAGCAAGATGACTGGACAGTTCTTTTAAAGGAGAAAAAAGGACAAACAAGTACCTATCTTCTAAGCTACGCTCAATGTCAAAGTGGAAAATTGAGATTCGTCTTGGTGAAAGTTCAACACTCTCTCCTCTTCTTGCTTTTTCATACATCTTCTCACCTCCAACCTGTTCATGATATTTACGTGTTTTGTTATTCAATAAATTCCCAAGTTCACGAGAAACTGAGATGAAATCAATACGGCAGTGTATACAGCACATGTAAGGAAGAAGTATGAATGAAAATCTATGCATTTAGTAATCCACAGACACATCCCTGTATCAGAGGTTTATCAAACCTCTCAGTCCCCCTTGCAGGTTAACAGTAACTTCTATATATCAGGTTTCAGCAAAATAATGTTAAATCCCCTAAAGCCTTTTCCTCTAAAGTCTAAACCTTACCATGATGGCAGAGAACATGGAAGCAACTTGCCATATCTCCCCACATAAGGATGCAGCAGTTTTCTTTATGTCCTCATCTTTGATATGCTCCCAAGGCTCACGCTGAATAACCTCCATAAAGATCAAAACTGAAACCTAAATGTGTAGCTAAATGTCCTAAAAATGAACAAATACATGTTGAGCTCTTGTAGACTTGTCGCTGCTGGAGACATTACGTAAAATCACATAACAGTACAGTGAACTGAATATATAAATTGGACAAAGAACAGCAGATCCTATTTCTGACAGGCGATGACTGAATAAACACACCGGCGAATCAGCATCCCAAGTTGAAGTAGCCTCCCCTAAGCGGAAAACTCCACTATATCCCTCTACCATTCCTTGGTATCTGCAATTGAAATATTCAAACCCCCTCGGATAAGTCCATTTGGCGCACGTATGCAAACAGAAAATGTTCAGTTTCAAGCCAGTAAGGAGGGGAAAGGAGCATGGCTTTGGAAATTGAAAGCAGAAGAGCTAGTCTGTAGAATTCAGACATGAGATCAGATCAAACAAACCTGTCTATCAACTTAGTCGCTTTACCAACACATACAATCAATAGACCAGTTGCCATAGGATCAAGTGTTCCAGCATGCCCTACCTGTAAGTATGGTCCAAAAGTTAAAATATAGCAGAAAATAAGTAAAGGAGTATCCAACAATCAAGATGTAAAAAGGCAAGAGAGTACTTTTTTCAGTTTGACTAAACGGCGCAGCTGGCCACAAAAAGTAAATGAGGTCCATCCTGTTTTGCAATTTATTAGTGTTATCATTTGATACAAGTCAATATCATAATTCAGAAAGTAATTTTAAATTTATCTTCTGAGAACTTTCCACATTTATACTTCAGAAAATCAGAGATTAGATAAAGTCATCTAACATTTAATAGGGTGACCAAACAAATATGATTCATACCCTCTCTGAACTAGAAACAGGAAATAGAGTAGCTGTAGTCCCTTTGCTAAAGCAAAAGGCAAGCAGTAGAAAACTACCTTGCACCTTGTCCAAGTAGCCTAAACTAGCATTGACTAACATCAGATGTGAGCCACATACTACCAAATAAGTAAGTCTTCCTACTTCGATAAAAATGAAAGCTCAGGTATCACTCAATGCAAGAAAAATTATAAAGCGCTGCAACCCTTTCACAAGCGAAAGACCTCTACTCTTTGATAGATAAAGTACAGATTTGAGTAAATCAAAACATGATGCTGATCAAGACATAGCATTCAAAAATCCTAAATCCAGCACATTTTAAACAAAACACACTATGCATACTCCTTAGCTCACCTTTGGGCTTATTCACCAAAACTACCATCCCGTATGGATCATCCCATCTCGGGGGAAGCTCAGTACTCCTACTAACAAGGTAAGGCTCCCCAGCACTAACCTCGGTTTCCTTATTGGGAACTTTTTTCAAACATTTGAAAAACTCCTCCACCTTCTTCTCAGTAATCTTAGCCTTCACATCCTCACCTGAGTTTCCTTCTTCCTCAAAAAACACCAACCCTTTATCCTCCACCTTTTTATTATCACCCGGCTTTTACTTTTTCCCTTAATATTAATTTTCTCATTTGATTCTCCAGGTTCAAGAAAAGCTTTATCAAAACACTGATCAGGAAAATACTTCTTTTCCAATTGATAAACCATCTTATAATACTTATCTTTTTCCCAAGGATACGCAAATGTATCATAAAAGTAGAGCTCTTCTTCCCTCTCATGTAGCCTGTTGAATTCCACAACTTTAGGCTTCAATTCAACAAACCCGTCTTCATTTTCCCCCTTATCCTCATCTTCAGAATCTGAACCATACATCCTTCTCCTTCTCTTTCGATAATATTTCCTCTTAGACTTGTCCATTTCTTCTTCTGAAGTAAGTTTCTTGTCTACCCATGAATCAAAACCCAATTCTTTCTCTGGGTTATCCTCCTCGGGTGAGTTGGGCGAGTCTGATTTACTGAGTTGGCGGCGAGTCGGGGTGGGTTGGGACTGAGTTGGGGTGTTGATGATCATGTCATATTAAAGAGGGAAAGGAGTAGTTGTTGTAGAGAAGAAAGACGAAGAAAAGGGGTGGTTTGGAAATGGAAGGATCGAATTATTGTTGAAATGAAAGGATTTTGATGATAAGAGACGAATAGAGTGAGATGCAGTAAAGAAAAATACAATCTTTGGACGTAGCAAAAGAAGAGAAATCGTTGGTATAGGAGGGACATTTTGCCTACACTCAAGCTTCAGGGTTTAGCAGAGCTTTGTCCAAAGGGTAAAAATGGTTTTTTAAGTCAAATATACTATAGGTCACTTAATTATAGGTTAAAAGAAAAAATATTTTTAAAAAAAATAATAATTTAATCAATCAATTACAAATTTAAAAACAAATGAGTCATTTTTCTTTTAAATATAATAATTCAAATATTTAATTATAGATTTAAAAGTAAATATAAAATTAAATTAAAATTTTATAACAAATAATCATTATGTCATTTAAATCGAAACCACTTGATATAATACCAATTTTATTCTTCAAAATTTATGTATTTTATTAATTGATAATAATTCAAAATTTTTAAGTAGTTTTTTATCCTTAGAAAAAATATAAGTGCAAAAGGCTCTACAGCTCAGGCAGATTCTGCTCCAAAGACTAAATACAATAGTTACTGACACTTGCTGGTGTCGAGTTTTAAAGAGAGGTGGGGTATTAATTGCATATTAGAAAGAAAAGCGTAGATTCAGAAGTATGAAAATAATGATGTTGAATATCTTATCATATATATTTTTTTGAAAAAAGAGTAATAATTTTGTGACAGTAACATTTTTTTTTAAGACGTCAATTCTTATGAACGACCACGAAACTGCCAGCTTTTACAATTGACCTCCAACTTGTTTAATTTGCAGGATAAACTGCACTACATATTATTCAATTATGACTGCTGATTAAAAATGTCACCAAATTTTAAAAAGTATAAATTTAACACTGAACTTTAATTTGTGACTTGAAAATATCACTCTATCGTTAAGCCATAAATGTCGTGATGACATGTAACGCAAATCCGGTTACCCCACTGATATAGACTATTTTTAATAATTTTTCCACCTAATTTATATTTTAAATTAAAATAAAAATATTTGTAAAAAAAACCCAAAACGATGTAATTTCAATTATTGGACTATTATACTTAAAAACAACAAATTAACGCTAACGCTCGATAACAAAATTTCCAAATCGAGATTACCCAAATTTCTGAATGTTCTCTCGAAATAGGTTGGCCCTTGTTGAAAATAATTTTGCTAAAAGGAAAATCTGTGTGACATTATTGGGAATTATCATCGTCGTCTCTGAAATCACTTGAGTTTGTCATCTTCGTATCTAAAATCACTTGGGTTTCATTTTAGTTTTGTTAAGGTTAATAAGGGTGACCAATTGACTTCTCATTTCTTTTTTACAGTTCGAATAACAATAAAAAAGTGGGTGTTGCGAAGTAAAGGAAAGTCAGGCGTGCAATATGGTAAGCATTCAAACAAATTTATGCTTTTTGTGAAAAAAGTTACTCTTCTTTGTTTATTAAATTCAATCACGATGTTAGGGTGTTTTTATCCAGTTAAGGTAGAATATTTGTCTTATTTATAAAACATGTTAGGATACTAAGTTAAAGAATTATGATATGTTGATTGAATATTGTTGTTTAACTGACTGGAATATTAGACTTAAAGTATAATATTATTGTTTAACTGAATTTAGCATGTTGATTGGCTTATTGATTGATATGTTTACTTCCTATTTGTGTATATTTAAAAGTGGCTTATTGTTTAACTGAATTTAGCATGTGTATATTTAGCATGTTGATTAGCATGTTGATTGGCTTGTTGATTGGCCTACAATGTTATTGTTTAGCATGTTCATTGGCTTGCGTAATTTCAACATTTATGCACATGTTCTGTTTTGAATTTAGCATAATTAGTGGACCATCTTATATTATATAATATTATTTTATTTGAAATGCATGTTGGACCGGAATACATTGGTAAAAAGACCCTAATATTGTGTTTAAATTTTTTTTTATCAAAATATGGCACTGATCACTTTATTTCCAACAATATGGTTGTTTCTGTAGTAAAAGTGAAGTCCGATTGTACACAATCCATCTTTGAATAGTATTTTTCATTTTGTTATTAAAATAATAAAATCAGAGGGCTTTGAATCCGACTTTGAATAGTAAAAACTGAATTTGGAATGCCCTTAATCCGACTTTGAACAATGGCCGATTAACCACGTGTCGTGCATGGACCATGCATGCACTGTTCAAAGACGGTGTGTAATCCCTCCATCTTCAAACAATGAAAACTGTTCTGGTGGCAGTGGTGCAGGGTGCGGCAGTGTAGGTGTGTAGTGGTGTAGTGTAGGTGGTGCAGTGTAGGTGCGGAAATGGGCTGATAGATAGATTGATTTTTAGGGGTAAAAGGTGGTAGTGTATTTTTAAAATTTAAATTTAAAAATAATTTTGAATTATATGGGGATAATGTAAAACATTTTATTAAAAATTTATTAGTGCAAATAAAAATAAGGAATGGGTATATAAGGGAAAATATGTTTTTTTTTTAAATAGGTGAGGTTAAAGGTAATTTGTTAGAGAAAAGATTGAGTAAAAATTTGAGTAAAGAAGAAGAAGATAGTTGTGGAAAAAATATTGTAAGTCGGTTCGAAATTTTGATTTTATATTATCCATCTAACATTTTAAGTTGTTTAAAATTTAAATTTTATGTTGGAACGATGAATGTTTTATTTTTGTTTAGGATTATAGTAGTGGTGATCAATTAGATAAAAATCGAGGTTTAGTGTATTTTTTAAAATTATTGTTATTTATAGTTTAAAATTAAGTTTAGTGACATTTTATATGTTCATTTTGATTTGTATATTTTAATTGAAAATATATAATTTTTTGAACATTCAGAGGAAATGAGCAACAACAGATTTATGGCGATTGTCCATTACAATGGACAAATTGTGAAAACTGATGTCAATGTTGTATTTGAATCTGAAAGCCCTACGAAGATGAGATTTTAAAAAGAAATCACACTTCGAGAAATGAAAGAGAAGATATCCGAGAAAATTGGAGCTGAGATTCATGGTTTACGGTACCGGTGACTGACATGTCACAATCCAGTCAAATATTATGCATTAGCTCTTGAAGATAATACAGATGTTGGAATAATAAATGCAGAGCATGAATCTATAGATATTCGAAATGTCGAGTTGTTTGTTGAGGTACATGATGTTCTCGAACCATCAAGAAATGTAGTTTGGGAATCTGGTCAAATGGGCTTCGGTAATGAGTTTGTTATGTCCGGAGGTAGTTTTGTCGCAATGTTGGAAAGTGGGACATCTAGTGCATTTCATCAAGATGGGTCGTCTACATATACAACATCATACGGGGTGACTGTTAATCCGGCTATTGATCTAACTGTTAATGCCAATGTTGAGAACCTACGAGGTCGATGGGGAGAAACACTTGAAGATTCCAGCGAAGATGAAGATATTAAGGATCCCGATTTGTTCTCTGATGATGTTGGCAATGCCCCTGATTTCAGTGTTGGAGAATTCATTCCGATCGGGGGCGATATTATATTCTATGAACCTCCTGCTCACATGAACTTGGTGGATTTCGGTGCTATGAGTACGCCGTAATTCCCATATATGCCCCAATTAACTTCGAGTCAATATGGTGAATTATCAGTTGGGGTTCAAAATGAAAAGAGTGAAGCTATATTGGAAGTTAAATAGTATAGCATCAGGAAGCATGTGGACTACATGGTTGTAGAATCCACCTCGAGGACCTTATTTGCGAAGTGTGTGAAATATGGACAAGAGTGCAATTGGAAGATTCGAGTGAAGCTTCAGAGGAAAAATTGTTGGGAGGTTACAAAGTACAAATGCGATCATACATGTTTAGGAACATCCATCGACCAGGACCACACCAAATTGGACTTGAATATAATAAGTCATTATGTGATGAAGTTAGTCGAAGCAAATCCAAGGGTTCTCATTTCAGTGATTCAGGCAACCATTGCGCAACAATTTGAATGTCAAATAAAATAGAATAAGGGGTGACGTTCAAAGGATAAGGTATTACATTCAGTGTATGGTGATTATGATAAGTCGTACAATGAGCTACCAGCTTTATCACTAGAAATGACACATTTCATCCTAGACACCATAGTGAGGTATCAAACAAAGGATGCATACGACCAACAAGGCCAATTGGTTGAAGGGCATAAATTTTCTATTGACTATTCTGGGCGTTCAAGCCATGCATTGAAGGCTTTCTATTTTGTAAATGTATGATCCAAGTCGATGGCATGTGGCTATACAGGAGATACTCCCATGTACTGTTGATTGTCGTTGCGCAAGATGGTGAGAACAATGTCATTCCGATTGCATTCGCGATTGTTGAGGGAGAGACGAAAAAAGCTTGGATTTTTTAACCAATTTACGTGAGCATGTTGTCTGAGAAGATGGGGTATGCATTATATCCAATCGAGGGATAGGTATTAAAGCAAAAATTAATCGAGAAGGAAGTCGTTGGACACCTCCGCACGTATACCCCACATATTGTATTCGTTACATCGGTGAAAACAGCTACGAGCAGTGCAAAAATCAATACCTTCGTAGTGAGATTTTAAGCATTGGTAAATGTCATTTTTTTCCAAAAATCATTACATCCAATTATGTGTTTTTATTTTTCTAGATACTAACAACATATATTATTGCACATGATATCTTCTAACGCGGCCAAATTTTGAGAGGAAGATAGGGAATTTAATAAAGTACGGCGAGCGTGTTTGGAGTTGGGTAAACAATATCGAGAGGGAAAGATGGGATCAACCGTATGATGAAGGCGGTAGACGATGCGGGCAAATGACAACCAACCTTGTAGAGTGCATAAATAGAATACTAAAAGGATCACGTCATCTCCCAATAGCAAGCTTGGTGAAAGAGACGTACTAATAGTTGGCTAAGGTTTGGTTTGTTAAAGGGAAGCATATTGAGTCCTTAATAAATAGAGACAACGTTGGGCTCCTAATATTGTGACAAAAATACAGAATAATGTGAATAATACAATTTTGCCGACCATTCATGCATTCCATCGAATGAATCAGCCTTTCGATGTTGTTGGTTCCAGACGCAACAATGAAGCAGCCCACTCAAATGTATTTCGAGTCGATTTCAAACATAGGTGGTGTGACTATAGCGAGTTCTAGGCGTGGTGATATCCATGTGCTCATGCAGTTGCAGCATGTATGGTTGTAGGGGTTGACCCGTACACATATGTTGATGAATGCTTCAATCTCCACCATATATTAAATATTTATAGAATTGAGTTCCCACTGATCGCGAATTTAAAGTATTGGTCGTCAATAGAGCATGAAAAATGGTTATCGGATCCTACATTCTGTAGAACTCCAACTGGCCAACCTAGATCGACTCGCATCTACACCAGTTTGATCTTCATCATAGAGAGAGTGGACAACGAAAGAGATGTACCATATGCAGGGCTGAAGGACATTCGAAATCAAACTGTCCAAATGAACTAAGATATGTGCCTATGCCTCAGTGATTTTATGTATTTACAACTATCTCCATCAATATTTTTTGGTCATCATGTTTATCACAAAACTTTAACTTAAGAAAAAAGATATTCATTCATACTAAATTAAGATAAAAAATAACAAACGGTAAAATTCAAACTCATAAATGCCATACAAAAGATAGAAAATAATACAACAACATTAGAAAATAACAAACATTGGAAAATAGTACAACAACATTGGAAAATAACAAACGATAAAATTCGAAAGCAAAAATACCATACAAAAGATAGAAAATTATTTCTTATGTAATTTTTGGCCATGACGGGGTGTGATCAAAAGATATGACCGCGGCGCTCTTCGATCATGTTATGGCCTATGTGGTGCCTCGGGATCCTCTTCATCATCGTTGACCTCCTCAGTCACCTCCTCATTCACCGAGGGAATAGGAGGCGGTGTTGTAAACAAATATTCATCGCTCACCCTTTTCATAGTTTATGGTGAATACAATGGAAAATCCATGTTCGAGTAAATGTGTGACTGTAGAGATAAAACTCGAGTCTGTATAAAATAGCATCATCAAACCCATAAGTATCTGAGGAGCTTAGGCCTACTTCTGGTTGTACCGAGGGCATATGAGGCGGTTCTTTTTCCCATACCGCCATCGGAGATGCTTCTACATGCCACGTGGTTGGCCAGCTTTCAACAGGTGGATTCTAAATGGGATTTTGAGATACGCCCGCTGAACTCGTAGAGGATTCACCCTTACCACCATATTTTTCTTATATTTTTGGCATTCTTCTCGTCCATCAATCGTAGTTAAGTACAATATTCTATTATTACAGAAGTAGATCAGGTACTTTGACATTTCAAAATCAAAATCATCCTCCTGGATTGGAACGCGATACAGTAACATTGAATCTTTGTTGTTCCACATATTAATGTACTGAGCATGTGTGACTTCCTAATTTACCTCTGCCCTGCTGCGTCCATCATACTCGTACAGATAATCATGATCAATATTGAATATATAGAATCGGCTAGTGGAAGCCAAATTGCCTCATCACCCTGTCGGCAAAGTGAAACTTGCCAAATGAAAAGTGGATCAGCCGTGTAACACTACACCACTGATTAGAATCCTTCATCAGATCATCCGGTACAAAAATGCAATCATCATTGTACGACATCCAAATAAACTGCAAAATAAGGATTATTATAATAATACATCTAATTAACTATAATTTAAATAATAAACTGTAAATATTTAACTAAAATGTAAATAATACATTTAACCAGATACTTGCTTCTGACAGTACAAATCAATCTAAGCTATAAATACTCTCATGTTGTTGTTCGCCAATCTCGTGTACTCCTTTTTCTCGCACCATCTGCATACAAATCACAATAATGTTTTAAAATTAAATAACTTTAATTAAAATATTAAACATAAATTCGTAATCATTACCTGGCGACAAGAGGGAACTGTATCGGTGTTCGAGTAATCGATGTCCAAAAGGGAAGTCGTTGCCAAGCCTAAGCTTGCAGCAACAGCAAACATCCACCAATACCCCGAACCTTATGACCATTTTCTAGTTTAGCGCCATTACACAAATCAAGATACAAGAACACTAATATGGCCGATCTCCAACTATATTTAGCAGCTATCCACGGATGCTTCAAAAAGTGGAGATATCGTGTATGAACAAGATTGCCAGATTTATCCGGCATCAGTATACCTCCAATGAGCTGCAGAATATAGGCTCAAATGACCTTATAAATCGCATCAACCTGACTATATTGATTGAGTGTAAATTTACTTTGCAACCAACTCATTTTCATACGAGACCCTTTCAAATTTGATCCATACAACACCTTCCATAGGTATTCATGGCAAATTCTTTCAGGTGAACCTTCCGTCTACTCGATCAATGGCATCTCATTTACCGAGACCAGATAATCATGACCACGTCTTTAAGTGTGATTGTACATTCCCCACACGACATATGGAATGTATGGGTTTTCGGCCTCCAACGCTCAATCAGAGTTGTAATCAACTCGGGCACCAACTTGTACCCACGAATGAAGGTCGCGTGATAAAATCCAGACACTTGCAACCATTGAATGATTCGATTGTCTGGATTATTTTGGCCATGGTCAGATGATGTTTAATTGTATCATCCGCATCTTGTAATTAACATATTAATAAATAAATATTATTATATAAAACAAATTAAATTAAAAAATAAAAAAGTAATTTAAATAAATTATTAAAAAATTTGTACCAACTCATCACCCGTGAGACTAGTAATGTGTCGATCCTGTAATCGCAACAGAGGAGCTTGCTCAGCCATCCTATAGGACAAGTAAGAATATATTAGTAACCAGGGACTAAATCTACTACATTAAAAAATAATAATAAACATAATCAACTAAACAAACAGAATTCAAAATATTTTTTGTTTAACTTAACTAACTAAATATAATTTGCTAGAATTCTACGAAATTTAAATTTTAACTCTAATACATTTATTACAATAACTAAATAACTTGACATCATCCTCTAATACATTTATTACTGTAATATATTTAAGTAAAATTGCCATTTAAAACACTACTACACCATATTTTAAAAATTCCATAACTAAACCAACTTACTATTAAATTAAATTAAAAGACTAAAAATAAAAAAAATCACATCCAATTCTATTAAAAAACATTTTTTCTTAAAAATTTAAAAAAAGTTTTTTCTTATTGCCTATATCATTCGGCAATTTGCCTTTAAAACCCTTTAATTTTAAGATTTTTATAAATTAGTCACTAATTTACTAATTTGATCATTCAATTCCTATTTCCCTTAACAAAATTCATTCCATTCAATAACTAACAAATTCAATAACATTATGCCAATATAATATAAAATCCTATAAAAATTAATATTTAACTCTTTAATACTCAAATTTCCCAATATACCCATTTAAGTCGCAATATACTCGTTTCATTTTTTTCTTAAATTATTATAAATAAATCTAATAAACTATAAATTAAACAATAAAATACACATCTACTACCACTAATTACCTATATTTTTTTCCAAATATTCAAACATCAAAAATTCAAACATCAACTTAAAAAATTAAAAAATAATGAACTTAAATTAAACAATAAAATACACATCTACTTACTATATTTTCTTCAAACCATCCCTTCTTTACTCAATCACTTCACAAATTTTCTTCTTTAAAACCACCTATTTAACACAAAAAAATTGAAATATCAAAAATTCAAACATCAACTTCAAAATTGAAAAATACAATGATATAAATTTAAAAAATTTAACTTAAAAAATTCGTAATAACTAGAAAAACATGCATTAAAAATTAAACTATTGAATTAAAATAAGATTATAAAATTAAAAAAAATAAAATACATATCTTATATATACTTGCAAAATGTTCTCCAAATCTTATTATTCTTCTTTCTTCTATCTTCTCAAAATTTTCATTACAAAAAAACACTATCTTCAACACCTATTAAACCTCAATAACTGTAAATCTCAACTACCCAACCCACCTACCAACCCTCCAATCAATTAAAAAAATAAAAAATTAAGATGAGATTCGGCCGGCATGCATGCATGCACCACTGTCGCGCCCTGCACCATTGCCACCAGCACAGTTTTCACAGTTTGAAGACTGTGGGACTGCACCCCGTCTTTGAATAGTGCATGCATGGCCCATGCATGACAAGTGGTTAATCGGCCACTATTCAAAGTTGTATTAAGGGCATTCTAACTTCAGTTTTACTGTTCAAAGTAGGATTTAAAGCCCTTCGATTTCATTATTTTAATAATAAAATGAAAAACATTGTTCAAAGATGGATTGTGTACAATCCGACCTCACTTTTAGTAGAAACAACCATATTGCTGGAAATAAAACGGCTAGTGCCTTATTTTGGTAAAAAGAAATTTAATCACAATATTGGGGTCTTTTTTCCGAATACATTACTATAGCATTATTTTGAAGTTAGCTTTATCTACTTTTCTATAGCAGTATGTTGTCAAGGGACCACTGCATATTGTTTATGTTTCACTGGTAGGTATCTTCTTAAAATTTATTTTTTTTCGACAGGGAAATTATCTTAATATTTTATTACTGTTATGCGCCATGGTGGGTTCATGGTGAATTTACCAAGGTTTCAGTACACTGAAAAAAATAAACTACTTTGATATGTGTAATGTAGATAGTATGTAAATGCTTGACATGTATGACATGATAGACGAGTTAAGATACTCTAATAGGTATGTTTGGTACTGGAGATAGTCTTGAAAGAGTTTTAGTTGTAACACCCCTTCTCGGTCTGGTAGGAATCCAGGTCGGGAAGCGTTACCGGTGAACAATTCGGTGATCAAATTAAATTTTACGGTGACTTATGCAATGAACAATGAGTCAATTCAATAACATAGAGCCTTGATTATCAGTGGTTATCTTGTACTTAATCAAAACCATAATTAATAGTCATTTGATAGCTTTTCCAACTTTGGGGACTAAATTGTAATTTTAGGAAATTACATAGACTTATCAATAATTAAGGTTACCAGAGTGAAATTCAATGCATGAATATCTTGTGTACGAATTTTTAATACAATCAGAGTTCAATTATACCTTCAATTTAGCCTAATAAAATTTAGTGGCCAATTTATAAATGTTCTAAAACCTCTTTAATCATCTTTAACCAATTTACCTACCTTGGTATCGATACTCGAAGAGGCCGTATCGATATGCCTAGTCCATGGCTGTTAAATCAATTACAAATAATAAAGGTCGTACCAGTACGAGTACACCCATAACAGTATGCTATATTGGTCTTATTTAAACTTGGTTTCTAGTGTCGACAGGCTGTACCGATATGCTTTAGACCGTATCGGTACGCCTACCATGACCATTAAAACGGTTAATTTTATTAAGCTCGTACTGATACTAGGTATCGGTACGCATGGTCAACGCCGAAAATGTCAACTTTATATTTCGATACGGTATCAATACAGTGTTACAATACTTTTCCAGTGAGTAAGACCTGTACCGATACACCTAGGTGCGTATCGATACCCAACTACGGAAGAAATTCCAGTGACTAAGCCCTGTAGCGATACGCCCTAAAGTGTATTGATACCTCAATGTTAATCTAACCAAATATGCAAGGTCGTATTGATACGCCACCACCCGTATCGATACGACAGGGCGTGTAATGACAGATTTTATCTGGTTTTTACTCAAATTAGAGGCCTTAACCTTGTCCATTTGTTACCAAATTTTACAAGCAAGTTTATAAACATCATACCTACCTACATGTCAAATTTCACAACATTTAGAGTCCATTTACCATGATTTCACCTATTAAGGCACTATAGATCAAGTTTGCCAATTTTACCAACTTTCAACATACCATAATCCATATTTTAACCATTTCACCATGATGAGCAATATATACATATAAAATGGGGCTAAACTAACATGTCTAGACCCTATGCCACCATGCTAGGAGTTCGAAGGCTAAGTTTACATTATATGTAGCTTGTGTGGCTTGCTTCAAAACACTTCTTGCTCCGATCCTTGATCCGACCAATAATATCATTAACATGTATATCAATGTAAATGCATCTCAAATCATGTTTTAACAATATTTTGAATAACTTAATTCCTTGGATCGACATGTAAATATGGATACGCGAATTACCAACCAACATCGCCAACAATAAATGGTCAATATCTGCCAACATCGCCAATAAGATCAAAACCAACACATATCTCCAACATCGCCAAATAGAGCCTTAGCTCAAGGACCGTGGTCCACTCTGTACCAATGAGCTCATGAATTCTATGGCATGCCAATTGTATCCCATGTCCATTCGTATCCAAGGATTCAATGCTTAGGCCAATATCGATAACAATAACAATAACAATAACAATATAGCAATAACAATATACCATGATCAATATGTCATTTCTCAATGTTACAATGATATCAATGACAGTGCAATAATTCAATAATCAATTTAACAATGTAATAACTTACCAAAGCTTACCAATGATACCTTTAACAAGGTTTTTATATATCCATACCTTGATTTCAATGATGGAAATGCAATAGGTCAATACAATGAAATCGAGATAGGCACCTAGCTAATCCCGAGACTCCGACTACACTCACCGATACTTTTTAGGCTTTCAAGGCTTCTGGATGACAATTTTTTTGTTCTTGAACTTGTTGGAACTAGAGGGATTTGATGATTCTTCATCTTGATTCTCTTAAGCTACAAGGAAATAGGAATTACAAGGATTTCAATATCAATAATAGATTCATAGCAACCTATTAGCTATGAAATACAATAAAGATATCCCTAGGAAATTCTAGGGTTCATAGCTTCTTGAACTTAGACTTTGA
This sequence comes from Hibiscus mutabilis, assembly GCA_019671005.1. Taxonomy (NCBI): domain Eukaryota; kingdom Viridiplantae; phylum Streptophyta; class Magnoliopsida; order Malvales; family Malvaceae; genus Hibiscus; species Hibiscus mutabilis. The sequence continues at coordinate 32,050,305 of CM033728.1, forward strand.
CATAGTTTTGGTCATTGAATCAATGAATCATTTAAGGGATATTACTTACCCGACCACTAGGATTGAATTGAAATCAAGAAATCAAAGAAAATACAAGCTTTCCCTAATCAATAATGGAGGTGCTTGCTTGACATGTATGGTTGGAGGAAGAAGATGGAGGTGCTAGCTTGAAACTTAACCGGGTATGCCTTTCATTTCTTTTTCTTTCCTATTTATTTGCTTAGCTTTCTTTTAGGTAAAGAAACTTCGCCCCAAATGACCACGTAGGTGGTGATAAATCTTGAGGAGGGTGTAACACCCCAGTTTTGGGCCTAGGAGTTTTCCTAGTGGTTTAGACGGTTTGGTGGACCGGGATTGGAGATTCGGGTCAGATTCGAGATTAAAAATTTGGAATAAATAATTTTGGTGCGAGAAAATATGGGAAAATATCTAGAAATCATTATTTAATATATGGATATTGTTGGTAAAGTCAATTGTGGAAAATGGATTTTGGAAATTGGACATTTTGGCTAGTGACCAAAATATAAAGATTGAAAACTATTTTTAGTGACTATTTTGGAAAAGGGTCAAAACTTAGAATCTTTAAGGAGCTATTTCACCAAACTTTAATATCAGATTTTTCCTCTCAATTAGGATTATTTTAAAAGTGTTTTAAGTGAGTAATTAAAAGGGAATTAACTAAAAGGTAGTTATTTTTTTAAAATAAAAAAGTTACGCAACTTTTCTCTCAAAATTCTTCAACCAAACACTCACCTTTTTCATCCAAAATCTGAGGTAACACTCTTGATTTCTTAAGTTTTAGTTTCTTAATTGATTCTTTAATTTTGTTTTGGAAAACCTCATTTAATTTCTTTGTTTTCAAGATCTAAAACATCTAATTGAGGGGGAAATCACTCATTAGAGGTAAGGTTCGTTCTTCTCCTCTAATGAATGGTTCTTTACTGAAATTCCCAAGTATTTGATCCTTGTTTACTGTTTTCTAATGAGTTTTGATGAGTTAATTGTGGAAATTTCTTAAATCAAGGTTTAATTGATGAGAACAAGAGATTTCCGTTTTGGATCTATTTTCCTGGTTTCTTGATGAGTTATAATCATAATTTTGATGTTTTATAATGTTAATAAGTTGGTTTTAATATTGGAATCCCAAAAATATATGAATCTCTAATTTTCTAGGTTGATAGTGATGTGTTTTTGAGGAGTTGTGGTGGTTAATTGAATGTTGGCGATGTATGGATGTTTGAGAAGTGTTTTAGGTGGTTAATTGATGTTAATTGAAATGTTGAAACGTTTGATTGTGGCTGGGTAAAGTTTGGAAGAGGTTATTTTGTTAGTTTTGGGAGTTGTAGAGTAGTTTTGGGTAAGAGATGGTGAGGTTTGGTGTTGCTGAGATGTTGATTGCATTTTGATGCAATGTACCTCTGTTTTTGTGTGATTAAAAGCAGAGGAGTCTGATCCTCAAGCTTGAACGAGAGTTTCGAAAGCTTTAGGGGCGTGATTGCCGCATCGGCAAGCGAGGTGTTGTGAGTCGGTGAGTGGAATCATGTTTTCAACTTTGCAAAGGTTTGAAAGTTGTGTTTGGGAAGTTAGATCAAGCTTGAAACACTGGTCTAAGCTTAAAAGTAAGTAAAGGATGAATTTTCTCTTAAACTCGGTTTTGGCAATAGTTTGATACACTTGTTTTCCATGTTTTGATTACTCAATGTTTATTCGTATATTGAGCATGGTTTAATTCTGGAAATTGGTTTCAAAATGATGATAATGCATTTGGGAGTAATGCACGATTGGTTAATATTCATAAACATTGTTTAATGTAAAGGTTGATGCATTAGTATAATGGTTTTGGTTGATGTATATGAAAACAGTGAGTTGATGATGTTAAAATGAATTATATTGGCAAGTGATGTTATGAAATGGTTTGAAAATGAAATCGGATATAGTTGACTGGCCATAGGATTGATAGTGCACCATAAAAAGGCGCCTTGGATATTGAGAGGTTTATATGGTGTACCGAATACTCCATCTAAGTACCCTAATAATAGAGGGGTTGTACGGTACCATAGACTCCTATTAGTGGATTAAACATCATTCTGACGAGTGGTGTTGAGGGGTTTATGAGTACCGAATACTCCATCACGAGTGTCACAACGGTGGAGGGGTTTATATGTACCGAATACTCCCGTGTGTGAGTCTTGTGTTACCGGTAGATTGTTTGTTAAGTGTTGTGGGAACACTTGTTGAATTCATGTATCCAATGTTACGTTTTGGTAAATGGAACTTGGTAAATGATCACTTGGAAGCCAATATAATTATTTATGTATCATGAGATGGATTATATTGTTTAATATGATTTAAACATGTTTTTCTCTTTAAGCCCTACATTGGTAGTATGCACGGGAAAGCTTAAATTGAGGGTAGAAAATGAGATTTTGCTGTAAGATGTATGATACATGTTGCATATGGTTTAATATATTGTTTTGAAATGTTAAGTGCATGGTTTTGATAAGGCATGATAATGTGATGATGATTTAAAAGAGTTTTGAATCATATTTGTAATGAAAAGTGAAAATGGTTTAAAATGCATTGATGATGGTTGTGGTTTGAGCACCCCTCACTAAGCTTTGTGTGCTTACGCTCTCTTTTCCATCAATGTAGAAAACTAAGATTTGAGGCAGCAAAGAGTCAAGGAAGGGAACTCCAAGACTTGAACTCAAAGTATGGTTTGGATATCGAAAAATAGTAATAATGGCAATGTGTCGATTGAGGTTTTGGGAGGGTTTTTGAAGAACTCCCTGTTGTTGCAAGTTTTAATTACTGTTTTGGACTTGTAATATGTTTTTAGTGTTTGAGATATGGTTGGTTTGATGATTTGAATGTGGTTTAGGAAGCATGCCTCTAGTTTTGGTGTTTGAGTATGCTAGTTGAGCTAAGTTGGCGTATATGTTTGATATGTTGATGCTCAGGCATGTTATGGATGTTATATGATGGTTAGCTAAGTTTTAATGTGGTTTGGAAGAAGCCAAAGTGTCATATGTTGGACCTAGAGGTCATTAGAGGCCTCTGCGTACCCGTACGGTTACCTCAAAGTTCGGTACGCGGGGACCTGTAGAGGCTCAAATCGCTGAAAAATAGCCTAGCGTATCGATACACCTAGCCAACGTATCGGTACACATTGAAGGAAAACAGTCGCAAGTGTCGGTACACGGGCCAACGTACCAAAACACCCATTTGATTTTACTTAGCCGTATCGATACGCAGGGTACCATATCGGTAGGGGCTTTAGCTACTGGAATTTTGAGTTTTTAAAATAAGTAAGGAAGGATCGATACGGGTCAACGCCGTATTGGTACGATTTGGTCAACATACCATATCGATACGAGGTAGACGTGTATCGGTACTAGTAGTCGTTAAGTTTGTTACACCGTATCAGTACAAAACTTCCCAATATCGGTACGCCAAGCTATTTTCGATGCTAAAGTTTGGAAATCTTGTATTTGGAACCCTGTTTGATATATATATAAATAATTGAGTTCAAGTGATCGTTTTGGAATAGGATTTAAACCACATGTATGTAATAGGACTATTTTAAATGTTGGTAACCTTAAACATGTAAAATTGCTGAGAATTTATGGAATTTGCGTATTGGTCTCTGAAGTGCTATGTTGTACAATTGTTTCCCGTTTTGAAGTCTGATTAATATGAAAAGCTACCACTATATCGTGCTCACATATGACTTTAATAAAGTGCATCTAGATAAGAAAAAAAGGAAAAATGGGTTCGAATTAGGGTTTTATATCGGGTTTGCTTCGGCAAACCTAATGTGGTCCTTTTAGTCTAGTTTTGGCTAGGTCGGGCTAAGGGGGTTACATTTGGTGGTATCAGAGCCAGGTTTGCAAAAATTAGGATATTGTTGGTGTTTGTAACATGATGGTTGCTATGCACAGTGATTGTTTACTTGTACGGTGTTTGAGTTATACCATGTTTGGGTACCTTGGGGACACATTGCCATATTACTATGTTTATGAAATGATTTTGGTTTTGAATGGATGTCTAGGATCCTTGATTGAATCTAGCTCAATTGTTTTTGTTTTTGTGTAATTATCATGCCTTAGATATGTTAATCTGAGGATTTGCCACCTCCTCCGCCTAATCCTCTTGAGGGAGTGAAACAAGTACCCCCTCCACCACTTGGTCCTGTGTTTGGGGACATGAAACCTTTGGTTCAAGCGATGACAGAAGCATTTCAGGCCGCGATGGCTAGAGCTCACGTACCTGCTTCGGCACCTGCTGCTGTTAATCGGAGTTTACCGTTGGAGCGTTTGTGTAACCGTAGAGGGGTTGAGTATAGAGGGTTGGCACCCAAGGCATCTGAGGAGTAGATGGCCAGTACGGAGCGTATCTTGGTTCAGCTGGGGTGTAATGATGACTGCAAGTTGGGATGTGCTGATTCCCTGTTGCAAGGGGATGCATATAACTGGTGGACCACTATAATCACGGGCGTGGAACTTAATGATGTGACGTGAGAGTTTTTCCAGGCTTCTATTAGGAAGAAATATCTGGGTGTTAGATATTTGAACGACAAGAAATGGGAGTTTATGGCCTTGGTTCAGGGTAGTATGACTGTGTTTGAATATGAGGTGCAGTTCGTACATCTGAGTCAGTATGCATCTGAGTTGGTTCCAAATGATAGGCATCATTGTGATAATTTTTGGTATAGTTTGGTGCAGGATGTCAAGATGTATATGTTGGCCACTGAGTATACTGAGTTTGATGTTCTAGTATCTCAGGCAAAGGATATAGAGCAGAGTTTGGGGTTGTCTCGTCGTTCTAGAGGTTCTAGCTCAGGGAAGAGAGCTGCAGAGTATAGTCCTTGGTGGCCAGGCTAAGAGGCACCGTGACCGGAGGTTTCAACTAGATGCGAGGCGCGTTAGTGATGGTTCAGGATGAGGATATCAGGGATATGGTGCTCAGGTTCGAGCAGCGCATAATAGTTGTTGAGGTTGTGGTTCCAGGGAACATTTGAGGCGAGAATGCCTGCGTTTGGTCAAAGAAGGGAAGGCTTCTATAGTTGTGCCTGTGAACTCTTGTTGGAGTTGTGGGTCAAAAGAACATATCAAACGAGACTGTCCTTTGCTTGCTAGAGGCAGGCAAGCACCTGCACCTGTTACTGCACCACATAGAGGCCGTAGGCGCGACTGAGGTACCTTGTAGACGAGGGAAAGGGGACAGAGGATTGTGGCACACACAGTGGCTGTTCGACTAGAGGATGGTAGACCAGTGATGATCTATGCTCATCGCGAGGAGAGAAATGACACAGACATGATGGCAGGTACCTTTATTTTGCAGTCTATGTCATTCTTATCTTTGATAGATTCTGGTTCCATACATTCATATGTATTGCATGAGTATGCACATTTGCTTAGTGTACCAGTAGAAATGCTTGATGCTAGTATGCATGTGACGAGTTCCTTTGGAGAAACGGTCGTTACAAGGAAATTGCATCGAAGGTGTCCTCTGATGGTTCAGGGTCATGTGTTTGCCGTTGACCTAATGGAGTTGCCATTCTATGGTTTTGACGTTATTTTGGGTATGGACTGGCTATCCGAGCATCGAGCTATGGTTGATTTTGAGACCAAGCGGGTTTCTTTGAGGCTTGCGGATGAATATGAGGTTGTAGTTGTGGGCAAAAATATAAAGTTCTTGTCTAGTATGGTTTTGGCCATGGAAGTGTGTAAGTTGCTTGAAAATAGATGTCAGGCGTATCTAGCCTATATGATGAACTCGAATGTGGAAGAAGTACGGACGAAGGATATTCGTACAGTTTGTGACTTTTTGGGTGTGTTTCCGAAAAAGCTATCTAGTTTACCACTAGACAGGGAGGTGGAGTTTTGCATCGAGATATATGCTGATTTGGCTCTAGTGTCGATTGCACAGTACTACATGGCACCAAAGGAGTTGAAAGAGTTGAAGATGCAAATTCAAGAGTTGCTGGATCGGGGTTTCATTCGGCCTAGCGTGTCGCCATAGGGAGCACCGATGTTGTTTGTGAAAAAGAATGATGGCATGTTGAGGATGTGTATGGATTATCGGCAACTGAATAAGTTGACGATTAAGAACAAGTATCCCTTGTTGCGGATTGATGATTTGTTCGATCAATTTCAGGGAGTTACGGTGTTCTCCAAGATCGATTTGAGATATGGATATTATTAGTTGAGGGTGAAGGATAAAGATGTGTTAAAGACTGCTTTCCGTACGAGGTATGGCCATTATGAGTTTTTGGCGATACCGTTTGGGCTGACGAATACGCCTGCAACATTCATGGATATGGTGAATATGGTGTTCCATGAATTTTTGGACCAATTTGTAGTAGTGTTCATCGATGATATCCTTGTGTACTCTCGTACCGAGGATGAGCATGATCGACACTTGAGAATTGTGTTGTAGACCTTGTTGGATAATCAACTTTATGCCAAGTTGAGCAAATGCAAGTTTTGGATTATGGATGTAATATCCCAAATTTTGGCTAGTGACCAAAATGTAATTTTTGAAAGTTTTGTGGTTAAAGTATAAACTTCAAAAAACTTTGGGGACTAAAGTGTAAATTTTCCCAATAAGTAATTTTATTCAGTATAAAAGTGAATCGGATTGAAATAATTACCTTGATATCGATTTTAAGAATTAAGATGCAGTAAAAGATACTAAATTTGGATCGAATAAAATTGTTAAGCGTGCTCAGGCCAGGGAAATATTAGGATGGGTGACCTTTGGGAAGGTCTCATAAAAGTGTTTCTAATCGATATTTTGGAATCAGTAAAGGTAAAGAATATTCGAATGGATTATCGATAAAGGATTTCTAAGAGAAATTTTATTCTATGGAGATTTTCGATAATTATCAGAATAGTAGACTGAGTTAGGAAAATTTAGTCTAAGACTTTAGGAAAGGAAATTTTTATAAGATGATAGTGTTCATTTTCCGAATATGGAAATATGGAATTTTTAGAATAAATCCAATAGCTCAATAAAGGTGAAATCAAAGTAAAAGTATTTTATGAATATCGGGAGATCGAATCAAATTAAAATTTCAGAGGTTGATCCAAAAGCCATGGAAAAGTCATAAAATACTATTTTATGAATATTTTATTATAGTTGGTTGGATTTCAACTAGACTTAGTTGAATTTTTACAAGAATGGCAAACTAGTAAATGAAGACTAGTTGGAGGGCAAATTGGTCATTTGACAAGGATGACAATTTTGAAATATTTTGAAATATTGAGGGCAATTTTGGAAGGTGAATTACACTTGGATTAAATCATGGCCATTTATTTTTGATAAGATTAAGTCTTGGCCATTGGATTAAAAGGGCAAATTAGTAATTTCACTAATAAAATGAATTTTAAATTCATTTAATTTTAACATGTGGATTTAAATAAGTAAAAGATGAACCAAGTTTTTCATCTTTCTTGAAATATTTCGAACTAAGGGGAAAAAAGGGAGAAAATTTTTCAAGCTCGATTCAAGCCCCGAAACTCGATTTTCAGGTAATATTTTCAACTGCAAAGTTGTTCTACTCTTCAAGCCCTATCTTTTGATGTCAATAATTCATGGAATACATGCTTGATTGATAAAAAATTTGATGAGAAAGAAATTAGGGTTTATGGACTCAATTGGTGTTTTGAGATTTTATGATTCCATGTTGAAATTCAAGTTGAAATCAAGCTTTTCTGATGTTAAAATCATGTTATTGAGTTGGGATTTAAACTCTACATGTTTTGATTGTTATGAAGATGATTACGGTTTATGGATTCAAGTTTGTTTTAGGGTTTGTGATGTTGGACAAATGATCTAGTAAACTTGAATTTGTTATTTGGAAGCAAAACCCTAAATTAAAGGTATAGGGACCATTTAGAGGACTAATCTGAATTTTTATGATTTTGAAGTGTATTTATGTTATTATTGAAGTTGGAGATGTGAAATTGAAGTTAGAATGTTAAACCGATGTTAAATCGAGTTAGTGACCATTTTGACAAATTGTCAAAGCTAAGTGACCAATTCAGAAACGAGGTTTTAGAGAAGAACTAAATCTGATTTTAGTTGAAATAATAGAATTCAAGTGGTAAAGTTGATTTGAGGACTAAATTGCAAAGTTAAGAAGTTTGAATCCTTATATTTGCATTTTAGTGACTAATTCGGAAAGAAGGAAAAATTAGGGGGGATCAATGTTGAATAATTATTTGATAAAAAAGGGTGATAAGTTGATGGTTTGAATCAAGTGTTGGGACCAAATTGACAAATAGTAAAGTAAGGAGAAATTAGTATAAAGTTTGAAGTTATTTATGGAAGTTGTGTAGGAAAACTGGATTTGGCAGTAAGTTTAAAAATTCACCATAAATTCTACAAAAATGGTTAGAAGGTGAATTTTTTACCAATGTAAAGATTTGTTCATCTAGTTTCGGCTCCAAAAAATGGAAACTGATTTCGAGTTTCGAGTAAAAAGATATAAAATTTTAAGTGGTGAAAGGTCAGAAAACAATATGTCAGTATGTTCCAAAATCAACACTGGAAATTGACTTTGAAAATCCGCCATAAATTGTACAAGTTGAATTTGGGCTATTAATTTATATGGTTGAAAAGCTTATTGAATCTAGTTTCTTTCAGAACAAACATACTCAAATTCCGAGTTGTAGATTATTTTATAGAAATATTTCTTTGAAGGTAGTGCAATCTGCCAAAAAAAATGAATGAGAATTGATACATTTTGTAACTAAGGTTAATTAGTAAGATTGAAAAGCGTTAATGGAAGTTCTAAATGGTTATTAAGGACCAAAATGAGTTTTGGACAGTATAAGGGAGGAAAGAGGAAATTTGTATATTCGAATGATTAGATTTGTTGGCATGTTTGAAAAATTGTTAGATTTGAATCTAACAAATGTTGTTTATATTCATGTGATTAATGAAGTTTGGATACAAATCAAAGAGGATTCGAGATACTATAAAGGAAAGGATCGAGTAGAATTTAGTGAGGCATACTATTACATGGCCTAGGTGAGTGCATTTCTAAATGTTTGCATTACATTGAAAATGGCATTGCATTTCTTTATAATACATGATATGATACAATGCTCGACATGGCAAGCTTAATGGAATACCAGGTACAAATTATTGTTTGCATAAATGATGATGCATTATGCATACATGAAATATGGATAATGACGATTAAAATGAAACAAGATACACCCTGGGGATCCAAGCCCATAGTGCAAAGTGCACTAACGAGGTGTTTAATATAAGGAACAAAGAGCGTCCTTATATAAGGAGCAAAGAGCGTCCTCTCGAGTACGTACTCCACAAGGCACTACAGTGCAGATAGGCTACGGGTTTCCATGGGCCTCTAGCCCGACACAATGATAATAATAACAAGATGTTACATGTTACATGATACAGATGTTACATGATTACATGATACATGATACAGACGTTACATGATACAAATGTTACATGATACATGATTACGTGATACATGAAAAAGATGTTACATGATTTCATGATACATGAAAAAGAAGTTACATGTTACATGACAGACAAATACATGACATACATGATAGAAATGTTATTGATATATGATAGACATGTTACATGATACATGATACATGATAGAATACATGATATGCAAATGATTGCATAATGTAAACATGACCATGATAGAATACATGGCATATGTACATTGTGATATACTTGCCATGTTATAGAGAACACGAAATGCGCTTATATATATGACATACTGTATTACATTATTTTAGGATTTTAAAATAAATAAGTTTAACCGCCTCACTAAGTTCGTACTTAGCATGTGTCTTATGTCACACGTAGATTTCCTGGAAATTGTCTATCGAGGAGGAACAAAAATTTGGAAAAATCAAGTTACTACAATAAGTTCAGTAAGTACGCCTTTACCATAATTTGATAGACTAGTGGCCATGTAAGTATTTTAAAGTTGAACTGTCTACATCATAAGTTTACAACGTAATCATATACTTTTATGGTTGGATAAGTTTAAAAATATGAATTGTTAACAATAGCAAAATCTTTGGTATGGTTAAAATGTTGTTTAGCCCTAAACGCGTAAAAAATTTTAAAATCAAGAAAGGTCTAGGCAGCTTGCGTAGTTTTCACCCTAAATTATATTGTTTTTATTTTAATAATTCAATTATAAATTTTGTAAACAAATTCAGGGTCAAAACTAGCTGCACCTAGACAACATAGTTTTAAATTTAAAACCAAAAAAGGGTTAAACTACAAATTAAATTTTGGTATAAAAAATATATTTACAAGTCAAGATTTCTTCCAATGATTCCGTAACATCTTTAATGTATATTCGGTCTATAAGTATACGTTAAGAGTGTTACAATTATTGGTATCAGAGCTACATGATTAGCCTATTCTGGAGGCTAAATCAAGTTTAATATGATTGATGTTGAATACATGCCCCTAGGATGTCATGTTACTGGCGTATTGTTGTGTAACTTGATTATGCTCCTCAATAACATGAATAAGTTATAGTAGAAATAAGTAATATCAAGTATTGTTGAATTGGGTTAGACATATGATAATTGAGACCAAAAAGAGGCCTAAAGTAGAAGTAATGAAATACAAAATGTTCCATCTCTGGCTCTTACCTCAGTAGAGCCACTCGTATAGCAGAGAACTCTAGCACAAAAATATGAAACCTTAGTATGAGCTTTAAAGATTGTGGTTAAAAGAATTAAGACCCTTGTGCTTGCACTAGCCTGGTATCTGCACCACTAAGGGTGTCGATTGTTAAGGAGCTTAAAAATTAGGAGCTCCTAAATTTAATGGAAAAAGTGGTCCGATAATTGCCAATTTGTGGCATAAAGATGTCAAAGTCATGCTATAGAGGAATTAAATTGTCTATATACTAAGAAGTTAGAAGAAGCTGTATCCTGCTAAGGGAACATGCTCGTATTTAGTGGTCTAATGCCACGGAGTTAGTACCTTTTAAGGAAGTGATGTGATTTTTAGTAATCCATTTGGACATAGTGAATGGGTGACTAGAATATATACAAAATGTCCATTAGTAATTTAGTGGATTAAGTTCCCAACAAATTTAATGGAACTTCCAGTTCATGAATTTGAAGTTATCTTTGGAATGAATTGGCTATTTGTATATGATGCAGAAGTGATGTGTAAAAAAAGGGGGCTAGTGCTTCAAGAACCTAATGGTTCTGAAGTAAATGTGAAAGAAAGAACTAACTGTTTAGAGTCAGTGGTTTCTACGACAACAGCTTAGAGGATGTTAAGTAAATGGATATAAGGCGTGCTAAATTTATGTGATGATTATCATATATCACCCAAGAAGATTAAAGATATCCCGATTATGGGAAAATTTCAAATACGTTTTTGGATGAGTTATTAGGATTACCTCATTCAAATACATTTTTGGATGAGTTATTAGGATTACCTCCGGATAGAGAGGTACAATTTGGGATTGATGTCTATCTTAGAATTAAACCGGTATCGATAGCACCACATAGGATGGTGTCAATTGAGCTAAGAAAGCTGAAATATCAATTGCAAGAACTTCTAGACTGGGATTACACTTGACTAAGTGTATCACCATGGGTTACTCTGGTATTATTTGTAGAGAAGAAAGAGGTTTCTCTACAATTATATATAGATTTCCGGTAACTGAATAAAGTAACTATTAAGAACAAGTATCCATTACTAAGGATTGAAGATCTATTTGATTAGCTTAGAGGTGCAACAATGTTCTCAAAGATAGATATTCGATCGAGTTATTATCAACTCAAGGTCAAAGAAGAAGATGTATCAAAGATAGTATTTAGGGCTCGTTATGGACATTACGAATTTTTGGTAATGCCAATTGGACATGTAAATGCCCCTGCTGTATTCATAGAGTTGATGAATAGGGTATTCAAACGCTACTTAGACCAGTTTGTAGCAGTAGTCTTCATGGACAATATTCTGGTATACTTAAAGATAGAAGCTGAACATGATTATCATTTTTGAGTGGTACTATAAACATTAAGAGATAAGCAGTTTTATGTAAGGTTTTCTGAATATGAATTTTGGTTATCAGAAGTAATTTTCCTTATACATGTAGTATTGGCTGAAGGAATAAGAGTTAAATTCCAATGAAGTACAATCTATTCTTGAATATGAGGCACCGAAAAATGTCTCTAAAGTTTGGAGTTTGTTGGAAAATAGCTGGATATTATAAATGTTTTGTGTAGAATTTATCTATTATTATTATGCTACTTACTCAGCTATCATAAAAAGGTATTCCATTGGAATGGTAAGAAGTGTCCTAGTTACACTGATCACAAAGGTATTATGAAGGTATCATCTCGGAAATCTGAAGTGTAATTAAGATAAGTTGGTTATCTGTGCACAAGGTAGAAGTGATTATAAGAAGAAACGTTTAATTTTTTTAAAAGAAATTAGTTTCTTAATGAAGTCAAAGGAAATGTGTTTAGTTGAGGATTGTTTCGACTAGTAGAAATTTCTCTAAAAGTGTTTATAGACAAGAATAAGAGTCTCAGATCACAAGGATTATAAAGATACCCATAACAGTAATAATTAAATGAAGTATGAACTTGTTCCGATTTCTATTTTGATTGAGCTATTGGTGCAGTAAGGAGCTTAAGTACAAGAACAAGAAGTACCTAAGAGGTTGTAACCTTCGGCATCTGTATATAATAAAACATTGGTTGTTTAAATGTTTAAGTTGTTGAGAGCCTTAAATGTCGGAGCAAAAGAGAAGTTATGATTGTTTATTTGAAGATGAAGGATGATAAAACTCCTATAGAAGAAGAAATATTGATACAGAGGAAGTAGTTTGGAAAACTTCCTAGAAAGGTGTTAGAAATTGGAGTTAGTGATTAGTTCATAAGAAATTGATTTCACTGATTTCTAAGCTTTGATAAAGTACTCACATTGTTTATGAGAAAAAGTGTGAGATTAGTGGGTTAAGCCGGTATGACAAGGAATAATTTTATTTGAAGAATTATAGTATGATTGCTAATAAATGATTTGAAGCATTGCACAAGAATTATAAGAAATTTTAAGAACTGTCTGTTAGTAAAGCTGAAACTAAAGCCAGTAATCTAAGAATTTTAAAGCCAATTTTAAGATAAATTGGCTATCTATATGAAATATAGAAGTAAGATGTAAAAAGAAAGTTGATCTTTGGACAAGATGTTATCAATTAAAGCTAAAAGAAGAGAAAAGGAAGAAAAGTATCAATACTAGGAAGGATGATTTGTATAGGTCAAAAAGGGAAAAACTTGGTTCTAGAACTGTTATACCTCAAGGAATCGTGAAAGAGTTGGACCAAGAGTATATTAATGGGTCTTATCTCTAGAAGTGAGCAAAAGTCTATAGTATATGTACTTATGTTTTGGGGGCATTGGCTAAATTATTTACATGTCATCACTCTTGAATAAATTGAGATGTAATTAGATTTGATACATGAAGGAGTTCGTAGAAATATTGGTTTGAGCTACAGGATCGAAATGTTGGGTATAACCCAAAATTTGGAAGGGTTGATTTGACACGTGAAATAGAGGATAAAGTAATAATTATTTAATATAATCTCAAGGCCACCGCGGATCAACAAAAAGGCTTATGCAGACAAGAAGAGAATGATGTTAAGTACGAATTTGAGGACAAAGTGTTTTTAAAGGTTTCACATTAGAAGAAGTTGTTACATTTTATTCAAAAAGGAAAGCTTAGTCCCAGAATTATTGGGCCATACGGGATTCTAAAAGGAGTTGAGCTAGTGGTTTATCAACTGGCGTTACTCCCAGATATGAGTAACTATCAGTGAAAATTTTGGCATATAAATTCAAAAAGTTAAGAAACAAGAAAATTTCACTCGTTAACGTCTTTTGGAGAAATCATAAAGTGGAAGAAGTCACATGAGAAATTGAAATGAGAATGCAGGAGTAATACCTAAAATTGTTTGAAACGGGTAAACATTGAAAATTCGAGGATGAATTTTCTTAAGAGGGGGAGAATTGTAATATCCCAAATTTTGGCCAGTGACCAAAATATAAATTTTGAAAGTTTTGGGTTTAAAGTATAAACATTGGAAAAGTTTGGGGACTAAAGTGTAAATTTCCCCAATAAGTAATTTTATTCAGTATAAGAGTGAATCGGATCGAAATAAGTACCTTGATATTGGTTTTAAGAATTAAGATACAGTAAAAGGTACTGAGTTTGGATCGAATAAAATTGTTAAGCGTGCTCAGGCTAGGGAAATGTTAGGATGGGTGACATTCGGGAAGGTCCCATAAAAGTGTTTCTAATCGATATTTTGGACTCAGTAAAGGTAAAGAATATTCGAATGGATTATTGATAAAGGATTTCTAAGAGAAATTTTATTCTATGGAGATTTTCGATAATTATCAGAATAGTAGACGAAGTTAGGAAAATTCAGTCTAAGACTTTAGGAAAGGAAATTTTTATAAGATGATAGTGTTCATTTTCCGAATATGGAAATATGGAATTTTTGGAATAAATCCGATAGCTCGATAAAGGTGAAATCGCAATAAAAGTATTTTATGAATATCGGGAGATCGGATCAAATCAAAATTTTAGAGGCTGATCAAAAATCCATGGAAAAGTCATAAAATACTATTTTATGAATATTTTATTATAGTTGGTTGGATTTCAACTAGACTTAGTTGAATTTTTACAAGAATGGCAAACTAGTAAATAAAGACTAGTTGGAGGGCAATTTGGTCATTTGACAAGGATGGCAATTTTGAAATATTTTGGAAGGTGAATTACACTTGGATTAAATCATGGCCATTGATTTTTGATAAGATTAAGTCTTGGCCATTGGATTAAAAGGGCAAATTAGTAATTTCACTAAGAAAATGAATTTTAAATTTATTTAATTTTAACATGTGGATTTAAATAAGTAAAAGATGAACCAAAGTGTTCATCTTTCTTGAAATATTTCAACTAAGGGGAAAAAAGGGAGAAAATTTTTCGAGCTCAATTCAAGCCCCGAAACTCGATTTTCAGGTAATATTTTCAACTACAAAGTTGTTCTACTCTTCAAGCTCTATCTTTTGATGTCAATAATTCATGGAATACATGCTTGATTTATAAGAATTTTTATGAGAAATAAATTAGGGTTTATGGACTCAATTGGGGTTTTTTGAGATTTTATGATTCCATGTTGAAATTTAAGTTGAAATCAAGCTTTTCTGATGTTAAAATCATGTTATTGAGTTGGGATTTAAACTCTACATGTTTTGATTATTATGAAGATGATTAGGGTTTATGGATTTGAGTTTGATTTAGGATTTGTGATGTTGGACAAATGATCTAGTAAGCTTGAATTTGTTATTTGGAAGCAAAACCCTAAATTAAAGGTATCGTGACCATTTTGGCAATTCTGAAAGTTAGAGGACTAATCTGAATTTTTATGATTTTGAAGTGTATTTATGTTATTATTGAAGTTGGAGATGTGAAATTGAAGTTAGAATGTTAAACCGATGTTAAATCGAGTTAGTGACCATTTTGACAAATTGTTAAAGCTAAGTGACCAATTCGGAAATGAGGTTTTAGAGAAGAACTAAATATTATTTTAGTTGAAATAATAGAATTCAAGTGGTAATGTTGATTTGAGGACTAAATTGCAAGGTTAAGAAGTTTGAATCCTTATCTTTGCATTTTAGTGACTAATTCGGAAAGAAGGAAAAATTATGGGGGATCAATGTTGAATAATTATTTAATGAAAAAGGGTGATAAGTTGGTGGTTTGAATCAAGTTTTGGGACCAAATTGACAAATAGCAAAGTAAGGGGAAATTAGTATAAAGCTTGAAGTTATCTATGGAAGTTGTGTAGGAAAACTGGATTTGGCAGTAAGTTTAAAAATTCACCATAATTTCTACAAAAATGGTTAGAAGGTGAATTTTATACCAATGTAAAGATTTGTTCATCTAGTTTCGCCTCTAAAAAATGGAAACTGATTTCGAGTTACGAGTAAAAAGATATGAATTTTTAAGTGGTGAAAGGTCAGAAAACAGCATGGCAGTCTGTTCTGAAATCAACACTGGAAATTGACTTTGAAAATCCGCCATAAATCGTACAAGTTGAATTTGGGATATTAATTTATATGGTTGAAAAGCTTATTGAATCTATTTTTTTTCAGAACAAACGGAATCGAATTCTGAGTTGTAAATTATTTTATAGAAGTATTTCTTTGAAGGTAGTGCAATCTGCCAAAAAAATGAATGAGAATTGATACATTTTGTATCTAAGGTTAATTAGTAAGCTTGAAAAGGGTTAATGGAAGTTATAAATAGTTATTAAGGGCCAAAATGAGTTTTGGACAGTATAAGGAAGGAAAGAGGAAATTTGTATATTCGAATGATTAGATTTGATAGCATGTTTGAAAATTTGTTAGATTTGAATCTAACAAATGTTGTTTATATTCATGTGATTAATGAAGTTTGGGTACGAATCAAAGAGGATTCGTGATACTATAAAGGAAAGGATCGAGTAGAATATAGTGAGGCATATTATTAAATGGCCCAAGTGAGTGCATTTCTAAATGTTTGCATTACATTGAAAATGGCATTGCATTTCTTTATAATACATGATATGATACAATGCTCGACATGGCAAGCTTGATGGAATACCAGGTACGAATTATTGTTTGCATAAATGATGATGCATTATGCATACATGAAATATGGATAATGACAAGATTAAAATGAAACAAGATACACCTTGGGGATCCTAGCCCGTAGTGTAAAATGCACTAACGAGGTGTTTAATATAAGGAGCAAAGAGCGTCCTTATATGAGGAGCAAAGAGCGTCTTCTCGAGTACGTACTCCACAAGGCACTACGGTGCAGATAGGCTACGGGGTTTCTATGGGCCTCTAGCTTGACACGATGATAATAATAACAAGATGTTACATGATACATGATATAGATGTTACATGATTACATGATATATGATACAGACGTTACATGATACATGATACAGATGTTACATGATTACGTGATACATGAAAAAGATGTTACATGATTTCATGATACATGAAAAAGAAGTTACATTTTACATGATAGAGAAATACATGACATACATGATAGAAATGTTATTGATATATGATAGACATGTTACATGATACATGATAGAATACATGATATGAAAATGATTGCATAATGAAAACATGACCATGATAGAATACATGACATATGTACATTGTGATATACTTTCCATGTTATAAAGAACACCAAATGCACTTATATATATGACATACCGTATTACATTATTTCAGGATTTTAAAATAAATAAGTTTAACCACCTCACTAAGTTCGTACTTAGCGCGTGTCTTATGTCACACGTAGGTTTCCTGAAAATCGTGTATCGAGGAGGAGCAGAAATTTGGAAAAATCAAGTTACTACAATAAGTTCAGTAAGTACGTCTTTACCATAATTTGATAGACTAGTGGGTATGTAAGTATTTTAAAGTTGATCTGTCTACAACATAAGTTTACAACGTAATCATATGCTTTTATGGTTGGATAAGTTTAAAAATACGAATTGTTAACATGCAAAATATTTGATATGGTTAAAATGTTGTATAGCCTTAAACGCGTAAAAAATTTTAAAATCAAGAAAGGGTCAAGGCAGCTTGTGTAGTTTTCACCATAAATTATATTGTTTTTATTTTAATAATTCAATTATAAATTTTGTAAACAAATTCAGGGTCAAAACTAGCTGCACCTAGACAACATAGTTTTAAATTTAAAACCGAGAATGGGTTAAACTACAAATTAAATTTTGGTATAAAAATATATTTACAAGTCAAGATTTCTTCCAATGATTCCGTAATATCTTTAATGTATATTCGGTCTATGAGTATACGTTAAGGGTGTTACAATGGAAGTGGTTTTTCTTAGGCATATGGTTTCAGTTGAAGGTATCCGGGTAGATCCTAAAAAGGTTGAGGCGGTTGTGAATTAGAAGCAGCCAAAGTCAGTGTCAAAAGTCTGCAATTTTTTGGGCTTGACAGGTTATTACCGTCGTTTCGTGGATAGGTTTTCGAGAGTTACTGCTCTGTTGACCAAGTTGTTGCAAAAGGATGTGCAGTTCAAATGGAGAGAAGCTCTGACGCAAGCTCTAATCTTGATTTAACCAGAGTCAAGAAAGGAGTTTGTGGTGTATAGTAACGCATCCTACATCGTGTTAGGGTGTGTGTTGATGCAAGAAGGTCGTAGCTTATGCATCGAGGCATTTGAAAGTGCATGAACGCAACTACCTTACACATGATCTTGAGCTTGCGGTGGTAGTGTTTGCATTGAAAATGTGGAGACATTACCTTTATGGTGAAAAGTGTGTTGTATACACTGACCATAAGAGTTTGAAGCATTTGATGACACAGAAGGAGTTGAATCTTCGTCAGCATGGGTGGTTAGAGTTGTTGAAGGTTATGATTTGACCATTGAGTACCATCCGGGTAAAGCCAATGTCGTGGCTGACGCTTTGAGTAGGAAGGCCGTTGTAGAGTTGAGATCCATGTTTGCTAGGTTGAGTGTGACCCGTGATGGAGGGTTGTTGGCAGAATTGCAAGTGAAACCTTTCTTGGCGCAGTTGATTAAGGAAAAACAACCGTATGATGAGGCGTTGGTACCTCACATGAAGGACATCATGGATGGAAATCCTACGAATTTTCACTTTAGTAGTGATGGGGTTTTGTGCTTTAAAGGTCGGATTGTGGTGCCTAGTAACGAGGAGTTGATACGGATGATTTTCGCTGAGGCACATGCTAGTCCTTTTTTATACATCCTGGTAGTACTAAAATGTATCACGGTTGAGGAAAGAGTACTATTAGGTGGGTTTAAAAAAGGACGTGGCTGATTTTGTTGCTGGATGTATGGTGTATTAGCGGGTGAAAGTCGAACATCAATTTTTGGGTTGTTTTAACCGTTGAAAATTCCAGAGTGGAAGTGGGAAAGGATCACCATGGATTTTGTGTCAGGACTGCCTTTGACATAGTCTAAAAAGGATTCTATTTGCTTAATTGTGGATTGGTTTACGAAGTGTACACATTTTCTGCCTGTGCATACGATGTATTCTTTGGATAAGTTGGCAGATTTGTATGTTGTTGGAATCGTGAGGTTGCACGAAGTACCTAAATCAATTATTTCAGATAGAGATCCACGGTTTACAGCAAGGTTTTGAAAGTGTTTACACCGAGCTTTAGGTACTCGCTTGAATTTTAGTATATCGTATCATCCTTAGACGGATGACCAGTCTTGATGTGTGATTCAGATCTTAGAGGATATATTGAGATGTTGTATCATTGAGTTCCAGGGAACTTGGGAAAGGTAGTTGCCTTTGGTAGAGTTTGCATACAATAACAGTTATCAAGCAAGTATAAAGATGGCACCGTATGAGGCCTTGTATGGTCGAAAGTGTTGTACGCCATTGTTTTGGGTCGAGACTGGAGAAAAGTATGTTTCCATGTATGATGTGTTGAAAGACACATATGAGAAAGTAAAATTAATTTGTGATTGTTTAAAAGAGGCCTCGGATAGGCAGAAATCCTACGCGAATTTGAAGCATAAAGAGGTTGAGTGCGCTGTTGGTGAAAAAGTGTTCTTGAAAGTTTCGCCTTGGAAGAAGGTGATGCGTTTTGGGCGTAAGGGAAAGTTGAGCCCAAGGTTTATTGGACCGTATGAGGTGCTGGAACGCATTGGTCCTAGGGCTGAGCATGGTTAACCGCAAAACTGAAAAACGATCCGAATCAGAGGCATTTGGACGGTTTATGAACTATGGTTAACCGAATCGAACCGAATTTGATTTTTTTTTTTATTTTTTTATAGTTATTTTATAATGTAAAAATAAGTATTTTATACTTACAATACTATAGATGCATTTTTAATTATTATTATTTACTTAAAAAATTAAGTTTTTAATAAATATTTATGAAAAATACTTAAAAACTCTAACTTTTAATGTTTAAAAGTCATCAAATAAAGCTATTTTGTCAAAATAAAATAAAAAATTTCAAAAATTAACGTTAATATGGAAAAACCAAAAACCAACGTTAACCGAACCGAAAACCGATGGTTACTAAAATAGCTTACCGAATTAAACCAAAACCGAACCGTATACACCCCTAATTGGTCCTGTGGCTTATCGGTTAAGATTACCTCCTGAAATGGAAAAGATTTATGATGTGTTTCATGTGTCCATGTTGTGGAGGTATCGTTCGGATCCGTCGCATGTTATGCCAGTTGAGGATGTTGAGTTACGACCGAATTTGTCTTATGATGAGGAACAAGTGGAGATCCTTGACTCCAATAGTAAAGTTCTTTGTGGCAAGACGATTGAACTTGTTAAGGTGCTATGGCAACATCTATAACACCCCGATTTTGGGCTTAGATGTTTAAAGGTTGGTTCGAAGGTTCGATGGACCAGTATTAGAGATTCGAGTCAGTTTCGAGATTATATCAGATTAAATATTTTTGAAGGTGGTAAAATTGTGGAAAATATTCTAAATCATTATTAAATATATTAATGATTGTGGTGAAATCAATTTTTGAAAAGGAATTTTGGAAATCAGATATTTTGGACTAGTGACCAAAATGCAAACTCTGAAAACTATTTTTGGTGGCTGTTTTGTAAGGAGTCAAAACTTTGAATCTTTAAGGAGCTAATTGCCCTAAAAGTCTAATATCAAACTTTATCCCTTAATTGGCTATTTTAAAAGTGTTTTGGAAAATATAAATATGTTGGGGAGAATTAATTTGTTAATTAATTTCTTAAAACAAAAATCATGTAACTACTTTCTCAAAATATTTTCTCTCAAAATCTCTCCAGCCAAACATCAATTTCTTCTTCTAAATCTTTAGGTAAACCTTTCTTTTCTTAAATCTTTTGTTTGTAAATGATTTCTTCTTGTTAGTTTTCCAAAACCTTATTGTTTTAACTTTGTTTTCTCATGCAAATCATCCAATTAAGGGAGAAAGCACCCATTAGAGGTAAGGTTCGTTCTCCTCCTCTAATGAAATGTTCTTTACTGAAATTCCCAAGTTGTTGACTCTTTACAATTGTTTTCTAATGTGTTTTGATAGTTTAATTGATAAATTTTGGTTTAATTGTGTTTTGATTGATGAAATTGGTGGATCTTCGTACTTGTTCTGTTTTGCTGGGATTTTGATCAGATTAAATCATGATTTTGATGTTTAATTGAGTTGATATCTTGGTTTTAACATTGTAATCCCTAAACAAGTTGAATCTCTAATGTTTAAGGTTGTTAATCAAGGGTTTTTGGGGTGATAATTGAGTTTAATCATTGCTTGAAGTAAAAGGATGTTGGGAAAGGGTTTCTGGATGTTAATTGATGGTGTTTAATGGGTTGAATCGTTATATTATGGCCGGGTTGAGTTTTGGAAGTGTTTGAGGATATTTTCAATATGTTTCAGATGGTTTTTGAGTGGGCAACTTAAGAGTTGTGGGTAATTGGTTGTTGGAAATGGTTTTAATGCATAATGATGCATTTGCCCTCTGGTTTTATGTTGTTAAAACATGTGATAATAAAGGCGATGAAGCTTGATGTTGTTTGTTGCTTGTCAGAAGCTCGTTTTACGTTGGCGAGCAAGGCGAGGTGTATCAGTGAGTAAAAATTGGTTTAAACAACTTTAAAAGGTTTAACAAAGGTTGATGGGAGTTTAGGATAAGTTTGAAACACTTACCTAAGCTCAGAAGTAAGTCTTCCCTCTTTTGCTCTTAAATATTAGTTCGGATATAAGCATGTGTAATTCATGTTTTGGCCGTAAACATGGTTTGATTTACTTATTGGAAATGCATTATTTTAAGTACATATGCAGGGGTTTAAAAGTATAAGAAATGCTAGTGAGCATTGGTTTTCATTCCGGTCGGGAATGGTGTTATTGCTTTGGCAATGTGATTGCATATGTGGTGGTTTTGTATAATGCATTGTAAAACAATGAGTAAATGGTTTTGTAAATGATATATTGGCTATGTGACATGATGAGATAACATTTGTATATAGTTGGCATACAATAGGATGAAGTGCACTATAATATGTAAAAATCGATCGTGGTTAAGAGTCCTTGAGGTAAGTGGTCGGCTACTTGGATTATAATGTTGTCACTTGGGTTGAGCAGTCGATTCCCCTTGTTGATGTTGATCTTGCGGTCAGCAAGGGTGTTATATCATGCGGTCGGCATGGTATGGGTTATGGTAGTGGTTGACTATCATGGGAGATCCGTGTATCCGAAATATAAGGTTAACGATCGGTTACTTAATGATTAGCGGTCGGCTAATCAAGGATAGAGGTCATGTATCTGGGGTCACTATAAATGCCAATATATGAAGATTCAAGTGTTGAACTTATTTTGTGATGCTTTGGAATTTAAGCATGATTTTGTATATAATGCTTTGGAATTTAAGCATGGTTTTGTATATAATGCTTTGGAATTTAAGCATGGTTTTTATATAATGCTTTGGGGATTTAAGCATGTGGATTATAATGTTTTGCATTTGGTCGATATTCATGTTTTCAATTGGAGGCATTGGAACTTGCTTAGGTCGTAAGCATGGTTTGGAAACAAGTGTTTAGTTTTCAAGGGTTATAATACATCATTGTTTTAAGAGCATCCTCACTAAGCAAGTGTGCTTACGCTCTCTTTTCCTTAATGATGCAGAGCATTAAAGTTTGGGTCTGCAAGGGCAAGGCCAAAGTGATCCAAGGATAAGAACTAGTTTGAGTATGAGTTTGTTTATGTTTCCGTTTAATAAGGCAATGTGTTCGCCATATTTTAGGGGATTTGTATTTCTATTTTCCATGAGTTTTAAGCATGAGTAGTGCTGGATTTTATGGTTTGTTTGGTGTTGATTGAGCTTTGGTGAATCTTGCCTATAATGTTGCTAGCCAAGTGCTAAAGTGTGCATCTAGTTGATTTTGTTTGGTTGCCATATTTTGATGATTCAAGCAAGTTTGGTATGATGATATAAATGTGCAAGCATGTTGAGTATGCCTTAAATGTACCAAATGTGAGTTTTGATTGCTTGATGAAAAGTTATTAGGAAGCATGCCTATAGAATATCTTGGTGTGTATGAATGCCATGAATGGTTGTTGAATCCATGATGCTTTGGTTGGTAATGTATCTTAGTATTGTTGTATAAGTGTTTGAAGCATGTTGGAGTGTTTTGGTTATCATCAAAGTGTGTTTAGACAACAATTTGGCACATTATAGGTCTAGGCGTATCGAAACAGGTGACCATGTACCGGTACGGCTAGGCCAATTTAGGCATAGTGTTTCCAGGCATAGCGTTTCGATACTCAAGCAAGTGTTTCGGTACGGGTTAGTGTATTTTGACTAGGCATTTCGATACGCGGGGCCGTATTGGAACGAGATTGAGCTACTAGAATCTACATTTTGTAAAATGGCTAAGGCGTACTGAAACACCTACACGCGTACCGATACAGGCTGCAGTTATTTTAGTTATTTGGAATATTTGGAAGTTCTGCTTCTTTCATTTTGGTCCCTGAATATTTGTGAGTATAATTGTATGAGCTTGGATGATCAATTTGATCTGAAAATTGACATGTTGGCATGAAACCTGACTAATTGAGGATCGACAACCGTAATTTCAGTTTGGGTCCAACAATTTATCAAATTTGCATTTTAGTCCCTAAAGTGCGTCGAATATAATTGGTTGCCCCTTCGTGGTCCGTTTCCTTTGAAATTTCACCCACTGCAAGTATGTACACTTAAGATTTATAATATGCATCTAGATAAGATAAAAGAAAAAAATAGACTGAGTTTCGTAATCTTTCTCCGGTTTGCTTCGGCAAACCTAATGTAGTTTTCTCAGTTCAGTCAGGTGTCTAGGCCGGGTCGAGGGGGTTACATTTGTTGGTATTAGAGCTAGGTGACAAGAAGTTAGGATATTGTTGTTTGATTATTTGGTGATTTATGTTATGCACGGTGATTTTGTATATGTACGGTGATTGTTTAATATCATGTTGTTTACGAAATGGGAACACATTACCTATTATAGAGGTTTTGAAAGGGTTTTATAAGGTTGCCTTGGATCCTTTGTCGAATGCTAGTCTGACTTTAATGTGTTTTGATGCTTTTGTTAGCATGGCTCGACTTGAGACTCGTTCGACGGTTGGTAATGTCGGGTTTGGGCAGAATAATGATGTTATGGGGAATCTTCGTATAATATGTTACCTCCTCTTCCTCCATTGGTTCCTCCTATTGACGTTGGGGTAGGTGATGTACCTCATACTGTGCAAGGGTTAATTTTGGTAATTTGACCCCCGTTAATCCAAGCGATGACGGGAACGTTTTAGGCAGTGATGGCTGGAGTGCAAGTGCAAGCACTGACATCTGCTGTGGTGGTTAATCAAGGTTTACCCTTGGAGCATCTTTGAATTTTGGGAGGTGAGGAATTTTAGGGGTCTGGGCCTTGAAGCAGCCGAGAGAAGGCTGGATAAGATAATTCGTATTTTGAGTCAGATGGATTGCAACAATGTGTGCAAGTTGGTTGCACTGTGTCCTTGTTGCAAGGTGATGCTTATCACTGGTGGGTGACCACAGTTACGGGTGTCCCAGAGGTGGATGTGTCTTGGTCCTCAGTATCTGGATATGAGGAAGCGCAAGTTTATATCGCTATCGCAGGGTGGCATCTTAGTTGCAGTGTATGAGAGATCGTGTGATAAGTGATACAAGTCAGGTCACAAGAATGGTGGTGGCCAGGTTATGGTTATGTTCGTCTGAGAGTTATTTCTTGAGGCTCTGGCGTGGCTAGCGTTAGTTGGGTTTTAGACTGTTGGTCGATATGGCTATATGTGTTAGCGTCAAATGTGTTAGTGACGTTCGAGATGGTGACGTGTTGGGTATTCTCCAAATACATGGATTCGAGTGGTGGCTGGAGTGGTGGTGTTCTCATGTACTGTGCTGCCGAGAAGAGTTTTGATCAACAACTGAGGGTTGTTAGAGTGCTTTGATGTGTTGGAAGGAATATTGGTACCGGGAATGTTATAAGTAAGTGTGGATGTTGAACATGCACAGTGCAAAAATAGTTATATGTATATATATTTAAATATTTCAGTACATGCATACATCTTTGAGCATGACATTAGAGGTTTTGCATCCATATGCATAGACATCTAGGATGGAATATAAAGAATCATGCATACATATGTCCACACTTACGAATAATTTTACGGAGGTCGATGAAGAGTTAGTAACTAGTTCCTTTGGTGAGGCGGTTATGGTTAGAAAGTTGGATAGGAGATGT
This sequence comes from Hibiscus mutabilis, assembly GCA_019671005.1. Classification (NCBI taxonomy): domain Eukaryota; kingdom Viridiplantae; phylum Streptophyta; class Magnoliopsida; order Malvales; family Malvaceae; genus Hibiscus; species Hibiscus mutabilis. The sequence continues at coordinate 32,075,654 of CM033728.1, forward strand.
CCTTTGGTTGTTCAAGGTCATGAGTTTGCCGTAGTTTTGATAGAGTTGTTGTTCCAAAGTTTTGACGGTGTTGTGGGTATGGATTGGTTAAGTGAGCACAAGGCGGGTGTGGATTGTGAGTCCAAAGGATTTCTTTGAGGTTAGCTGATGATTATGAAGTTGTGGTGGTTGGCGGGAATGTGAAGTTCTTGTCCAATGTTGTGTCAGCTACTCAAGTGGAAAGGATGATTCAAGGTGGATGCCAAGCTTATTTGGCCATCATGATGAATCCTGAAGTTAAGGGTGTTCGGGTGCAGGACATTCGAACTGTTCGTGTTTTTCTAAAGGTTTTTCCTGAAGAGTTATCGGGTTTACCGCCGAATAGGGAGGTAGAATTCGATATTGAGATGTACGCAGGTATGACGCCGGTGTCCATTGCTCCTTATAGTATGGCACCGAAGGAATTGAAGTCGCATCTTTAGAAGTTGTTGGATCATGGATTCATACGACCGAGTATTTCGCCTTGGGTTGCTCCGATTCTATTTGTGAAAAATAAGGATGGTATGATGCGTTTGTGCATCGATTACTGTCAGTGGAATAAGTTAACGGTGAAGACCAAGTATCTTTTGCCAAGGGTTGATGATCTGTTTGATCAGTTTCGCGAGGTAGCAGTCTTCTCTAAGATTGATCTAAGATCGGGGTATTATCAGTTGAAGGTTAAGGATAAAGATGTACATAAAATTGTGTTTTCATATGAGGTACGAGCATTATGAGTTTTTGGTCATGCCTTTTGGTTTGACAAAAACCCTGGTTGCGTTCATGGATATGATAAATAAGGTGTTCCAAGAATATCTTGATTAATTTGTGGTGGTGTTTATAGATGATATTCTTGTGTACTCTCGTATCAAAGAAGATCATGATCAGTATTTGTGGGTTGTGTTGCAAGTTTTGAAGGATAACCGGTTTGTATGCCAAGCTGAGAAAGTGTGAGTTTTGGCTTAAGGAAGTAACATTCCTTGGTCATGTAGTTTATGCGGAGGGTATTCGTGTTGATCCATAGAAAATTGAGGTTATCCTCAATTGGAAGCAACCTAAATATGTTTCGGAGGTTCGCAGTTTTCTTGGACTTACTGGTTATTACCGTCGCTTCGTAGATGGGTTTTCTAGTATTGCAGCACCGTTGACAAGTTGTTGTAGAAGAATATTCCTTATGTGTGGACGGAGAAGAAACATCATAGTTTTAAGAAGTTGAGGGAAGCTTTAACATATGCTATTGTGTTGATTCAACCTGAATCTGGGAAAGAGTTTGTGGTTTATCCTTAATTAGAAACAACCTAAATCTGTTTCGGAGGTTTGCAGTTTTCTTGGACTGACTGGTTATTACCATCGCTTCGTAGATGGGTTTTCTAGTATTGCAGCACTGTTGACAAAGTTGTTGCAGAAGAATATTCCTTATGTGTGGACGGAGAAACAACATCATAGTTTTGAGAAGTTGAGGGAAGTTTTAACACATGCTCTTATGTTGATTCAACCTGAATATGGGAAGGAGTTTGTGGTTTATAGTGATGCGTCTTACGATGGTTTGGGTTGTGTGATAATGCAAGATGGTAAGGTTGTGGCCTATGTATCGAGATAGCTGAAGGTTCATGAGCGCAGTTATCCAACTCATGATTTGTCGCTTGCGGCTGTGGTGTTCACCCTAAAAATCTGGAGACATTACCTTTATGGTGAGAAGTGTGTTGTTTTTACGGACCATAAGGGTTTGAAGTATTGATGTATCAAAAGGATTTGAATCTTAGGTAATGTAGATGGTTGGAGTTGTTTAAGGATCACGACTTGACGATCGAGTATCATCCTGGAAAAGCTAATGTCGTTGCGGATGCTTTGAGTCATAAGGTTGCGGTGGAGCTTATGGCTATGTTTCCTAGGTTGAGTGTGACACGGAAAGGTGGATTGTTTGATGAGTTGCAAGTTAAGCCTACGTTGTCATAGATAATTAAAGATAAACAACCGTTTGACGATTCCTTGGTTGAGCATGTTAAGGATATATCGGAGGGTAATCCGACGGATTTTTATTTTGATGATAATGGAGTTTTGTGTTTCAAGGGTCGAATAGTAGTGCCGGATGATCCAGAGTTGAGGCACACTATTTTGATGGAGGCACATTCTAGTCCTTTGCTATGCATCCCAGTAACGTTAAGATGTATCGTGAATTGAAAGAAGTGTACTACTGGGTTGGTTTGAAAAAAGATGTAGCTGAGTTTGTTTATAAGTGCATGATGTGTCAGCGGGTCAAGGCTAAACATCAATTTCCATCTGAGTTGTTGCAACCATTGAGAATTCTGGAATGGAAGTGGGAGAGAATCACCATGGATTTTGTGTCAGGGTTACCTTTGAAACTGGCTAAAAAAGATTCCATTTGGGTGATTGTGGATCAGTTTACGAAGTGTGCACATTTTCTGCCAGTGCATACGACGTACACCTTGGACAAGTTGGCAGACTTGTATATTTCTGAGATCGTGCGTTTGCAAGGGGTACCTAAGTCTATTGTTTCAAATAGAGATCTGAGGTTTACAGAAAGGTTTTGGATGAGTTTGCATCGGGCTTTGGGTACGAGGTTGTATTTTAGCACTGCGTATCATCCTCAGTCGGATGGTCAGTCTGAGCGGGTTATCCAGGTTTTGGAGGATATGCTGAGATGTTGAATTATTGAGTTTCAAGGAACCTGGGAGAAGCACGTACCTTTGGTTGAGTTTGCATATAATAAAAGTTACCAAGCGAGTATACATATGGCACTGTATGAGGCATTGTATGGCCGAAGGTGTCGTATGCCTTTGAGTTGGGCTGAGGTAGGGGAAAAGCATATTTCCTTACCAGATGTGTTGAAAGACACGGATGAGAAGGTAAATCTGGTTTGTGATTGCTTGAAGTTGCTGCAGATTGGTAGAAATCTTACGCGGATTTGAAGCGTAGTGAAATTGAATATGCGGTGGGCGATCGTGTATTCTTGAAAGTGTCACCGTGGAAAAAGGTGATGCGATTCGGACGTAAGGGTAAGCTTAGTCTGAGGTTTATTGGACCATAAGAGGTTGTTGAGTGTGCTGGTCCTGTGACTTATCGGTTGAGGTTGCCTCCCAAGTTGGAGAAAATACATGATGTGTTCCATGTATCTATGTTATGGAGGTATCGTTCCTTTCCCTCGCATGTTATACCGATAGAGCATATTGAGTTGAGGCCGAATTTATCCTATGATGAGTAATTGGTGGACATCCTTAATTCCAGTAGCAAATTTCTTCGTGGCAAGACGATTGAACTTGTTAAGGTCTTGTGGTGACACCGTGTTGTTGAGGAAGCCACGTAGGAAAGCAAGGCGGACATGTTGGAATAATTTCCGCATTTGTTTCCTCTAGGTGAATTTTGGGGATGAAATTTCTTAAGTGGGGGAGAGTTGCAACACCCCGATTTTGGGCTTAGATGTTTAAAGGTTGGTTCGAAGGTCCGGTGGACCGGTATTAGAGATTCGAGTTAGTTTCGGGATTAAATCGGATTAAATATTTTTGAATGTGGTAAAATTGTGGAAAAATATTCTAAAATCATTATCAAATATATTAATGATTGTAGTGAAATCAATTTTTGAAAAAGAATGTTGGAAATCAGACATTTTGGACTAGTGACCAAAATGCAAACTTGGAAAACTATCTTTAAGGAGCTAATTGCCCTAAAAGTCTAATATCAGACTTTATCCCTTAATTGGCTATTTTAAAAGTGTTTTGGAAAATATAAATAGGTTGGGGAGAATTAATTTGTTAATTGCCTTATTAACCGAAATATAAATCGAGTTCGTACTCAAACTTGTAAATGTCCTTGGATCACTTAGCCTTGCCTCTTACTGCCCCCAAACCATAATGCTTTGCATCATTGGAAAAAGATAGCGTAAGCACACTTGCTTATTGAGGATGCTCATACAACAATGATGCACTAAAACCATTTGAAAACCATATGCTTGTTTTCCAAAAACATGCTTACAACCAAAGCATTTTTCCATGATTCCAACTGAATCAAAACATAATAACCTTTATGTAACATCATGTACATTCCATGCTTAAATCTCCAAAGCATTAAATCATAAACCATGCTTAAATTCCAAAGCATTGAAAATAGGTTCAACACATGAACTTTCTCATATATTGGCATTTATAGTGACCTGGATAGACTACTTCTATCCTATACATATCGGATACACGGATCTCTCATACCATGGCTAGTTAAACCGCATGATATCCCAAACCTTGCCCAGTTAAACCGCAAGATTTGACACCCTCACCTAGTTAAACTGCGAGATCACCATCAATTTGGGTTGCCTAGTTAAACTGCATGCCCCAATTGAGGTTCCCAACAGTTCGAGTGGCCTTGTTAAATCGCCATACCATAAGGACCCATGGCCACGATCGATTTTGTTCATATTTTATAGTGCACTTTTAATCCTATGACATGCCAACTATATCCGGTTGTTTTCTCACCATGTCACACAACCAATATACCATTTACAAACCATTTACTTACTGTTTTACAATGCATTATACAAAACATCACATATGCAAGTCTCATTGCCAATGCAATAATACCATTCCCAACTGGAATGAAAACCAATGCTCACTAGCATTTATATTACTTTTAAACCCCTGCATATGTACTCAAAATCATGCATTTCCAGTAAGTAAATCATACCATGTTTATCACTAAAACATGCAGAAAACATGCTCATATCCAAGCCGATATTTAAGAGCAAAAAAAGGGAAACTTACTTTCGAGCTTAGGTAAGTGTCTCACGCTTACCCTAAACTCCCAACAACCTATACAAACCTTTCTAAAGCATTTAAAACCAATTTCTACTCACTGATACGCTTCGTCTTCCTTACCAACGCAGTACAAGCTCCCGGCAAACAACAAAACAATGTCAAGCTTCTTTGCCTTGATCATCCCCTGTTTTAAACACATAAAACTAGAGGATAAATGCATCATTATGTATTCAAACCACTGCCTCAAAGCAAAACCCTGCAACTCTCAGGTTGCCCACTTAAAAACCATCCGAAACAAACCGAAATCATCATCAAACGTTTCCGAAACTTAACCCAACCACAAAACAACAATTCAATCCATCAATCAACATCAATTAACATCCAAAAACCCCTTTCACAACATCCTTTTACTTCCAGCAAAGATTAAACTCGAATATCATCACAAAAACTCAAATATAACAATCTAAACAATTAGAGATCCAAGAGTTTCGGGATTTTATTGATAAAAACAACCTATCAACATCATATTACATCCAAAATATGTATTAAATCAATCTTAAACACTGGAAATCAGATCCACTTTGAAAATTACATTGTTACATCAATTTTACCCAATTTACTCAATCAAACATTGATAAATCATTAAAATCAGTTTACAATCAATAAATCAAGGATCAAAAACTTGGGAATTTCAGTAAATAACCATACAATAGAGGAGATCATGGACCTTACCCCTATTTTGAGATTTCTCCCTCAATTGGTTTGATAAAAGCTAAGAAAACACAAGATTTAGATGAGATTTTGTACAAACAATATTAATTAATCAATTACCAATCATAAAAACAAGTTTAAAGACTCCTCACCTCTGGATTTTGATGAAAACTTGAGTGTTTGGCTGAGGAGAGAGTGGAGAGATAATTGAGAGAAAAGTTACGTGAATTTTCTTTAAAGAGCTTAACTAACTTTTAACTAAAATCCCTTTTTGGAGAAATCATCAGAAAAAACTTGGTAAAATAGCTCCTTAAAATTCTAAGAATTTGACCCTTTTTCATTTTAGTCACCTTTTAAAACAGCTTTCAAAACTTGCATTTTGGTCACCAGCCAAAATGTCCGATTTCCAAATCTTATTTTCCAAAATTGATTGCACCATTATCCTTAATATAATTAATAATGATTTTAGAATATTTTTCCCCCATTTTATCACCTTCAAAAATATTTAAACCAATTAAATCCCGAAACTGACCCGAAACTCTAATATCGGTCCACCGGACCTTCAAACCAACCTTTAAAACATCTAAGCCCAAAATTGGGGTGTTACAACTCTCCCCCACTTAAGAAATTTCATCCTTGAAATTACCTGAAGGAAACAAATCCGAAAATTGCTCCATCAAAGTGTGTTTAGACAACAATTTGGGACATTATAGGTCCATGCGTATCGAAACAGGTAACCTTGTACCAGTACGGCTAGGCCAATTTAGGCATAGTGGGAAGATGTTTCGATACGGGTAAGCCTTTCCAGGCATAGGGTTTTGATTCTCGAGCAAGTGTTTCGGTACGGGTTAGTGTATTTTGACTAGGCGTTTCGATACGCGGGGCCGTATCGGAACGAGATTGAGCTACTAGAATCTACGTTTTGTAAAATGGCTAAGGCGTACCGAAACACTTACACACGTACCAATACGGGCTGCAGTTATTTCAATCATTTGGAATATTTGGAAGTTCTGTTTCTTTCATTTTGGTCCCTGAATATTTGTGAGTGCAATTGTATGAGCTTGGATGATCGTTTTGATCTGAAAATTGACATGTTGGCATGAAACTTGACTAATTGAGGATCGGCAACCTGAATTTCAGTTTTGGTCCAGTAATTTATCATATTTGCATTTTAGTCCCTAAAGTGTGTCGAAGGTAATTGGTTGCCTCTTCGTGGTCCGTTTCCTTTGAAATTTCACCCACTGTAAGTATGTACATTTAGGATTTATAATATGCATCTAGAAAAGATAAAAAAAATGGACCGGATTTCGTAATGTTTCTCCGGTTTGCTTCGGCAAACCTAATGTAGTTCTCTCGGTTCGGTCGGGCGTCTAGGTTGGGTCGAGGGGGTTACAACATTGAGGTGTTGAGGAGGCCATATGGGAGAGTAAGTCGGACATGGTTGCTCAGTTTCCGCATCTGTTTTCGTTAGGTAAATTTTGAGGACGAAATTTCTTAAGGGGAAGAGTTGTAACACCCCGATTTTGGGCCTAGGAGTTTTCCTAGTGGTTTAGACGATTCGGTTGACCGGGATTGGAGATTCGAGTCGGATTCGGGACTAAAAAATTGAAATAAATAATTTTGGTGCGAGAAAAATATGGGGAAAATATCTAGAAATCATTATTTAATATATGTATATTTTTGGTAAAGTCAATTGTGGAAAATGGATTTTGTAAATTGGACATTTTGGCTAGTGACCAAAATGTAAAGATTGAAAACTAATTTTAGTGACTATTTTGAAGAGGGGCCAAAACATAGAATCTTTAAGGAGCTATTTTACCAAACTTTAATATCAGACTTTTCCTCTCAATTAGGATTGTTTTAAAAGTGTTTTAAGTGGGTAATTAAAAGGGAATTAACTAAAAGGTAGTTATTTTCTTAAAATCAAAACGTTACTTAACTTTTCTCTCAAAATTCTTCAGCCAAACACTCATCCAAACCCATTTAATTGCATGATCAAGAAATAAGGACTAAACTGCAAAGATTCAAACTCTAGAAGGCATCTTAATAGAAATAACTAACTCTGTATCGATACACTAACACCCTGTATCGATACGGGTTCAAATTTTAAAGGCGTATCGATACGGTCCTCAAGCGTACCGATACAGATATGCAATATTCGAAAAAGGGATTCCAGTAGCCAGAGGACATACCGGTACAGTTGCCCGTGTACCGACACCAGACCAAATTTTTAGCTAAGCGTACCGATACACCGATACGATTACCAGGTGTATCGGTACGCCTAGGCAATTTTGCCCAGATTGAGCTGAGATAGGTCCCCACATACCGATCCCTAAGGACTCGTACAGGTACGGACATACATGTAATGACCTCTTGGTCGAACATATAACACTTTGGCTCAATCTAACATGCTTTAAACACTTCCAAATCATCATATAACATCTCATGCATCAATTCCACAATCATATGAGCATGGTAGAGAATCATTCACATCATAGCATATTCAAACAAAGGTCATATAGGCATGATCTCTACCCAAGCATGCAAAACATAGCCCAACCCTTCAAAACCAGAAGTAAAGCATCATACAAACCCAAATCATCAAATAAAACTTGTACAAACCATGGAGTAACCAAATAACCCTCCCAAATACAACTCGGTCACATTGCCTCTTATTACTACTAAGTGTTTGTAAAACCATACTTGAAAATACTTCGACCCCTGGATCTCCTCTTGCTTACTTGTTATCCGCAAGTTCTTATTTCTCTGCAATGATGAGAAAGGAGAGCATAAGCTATAAGCTTAGTGAGGGAATCTTGAAAACACTCATCAATGCATTTAAAACTGTTTTAATTCAAATCAAATATATAAGTCTCATGCCTTTATATCATTTCCAAATATGCTCATTTAAATCATTTGCAGCACATGTATCATGAATTTCTATCATAAACCTCAATTTAAGCTTCATATGCCCAAATCTCTAAATAGCAAGCTTAAAGAGCATCTCATGTATAAACCACATTATAAAAAACATAATCCATTTCTCATGATACATTATATCATATATTGGCATTCAAGTGACTCAAAACCAAGTTCAATTCTATTTTACAAAAACACATCGGATACACGGATTTCCCAAGTAGTTCATTTGACCACTTCACATACGTCCTCAAACTGGAGCAGCCCTCAACGGTTATAATGTATAAATCCACCAGCGGGAGAAAATGGCACAATTAACCCCTTGAACGCTGCGATCCTCATCTTGGAGAAAACAACATAATTAACTCCTCGACACACATGAGGCGAATTATTATAGTGCACTTTAAACCCTATGGCTAGCCAACTATATTCGATAACATTTTATCTCAGCCACTTTCCAATATACTCAATAAAAACCACATTACCTTGCTGTTTTACATATGCACCAATTCAAACCATTTTCCAATAATTAAACCATTTATTCTAGCATTCTCAAAATTCTTTCATAAATCATTTATCATTCTCAATAATCATCATATATGATTCATTTGCAACATCTTTCATTTCTAAAACATGCATATAATAGTAATTAATCAAAATCATAAACATGTGCATGAGATTTTATTTTGTAAAAACCGAAAACGAGAGAGTGATCAACCAATACTTACTTTCGAGCTTAGATAAGTGTTCCAAACTTATTTTAAACTCCCAATAACTATCTTTAAACCTTTTAAAAGTAGTAAAACGCGTTTCTACTCACCAACAACCTAAAGCTCTCTTGACGTTGCGAGAATCACGCTTCCGAAGCTTCCGTAACCTCACCAAAAGCTAAAGGATCTAACTCCCCTGCTTTACCAAATCAAAAACATAGGATTAATGCACTTCCATGCATCTCTAATATCCAACAACCATCAAACACAACTTCGCCTCACTTAAAACCATCAAACGCCTCTCTAAAATAGCCGAAATCATCACCAAACTTTATCTAAACAATTCCCAGCCAAAACCTATTGATTTTAACATCTTAACAACATCAATTAACATCCAAAACATCTTTATAACATCCTTATACCTCCAGCAACCTTACAACACCAAGATCACTTCAAAATCTAACTATTTACAACCTAGAAAATTAGCAATTCACATAGTTTCGGGATTTCTTTAATTAATATCTTCTTACAACATTAAAAACATCCTATAAGAGATCTAAATAAATTAGATTCAATATAAAATAGATCCATAACAATATTTATCAAATTTTCTCATCAAAACTCAATTTAAATGGCATATTCATGATTTAATCATGATTCTATAACAAAAATAAGTTGTGAAGGATGAAGAACTTGGAAATTTCAATAAATAACCTTTAATTAGGGGAGAGAAATGAAAATCACCTCTAATTGTTGATTTCTCCCTTAATTGGCAAAGATTGGATGAAAACTTCAAGAAACCAAGTAAATTTTGATGTAGAAATCAAAGGAATTAAATAGGAAATCAAAAAAAATCAAAAGAGTTTGATTCATGTGGATTTTGGAATGAAATTGATAGTTTGGCTGCTGAGAAAGTTGAGAGAAAAGTTGAGAGCAAAAGTAGTTACGTAAGAAAATGAAATTGATTAATTAAAATCCTTTTAATCAATTATATTTTATTTTAATATTAAAACCTTTTAAAAACCTTTTAAAATAGCCTAAATTAAGGGGAAAATCTGATGAAAACGTTTCACTAATTAGCTCCTTAAAGATTCTATGTTTTGACCCTTTTACGATTTAGTCACCAAAAACAGTTTTGAAAACATTACATTTTAGTCACCAGACCAAAATGTCCCAAAATCTGATTTAATTCCTTCAAATGGAAATTTCCAAAACCCTTAGAATATTAATTAAGTATTTTTTTAGCATTTTTCCATATTTATTTTAGCCAAAAACAATTTATTAAAATTTAATTCCCGAAACTTGCTCCAATTGCCTAATTCGGTTCTCCCGAACTGTCTAATTGATCTATCTAACTTCTAGGCCCAAATTCAGGGCGTTACACCTACGGTTACTATTAGCATCAAGTCACTCAACGTTTATCAAGTTATTAATCATTATAAAAGTGTACATTAATCATCCTCATTAATTGTCTTTATTAACCCATATTATCTCATTATCAACCCACGTAAATTTCCATCTTTTATTAGCATTATAATTTATCCCGTTCAGTGGGTATTGGTACCCGAACATGAGTATTGATACGGTATCCATAGGTACCAGTTCTTACATGTGTACCGTGTAATGTCCCAATTTTTATTAGTGACCAAAATGTGAATTTTGAAAGTTTAGAGGTTAAAGTGTAAACTTTGGAAAAGTTTAGGGACCAAAGTGTAATTTTCAAAAGTTATGTATTTTGACCCTATAAATGAATAGTTTACCCCAAGAGTAACATTTCCGTGTTACCCGAATTTTTCGTACGAAGCTTTTATTAATGGCTATAAAGCGATAAAGTTCAGAAATTTAGAAATCGTAGTTGGATCGAATGAAAAAAATTGTTAAGCATGCTCAGACCAGAGTAGCACAAGGATGGGTGACCTACTGGGAAGGTTCCATATTAGTATTTTTTTACTGATAAAAAGGATTCAGCACGAGTCAATAATATTTGCAATGATTATTGTTATAAAATTTCCAAGATGGATTGTATCCGATAAAATTCGTGGTAATTATCGGTACATCAAATCCAATTGGAATTTTAAAGACAGTTCCAAAAGTTATGGAAAATTCATAAAATACTATTTAATGAGTATTTTATTTTAAAATTTATTTACGTAATACAAGTGACATAATTGGAGCAATTTAAAATCAAAAGACCAAAAGATGAAGTTCTTCATCTTTCAAAATTTCAAAAATTTGGGGGGGGAAAGGGAGAAAATTTCCCAAGCTCGATTCAAGCCCCAAAACTCGATTTTTAGGTAATCTTTCGAACTGAAAAATTGTTCTACTCTTCAAGCTCTATCTTTTGATGTAATTAATTCATGGAATACATGCTTGATTGATGAAAATTTTACATGAGAAGGAAATTAGGGTTTATGAACAAAATTGGGGCTTTTGAAATTTTATGATTCCATGGTTGAATTTAAGTTGGAATCAAGCTTATATGATGTTAAAATCATGTTATTGAGTTAGGATTTAAAACATACATAGTTTGGTTTGTATGGAGAAGATTAGGGTTTATGGATTTAAGTCTAACTTAGGGTTTGTGATGTTGGATTAATGATCTAGTAAGCTTGATTTGTTGTTTGGAAGCAAAACCCTAAGTTAAATATATAGGGACCAATTTGGCAAGCTTCAAAGTTAAGGGACCGAATCTGAATTTTATGAAATTGGAGTGTATTTATGTAATTAATGATGTTGGAGATGTGAAATTGATGTTAGAATGCTAAACCGATGTTGAATCGAATTAGTGACTATTTTGACAATTTGTCAAAAAAGTGACCAAATAGGAAATGAATTCTTGGATGAGGATTAAATCTGATTATTTTTAGTTAAAATAATAGGATTAAGGTAGTAATGTTGATTTGAGGACTAAATTGCAAAGTTAAGAAGTTTGAATCCTTACCTTTGCATTTTAGTGATTATTTTGATAAAGAAAGAAAATTAGAGGGAATTATTTTGAATAATTATTTGATGAAGAAGATGATGAATTGGTGGTTTGAAGCAAGTGATGGGACTAAATTGACAAGTAGAAAAATAAGAAGAAGTTAGTATAAATTAGAAGTTAATTATGGAAAGCTATGTAGAAGATTGAATTTTGGCAGTGACTTTGAAAATTCACCATAAATTCTAAAAAAATGTTTAGATGATGAATTTTATATCGATGTAAAGATTTGTTCGTCTAGTTTCGTTTCCAACAAACGGAAACTGATTTCGAGTTCTGAGTTAAAATATATGAATTTTTAATCGAATGAAGGTCAGAAAATTTATAGAGCAGTTTCTGTCAGGACAGCTCTGTGACGGGAGTTTGAAGAATTTTCATAATTTTTGTAGATTTTATTAATTTATGTGGCTTATACCATTACAATCGTTATCAAATCTAGTTCTTACAGCATGAAGGATATTAAGATCCAATATGTATTCTGATCTTTATAAATAAAACTCTGAGGGTAGGACAAGTTGCCCGAAAATAGAATTTGATACATTTTGTATCTAAATGTTTGATAACAAGTTCAGAAGAATTATTGGAAGTTCAAAATGGTCATTATGGGAAAATTTGTATGTTAAATGATTAGATAGCTTGATTGAAATATTGTTAGAAGTGAATCTAACAAATGTTTGTTTATATTTATGTGGTTAATGAAGTCAAATCCCAATCAAAAAAAGATTCGAGGTACTATGAAGGAAAGGATCGAGTAGAATTTAGTGAGGCATGCTAATAAACGGCCGAGGTGAGTGCATTTCTATATGTGTATTATATTAAAAAAGGGAAGACTTGTGAAAAGTCAACCCAAATTTAGAAATAACATTGCATTACTTTTTAAAATAAATGATCTGATGCATGACTCGGTATAGCAAGCTTGACGGAGTACAAGGTACAAACTATTGTTTGCATAAATGATGATTAATTATGTTTATTGATGAAATATGATAACAAGTTGCATGCTTACATGAATAATGATAATTGATTGACAATAAGATGAAATGCCCAAGTATTTATGTATGAGAGTTCAGGGTATAATTGGATATCCATAGAGTCTTAGCAGCTGCATTCCAGCACTAGGTGCGATCCAGACATTTCGGTGTTGACATCAGATGCTACGGCGTTGTAGTCACTTCGGTGATGTTTAGACACTTCGGTGTCGACTCGCATAAAAGGTGCGATAATGAGGAGCAAAGGGCGTCTTCGAGTACGTACTCACCATCAGACACTACGACGTTGCAGACACTACGGTGTCGTTATAATGACTCGTATACCATAGGATTCACATGAAATTGTACTTTGGGCTATAAATCATAAAATGCTTTGAACTTGAAATGTTGATTTTTCCCAAGTACTATTGTGAAGTCTTTGGTATAGTTGGATATCCATAGAGTCCTAGCAGTTGCGTCCTAGCACTACGATGTGTTTCAGTCACTACAATGATGTTTAGACACTTCGATGTCGGCTTAGACGCTACGACATTGTTCAAACACTTCGGTGTTGTTAGCACAAAATGTGCGATTATAAGGAGCAAAGAGCGTCCTTGATTATATGAGGAGCAAAGAGTGTCCTAGAGTACGTACTCATCTCAGTCGCTTTGGCGATGCAGACGCTACAGCGTCGTAGACACCATGGTGTCTTATCAAGATGACTCGCGTACCTTGGTCTCATATAATATACTTTGGGCTATGTTAAAGGATCTGATATGCAAATAATTGCATGATGAAAGTATGACTATGTTACAAAATATGATATGTAAATAATTGCATGCTGAAAGTATGATCATATTACAGAAAATGATATGGAAATGATTACGTGATAAAAGCATGACTACTTGATGATCATGAACCATTGATATCATGAATCTATGATAGAATTTATAGATGACATGATTCTTAAGATAGTCCTGATATATGATACTATTATGTTGTGAAATGCTTGCCATCTTACAGAAATTGTAATGCACTTTTATATAACACACTGTAATGCATCTCTTCATGTTATGGTAAATGTGTTAAATGCCTCACTAAGTTCGTACTTAGCGTGTGTTTTATTTCACGTGTAGGTTCTCCGAAGTAGATTAACAAGGAGGAGCTGTTCTTTTGGAAAGTCAAGTTACTACAATAAGATACAGTAGTACATATTTATCGTAATTTGATATATAGCGGGCATGTAAATATTTTTTTAAGTTGAGTTGTTTAAAGTATGAGTTTACAACTTAAATATATGTTTTTATGATGAATAAGTTTAGAAGTATAGTTTGCTAATAGTAGCATTGAACTTTGGTACAATTAAATATAGTTTAACCTTAATCGTGTAGAAATTTTATAATTAAGAAAAGGTCTAGGCAGCACACAAAGTTTTATCCTGAGTTACATTTTTATTTTAATAACTCAATTATAAGTTTTGTAAACCAATTTAGGGTCAAAACTAGATGCATCTAGACGACATAGTTTTTAATTTAAAACCAAGAAAGGGTTAAACTACAAGTTAAATTTTGATATAATTTTTTTTACAAGTTAAGATTTCTTCCAACGATTTCGTAACATCTTTAATGTATATTCGGCCTACGAGTATACGTTAAGGGTGTTACATACCGATACTAAAATAGTTTACTGGAAATCCTTAATTTTCACAAGTACCGATACGGGCCGAACCGTACCGATACGGCTCTCAATCGCGAACTGGTACTGCCAAAGCTCGTATCGATACCCTATTCACGAATTCGTACCATTTCCCCGAGTTACCATATTACCACGCTTTATTCAATCCTTAAAGCTTATGAAAGTCATTAAGGTTTGTTTACTAACACGTTCATTCAATTAATATTAATTACCAACTTCATAAGCATTTAAATCATATTTATCCCTTAAGCATAAATCCCATCAAATTACGTCAATCTATTCGAACAAGCATACAAAGCATCACAATTATCAACTAATCAATCAATCATCAAATAATCACACGGACATCTCAAATGACCTTTAATAGTCTCTAAAGCCTCCATGAGTTTTATCATATTTGCAACATCATCATGCATCTCATAAATATCAAGTCTCATACTATCGGTTTCAAAACATGCATACTCATCATCTATATATTTTGCAGATACTAACACACAAATCAATCACATTTGATGCTCATGAAGCAATAGGAGTTTGAGGTGTACTAACCTTAAGCTAAAGCGATAAATCCCCATCCAAGCTCCTCCAAACATCTATTTAATTCCAATATTCGAGTCCACCAAAACCTCGGATAAAACAAATACAACTACATATGTCATTTCATACTATCATACTACTTTAGGGAATAAAAAACATAAAAATATCTTATCGAGTTTGAAGTTAGCGAAACGGACTGCGCTAACAGACTCAAAACGTTGAGAAACCCCAAGTAGTGTCCCTAAAAAAAAGTCAACTCTTGGTCAAAGTTAACACAGTCAAAGTCAATGATGGCTTGGTCAATGGATCAAACGAAGGCTTGGTCAATGGCTCAAACAGCTTGGTCAATAGCTTAAACAACAGCTCGGTCAATAGCTCAATTGGCATAAATAGCTCAATTAACAACTCAAACGACGACTCAGTTAATGGCTCAAAAGGCTCTGTCAATCGCCTGGTTCGGTTAGCTTAACCGGCTGGTCCGATTCGGTCAGCTAGCACACTGTTCGGCCCAACCAGCCTGGTGAACGAGGCCAAGCCTAGAGCAGTTGCGGGGCATACCCACACGCAGGCGGTGGCGTGTGTGGCGCGTGCGACGGCCTTCGATTGTCGAACGATTACGGTAAACTCTAGATCAGCCTTTCTCGAGCTAGAGAACAGCGTAGTGGCCTCGCCCTTCAACGGTGGACATCGGTTCACGGCAATTTGACCATTCTAAATCTTCTCAGGCTTTACCCCGACGAGTGGCGATAGTGACGGCGGCGAGAGGACCAGAAGTGAGTTTGTCTCTACAAGGTGAAGGCAATGGTGGCGGCGATGTCGTGCACCGCTAGGGGTGTGCATTCGGTTAATTTAGTTAACCAACCAAACTGAATTACTCAAAATCCATTAACCAAATTTTTTTGAAAATTTTTAACCGAACTGAAAAATATTCGGTTAATTCAGTCGTTTTTGAATTAACCGAAATTTATTATAAAATTTTGGGTAAATTACACAATTGGTCACTAAATTATGCTAAAATGATCTTTTTAGTCATTGAACTTTCATTTTATGCTAATTTGATAAAAGTTTAATGACCATTTTATAATATATTAAAAATTTAATGATCATTTTATAATTTGTAAAAGTTCAATGACCAAAAATGAATATATATATATATATAACATATATTACTTAATATATAATAATTTTGGTTGATTCAATTAATTTGGTTAATTAACCAATTTCGAACCGAATTAACCGATAACTGAATTTCCCAAAAAAATAACAGTTAACTGAACCTACCTAAAATTAACCGACTGAATTGATCGAAAAAAATTGGTTTAGTCGATTATTTCAGTTAAAACTGAATAATTCAGACCCCTATGCACCACTGTCTGAGGGGCGACAGATTAAGGTTTGAAACTTTCCCCTTACTTTTTTCTCTTTTCCATTTTTCTTTATCTCCCAAAATATCTTATTTTTCTTCCTTCCCCCACACTTCATGAGTCACATTTTTATTCAAAAACACTATCCCAACATTTTGAATAAACTAAAGGCCCAAACTTAATTATCCTTAACTTGGACTTCCAAAATCAAGGCCCATAACTCGGGTCTGAGGCCCAATTCGTTAACCAAAAATTAGGTCGTTACATAGTGAGTCTCCTAATATGCATCATTCAATTTAATAATGTAAGAAACATATAGATAGAAGCATAATTAAAGCATAGTTAAATGTACTTACTTGTAGTTTTGGTAATCTGACAGAAGGTTGTCTAACAGATGCACCACCCCTTATTTGGTTTGTTGTCCTTCTTGGTGTATTCACATGAATGTCACGGGGCCATTACCCTCTTCCGAAAAGACATGTATGATAGGATGAGCAGCACCACCGTTTATATATCCCAAGATCTCCTTTTTCCTTTTCAATATGGGATTAATTCCCTGCCTCTTCCTAGGCGTGACATTCTCCCCCACTCAACCTTATGACACCCTCGTCACAAGTTAACCACGCTCGTTATGGGCCATTGTCACGGTTGTCCACCCTGCCTACCCTACTCATGGGCGCTCGGCGTGAAATCAGGCAGTCAAAGGGTAGCTCCGATACCACTTGTCACGGGGCCATTACCCTCTTCACAAAAGACATGTCTAATAGGATATGCAACAACACCGTTTATATATCCCAAGACCTCCCTTTTCCTTTTCGATGTGGGATTAATGCCCCGCCTCTTCCCAGGCGTAACATGAATGTTAGCACCAACTTCTCCCTTGCAGGTCCTTTGATTGTGACCTGGTTTACGACACTTAGAGGAGTACATTGCAACCCTTTTCTTGGTAAATCTAGTAGTAGAATTTGATGGTTCATCTACTTCCTTGATCCTTTTCTTCTAAGGCATACATAGTGGCCTTCTGAGTTTTAGTTCTATAATTGGCTCACAAGTAGTGTCTTGTACCCACTAATTAGGGCCTCTCATGGGTGTGATGAAGTGGCTGTATATCTGTTGTTGGGTGGTTATGCGATAGCAAGGGTCAATATATGATTTAGGCCTCTAATTTTTTTGTATCATGACCGAAACATGTATACATAAAATTCCTGTTGAGAAAGAAATTAAAGAATGTTCATTGATAGGAAACAATAAATTAGATAATGTTAAAAGATAGATGACCAACCAGTGATATCCCACTTTCTGCAGGAGCATGTATGATTTTCCAAATTAACAACACGTTGGTTGGATGGTCCAACAGACACTTAATAGTTATGTCAATCAACATGTGTAGGCCAACACTTTAAAAAATGGTAAAAAAAAAAATGAACACTAATATAAAATGATAACATGTACACAAAAGCCAACACCAACAATAACAATACCTAGTTGTAATTACTAATTTTATCCGGATTTTAACCCATCTATTTATTTTATTTTATTTTGCTTTTCTTTTACCTTTTGTTTATTACTATTATTAAACAGAAAATCTTAAAAAAATAATAAATAATTATTATTAAACGAATTGGAAGCCCAATTAACTAATATATATATATAAGTCCTGTCCACTTACATTCTAACCCCACCCAAAAAGAGTATACATATATACATATGGCCCGTTTTAGGCGCAACTTAATTAAAACATCAAAAACTCTAATCCCTTTGTTATCTTTGAGCAGCTGCATCACTACCATCAGATCTTGCCAAGATTTGACGGTCAGAATTAAAGCAAGAATGGCTACTGGTCTTCCGAAGCGTGCTCGACAGCTCTCTACCTACTCCCTGCAGCACCCTGGTTCCATCTCCAGCACACCAAGCTCCCACAATCGAGCCCCTCACGTGCAGCCAAACCAAGATGGCCCCCCTCTCCTCACTTGCATCTAAATACAACGAAGAAAATGAAAAGAAATATTAGTTTGTGCACGCAAACAAAACAGATTAACAGAGATTTTCAGGACAACCAATTGAGTTTTTTTGTTTCTTTTTTCATTTTCTAAAATGTAATTGATATTAGGCTATAAATTCGGATGAAAATCAAATTGTAAGGGAGATTCAGAAAATCATTAGAATACAAAAAAAAAGCATTTCAAAGTTTTTTTCTCCAATTTTCTTCATTTTTGAATCAAAGGTAAAGCAAAGGGATCTTTTCAGTGTTCTTTATTAAATCCTAATAAACCAACATTTTTAAAAAAGAAAAGGATGTGAAAAGGGGTTACCGTCTCGGCAGTGGGGATTTCCGATGACCAAAGCCTCTGACCGACGATCCCAATGGTGGACAGAAGTGTCTTGATTAGAAGACCAACATATCTCGAAATCAAGTCAATCTGACGGCCGGTTGCTTGGATCGGTGAGAAGGAAGTTTGGAAGATTCAGGGTTATTTCGTGACGTTTGGGGCCACTTCCGTTAATCCGGTCCGTAAAGAAGAACGACGGTGACGAGAGGCTCAATTCGTGACCATCGTTGGTCGGGAAGAGTCGCCAGAGTGACGCCGAACGACAGAACAGCAATAATGACTGACGGCGGCCATAAAAAATCCCAGGATTTAAGGTCAAGAGAACAGAGGGTAAGGAGGAAAGCCCTTGTCTTTCTATATTTGAAATATGAAATCAAATCCCCTTTTTATTTCTTTATTTAATTTGTTTATTTCTCGTTTATGCCAATTTTTTATTTCCTTTTTTTACTATATATGTTTATGCACATATATATTATATATAAGTTTGTTCCTCTACTGTATGTAACATATCATCTACTCCTTTTGTCTCACTCAATATGTTCTTTTTGGGTTTTAAAATTATCCCGCTTAAAATGTCTCCTTAAAAAATTAACAATTTTTATAAGGCACATTTCCCTTTATACATTTTTTTTAGTTTTTCAACAAAATAAAATTCAACTTTTTAAGGATAAAATTGTCGTTTTAATTATTTTACATTATATTTCTTACATATTCTTACACAAACTTTTTCTTCCTAAAACTGTTTGAAAAGTCAACAATTGACAAAATAAATGGGTCTGAGGGAGTATTTTAAACGCTTTAAAATTAGTATATATTTTAAATGTATATAGTACGATTATCATATGTGTATAAAGTATAAAGTATATATTTTAAAAAGAAAAACTTCAATGCACAGGCTGTATAAACTCAAGTCTTCTAGTTTTAGGGGTTATGAGTTTAGTTTAGGGTTTAGAATTTAAGGTTAGTGCTTAAAATTGAGAGTGTAGGTTTTAGAGTTTAGGGTTTAGTTTTTTAGAGTTTAATTTTAATTTTAATTTATAATATAAATAAATAGGGTTGTGTAATTATACCATATATACATATACATAATATATTTCGCTTCTTTTACCCTATATGTAATATATATATATATTGCTATATCTTTATGTTAATATATGTTATATGTTTGTTATATATTATTATATCCTTATATATGTGTTTATCTTATTTATGTTATCTTTGTTTATGTTAGTATTTGTGGATTTGTTCATGCATTTAAATTGTCATTTATTTAATCTTTTTAATTCAATGGACACCTTGATAATTAATTAATCTTTAACTATAAAAAAGAAGTATTTATTAGTTTGAGTATTTGTGTCGTAATATCTTGACTTAATGGATATTGACCAAATATTCGAATTAATTTATATTGTCTAAAGGTAAGTTTTAACACGAATAAAATTTGACAAGTCATAACATCATACTTAACTGTTTGCATCATGCATAAATATGATGTACTTGATTCAAACCATAAATTAACACGACAATCGGTCTTATTTGATGTCGGTTTAATCTATGGTCCGAATATATAGTCACCCTTATTAATTAAATGATTAATTAATTCAAGCCCATTAAATGTTTATCCCACCTAATTAAAGGTTATATTCAATTGAGAACATTTAATTAAATCCAATTTAAATTTTAATGATTTCTATCGATATAAAAGCAATGTATGATTTGGTATCGATTTCGAGCATTGTGGGGTGCTAATCCTTCCCCACACGTAACCAACTCCCGAACCCATTTTTAAATGAATCTCTGGTTTTATGGTGTCTGGTCTACCTTATCCAAGTGGCCGGTAGTGACTCCAAGTTTATTTTTGAAATATGATTTTTAAAAGAACCCCCTAAAAACCAATTTTTTAAAGCAAGGAACCTACTTATAATTTTTTAAATTAGTCGCTACACTAGTGGATTGTTGAATTGTCAATTCAATCTTATTTTGTATTTTAGGACATAAAGTTCCAATGAACTTATCTGTATCCTCCTTTTCATTGTAATTTTTTGTATATTTTAGTCATCACCATCTCCATTAATGTCAAAATGGGTTTATCTCTAGCCTCCAAGATTATCTATTAACACAAATTTATATCATTCAAAGTCAGGTACATGATAAACTTAGTAATTATTAATGGACATTTTACTTGTTGAAGAACTCTGATAAATTACTCAATAGTATGTCAGACTTGCAAAATGAGAAGAAACGAGATTTGGACCACTGTGAAGGGTCATTTCCATTCAACCAATTAAAAGCTAGAGATTATATTGCTTTCAATTCAGTCATTGCATCTTCAAATCTTTTTGATAAGTAGATCTTGTTGTCTTACAAAGTAAATCTTTCAGTTTTTTCCTTTATTTTTTTTTGTATTTTTAAAGTTGTTGTACATGTGTCTGACACAAGTTCTATGTACAACACTAGAAAACACTTCTGCCAATACCTCCTTCAATTCCTGTTTCATAATAATAAACTCACCAGTAAACATTATGCAAATGAATAAAGTAAGTCATTAGTGCTTGTCTAAAATAACGGTGATATTATAGTTACTTTCAATCTTTAAGTTAGTAGCCATCAGTGACAGAAACCAATAGCAAGCAGATTCATTTTTAGACTCAACAACAACATAAGCAATTGGATAAAAACTGTCATTTGCATCTATATCAACAGCTGCTAGCCCTTAAGGTGGCAGTCATCAATGCTTATAATAGGTCTACAACCTCATTTGTAACCTTCCTTGCAAGCTGCTAAACATATGTACATCCTCATGAACACCCTATTATCAAGCATAAGGATGATTGTGCTATCAAGATTAGAGGTCCTAAGTTTCCCAAGATAGTTATATACCATTGAGTACTGACCTCTATGACTCCCAAGAATCATTTTCAGTGCTAAATTCTTAGCTCTCAAGCACTAACTAGCTGAAACATTATATATATGATCACGCATTACATCTTGTTCTAGATATCTACTTGAATATATAACATCAGTCTTATATTTCTTTAGATAAGTCTTAGCCAATCACTTATAAGTAGCATTTTTATTTTGAAAACCCATTATACACTTATGCTTTTTAATGTAAGACTTAATCTGCCATGTTGAGTTTATTTTATCTTTTAGATCAAATTTTGAGTCCCAAATATACCAACGATACCCTTGGTTGCAAATAACATGCACTCATTTATTGTCAATTCTTTTGAATTTTAAATCAACTCTATTATTAATATTGTATTCTCTAACAACCTATTTGAGAATATCCTTACCACCAAATATCACCCTCTTTTGAAACTAGGGCTTTCCCATGGCCACTTTAGTGTTAAACTCGAGAAATTTTATATTTTTTTCTTTTTCTTATAATTTGAGTGAGATTCAGATGCATTGTGCAACTCTGTTCTTTTATTCACATCATCATCATTCAATCTAACATGGCAGCCTCCTAAATCATTATTTAAGTCCATTTTAAAACCTATTATAGCAGGCACATCATATGCATAACCTTCGCGATCACTACTATCGTTCTCACTATCTTCAAACCCACTATTGATTTTTAAATTCACTATCATCAACTTGAACACCATCTGCTATATAATTTGAGTCTTCTTCAGATCCACTATCATCGATTACTAGAATAGTAGCTTCTTCAATTGCTGAAACATTTTCTGTAACCTCTTTCTTTAAGTAGACATGTATGTGTCTATTCCTAGTCATATCTTTCAACATAGTAATAACATCAGTACCTATTCTTAAATTCTTAACACTAATGTAACACCCTAAAATGGGGCCTAGTCGGAATTCAATTCTGGCAACAGAAAATTTTACACCAAAAAGTTAAATTTTAGTATTGACCTTTGACCAAGTGGTCAATTATTGGATTATAGAAACCTAATTAAGAATGCATATTGTTTAAGGATCCCACTTTAAACATTGAAACTTGTCTTAGTGACTAAATTGTGAAAATTGAAAGTTCAAGGGTAAAAGTATAGAAAATAAAGAGTTGAAGGACTAACCTTACAATTAGCCCCTTCTCAAGATTTATCACCACCTACGTGGTCACTTGGGGTGAAGTTTCTTCACTTAAAGGAAAGCTAAGAAATTAAATAGGACAGAAAAATAAAGGAAAAACTTACCCGGTTAAGTTTCAAGCTAGCACCCCCATCTTCTTCCTCTAACCATACACCTCAAGCAAGCACCTCCATTGTTGATTAGGGAAAGCTTGCATTTTCTTTGACTTCTTGATTTCAATTCAATCCTAGTGATCGAGTAAGCAATATCCCTTAAATGATTCATTGATTCTATGACCAAAACTATGTCAAAGTCTAAGTTCAAGAAGCTATGAACCCTAGAATTTCCTAGGGATATCAAGATCGATCTTTATTGTTTTTCATAGCTAATAGGTTGCTATGAATCTATTATTGATATTGAAATCCTTGTAATTCCTATTTCCTTGTAGTTCAAGAGAATCAAAGTGACCCTCTAATTCCAACAAGTTCAAGAACAAAAGAATTATCATCTAGGAGCCTTGAAAGCCTCGAAAGTATCGATGAGTATAGTCAGAGTCTCGAGATTGGCTAGGTGCCTATCTCGATTTCATTGTATTGCCCATTTGCATTTCTATCATTGAAATCAACATATGGATATATGAAAACCTTGTTAAAGGTATCATTGGTAAGCTTTGTAAGATTATTACATTGTCAAATTGATTATTGAATTATTGCACTCATTGATATCATTGTAACATTGAGAAAGGCCATATTGATCATGGTATATTGTTATTGCTATATTGTTATTGTTATTGTCATTGCTACTGTTATTGTTATTGTTATCGATATTGACCTAAGCATTGAATCCTTGGATACGAATGGACATGGGATACAATTGGCATGCCATAGAATTTATGAGCTCATTGGTACGGAGTGGACCACGGTCCTTGAGCTAAGGCTCTATTTGGCGATGTTGGCGGGATGTGTTGGTTTTGGTCTTATTGACGATGTTGGAGGATATTGATCATTTATTGTTGGTGATTTTGGCTGGGAATTCGTGTATCCACATTTACATGTCGATCCAAGGAATTATGTTATTGAAATTATTGTTAAAACATGATTTAAGATGCATTTACATTGATATACATGTTAATGATATTATTGGTATTCATGTTCTTATTGTTGACTATCTCACTAGGCTATATAAGCCTAATGCATCTCATTTCCATTCATTTTTAGGTTAAGGGTTGGTCGAATCAAGGATTGGATCAAGAAGTGTTTTGAAGCAAGTCACACAAGCTACATGTAATGTAAACTTGGCCTTTGAACTCCTAGCATGGTGGCATAGGGTCTAGACATGTTAGTTTTTCCCCATTTTGTGTGTATATATTGCTCATCATGTTGAAATGGTTAAAATATGGATTATGGTATATTGAAAGTTGGTAAAATTGGCAAACTTGACCTATAGTGCCTTAATAGGTGAAATCATGGTAAATGGACTCTAAATGATGTAAAATTTGACATGTAGGTAGGTATGATAGTTATAAACTTGCTTGTAAAATTTGATAACAAATGGGCAAGGTTAAGGCCCCTAGTTTGAGTAAAAACCAGATAAAATCTATCATTATACGCCATGTCGTATCGATATGGGTGGTGGCGTATCGGTATGGCCATGCATATGTGGTCAATTTAATGTTGGGGTATCGATACATTTTAGGGCGTATCGGTACAGGGCTTAGTCACTGGAATTTCTTTCGTAGTTGGGTATCGATACACACCTAGGCGTATCGATACGTGTCTTACTCACTTGAAAAGTATTGTAGCACCGTATCGATACTGTATTGATCTTTAAAGTTGACCTTCTCGGCATTGACCATGCGTACTGATACCCAGTATCGATACGAGTTTAATGAAATTAACCATTTTAACGGTCATGGTAGGCATACTGATTAAAGCGTATCGATACAGCCCGTCGACACTAGAAACCAAGTTTAAATAAGACCCGTATAGTGTACCAATACAGGTGTACCCATATCGGTACGACCCTTATTATTTGTAACTAATTTAACGGCCATGGCATAGGTGTATCGATACGGCCCCTTTGAGTATCAATACCGAGGTATAATTGAACTCTGATTGTATTAAAAATTTGTACGCAAGATATTCATGCACTGAATTTCACTCCGGTAACCTTAATCATTGATAAGTCTCTATAATTTCCTAAAATTACAATTTAGTCCCCAAAGTTGGAAAAGCTACCAAATGACTCTTAATTATGGTTTTGATTAAGTACAAGATAACCACTAATAATCAAGGCTCTATATTATTGAATTAACTCACTGTTCATTGCATAAGTCACCATAAAAGTTGATCTGATCACCGTATTGTTCACCTGTAATGCTTCCCAACCTGGATTCCTACCGGACCGGGAAGGTAGTGTTATATTTGTGGTATTAGACCTAGAGTTTAGTCGATTCTAGGACTAAATTGAAGTCTATTGTATTGTTATTGCATTGTATATGCCACCTAGGAGTTATTTTTGTGCATGTTGTGACTTGCAATTCATTCGATCTTTTTCCCTTTTATAGTATAAGATGTCTGACTCCGAAAAGGCTCATGAAGAAGTTGAGCATACTATCAGCTCCTTGACACATGGCGAGGAGAAAAGGGGAGAAGACCCTCCGAATTTACAAGTTCCCCCAGAACCCCGAACCTATACTGCAGATTGCTCAATTTGAATGTTACCGGAATATAACTAAGATGTTCAAACAGTTTATGGCTACCCTTAAGTCTGAGCAGTTTGCACAATATTCTATAGTCGTTGCTCCTATGACCCGAGCCCCTATTGATAAAATGGCTAAACACCGAGCTACTACCTTTACAAGTAAGGCTGGTGAAGATCTTGAAACGGCAGAATATTGGTTGGATAGCACCTTGAGGATATTGAATAAACAGTTGCATTGTTCGGATGAGCATAAGCTCGAATGTACCCAAGCCTTATTGGTAGACGAGGCTCTATATTGGTGGGAAACCATTATACTTACTGTACCTGAAGAAGCGGTGACATGAAACTTCTTTCTGCGTGAGTTTAAAAAGAAATATATCAGTGAGTATTGTTTGGCTAAAAGATGGGATATTTTCCTGCATCTTAAGCAAGGCGGAAGACCGATTGAGCAATATGTCCATGGCTTTTGTAAGTATTGCATGTATGGAGCTGAGTATATAAAGAAGGAAGAAGAGAAATGCAGAATGTTTGTTGCAGGTCTAAGTGATGAGCTTCGACCTTTGTTCACTACATTGGGGATCACAGATTTCCAAGATCTTGTGAATCGAGCAATCTCTACCGAAGCTAATCAAAGGTCACAGAGGTTTAGTAGGCTAACCCAATTTGAGAAGAGGCCTCGAGATGATTCTTGCCCACTTTTGCATTATAAGAAGGGTAAACAACAAGGATTTAAGCAACAATACCACCAACAGCCTTCCCGAGCAGGCAATATTTCCAAGCCACAAACCATGTATCAATTTGTTGCAAGAACAACCTCCATCGAGAGTACCAAAAGTTCAGGCCGAGAGTCACAATATCCTATTTGTAATTTCTGTCAGAGGAGGCATCCTACAGGACAATGTCGTAGACAATCTGGAGCATGTTTCTTTTGTGGTGAGCAAGGCCATTACATCAAAGATTGTCCGATGAACACCTCTAAGACTTCTGCACCGGCAAACCCAACGCCCCCTGATCAGTCCTTTAAGAGTAAGAGGCAAAAACAAGTTGCAGGATGAGCTTTTGGGAGACCTGGTGGCTCTACAAGAACTCCAAGCCGTCAAGAGTCAAAGGCTTCAGCACAAGTTTATCATGTGAGGAGCAGGGAGGATGATGAAGATCCAGATATTATAGCAGGTACTATTGAACTGTATACTCACCCTCTTTATATATTGATTGATCCTAGATCCATTCATTTCTTTATTAGTATTGTGTTGATTAAATAATTTAAGTTAATATCCAAGCCTATAGCCTCCAGAATCACCGTAACCAACCCTTTAGGTGATAGTGTTGTAATTGGTCTAGTATGTAAGAATTTTCCTCTCATGATATAAGAGATACCTTTTTCGGCCAATCTCATGGCCCTCCCTATTCATGAGTTTGACGTTATTTTGGGGCCTGACGGGCTCAGAGAGCATCAAACTTGGGTGGATTGTTCAAAGAGAAAATTATATCTTAGAGGTCTTGGCTAGGACAGTGTAACTCTTATAGGCTCTAGGGGTAAGAGATCATTGTTATATGCTACTGCAAGTAAAGAAGAACCTCGACTGTAAGATACATATACCATACAAGAATTTTTTGATGTATTTCCCGATGAACTTTTAGGTTTACCACCCACCCCTAAAGTTGAATTTGGGATCGAAGTACAACCTGGAACCACCCCGATTTCTATTGCACCTTATCGAATGGCACTAGTGAAACTCGCCGAGCTTAAGATACATATTCAAGATTTGTTAGACAAAGGTTTCATTTGACCAAATTCCTCACCTTGGGGAGCTCCAGTCCTCTTTGTCAAGAAGAAGGATGGGTCAATGCGTCTTTGTATTGACTACCGACAATTAAACATGCTCACCATCAAGAATAAATATCCCTTACCGAGAATTGATAATTTGTTTTATCAACTTAAAGATACAACCATCTTTTCTAAGACTGATCTAAGGTCTGGGTACTACCAAATAAGAGTTATAGAATGTGATGTGCCCAAGACAGCTTTCCGTACAAGGTATGGCCTCTATGAATTCTTGGTTATGCCCTTCAGGTTAACTAATGTACCGAATGCCTTTATGGATCTCATGAACTGGGGTTTTAGACTCTAGCTTGATAAGTTTGTAGTGGTGTTCATAGATGACACATTGATTTATTCTAAGAATCAAGTTGAGCATCGAGATCACCTTTATGTCGTGCTTCAAACCCTTCGGGCCAAGTTCAGTAAGTGTGAGTTCTGGCTCACCCAAGTTTCGTTTTTGGGACATGTAATTTCTACTGAAGGTATTCAATTGGATCCGAAGAAAATTCAAGCTATAGTCGCTTGGAGACCACCGAAGAATGTAGGTGAGGTTCGTAGTTTCCTTGGTTTTCCTGGTTATTATAGAAGATTTGATAAAGGATTTTCTATAATAGTAGTACCATTAATCAAACTTCTACGAAAGGATATCCCTTTTGAATGGACTAAGAAGCAACAACGCAATTTTGATCAACTTAAGTAAGTATTGACTCATACACCGATCCTAACCCAACTTGAGTCTGGTAAAGACTACACCGTATAGTGATACATCGCATCAGGGGTTAGGATGTGTATTAATGCAAGAAGGCAAAGTTGTTGGTTATGCATCGAGGCAACTTAAGCCACAGAAAATGAACTACCCTACCCATGATCTTGAATTGGTTGCGGTCGTCTTTGCCTTAAAGATCTGGAGGCATTATCTCTACGGAGAAAAATTCTACCTATACACCGATCACAAAAACCTTAAATACCTGTTGACTCAAAAGGAGCTTAACCTTCATCAAAGGAGATGGATGGAACTCCTCAAAGATTATGATCTTGTAATTGATTATCACCCGGGCAAGGCCAACATTGTAGCTGATGCGCTCAGTACAAACCTTCACCTGGTAAGTATCAATATATAATATTGAACCTTAAGCATTGACTACTGTATTAAAAATTATAGTATCGTTATTGCATTGTAGCTCATTGAGCTATCAACGCTCATTTCAAGCTACAAAAACATCGACCTTTAGTAGCTAAACTTCAAGTTCAGTCAACCATTGTGTTGAGAATCAAGTTATTGCAAGATCAAGACCCTGAACTGCAACCAGTCATTTCTGAACTCTAGAGTAATCTAGATCTTGACTTTAAAGTTAACTTTGAAGGACTCTTGTGTTTCCGTGATAGAATCTATATACCGAATGATGAATTCCTACGTGATGACATTCTCAAGGAAGCTCATTGTATCCCTTTCTCAGTTCACTCGGGGTTGGTGAAGATGTATAAGGACCTTTAAAATTGTATTGGTGGCATGGTATAAAGAAAGCCATTACAGAATTTGTATCCAAATGTCTTACATGCCAGAGAGTCCAGGTTGAGCACTGTGTCCCTACGGGATTATTGCAACCCATTGAACTTCCCCAATGGAAGTGGGAAAGAATAACCATGGACTTTTTCAGTGGTCTACCGTTGACTCCAGCTAAGCATGATGCCATTTGGGTCATCATTGACTGTTTTACCAAGTCAGCTCATTTCTTGCCTATTAGGATACATTACGGTCTTCCCAAGTTAGCTGACTTGTACAATAAGGAAGTGGTTAGACTCTACGGAGTACCCAAGTCAATCATCTTCGATCGAGATCCACATTTTGCTTTGTGATTTTGGAAAGCATTGCAAGGAGCTCTGGGCACCCGAGTCAATCTTAATGCAGCCTTTCACCCACAGTCTGATGGCCAATCAGAAAGGGTAATTCAGATATTAGAAGACATGCTTCGTGCATTGTCATCGACTTTGAAGGAACTTGGGAGAGGTCCCTACCTCTTACCGAGTTTGCTTATAATAATAGTCATCAATCATCTATCGGAATGGCACCATATGAAGCATTGTATTGTAGAAAATGTAGAACACTGTTATGATGGTCTAAACTCGGTGAAGGCAAGATGTTGGGCCTAACTTACTTCGGGAAACTAAAGAATGGGTTACAATCATACATGACCGTTTAAAGGCTACCTTCGACCGATAGAAGACCTATACTGATCTCAAGAGAAAGGATATACGGTATGAGGTTGGTGAGAAAGTGTTCTTGAAAGTCTCTCATGGAAGAAGATTTTTCGTCTTGTTAAAAAAGGGGAAGCTAAGTCCTCGATTCATCAGACCTTTTGAAGTGATTGAAAAAGTTGGTCATGTGGCTTACCGATTAGCTTTGCCTTAGGAGCTAAGCAAGATTCACGTGTATTTCACGTATCGATGCTCTACAAGTATATATCTGATCCATCTCATGTTATTGAGCCTGAAACATTGGAACTCCAATCTAATCTGACGTATGAGGAAGAACCAGTACAAATATTAGCAAGGAAAGTTAAGAGACTTCGAAACAAGAACATTCCCCTAGTTAAGGTGGTTTGGAGAAGTCACAAAGTTGAAGAAGCTACATGGGAACCAGAAGAGACCATGCGAAATCAATATCCATATATCTTCGATTTAGGTAAAATTTGAGGACGAATTTTCTTAAAGGGGAAGAGTTGTAAAAACTGGGCCTAGTCAAAATTCAATTCGGCAACCAAAATTTTTGCCCTGAAAAGTTAAATTTTAGCATTGACCTTTGACCAAGTGGTCAATTATTGGATTATCAAAAGCTAATTAAGTATGGATATTGTTTAAGGATCCCACTATAAACATTGAAACTTGTTTTAGTGACTAAATTGTGAAAATTGAAAGTTTGCGGGAAAAGGTATAGAAAGTGAAGAGTTGAGGGACTAACCTTGCGATTAGCCCCTCTGTAAGCCCCTTATCTCGATCTAGCTAAAACTGGACTAAAAGGAATACATTAGGTTTACTGAAGCAAACCCGATATAAAACCCTAAACCGAACCCAGTTTTTTTCCTTTTTATCTTATCTAGATGCGCTTTATTAAAGTCCTATGTGAGCACGACACATCAGTAGCTTTTCATATTAATCAGACTTCAAAACAGGAAACAATTATACAACGTGGCACTTCAGGGACCAATACTCAAATTCCATAAATTCTTAGCAATTTTACATGTTTAAGGTTACCAACCTTTAAATTAGTCCTATTACATATATGCGGTTCAAATCCCATTTCAAAACGATCACTCGAACTCAATTATTTACATACATATCAAACATGGTTCAAAATAAAATATTTCCAAACTTCAGCATCTAAAACAACTTGGCGTACTGATACAGGGAAGTCCTGTACTGATACGATGTAATAGACTTAACGGCTATCAGTACTGATACACGTCTACCTCGTATCGATACAGTATATTGACCAAACCGTACCGATATGGAGTTGACCCGTACCGATCCCCCTTGCTTATTTTAAAAACTCAAAAAGCTAAAGCCCGTACCGATATGGTACCTTGCGTATCGATACGTCTAAGTAAAATCAAAGGGGTGTTTCGGTACGTCGGACCGTGTACCGACACTTGCGACTGTTTTCCTTCAAGGCGTACTTGTAACACCCCTTTCCCGTATTCATTGCTGAATAAGAGTTAGGGATGTCACATGATACTTGTAAAATAATTCTTTAATATTAAGAAAATCTTATCTTTAAACTGTAAAATAGTTAATCGCATAAAATTTAAACTTAATAATTTCACATTCAATTTTGAACCTGGATTCAGGCAGTAACTTAACCGTTTGATCCATTAGCATATAAATAATAAAACTGCCTGAAAACTACCTAATTTAAAATTATTCAGATTCTAAATAAAATATGATTCATATCAGAGCAGGCTTCACATTTTATTATACATGCCAACTAGTAAATATCAAACAACATAAAAAATATATTACTGATACTGATGTACCTGTTTTCGATAGATGATGTTCGCTAATGCTCCTTACTCCCAACACTTCTCTTTTCCTACGCGTGAAACAATCACACGCTAAGTATAACTTAGTGAGGCATTATAAAATAATTAAAACATTTCTTTGCAAAGTAATAATGGAAATAAATAGAGTGCAATATAACTATAAAAAAGGATTTGAAAATTATAAAGACTGACTTATCAGAACAATTCCCCTTTTTCGTAACCTGTAAAAATCTCAATATTCATATATATATATATATATACAATACAGGTTATATCAATATGATCCATTGTACTTTCAATTTTAATATAGCCCAATGTACTATGGATGAGAATACATGGTATGCGAGTTAATGATGAGTATGCACATGTTCCCGACAACAACTATTTAGTTGTGCCATCAATAAAACAATGTATCGATGTATTGATATCAATGTATCAATACCAATGTATCCATGTCAGTGTAACACTGTAAACACTACCGTAATTTAACGGCATCAATAATAATAATAGGTCATTGTTGTAGAACAAAACTCACTATATAACTGTCGTAACTTAACAGCAGTATTAACCAATAGGTCATAGCCGTAGAACACAGCTCACTGTCTTATTACTATACTTGACAGTAATATCATATTAATATACTCTACCTCTTGGCATGCCAATATACCGAGACTCTCAATAATTATACAATGGGCTTTCAAATAATTTACTACTATGAACATTTCATTCATTTTCGATAATATCAATGGATCAAGATAATCACTTCAATATGTAAAAATATGCATTGGGCAGTTCATACCCAAAAATCAATCATAAAGCATTTCAAAATCATTTAATAAAATTCAAATCCTTTTCTTTCAATAATCGAGAATAACTTATCACCAGTCTTTCTCATTTCATAAATAGAGTAAGTAGAATACACTCACCTGGGCCATTTATTATCTTGCCTCACTAAGCTTACTCATTAATCTTTTCGTTTCCTTGAATACTTGTACCTTCCTTGCTATTTCTTGCAACTGTAGAAATTAATCGAATATACTTATTACTATACACTTACTTATTTCGGGTCTAACATTTCCAAATAAAAATACTAATGTTTGTCATGTATCTCATTTTGGGTCCTTAGTGACCGTTTTGAACATTTGGCAACTATTAATGCCTTAATTTTCAATTCTTCCATTTTAATCCCTTACTTTCTCATTCTTGCCAAAATGGTACTTTTTTTTTATCAATTCAAGCTAATTTGATCATAATTTCAACAGTTTACAGACCAGTCTCCCTTCAAAATAAAATTTCCAAAACCATACCCTTATTTCTTCAAATAGCCGAATAGGTCCCTAAACTTTTTCAAATATTCAATTTGGTCCCAAAATGCTAAAATAAGATAATAATATCACAACTCCACTATTTTCATCACCAAAAATATTTTTTACAATTTAGTCCCTACTTTCTTTAAATTGCCGAAAAGATCCTTAACTTTTCAAAATTTACAATTTGATCCTAAATTGTCAATTCAAGCCCAAAGCATCATTTTCTATTCATTTCCATCATCAAACTAAAATTGAAGAATAGTCCTCTTATTTTCCATCATCTTCGAAATGGTCACTAAATTCTTCCAAATATGAATTTTTCTTTCTAGCATCAAAATCAAGCTTTTTGAATCACAAATACTTCAATTTCACCATTAATTTCCAAATCCCTAACAAAACCCTAAATGTCAAGATTAGGGTTCATAAATTTCAACATGAAATTAACTTGATTTCAAGCTTGTTTTCATCACAACTAAACTTAATTCATCATCTACTACTTGAATTCCATCAAATTAACTTGATTTCAAGCTTGTTTTCATCACAACTAAACAATTTTATTCGATCTAAATTCGAATAATATAAACCTCGTATGAAAAATCCAATAACACATAAATACCACTATTGGGGAGTGAACTATTCATTTACGGGGTTTACTTACATAACTTTTAAAAATTACACTTTAGTTCCTAAACTTTTCCAAAGTTTACACTTTAACCCCTAAAGTTTCAAAAATTACATTTTAGTCACTAAGCAAAAGTTGGGATATTACAATTCCTCCCTATTAAGAAAATTCTTCCTCGAATTTTCAACGTTTACCCGTTTCAAACAACTTCTTATTTTGTTTATTCATTCTTTCTTCACCTTCGCAAATGACGACAGCCTTAAAATTTTGTTGAATAATCCTTACTTTATCCTCCAAAATCTGTATATTCCATTCAAATTACCCATCTATTTGCGGATAAAAAACTGTACTAAAATTTAATTTAATCCCTAAAGCTTCATATAACGTACCCCCAATACCTTGAAATAAACCTTGGGTCTCTGTCTGACACTATCAATGCTGAGACACCTTATAATCTTACTGTCTCTCGAACATAAAGTTCTGCATATTTATCCAGTGAATAATCTATTCAACTGGAATAAGGCAATCAAACTTTGTCAGACGATTTATAATGACCCATACTAAATTCTTTTCACTCCTAGCCACCGATATTGACTTTTTAAACCTTGCTACATCTTATTTTCATCTTGATGCATAGTCGCACGGATCCATCCTTCTTTTCATAAATAATACCGGTGCGCCTCAAAGATGACACACCTGGTCTTATAAAACCCTAATCCAACATTTCTTGCAATTGCGCCTTCCTTTTCGGAAGATCAGTCGGAACCATCGATATACATACAATACCTGGTAAAACCTCTACTATAAATTCTACCTCTCAATCTAAAGGTAATCTTGGCAACTTATCTAATTTGCTATAAATTCTACTCCTATATTGATCACCAAGATATTTCGCCTTGAATGCTTCTTGGAAGAATACCCATGTCACTTCTGTAACACCCTAAACCGGGCTTAGGAAAGTTACCACTATCTAAGTAACTAACTAATTGAATTTGGTGTTAGTCAAATTAAAAGAATTAGAAATTAATTGAGGGAAGAACATTAGCTAACATAATTAAAGGTTTAAAATGTTACAACTAACAAGTTAGAGAGCCAAATTAAGAGGACCAAAAATGAAACAAGAATTAAACAAAGAATTTGCATGGTAATTAGACCATTTAGAGGTAGTGGAGTACATGTGTCAAGGTAAATACACATGTGGCAATTAAGGGATAGAGTTGGCCGGCTAGTTGGAATAAAAAATTAAGCAAAATTTCATCTCCTTCATTCATCCTTGCTGCCATAGTCGATCTTGAGAGAAAATAGTGAGAGAGAGTGGTTTTGTTGATCAAACTAGCTTAATTGAAGGAGTTAGTTGAATAGCTTCTTGTTAGGAAGGTAAATGCTTGATTTCTTACTTGAATTCCATGTTTAAATCTTGAATTTTGATGTTATTGTTGCTTGATTTGATTAGAATGGAAGATATGAATGTTATTGTGATGTTAGCTCTAAGATTCTTGAAATATTGAGTGTTGTTGATTAAATTGCTATGTATATGTGAATGGTTGCTGAAAACTTGAATGTTCATGCTGGAATTTTGCTGGAAATTGCTATGATTGCTGGAAAATTTGATGCCAAATTAGTATGATTGAATGTGACAAGGAGTGAAACTGTTTTGATCACATTTCTAGATAAGATTGAGTAAACATGCTTGATTTTGCAAAATACCCTGCATTGATCACATTGGTAGGTGAATAAAACTGACGTAGACATGTAAGAATATGTATATAAGTTGAATTGGCATGTTAGAAGTGTTATCTAAATGATTAAAGAGGCTAGAAACTTAAGCTAGAGTAATCTGCCCAGAATACCTTGTTCTGGGCAGTAACTTTGAAAAATCACTATAAATTGTACAAATTGAATTTAAGGCTGAGAATTTAATGGATAGTTCCTTAATATGTATAATTGCATTAGGAGAAAACGGAATTCAATTTGGGATTGTATAATGGATTGTAGAAATGAAACACTAGGGATAGTGCAAAATGTCCAGTGTTGTAATTACCCTATCTTTAGGTAAAAAACTGTATTAATTGGTAAATAATTAAAATGAAAGGCCTATATGATTAGAAAGAAAATTAAGTTAGCTTTCCAACGGTCTAAACCAATTGAAATTCCGACGTACGGAATGAAAGATATGCATGTTTAAGTAAACTGTGCACATGCTGCCAGGCAGCAGCAAGCATGATGTTTTGAAATGAATGTTGAACGAATTATGTGTATTGTTGCCTTGTTTTTGAATAAATGAATGTGCTTGTCTTGACCATGATTCACTTGTATGAAATGTTAGAACGAAAAGGGAACATTGGAGAAAGGTCTAAGGAGGAGCATTCGAAAGCAAGAAACAAGGGGATTTGGATCCAAGGTTAGCTAAGCTTGGATTATTGTGAGTGTAGTTTACGATAGGGTTAGGACTTAGGTCCTAACCAAATGTGCATGATTATCTTCTTGCCATTGATATGCCATGTTAATGATCTCAATTTTAACTTGAATATGAAAGAAAGGGAAGAATGGACTAAGCTAAAATTTTGAATAAGTAATAACATGCAAAATTGAGAAATTAATTAGAAAGAAAAGTGAAAACAAATGTATGCTTCCATGCCTTGGTAATGACTTGTTATAATGCTTGCTTGATAGTGCTCTTTGATACAAATGCTTGAACCTTGATGCCTTGATTCTGATCATTTCGAATGAGTGCTTAAATGTACCTCTATGATTTAAATACTTGTTAAAATGATATAAATCATGAATTAAAGATCTTGCTCGATGCCTAAGAGATGGCATATGTTAATTGCTTGCTTGAATGACAAGATTAAATTGTAAAGTATAGAGCTAAGGCTCAATTGGCCTAAGGGCTGTGTATATGAACATGATCTTGCAATGTATCACTTGAATTGATCCTTGAATAAGCTATTGCTTGACATAAACATGTAATGCTTGAATAAGGATTCATAATTGAACAAAGCCTTGGTTGTTAGTGGTCATAGGTAGAAGGGCATGCCTTAGAGTCTAGAGCTCATTGTGTCAGGGTGGACTACGGTCCAGGGCTAAGGCCCCTAATTGGCGACGGACGGAGGGTACATATGTGTGGTCTTTGGCGACAGTAGGAGGGTTGACCAGTGCTACGGCATATCTTGTGGCGACAGTTGGTTGGAGACTCGATTACCGGGACAACTAAATACCAAGGGCATAACTAAAGAAATTATATGAGAAATAATTAAAGAATAAAGCTTACATGAAACTTGAATTACATGATACTTGAACTACTTGGATTCTTGAATTACATGATACTTGAACTATTTGAATTCTTGAATTACATGATACTTGAACTACTTGGATTCTTGAATTACATGATACTTGAACTATTTGAATTCTTGAATTACATGATACTTGAACTACTTGGATTCTTGAATTACATGTATTTGATGAATTATAATCCTACTTGCATCGATTGTGCTTAGTGTATTGTTTGAAATGATAAGCATGTATAAAGCTTAAAATTGAATTTCTTCCAACTTGGACTAGGCTTAAACTTGGCTAAGTGATACTTGTCTTGTAAATTGGTTAGATCTAGTTGCTACCTCACTAAGTACAATCTTGTACTTATCACTTTTGTTTTCATTCTTCCCAACCACAGATTAAGGATTTCGATCGTTCCTTGATCCTGAAGTCTGGTTTCCTTGAGCTCGAAGCAAGACACAAGATTTCGCTAAAGTATGGTTCATACTTGTTTTGTACTCCCCTAGTAGGTGGCACATAGTTGTATCTAATGTCTTGTGCATGCATTTGGATACTTGAACTTGTATATGTATATGCTATTGAATGGGCTTACTATTTTGTGAACTTGGTTGTTAACATGAACCTAGTAATGAACTTGTTTGTTAATGTGTAATCAAGCAATGAATTCTATGTAATGAAAGTAATGTTGCTGCGCATGTTGATTTATATACTTGGAATGCTCAAAGTGATCATCTAGCCTTGTTCCATTTCAATATCTCGTGAAATATGATAGTCTTGTATGATAATGACATGTATATATATATGTACTTTTATAAGATTGAATGGTAAATGCCAAAAGGTAAGGATGGCATATGCTTGCTTGGAATCAAGGTATGTACTTTTGATCATGTTTAATAAGTTAAGTATGTAATGTCACATGTATCAAGCTAAAGATAAAAGAATGAAATGAAGCATGTTTGCTTATTTAGGTTTTGAATGATGATGTTGAATGATAATGTAAAGTGAAAATTTTGGTCACCTATAATGAATGTAAATAAGATTGCTTACATGTTAAGTATTGTATGTTTTGTTACTTGCTAGTTAAGTAACTCATCTAATAGGGATGAGTTAGCCTATTCTTTCCTTGTTTTTGCTTGTATTGTTCATTGGTAACGCTCCCGAACTGGTTTCCTGCCAACCCGGGTAGGGGTGTTATTTTTTATTGGTAATCAGATCTTTTTAGTCAGTTCTAGGACTAAACCGGGCTCTCTTGCATCATATAGGATACTTGTGCCACCTAGGAGACTTGTATTGTATAGCTTGTGTCTCTGCTTAACTAAATCGAACCCCTAATTATTCTCTTTAAATGTAGAATGTCTGAAACAAGGCTCGTTCGGGATGATGAAAGTCTCGTAGGCTCCTCGAATGAAGGAGATAGTGTGAGGATGGAGCAGAATCCTCCACAACTACAAGGTCAACCTTGATTGTAAAATTGAACTTAAAGCCTGAAATTGTAAAACAAAGCCTTGTAGTATCGAACACTATAGGGGGAATTAAAAACATAAGTTTTATCTGTAGAAACTATCCCCAATTCATTCGAAATGTACCCTTTCTTGTTGATTTATATGTACTACCAACTTGTAAATTCGATCTAGTACTGTGACTAGATTGGTTAAGCAAGCATGAAGCCTGGTTAGATTGCCTAAATATGAGACTTTAACCCCGGAGTTTAGGAAAGGAATCAATTCTTCTAATTGACAAGAAACCGACATCAATCTTTGCTACTATGGTCTTACAAGATGAACTTTAATTTGGCTTACCTAGTGTGCCTATTGTATCTGAATATCTCGATGTTTTTCCTGAGGAACTCCCTAGTCTCCCTCCAACCAGGGAAGTAGAGTTCGGGATCGATGTCTAACCTGGAACAACTCTAGTGTCCATCACACCCTATCGAATGGCACATGTTGAGTTGAAAGAACTCAAGAAGCAACTCCAAGAGCTACAAGACAAGGTTTTCATTAGGCCTAGCTCGTCTCCCTGGGTGCTCCAGTCTTGTTCGTCAAGAAGAAAGACGGGACTATGAGACTCTATATTGATTACGGACAATTGAACAAGCTTACTATCAAGAATCGATATCCTCTCCCAAGGATTGAAGATCTTTTCAATCAACTCAAACATGTTGCAGTATTCTCAAAGATCGATCTACGATCGGGATACTACCAAATGAGGGTAAAATAAGAAGATGTACCCAAGACAACCTTTTATACTCGATATGGACATTTTGAATTCCTTGTAATGCCATTCAGATTAACGAATGCTCTAGTTGCATTCATGGATCTCATGAACCGTGTATTCAAGCCCTATCTTGACAAGTTCGTAGTCGTCTTTATTGATAACATTCTAGTTTATTCTCGAAATAAGGAAGAACATTATGAACACCTTATAATCATATTGCAAACCCTCTGAGAACGTCAATTGTTTACAAAGTTCTCTAAATGCGAATTTTGGCTATCGAAAGTGTCGTTTCTTGGACATGTTATCTCGGCAGAAGGGATCAAAGTAGATCCAAGGAAAATTCAATCTATCCTGGATTTGGAGACCTCCGAGGAATGTTGGTGAGGTCAAAAGCTTTCTCGATTTAGCCAGGTATTATCGACGTTTTGTCAAAGGATTCTCATCTATTGTCGTAAGTTTGACTAAGCTAACTCACAATGATACACCCTTTGTTTGGTCGGATAACCAACAACGAAGCTTCGATCAGCTTAAACAAGCCCTGAATCATGCTCCGGTTCTCATTCAACCAGTATAGGGCAAGGAGTACACTGTTTACAGTGACGTATCTCGTTTGAGACTAGGAGGTGTCCTAGTGCAAGATGGAAACGTGGTAGCTTATGCTTCAAGGAAACTAAAACCACACGAGTCAAACTACCCTACACACGATCTAGAAT
The DNA here is from genome assembly GCA_019671005.1 of Hibiscus mutabilis. Classification (NCBI taxonomy): domain Eukaryota; kingdom Viridiplantae; phylum Streptophyta; class Magnoliopsida; order Malvales; family Malvaceae; genus Hibiscus; species Hibiscus mutabilis. The sequence goes on from CM033728.1 coordinate 32,115,378, forward strand.
TGGCAGCTATCGTGTTTGCACTCAAAGTCTGGAGACATTACTTGTACGGGGAGAAATGCAACTTGTTCACAGACCACAAGAGTCTCAAATACCTCTCAACTCAGAAAGACTTAAACTTGAGGCAAAGGAGATGGATAGAGTTACTTAAAGACTACGACTTAGTTATCGACTATCATCCGGGGAAAGCAAACGTGGTTGCTGATGCCGTTAGTCGCAAACCATACTCGGGTAAACCCTTAAATCTAAATCCTAGAATAATCCATTCAAATTAGACCTTTCTTGACTTACAAGTAACTATTCGAAAATCTCCCTTAATGATCTTTTCCATTCGTTTATAGCTTCCTTGGCTATCAATGCTCATTTCTGTTTATCCAAAGGACATAAATTCTTGTTTGAACTTCAAGTTGAATCTATTCTAATCTCGAGAATCAAAGAACTCCAAAAAATTGATCCAGATCTTCAAAAGATCATTTCTAAGCTAGACATTGAGTCTAATTCTGACTTCTCCCTCAAGTCGAATAGACTCCTCTATTTCAAAGATAGAGTATGTGTTCCTAACAACGAAGAACTAAGACACGAGATGTTACAAGAAGCTCACCAAAGCTCTTTCTCGATTCACCCTGGATCGGTTAATATGTACAAGGACCTAAAGCCACTATACTGGCGGCCAGGCATGAAATTGGCTATCACAGATTTTGTTTCAAAGTGCTTAATTTGTCAGAGGGTCAAAGCCGAGCATCAAGTCCCCACTGGATTGCTCCAACCAATCGAATTCCCTTAGTGGAAATGGGATCGGATTACCATGGACTTCGTTACTGGTCTTCCTTCCACTTCAAGAAAGAATGATGCTGTATGGGTAATTGTTGATAGATTCACAAAGTCTACTCATTTCATCCCTGTTCGAATGAACATGAGGTTAGAAACCTTAGCCGAGCTATACATCCGTGAAGTGATTCGATTACACGGTGTACCTACAGCTATAATCTCCGATCGAGACCTTAGATTTACTTATCGATTCTGGAAATCATTGCAAAAAGCCCTAGGAACCAAAGTGCATTTGCGCACAACCTTTCATCCTCAATCAGATGGTCAATTTGAAAGAATCATCCAAGTACTTGAAGACATGCTACGTGCTTGTGTTATAGACTTCGAAAAGAACTGGGAGAAATCTCTACCCCTAGTAGAGTTTGCTTACAACAATAGCTACCAGACATCTATCCAGATGGCTCCCTTCGAAGCTCTATACGGACAAAAATGTAGAACTCCCTTGTGTTGGTCTGAATTGGGAGAAAACAAGGTATTGGGACCTCAACTGCTTTAGAGAAACCGAGGAACAAGTTCAAATCATACATGATCGATTGGAACAAGCCTTTGATAGACAGAAAGCATATGCAGACTTGAAAAGAAGAGACATCCAATACAATGTTGGAGACAAAGTCTTCCTAAAAGTGATCCCTTGGAAGAAAGTCTTTTGATTTGGAAGAAAAGGGAAACTTAGTCCCTGATTCATTGGACCATTCAAAATCATTAAAAGGATAGGGCCAGTGGCCTATCGATTAGCTCTTCCCAGTGAATTTGACAAGATTCAAAATGTCTTCCACGTCTCTATGCTTAGAAAATATCGATCTGATCCATCCCATGTCCTTGAGCCTGAAGAAGTAGAATTGAATCCCAACTTATCGTATGAAGAAGAACCAGTCCAGATTCTTGATCGTGAAGTTAGAAAACTCAGGAACAAAACGGTTTCTCTTGCCAAAGTCTTGTGGAGAAATCACAAAATGGAAGAGGCAACTTGGGAACCTGAGGCTACGATGAGAGATCAATATCCTCACCTATTCGAATCAGGTAAATTCGAGGGCGAATTTATTTTTAAGGGGGGAGAATTATAACACCCTAAACCGGGCTTGGGAAAGTTACCACTATCTAAGTAACTAACTAATTGAACTAGGTGTTAGTCAAATTAAAAGAATTGGAAATTAATTGAGGGAAGGACATTAGCTAACATAATTAAAGGATTAAAATGTTACAACTAACAAGTTAGAGAGCCAAATTAAGAGGACCAAAATGAAACAAGAATTAAACAAAGAATTTGCATAGTAACTAGACCATTTAGAGGTAGTGGAGTACATGTGTCAAGGAAATTACACATGTGTAAATTAAGGGAGAGAGTTGGCCGGCTAGTTGGAATAAAAAATTAAGCAAAATTTCATCTCCTTCATTCATCCTTGCTGCCATAGTCGATTTTGAGAGAAAATAGTGAGAGAGAGTGGTTTTGTTGATCAAACTAACTTAATTGAAGGAGTTAGTTGAATAGCTTCTTGTTAGGAAGGTAAATGCTTGATTTCTTACTTGAATTCCACGTTTAAATCCTGAATTTTGATGTTATTGTTGCTTGATTTGATTAGGATGGAAGATATGAATGTTATTGCGATGTTTGCTCTAAGATTATTGAAATATTGAGTGTTGTTGATTAAATTGCTATGTATATGTGAATGGTTGCTAAAAACTTGAATGTTCATGCTGGAATTTTGCTGGAAATTGCTATGATTGCTGGAAAATTTGATGCCAAATTAGTATGATTGAATGTGACAAGGAGTGAACTTGTTTTGATCACATTTCTAGATAAGATTGAGTAAACATGCTTGATTTTGCAAAATACCCTGTATTTATCACAGTGGTAGGTGAATAAAGCTGACCTAGACATGTAAGAATATGTATATAAGTTGAATTGGCATGTTAGAAGTGTTATCTAAATGATTAAAGAGGCTAGAAACTTAAGCTAGAGTAATCTGCCCAGAATACCTTGTTCTAGGCAGTAACTTTGAAAAATCACTATAAATTGTACAAATGGAATTTAAGGCTGAAACATTAATGGATAGTTTCTTAGTATGTCTAATTTCATTAGGAGAAAACGGAATTGAATTTGGGATTGTAGAATGGATTGTAGAAATGAAACACTAGGGATAGTGCAAAATGTCCAGTTTTGTAATTACCCTATCTTTAGGTAAAAAACTGTATTAATTGGTAAATAATTAAAATGTAAGGCCTATATGATTAGAAATAAAATTAAGTTAGCTTTCCAAAGGTGTAAATTAATTAAAATTTCGACGTACGGAATGAAAGATATGCATGTTTAAGTAAACTGTGCACATGCTGCCAGGCAGCAGCAACCATGATGTTTTGAAATGAATGTTGAATGAATTATGTGTATTGTTGCCTTGTTTTGAATAAATGAATGTGCTTGTCTTGACCATGTTTCACTTGTATGAAATGTTAGAACGAGAAGGGAACATTGGAGAAGGGTCTAAGGAGGAGCATTCGAAAGCTAGAAACAAGGGGATTTGGATCCAAGATTAGCTAAGCTTTGAGTATTGTGAGTGCAGTTTACAATAGGGTTAGGACTTAGGTCCTAACCAAATGTGCATGATTATCTTCTTGCCATTGATATGCCATGTTAATGATCTCAATTTTAACTTGAATATGAATAAAAGGGAAGAATGGACTAAGCTAAAATTTTGAATAAGTAATAACATGCAAAATTGAGAAATTAATTAGAAAGAACAGTGAAAACAAATGTATGCTTCCATGCCTTGGTTATGACTTGTTATAATGCTTGCTTGATAGTGCTCTTTGATACAAATGCTTGAACCTTGATGCCTTGATTGTGATCATTTCGAATGAGTGCTTAAATGTACCTCTATGATTTAAATACTTGTTAACATGATATAAATCATGAATTAAAGATCTTGCTCGATGCCTAAGAGATGTCATATGTTAATTGCTTGCTTGAATGACAAGATTAAATTGTAAAGTGTAGAGCTAAGGCTCAATTGGCCTAAGGGCTGTGTATATGAACATGATCTTGCAATGTATCACTTGAATTGATCCTTGAATAAGCTATTGCTTGACATAAACATGTAATACTTGAATAAGTGATTCATAATTGAACAAAGCCCTGGTTGTTAGTGGTCATAGGTAGAAGGGCATGCCTTAGAGTCTAGAGCTCATTGTGTCAGGGTGGACTACGGTCCAGGGCTAAGGCCCCTAATTGGCGACAGACGGAGGGTACGTATGTGTGGTCTTTGGCGACAGTAGGAGGGTTGACCAGTGCTACGACACATCTTGTGGCGACAGTTGGTTGGAGACTCGATTACCGGGACAACTAAATACCAAGGGCATAAACTAATGAAAGTATATGAGAAATAATTAAAGAATAAAACTTACATGATACTTGAATTACATGATACTTGAACTACTTGGATTCTTGAATTACATGATACTTGAACTATTTGAATTCTTGAATTACATGATACTTGAACTACTTGGATTCTTGAATTACATGATACTTGAACTATTTGAATTCTTGAATTACATGATACCTGAACTACTTGAATTCTTGAATTACATGTATTTGATGACTTATAATCCTACTTGCATCGATTGTGCTTAGTGTTTTGTTTGAAATGATAAGCATGTATAAAGCTTAAAATCGAATTTCCTCCAACTTGGACTAGGCTTAAACTTGGCTAAGTGATACTTGTCTTGTAAATTGGTTAGATCTAGTTGCTACCTCACTAAGTACAATCTTGTACTTATCACTTTTGTTTTCATTCTTCCCAACCATAGATTAAGGATTTCGATCGTTGCTTGATCCTAAAGTCTGGTTTCCTTGAGCTCGAAGCAAGACACAAGATTTTGCTAAAGTCTGGTTCATACTTGTTTTGTACTCCCCTAGTTGGTGGCACATAGTTGTATCTAATGTCTTGTGCATGCATTTGAATACTTGAACTTGTATATGTATATGCTCCTGAATGGGCTTACTATTTTGTGAACTTGTTTGTTAACATGAACCTAGTAATGAACTTGTTTGTTAATGTGTAATCAAGCAATGAATTCTATGTAATGAAAGTAATGTTGCTGCGCATATTGATTTATATACTTGGAATGTTCAAAGTGATCATCTAGCCTTGTTCCATTTCGAATATCTTGTGAAATATGATAGTCTTGTATGATAATGACATGTATATATATATATATATGTACTTTTATAAGATTGAATGGTAAATGCCAAAAGGTAAGGACGGCATATGCTTGCTTGGAATCAAGGTATGTACTTTTGATCATGTTTAATAAGTTAAGTATGTAATGTCACATGTATCAAGCTAAAGAGAAAAGAATGAAATGAAGCATGTTTGCTTATTTAGGTTTCGAATGATGATGTTGAATGATAATGTAAAGTGAAAATTTTGTTCACCTATAATGAATGTAAATAAGATTGCTTACATGTTAAGTATTGTATGTTTGGTTACTTGCTAGTTAAGTAACTAATCTAATAGGGATGAGTTAGCCTATTCTTTCCTTGTTTTTGCTTGTATTGTTCATTGGTAATGCTTCTGAATCGGTTTCCTGCCAACCCGGGTAGGGGTGTTACATTTTATTGGTAATCAAATCTTTTTAGTCAGTTCTAGGACTAAACCGGACTGTCTTGCATCATATAGGATACTTGTGCCACCTAGGAGACTTGTATTGTATAGCTTGTGTCTTTGCTTAACTAAATAGAACCCCTAATTATTCTCTTTAAATGTAGAATGTCTGAAACAAGGCTCGCTCGGGATGATGAAAGTCTCGTAGGCTCATCGAATGAAGGAGATAGTGTGAGGATGGAGCAGAATCCTCCACAACGACAAGCTCAACCTTGATTGTACAATTGAACTTAAAGCCTGAAATTGTAAAACAAAGCCTTGTAGTATCGAACACTATAGGGGGAATTACAAACATAAGTTTTATCTGTAGAAACTATCCCCAATTCATTCGAAATGTACCCTTTCTTGTTGATTTATATGTACTACCAACTTGTGAATTCGATCTAGTACTGGGACTAGATTGGTTAAGCAAGCATGAAGCCTGGGTAGATTGCCTAAATAGGAGACTTTAACCCCGAAGTTTAGGAAAGGAATCAATTCTTATAATTGACAAGAAACCGACCTCAATCTTTGCTACTGTGGTCTTACAAGATGAACTTTAATTCGGCTTACCTAGTGTGCCTAATGTATCTGAATATCTCGATGTTTTTCCTGAGGAACTCCCTGGTCTCCCTCCAACCAGGGAAGTAGAGTTCAGGATTGATGTCTAACCTGGAACAACTCCGGTGTCTATCACACCCTATCGAATGGCACATGTTGAGTTGAAAGAACTCAAGAAGCTACTCCAAGAGCTACAAGACAAGGTTTTCATTAGGCCTAGCTCGTCTCCCTGGGTGCTCCAGTCTTGTTCGTCAAGAAGAAAGACAGGACTATGAGACTCTATATTGATTACAGACAATTGAACAAGCTTACTATCAAGAATCGATATCCTCTCCCAAGGATTGAAGATCTTTTCAATCAACTCAAACATGTTGCAGTATTCTCAAAGATTGATCTACGATCGGGATACTACCAAATGAGGGTAAAAGAAGAAGATGTACCCAAGACAACCTTTCATACTCGATATGGCCATTTTGAATTCCTTGTAATGCCATTCGGATTAACAAATGCTCCGGTTGCATTTAGGGATCTCATGAACCGTGTATTCAAGCCCTATCTTGACAAGTTCGTAGTCGTCTTTATTGATGACATTCTAGTGTATTCTCGGAATAAGGAAAAACATTCTGAACACCTTAGAATCATATTGCAAACCCTCTGAGAACGTCAATTGTTTGCAAAGTTCTCTAGATGCGAATTTTGGCTATCGGAAGTGTCGTTTCTTGGACATGTTATCTCGGCATAAGGGATCAAAGTAGATCTAAGGAAAATTCAATCTATCCTGGATTTGGAGACCTCCGAGGAATGTTGGCGAGGTCAAAAGCTTTCTCGATTTAGCCAGGTATTATCGACGTTTTGTCAAAGGATTCTCATCTATTGCCGCAAGTTTGACTAAGCTAACTCACAACGTTACACCCTTTGTTTGGTCGGATAACCAACAACAAAGCTTCGATCAGCTTAAACAAGCCCTGAATCATGATCCAGTTCTTATTCAACCAGTATCGGGCAAAGAGTCCACTATTTACTGTGATGTATCTCATTTGGGACTAGGATGTGTCCTAGTGCAAGATGGAAACGTGGTAGCTTATGCTTCAAGGCAACTAAAACCACATGAGTCAAACTACCCTACACACGATCTAGAATTGGCAGCTATCATGTTTGCACTCAAAGTCTGGAGACATTACTTGTACGGGGAGAAATGCAACTTGTTCACAGACCACAAGAGTCTCAAATACCTCTCAACTTAGAAAGACTTAAACTTGAGGCAAAGGAGATGGCTAGAGTTACTTAAAAACTACGATTTAGTTATCGACTATCATTCGGGGAAAGCAAACGTGGTTGTTGATGCCCTTAGTCGCAAACCGTAAACCCTTAAATCTAAATCCTAGAATAATCCATTCAAATTAGACCTTTCTTGACTTACAAGTAACTATTCGAAAATCTCCCTTAATGATATTTTCCATTCGTTTATAGCTTCCTTGACTATCAATGCTCATTTCTGTTTATCCAAAGGAAAGAAATTCTTGTCTGAACTTCAAGTTCAATCTAGTCTAATCTCAAGAATCAAAGAACTCCAACAAAATGATCCAGATCTTCAGAAGATCATGTCTAAGCTAGACTTTGAGTCTAATTTTGACTTCTCCCTCAAGTCGAATAGACTCCTCTATTTCAAAGATAGAGTATGTGTTCATAACAACGAAGAACTAAGACACGAGATGTTACAAGAAGCTCACCAAAGCTCTTTCTCGATTCACCCTGGATCGGTTAAAATGTACAAGGACTTAAAGCCACTATACTGGCGGCCAGACATGAAATCGGCTGTCACAGATTTTGTTTCAAAGTGCTTAATTTGTTAGAGGGTCAAAGCCAAGCGTCAAGTCCCCACTGGATTTCTCCAACCAATCGAATTCCCTTAGTGGAAATGTGATCTGATTACCATGGGCTTCGTTACTGGTCTTCCTTCCACTTTAAGAAAGAATGATGTTGTATGGGTAATTGTTGATAGATTTACAAAGTCTACTCATTTCATCCATATTCGAATGAACATGAGCTTGGAAACCTTAGCCGAGCTATACATCTGTGAAGTGATTTGATTACACGGTGTACCTACAGCTATAATCTCCGATCGAGACCCTAGATTTGCTTCTCGATTCTGGAAATCATTGCAAAAAGCCCTAGGAACCAAAGTGCACTTGAGCACAACCTTTCATCCTCAATCAGATGGTCAATCTGAAAGAATCATCCAAGTACTTGAAGACATGTTACGTGCTTGTGTTATAGACTTCGAAAAGAACTGGGAGAAATCTCTACCCCTAGTAGAGTACATGTGTCAAGGTAATTACACATGTGGAAATTAAGGGAGAGAGTTGGCCGGCTAGTTGGAATAAAAAATTAAGCAAAATTTCATCTCCTTCATTCATCCTTGCTGCCATAGTCAATCTTGAGAGAAAATAGTGAGAGAGAGTGGTTTTGTTGATCAAACTAGCTTAATTGAAGGAGTTAGTTGAATAGCTTCTTGTTAGGAAAGTAAATGCTAGATTTCTTACTTGAATTCCATGTTTAAATCTTGAATTTTGATGTTATTGTTGCTTGATTTGATTAGGATCGAAGATATGAATGTTATTGTGATGTTAGCTCTAAGATTATTGAAATATTGAGTGTTGTTGATTAAATTGCTATGTATATGTGAATGGTTGCTGGAAACTTGAATGTTCATGCTGGAATTTTGCTGGAAATTGCTATGATTGCTGGAAAATTTGATGCCAAATTAGTATGATTGAATGTGACAAGGAGTGAAACTGTTTTGATCACATTTCTAGATAAGATTGAGTAAACATGCTTGATTTTGCAAAATAACCTGTATTTATCACAGTGGTAGGTGAATAAAACTGACCTAGACATGTAAGAATATGTATATAAGTTGAATTGGCATGTTAGAAGTGTTATCTAAATGATTAAAGAGGCTAGAAACTTAAGCTAGAGTAATCTGCCCAGAATACCTTGTTCTAGGCAGTAACTTTGAAAAATCACTATATATTGTACAAAAGAAATTTAAGGCTGAAAATTTAATGGATAGTTCCTTAATATGTCTAATTTCATTAGGAGAAAACGGAATTGAATTTGGGATTGTAGAATGGATTGTAGAAATGAAACAACAGGGATAGTGCAAAATGTCCAGTGTTATAATTACCCTATCTTTAGGTAAAACACTATATTAATTGGTAAATAATTAAAATGCAAGGCCTATATGATTAGAAAGAAAATTAAGTTAGCTTTCCAAAGGTGTAAATCAATTGAAATTCCGACGTACGGAATGAAAGATATGCATGTTTAAGTAAACTGTGCACATGCTGCCAGGCAGCAGCAACCATGATGTTTTGAAATGAATGTTGAATGAATTATGTGTATTGTTGCCATGTTTTGAATAAATGAATGTGCTTGTCTTGACCATGTTTCACTTGTATGAAATGTTAGAACGAGAAGGGAACATTGGAGAAGGGTCTAAGGAGGAGCATTCGAAAGCTAGAAACAAGGGGATTTGAATCCAAGATTAGCTAAGCTTGGAGTATTGTGAGTGTAGTTTACAATAGGGTTAGGACTTATGTCCTAACCAAATGTGCATGATTATCTTCTTGCCATTGATATGACATGTTAATGATCTCAATTTTAACTTGAATTTGAATAAAAGGGAAGAATGAACTAAGCTAAAATTGTGAATAAGTAATAACATGCAAAATTGAGAAATTAATTAGAAAGAAAAGTGAAAACAAATGTATGCTTCCATGCCTTGGATATGACTTGTTATAATGCTTGCTTGATAGTGCTCTTTGATACAAATGCTCGAACCTTGATGCCTTGATTGTGATCATTTCGAATGAGTGCTTAAATGTACCTCTATGATTTAAATACTTGTTAACATGATATAAATCATGAATTAAAGATCTTGCTCGATGCCTAAGAGATGGCATATGTTAATTGCTTGCTTGAATGACAAGATTAAATTGTAAAGTGTAGAGCTAAGGTTCAATTGGCCTAAGGGCTGTGTATATGAACATGATCTTGCAATATATCACTTGAATTGATCCTTGAATAAGCTATTGCCTGACATAAACATGTAATGCTTGAATAAGGATTCATAATTAAACAAAGCCTTGGTTGTTAGTGGTCATAGGTAGAAGGGAATGTCTTAGAGTCTAGAGCTCATTGTGTCAGGGTGGACTACGGTCCAGGGCTAAGGCCCCTAACTGGAAACAGACAGAGGGTACGTATGTGTGGTCTTTGGCGACAGTAGGAGGGTTGACCAGTGCTACGACGCATCTTGTGGCGACAGTTGGTTGGAGACTCGATTACCTGGACAACTAAATACAAAGGGCATAAACTAAAGAAAGTTTATGAGAAATAATTAAAGAATAAAGCTTACATGATACTTGAATTACATGATACTTGAAGTACTTGGATTCTTGAATTACATGATACTTGAAGTACTTGGATTCTTGAATTACATGATACTTGAACTATTTGAATTCTTGAATTACATGATACTTGAACTATTTGAATTCTTGAATTACATGATACTTGAACTACTTGGATTCTTGAATTACATGATACTTGAACTATTTGAATTCTTGAATTACATGATACTTGAACTACTTTGATTCTTGTATTACATGTATTTGTTGACTTATAATCCTACTAGCATCGATTGTGCTTAGTGTATTGTTTGAAATGATAAGCATGTATCAAGCTTAAAATCGAATTGCTTCCAACTTGGACTAGGCTTAAACTTGGCTAAGTGATACTTGTCTTGTAAATTGGTTAGATCTAGTTGCTACCTCAATAAGTACAATCTTGTACTTATCACTCTTGTTTTCATTCTTCCCAACCACAGATTAAGGATTTCGACCGTTGCTTGATCCTGAAGTCTGGTTTCCTTGAGCTCCAAGCAAGACACAAGATTTTGCTAAAGTATGGTTCATACTTGTTTTGTACTCCCCTAGTTGGTGCACATAGTTGTATCTAATGTCTTGTGCATGCATTTGAATACTTGAACTTGTATATGTATATGCTCTTGAATGGGCTTACTATTTTTTGAACTTGGTTGTTAACATGAACCTAGTAATGAACTTGTTTGCTAATGTGTAATCAAGCAATGAATTCTATGTAATGAAAGTAATGTTGTTGCGCATATTGATTTATATACTTGGAATGTTCAAAGTGATCATCTAGCCTTGTTCCATTTCGAATATCTTGTGAAATATGATAGTCTTGTATGATCTTAATGATCTTGACATATATATATATATATATATATGTACTTTTATAAGATTGAATGGTAAATGCCAAAAGGTAAGGATGGCATATGCTTGCTTGGAATCAAGGTATGTACTTTTGATCATGTTTAATAAGTTAAGTATGTAATGTCACATGTATCAAGCTAAAGAGAAAAGAATTAAATGAAGCATGTTTGCTTATTTAGGTTTCGAATGATGATGTTGAATGATAATGTAAAGTGAAATTTTTGGTCACCTATAATGAATATAAATAAGATTGATTACATGTTAAGTACTGTATGTTTGGTTACTTGTTAGTTAAGTAACTCATCTAATAGGGATGAGTTAGCCTATTCTTTCCTTGTTTTTGCTTGTATTGTTCATGGTAACGCTCCCGAACCGATTTCCTGCCAACCCGGGTAGGGGTGTTACATTTTATTGGTAATCAGAGATTTTTAGTTAGTTCTAGGACTAAACCGGGCTCTCTTGCATCATATAGGATACTTGTGACACCTAGGAGACTTGTATTGTATAGCTTGTGTCTTTGCTTAACTAAACCGAACCCCTAATTGTTCTCTTTAAATGTAGAATGTCTGAAACAAGGCTCGCTCGGGATGATGAAAGTCCCGTAGGCTCCTCGAATGAAGGAGATAGTGTGAGGATGGAGTAGAATCCTCCACAACAACAAGCTCAACCTTGATTGTAAAATTGAACTTAAAGCCTGAAATTGTAAAACAAAGCCTTGTAGTATCAAACATTATAGGGGGAATTACAAACATAAGTTTTATCTGTAGAAACTGTCCCCAATTCATTCAAAATGTACCATTTCTTGTTGATTTATATGTACTACCAACTTGTGAATTCGATCTAGTACTGGGACTAGATTGGTTAAGCAAGCATGAAGCCTAGGTAGATTGCCTAAATAGGAGACTTTAACCCTGGAGTTTAGGAAAGGAATCAATTCTTCTAATTGACAAGAAACCGACCTCAATCTTTGCTTCTATGGTCTTACAAGATGAACTTTAATTCGGCTTACCTAGTGTGCCTATTGTATCTGAATATCTCGATGTTTTTCCTGAGGAACTCCCTAGTCTCCCTCCAACCAGAGAAGTAGAGTTCGGGATCGATGTCTAACCTGGAACAACTCTGGTGTCCATCACACCCTATCGAATTGCACCTTTGGAGTTGAAAGAACTCAAGAAGCAACTCCAAGAGCTACAAGACAAGGGTTTCATTAGGCCTAGCTCGTCTCTCTAGGGTGCTCCAGTCTTGTTCGTGAAGAAGAAAGACATGACTATGAGACTCTGTATTGATTACAGACAATTGAACAAGCTTACTATCAAGAATCGATATCCTCTCCCAAGGATTGAAGATCTTTTCAATCAACTCAAAGATGCTGCAGCATTCTCAAAGATCGATCTATGATCGGGATACTACCAAATGAGGGTAAAAGAAGAAGATGTACCCAAGACAGCCTTTCATACTCGATATGGCCATTTTGAATTCCTTGTAATGCCATTCAGATTAACAAATGCTTTGACTGCATTCATGGATCTCATGAACCGTGTATTCAAGACCTATCTTGTCAAGTTCGTAGTCGTCTTTATTGATGACTTTCTAGTGTATTCTCGGAATAAGGAAGAACATTCTGAACACCTTATAATCATATTGCAAACCCTCCGGGAATGTCAATTGTTTGCAAAGTTCTCTAAATGCGAATGATAATGTAAAGTGAAATTTTTGGTCACCTATAATGAATGTAAATAAGAGTACTTACATGTTAAGTATTGTATGTTTGGTTACTTGCTAGTTAAGTAACTCATCTAATAGGGATACGTTAGCCTATTCTTTCTTTGTTTTTGCTTGTATTGTTCATTGGTAACACTCCCGAACCGGTTTCCTGCCAACCTAGGTAAGAGGTGTTACAACTTCAATTGCAAGTATCTGCTATCTGATACTTGTCCACCGTATTTGAACATGTTCTCTTAACAGGGATACAATTCCTTCTAACTTTTCCACATCAGAACAATTTAGCTCTTCCATTATAATTTTAACACCATTAAACAATAAGTCACCAACCATCAAACCACCTTCACTATGAAATTTAGGATTTCCCAAATCCTGTATAGGCACTCCCTATTGTGCCAGTGTTCTTGCAACCTGAGGCTAGGGTTTCCAGCACAAAAAGACGACAGTTTCTTCAACTCTTAGGGACCTGAGGCGGTTCGGCTCGCCAGAAGCGCAAAATAAGGATGACGACAACCACTCTTGGTCGTGCTCGACGGCATGAACACAACCACAAGAAAAACTCAACGGTTTTAGAAAACACAACCCACAAAAAGATTCATCAAAAGTGGAGGTTAAAGCTGGCTCACCCAGATGCAAACGGAGGATAAGACAGGGAGCACGACAGCATGGCACGACGGTGCAAGGGGAGATTCGAACAACAAGGCTTCCGAGAAAAAGCTCTTTGATCTCTCAAAAACAGTGGATGGAAGGGAGAAACGAACGATTTTGAATCTTTTTTGAGCAAACGACAATGAGAGAGGAAGGATCAATGGTTGGGTTTTGTTCGTGACACCACAACGAAGAGGACGGTGTTGCACATAGACGGGGTTAGGCTAGTGATCGAAGCCTCGTCGGATGCCGACCGGAAAGCTAAAAAGGTGCTGGGGTTTATTTTTCTCAAAAGGGGGAAAAAGATTTTGGGAGAGAGAGAAGCTGAGTTATTATGGCAGATGAAAAGTCTGCCAAAGGCTTAAGAGAGACTAAAAATGCTATTCAATGGGTAAAACACAGATAAGGTCATCCAACTCTTCAAGGGTTTGCAGAATAGCTCCCAAACTTTACCCAAGCTACAAAATGGCCCCTAAAATTAACCCATTTTACAAAGAGATCCCCAACACTCTATTTTTAAACAATTTGGTCACGAAAATTATAACTAACATCCAATTAATTCCCAATTCTCAATTAAGGTTTTCAAAAATAAAAATCCCCAAATTTTTAGGGTTTTTGAAGTAGGGATTTTCTGATTTTAGGTTTTTGATTTAGGGCAAAATTTAGGGTGTTACAGTTGCTTATACCGTAGCTGTTCAACCTTAGGCGGTAGATTGGTGAGGGTTTTCGCGCATCGTGTGTGAAGGAATGGTACCAATGTGATTGCAGGTACATTTACTTTACAGTTCACATCATTGCTTTCTTTGATAGATTCTGGTTCTACATATTCATACATCTTGCACGAACATACATGTTTGCTTGATATACATGTAGAGGTGTTAGATGTTGGTATAATGGTAACTAGTTCTTTTGGTGAGACAGTAGTTGCTAGGAGGTTGTATAGGAGATGTCCTTTGATGTTTGAAGGTCATGTGTTTGAGGCTGATTTGATGGAGTTGCCATTTTATTGTTTTGATGTAATCTTGGGAATAGATTGGTTGTCTAAGCATAGAGCTATGGTTGATTTTGAGACCAAGAGAGTTTCGGTGAAAATTTCTGAGGATTAGGAAGTAGTGGTTGTGGGCGAGAATATTAAATTCTTGTCCAACTTGGTTTCGGCTTTAGAAGCACGAAAGTTGTTACAATCTGGGGGTCAAGCATACCTAGCTTATGTTATGAATCCAAATATGAAGGAAGTGCGTTCCTAAGATATCCACACCGTTTGTGATTTTCTAGGAGTGTTTCTGAAAGAGTTTCCAGGATTACCACTAGATAGGGAGGTAGAGTTTTGTATTGAGATGTACGCGGATACAGCCCCGATGTCAATTGCACCCTATCACATGGCACCAAAGGAATAGAAAGAGTTGAAGATGCAGCTACAAGAGTTGTTGGACTGTGGTTTCATTCGGCCTAGTGTGTCACCACGGGAAGAACCGGTGTTTCTTGTGAAAAACAAAGATGACACGATAAGAATGTGCATTAATTATCGGCAACTGAACAAGCTGACGATTAAGAATAAGTATCCTTTACTGAGGATATATGATTTTTATTAGTTTCAGGGTACTATGGTGTTTTCCAAGATTGATCTGAGGTCTGGATATTATCAGTTGAAGGTGAAGGATAAAAATGTGCCAAAAATAGCTTTTCGCACTTGTTACGGGCATTATGAGTTCTTGGTGATGTCGTTTGGGTTGAAAAATGCGCCTGCAGCTTTCATGGATATGATGAATCAGTTGTTCTGTGAATTCTTGGATCAGTTTGTGTAGACACTAAATTTTGTCCAGTTTAAATTAAAATGCTCGAAATAAGATCAATCCACATCACCCTTTTAATACCCAAAACCTTATACCCCTAACCCAATAGCCCACATCAAATATGACCCATTACTTATGATTTTATATAATAAAAAATACAAAAATGAATATTCCAACTCCTTCCTCATTAAGTCTTTACTCCCATTGGATGGATGGATGTTTCACTCCCATTTGATGGATGGATGGATGCCTCACTCCCATTGGATGAACTACTACTTAGTGACCAAGGTCTTGAACCTCATTGGTTCTATTTTATGAGATAAAAAAAATAATAATAATACCCTAAACAAATGGAGGATACGACCCGATTTTCATTTTTAATTTCTCCAAAAACCTATCCCCACTGCCATTTTTTTACACCCCTATCTCCCTTTAGCAGCTCATCCCTATTCATCACCCCACCATTCGAAGTTTTAAAAAAAACCACACCCATTCGAACCACCAACCCTTAAATCAATCTTTTTAAACCCAACAACAATGATCCGTGGATTAATTGATCGAGCATATATTTGGGTTTTGGTATTTTCTTCCCTTGTTTATTTATTGTCTAACTTTTCCTTTGATCTAATGAAATATTGATGAGATTTGTTGATAATCATTTTTGTTTATTTAATTTTCATTCTTATATGTTTATCTTGATGATTTATGTGATAATTAGTATGGGTTGATACATGTTGGATATTTATGCTTCGTTTGGTGGTTATTTATTTATTTAGTTTGATGTAATGCATGATAAAGATAGACATAGCCTTTAAATTTATGTTGTATGTGTATATGTTTATTTATTTATATTTTGTTGGTTACATGTGTATATACTTTGTATTCTAAATTTATTCGTTTATTCCATGTTTAGTATTGCATCCGAATATATTTTGTTAATGCGATATCCTTTTATTCGGGAGTAAACGTGGCTAGTACCAAACGTAGTGGTGGTGGCTTTTCGGTTTACTCTCGAATAATGGGGCCCTTAAAATTCACTCGCATGTATAACCAAATTTTAATTTAATCATCACTTTAATTCAGAAAATTTAATATTAACAAAGCGGTAATTATTTTTTTCTTTTGGTACTAATTTATGGGTGGTGTGGGGTGCCAAAGCCTTCCCCATCCGTAACTGACTCCCGAACCCGCTTTCAAGTGAATCTCTGATTTTTATGGTGTCTCACCTACCTAAGTGGCCAGTGACGACTCCAAATTTTATTATTTTCAAAAACACAAATTTTTAAAGGACTCCCCCATTTTCCAAATATTTTCCCAAAAAACAAAACGAAAACTACTATTCCCTTTTAAGCGATCCAAATTTCAAAAAAGGTCGCTATAGCTGGCGACTCCGCTGGGGACGGTTTTGTTTTTTAAAACAAAAGTGAGTCAAGCCATTTTAAAGAAAATATATATAATTACCACTTTGCTAATATCGGAAGTTGTGAATTAAAGTGACGATTAAATTGATATTTGTTTATAAATGCGAGCTTATTTTGACGAATTTAAAACTTGGCATTTAAACCCATTTCCTTTAAGTGGGAGGAAAACGGTAGTGCTTTCGTGTGGATATTGTTCCTTCGTATGGGCCTAGTAAGTACCTTCGGGGCTCAAGTACCCTATGTTTTCATGGGAATATTGTTTCCCCGTATGGACATAGCGAATGGGTCCCCCCGAATTGAACTTAGTTGAGAGGAGCCTATAATGGGTGATGATCGGGGGCCTTACTACCATTAGGAGGGGACAACAAGGATAGTTCAGGTACCTTTTAGTACTAAAATTGCATGTAGAGAACATAGAAAACTTACCCCTTTTAGAGCCATGCGGATAACCTAGGTTTTAGATGGGATGTAAATAGGGTGGTTTTGTTTAATGCTTTATTTGATTTCTCGTTTTATTTATCCAGCTATTGATTTTATCTAGTACTAACTTATTTCTTTTTGTGTTTTATCTTGTTCTGCACATATTTTTGCATCTACATTGCATGGCATAAAGGTGTTGATTCAAGTGGTTTACCGAATGTGAGATCTTTCATTATGGATAAGAGGTATCTCAAGATGAAGGATACCAGCTCAGTAGTACGAAAATGGTTTGATGTCAACCAAAGGGTTCAAGGTGACAGTTTGCCAGGTGAACACAAAATAATAGAGTATACCTAGGTGAGCCTACAACAAGATGACCTTTTTGGATTTGAAAGAAACGTAGAGAGTTGGCCAGCCCTTCCAAGAATATCGCAATCAGAATGCATTCCTCGAGCTTCAGGCCATTCAGCATTAGAAGGACATGTTTCAAGTTTCGATCGAGACTTGAAGTTGCAGTTCAAGGTTATTTACACGTCTTCGTGATGCTAGTCAATTTATTCAAGACCGAAACTGGTACAACACATTTTTGATGGTTCGGGTGCAAGAGGTAGCTCAACATGTGGAGACATCAGCTGCGGAAGTGGAAGCACTTCATTTATTTTATGGTCCAGGGATGGAGAAGACATCAAGATTTTTTCGGCTGCTTAAAGCCATTCAAGAATTAGAAGTTAGAGTCGAGACATTTGTGGAAGATTTGTTTTGCCTCATTTGTGTCGAGAACCTTTTTTAACCCAATGAGAATTGCTCTAGGGTGATCACCAATGGAATCAATGCCTTTATTTGCATATATCCTTGCATTTTATTTGTATGCATTGCCTAAAGCATATATCATGCATTAATTAATTAAACAATAAGATTAATTGTGGGGGATTTCGTGATAGTAATTAAAGATTCTGCACTCATACGTTACTCGACACAAAAAAACAAATGGAAGAAAGCTTTGTCAAGTTAGAAGGTGATCTAAGGGGGCAATTAGAGCGGGCTAAGCTAGAATTGAAGGAGTCCATAATCAAATCCCAACAAGATATGATGAAGTAGTTGTCTCAGCTGTTAGAGCTCAAGCGAAATGAGAACCCGAATAAAAAAGGTACCATTGAAAATCCCACTCAGAACTTGGGAGATCCCTCATACTCCTCGATCTTTATCAACACTACCCAAAGACTTTCGCAAGGAGTGACTTCATCACATTAGGCTGGTGCCTCTACCCAAGCACAACCGGGTATACCCTTCGGTAATACGAAAAATACTGGGGACAACACCCTAGACTTTGATGAGCTAGCAAAGTTGAAACAAGGTCAAGGCAGAGTTTTCCAAGCAATTAGAGGAAACCAAGAAGGATCTTGAGGAGAGGTTTCGATCAAAAGAGGATAAAGAAAGATCCTAGGGTTGAATGCTATGGAGCTTAGTTTGGTCCCAGATTTGGAAATTCTGTATAAGTTCAAGAATCCAGAATTTGAGAAGTTTGACGAGACGACTTGTCCCACTGCTCATATAACCATGTTTTGTCGAAAGATAGCGGGATTCACCAGCAATGAGAAATTATTAATCCACTGTTTCCAAGATAGTTTGGTAGGGTCTGCCGTAAGGTGGTATAATCAGTTAACACGGGCTTAGGTTAAGTCTTAAAAGGATTTAACCAAAGCATTCATAGAACAGTACAAGCATATAACAAAGATGATCCCGAACCGATTCCTACTACAAAGTTTGGAACAGACGCCTAATGAGAGTTTTCGCCAATAAGCTTAACGATGGCGAGACATGGTAGCTTAGGTTCAACCCCTATTCAGGAAAGAGAAATCACTCCTATGTTTGTGGATACTCTAAAGGGAGTGTTATACGATCTCTTGATAAGCCACCCTACCATTAGCTTTATAGATTTGGTCATGACTGGAGAGTGCCTCGAGGATGCTATAAAGAAGGGAAAGATAAACAACCCCTACAGCACAACCCCTCATAAGGGAGATGACCCTCAAGTTCATATGGTGGGTTCTCACTCAACCAATAAGCCTCAAGGCCACTACTGTAATCAATCATCATGGTCTGCAAAGTCTCCAAAGGTTCTTTATCCAATTTCGATCTCGTACACTGATTTGCTCCCAACACTTGTTGATAGAAAGCTTCTGACCCCTGTTCGTTCCAAACCAAAAGATCCACCCTATCCTAAGGGTTATGATGTTAATGCCATATGTGGAAAGTACGAGCCATACTACAGAGGATTGTGGAACCCTGAAAAACAAGGTTCAAAGTCTGATTGAGATCGGCCTTTTAAAGTTTTAAGAAGAAAGAATGGTGAACATAACTTTTGGGAGGTGCTGATTTCCCAGTTTTCCTTCATAAGAGTTCATTTGTTTGCATTTCCTTGCATTTTGCATTTTCTCTTGAAGTAATGCGTGGAATCAAGTTTGCTACTCTTTGCCCGAAAGTAGCAAAGATTTTTTGTAAGGGCATATGTTATGTTTGCTACTTTTTCTATTATAATAAAGGGATGCATCTTTTAATTAAATATATGTATATTCTTTCTTACCCTCGTAGATCCCCGGATATCACGTGCATGATGTGGCATTGATTCTAATAAAAAGATCAATTGAATGTTGTGATCACGTTGAAGTATGATTTCATGCATAGTACGCTCTGGTTGGTAAAGCGTGAGGCACAAGACTACTACTCTTTCGATAATGTTCGATGATAAGAAAATCTCCTAGAAAAGCCCAATGGAGTTGCTTGAATGTGAGAATTCTTTTAGGCACATGGATTGTAAAAAATGATTAATTAAAAAATAGAGTGCTCCAAAAGAGAGAAAAGAAAATCAGAAGGGTGCTTTGCTATAGCAAAAAGGCTAAATATGGATGCTTTGCTTCACTTACTCTAATCGAGTCAAAAGCCTTGGCTGTATGAGTAAGTTTTAAAATCATGACTGTGCCGAGTAACTCGAGGTATTGTTGTGTGCTCCATCATTATTCTTGAGACAAAAGACTGTGATGAGTTGAATTCCCAAGACCAAGTGTGACTTGAATTTGGTTGAAGAAAAATTAGTTGCTTAAGGAATGAATGAACAATCAAATAAGTCTATACGCATCCTGATGGAGCTATGAGGGAGAACAAATCTAATAAGGAGCTATGCTTCACCTGTTCAATACCCTAGCATCAGAGATGAATCTTTGAAGACATTGATACTATATTAATTGCAATCAAAAGCACACACTTGTACTAAGAATTCTCATAAGGATATTTCTGCACTCCATGGATTAAGAAAATTCGAAAACCTTAAACACGTTTTGGAGAAAAACAATGAGAACTAGAAGGAGTAGTTTTTGAATAGATCAAGAAAATACCATAATCATGAGAATGAACTGAGCAATTTGGGAGGAATTTTACAACTTCAAGTATCGCCACAACATTCAAAGGTAAGCTGTTGATCACCAGATGATTGAATCTAAGACGCTCTTGCATTTGATATCCAAGGCATTCGATTCTTTTTCTATTGATTTTGATTCTGTATATTAACCCAAAGAAGCATTCCCCGTTGAAATGTTAATTAGCAAACTAACATATTGATGAAAAAAAGAAAAATAGAAAAGAAAAAATAAGAAAAAAAGAAAAAGGTTTTTTCTATATTATTTCAAGAATAAAGTTAAGAAGTCAAGGTCAAAGATGTATATGATCGACCTAACACAAAGGAATAAGCCGTCAGTGATCCTGAAGAGAATAATAGCATGCCTTAGTATGTTACATGGTTCAAAGACTCAAAGTGAGTGTCTGCCATAATGCCTTGTTTGATTCAAAAAATGAAGATTGAATATTATTGAAGAAATAAAATTTTGGAGGCTTAGGGGGCATGTTTTCAGCCTGCCGTTGAGATAGAAAAAAGATTATCCCGATGGATCAGAGGTAAAAAAAATAGTTAAACCAAAGGTGAGATGGGGAACTACTAAGATCAAGAAGAAGAATAATGTTTCTCTACATGGCTTCGGAGATAGAGTTTTAGGTCAGGGAAATACATGGTCGACCTAACACAAAGGAATAATTTATCAGTGATTGGAATGAGAATAATAGCAAGATTTCATACGCTAGACAGTTCAGAGATTTAAAGTGAATTTCTGCCAGAACGCTTCGTTTAGTTTAGAAAATTGAAGATTGGACCCCACTGAAAATAAGGAAATTTAGGGATTTGGGGGCATGATGTTCACCCCAACGATGAGATAGAAGAAGGCTCGTCATGAAGAGTCATAAAAGAGACAACATTTAAGCCCAAGTGAAGTGGGGGCAATGTTTCAGAATTGAACTTCATGAAATGATAGATTTTGTTATAACCAGTGCAAGTCAGCAATCTCCTTTCAAGATGAGACAAAAGATGAAGATTTAGCAAAGACAAAAAGCCCATGGAAATTAAGGGTGATCGGCCAGAAAGTAAGGGTTTTTCCCCAACAATTCTAAAAATGACACTACTCATGCATCATTTGTAGTTAGATGTCCTTATGATAGGAGCATGCTAACTCATACCATCATAGCATTTTTTTTTATTTTAAATAGGTATTTAAAGATTGGTAAAAGAGTTGATTTACAGCTTCATGAGAGGAGAAGAAGATCTCAGCAAAGAATCAAGAGTCCTTTGACTTGCATGAGTATGATTTCTAAATGTCTTCTAATCTTCGGTTATTTGGGAGCGACAATAATCTTTTCATGCCAAGATGATCCGAAGTTGGGGCACTCAGTCGAGGTATTTCGGTAGTCTCAAAGCGAGATACCATTTTATATTAAAACTCAAATTTCCTGATTTTTCCCTTTCTTAAGGATGTTTTTTCTTAAAACCCAAATTTCTTAATTTGATCATTTCTTAAGGATATTTTTCTTAAAACAAAGAATTTCTTAATTCGATCATTTCTTAAGGATGTTTTTCTTAAAACCCAAATTTCTTAATTCGATCATTTCTTAAGGATGTTTTTTTCTTAAAACTTAAATTTCTTAATTTGATCCCTTTTTAAGGATGTTTTTCTTAAAACAAATTTTTTAATTCGATCATTTCTTAAAGATGTTTTTCTTAAAGATTCTTTTTATTTTGACCCTTCCATAAAAAAGAAAAGAAAAAGGAAATAAAAAGAGAAAAAACAAAAAAAAGGAAAAGAGAAGAAAAAAGAAGAAAAAAGAGAAGAAAAAAAGAAAAAAGAGAAGAAAAAAAGAAAAAGAAAGAAAGAAAACAACAAAGTGAAAACTCGAAAAGGGCTCTTTGAGAAAAAAACAAATATAAAGTAGAAATCTGAAAAGGTACTTTAGAGCAAAGATTCAAGAGCTTGAAAGGAAAGGGGTGAAATGATTGAACCCGTATCTGAGAGGGGTACCACCACTATGAGGATCAAGAAATGAGAAGAAAGCAAAGAGATGGTCAAGGTCAACCGACCAAAATTATGTATGCAAAGATTTTTATCTACAACCTCGCCTTTTGGAGGAATAGATCCTATCAAAAATTTCAATTCGTTACTTTGCCTGTGAAGAGGTGGTCAGAAATCGGGACATTGTTTCAAGGATTCCCATTCTTCGACCTTCTGGGAAGCCGTGGATGTTTTCGGTACTCACACTAGGAGAAGTTGGGGTACCATTGTCAAGTGAAAGATTCTATAAAAGGAACATGTAGCTTTAGGATTTCAAGAAAGGTTCTATATAGGAGGGACTGACATCTTCAGGATATTAGAGCGAAAAGTCAAATGCCCATAGCTCAAGGACTTCAAGCGAGGAGTTTTATATAGGAAAAGCTCACAACTTCAGGATTTCAAGGTGAGAGGTTCTATATAGGAGGGACCGACATCTTCAAGATTTTAGAGCGAAAAGTCAGATGCCTATAGCTCAAGGACTTCAAGCGAGGAGTTTTATATTGAAAAAACTCGTAGCTTCAGGATTTCGAGGTGAAAGGTTCTATATAGGAGGGACCTGTAGCTTCAAGACTTTAGGGTGAAAGATTATATATAGGAGGGACCCGTAGCTCAAAGACTTCAAGGAGAATAGTTTTATATAGGAAAAACTCATAGATCCAAGATTTCAAAGCGATAAGTTCTATATAGGAGGAACTTGTAGCTCGAAGGATCCATTCAGGACAAGCTAAAGGTCCTATATAGGAAGAACCTGAAGCTCCAGGATTTCAGATGGAGGAAGGGTGAACAGTTCTATATAGGAGAAACTCGCAGCTCTAAAGCTTCAAACAGTGGAAGAGTGAACAGTCCCATATAGGAAGAACTCGTAGCACTAAATCTTCAGACAGGGAAGTGGGACAAAATTTGTGTCATTAGTCTTTTCTTTATTCCCGTTTCACAGCAATGAGCAAAGAGAGTGTAACCCACTCGACCCGGCCTAGACGCTCGACCGAATCGAGTGAGCTATATTAGGTTTGCTGAAGCAAACCGAAGAAAGGTTACAAAAAGTCAGTCCATTTTTTCCCTTTTATCTTGTCTAGATGCAAATTATTAATCTTGCATATGCATACTCACAGCAGGTGAATTTTCAAAGGAAACGAATCACAGAAAAGCAACCAATCATACCACATTCATTATGATGACTAAAACGTAAATACTTTAAATTATAGGACCAAAATTAAAATTAAGGTTACCAATCCTCAATTAGTCTGGTTACTTACTCACATGACAAAAATCATCTCAAAAATATCATCCATACTCATGCAATTACATCATCAACATTCAGGGACTAAAATGGAAGAAAACAAAATAGCATATCCATGTCATTAACCGAAATAACGGCCACACATATCGATACGCTACCCACCGTATCGATACGGTGCCTAAATCAACAGCCCTCGTTTTGGTACACTAAGTACCGTACCGGTACGCCTAATCAAAATTAACGTCCAGTTTAAAAATACCTAGCAACCATACCGATATGCCTTATGGGTGCTTCGGTACGCGAGTTTTGATCCAAAAAGGCAATTTTCAGTAGCAATGAACCATACTGATGCATCAAGCCCGTACCGAATTGCCTGGTCTATTCTTGCCTAGCCGTACTGATACGGTCCCTAGCGTATCAGTACGTCTAGGCCTGTAATGTCATCTTTAGCTGGTTTTTCACACAAATCTAGGTGCATTTAGGTTCTAGCAACTTGCATACATGCGTATAGACATCCAACAATACATTTATCAACACTTGTACCAAGATTTAGCTACCATACAAGCTTATGCTACCAAATAGATTAATCTATAGACATGCTCCCTAAAACACTTCACCAAACATACCAAAATGCTCAAATTAACATTTTCCAGCACAAATACCATACCAACACCACTTTAATACCGTATTCAACACGTTAAACTCATTAAAGCATACCATCCAAGCAAAACCATCTAGATGCATACCTAGGCAATCCTTATAACATCAACCATAGGTAATGATGCACAACATGCTTAACAACATCAATCAAACTCTGAAATCCATAGCATTACACATGCTCAAAACTAGGGAAAAACATAATTACATATCCCAAAATCCATGGTGAACACGTTGCCTTATTAACCGAAAACTTAAACTGATTTCATACTCAAAACTTGCTTTGCCTCTTGGATCACTACGACTTTGCCTTTGCTGCCCCAAGCCTTAATGCTCTGCATCATTAGGAAAAAGAGAGCGTAAGCACACTTACTTAGTGAGGATGCTCTTAAAACAATGATGCATTATAACCCTTGAAAATCAACACTTGTTTTCAAACCATGCTTACGACCTAAGCAAGTTCCAACAATTCCAATTCATAACATGCATCTCGACCATATGCAAAACAATATATATTCCACATGCTTAAATCCCCAAAGCATTTTATACAAAGCCATGCTTGAATCCCCAAAGCATTAAATACCAAAACCATGTTTAAATCCTAAAGCATTAAATACAAACCATGCTTAAATCCCAAAGCATTAGATCATAGGTTCAGCATAAGAATTCTCATATATTGGCAATTATAGTGACCCCAGATAGTCGACCACTATCCTTGATTAGCCGACCGCTAATCTTTAGTTAACCGACCATTAACTTTACACATTAGATACATGGATCTCCCTTAATGACCGACCATCATCAAGACTACCCCATGCCGACCGCATGACTTTACAACCTTGCCGACCGTAATCTTTACATTAACAAGGGGAACCGATCGCTCAACCCAAGTGATAATAACATATCTGAATAGCCGACCGCTGTACCTCAAGGACTCTTAACCACGATCGATTTTTGAACATATTATAGTGCAATATATACTATGGCATGCCAACCATATCCGAATGTTTTCTCACCTTGTCACATAACCAATATATCATTTACAAAACCATTTACTCACTATTTTACAATGCATTACACAAAATCCCCACATATGCAAATCACATTGCCATAGCAATATCACATTCCAACCGGAATAAAAACCAATGCTCACTAGCATTTAATATACTTTTAAACCACTGAATATGTACATAAAATCATGCATTTACAGTAAGTAAAACCAACCATGTTTACGACTAAAACATGAATCACACATGCTCATATCCGAACCGATATTAAAGAGCCAAAGGTGGGAAACTTACTTCCAAGCTTAGGTTAGTGTTTCAAACTTAACCTAAACTTCCAAATCCACTTTCAAACCTTTGAAAGACTTTTAAAACTGTTTCCACTCACCGATTTCACTTCGCCTCGCTTGCTATCGCGAAACAAGCTTCCGACAAGCCACAAACCACCTCAAGATGCTACGCCTTGATTATCCCCTATTTTGGCCACACAAAACCAGAGGAAACATGCATTAAAATGCATCTAATTCTCTGTTTCAAACCAAAATATCGCAGCTCTCAAGATGCCCACTCAAAACTCATCCAAAATTTATCAAAATCAACCTCAAACACTTCTCAATCTTAACCTAGCCATATTATAATGATTCAATACATCAAACTTCAACAACTAACATCTAAAAACCCTTTCACAACATCCTTTTACTTCCAGGAATAGCTAAACTCCAAAAACAACCCTAAACCATTAACTAACAACCTAACCATTAGAGATTCAACCAAATTTCGGGATTCCATTATCAAAAACAACTTAACCACAATATAACACATCCAAAATAAGATTGAAATCAATCCTTAACACTGTAAAATAGATCTAATTCAAAAATCACAAGATTCCATCAATTTACCCTCAATTAAGCAAAATTCCATAATTAATCAATTAAAATAAATTAGAAAACATATATAAAGAGTCAAGAACTTGGGAATTTCAGTAAAGAACCTTTCATTTGAGGAGAAGAATGAAACTTACGTCCAATGAGTGAGTTTCCCCTTAATTGGATGTTTTCCTCTTGAAAAACAATGAGATTCAATAAGATTTTTGAGAAAACAAGTTAAAGAATCATTTAGAAAATCAAAGGATAAAGAAACAAGATCATTACCTTGAATCTCTAATAGGAAAATGAGTGTTTGGCTGAGAGTATTTTGAGAGAAAATATGATAGAAAGAAAGTTATGTCAAACTGTGATTTGGAAAAATAACCACCTTTTTACTAAATCCTTATTAATTCCTTTTATTAAAACTCTTTTAAAAATAATCCTAATTAAGAGAAAACTCAGATTAGACCAAATGGTAAAATAGCTCCTTAAATATTCAAATTTTTGACTCTTTACAAAATAGTCACCTTTTAAAAACAGTTTTCAAAAATTGCATTTTGGTCCCTAGCCAAAATGTCACCTTTCCAAAGCTTATTTTCCAAAATTACTTTCACCAGTATTTTTAATATATTAAAATAGGATTTTTAAACATTTTTCTATATTTTTATCTTTCAGAAAAATATATTCTCCTGAATCTGACTCGAATCTCTAACCCGGTCCACCGGACCGTCTAACTAGCCTTAAACCGCTAGGCCCAAAACCAAGGTGTTATAGAGGGGCAGCTGTAGACACTAAATTTTGTTCGGTTTAAATTAAAATGCTCGAAATAAGATCAATCCACATCACCATTTTAATACCCAAAACCTTATACCCTAACCCAATAGCCCACATCAAATATGGCCCATTACCTATGATTTTATATAATAAAAAATACAAAAAATGAATATTCCAACTCCTTCCTCATTAAGTCTTTACTTCCATTGGATGGATGGATGCCTCACTCTCATTGGATGAACTACTACTTGGTGACCAAGGTCTTGAACCTCATTTGTTCTATTTTATGAGATAAAAAATAATAATATATACCCTAAACAAATAGAGGATACGACCCGATTTTCATTTTTTAGTTCTCCAAAAACCCATCCCTACAGTCATTTTTTTCACACCCCTATCCCCCTTTGGCAGCTCATCCCTATTCATCACCCCACCATTCGAAGTTTAAAAAACACACACCCATTCAAACCACCAACCCTTAGATCAAGATTTTTGACCCCCAACAACAACGATCCGTGGATTAATTGATTGAGCATATATTTGGGTTTTGGTATTTCCTTCCCTTGTTTATTTTTTGTGTAACCTTTCCTTTGATCTAATAAAATATTGATGAGATTTGTTGATAATAATTTTTTTTTATTTAAGTTTTATTCTTATATGTTTATCTTGATGATTTATGTGATAATTAGTATGGGTTGATACATGTTGGATATTTATGCTTCATTTGGTGGTTATTTATTTATTTAGTTTGATGTAATGCATGATAAAGAAAGACATAGCCTTTAAATTTATGTTGTATGTGTATATGTTTGTTTATTTATTTATATTTTGTTGGTTACATGTGTGTATACCTTGTATTCTAAATTTATTCGTTTATATGCCATGTGTATTATTGCATCCAGATATATTTTGTTAATGCTATATCCTTTTATTCATGAGTAAATGTAGCTAGTACCAAACGTAGTGGTGGTGGTTTTTTGGTTTACTCTCGAATAAAGGGGCCCTTAAAATTCACTCGCATTTATAACCAAATTTTAATTTAATTGTCACTTTAGTTCGAAAAATTTAATATCAACAAAGCGGTAAATATTTTTCTGGTACCAATTTTTGGGCGGTGTGGGGTGCCAAACCCTTCCTCATCCGTAATCGACTCCCGAACCTGTTTTCAAGCGAATCTCTAGTTTTTATGGTGTCCGGCCTACCTAAGTGGCCAGTGGAGACTCCAAGTTTTATTATTTTCAAAAACATAATTTTTTAAAGGACTCCCCCATTTATTAAATATTTCCCCAAAAATGAAAGGAAAACTACTACTTCTTTTTAGCGATCATTCGACTTTTGAAAAAAAGAGGTCGCTGCAGCTTGTGGTAGTGTTCATTAATGATATTCTCGTGTACTCTCGTACCGAGGAAGATAACGATCGACACCTACGAATTGTGTCATAAGTTCTGTTGGACAATAAGCTTTACGCCAAGCTGAGAAAGTGTGAGTTTTGGATCAAGCAAGTGATTTTTCTTGGTCATGTTGTTTTGGCCAAAGGTATCCGTGTGGATCCACAGAAGATTGAGGCAGTTGCGAATTAGAAGCAACCTAAGTCAGTGTTAGAGGTTCGTAGTTTCTAGGGGTTAGCTGGGTATTATCGACACTTCATGGATGGTTTTTCGAAGATTGCTGCTCCTTTGACAAAGTTGTTGCAATAGGATGTAAGTTGAGTGGAAGAAGGGTAGACAACAAGCTTTCGATAAGTTGAAGGAAGCTTTGATGCAAGCTCCAATCTTGATTCAACCTGAGTCGGGGAAGGAGTTTGTAGTTTATAGTGATGCCTCATATGTTGGTTTGAGATGTGTGTTGATGCAAGAATGAAAGGTTGTGGCTTATGCATCTAGGCAGTTAAAGGTGCACGAGCACAACTATCCTACGCACAATATTGAGCTTGCTGCAGTGGTGTTCGCGTTGAAGATTTGGGCACTATCTTTATGGTGAGAAGTATATTGTGTATAAATATCACAAGATTTTGAAATATTTGATGTCGTGAAAGAAGTTGAATCTTAGGCAACGGAGATAGTTGGAGTTACTCAAGGATTATGATTTGACGATAGAGTATCATTCGGGTAAGGCCAATATAGTAGTCGACGCCTTAAGTAGGAAGGTGGTAGTAGAGTTGAGGGCTATGTTTGCTCGACTGAGTGTCATGCGAGATAGAGGCTTGTTGGCTGAGTTGCAAGTGAAGACATCGTTGTTGTAGTTGATCAAGGAGAAGCAACCGTATGATGATTCTTTGGTACCATATGTCAAGGATATAATGGATGGTAATCAGACAATTTTTTATTTTAGTGATGAAGGTGCTTTGTGTTTCAAGAGTCAAGTGGTTGTGCCGAAAGATGAGGAGCTAAGGCACACTATCTTGGCTGAGGCTCAATCGAGTCCTTTTGCTATGCATCTGAGGAGTACAAAGATGTATCAAGATTTGAAAAGGGAGTATTTTTGGGTTGGTTTGAAAAAGGATATAATGGATTTTGTTGCTCGATGTATGGTATGTTAGCGCGTTAAGGCTGAGCATACTTTGTACAAGTTGGCGGAGTTGTATATTGCCAAGATTGTGAGGTTGCATGGGGTGCCTAAGTCTATAGTATCAGATAGAGATCCACGCTTTACAACAAGGTTTTGAGAGTATTTGCATAAGGCTTTGGTACGCGGTTAAACTTCAGTGCTTCGTATAATCCTCAAATGGATGGTCTGTCTGAACGCATTATCCAAGTGTTGGAGGATATGTTACGGTGTTGCATCATTGATTTCCAAGGATCATGGGAGAAGCAGTTACCTTTGGTGGAGTTTGCCTATAACAATAGTTATCAGGCTAGTATCTAGATGGCTCTGTATAAAGCTTTGTATGATAGAAGGTGTCGCTCGCCACTTTGTTGGGCGGAGGCAAGAGAAGAGTATGTTTCTTTGCCTGATGTGTTGAAGGATACAAATGAGAAGGTGAAGCTTATTAGTGATTGGTTGAAGGCAGCTTCGGATCGACAAAAGTCATATCTTGACTTGAAGTGTAGCGAGATTGAGTTTGCGGTTAATGATCGAGTGTTTCTTAAGGTTTTGCCTTAGAAGAAGATGATGAGGTTTAGACAGAAGGACAAGTTGAGTCCAAGGATCATGGGGCCTTATGAAGTGTTGGATCATGTTGGACCAGTTACATATAGGTTGAGGTTGCCGGGGAGTTGGAGAAGATACATGTTGTTTTCCATGTATCAATGCTTCAGAGGTATAGATCAGATCCTTCGCATGTGATGCCTGTTGAGGAGATTGAGTTAAGTTCAAATTTGACCTATAATGAGGAGCTGATGAGAATTCTAGATTCAAGCAGCAAGATTCTTCGTGGAAAGACCATAGAGTTGGTGAAGGTGTTGTGGCGACATCGTGGAGTCGAGGAAGCAACCTGGGACAGCAAGGAGGACATGTTGAAGCAGTTTCCTTACCTTTTTTCGCCAGGTAAATTTCAAGGATGAAATTTCTTAAGAGGGGGAGAGTTTTAACGCCCTGAATTTGGGCCTAGATGTTAAATAGATAGATTAGACGGTTCGAGACAACCGGATTAGGCAATTTGAGCTAGTTTTGGGAATTAAATTTCAATAAATTGTTTTTGGCTAAAATAAAATAAGCAAATATTCTAGAAAATACTTAATTAATATTCTAAGGGTTTTGTTAAATTCAATTTGAAGGAACTAAATCAGATTTTGGGACATCTTGGTCCGGTGATTAAAATGTAAAGTTTTCAGAACTATTTTTGGTGACTAAATCGTAAAAGGGTCAAAACTTAGAATCTTTAAAGAGATAATTAACCAAACTTTTTCATCATATTTTCCCCTTAATTTAGCTATTTTTAAAAGGTTTTTAAATGGTTCTAATATTAAAATAAAATAGAATTGATTAAAAGGATTTTAATTAACCAATTTCATTTTCTTACGTAACTACTTTTGCTCTCAACTCTCTCAGCAGTCAAACTGTAACACCCCTTTTTCGTTTCCATTACTAAATACGAGTCAGAGGTATCACAAGAAATTCGTAAAACCCTCTACATTTGTAATTCGGTAAAATTTTGTTTCTTTAAAAATATTACAATATATTTAGTTTTTATTTACAAATCTAGTTAATCACATAAAGTTTAAACATAATATTTTTCATCTTCAAATCGAGTTTATTTTCAGGCAGCAACTTATTAATTTAATTTTTCTTTATATAATTAGTAAAACTACCTAAAAACTGCCTGATTTAAAATTCATCCAAATTCCAAATAAATTACAAATTCTATCAGAGCATGCATAACATTTTAATATACATGCCAACTAGTAAATATCAAATAGTGTCTAAAGATATCTTACTGATACTGATGTACCTATTATTGATTGATGATGTCCATTTATGCTCCTTACTCCAACCATTTCTTCTTTCCTACGTGTAAAACAGTTACACGCTAAGTATTTACTTAGTGAGGCAATAATTCGAATTCAAGTGCAATTGTCATAATATCAATATTAATGATTAACAATGCATATGATCACCTTACCATTACATGCTCGTTAACATATAAATATGTATATCAAAATGATAAAATTAAATCTTACCAATACCGTTGCCATTTCCATCAGTAAGCTTTCAATGCTTACCAATACCTCTTTCCATTTCTATCTGCAAGCTTTCAAGCTTAGCTTCCTGTTTCTTTTTGATTCTTTTCGATTTATTTAGCCCAAGGTATCAAATTAAGAGATTCTATGTACACGAGTCATTCCCCCTATACTTACTTGAGTATAGTATATTCTTGCACTCTATCGGAGTGCTTAGCACCGAAGTGCTTCGTTATACTTACCAGAGTATACCATTAATGAAATTTGCACTTTACCTGAAGTGCTTAGAATAAATTTACACTTTACCTGAAGTGCTTAGAATATTTATACAGTTGTTTATGACTCTATGGATATCCAACTATACCTTCGAATCCCTATATCATGCACTGGGTTTTATTTCATCAATGGCAACATATATCAATATATATATATATCAACATTGAGCAATTCATACCCGTAATAACATTTCAATTTCATCAATGTAAATAATCATATGATCAATGCATTTTATATTTCAATTCTTGACATATTACGATATGTCAATCATATGCTCAATGACATAAATATCATGGCAACAATAATTTAGGGTAGGCTCATTGCAAGCCATCCCAATCATGTATAAAATATCAATGTAGTATGACATGTATGCAATTGCACTCACCTGGGCCATTTATTAGTATGTCTCACTAAGTCCTCTTTGATCCTTTCCTTCATCGTACCTCGAACCTCCCTTGATTCGAACTTAACTTCATAATTCAAATAAGTAAAATATTTGTTAGATCTCAATCTAACAATATCTTAGACATATTGTCCAAAATAATCATTCGAATACAAAATCTCCAAACGTTTTCTCTTCTTTCTTGTTTTGTTCAAAAACTCATTATGGTCCTTAGTGACCAATTTGAACTTCCATTAATCCCTTTCAAGCTTACTATTCAACCTTAGATACAAAGTGTATCAATTCTCATTTTCTGGCAATTTGCAATACCTCCAAAGAAATATTTCTATACAATAATCTACAACTCGGAATTTGACTCCCTTTGTTCTGAAAGAAACTATATTTGATAAGCTTTTCACCCATATAAATTAATATTCCGGATTCATCTTGAACGATTTATGGCGAATTTTTAAAGTCAGTTACAATGCTGAAATTCGGAACAGACTTGTGTTCTGTTTTTTGACCTTTCGTCACTTAAAAATTCATATCTTTTGACTCGGAACTCGAAATCAATTTCTGTTTGTTGGAAACGAAACTAGACGAACAAATCTTTACATCGGTATAAAATTCACCATCTAACCATTTTTGTAGATTTTATGGTGAATTTTCAAATTTACTGCCATAAACCAGTTTTTCTACACAACTTCCATAAACAACTTCAACTTTTATACTAACTTCTCCTTACTTCTCTACTTTTCAATTTTTTCCAATTACATGCTGTAACCATCATCTTATGACCTTCTTCATCAAATAATTATTCACAATAATTCTCCTTAATTTTCCTTCTTTACCAAAATAGTCACTAAAATGCAAAGATAAGGATTCAAGCTTCTTAACTTTGCAAATTAGTCCTCAATTCAACATTACTACCTTAATTCCATCATTACAACTAAAAATCAGATTTAGCCCCCATACAAAATTTCAATTTCGATTTGGTCACTTAACTTTCACAATTTGTCAAAATGGTCACTAATTCAATTCAACATCAATTTGGTATTCTAACTTCATTTTCTTATCTCTAACATCATTAATAACATAAATACACTCCAAATTCTAAAAATTTAGATTTGGTCCTTCAACTTTTCAATTTGTCAAAATGGTCCCTACACAATTTAACTTAGTGTTTTACTTCCAAACAACGATTCAAGCTTACTAGATCAATATTTCAACCTCACAAACCCTAAATTAAACTTGAATCCATAAACCTAATCATCTTCATAATAATCAAAACATGTAAAACTTAAATCCCAACTTAATATCATGATTTTAACATCATACTAGCTTGATTTCAACTTGAATTCAATCATGGAATCATAAAATCTCAAAAGCCCCAATTTGATCCATAAACCCTAATTTCTTTCTCATGTAAATTATCATCAATCAAGCATGGATTCCATGAATTATTTATATCAAAATATAGAGCTTGAAGAGTAGAACAACTTTGTAGTTGAAGAGATTACATGAAAACTGAGTTTCGGGGCTTGAATCGAGCTTGGAAAATTTTTTCTCTTTCTTTCCCTACCCCTCACATTTTTGGCTGGAAAAGATGAATTTTCTCATCTTTTCACCATTATTTTACACATATATCTATTAAATGAATATTAAATTCATTTAATAGTGAAATTACAATTTTGCCCCTTTTATCCAATGGTTGAGATTGATTTTATCATCAATCAAGGGCCACGATTTAATCTTCCATTTCCTCTTTCCAAAATTGCCCTTATATCTTTTTAAATATTTCAAAATTTCCATTGGGGCCAAATGACCAATTTGCCCTCCAACTAGTCTTTATTTACTAGTTTGTTTCCAAATTGCCATTCCCTTAAAATCTAGCTAAATCTAGTTAGAATTCAACCAATCATAATAAAATATTCATAAAATAAAATTTTATGACTTTTCCATAGCTTTTGGATCAGTCTCCAAAATTTCCATTCGATCCAATATACCGATAAATAATCCTTTACTCGGAAATAAATTGTAGGATTCATCTTGAATCAAACTAAAAATATTTCCAACCCTTTGAAATGACTTTTGTAACCTTTCTCTATCATATGACAAAATTTCAAAATTTTCCAGTTCGATTTGGGTATCCGAATTCCACTTAAACTTTAATTGCGATTTTCCCAATAATCGAAGTATCAGATCGAACCAATAATTTTGCATTCGATTCACACCCTTAGGTGATCTATTTATTTATGAAATAAAAACCCTTAATTTTTAGGGAATTACAACTTTAGTCCCCAAACTTTTCCAAAGTTTATACTTTAGCCATAAAATTTTTCAAAAATTACATTTTGGTCACTAACTTTTTAAACTTCAATTCCCATTCCAATTTTCCTTGGAATTCAACCAAAATTTAAGAATACCTTATTCAATTCACTATCTATCACATGAGACCTTTAAATCGTAGAAATTTCTTTTTCAAAACCCGTAATTAGAGAAATCCTAACTTTTGCATTTTTTGTCATCTTAGTCATTAAGTTAGCTTTTAAGCTATTATCTTAGTACTAAATGACCTTTAATCAACTTAGTAAATTTTGGGGTATTACAATTCTCTCCCCCTTAAGAAAATTATTCCTCGAATATTCAACAGACACCTGATTCAAAAGGTGAGAAAACTATTTTCTTATATTTTCTTCTTATTTCTTTCAAATCGTTTCTTTAACCTTGTGATTTTTGTCAAAGAACTTTGACAAACAGGATTGTCTTGTTTTCTTAGTTCTTTGACTCCATATACTAGGATCTTTACCAGTTCTTTTTCATTACTTAAATCTGGCTGAATCTCTATTTTCTCTAGAGTAACAACATGTGAGGGGTCTAATCAATATTTCCTGAGCAACGATACATTATGAATCTTGTTCATTTCCAAAGATAAAGCTAGCCATTAAGCTTAACTATCAGACTAACTCCTTTCACGATTTCTTATAGCCCAATAAATCTTATACTTAACTTTCTTTATGTTTAAACCATAACACCTTCTTCCAAGGTGAAACTTTTAAGGAGTACTTTATCCTTAACTTTATATTAAATATCTTTTCTTTCAGGATCAACATATATTTTCCATCATTGAGGTAGAAATTCTTCCTCAATAATACAAATATCTATCAAACCTAACTTCCAAGTTTTCAGTTTCACTCTTTCCACTTGTTTGAACCTTGACAACATTTCTCATCCTTTCTTTAAAGATCTTTTATTCGGTCCAATGAAATACTTTATTATTATTAATTTTTTAATGTGGTAATCAAAGTACTATCTTCTTTTAACCCCAATCTCGTATCCATAGCTCTTAAAGTAGCAAAAGTCTTTCGACTGAGGCCGTCAGCTACCATATTAGCTTTTTCTGGATGATAGTCAATGACCATATCATAATTCTTAAGAAGCTCGATCCTACTTACTTGCGTCAAGTTCATCTATTTTTTAGTAAGCATATACTTTAAACTTTTATAACCTATATAAATATAGCATCGTTCATGATATAAATAATGATGCTATATCTTTTAAAGCAAATACAACCATTGCTAGCTCCAAATCCTAAGTAAGATAATTTTTTTCATATATCTTAAGTTGTCTCAAGCATAGACCATTACTTTTCCTTCTTACATAAGTACGCATCCCAAACTGTTATGAGAAACATTGCTATACACCACATAATCTTTACCCGATTCTGGTTGTACTGGTATCGTGGCTTCTATTAAGATCTTCCTTAATGTCTCAAAGTTTTCTTGGCATTTATCTGTTCAACTGGATGACATTTCTTTCCTCAATAGCTTGGTCAACGAGGAGGCAATCTGATAAGTGTTCAAAAGTACTATTTTTCTTACCCTTTTTACTCATATTATTGTTAGACTTAGGCTCATATTAGTTGCATAATTAGTCATTCATGCATTAATTCATGTTTCCTTCCACCGTTGAGCTTGATTACATAACTTGGTGATTTTTGTGGGAAAATATGCTGCTTTGGTGTGTTTTGTGTATATGTGCAGAATCACTTGCCAAAGCAAGGCTAGAACCAGTTGCCAGGGTAATGCATGAATGAGATGTCGAGCTTGTTGCCAGGGCAATGCATGAAGGAGATGCCGAGCCAGTTGCCAGGGCAATTGTCGACAAAGAATAAGGTGGTATGGTAGTCGAAATTGATGACTAGACAAGCCCAAGATGACGTGGAGCAAAGCTAAATCCCAAAGGAGTTTGATTTCCATGAAGATGTTAAAGAAGAATTAAATCCCAAGAAGATAGGAGAAGTTCTAGAAGGAATATAAATATAATAAAGAATTATATTCTTTAAAGATAATTTAATTCCAACTTAACTTCCTCCTCAAAGAAGGACTTTGACCTAGCCCTATAAATAGATCACCAAGCCGTCAACTCCAAGGGAGAGAGTAGAGAGAATTTTCGACAAGCTTCAAGGGGGAGATCTCGACAAGAAAGTTTCATCCATTCTTCATCTTTTTCTTTCTTGTTCAATTAGGTTCATGCTAGGAATTCTTTGTCTTGTGTTTGTTTGGAACCTAGCCATGAACTAAATCTATTTGGCTATGGTTATTGTGTTTTGTGGTTGTGAGAAACAATTGGATTTTGTTTAGGTAATAAGAGTTTGCACTTTTCTATTCAAGGTTTATTCATTCTTGGTTCTTATTCTTGTTTGCGAGTGAATTGGGAGAGGATCTCGTAACTTCATCTATTTATCTAATATCGGGAGAGTTAGATTCAAGAAACGAATGAGTATGATCTTTATTCAATCTATTGATGGTGAAGATTAATCCGGCTTAGGAATAAGTTAAGGATTTCAACGGCTAAGAAGAGCGCAAGATTGGTTGTTGTTCACCCTTGATTCACGCAGGGATGTATTATCAAGGCATGCACAAGTAGCTAGAGTTTCAACTTAGGGATAAGAAGAAACCATTGAAGAACACTCTGTCAAACCTTGAAGTTGCTGCCCAGACACCCAAGTAGTTGCCCAACTAGTCGCCCAGGCAACCATCGATTAGTTGGCAAGGCAACCGCGTTATTGCAAGTTGCCACGGCAACTGAGTTTCCCTTGCACTCTTTTACCAAGACGATCCAATCGGCTATCACACCTCAACTCACGATAACCTGGCCTATCTCTCTTATTTGATCTCATCTATTCTTTTACTTTACTGCTTTCTAGTTTAGTTATTAGTTAAACTCCTATAATCTTCTATTTGTGTTTTTACTTTTTATAGTGCAAGAGATTAGATTCTTGAAGTGGCACCAATCCTTGTGAAGACGATATCTTTTATACTATAACTTGCGACGTGTATACTTGCACAATTGCGTAGCACTTATTACGCGCAACAAGTTTTTGGCGCTGTTGCCGGGGGTTGGCAATAGCGACTTTGTTTTTATTTTCTTGTATTTTTTTTATTTTTCTTGTTTAAGGTTGAAAGGGTTAACAAACTTTGGTTTTGCATTGGTATATGACCAGGGCGAGACCGATTACACCAGAATATCCCTTTGATCCAGAAATCGAACGAACCTTACAAAGACTTAGACGAAGGTTAAGAGTAGCAATGGCTAATCAAGACGGCAATATGAATCAAGATGATCCAGCTGGAGGAGTGATTTTTGCACGAAACAGAACTATTCGAGACTATCTTGAAGAAGATCTTGATGGACTTAATCCAGGAGTTGTCGCACCTGAAATTGAAGCCGACCATTTTGAGTTGAAACCGGTGATGTTTAATATGATCAACACAATTGGTCAATTTGGCGGCTCAGCAACTGAAGATGCACGACAACATCTTAAATCTTTCCTCGAGATTTGCAACTTATTCAAAATACACGGAGTCACCCCCAATGTTTTACGATTAAGATTATTCCCCTATTCACTGAGGGATAGGGAAAAAGCATGGTTGAATAGCATTCGTGCCGGATCAATAGGATCTTGGACCGATCTTTGTCGTGATTTCCTTGCTCGGTTTAACCCTACAAATTTGACTGATAAGCTTCGTAACGACATTACTTCTTTTCGGCAGGCAGATGATGAATCAATGTACGAGACTTGGGAGCGATACAGAAAACTTCTAAAAAATGCCCCCTACACAGATTCCCAGTGTGGACACAAGTAACAATGTTTTACAATGTCGTGAATACGCCAACAAGGATGATGCTAGACACCTCGGCAAACGCCATACTCCTAGATAAGTTGCCGGAGGAAGCAATGCAAATTCTAAACAGGCTGGCCAAGAATGATTATCAATTCCCCTCTACTAGAAGAGGAGGAGTTAGACGCCAAGCCACAATACATGAACTAGGATCATCAGACTCAATTTCGGCACAATTGGCTACCTTAACCGAGATGGTCCAGAACATGCAGAAACCAAACAACACACATGAGGTCAAGGTAATGGATTCCTTTTGTGAGTTATGTGGTGGTAACCATGATTCTTCTGAATGTATGCAGAATCCGAAATCCAGCTTCTATGTGGGGAATTACAACTGGAACAACAATGTGATGTCCAATACATACAATCCAGCTTGGAAGAAGCACCCAAATTTTTCATGGAGTAATCCCAACAATGCTCTAAACCATAATAATCAAAATGCACAAGCATCGAGATTCCAGCAGAATATGCCAGGGCAACAGTTGCCGCAGCAACAACCGACAACATCTAGTTCTTTGGAAAATTCTCTCAATGCTTTTATGTTGAAAACTGAATCTTATATGGCTGAGAATAGTAACTTCATAAAAAGAACTGATGCTTTTATTAACAGGACCGAGATGAGATTGCAAAACCAAGAGGTGGCAATCAAATCATTGGAAAATCAAGTCGGACAATTTGCTCAAAACCTGAATACTAGACCGCAAGGAGGTTTACCTAGTGATACTGAAGTCGCAAGAGGAACTGACCATGAGCAATGTAAGGCGATCACCACTAGATGTGGCCAACAACTTAAAGAGGCTCAAGCTCGCTCACCAAACAAAACTTCACAAAAAGATCAAGACGAACCCAGTGGCAAAACCTCAGAAGATGAACCAGGAATTGCCGTGGCAACCGACAATAAGCATGCCTCGGCAACCAACAATAAGCATGCCTCGGCAACCAATGATAGGCATGACACGGCAACCCCAGTTGATGATGCCTCGGCAACTCCAGTTGTTCCAGCAATGCTATCAATCAGATTCCAGACCAATGAAAGGATCGAAGATATCTGACTTCCACCACCATTCCCACAAAGGTTGAAGTGACAAAAGCAAGAATATCAATTCAAGAAGTTTCTTGATATCCTAAAGCAAGTCCACATCAACCTGCCATTGGTGGAAGCAATTGAACAAATGCCGAACTATGCCAAGTTCCTTAAAGACATTGTGTCCAAGAGAACAATGCTAGGAGAGTTTGAAACAGTTGCCGCAACAGAGGGATGCATGGCCATGTTGCACAATCGTATGCCACCCAAGTTGAAGGATCCTGGAAGTTTCATAATACCCTGTTCCATTGGAAACCACTATGTCGGGAAAGCATTATCCATCCTTGGGGCTAGCATAAACTTGATGCCTAAATCGGTTTTCCAGAAACTAGGAATCGGGAAGGCAAAACCTACAACATTTATGCTACAGCTAGCTGACAGATCCTATGTGCATCCAGAGGGAAAAATCGAAGACATACGGGTAAAAGTTGATAAATTTATTTTTCCCGCTGACTTTATTATTTTGGATTGTGAAGCAGATGAGCATGCACCTATCATTCTCGGGAGACCATTCCTAGCAACAGGGAGAACCTTGATCGATGTTGAAAAGGGAGAACTCACAATGAGGGTGAATGACCAGCAAGTTAAACTAAATGTGTTCCAAACACTAAGGCACGCCGATGATCCAGAAGAATGCCAACTTCTTCATGCCACAGCAGAGTTTAACTTCGACGAGGAATTTAGTTACCTCGGAACCTACATTGCCGATCAAGAGGAACCTGAGGAGTATGAAGAACTGATTGATGAGGAACAACAATAAGAGGCAAATTGGCTAGTCAATCGACCAGGTACATACTTTGAACCACTAGATTACTCAGGTAAGGAAGGTAAGCTCGAAAAGCCCTTTATTGAACAACCACCGATTCTTGAGTTGAAACAGTTGCCAGAGCAACTAAAATATGCATACTTAGGAACCGATAATACATTGTCTGTAATTATTTCTTCTAAGTTACAGACTGAGCAGGAAAATAAGCTGATCAAAATGTTGATGCTACACAAGAAGGCAATAGGGTGGACAATTGCCGACTTGAAGGGAATTAGCCCGGCAGTGTGCATGCACAAGATTTTGTTGGAAGATGATCACAAACCTTCAATTGAGGCCCAGAGGAGACTGAATCATGCTATCAAAGGGGTTGTAATGAAAGAAATTATCAAGTGGCTTGACCCCGACATTATATACCCAATCTCTGATAGTACATGGGTAAGTCCGGTACAATGTGTACCGAAAAAGGGAGGTATAACAGTGGTAAGTAATGAACACAATGAACTCATTCCAACCAGGACTATGACCGGTTGGAGGGTTTGTATGGATTATCGAAAGCTAAACAAAGCCACTAGGAAAGATCACTTACCATTACCCTTTATTGATCAAATGCTTGACCGTCTTGAAGGTAAACCCTTTTATTATTTTCTTGATGGTTATTTAGGTTACAATCAAATTGCCATAGCACCAGAAGATCAAGAAAAACAACCTTCACATGCCCATATGGTACTTATGCTTTCCGAAGGATGCCGTTCGGATTGTGTAACGCCCCGAAAACCTTCCAAAGATGCATGGTGGCACTCTTTTCAGACATGGTCGGAGACTTCCTTGAGATCTTCATGGATGATTTTTCTGTTTTTGGTAATGACTTCGACAGCTGCCTTGGCAATTTAGAGAATGTGTTGGCAAGATGTGAAGAAACTGATTTAGTCCGCAATTGGGAGAAGTGCCATTTTATGGTAGATGAAGGAATAGTCCTCGGCCACAAGATTTCATCCAAGGGAATTGAAGTAGACAAAGACAAGGTGGACATGATCGAGAGATTACCCCCACCAAGTTCGATTAAAGGAATTCGAAGCTTTCTTGGACATGCAGGTTTTTACAGGAGGTTCATTCATAATTTTTCTAAAATCACTAAACCCTTGTGCAATTTGCTTGAACAGGATAAAGTCTTTGATTTTGATGATTCTTACGCCCAAGCATTTGAAACCCTAAAGGAAAAGCTTGCCACGACACCCATTGTCGTTCCACCAGATTGGACGCTACCTTTTGAGATCATGTGTGATGCCAGTGATTTTGCGGTAGGAGTAGTCCTAGGCCAACGCACAAGTAAGACCTTCCATGTGATATACTACGCTAGTAAAACTCTTAATAGTTCTCAAGTGAATTACACAACAACGAAGAAAGAATTACTAGCTGTAGTTTTCTCATTTGACAAGTTTCGAACCTATTTGATTGGTACAAAGGTAATTGTTCATACGGACCACTCGGCAATTAAATTTCTATTTGCTAAAAAGGATGCCAAACCTCTTTTGATTTGTTGGATATTACTTTTACAAGAATTTGATATTGAAATTAAGGATAGGAAAGGAATAGAAAATCAAGTGGCCGATCACTTATCACGTTTAGAACGCAATAGGGAGGAGGATGCGGATTTAGAGATGCGATGCATTCCCGAATGAGCAACTTTTAGTTGCCTCAGCAACCATGGGTGCGCATACCTCGGTAACCCTCGACGCCTCGGTAGCCCTTGACGCGCACGTCTCGGCAACCACGGATGCGCATGCCTCAGCAACCCTCGATGCCGCAGTAGCTCTTGACGTGCATGCCTCGACAACCACGGATGCGCATGCCTCGGCAACCTTCAATGCCGCAGCAGCTCTTGACATGCACGCCTCGGCAACCATGGACGCGCATGCCTCGGCAACCATGGATGCGCATGCCTCGGCAACCCTCGACGTCGCAGTAGCTCCTGACACGCACACCTCGGCAACCATGGATGCGCATGCCTCGACGACCCTCGATGTTGTAGCAGCTTTTGACGCGCACGCCTCGGCAACCACGGATGCGCATGCCTCGGCAGCCCTTGACGCGCACGCCTCGACAATTTTGGGAGTAGTCGCCACGGTAGCACATGCCTCGGCAATACCCTGGTACGGAGATTTAGTTAATTTCCTTGTTTGTTGTATTTTACCTTATGGTCTTACTCACCAAGGGAAGAAGCGGTTCCGCCATGATGCTAAGCATTACTTTTGGGACGAGCCTCTTTTGTTTAAACAATGTGTAGATCAGGTTATACGCCCATGTGTCCCTGAAGAGGAGCAGCAGAATGTACTCCGGCAATGCCATTCTTCACCTTATGGAGGACATTTTGGAGGAACTCATACCGCGGCCAAAGTGTTGCAATTCGGTTTGTATTGGCCAACATTGTACAAAGATGCCCAAGACTTTTACAAGCAATGTGATCATTACCAGAGGACTAGCAATATCTCTAGACGACATGAAATGCCACTCCAAAACATCATCGAGGTGGAATTATTCGATGTATGGGGGATCGATTTTATGGGACCTTTCCCATCTTTATTCGGCAACCTCTACATTCTACTTGCCGTTGACTACGTGTCTAAATGGGTTGAGGCAGCTACAGTTCCCAACAACGATTCCAAGACCGTGCAACGATTCTTGCAGAAAAACATATTTACACGGTTTGGGATGCCGAGAGCAATTATCAGTGACGAAGGTAAGCATTTTGACAACAGACTTATTGCCAAGATGTTGCAACGCTTTGGTGTATCACAAAAGATTGCCACGGCGTATCACCCACAAACCAATGGGCAAGCAAAAATTTCCAACCGAGAATTGAAGGGTATACTCGAGAAAGTTGTAAATCCTTCTAGGAAGGATTGGTCATTAAGACTAGATGACGCACTTTGGGCATATCGCACTACATTCAAAACACCCTTAGGTATGTCCCACTTCCGACTTGTCTATGGCAAAACATGCCATCTACCGGTGGAAATCAAACACAAGGCATATTGGGCAATCAAGACCGTGAATATGGATTGGGAAAGTGCCAGACAAAAGCGTTTGTTGGACCTCAACGAGATAGAATAATTTCGTGCACTCGCCTATAACAATGCACGAATCTACAAGGAGAAAACAAAGCAATGGCATGACAAGAAACTATTGCCGCGGCAATTCATGCCAGGGCAACTAGTTCTTTTAATCAATTCTCGGCTAAAACTTTTCCCGGGAAAACTGAAATCAAGATGGTCGGGACCATTTGAAGTTGTCAAACTATTCTCCCATGGTGCCGTGATAATCAAGTCCATCACTGACAAACATGAATTCAAAGTTAATGGACAAAGATTAAAGCACTACAATGGTGCCCATGTGGAACGTAACAAAGAAGTGGTCACCTTAGGAGATGCATGAGCATGCTCTCCTTTCGATATTTCATATTTATTTTTTTTTATTTTGATTTTAATTTTTTATTTTTTCAAACTATTTAATTTTTATTTTTGATTATTTTCTCTTTTAGGATAGATTTATTTTCTTTAAGATTAAAACTACATCTTTCATATTTATCTTTTAAGTTTAAGAATCCCTTTACACATCTTTCTTTATTTTCTTTTATTAGTTTATCTTTAATTTTAATCCTTTTTTGATTTGTCTTTGAATTGTAGGAAAAGAGTTCAAGATAAAGAAGAATTTTGATTCAGGAAGGAAACTTCTTCAACAAGGAAATTAATGGGCTGAATCTAAGGCTTATATAAAGCCTCCAACTTACCCTAAATAAACCCCCTAGCTGTCACCCTTCCCCTAAACTGAAACCCTCTTTTTCTCCTTTCCAAAATTAATCACACCCACCATATTTACTACCTATCTTTTCTATATAACCTGTCACCCTTAACTTCCAAGAAACCTATTCCTACTTTTCATCTTGCAACTCTTTAGTTTCTTTTCTTTTCTTTGTTTTTTACAAAAATCACAACCAAGATCATCCATGGCATCCAAAATTAAATTTTTGGTTCATCCAAGTTCCTCCAAAGAACCAAGATACAAGAAGTTTGCTACACCGGTGGTTCAAGAAAGATTTCACGATTTCACTCCAAGTTTGAAAGCCGGA
This sequence comes from Hibiscus mutabilis, assembly GCA_019671005.1. NCBI lineage: Eukaryota > Viridiplantae > Streptophyta > Magnoliopsida > Malvales > Malvaceae > Hibiscus > Hibiscus mutabilis. The sequence continues at coordinate 32,160,104 of CM033728.1, forward strand.
AGATTTGCGAAGAACAAGGCTTTGAATACTCCAACTCTCATCAAGATTTCGGCCTTGAACCATTCATCTTCTAGAGGATTGCACATCAAAAGTGGCAAATCTTTTGCCATCAATCGGAACCGGGTAACATCTCATGGGTAAGAGAATTCTATGCTCACTCACCTAACCCGGATAATCTTTATGTTTTTGTTCGTGACAAGGCCAAAAAATGTCAACACCTTTTACGGGCTCTACATTGAGAAGGACGAGCATCAAGCCTTTGTTGATCAAATCACGCCCAAGCAACTCGACAAGGTGCTTCAAGAACTCACTCTACCAGGAACACATTGGAACGACGGTAAATACAAGGGCACGATAAATCGCCTTCGGCTTAAACCCGAGGCAAAACTATGGAATAAGTTTGTTAAAACTTCTTTAATGCCCACCACACACAATACTACCGTTGATATACCACGTCTTTTGCTCATATATTCTATCTTGCATAATCGCATCATTAACATTGGAAAAATTATTTGTGATGAGATTTTTGTATGTAGCTCAAAAGACAAGGGTTCTCTTTTCTTCCCTTGCTTAATTTCCAATCTTTGCAAGGAGATGCATGTCCCAAGTGAGTCCACCGATGAAAAGGCCCTACCAAAGTCCAGTTGGAATCAAGCACAAATTCGAAAGCTAATGGGAGAGGCACCGGTAAAATCCTCAAGGCCTCCAATTGCCGCGGCAACCCCTGCCACCTCGGCAACCCCTAATGCCCAAGCACCTCGGCTATCAACCCCGGGACACTTTGAAGCACTCTTGCAACCATTGGTGAGCCACCTTAGGCAAATTGAAGACCGACAACTACTGTTCATGCGGTACATGAAGGAGCACAACAATGCCATCACTCAAGTCATCCTAGAAAAGTATCCAGACAGCCGCGTGGTGTTCCCAATCTTTCCGGCCTAGATCCTTGCCACGGAAACCAATGAAGCAGTCACCACGGAAACCAATGAAGCAGTCGCCACGGAAACCGCAGCAGATGATGCCCCGGCAACCTACACTGTGCCTGCCCAAGCCGTTGCCACGGCAACCAACCCTGAAGATGCCACGACAACCAGAGCTAAAGACGTCCAGGCAATCACTGCAAAAGCCAAAGGTAAAGAACCTATGCCCGAATCAACTGGAACATAGTCATTGTCTAATTTTTTAGATTCGGATGAGTGCTCCATTGCACCAACAAAGACCGCACCAATTGAATCCTCCAAGCGAAAAGCCAATGACATTGATGAAGAGGACGATGAGGACAACCCCGTACGAGGATCGATTCAACCATCAGCAACAAGGAAACAACCATCGTGTTCAAGCAAGAGAATCAAGACACCGACCAAAAGGAAACTAATCATCCACGATGACGAACTCTTGGAGTAAGTCCTCATTTGCATTTTACTTTTCTTTTTTTTTATTTCCCTTTAATGCATGCATTGAGGACAATGCCTCACTCGAGTTTGGGGGGGATTGTTATTAGTTAGCTACCATGTTTAGTTGCATTCATCTTAAGTATTGCATTTAGGATACATAAATTGCTTGCCATGCCTTTAGTTGGAACAAGAATTGCCTAGATTTGATGAATATCCGATGATGACTTTGCCAATGCACTTAATTGATAGAATTTTTATTCTAGGATAACCATGGAAACACTTAGAATTTTACTATGATGCTAAATTTTGATGAAACACTGTTGTGGTTTGATTGATTTAAGGAATTCTAGTGAACTTAGGTTGATAGTTAAAAAAAATTGGGGAATTAGAATAAAAATTGGATAAATGCTAGAGGTGCCCGAAATTGGCTCTAGCATGTGCTAAAAATTTGATTTCTAGAGGTGCCCGAAATTGGCTCTAGCATGTGCTAAAAATTGATCGCTAGAGGTGCCCGAAACCGGCTCTAGTCAAATAAATTAATTAACTTAAGAAAACTAAAAACAAAACACTAGAGGTGCCCGAAACCGGCTCTAGTTAAAACATGTTAAGAGAACCCAATGAAGTAATTTGAAAACCTCTTGTTTGCATAGAATCCGAAAAATCAACTTGCACACAACTTCGCACACACTCACAAGCATTATAGTTTGATTCCTAGTAACTCCTAAGTTTTCCAAAAAATGAAAAGCCAGTCATACTTTGTGCCTCAGTTCTGAGAATTGAAATCAAGTTCAAAGCTAAGTTTGTGAAAATTGAAGTCTTGGCGGGTAATTATTAGTTTGCATTGCTTGAGGACAAGCAATAGTTCGAATTTGGGGGTGTGATAAGTGTTCAAAAGTACTATTTTTATTACCCTTTTTACTCATATTATTGTTAGACTTAGGCTCATATTAGTTGCATAATTAGTCATCCATGCATTAATTCATGTTTCCTTCCACCGTTGAGCTTGATTACATAACTTGGTGATTTTTGTGGGAAAAGATGCTGCTTTGGTGTGTTTTGTGTGTATGTGCAGAATCACTTGCCAAAGCAAGGCTTGAACCAGTTGCCAGGGCAATGCATGAAGGAGATGCTGAGCTAGTTGCCAGGGCAATTCATGAAGGAGATGTCGAGCCAGTTGCCAGGGCAGTTGTCGACAAAGAATAAGGTGATATGGTAGTCGAAATTGATGACTAGACAAGCCCAAGATGATGTGAAGCAAAGCTAAATCCCAAAGGAGTTTGATTTCCATGAAGAGGTTAAAGAATAATTAAATCCCAAGAAGATAGGAGAAGTTCTAGAAGGAATATAAATATAATAAAGAATTATATTCTTTAAAGATAATTTAATTCCAACTTAACTTCCTCCTCAAAGAAGGACTTTGACCTAGCCCTATAAATAGATCACCAAGCCGTCAACTCCAAGGGAGAGAGTAGAGAGGATTTTCGACAAGCTTCGAGGGGGAGATCTCGACAAAAAGGCTTCATCCACTCTTCATCTTTTTCTTTCTTGTTCAATTAGGTTCATGCTAGGAATTCTTTGTCTTGTGTTTCTTTGGAACCTAGCCATGAACTAAATCTATTTGGCTATGGTTATTGTGTTTTGTGGTTGTGAGAAACAATTGGATTTTGTTTAGGTAATAAGAGTTTGCACTTTTCTATTCAAGGTTTATTCATTCTTGGTTCTTATTCTTGTTTGCGAGTGAATTGGGAGAGGATCTCGTAACTTCATCTATTTATCTAATATCGGGATATTTAGATTCAAGAAACGAATGAGTATGATCTTTATTCAATCTATTGATGGTGAAGATTAATCCGGCTTAGGAATAAGTTAAGGATTTCAACGGCTAAGAAGAGCGCAAGATTGGTTGTTGTTCACCCTTGATTCACGCAGAGATGTATTATCAAGACATGCACAAGTAGCTACAGTTTCGACTTAGGGATAAGAAGAAACCATTAAAGAACGCTCTACCAAACCTTGAAGTTGCTGCCCAGATGCCCAAGTAGTTGCCCAACTAGTCGCCCAGGCAACCATCGATTAGTTGCCAAGGCAACCCCGTTGTGCAAGTTGCCACGGCAACTGAGTTGCCCTTGCACTCTTTTACCAAGACGATCCAATCGGCTATCACACCTCAAGTCACGATAACCTGGCCTATCTCTCTTATTTGATCTCATCTATTCTTTTACTTTATTGCTTTCTAGTTTAGTTATTAGTTAAACTCCTATAATCTTCTATTTGTGTTTTTACTTTTTACAGTGCAAGAGATTAGATTCTTGAAGTGGCACCAATCCTTGTGGAGACGATATCTTTTATACTATAACTTGCCACGTGAATACTTGCACAATTGCGTAGCACTTATTACGCGCAACACAATCATCAAGAAATTCTGAACCTCTAAAACTTTCTTCAGAGGTTTCCATTCAACTATAATTTGTACTTTCTTGGGGTCTACTCTTATTCCCACTGCCAAATCCATATAACTAATAAAATAGCTTTTGATAACCAAATTCACACTTTTACAAATTAGCATATAGCTTCTTTTCTCGAAAGGTCTGAAGAACAATGCAAAATGAGCATCTTGTTCTTCCTTTTTCTTCGAATAGACCAAAATATCCTCAATGAACTCTACCGAAAATTGGTCCAAGCAAAATTAAAATACTTGGTTCATTAGGCTTATAAATGCCGTAGGCATTATTACGAACTCATAGTATTCATACCAAGTCCAAAAAGTTTCGTTAGAATTTTTTTTCTTCCTTGATCTTTTGCTAATAATATTCTAATCAAAGTTTTATTTTGGAAAACATAGCTATGCTTTTTTTTAACTGGTCAAAAGATCATCAGTCTTCGGAATAAGATATTTATTCTTTACCGTCACCTTATTTAGCTGACGGAAATCTATACTTAATCACATAGATCAATCTTTCTTTTTAACAAATACATTGGTGCACCTTAAGGTGACACACTTTGCTTTATAAAACCTTGACCTAACATTCCTTGCAAGTGTACCTTTAAATCCCGAAGTTCAGTTGAAGCCATTTTATACGGGGCCAGTAATTTAGGCGCAATTGACCGACTCTTTTCAGTCGTATACCCAAGTGCAGGTTGTTGTCAAGTAATAATTCTCGGGAGTCCGAGGTCAAACCACAGGGAAGCTTTGTTTATAAATTACAAGATTATAAATAAAATAAAATAAAAATCTGCAAAAAGAACAACTGATTAGAAAATAAACAACAACATAAATAAAAGAAGCTGAGGTTTTGAGAATCCACTCTTGGTATTATACTAAGATTAATTTTTATTCATCTTATTACTCAATTGAAGTCCATATGATATCGGAAGGTCCTGCAATGAAAGTTCAAAGTCCAAAGTCCAAATTCCATTGTCCAATGTCCAATGTCCATAATCAAAGTCCAAAGTGCATTAAACAATATCCAAAAAATGCAAAGGTATAGCATATGGTGTTATATGGATTGATGGAATCAAAATTATTAAACAAGTCCAAGTGTTCATTATGCCAATTTGTTTTGTCTACAATAAATCAAGTTAATTATAGCAATCATTTACTGTGCCAAATTACTTATCTATAATGAAGCAAGGTTCTTCATTTACTAACATGAATATTAACCAACTGAATTTAACATCATATACTAATTTAACATGTTTTAGTATACGTTGAGAATTTCAAACTAACCTTTAGTATATACCAAGAGCTTCATCCTTTCACCTCAGCAACTTGACTTAGAATGACACCATAACTTTAAAGAAAGTACAATTTGGTTTATAAAAACCAAACATAAAGAAGAAAAATATAAGGATGAAAGAAAGAAAAGTGATCTTGAATATTTAATAACAATGTTACAACCAAACTTTCAAGATGATTTACAAGGCAAAACTAAAGCCTATTTATAGGAAATTTGGGATGCTAGATGACAAATGATGGTGGGTGGAAATTCATCCACTTGAAAGAAAAAATATTTCAATTATTTTGATAATATCTTTAAATATTCACAAGTGGTTGTCATATTGTCCCACTTGCATGACTCCGGTTTTCAGTATTTTGTCAACATTTCCAGACATGATTTGGATTTCCAACCACTTTGAAAATATAGTAGATTCAATTATCTTCAAAACGGTATCTTACAGGCCAATTTTCGAGTTCTGGAGCTCAAGTTATGGCCAAAACCGTGCAACATATTGACTGCAGAATTTTTGTACGAGTTTATTGAGTCTATTTTCTCAATTTCAGCATTTGCCCAATTCCTTTCACCTTGCATCAAATTTGGATTCAACTTCATTTGAGTCATGATTACAATCACCAAATTCAAAAAATCTAAGCTTGCAATTAACACAAAAATACAATTTATTAAAAGTAACTAAAGACATAACAAAAGTACTAAAATTGTAACATATTTAAAATACAAACCACAAAATATGAAATAACTAAAAACCTACAAATTTCAATAAAACACTTAATAAATAATGCAAATGTTCGTACTATAGATACTAAAATGAGACTATATTAAGGACTCATCACACCCCCACACTTACATTTTTGCTTGTCCTCAAGCAAACAAGTTAGCAATGCAAATGTAGATGCAACCTAATATACTTTAGCGTCAACTGATGAGGAGAACACAAAGTTGTAAATATAGAGTAAAATATCACTATTAAGAACTCAAATGTTTGAACATGGTCACATAGAATGCTATTCATGACATAGGTGGTCTCTAGAAAATTCTCACAGTCAAAAAGTGTAGGACAATGAAACTTTTGTGCTCATATGTGTGCAAATCACCTGTGTGCAATCTCATCAGCACATTGGAAAAGTAATAAACAATAAGTGAATAGCTATCATGAAATAATTCAATATTCACCTTTATACAATTAGTTCCAATATAATAGAGTCGCCAAGTCTTTTTACTTGGCTTATAACTGGGCTTAGGTCAAGGTATGATATTTCAATGAGATTGACAACAATTGGCTTATCCTAAACTCAATTTACTTACGGATCGAAGTGAGCAAAAAGTATTAATTCCCATCTTCCCCTAGTTATCATCCAACTCCATCATTTTCCAAAATATTTCTTATTTCTCCATTACAAAAGGATAAAGCATAAAGCATAAGTATTTTTGTTTTTTTTTCTTTTTTTCATGATACCAGTATTATTTTTTTCATATTTTTCAATAAAGAGAACATTTTTTGTACAAAAATAGAATTTCATGCTTTAATCCTTTTTGTGTCTCTTTCCTGTTAAAATTTATCTTCCTACCCCATTAATACTTATGCTCATAAAGATATATCCAGTAAGTTCTAAGCATCTAAAGCAAACAAGGGTAAGGTTGGAGCTTTAAGCTCTGTAGGTAAGGATAAACAAAGAAATATTTGGTGAGTCAAGAAAAGGCTATAGGCTCAAAATCAGGTGTTCAAGGGAAATATTGTATGGTTGGCTCGAAAGGCTCAATCGATCCAAAAAAAATAAAAGAATTAGATCATCCCCTATCATGCATTTGGAACTCTTATTATTATAAAAAAATGAAATAATGAATTTTTTTATGATTGGGTTCATCATTCACTTACGATCGATTACAATTCTATGTATGTCCCATGAGACAGATGATGTGTAATAAAGAAATCACAAATTCTGGAGATATCAAGGAAGATTCAAAGTGAAGCATCCAATGTCCTTATTCTTTCTAACTGTGAAACATCAGAGACTCTTCTATAGACAAGTCATAGCATAATTTTGACACATATTTAATCTTTCAAGTCTTTAATAGTGATGTTTTACTTTATATTCAACTCACAGAAATCAACTAAGTACATGCAACACTATATGCAAAAAAAACACTCAAGCATCGGACCAATCATTTTTTTATCTCTTTTTTTATTTTATTTTTTAAATATTTATTATTAAATTGTCAAAGTGCGTCTCAAGATTTACTTTACTCAGCCACTTTTTCAACTTAACTTCTCTTAAAAATTTAGTCATCCAATAAAATATGTATTATAACTACTACTTTATAACAAGGTAAACAAATCATAATCAACAAGGTGTGTCTCAGTATAAATACTTACTCAACCACCTTTTTCCTAGCTATGTCAAAAAGGCCAAAGTGCGTTTTACAATTAACCAACAAGATTAACTATAATCCGATGCTTGAGTGTTTTTTTTGCATATAGTGTTGCATGTACTTAGTTGATTTCTGTGAGTTGAAAATAATTTTGTGAATATAAAGTAAAACATCACTATTAAAGACTTGAAAGATTAAATATGTGTCAAGATTATGTTATGACTTGTCTATAGAAAGAGTCTCTGATGTTTTACAGTTAGAAAGATTAAGGACATTGGATGCTTCACTTTGAATCTTCCTTTATATCTCCAGAATTTGTGATTTCTTTGTTACACATCATCTGTCTCATGGGACGTACATAGAATTATAATCGATCGTAAGTGAATGATGAACCCAATCATAAAAAATTCATTATTCCATTTTTTATAATAATAAGAGTTCCAAATGCATGATAGGGGACGATCTAAGTTTTTTATTTCTTTAGATCAATTGAGCCTTTTGAGCCAACCATACAATATTTTCCTTGAACCCATGATTTTGAGCCTATAACCTTTTCTTGACTCGCCAAATATTTCTTTGTTTATCCTTACCTACAGAGCTTAGAGCTCCAACCTTACCCTTGTTTGCTTTAGATGCTCAGTACTTACTGGATATATCTTTATGAGCATAAGTATTAAATGGGGTAGGTAGATAAATTTAACAGGAGAAATACACAAAAAGGATTAAAGCATTGAATTCTATTTTTCTATAAAAATGTTCTCTTTATTAAAAAAATAAAAAATACTAGCATCATGTAAAAAAAGAAAAAAAATTATGCTTTATCCTTTTGTAATGGAAAAATAAGGAATAATTTGGAAAATAATGGAGTTGGATGATCATTAGGGGAAGATGAGAATTAGTACTTCTTGCTCACTTTGATATGTAAGTAAATTGAGTTTAGGATAAGCCAATTGTTGTCAATCTCATTGAAATACCATACCTTGACCTAAGCCCAATTATAAGCCAATTAAAAAGACTTGGTGACTATTATATTGGAACTAATTATATAAAGGTGAATAATGAATTAATTCATGGTAGCCATTCACTTATTGTTTATTACTTTTCCAATGTGCTAATGAGATTGCACACAGGTATTTGCACACATATGAGCACAGAAGTTTCATTGTCCTACATTTTTTTACTTTGAAAATTTTCTAGAGACCACCTATATCATGAATAGCATTCTATTTGACCATGTTTAAACATTTAAGTTCTTAATAGTGATATTTTACTCTACATTCACAACTTTGTGTTCTCCTCATTAGTTGATGCTAAAGTATATTAGGTTGCATCTACATTTGCATTGGTGGTTTGTTTGCTTGAGGACAAGCAAAAATGTAAGTGTGGGGGTGTGATGAGTCCTTAATATAGTCTCATTTTAGTATCTATAGTACGAACATTTGAATTATTTATTAAGTGTTTTATTAACATTTGTAGTTTTTTTAGTTATTTCATATTTTGTGGTATGTATTTTAAATATGTTGTGGTTTTAGTAGTTTTGTTATGTTTTCAGTTATTTTTAATAAATTGTATGTTTGTGTTAATTGCAGGATTAGATATGTTGAATTTGGTGATTGCAATTATGACACAAATGAAGTTGAATCCAAAGATGATCCAAGGTGAAAGGAATTGGGCAAATGCTGAAATTGCGAAAATAGACTCAATAAACTCGTACTAAAATTCTGCACTCAATATGTTGCACGGTTTTTACCATAACTTCAGCTCCAAAACTCAAAAATTGGCCTGCAAGATACTGTTTTGAAGCTAATTGAGTCTGCTAATTGAGTCTGCTATACAGTTTTGAAGCTAATTGAGTCTGCTATGGTATCATCAAATGAAGAACCGCCAAAATTGGATCTGAAGCCATTGCCATCTCACCTAAAATATTTATGTTTGGGTAAGAATGAAACATTTCCAGTCATAATCTCTGCAACAATTGATGTATTCTAAAAAGGTAAGTGGTTAGAAATTTTGAAACTACATAAGAATGCATTAGGATGGACCATAGCTGACATAAAAGGAATTAGCCCATTGATTTGTACTCATAATATTTATTTAGAAGAAAAAATGCTAAATCTTGTAGACAAATGCAACGAAGGCTAAATCATAATATGAAAGAAGTAGTGAGAAATGAATTCATTAAACTATTGGATAATGGAATCATTTATCCTATTTCTGATAGTAAGTGGGTAAGTCCTACTCAAGTAGTACCTAAGAAATCGGGAGTTAATGTGGTTAAAAATGAAAATAATGAATTAATTCCAACTAAGACTGTTTCTGTTTGGCGTTTGTGCATTGATTATAGAAAACTTAATGCAATAACTAGGAAAGATCATTTTCCTTTACTCTTCATGGATCAAATCTTAGAAAGAGTTGCAGGACATGAATATTATTGTTTTTTGGATGGACACTCTGGGTATAATCAAATTGCAATTGCACCTGAGGATCAAGAGAAAACTACATTCACATGTCCCTTTGGCACATTTGCATATAGAAGAATGCCTTTTGGATTATGCAATGCTCCAGCCACATTTCAAAGATGCATGTTAAGCATTTTCAGTGATATGGTTGAACGTATTCTTGAGGTATTTATGGATGACTTTTCTGTTTTTGGTGATTCCTTTGATGATTGTTTGTCAAATTTGGAAAAGGTATTGGTTAGATGCGAAGAAAAAAATCTTGTTCTTAATTGGGAAAATTGCCATTTTATGGTTACTAATGGTATTGTCTTGGGTCATGTTGTTTCTAGAAAAGGAATTGAAGTAGACAAATCAAAAATTGATTTAATTTCCAACTTGCCAACACCTAAGACTGTAAAGGATGTAAGGTCATTTTTAGGATATGCAGGATTTTATAGGAGATTCATAAAGAATTTTAGTGAAATATCTAAACCATTATGTAATCTCTTATTAAAAGATAGTGCATTTGAATGGAATGAAGATTGTGAGCATGCTTTTAAAAAACTTAAAAACATGTTAATTTTTGCTCCTATAGTGAGACCTCCTGATTGGACTTTACCATTTGAAATCATGTGTGATGCTAGTGATTATGTTGTTGGTGCTGTTTTAGGACAAATGAAGGATAAGAAACCATATGTCATATATTATGCAAGTAAAATTTAAATAGTGCTCAAATGAATTATTCCACTACTGAAAAAGAATTACTTGCAGTAGTATTTACATTGGATAAATTTAGATCTTATCTTGTTGGATCATCAATTGTTATTTTTAGTGATCATGCAGCTTTAAATATATCTTCTTTCCAAAAAGGATGTCAAACAAAGGTTGATCAGGTGGATACTTTTACTTCAAGAGTTCAATATCACCATTTGTGATAAGAAAGGAGTAGAAAATGTGGTGGCAGATTATTTATCAAGACTAGTTTGTGATACATCTTTTTAATCCACACCAATTAATGATACTTTTCCTGATGAACAACTTTTAAGTATTTTTGTAACACCATGGTTTGCTGACATTGCTAATTATCTTTCCATAGGTAAAATTCCTTTTTAATGGGATCTTCAAGATAAGAGAAAGTTTCTGAATGAAATAAAGAAATTTTATTGGGATGATCCTTACTTGTTCAAGTATTGTCCTGACCAAATATTTAGAAGATGCATACTAGAAAATGAGGTAAGTAGTGTCCTTAATTTTTGTCATTCCGGGGCATGTGGTGGACATTTTTCATCAAAGAAAACTGCAGCAAAAATTTTACAATATGGATTTTATTGGCCAACCTTATTCAAAGATGCTCATAATTTTTGCAAGTCTTGTGAAAATTGTCAAAAATTGGGAACTATTTCTAAAAGAAACATGATGCCATTAAACCCAATTTTAGTGATTGAAATCTTTGACTGTTGGGAAATTGATTTTATGGGTCCGTTTCCACCTTCTTTTGGTTTCTTATATATTTTGGTCGCAATTGATTATGTTTCAAAATAGATAGAGGCAATTTCATGTCGCAATAATGATCACAGAACAGTGATCAAATTTCTAAAAGAAAATATTTTAAGTCGATTTGGAATTCCTCGATCTATTATAAGTGATGGTGGAACACATTTTTGCAACAAGGTTTTTGAATCTTTAATGAATAAATATACCATTACACATAAAGTTGCAACCCCTTATCAGCCTTAGACAAATGGACAAGTATAACTTGCAAATAGGGAAATTAAACAGATTTTGGAAAAAACAATTAACCCAAATCGTAAAGATTGGTCTTTAAGACTTAATAATGCTTTATGGGCTTATCTAACTACTTTTAAAACATCATTTGGCATGTCCCCCTATAGACTAGTTTATGGAAAGCCTTGTCATTTACCTGTGGAATTGGAGCATAAAGCATATTGGGCTATTAAAATGTTTAACTCTAATCTTGATGATGCTGCAGAATTGCGAAAATTACAAATTAATGAACTTGAGGAACTTAGAAATGATGCATATGAAAATTCAAAGATTTATAAAGAAAGAAACAAAGCCTTTCACGATAAAAGAATTTCAAGAAAAACAATTGATGTTGGGCAAAATGTTCTCCTTTATAATTCTAGACTTCACTTGTTTCCTGGAAAATTAGGATCAAGATGGAGTGAACCTTTTGTTGTGAAGCATGTTTATCCTTATGGAGCAATTGACATTGAAAATGATAAAACTGGAAACGTGTTCAAAGTCAATGGACACAGACTTAAACCTTTCATTGAAAATCAAGCCAATCAAGGTGAAGTTCTTTATCTTTTAGATCCTTGTTAAAAATATTTTGGTGTAATTATATATAATTATTATTATTATTATTATATTTTATTATTATTATATTTACTATTACATTATATTATTATTAGTATTTTTATTCCCGGTTAAATGGCAGATAACGGTACTCCATGAAATATTTCGGTTCATCAACTACCCACAAAATTAATAATGTATATTCATTTCTCAGTTTTTCTTTCAATTTCATTCTCTGATTTTCTCTTTCATTTTCCTTTGCTTTCAAAATGGATGTTGTTCTCTCAAAAATGCAGAAACGTCTTTCTTCTATTCCACCAAACATGATTCTGAAACTTTACAAAGTCAGGCTTGAAAGATTGAGAATGCTCATGCAAAAAGGCATGCCTACTGATGTTTGTATGCTGATCGAAGCAAAAGTAAGGTATGGAGAATATCTTCCCTTTTTACATTTACCTGGTACTGGAATAAGTACATATACAATGAAAAGAAGATCCAAACATCTCTGATTAGACTACTGAAAATGTGTAAGATGGACTTGTTCGGGAAGATGTCATTCTATTGGGATGCCTTCCATAAATTGAGATGACAAAATTAGATTTGTTAAGGATGGACTGAGTAAGGAGAATTTGGAGGATATCCAAAGTTCTCTTGAGAAGCATCCTAGTGGAGATGTGCAGAGACAATTTCTTGATTTATGGTTGATATTTCAAAATGAATGGCAATGTCTGGAGAATCTGACGATAAAAGACCCTGTTTGCCAGTCATTAAGAAAACTGGATGGGAAGCCTATCCTCGACTCATAGAAGGCGTTCAAGTTGTTTCTGGATGTAAAACCAGAGGAAGCTGTGAGCCACAGTCGCAACTACTGTAAATATTTCTCAAGCTTTCATTTGCAATAATTTCTTCTTCTTCTTCTTCTTATTCTTATTCTTCTTCTCCCTCTTCCTCGTCATGTTTAATTACTATTTGGGTTTGAGTGATCTTGAATAACTGTGTGTTGCAAGAACCATTATTGCAGTTGTAATTATTATCTACTGTTGACTTTTTGATTCTTTGCTACAGGAGTCATTAATGATAGCCGTTTGCTATTTACTTTTTGACATTTTGATTTTTCGGTTTAACGTTTCTACCGACAGCTTATCTACCACTGTTTGCTACATGATTCATTAATGATAGCGTGTTTACTGTTTATTTTTTGAAATTTGGCTTCTACTTTTTGACATTTTGATTTTTCGGTTTAACGTTTTCTATCGACAGCTTATCTACTACTTATTATATATTTGTATTGTTCTTCATTTCTTTTCAAAAGAAAAAAAGAAAAAAATGGAAAATACTTCAACCAAACGTCTTCAAAAGTTCTGTATTTTTTGTGGATCGTATCCAGGAAAAGATGAATCTTTTGCAAATGCAGCTAAGGAATTGGGGGAAGTTATGGCCAGACAAAAATATGAAGTTATTTATGGAGGTGGATGTATGGATTTAATGGGAATAGTTGTTACAACAACATATGTGAAAGGAAGCTCAGTTCTGGAATAGTTCCAACGAGCTTATCTTATTTGTGTGGACCTACAATCGGAAGAGAAGTACGAGTCAATACTATACCAGAACGAATAGCAATCATGATTTATTCTTCTGATGCATTCATTGCTCTGCTTGGAGGCATTGGCACATTGGAAGAAATTACATGTGTAGTTTCCTGGTCATCTCTGTCTAGAAATAAAAAAACCATCGGTTTGCTTAATGTTAATGGTTATTTTGATAGTTTACTTTCTTTTCTTGATAACGCTGTGGAAAATGGATTTATGTTTTCAGAGGCAAGAAGGATCTTAATCTCAGCTACAACAATTGAAGAACTACTCCAAAAGCTTCAAGATTTCAGGTGTCTTCCTGATTTAATAGAGAGTACACGTGGGAAAAGGAAAAAAGGCGAAGACAAGCGAGATGTGGATTGTTCTTTATCACTATGATATTATCTTATTTAACATTTTTTTGCTTTATTTTTTTATGTATTAGTTCTAGCAATCAGTAGCAGCATAATAGGTAAAATCCTCTAATTTCTACTTTTAATTTTGACATTGAGGACAATGTCCTAATTAGGTGGGGGTAGGGGATATAATAATAAAAATCCTGCAGAAAAAAAAACTAAAAATAACTTGATGTTAGGTTAAGTCAAATTGAAAAAAAATGACAGATTATAGTTAATCTTGTTGGTTAATTGTAAAACGCACTTTGGTCTTTTTGACATAACTAGGAAAAAGGTGGTTGAGTAAGTATTTATACTGAGACACGCCTTGTTGATTATGATTTGTTTACCTTGTTATAAAGTAGTAGTTATAATACATGTTTTATTGGATGTCTAAATTTTTAAGAGAACTTAAGTTGAAAAGTGGCTGAGTAAAGTAAATCTTGAAACACACTTTGACAATTTAATAATAAATATTTAAAAAAAGAAAAAAACAAAAGAAAAAAATGATTGATCCAATGCTTGAGTGTTTTTTTCTTTTGCATATAGTGTTGCATGTACTTAGTTGATTTCAGTGAGTTGAAAATAATTTTGTGAATATAAAGTAAAACATCACTATTAAAGACTTAAAAGATTAAATATGTGTCAAGATTATGTTATGACTTGTCTATAGAAAGAGTCTCTGATGTTTCACAGTTAGAAAGATTAAGGACATTGGATGCTTCACTTTGAATCTTCCTTGATATCTCCAGAATTTGTGATTTCTTTGTTACACATCATCTATCTCATGGAACGTACATAGAATTGTAATCGATCGTAAGTGAATGATGAACCCAATCATAAAAAAATTCATTATTTCATTTTTTATAATAATAAGAGTTCCAAATGCATGATAGGGGAGGATATAAGTTTTTTATTTCTTTGGATCGATTGAGCCTTTTGAGGCAACCATATAATATTTCCCTTGAACCCATGATTTTGAGCCTATAGCCTTTTCTTGACTCACCAAATATTTCTTTGTTTATCCTTACCTACAGAGCTTAAAGCTCCAACCTTACCCTTGTTTGCTTTAGATGCTCAGTACTTACTGGATATATCTTTATGAGCATAAGTATTAATAGGGTAGGTAGATAAATTTAACAGGAGAAAGACACAAAAAGGATTAAAGCATTGAATTCTATTTTTCTACAAAAATGTTCTCTTTATTAAAAAAAATACTAGCATCATGTAAAAAAAAAAAGAAAAAAAAACTTATGATTTATGCTTTATCCTTTTGTAATGGAGAAATAAGGAATAATTTGGAAAATGATGGAGTTGGATGATCACTAGGGGAAGATGGGAATTAATACTTCTTGCTCACTTTGATCCGTAAGTAAATTGAGTTTTGGATAAGCCAATTGTTGTCAATCTCATTGAAATATCATACCTTGACCTAAGCCCAGTTATAATCCAATTAAAAAGACTTGGTGACTCTATTATATTGGAACTAATTATATAAAGGTGAATAATGAATTAATTCATGATAGCCATTCACTTATTGTTTATTACTTTTCCAATGTGCTGATGAGATTGCACACCGGTGATTTGCACACATATGAGCATAGAAGTTTCATTGTCCTACATTTTTTTACTGTGAAAATTTTCTAAAGACCACCTATATCATGAATAGCATTCTATTTGACCATGTTTAAACATTTAAGTTCTTAATAGTGATATTTTACTCTACATTCACAACTTTGTGTTCTCCTCATCAGTTATAAGCCAATTTTTTTGAAATATTTATTATTAAATTGTCAAAGTGCGTCTCAAGATTTACTTTACTCATCCACTTTTTCCAACTTAACTTCTCTTAAAAATTTACACATACAATAAAACATGTATTATAACTACTACTTTATAACAAGGTAAACAAATCATAATCAACAAGGTGTGTCTCAGTATAAATACTTACTCAACCACCATTTTCCTAGCTATGTCAAAAAGACCAAAGTGCGTTTTACAATTAACCAACAAGATTAACTATAATCTGTCACATTTTTTTTCAATTTGACTTAACCTAACGTCATTTTTTTTGTTTTTTTCTGCAGGATTTTTATTATTATATCCCCTACCCCCACCTAATTAGGACATTGTCCTCAATGTCAAAAATTAAAAGTAGAAATTAGAGGATTTTACCTATTATGCTACTATAGAACTGACACATAAAAAATAAAGCAAAAAGAAAATTGTTGAAATAAGATAATATCATAGTGATAAAGAACAATCCACATCTTGCTTGTCTTCGTCTCTTTTCCTTTTCCCACATGTACTCTCTATTAAATCAGGAAGACACCTGAAATCTTGAAGCTTTTGGAGTAGTTCTTCAATTGTTGTAGCTGAGATTAAGATCCTTCTTGCCTCTGAAAACATAAATCCGTTTTCCACAGCATTATCGAGAAAAGAAAGTAAACTATCAAAATAACCATTAACATTAAGCAAACTGATGGGTTTTTTATTTCTAGTCAGAGATGACCAGTAAGCTACGCAAGAAATTTCTTCCAATGTACCGATACCTCCAGGCAGAGCAATAAATGCACCAAAAGAATAAATCTTGATTGTTATTCGTTCTGGTATAGTATTGACTTGTACTTCTCTTCCTATTGTGGGTCCACACATATAAGTTAATGTCTTTGGAACTATTCCCAGAACTGAGCTTCCTTTCACATATGTTGTTGTAGCAACTACTCCCATTAAACCCCTACATCCACCTCCATAAATGACTTCATATTTTTGTCTGGCCATAACGTCTCCCACTTCCTTAGATGCTCTTACGAACGATTCATCTTTTCCTAGATACGCTCCACAAAAAATACATAACTTTTGAAGATGTCTGGTTGAAGTGTTTTCCATTTTTTCTTTTCTTTTTCTTTTTTTCTCTTTATTTTCTTTTGAAAATAAAGGAAGAACAATACAAATATATAATAAGTGGTAGATAAGCTGTCGGCAGAAAACGTCAAACCGAAAAATAAAAATGTCAAAAAGTAGACACAAAATTCAAAAGGTAAAGAGTAAACGGTCGACTGTCATTAATGAATCCTGCAGCAAACAGTGGTAGATAAGCTGCCGGTAGAAAACATTAAACCGAAAAATAAAAATGCCAAAAAGTAGACACAAAATTCAAAAGGTAAACAGTAAACGACCGACTGTCATTAATGAATCCTGCAGCAAAGAGTCAAAAAGCCAACAGTAGAAAATAATTACAACTGCAATAATGGTTCCTGCAACACACAATTATTCAAGATCACTCAAATCCAAACAGTAATTAAACATGACGAGGAAGAAAAAGAAGAAGAAGAAGAAGAAATTATTGCAAATGAAAGCTTGAGAAATATTTACAGTAGTTGCGACTATGGCTCACAGCTTCCTCTGGTTTTACATCCAGAAACGGCTTGAACGCCTTATATGAGTCGAGGATAGGCTTCCCATCTAGTTTTCTTAAAAACTGGCATACAGGGTCTTTTATTGCATTTTTACTTTGGAGGATATGAGTCGAGGATAGGCTTCCCACCCAGGCGTTGCCATTCATTTTGAAATATCAACCATAAATCAAGAATTTGTTTCCACACATCTCCACTAGGATGCGTCTCAATAGAACTTTGGATATCCTCCAAATTCTCCTTACTCAGTACATCCTTAACAAATCTAATTTTGTCATCTCGATTTATGGAAGGCATCCCAATAGAACGACATCTCCCCGAACAAGTCCATCTTACACATTTTTGATAGTCTGATCCGAGACGTTTAGATCTTCTTTTCATTGCATTTGTACTTCTTCCAGTACCATGTAAGTGTAAAAATGGAAGATATTCTTTCATACCTTACTTTTGCTTCGATCAGCATATAAACATCAGTAGGCATGCCTTTGTGCATTAGCATTCTCAATCTTTCAAGCTTGACTTTGTAAAGTTTCAGAATCTTGTTTGGTGGAATAGAAGAAAGGCGTTTCTGCAATTTTAAGAGAACAACATCCATTTTGAAAGCAAAGGGTAATGAAAGAGAAAACGAGAGAGTGAAATTGAAAGAAAAACTGAGAAATGAATGTACAATATCAGTTTTGTGGGTAGCTGATAAACCGAAAGACTTCACGGAGTACTGTTATCCGCCATTTAACCAAGAATAAAAATAATAATAATTTAATATAATAGTATAATAATAATAATATATAATTATATAAAATTACACCAAAATATTTTTAACAAGGATCTAAAAGATAAAGAACTTCACCTTGACTGACTTATTTTCAATGAAAGGTTTAAGTCTGTGTCCACTGACTTTGAACACATTTCCAGTTTTAGGATTTTCAATGTCAATTGCTCCATAAGGATAAACATGCTTCACAACAAAAGGTCCACTCCATCTTGATCTTAATTTTCCAGGAAACAAGTGAAGTCTAAATTATAGAGGAGAACATTTTGCCCAACATCAAATGTTTTTCTTGAAATTATTTTATCATGAAAGGCTTTGTTTCTTTCTTTATAAATCTTTGAATTTTCATATGCATCATTTCTAAGTTCCTCAAGTTCATTAATTTGTAATTTTCGCAATTCTGCAGCATCATCAAGATTAGAGTTAAACATTTTAATAGCCCAATATGCTTTATGCTCCAATTCCACATGTAAATGATAAGGTTTTCCATAAACTAGTCTATAGGGGGACATGCCCAATGATGTTTTAAAAGCAGTTCGATAATCCCTTAAAGCATCATTAAGTCTTAAAGACCAATCTTTATGATTTGGGTTAATTGTTTTTTCCAAAATATGTTTAATTTCCCTATTTGCAAGTTCTACTTGTCCATTTGTCCGGGGGTGATAAGGGGTTGCAACTTTATGTGTAATGACATATTTATTCATTAAAGATTCAAAAACCTTGTTGCAAAAATGTGTTCCAACATCACTTATAATAGATCGAAGAATTCCAAATCGACTTAAAATATTTTCTTTTAAAAAATTTATCATTGTTCTGTGATCAATATTACGACATGGAATTGCCTTTATCCATTTTGAAACATAATCAATTGCGACCAAAATATACATGAAACCAAAAGAGGGTGAAAACGGACCCATAAAATCAATTCCCCAACAGTCAAAATTTTCAATCACTAAAATTGGGTTTAATGGCATCATGTTTCTTTTTGAAATAGTTCCCAATTTTTGACAACTTTCACAAGACTTGCAAAAATTATGAGCATCTTTGAATAAGGTTGGCCAATAAAATCCACATTGTAAATTTTTTGCTGCAGTTTTCTTTGATGCAAAATGTCCACCGCATGCCCCGGAATGACAAAAATTAAGGACACTACTTACCACATTTTTCGGTATGAATCTTCTAAATATTTGGTCAGGACAATACTTGAACAAGTAAGGATCATCCCAATAAAATTTCTTTACTTCATTTAAAAACTTTCTCTTATCTTGAAGATCCCATTGAAAAGGAATTTTACATGTGGCAAGATAATTACAATGTCAGCAAACCATGGTGTTACAGAAATACTTAAAAGTTGTTCATCAGTAAAAGTATCATTAATTGGAGTGGATTCAAAAGATGTATCACAAGCTAGTCTTGATAAATGATCTGCCACTACATTTTCAACTCATTTCTTATCACGAATGGTGATATTGAACTCTTGAAGTAAAAGAATCCATCTGATTAATCTTGGTTTGGCATCCTTTTTGGAAAGAAGATATTTTAAAGATGCATGATCACTAAAAATAACAATTGATGACCCAATAAGATAAGATCTAAATTTATCCAATGCAAATACTACTGCAAGTAATTCTTTCTCAGTAGTGAAATAATTCATTTGAGCACCATTTAAAGTTTTACTTGCATAATATATGACATATGGTTTCTTATCCTTCCTTTGTCCTAAAACAGCACCAACAGCATAATCACTAGCATCACACATGATTTCAAATGGTAAAGTCCAATCAGGAGGTCTCATTATAAGAGTAGAAATTAACATGTTTTTAAGTTGTTTAAAAGCATTCTCACAATCTTCATTCCATTCAAACGCACTATCTTTTAATAAGAGATTACATAATGGTTTAGATATTGCACTAAAATTCTTTATGAATCTCCTATAAAATCCTACATGTCCTAAAAATGACCTTACATCCTTTACAGTCTTGGGTGTTGACAAGTTGGAAATTAAATCAATTTTTGACTTGTCTACTTCAATTCCCTTTCTAGAAACCATATGACCCAAGACAATACCGTTAGTAACCATAAAATGACATTTATCCCAATTAAGAACAAGATTTTTTTCACATCTAACCAACACCTTTTCTAAATTTGACAAGCAATCATCAAAGGAATCACCAAAAATAGAAAAGTCGTCCATAAATACCTCAAGAATACGTTCAACCATATCACTGAAAATGCTTAACATGCATCTTTGAAATGTATCTAGAGCATTGCATAATCCAAAAGGCATCATTTTATATGCAAATGTGACAAAGGGACATGTGAATGTAGTTTTCTCTTGATCCTCAGGTGCAATTGCAATTTGATTATACCTAGAGTATCCATCTAAAAAACAATAATATTAATGCCCTGCAACTCTTTCTAAGATTTGATCCTTGAAGGGTAAAGGAAAATGATCTTTCCTAGTTACTACGTTAAGTTTTCTATAATCAATGCACACACGCCAACTAGAAACAGCCCTAGTTGGAATTAATTCATTATTTACATTTTTAACCACAGTAACATTTAATTCTAAAGTCATGTTCCCAAAATAAAGGTTTAACACAGCATTCCTACAACTAATCAATGCATTAGAAGTAGCAAAAAATAGGTGACCTAAAATAACAGGAATTTGTGCATTTGCATTTGAAATAGGGCTTGATTCCAAAACAATAAAGTCAACTGGAAAGTAAAATTTATCAATTTGAACCAACACATCTTCTACCACTCCTCGAGGAATTTTAATAGAATGATCAGCAAGTTGGAGTGTAATAGGTGTTGCTTTAAGTTCACCCAAACCTAACTCTTGATATATCGAAAACGGTAAAAGATTAACACTAGCACCAAGATCAAGCAAAGCACGCTCTATTCTAGTGTTACCAATAATGCATGAAATTGTCGGGCATCCAGGGTCTTTGTATTTAGGTGGGGTAAGATGCTGAATGATCGAGCTTACAGTTTCTGTTAAAAGTGCTTTCTTTTGCACATTATGTTTTCTTTTGACAGTACACATCTTTAAAAAACTTTGCATATGCTGGAACTTGTTTGATTGCATCCAACAAAGAAATATTGATCTTAACTTGTTTGAAATGTTCTAAGAATTCAGCATTTTTGTTTAAATTCTTTGTTGGTTGTAATCTCTGGGGAAAATGAGTGGGAATTACACATTTCTCTTTTTCTATATCAATATTTTTAGACTTACCATCATTCTCACCTTTACATTTTGAAGAAGATGAGGATTCTTGAATTTTTTATGGAATAGTTTTATCAACATTCTTGCCACTTCAGAGGGTTGTGATAGATTTAACATCTTCCTGTTGAGTTCCACTAGAACAAGAATCAAGAGATTGATTAGAAGGATTTGGAAGAGGTTGAGCAGGAAACTTACCTTTTTCTTGAGTGCGCAATGAAGTTGTCAATGTTGAAAGTGTTGTCTTGATTTTATTGATAGCTTGTCATGTTTGAATATTAAAATTTTTCTGTTCCTGCATGAAAACTTGCAATGTCTCATCAAGACTTTTTACTTGCGAATATAAATTAGATGAAACGTATGGAGGCTTTTGGTTTTGGGGTATATGAGGATGATTATTATTTTTCCAACCAAAGTTTGGATGATTTTTCCATTGAGGGTTATAAGTTTCAGAATACGGAGAATGAAAAGGCTTTGAGGATGTATTTATGACATTTGCATTCTCATGCAGCATTTCTTTAAAAATTGGAATGTTCGGATATTCAAGAGTAGAATGCCCCCATAATATCACAAATATCACAACTCTCTTAATTTTTCAATGACTTGACTTCTTTTATTTTCCTAGTTTCTATGGCATCGAGTCTTCTAGACAAACTAGCAAACTTAGCACTTAAATCATCATCTTGGTTAAGGTGGTATTTTTCTTTATTATGCACAAGATTATGTTTAGCAGATCCTTCTGTAGAATTATATGTGTGCCAAGAATTATAATTTTCAGATAAATGATCTAAGTAATCAAAAGCTTCTTTAGGTTGTTTACTCATGAAATCACCATTGCACATTGTTTCAACAAATTGTTTAGTTTAAGGAGTCAAACCATAATAGAAAAGACTTATAATACGCCATTCTTCAAAACCATGATGTGGGCAAAAATTTAATAAATCCTTAAAATGTTCCCAACACTGAAAAAATGTTTCATTTAGCTTCTGATTGAAATTTTGAATTTGTTTCTTTAAAGCATTAGTTTTATGTGTTGGAAAAAACTTTTTTAAAAATTGAGTTTGCATTTCTTGCCAAGCATCAATTGACCTAGGTTTCAACGTATTAAGCCAAATTTTTGCCTTATCTTTTAGAGAAAAAAGAAATAAATTTAACTTAATAATTTTATTTGAACATTGTTGGTCATTAAAAGTAACACATACATCTTCAAAATCTTTAAGGAAAGCATAAGCACTTTCACATTCCATGCCGTGAAAAGTAGGAAGTAAAGATATCATACCTGGTTTAAACCGAAAGTTGTTTGCATTTGGAGGAAATATAAAGCATGAAGGTAGTGAAGTTCGAGCGGGTTGCAAGTAATCTCGCATCGAGCGCACTTGCATATTCGCATTTTCATTGAGAACAATTTGATTTTCAGCCATGGTAGGTGAATTTGGAGGTGTATCAAACAGATTTCCAAAAAGAGTTTTAAAATTATTTCTAACCAGACGACGAGAATTAAAATCACGCTGCCAAACCGACATAAAAAACTAATATGCACATAAATAGGAGGTTGAACCGTCCATTAAATATAAATATAAATATATAAATAAACTTGAATTCTAAATCTTACCTTCCCCGACAATAGCGCCAAAACTTGACCGGCTCTATTTCATCAATGGTCCAAAATAATTATTCGAATACAAAATCACCAAACGCTTTCTCTTCTTTCTTGTTTTGTTCAAAAACACATTATGGTCCTTAGTGACCAATTTGAACTTCCATTAATCCCTTTCAAGCTTACTATTCAACCTTAGATACAAAGTGTATCAATTCTCATTTTCTGGCAATTTGCAATACCTCCAAAGAAATGTTTCTATAAAATAATCAACAACTCAGAATTCGACTCCGTTTGTTCTTAAAGAAACTAGATTTGATAAGCTTTTCACCCATATAAATTAATATTTCAGATTCATCTTGTACGATTTATGGCGAATTTTCAAAGTCAGTTACAGTGCTGAAATCCGGAACAAACTGGTGTTCTGTTTTCTGACCTTTCGTCACTTAAAAATTCATATCTTTTGACTCGGAACTCGAAATCAGTTTCCGTTTGTTGGAAACGAAACTAGACGAACAAATATTTACATCGGTATAAAATTTACCATCTAACCATTTTTGTATATTTTATGGTGAATTTTCAAAGTTACTGCCATAAACCAGTTTTTCTACACAACTGCCATAAACAACTTCAACTTTTATACTAACTTCTTCTCCTTACTTCTCTACTTTTCAATTTAGTCCAATTACTTGCTGTAAACCATCATCTTATGACCTTCTTCATCAAATAAGTATTCACAATAATTCTCCTTAATTTTCCTTCTTTACCGAAATAGTCACTAAAATGCAAAGATAAGGATTCAAGCTTCTTAACTTTGCAAATTAGTCCTCAATTCTACATTACTACCTTAATTCCATCATTAAAACTAAAAATCAGATTTAGCCCCCATACAAAATTTCAATTTCGATTTGGTCACTTAACTTTGACAAATTGTCAAAATTGTCACTAATTCAATTCAACATCAACTTGGTATTCTAACTTCATTTTCTTATCTCTAACATCATTAATAACATAAATACATTCCAAATTCTAAAAATTCAGGTTTGGTCCTTAAACTTTTCAATTTGCCAAAATGGTCCCTATACAATTTAACTTAGGGTTTTGCTTCCAAACAACAATTCAAGCTTACTAGATCATTATTTCAACATCACAAACCCTAAATTAAACTTGAATCCATAAACCCTAATCATCTTCATAATAATCAAAACATGTAAAACTTAAATCCCAACTCAATATCATGATTTTAACATTATACTAGCTTGATTTCAACTTGAATTCAATCATGGAATCATAAACTCTCAAAAGCCCCAATTTGATCAATAAACCCTAATTTCTTTCTCATTTAAATTCTCATCAATCAAGCATGGATTCCATGAATTATTGATATCAAAAGATAGAGCTTGAAGAGTAGAACAACTTTGTAGTTGAAGAGATTGCCTGAAAACCGAGTTTTCGGGCTTGAATCGAGTTTGGAAAAATTTTCTCTTTCTTTCCCTAGCCCTCATGTTTTTGGCTGGAAAAGATGAACATTTGGTCATCTTTTCACCATTATTTTACACATATATCTATTAAATGAATATTAAATTCATTTAATAGTGAAATTATAATTTTGACCTTTTTATTCAATGGTTGAGATTGATTTTATCATCAATCAAGGGCCAAGATTTAATCTTCCATTTCCTCTTTCCAAAATTTCCCTTATAACTTTTTAAATATTTCAAAATTTCCATTGGGGCCAAATGACCAATTTGCCCTCCAACTAGTCTTTATTTACTAGTTTCTTTCCAAATTGCCATTCCATTAAAATCTAAATAAATCTAGTTAGAATTCAACCAACCATAATAAAATATTCATAAAATAACATTTTATGACTTTTCCATAGCTTTTGGACCAGTCTCCAAAATTTACATTCGATCCAATATACCGATAAATAATCCTTTACTCAGAAATAAACTGTAGGATTCATCTTGAATCAAAATAAAAATATTTCCAACACTTGGAAATGACTTTTGTAACCTTTCTCTATCATATGGAAAAAATTCAAAATTTTCTAGTTTAATATGGGTATCCGAATTCCACTTAAACTTTAACTGCGATTTTCCCAATAATCGAAGTATCAAATCGAACCAATAATTCTGCATTCGATTCACACCCTTAGGTGATCTATTTATTTATGAAATAAAAACCCTTAACTTTTAGGGAATTACAAATTTAGTCCCTAAATTTTTCCAAAGTTTATACTTTAGCCATAAAATTTTCAAATTTTACATTTTGGTCAATATCTATCACATGAGACCTTTAAACCTTAGAAATTTCCTTTTAAAAACCCATAATTAGAGAAATCCTAACTTTTGCATTTTTTGTCATTTTAGTCACTAAGTTAGCTTTTAAGCTATTATCTTAGTACTAAATGACCCTTAATCAACTTAGTAAATTTTGGGATATTACAAAAACTATCAATTTCATTCCAAAATCCACAGGAATCAATCTCTTTTGATTTCTTTTTTATTTCCTATTTGATTTATTTGATTTCTACATCAAAATATACTTGGTTTCTCGAAGTTTTCATCCAATCTTTGCCAATTAAGGGAGAAATCAGCAATTAGAGGTGATTTTCGTTTCTCTCCTCTAATTAAAGGTTCTTTATTGAAATTCTCCAGTTCTTGATCCTTTAAAACTAATTTTTGTTATGGAATTATGATTAAATCATGAATATGACATTTAAATTGAGTTTTGATGAGAAAATTTGATAAATATTGTTATGGATTTGTTTTATATTGAATATAATTGATTTAGATCTCTTATAGGCTGCGTTTTAATTTTGTAAGAAGAGATTAATTAAAGAAATCCCGAAACTATGTGAATTGCTAATTTTCTAGGTTGTAATAGTTAGATTTTGAAGTGATCTTGGTGTTGTAAGGTTGCTGGAGGTATAAGGACGTTATAAAGATTTTATTGGATGTTAATTGATGTTTTTAAGATGTTAAAATAAATAGGTTTTGGCTGGGCTTTGCTTAGATGATGTTTCGTGATGATTTCGGTTGTTTTAGAGAGGCGTTTGATGGTTTTAAGTGAGGCGAAGTTGTGTTTGATGGTTGCTAGAAATTAGAGATGCATGGAATTGCATTAATCCTCTATTTTTGATTGGGTAAAGCAGAGGAGTTGGATCCTTTAGCTTTTGGTGAGGTTGAAAAAGCTTCGAAAGCGTGATTCTCGCAACGACAAGAGAGCTTTGGGTTGTTGGTGAGCGGAAATGTGTTTTACTTCTTTTAAAATGTTTGAAGATGGTTGTTGGGAGTTTAGAATAAGTTTGAAACACTTATCTAAGGTCGGAAGTAAGTATTGATTGATCTCTCTCGTTTTCGATTTTTACAAAATACAATCTCATGCACATGTTTATGATTTTGATTACCTACTATTATATGCATGTTTTAAAAATAAAAGATGTTGCAAATGAATCATATATGATGATTATTGAGAATGATAAATGATTTATGAAAGAATTTTGATAATGCTAGAATAAATGATTTAATGTATTGGAAAATTGTTTGAATTGATGCATATGTAAAACAGTAAGGTAATGTGGTTTTTATTGAGTATATTGGCAAGTGGCTGAGATAAAATGTTATTGGATATCGTTGGATAGCCATAGGGTTTAAAGTGCACTATAATAAGTCACCTCATGTGTGTCGAGAAGTTAATTGTGTTGTTTTCTCCACCATAAGAACTGCAACGGTCGCGGGGTTAATTGTGTTGTTTTCTCCCGCTAGTGGATTTATACATTATAACCGTTGAGGGTTGCTCCAATTCGAGGACGTATGTAAAGTTGTCGAAGGAACCACTTGGGAAATCCGTTTATCTAATGTGTTTTTGTAAAATAGAATGGAACTTGGTTTTGAGTCACTTGAATGCCAATATATGATATAATGTATCATGAGAAATGGATTATGTTTTATATAACGTGGTTAATACATGAGATGCTCTTTAAGCTTGCTATTTAGAGATTTTGATATATAAAGCTTAAATTGAGGTTTATGATAGAAATCCATGAAACATGTGTTGCAAATGATTTAAATAAGCATATTTGGAAGGAATATAGAGGCATGAGATGATTTTGGCATGGGACTTATACATTTAATTTGAATTAAAATGGTTTTAAATGCATTGATGAGTGTTTTCGAGATTCCCTCACTAAGCTTATAGCTTATGCTCTCCTTTTCTCATCAATGTAGAGAAATAAGCACTTACGGACAACAAGTAAGTAAGAGGAGATCCAAGGGGTGAAGTATTTTCACGTATGGTTTTACAAATACTTAGTAGCAATAAGAGGCAATATGACCAAGTTGTATTTGGGAGGGTTATTTGGTTTCTCCTTGGTTTGTACAAGTTTTATTTGATGATTTGAACTTGTATGATGCTTTACTTCTGGTTTTGAAAGGTTGAGCTATGTTTTGCATGCTTGGGTAGAGATCATGCCTATAGGACCTTTGATTGAATATGCTATCATGTGAATGATCCTCTACCATACTCATACGATTGTGGAATTTATACATGAGATGTTATATGATGATTAGGAAATGTTTAAAGCATGTTAGATTGAGCCAAAGTGTCATATGTTCAACCAAGAGGTCATTACAGGTTTGTCCATACTGGTACGGGTCCTTAAGGATCGGTACGCGGGGACCTATCTTGACTTAGTCTGGGAAAATTTGCCTAGGCATATCGATATGCCTGGTAACCGTATCGATATGCTTAGCTAAAAATTTGGTTCAGTGTCGGTACACGGGCAACCATACAAGTACGCCCTCTAGCTACTGGAATCCCCTTTTTCGAATATTGCATATCTGTATCGGTACGCTTGAGGACCGTACCGATATGCCTTTAAAATTTAAACCCGTATCGATATGGGGTGTTAGTGTACCGATACGCAGTTAGTTATTTCTGTTAAGATGTCTTCTGAAGTTTGAATCTTTGTAGCTTAGTCCTTATTTCTTGATCATGCAATTAAATGGGTTTGGATGATTAACTTAAGTTGAAATTTAACCTGATTGAATGAAATATAACTAATTAAGGATTGGTAACTTAGATTTTAAAGAAGTCTTCATAATTATCTATAATTACAAATTGGTCCTTGAAATACAATCTCATACATTTGGATGCCAATTTGACGCCCGATTGAGTTGTAAATTTTACTGTTGCCAGCATGATCACCTTAGGACTTAATTATGCATTTAGATGAGATAAAATATAAAATGGACTATTTTCTTAGTAACCATCTGGGTTTGTCTCAACAAACCCAATATAACTCGCTCGGTTTAGTCTGGCAACTATACCGGGTCAAGGGGGTTACAGTAGGGATCCTTGGTAGATCGTGTGATGATGTGTGCTATATGGTTGATGTGTCCTTTCTATGTGTTGATATGGACACCTATATGGTTAAGTTACCATTATTTGGTGGGATCTGGATACTCAAAGAAGGTACTGCAGTACATGTGTTCTAAATGTACACGATGTCTGTGTGGTCCTGAGTGCCATTCGCTACTTGATGTCTGTGTGGTCCTAGGTATGTGGCATGCACCGCCTAATGTCTTTGTGCTCTTGGATGGGTGGCATGGTATGGTATTCGATGTCTGTGTGGTCCTGAATACCATGTGAGATACTCGATGTCTATGTGGTCCGGAGTATATGTGTGGCTAGACTGGTGTCTTAGTGGTCCCAGGATAAAACAAGTTTGACTACCACTATTTGTGGTTAAAACTTTGTGAGCTTTTGTCTGGATAGTCTGGTGAGATCTCGAGTGTGGTTGGACCTTGTGTGCCATGTATGATGACTTGCATGATGAGAGCATGTATTTAGGAGATTAGTAGTAGCGCTAAGTGTTTATTTGTCTCTCATTATTGCTCGTACTAGCTTGCATGCTTATGTTTATGATTAGCATGAAGTATAGTAGAGTAGATGTGTACCACTAAGCTTTGTAAGCTTAATGCTCAGAATCGTTGTTTTCGTGCGTAGGTTAATCATCAGATCATGGGATCGAGGAGCACTATCAGTACATGATTCCAGCATGGGGTGATTTTTAGAGTACGGTACTTGTATTTTGTGGGCTATGTATTTATAAGACATTATGTGATGGAGTTTGTAATCATTATTTTAAAGTTGTATTGTAACACCCCAAAATCCGGCCTAGTAGGAATAGGGTTTTTGATGATCGAAAAATAAACTTTCAACGAATAATGGAATTATTGAATTATTAGATATTGAGTCAAAATTGATTAATTATTAGACCATTGTTAAGCATTGGACATAATCGTAAAGATTGGAAATATGTAGTTATTGGCTAAAACTTAGAAATAAAGCATGAAATGATATAAATTTAAGTCATGGCTAAATACAAGGACTAGGTGCGTAATTAGACCACCTAGTGACTAAATTGAAAAGATTCAAAGTTAAGGTGTCATAGTATAAAAGTTAAGAAATGCAAAGACCTAGAGTGTAATTTGACCATGGCCTTTCTTCATTGTAAGGAAAGGTTTTTGGAGGACTAAAAGCTTAATTTAACCATTTACATAAGAGTGTATAAGTGGCATATGGTGGCATGGTTGTAAGAAAAGATGAAAAAAATGAATGATGATGTTTTGTGTTCAATAATAAAATGGATAGAAATTATAGGAGGGCTTTAAGCCTTAAAAAATCCCCCAATTATTAATAAGAAAAGAAGAAAACAACTTGTCATCTTTATCTTTTTCCTTAGCTTGATTAAGCAAGCGCCTCCCTATGTGTAATCACACACCTCCATTGATGAAGCTTTGAAAGCTTAGATTTTCCATAGAATTCCTATTCCTCTTCCACTTGAATCTTATTCAAGGTAAGTCCATGGTGCAAAAGCTCACCTTTTCCTTCAAGGAATATAGAAATTCTTATATCGATTCCATATGTTTAAATATGGAAATTCATTGAAATTATGTCATTGTCTTTGTCTTGTAAATGGGAACCTATCCATCTCTTCAAAGAATTCCAAGTCAAAGAACAAAGTAATCCACATACGTGACCATCCATAGCTTTGGAAAGTTTGGTAGTGTAGTTCATGGTTTGGATGGCTAGGTGTCATCCTTATCATATTGTTTTGCATAGTTTATTGTATGGTTATTATAGACTTGTTCATTCGCCCTCATAGAGCACTTAGTGGTAATATTCATATCATTGGAAAGCGTTGGTAAGTCCTTTTGTGTTGCCTTGCATCATGTTGCATTGGCAAGTTCATAGCATTGGTAAGATCATTGCATCAATGAAAACATTGTATTGATAAGATCATTGTATTGACAAAGATATTGTATTGGCAAGGATAATGTAGTGATGAAACTATTGTATTGACAAGGATTATTGAAGCTAAGGCTCAATTGTCTTTCAACAACACTTTACCATTGATGTACATAAGACATGTAAGTTGCCTTGCAATGGAAGCCCTTGGACACTTTGGCATGGTACATGGTATATTGGGACTACAGTCCGTAAGCTACGGTTCAAGGTTAATGATCCTATATTGTGTTGGCGATGATGGAGGTTAGGGGAAATGATGGTTGATGGCGGAGGAAGCATTGACTCATTGTTATTACATTGATACATACTTAACTTATTTATATACCTCCCAAACAGTCCATATTCATATACATACTTACATATGCACAAAACAGTCCTCTAATCATACAAAGAAACCCTTATTCTAATTTGTAACACAACTCTTAAATTTGTAGTAAAATAGTTTATACAATTTCAATTTTGTCCAGCATTTGATTAATTACAGAACGCCCCCTGTCTTTCTTGCATTTTGATCCATAATTTCAGTTTCATTCGACAGTTTATTCAGTTAAAAAGTAGCCACTGTTTTCTATTCAAAATAGACCTAAAAATTCTTTTTAATCGAAACAATCCTTAATTTATACTATCGAGCAAGGTGATTACAATTTCTAATTCAATCATGCTTTAATCACGGATTCATCCGAAAGCTCAATCTTGCTTAACTACCTTAGAATTCAGCATCAATCAAGGTAACATCCTGCTATTTTGCAAGATCATAAATATATGTCAATATTCCAAGTGCCTCATTCGATTGGCCTTGACACCATATTCCTAATTTCTTAGACATTACCTAGCAATGCAATAATTTACTCCATATACATTGAATTTTTGCTTGGTTATATTATTACAACCATATAGTCGAATCATTATTAACTATGTCACCATTTCATCAACAAGTATAGCAAAATCATTACACACACACACATATATACCATTCGAATAAACTAAGGATTTCATAACATGAGCTTGTTTTTGCTAACTAACATAACAATAACATGCTTCATGAAAATTTACCAACAACTACTCAATTTAAAGCTTGGTTATTAAGAAAGGAGGAGTATAATCACCTTCTTCCTCAAGAATTTCAACTAATAGCACAAGAATTTGGATTAACCAAGCCTTAAACTTCAACATTCCATGGTCGACTCTCCAACTATCTCTCACCTTTTATGGTTTGGCTTACATGGGGAAGAAGACGATAACCAAAAATTTTGGTTATCCCCACTACTTGGCCGAAAATCCCTTCCCCCCTACACTTGCTTACATCTTAAGTTTGACACATAAGCTAGCCCTTACATTTTTATTAGTTTAGCATGCAATCCTTCCACAATTCAAGGCTTACAATTTAACCTATCCTAATAAAGCAACATACTTTCCAAACTTTCACAATTGGTCCTTAAATTATTTAATTATCTATTCTAACGATATCTTTAAATCAAATTAAGCTATGCTCAATTAGTAACATATTTTTGAACTATATTTTGGGATATTACAACATATATGTTCAATGCTCAATGTCATGAATTCATTTCCATGTCTTGTTCTTGCTTATTCTTTCAATAACCTTGTCAATGTCTTTAATTTTCTTACATCGTTTTCCTTGGATCACTTCTGAACATAGGTAACTTTGGTCCGTGTTAAGCAAGCTCAAAGCACAAAGCAATGGCTTAATAGTGGACTGTTCTGAATGAATACAAAAATGTTGAGGGCTGTTTTGAAGCATTTAAGTATGTATGCCAAAGTATGAATTGTTTTGTGAGTATATTTATACATGTGAAAATATGTAATTAACGACTGATTTAATTATATGAGTATTGCTTAAAACTGTTTTGAGCATGAAAAAGTATGTATATGAAACAAAGGGGCAGATTTGAAATTACATGAACATTAGGGACCGTTTTGAGTACATTTATTTGTGTATATATGAAAATTGGAACATTTTTGGTACATTAGAAGAGCATGCTGGACAGTTTTGTAAGTGTATGTATGTATGGTGAGCTGTTTTGAGTAGTTAAAACGAGGAAAATGCTTTAAGAATGCATATAGGGACTGTTTTGCATATAAATGAACTTTGGTGGACTGTTTTGTGGTTATATAGGTGAAAATATGTGTGTTAAGGACTGTTTTAATAATACCACAAGGGGTAAATTATGAATTAGAGATATGAATTGAATTGGTTGTAATGACTTGTTATTTATGTGTGAGGTACATATCACTATAAGGAAGAGTAGAAGAAAAGAGTTAGTTGGAAGCTAAATGTAATTATGGAATTCAGGTGTCTCATAAATTCGGGATATGAGGTGAGTATAGTTGTAACACCCTCTTCCCGTATTTGTTACCAACCACGAGTCGAAGATGTCACAAAACAAGTTTAAACAATTTTTCATCATTACAAACAAAACTGACAGCTTGCATTGCCTCTAAAAAAAATTATAAAATTTTATAGACATCCAAAATTCATTTCGTAAAAATCTAATTAAATTAGATTCATCAAGTTTTCAAACTATATAAACTATTAACTCAAATTCTTACTACATAAATTCCAAGAAATTTTTACATTCACGTCACAGTGCAGTTTTGAGAAAATCTGCTGCCCTGTTTTTCTGACCTATCATCAAATAAAAATTCATAACTTTTTACAAAGAACTCAATATCAGTCACCGTTTGTTTTAAAAGAAGCTAGACTCAATTTGTAGTTCATCCATATAAATTTCACTTCCTAATTCAACCTATGGAATTTATTACAATTTTTTTAACTCACTGCCTAAAACAGAGTTTCTGGACAGCTTCAACTTATTTCCAATATAAGTTCACTAACTAGTAGAAAATCATTCAAATCCACATACTAATAATACTAAACCATGTTTCAGTTAAAAACATAACCAACTAAGGAGTAGTTTAATGTCTCTTTTACACAAAATATGTATATTCAAAATTATACATGCCACTACTCAAAACACATAATATAGGATGTCAAAACATTACTATGATAACCTGTATCGTTTCTTCGCCTACGAGGTGAAGCCCAAAACATTCCTGCTTACGAACCACGTGATCAACCTACGTGTGCACAGGCATAATACACACGCTAAGTATAACTTAGTGAGGCATTATAAGTAATCATAAAATCGAGTAATAAAATAAATGAAAACATGGTTAAGCAAGATCATATTAAATCTTCTTTTAGTTCAAAACCATCATATATAAGAAAGTGGTGATTTTTATATACTTTAACTTTGTAATTGGCCCAAGAATTGTATAAAGAGAAACTAAAGTATGCAAGGTCTGTACTCCTTGAGCACTAGTCACCAAAGTGACGATAAACATATAGACACATAACTGTCGGCATCATATAGGCACATAAGTGCTGATAAACGTATAGGATCCGAAGATCGGTGTGTAGCTACACGTAGTCCTTGACTACTGGACCTCTAATGGCATGCCACTATACTGTAACTCTCTATCATTACTTGGGCAATAAATCCATATCATATACTTGTAAATCATCATGTATAAACAATTCATATATCACCATTATTCAATAACAATTTGCCATAACAAAACATAATAGAGCAGTTCATACCGCATTATGTACTAACCTTTTTCTTTACCTTTAAAATATCATATAACTTATACAAAAACTATATTATCATTTTAATCAAATCAAGTAAATAGAATTCTTGAAATTAATCGAAACATATTCTGAAACATATGAATGCACTCACCTTATATGCCTCACTAGCTACTTATACCAAAACGTATCTATTCTGAAACTTCTTCTTTGTCTTTCAACTTGTTTCGATCACGAGCTTGGTTGTTATGTGTATGTATATTAAATACATAATACAAGCAATTTTTGAGTACATACTCATACTATACAAATAATGGAAAGTAACTAAAATAACTATCCATTATGCATAACTTGATTCCGACAAAACTTTCTATATTTGAATCACATTTCTTTACACTCTTCCATAACTCTCCAACTTTTTCCAAAATACCCAATTTAGTCACTAAGGACTCTTTTGAGCTTCTAACCATCATTTTCAAATTTAATCCTTTCATTTCTCATTCTTTACGATTTAGGACCCAAACTTTAAAAAATTACATATTGGTCCTCAAAGTTACCAAAAATTCCAAATTGGTCCTAAAGTCAATATAAACTTAAAAATCATCATTCCAATCATTTAACTTGATTTTCCAACATAACATACTTCAAAAACAAGCTTGACAACCTAATCCCTAAACTTTCTAAAATTTACATTTTGGTCCCTAATGCCAAATAATTAGGGATTTTCATTCCAAACAACTTATATTATCATTCTAAACCATTCTTAACCTTAGGAAAAATTTTCCCATAATTTTCCCCAATTTTCTTCCTACTAGCCGAATATGAAAGGTCACTTTGACCAATTTTCTCAACTTGATTTAAGCATGAATTTGACCTCAAAACCTTATATTAAAGCTTCTAACATCAATTCCACTTCAAATAAAAATTTTGCAAGAGTTTCCCCTAATTTTTCAATTTTCCCATAATCAACCTACAACACAATTCATGGAATTTTTACTATTTTCAAACATGAAACAACATCACAACCTTATATTCAATCCAAAGAATCTATAAAACATAAGATATTCATTTGTTCTTCATAAACCCTAATCTCCAAACTCAACATATAAACATGAAAAACAATCAAAAATTATACCAAATGAAAGAGAATTCAATGGAGATTAATTCTCTATTTCATATCTTGATCCAAAAACCAACTAAATCAAGCCAAAAATTGAATCAAAAATGTTTCTTACCTTGGCTAATATGTTTCGGCTAGGAGGAAGAGCAAGAAGAAAATTTCTAGCTTTTTCTTCTAATTATTTGCAAGACAAATGGCATTTTATTCCTTTATTCCTAATATAAAAATCTTCATTAATAGCAAAATGACCATTTTGCCCCTTAGATATAACCAATTAGGTGGTGAAACTTGTCCTTTCTTATCCAAAATAATCAATTATAAATAAAAAGCATGGGCAAAATGACTAAAATGCCATTAATGAATCCTTATTTTTCAAAAATGTCATTTTCACCTATTCCACCAAATACTGCATAGAATCGAATTTAAATCGAATTAAAATGATTCCAATTCACAATTTTATGTTCCTATAGTTTGTCTAAGGCTCCCATAAAATTTTCATAATTTTCTGAGCTCATACGATTACCCGAATTCCATTTAGACTTTAACTGTAATTTCCTAATACTAGAAATATCAAATCAAAACAAAATTTTATATTCGATCCACACCCTTGTGTGATCTATCTATTTATGGAATAAAAATATTTATTGGGAAAATTACCATGTTGGTCCTTAAACTTTTCCTAACTTTTCACTTTGGTCACCAAACTTTAAAATTTTACATTTTAGTCACTGAACTAAAACTACCAACTTTTAATTCTTTTCAATTTAGCCACTAATCAAATATTGGAGTATTACAATTCTCCCCCTTAAGAAAATTCATCCTCAAATTTTAAAACGTACCTAATTTAAAAAGATGTGGATACTGCTTTTCCATTGCGTCCTTTGCCTCCCAAGTGGATTCTTCCACTTTATGGTTTTGCCAAAGAACTTTCACCAATGGAATAGTCTTATTCCTCAATTCTTTAGTTCCATGAGCAAGAATCTTCATTGGTCCCTCCTCATAATTCAAATTTGGCTGAATTTCAAACTCTAGCGGTGATATTACATGAGAAGGATCTGATCGATACCTTCTAAGCATCGAGATATGAAATACATTATGAATCTTGCTCAATTCTGGAGGCAAAGCTAACTGATAAGCCACAGGACCAACTTTCTTCAAGATTTCATAAGGACCAATAAACCTCGGACTTAATTTTCCTTTACTTCCAAAGCGTAACACCTTTTTCCAAGGTGAAACTTTCAGAAATACTTTTTCACCAACTTCTAACTTTATATCTTTCCTCTTCAAATCTGCATAAGATTTCTGTCGATCTGAAGCTTTCTTGAGGTTGTCTTGTATTACCCTCACCTTATCCTCAACATCTCTAACCAGATCAGGTCCAATGACTTTACGATCTTCGAGCTCAAACCAATTCAAAGGTGTTCTGCATCGTCTACCATATAAAGCTTCATAAGGAGCCATCCTTATACTTGCTTGATAACTATTATTATAAGCAAAATTAGGAAGTGGCAAATATTTCTCCCATGAACCTTCGAACTCGAGTACACAAGCTCTAAGTATATCTTCAAGAATTTGAATAATTCTTTCATATTGGCCATCTGTTTGAGGGTGAAAAGCAGTGCTAAAATTCAATCGAGATCCCAATGCCTCGTGTAAAGAACTCCAAAATCTTGAAGTAAACTTCAGATCTCTATCTGATACAATAGAAACAGGCACACTATGCAACCACACAATCTCTTTGATATACAAATCTGCATACTTATTCATTGTGAAATCTGTCCGAACGAGAGTGAAATGGGCAGACTTTGTCAATCTATCAACTATCACCCAGATAGAATCCTTTTTGCTCGGAGTCATCAGTAACCTGGTTACAAAATCCATAGTGATATTTTCCCATTTCCACTGTGGAATAGCTATCGGCTGTAGTAATCCCGATGACACTTGATGTTCAGCTTTCACTTGTTGACATGTCAAGCATTTAGGCACAAATTTCGTCACTGTTCTTTTCATACTTGGCCACCAATATCTGCTTTTCAGATCTTGATACATTTTATTACCTCCTGGATGCATTGTCAATGGACTATAATGAGCTTCATATAACAATTCTCGTTTCAATTCTTCACTATCAGGGATATATACTCTATCTCGATAATAAAGGCATCCATTGGTTTTAACTGTATAGTCTTTGACCTCACCACTTTACATTTGTTTCAAGATTGCTAAGCATTTTTCATCCTTACTTTGAAGTTCTTTAATCCGAGTTGTCAAAGTAGGCTTAAGCTGTAATTCTGCAATCAAAGAACCATCATCTCGCAATGCCAACTGAGTATCCAAAGTTCTAAAAGCAGCAAATGTCTTCCGACTCAAAGCATCAACTACAACATTTGCCTTTCCCGGGTGATAATTAATAACAAGATCATAGTCTTTAATTAGCTCGAGCCATCTTCTCTGTCTCAAATTCAAATCTTTCTGTGTCATTAAATACTTTAAACTTTTGTGATCTGTAAAAATATAGCATCGCTCACCATACAAGTAGTGACGCCATATTTTCAAAGCAAAAACTACTGCGGCCAATTCTAGATCATGAGTCGGATAGTTCCTTTCATGTGTTTTCAACTGTCTAGAAGCATATGTGATTGCTTTACTTTCTTACATCAATACACATCCCAATCCATTATGGGACGCGTCGCTATATAAGGTAAAATCCTTACCCGATTTTGGTTGCACAAGTACTGGTGATTCAGTTAAAATCTGCTTCAATTGCTCAAAGCTCTGCTGACACTTATTAGTCCAAACGAAAGGTACATCTTTCCGTAATAGCTTAGTAATCGGTGCAGCAATCATCGAAAAACCTTTCACAAAACGTCTATAATATCCTGCTAACCCCAAGAAACAGCGAACCTTAGTAACATTCTTGGGAGGATTCCAATCAACAATGGCCTGGACCTTTTTATGATCAACACGAATTCCTTCGGCTGAAACAATATGACCCAGGAAAGATACTTCTGATAACCAAAATTCACATTTAGAGAGTTTAGCATACAATTCTTTCTCTCTTGATGTCTGCAATACTATCCGCAAATGAGCATCATGTTCTTCCCCGGTCTTCGAATAAATCAGTATATCATCAATAAACACTACAAGGAACTGATCCAAGTACAGCTGGAACACTCTATTCATCAGGTCCATGAATGCTGCAGGAGCATTAGTGAGACCAAAAGGCATAACCACAAATTCATAGTGTCCATACCGTGTCCGAAATGCTATTTTTGGAATATCCTCATCATTGACTTTTAACTGAGAGTAATCCGACCGAAGATCGATTTTAGAAAACACATCTGCTCCTTTCAATTGATCAAATAGATCATCAATCTTGTAACACCCTAAACCGAGCCTAGGAAGGTTACCACTATCTAAGCTATTAACTAATTGAATTATGTGCTAATCAAATTGAAAGAATTGGGAATTAATTGAGGAAGTTAAAAGAATGATACTCAAATTGTAGTGATTAGTTTTTATTGCTCCCTAAACCGAGTAATCAAATTTAAGAGGAAAGAACATTAGCTAACAAATAACTAAAGGACTAAGATGTTATAGCCAACAAGTATAGTGCCGAAATTAAAAGGACCATAATATTAGGCAAAACTTAAGCATTGCAAGGTAAAATTAAATTGGATTGTGGACAATCCACATGTCCTCCTAACTATAGCATGACCGGCCACTTGGGTTAAATCCCATCTTCTTCAATTGTTCTTCAAACTAAAATACCATTGAAGGAAAGAGAGAGAAGAGAGAAAGCTTAAGTGATATCCATGGAATCCTTCAGAAATTAAGCCACGGTTATGACTAAATTGAATAAGAATTCACATTGAGGAAGGTAAATGCTTGATTCTTCACTTCAATTACATGCTTGAATCTTGAATTAGTGATGTTCTTGTTGCCTAATTTGAATAGGATGATTGTTATGCATGTAAAATGATGTTAGCTTCTAATGGTCCCTGAAATTGTGAGTTGCAATGTTAGAACATAAAAATTTAAACTAGTGTAAGAACATAAAAATAAGTTGAATTACAATGTTAGAATGGTGTTTAGAGGAATTATGAAGCTAGAAACTTAAACTAGTGTAATCTGTTCAGAATACTCTATTCTGGGCAGTAACTTTGAAAAATCACCATAAATTGTATAAATGGAATTTAAGGCTAGAAATTTTATGGACAGTGCCTTAACATTTCTAAATTCATTATCAGAAAACAGAAATGAATTCTGGATTGTACAATGAATTGTAGAGAAGAAACACTTGGGACAGTGCAAACTGTCTAGTGTTGTAAATTTGCTCTGTCTTTAAGCTAAAAACTGTATAAATTGACAAATAACTAAAATCCAAGGCCTATATGGTTAGAAATACAATTAAGTTAGCTTTCCAACGGTGTAAACCAATTGAAATTCCAACGTACGGAATGAAAGTTATGCATGTTCAAGTGAGCAGAGTACATGCTGCCTGGTAGTAGCAGTTTAGATAATTTGTACATAGTTTTGTGGCAGTTTTGTAAACTGTTTTGCAAACAGTTTTAGGACAGTTTAATTACCGCCTTGTTTTTGCTTAATATGGGATGTAGGTCGTTTGGTAATGTGCATTAAGGTGTGTATATGAATATGTATTTGTCTTGTTTGTATATGTGATGTATTAACCTTGCTACCATGTTGAATGATTTTGTGATTACATGTTTTGACCTTGTTCTATCTATGTGATTTATTAGAGCACGGAGAGGACTTTGGAGAAGGATCTAAAGTCGAGCATTCAAGGGACAAGAAAAAGGGAATAGTCTTTCGAGACTAGCTAGCTTGGGGAGTATTGTGAGTGTATTTTATTCTAGAGTTAGGACTAGGTCCTAACTAAAACAAGCATGTCTAAATTCATGAATTGTTAAATTGGACTTAATATGATCTTGGCCTAGTAAGGGAAGTATGAAATAAGATAATACATGAAACTTGACTATATCCTTGAAGTGTTGTATAATTAGAATGCTAGCATGTATATGTGGTAAGATTGATGCTTGAATATATGACATGGTATTGTGACCAATTGCTTAAACAATGTTTGATGTGCTAGCTTAGATGATGCAATGAAAACTTGAAATGTTGAGTTATGGCTCTATCGGCCTAAGGGCTTGATGCATGTATAAGCTTGCCATGCAATACACGAAATGACTCTTGAAACAAAGATAATGCTTGACATGAACTTGTACACTTGAATGATACATGATTCTAGAACTTGAAAAGCTTGAAATCCTTGAATAAATGAATTATAATCAAACAACCTTGGTTGCTAGTTGAATAGGTAGAAGGGCATGCCTTAGAGTCTAGAGCTCATTGTGTCAAGGTGGACTACGATCCAGGGCTAAGGCCCCTAATTGGCGACAGACGGAGGGTACGTATGTTGTCTTTAGCGATAGTAGGAGAGTTGACCAGTACTGTTGGAGACTCGATTACCTAGACAAACTATGAACCAAGGATTGTGTTAAAAGATAATAAATGAGCTAATATAACCATGAATAGCTTGACTACTTGTCATGTAAGCATGAATTGCTTGATTTCTTGTTATGTAAGCATGATTAGCTTGATTGCTTGTCATGTAAGCATGAGTTTCTTGATGACTTGTCATGTAAGCATGATTTGCTTGATTTCTTGTCATGTAAGCATGAATTGCTTGATTTCCTGTTATGTAAGCATGATTAGCTTAATTACTTGTCATGTAAGCATGAGTTGCTTGATTACTTGTCATGTAAGCATGATTTGCTTGATTTCTTGTCATGTAAGCATGATTTGCTTGATTTATTGTTATGTAAGAATGAATTATTGTCTTTTTCTTCTTATGTTAATCGAATGCTTTGAAATCCTTAGTTAGGATCATTCATGACTAATTGACACTTAACTTGATATAACAATTGGTTAGAACTAGTTACTACCTCACTAAGTACATTCTTGTACTTATCACTCTTGTTTTCATCCTTCCCAACCACAGGATAAAGGATTCGATCGTTGCTTGATCCTGAAGCCTAGTTTCTTGAGCTCGAAGCAAGACACAAGCATAGATAAAGTATGGTTCATACTTGTTTTGTACTCCCCTAGTTGGTGGCACTTAAATTGTATATAATGAACTCAAAAGCATAGGAGTGCAAAAACATAAAGACATAGGTGCATAAAACTAATCCGAATATGATATGATATGATATGATATGCAAGATGCCTAAGAATCATCTTCATCGTCTTCATCTTCTTCATCTTCATCATTGACATGGGTTCCAAGAGATTGACACCACTCTCCATGAAAAGCAGTAAGAGAAATATCCATCAAATTTTGAGGATTCTCAATGGCAGTCACTCTTACCTCCAAATATGTGAAACGTGTGTCAATCGCGGCAAACCTGGAAGTCATAGTAGTATCTAAAGATGCAATAGAAGTGCCCAATGATGTGAATTGCTCATTGAGATAGACCATGAGAGCATCATGAGAAGGTTAGGCTACCGAAGCTTGAGGAACCGAAACCGCTTGAGGAGCTGCCACTGGATTGGGTTAAACACCACGAGGAAGATCGACATTCTGGACTCATTCTTCATTATAGAATGTGAACTTTGCTCGGTGGAGATAACGACTTGGGAATAAAAAAACTAGGCTAATCACAAGTACCGGTAAAGATACTAGCACATGGAGTCAAAAAAATAAAAAAAACTAAGGAATAAGTTGATTCCGCTTGTTAAAGCTCTTTGGCGAAATCATAAAATTGAGGAAACGACTTGGGAAAGAAAAGAAGTTATGAGAAAGCAATTTCCTCACCTTTTTGAACCAGGTACGTGTTGAAAATTCGAGGAAAAATTTTCTTAAGGGGGAGAAAATTGTAATATCCAAAATTTTGGCTAGTGACCAAAATGTAAATTTTGAAAGTTTTGTGGCTAAAGTATAAACTTTGGAAAAATTCAAGGATCAAAGTGTAATTTTCAAAAGTTATGTATTTTAACCCCGTAAATAAATAGTTTACCCCCAAGAATGGCATTTTCGCGTTACCTAGATTTTCGTACGGAGTTTGTATTAATGGCTATAAAGCGATAAAGTTCAGAAAAATATTCGGATAATCGGATCAAGCTAAAATTTCAGAGATAGTTCCATGGACCTTAGAAGAGTCATAAAATATCA
This sequence comes from Hibiscus mutabilis, assembly GCA_019671005.1. Taxonomy (NCBI): domain Eukaryota; kingdom Viridiplantae; phylum Streptophyta; class Magnoliopsida; order Malvales; family Malvaceae; genus Hibiscus; species Hibiscus mutabilis. Next base: position 32,202,575 of record CM033728.1, read on the forward strand.
TTTTATGGATATATGGATGTTAAAAAAGATCGGGAGAAATTTAAATCGATCAAAATGACATAGAATGGCAATTTTGTGAGTAAGTTGATCAGTAAAGGGCATTTTGGTCATTTTGCCCAAAAGGGATATGGAGGGAAATTTGAGATTTCTTTTATGGATGAACAGTGTATGATTAGAATTCAACTAAGTCTAGTAGGAATGTTACAAAATGGCAAATTAGAAATATAAATCTAGTTGGAGGGTATTTTTGGAAAGTAGAATTTATTGAATTAAAAAATCATTTTTAATGATACAAGTGTCTTAAATATATTAAATATGAAGGAATTATCAGCAAAAATACTCTCCAAAATGTTGGTGGAGAGAAAAAGAAGAGAAAAATTTTGCAAGCTTGATTTAAGCCCCGAATCTCGGTTTTTCAGGTAATCTTTCGAACTACTAAGTTGTTCTACTCTTTGAGCTCTATCTTTTGATGTAAATAATTCATATAATACTTGCTTGGTTTATGAGATTTGGTATGAGGAATAAATTAGGGTTTATGAACAAATTGGGGCTTTTATGATTTTATGAATCCATGGTTGATTTTAAGTTAGAATCATCCTTTTATGATGTTAGAATCATGTTATTGAGTTGGGATTTAAAACCTACATATTTCGGTTTGTATAGAGAAGATTAGGTTTTATGGATTCAAGTCTAACTTAGGGTTTGTGATGTTGGATTAATGATCTAGTAAGCTTGATTTGTTGTTTGGAAGCAAAACCCTAAGTTAAATACGTAGGGACCATTTCGGCAAGCTTCAAAATTAAGGGACCATATCTGATTTTTATGAATTTTATGTGTATTTATATTATTAATTATGTTATAAATATTAAAATGAAGTTAGAATGCTAAATCAACGATTAATCACATTAGTGACCATTTTGACAAATTGTCAAACTTGAATGGTCTATTCGGCAAAGAGGATATGTAGAAGGAGTAAATCTGATTTCTAGTTAAAATGATGGAATTAAGGTAGTAATTTTGATTGGAGGACTAATTTGCAAATTTAAGAAGCTTGAATCCTTATATTTGAAATTTTGGTGACCATCTCGACAAATCAAGAGAAATTAGAGAAGCAAAGGTTTAAGCCTATTTTGATGAAGGATGTAAAGAGAACATATGAATACAATCTTTATTCTAGTCATTTGAAGTAAAGTGATGGGACTAAATTGACAAGTAAAGAAATAAGGAGCATTTGGTGTAAATTAGAAGTTATTTATGGAAAGTTGTTGGAATTTGAATTATGACAGTAAGTTTAAAAATCTGCCATAAATTCTACAAAAATGGTTAAATGATGAATTTTATACCGTTGTAAAGATTTGTTAGTCTAGTTTCGTTTCCAACAAACAGAAACTAATTTCGAGTTCGGTGTTAAAAGATATGGATTTTTATTCGAAAGAAGGTCAGAAAAATTACACAGCAATTTCTGCCTGGATAGCTCTATGACGTGAATGTAAAGAATTTTATAATTTTGGTAGATTTTGATAATTTATGTGGCATATACTGTTAGAAATTTTATCGAATCTATTTTCTACAGTATAAAGGAAATTAAGATCCAGTATGTATTCTGCCCTATATAAGTAAATCTTTGAAGGTAGCGCAATTTGTCAGAAAATGGAATTTGAAACATTTTGTACTTAAATGTTAGTTACCAAGCTCGGAAGAATTATTGGAAGTTCAAATAGGTCACTAAGGACCATAATGAGTTTTTGAATAGTACAAGGAAGAAAGGAAAAATATTTGGAAATTTTATATTCGAATGATTATATTAGACAGCATGTTTAAGGTATTGATAGATTTGAATCTAACAAATATTTTGTTGTATCATGTGATTAATGAAGTCAAGTCCGAATCAAAGAAGGTTCGAGGTACTATGACAGAAAGGATTGAACTAGGACTTAGTGAGGCATTGTGTTAAGTGGCCAAGGTGAGTGCAACATTTATATGTATGTTAATTATAAAATGGAAGACTTGCGATAAGTCAACCCTAATCTGAATATGAAAATGCATTGTTTAAAAGTTATAACCTGATCAGAAATTATAATTTATGTCTACAAGTGGCGAGATAATGGACATGATAAAATTATTAACATTGTATGATAAAAATTACCTGATAAGTATGTTGGTATGTTATTTTGACATTATAGACCGTGTGTCATGTAAAGTACATGGTCACCTCTATGATAACTATTTTCGTCATGTTACAGACTTTGATTATGATATACTGGAATAATCAATGTTATGCATAATGCAGTAATGGCAAGTAAATATGAAAAATTATGATGAAATATGGGATATGAATTGCCATAGAGTCCTTAGCAGCTGCATCACTCAAGTTATGATATGATTTCATGTTTTTGTGACTACGATGGTGTCACATACACCTTGGGGACCCAAGCCCTTGGTGTGCACCCTAGGGATCCACGCCCATAGTGCTAATGGCACTAATGATGTGCTTTTATGAGGAGCAAAGAGCGTCCTCGAGTACGTACTCATTTACATGTTCACGTTAGACACTCTGGTGTCTTATTCATGTGACTCGAGTACCTTGATCTCATATTATATACTTTGGGCTATCTTTAAAGAATGTTATACTATAAATGACTACCTAATGATTGATGAATACGGACAGCATGATACTTATATTTGTTTTATGTTATGAAATAAACTGTTTGCAGGGAATTGTATTGCATTGTCATATGATATAATGTAATGTATAATCACATGATTTAACTAAATAGTTTACTAATTGCCTCACTAAGTTCGTACTTAGCGTGTGTTTGATTTTGCACACTTAAGAAGTTCAAGATATTGGAGTAAGCAAGGTGTTACATCAAGTTCAGAGAATTTCATCAAGCTACCATAGTAATGACATCCTACTTGAGGTTTTTGATTAATTTTAGTGGCATGTATAAATGAAATGAAATTGTCTATTTTGGTCAGAGTCTATTATTTATTGAATAGTCTTTCTGTTATTTTTGAAAGGTAAAGGGAGCTCCGATTTTGTGTTTTAATTTATTAGAAACAAAATGTTAAAAAAATTTAAGAGTGAATTGTTTTATAAAGTGACATGTGACATCTCTGACTCGTATTCAATGATGGATACAGGAAGGGGGAGTTACAATGGGTAAGTTTGGGTCGATTACCAACATTTTCGGGATTTTGATTAGGGGGATTGGAACTAGAGGTCATATCTTTTCTTGCTTGTTTCTTAGGTGCCATGACCTGAAATCAAAATCAAACCAAAAACAATGTATACATAAATCAACACATTCTATCCAACAAGCAATCCAATGATCAAGGTGTTGTTAAAAAAACTATTTAATAGAGTTTAAAAACCTATACAAGTATAAAAAAATAATTTTTGGTAAAATAAAATTTAAAAAACAGTGTTGAAAAATATACAATACAAATTTATATTCAAACCAAAAAATTTCAGTTTTGAAAAAGTTTTTACAAAAATTTTGAAAACAAAGACATGCATACTAAATATACAATTTTAAATAAAAAATAGTATATATATATATGAACAAAATTGAAAAGAAAAAAAAAAGTTAGGGTTTATACCTTGAGTAAGGATTATGGATGAATGAGAAGATGATGATGCCCCAAACTTGATGATTTTATTAGGGTTTAATGAGAAACCCAAAAGCCCTCAAAAGATTTTAAGTTGTGTGAAAAAACAAGGGAGTCTGAGAGGGTTTTATATGGAAAAATCGTATCTAGGGTTTGAGAGAAAAAGTGTGTTTGATTTTAAGTTGGAAACCCTCTTTTAATGCCCGTTACACTATCCAGCGGCTGCGCATACCGATACGCCATGTGGCGTATCAAAACACAACTATAAAACGGTTATTAACCGTTTCGATACGCGACCTCGCATCGGTATAGTTAAAACTGTATTGAAACACATTCAAGAACTCGTATCAACACGTGAAACATTGTATCGATACACTTGTGCCATAAATGCCATTTTTGGCTTCAAATTGCTTAAAAATTCGAACTTAATCGAATCTATATGCATGAAAATGATATGAGATCATCATGTATGAGCATAAATAGATGCATACTCCCCCTAGCAACAAGCATAGATACATATAGGAGCAAAAACACATAAGCAATGCAATCAATCAAATTCAAGCAAATTTTAAGACCAAAAAAGGTTCTAAGGCTCAAGAAATGCTAGTTAAACCTAACTCTCTCCTAAGAGACCAAAAACGCTCTTTATCTAATGGTTTGGTAAAGATGTCCGCTAATTGATTTAACGTGTCTACATATTCTAGAACAACATCATTTTTCAAGACATGATCTCTAATGAAATGATGCCTTATCTCTTTGTGCTTGGTTCTAGAATGTTGGACGGGATTCTTAGTGAGACATATGGCACTAGTGTTGTCACACATAAGAGGGGTGGTACCTACATAAATTCTATAATCTAAAAGTTGTTGCTTCATCCAAAGACTTGAGCACAACAACTTTCGACCGATATGTATTCCGCTTCGGTGGGAGATAGTGCTACACTATTTTGTTTCTTAGAGAACCAAGATATAAACATACTACCTAGGAATTGACAAGTACCGAAGGTACTTTTTCTATCTATTTTAAAACCTCCATAATCCACATCCGAATAAGCATGCAAATTAAATGAGGAATCTCTAGGATACCAAAGGCCTAAACAAGGTGTGTCTCTAAGGTATCTAAAGATTCTCTTAACGGCTATAAGGTGTGATTCTCTAGGACTAGCTTGAAATCTAGCACACAAGCAAACACTAAACATAATGTTGGGTTTACTTGTGGTAAGATAAAGCAAAGATCCAATCATAGAGCGATAAAGCTTTAAATCAACACACTTACCTCCTTCATCTTTGTCAAGCTTTGTAGTAGAGCTCATTGATGTGGCTTGAGGTTTCACATTCTCCAAGCCAAACTTCTTGAGCATGTTCTTGATGTACTTTGCTTGATTGATGAAGATTATATCCTTTCTTTGTTTGATTTGGAGTCCCAAGAAGAATGAGAGCTCCCCCATCATGCTCATCTCAAACTCACCTTGCATTAACTTAGCAAAATCTTGGCAAAACAACTCATTAGTAGAACCAAAAATTATATCATCAACATAGATTTGAACTACTAAAATGACTTTGCCATTTCTTTTAATAAAGAGTGTAGTATCCACCTTTCCTTTGTCAAAACCTTTTTCAATTAGAAAACTTGATAATCTTTCATACCAAGCTCTAGGGGCTTGTTTCGAACCATATAAAGCTTTTGAAAGTTTAAAAACATGGTTTGGGTATTTTGGATCTTCAAAACCAGGTGGTTGTTCTACATACACCTCTTCATTAATAAAACCATTTAGAAAAGCACTTTTGACATCCATTTGAAAAACCTTGAATTCGTGATAACATGCAAATGCAAGAAGCTTCATAATAGCTTCCATTCTAGCTACGGGTGCATAGGTTTCATCAAAATCAATTCCTTCTTCTTGAGTGTAACTGTAATATCCCAATTTTTGGACTAGTGACCAAAATGTAATTTTTTAAAGTTTAGGGGTTAAAGTGTAAACTTTGGAAAAGTTTAGGGACCTAAGTGTAATTTCAAAAAGTTATGTAAGTTAACCCGATAAATGAATAGTTCACCCCCGAGAGTGGCATTTCCATGTTACCCGGATTTTTCATACAAGGCTTATATTATTAGAATTTTTGGATCAAAAGAAATTGTTAAGTGTGCTCAAACCAGAGCAGTTCATGGATGGGTGACCTAATGGGAAGGTCCCATATTCAATATTTTGACTGATAAAAAGGATTTATTTTAAGTCAATAATATTCGATATGGATTGTGGAGATAAGATTTTTAAGAGGAAATGTATCCGATAAAATTTCCCAGTAATTATCGATATATCGGATCGAACTGAAATTTTAAAGACAGTTCCAAGAAATTATGGAAAATTAATAAAATATTATTTTATGAATATTTTATTACATTTGGTTGGATTCTAACTAGATTTAGTTAGATTTTAAAGGAATGGCAAATTTCAAGTCTTGTTAGTAAATAAAGTCTAGTCGGAGGGCAAATTGGACATTTGACATGGATGGCATTTTTGAAATATTTTGAAAATTTGAGGGCAATTTTGAAAGGTGAAAAACACATGGATTTGATCTTGGCCATTGATTTTTGATAAGATTAAATCTTGGCCATTGGATAAAAAGGGTAAATTAGTAAATTCACTAATTAAATGAATTTAATATTCATTTAATTATGACATGTGGATTAATTAAAGGAGAGATGAAAAAAATATCATCTTTTCTCATCCATGGGCTGTTCGAAACTAGAGAAGAAAGGGGGAAAGAAAACTTTCAAGCCAAAAATTGAAGAATCAAGGCAAGTTTCAAGCAAAATTAATTAAGGTAAAGTGATCTATGCTTGATTCTCTTCATTTTTATAGTATTTTTGCATGATAAAGGTCAAGTTGGTTCATGTACATGGATGAGGATGATTATGATTTTGATAGAATATGCTGGAATTGGAGTAGTATTGTGTAGAATTGATGATATAGACATGAAATCAAGCTTGAATTTAGATTAATTTCTTGTTTGAAGTTATAAAAACCCTAACCCTAAGAATTTGGGGATTTTGGTTAAGGAATTAAATTGAGGATGGAATTGAATATAATATGATGTTGTAAGCTTGATTATGATGTTAGATTAAATAATTTCCCAAAGTTGAAATTTTAGTGACTAATTCGAATTGTTGGAGAAATTAGGGGAAATTATTGAATATTTATTGTAGCATTTGAATTGATGAATTATGATCAAAATAGCATGAATTGATGATTAGGGACCAAAATGGAAAATTTTGGAAGTAGAGAGATCAATTCGGCAATTTGAGAAAAATAAAGGATTGAAATTGAATTGATGATTATTTGATAGAAATGATGTTTCAAGCATGACAGTAAGTTAAAAGAATTAAAATGACAAGAAAAGAAATGTGATGGACCATTTTGAAATATTTTGAAATAAAAATTTTAGTGAAGGATTAAATTAGTCAAAGTTGAAAAGTCAAAGGAAAATTTCTAGAAAGGTTAGAACTAAATAAATAGTTAGTTTGTACATGAATTTGATGTACAAATGTGGGGTAGTGACCAAAATGTCACTTTTATAAAGTTTAAGAATTCAATAGATATTAGTCCAAAATGAGTTAATAGTAATGGAAATTGCTCTAAATTAAGCTTGAACAATTATTTAATGTTCTAAATGATCACTAAGAACCATAGTGAACAATTGGTAAATGTCTAGAAGAAGAGTAATAAGGAGATGTGAGAATATTTAAAAAGTTAATTATGGAAGTTGTGTTGGATTCGAATTATGGCAGTAAGTTTAATAAACTGTCATAAATTTTATTAAAAATGGTAGATGATGAATCTTATACCAATGTAAAGATATGGTTGTCTAGTTTCGTTTCCAGCAAATGGAAGTTAATTTTAGAAGTTCCAAGTTAAAATATATGGGTATAAAATATATGCCCAAATAAGTTATTGCTGGGCAGGGTACGGTTGGAATGCTATAGAATATATCGGTTTAGCATTTTGTGCGGGTATTACAGTGTTAAAAGTACAGTTAGTGTATAGTAAGCACAACCTTATAAATGTGCGGGCATTATGGTAAGCACAACCTTATAAATGTGCAGGAAGCACTTCGGTGCATAATTATCCGGGATAGCCCTATAGTGTTAGTACTTAACACTTAGAGAATGGTCATCACAATCTAATGTGCAGTGTGGTCAGCACAACCTAATGTACAGAATGGTTAGCACAACCTAATGTGCAGTGTGGTCAGCACAGCCTAATATGCAAAATGGTCAGCACAACCTAATGTGCAGTATGGTTAGCACAACCTAATGTGCAGAATGGTTAGCACATCCTAATGTGATGTGTAGAGGAGGACAACCTTATATTTATTAGCACTTTGATGTAGTTTTATCTCGTGTGCTCAAAGTCCTCAAGACTACTTTGGCTAATAATTTATTGGATAAATGGTAAATAATTTAGAGAGTATATGAACTCTCGGAGTAAATGGCAAGCATATTGGTAGAATTTTATATACGGTTATATTATGTTAATACATGATTAACATAAGGAAATAAGGATATATGTATATAATGACTACAACGCACGGTTATTATTATCTTGACATGAGATTAAATCAGGCTGTATTGCATTAATTGTTATAATTGCTTCACTAAGTATATACTTAGCGTATGATGATTTTCATGCGTAGGTAAGAACAAAGATCGGAGTAAGGAGTAACAGGCATCATTATCAGGAAGAAAAATAAACAGCATTGGTCATGACATCCTTGAATGTGTTTTGATGTTGCTAGTTGGCATGTATAGGTTATTAGTAGCTCGTTTTGAATTAACCTAGATATGTGGTTAATGGTTGATGGATAGTTTTATTAATCTTGGTGATGGTTTAATAGATTTTCTAGTAATGAAAATCGGGTAAATATTAGAAAATGGATTTTTAGAATAATCGAAAGAATTTTCTATTACAGACGATTTTTAGGCAGTTATGTTATTTATTGATTGTAGTAATAAACTGCTAAGTTGCTGCCTAGAATCGAAGTTAAATTGATTTGTCAAAAATTAGTAATTGTTGTTACGCGTAAATGGGGAAAATGATAAATCGTCATTTCTATAGCATATAACTATTATGAATAGTGGTTAAGAAATCAGATGACACTCTATACAAGTGTTGGGTATTAAATACTGGTAAAGGTGTTACAGTAACCTTGAGCAACAAGTCTAGCCTTGTTTCTCACTATGTTACAACTCTCATCTAGTTTGTTTCTAAAAACCCATTTAGTTCCTATGGTAGACTTATTACTAGGCCTATCAACTAATGTCTATACTTGACTTCTCTCAAATTGATTTAATTCCTCTTGTATAACCAATATCCAATAATCATCTTTTAGTGCATCTTTGATACTTTTAGGCTCAATGCATGAAAGAAATGCAACATTGCAAGAATTTTTAAGAGAGAGTCTAGTGGTTACCCCTTTGGATGGATCACCCAAAATCTCACCACCTTTGACATAGTTGAACTCCCTTGGGTAGCTCACTTCTTTTTCCTCTAGATTCATGTCCCTCAAGGCTTCTGAAGGTGGATCTTGTGCTTCTTCTTCTACCTTTGATGATTGCCCACCATCATTGGCTTCAAAGATTCCTACATCATCATCACCACAAGAATCCTTCCTCGGAAGGAGGTTATCATCGAAAACCACGTGTATAGACTCTTCAACAACCAAAGTTCTTTTATTAAATACATGATAGGCTTTAGAGTTTAAAGAATACCCTAGGAAAATAACTTCGTCACTTTTAGCATCAAATTTGCCCAAATTGTCTTTTCCGTTGTTCAAAACAAAACATTTGGATCCAAATGGATGAAAATAGCTAATGTTAGGCTTTTGGATTTTAAAATCTCATAAGGAGTTTTCTTTAAAATTGGCCTAATCATTACTCGATTGACAATGTAACAAGCGGTATTAGTGGCTTCTGCCCTAAAATACTTTGGCAAATTGTTTTCACAAAGCATGGTTCTAGCCATTTCTTCTAAAGTTTGATTTTTCCTCTCAACAACCCCATTTTGTTGAGGAGTGCGAGGAGCGGAAAAATTGTGGCTTATACCATTTGAGTTTAAAAAATCCTCAAAACCTAAATTTTGAAATTCGGTATCATGGTCACTTCTAATATAGGAAATAGATTGACCAACATCATTTTGAGTAATTTTTGAAAATGTGATGAATTTTTCTAAAGCCTCATCCTTGGTACTTAAGAATAGAACCCAAGTGTATCTAGAGTAATCATCTACTAAAACAAATGCATATGATTTTCCACCCAAGCTTATAGTTCTAATAGGACCAAAAAGATCCATGTGGATCAATTGTAAAACTCTACTAGTTGAAACATCATTAATAGGTTTAAAAGAAACTCTTTTATAAATGCCTTTTGCACAAGCATCACAAATTTTATCAAGAGAAAACTTAAGTTTTGGCAAACCTCTAACTAGATCTTTTAAAACCAATTTTTCTAAAACACTCATGCTTGCATGCCCTAGTTTTTATGCCATAACCATGAATCATGCTCATCTTTAGCCGCAAAACATGTATTGGAAATATGAATGTCATTTAAATGAACCATGTATATGTTTCCTATGAGATGACCAAAAAGCACAATTTTGTGGGTTTCGATGTTTATAATTTTGCAACCATATAAATCAAAAATCACTACGAAAACTTTATCACAAATTTGTCTTATGCTTAACAAATTATGTTTAAGACCATCGACATATAAGACATTTTCAATAAGTATGGAAGATTGATTACCAATGGAACCAATACCTTCAATTTGGCCTTTGGAGTTGTCACCAAATGTCACTAATCCTCCTCTCCTTAGATTTAGTTCCAAGAATCTACTATTGTCTCCGGTCATATGTATCGAGCATCCACTATCAAGGAACCACGAATTTGGATTTGAAGCTTTGCCCTTGTAGCAATGCTCCCCCTACAAACAAAGATTAGGTCTTGATTTTTGGTACCCAAATCATTTTAAGTCCATGAGTATTAGCTCCCAAAATCTTGGTTCCCTTGGGAATCCAAGAATCAATAGCATGAATATCATTATAAGCAATTAGGTCCTTAGGAACCCAAACACTTCTAATCCTTTTACCTCTATAGGGCCTTTGGAAGCCTCTTTGTTTGTAGCCATCAAAGTTCCTTTTCACATAGTTGGGTTTTGAAGATTATCCTTTTTCAAAACTAGATTTCTCAACTTTGTTCAAGGAAGCTTTGAGATCATTCACCTCCTTGTGGTAATGATCATGAAACTCGGAAAGAAGGTTGTTTAAATCAACATTTTCCTTTTCAAAATACTTTTGATTTTCTTGTAAATCACAAACCTTCGTTTCAAGTTCTAAGTTGGTTTTAGAAAGAGAATCATTTTCGATTTTTAAATCAGAAATCGTTTTCTTGTTTTTCAAAATCGATTCCTTGAATTTTTCTACCAACTCATCATAAACCTCTTGCAACTCATCAAAATCTTCTTGAAGCTCATCAAATGTAAAATCGAAAGTGGATGAGTTAGAGGTTACCTTAGGATCTTCTTCAAGAGCCATGAGGCAAAGATTGGCCACTTCTTGCTCCTCTTCATCGAATGATTCCTCATCATTCCAAGTAGCAACATGAGCCTTGAGCTTCTTCTTCTTTTCGAGGCTCTTATTTTTTAGTCGAGGAAAATCGGTCCTTATATGCCCTGGCTTCTTGCACTCAAAGCATATGAGTTGATGCTTCTCCTCCTCCTTGTTCTTGTTCTTGAAGTCTCCTCTATGATGGAACTTTATTCCTCTATTGGACTTCATAAACCTTTTGGCTAGCATAGCCATCTCTTCATCTTCCTCCTCAAGAGAAGCTTTGAGAGCAATACCGAGTTTTTTCTTCTCCACCTCTTTCTTCTCTACATTCTTCTCTTCTTTTTTCTTTTCTTCTTCTCTTCCTTGCTTCATGATATCATGAGTAAGAAGAGAACCCATAAGAGCATCAAGCTTCAAGGTCTTCAAATCCTTTGCCTCAATGATGGTGGTCCTTGTCGTATCCTATGACTCAGGAAGAGAGTAAATGATCTTTTGAACAAGCTTATCTTTGGGGATGATTTCTCCAAATCCTTTGAGACCATTGAATATGACGGAAAAGTGATTGAACATCTTGGTGACCCTCTCATCGAGCTCCATCTTGAAGTTCTCGTAACCTAAGTTGAGGAGTCAAATCTTGGTCTCTTTTACGTTGTTGGTGCCTTTATAGGTGGTCTCGAGCTTGTCCCACACCTCCTTTGCACTTGTACACGAAGACATCTTTGAGTACTCATCGGGTCCAAGTGCACAAAAGAGCATGTACAAGGCCTTGTCATTTACTTGCAACTTCTTTCTTTCTTCATCGGTCATTTCTTGCTTGGCCTTGGGAACTTGTCTTTCTCCTTCTTGATTCATTGGGATAGATGGTTCGTCTTTGATTACATCCCAAAGGGCATAATTGTTGGATTTGATGAATAATCTCATTTGGTTCTTCCAATATGGATAGTTGTCTCCGCTGAAAAAAGGCAGTTTAGTGATAGATTGTGAATCATACATGCCGAAAGTAAACACCATGGCTTGAATATCGGTTGATTGAATTACCTCTACGAACGTCTCAAGTGGATGTTAATCCCTTAATGAGTTAGGATTTGATACCAATTGTTAGGATGATCAATCGACGACGAATGGCCAAAAGGACGGTGAATTGCCAATTAAAAAATTAAAGGGAAGCAAATTCACTACTGCATTCTTCCCCTTTGCTAGGCTAAAAAGGCAACCGTTACAATGGATCAAAGCTTTCTACCCAAAGCTTGATCAAGGTTCACTCTTTTACAAGAAGTGGTTTGCAAACACAAAAATATCCTCTCAAATGTGATTTTGTTTTCCCAAATACAAGTTCTCACAACCCAAACTTGAATCTAAAGATTACAATGAAAATACACAAGTTTGGTAAAAAATTTGACTCTAAAAGCTCAAAGTGGTTGGATTTTGCTTGAATGCTTGAATGTTGTTTAATAGATGTTCAATCGTTGTTGTAGCAACTTTGGAGACTTATATTTATACCCTCCCATTGATTTCTAACCGTTTGGGTGGTTGAGGTCATCAATAGAACCATTGGGGACCATTTTTCCCGCAATAAATGCTGACAGGTGACCTACTGTATCGATACACGAAGATGCGTATCGGTACCTGTCAAAAGAAGAAAGAGCCGTTGTGCAATAGTGTATCGAGACGCGTAAAGGCGTATCGAAATGGATAAAGAGTAAAAACAGGGGCGCATCGATACGGTGTAGTCGTACTGGTATATTTTTGCTTATTGGAATTTGAAGAAAAAGTCTAGTGAAAATTGCATCAGTTCGCCTAGGGGCGTATCGATACGGATTAACCAATTTTCGAAGTTTGCTGATTCCCATAACTGACAAGGAAACGGTCATATTTTAAATGCAAAGATTTTTGAAGATCTTAACACACTGTATAAATATGGAGAAGACCGTATCAGTACGCTTAAGCAAGAACTTAAACCCAAATGAATGTTGTATCGAAACAGACATATCCGTATCAATACGCATAACCTAAAATACAAGCCTAGATAAAGGCCGTATCGAAACGAGCATAGCCATATCGAAACGATTTGCAAAAAAAAACTCCAGTACTAAAAAACTGTATCGAAACTCCTAAGGTGTGTCGATACGCCTGGGCGTATTTGTTGAGTTTAGCTTTGAAATACTTAGAAATATTTTTGGGTTTAAGTTTTAGACTTGGAAAAACTTTTCCTTGTCATTTTGTGAGACTTTTGAATACTTAAAAATTTATTTTCTTTTACAATTTGGTCCTTAAACAATTTTTTATATCAAAATTGAATATAGGTTTTACATATCTCCTTAAAGATTCTAAGTTTTGACCCTTTTACAAAATAGTCACTAAAAATAGTTTTAGATTCCTTACATTTTGGTCACTAGCCAAAATGTCTAATTTTGAAATCCCATTTTCAAAAATTAATTTTACCAAAAAATATACATATTAAATAATGATTTTAAGACATTTTTCCATATTTTTATCCCTTTCAAAACTATTTTTTCAAATTAATCCCGAAATTGACTCGAATCCTCTAATTCGATCCACCGGACCATCTAATCGACCTAGAAAACACCTAGGCCCAAAACATGGGATTTACAATATAAATCCTCATACAAGTTCAAAGCAACATTTAAAACTTGCACAAATAGAGAGTTTACCAAAACAACCGTCCTAAACATCAATTAACCACATTGCCTTTATTACTACAAGTCTATTGCAAAATCATACTTGAAAATAAGTAAGTCCTTGGAATCCCCCTTTGCTTGCTCATTGCCTCCAACGCTTAATTCTCTATATTTATGGAAAAAGAGAGCGCACGCAAGGCTTAGTGAGGAGTGCTCTAAAACAAACCACCATCAATGCATTTAAAACATGTTATTCAAACCACTTTGAAAACCTCGTTTAAAACATCTTTCAAAACATAATGCCTTACGAAACTATGCACTTAACATTTCCAAAACATGCATATTAAACCATATGCAACATATATCATGGATTAACGGCAAAATCCCTTTTGCAACACTCAATTTAAGCTTTCCCATGCATAACAACCCATATGCAAGGCTTAAAGAGTAAACATGTATAAACCAACATTATACAACATAATCCATCATCATGATACATCATCAATTATATTGGCTTGCAAGTGATCATCAACCAAGTTCCACTTTACAAAATATTACATCGGATACGGATTCACAAGTGTCCTCTCAACACTTCATGTAATCTAAACTGAAATTCAAGGTACAATCACAACCCAATCATTGGTTAGATGCATAATCCACTAACGGGAGTTTTTGGTACCATATAACCCCTCAACTGTTAGGGTACTTGGATGGAGTTTTCAGTACACATAAACCCCTCAACATCCAAGACGACTTTTTATAGTGCATTATCAATCCTATGGCTGGCCAACTATATCCAATAATATTTTAAACCACATCACTTGCCAATATAATTTATTTTAACCATGTACCTCACTGTTTTTATATGCATCAACAAAACCATTTACAATGCATCAACCGTGCATTAACAAGTATATCACAATACTTTATGAACCATTTTCCAAATGCATTCATCATCATTATATGATCAAAAACAGTATAAAACATACTTTAAACCCTGCATAAATAGTAGGTACCATGTAATTCAAAAACAAGTTCATAAAACCAACTTCGCCAACTGAAAACGAGGGAAAAATCTCTTCATACTTACTTTCGAGTTTAAACCAGTGTTTCAAGATTAATTTAAACTCCCATAACAACCTTTAAACCATTTAAAAGCAAAATTTCTCACTCACCGATAATGCAAAGCTTTATTCACTGATGCAAATTACTCCTCTAAAGCTTTCGAAACCCTTCTACAAATTTGAGGATCAACTTCCCCTATTTTAACCACAACATAACAGAGGGTTTAATGCATCTAAATGCATCCATAAACCTAGCAACATCAATTTACATAAATCCTCATCAATCTCTAACTAATTTCCCTCCATAACAACTGAAAACAACATCAAACACCTTCCAAACTTAACTCAGTCAAAACCTAAAGGTTTAATCCAACAATTATCATCAATTAACATCCAAAAACAATCTAATAACATCCTTATACCTCCAACATTCATTAAACACCCACAACTCCTCAAAAACTCATAACTAACAACCTAGGAAATTAGAGTTTCACTTAGTTTTGGGATTCCAATGTTAAAACCAGCTTATTAACATTATAAACTATAAAAATTATGATCAAAACCAATAAAGAACTTATAAAAACGGAATCATTACGAGATTCTTTCAATTAAACTTTAATTAAAGCAATTTACCTCATTATAACATTAAAACTCATTAGAAAACACATATAAAGGATCAATAACTTGGGAATTTTGGTAAAGAACCATTCATTAGAGGAGAAGAATGAAGCTCACCTCTAATGTAGACTTTTCCCCTTAATTGGATTGATTTACACAAGAAGACATGATTAAAACAATAAGGTTTTGATAGGAAATCATAGGAAACTCATTTGAAATCAAAAGATTAAAGAAATAAAAATGTTACCTAAAGATTTTGAAGTAGAAAAGTGTGTTTGGCTGGAGAGAATTTGAGAGAAAACCTTTTAGAGAAAAGTTATCTACGTAAAGTTTGTTTAGGCAATTAATTATAAAATTAATTCTCCAAGCCTATTTATACTCTTCTTAAACCTTTTAAAATAGCCAATTAAAGAGTAAAGTCTAATATTAGACTTTGGGCAAAATAGCTCCTTAAAGATTCAAAGTTTTAACCCTTTACAAATTAGTCACTAGAAAAACAAAGTTTCCATTTTTACATTTTGGTCACCTATCCAAAATGTCACTTTTCCAAAACTCATTTTCCAAAATTAATTCCACCAAAACCTTTTATATAATAAATAAAGATTTTGCCATATTTTTCCATATTTTTATCTCTTTTAAAATTATTTATTTTGAATTAATCCCAAAATCGACTCAAATCTTCTAATTCGGTCTACCGAAATGTCTATCCGACCTAGCTGACACCTAGGCCCAAAATTGGGACGTTACACTAATACCAATTGAAAGACTCATAGCATGCTCGAATCAATCTTCCAAAAAATGTCAAGAGGGTTGAAAGTTGTTTCTCGAATGAAATGGCTAAATCAAAAATTAATGGACAATTTGCACAATGATTTAGAGTGGTTCGACTATCCAACTGAGTCTACATCCACTACCTTAGCACACCACTAAGGATTTCCCAATTCACTAATTGAATTCTTCCCTTTTTTCCCGAGCTCAATAGGCAACCCTTACAACCCTATCTTTTCAATGGCTAAGATAGAACCACTCTAGTTTTTACTTAGGCTAAACTAGAACCTTTCCTTTTTACAAGGTTTGTTTGGTAAACTAAATACCTCACAAGGTGGGTGTTTACACAATTGATCTCATAAGAAAGAGTGAAGGATAGAAACAATAAAATCACTCTCTATAAATATTTACAAGAGAAATGAAGAAAATAAAGACTTAAACTCAATTTCTCTTGAACATTAAGCTTGGATGTGCTCTCATACTATCTTCAAGTGTTCCAGCCTTCCTTTTATTGATTGGAATGATTTTTTGGTCGTTACTAGCCGTTAGGGGTAATTTGGATCCGTTGGGCACATTTTCCAGCCGTTGGAGGCAGTTCTGGGCAGTGGATATCGGTACGTGTGATGTCTGTATTGGTACTTACATTTAAATCAAAACTAGCCATTGTAGACTGTTAGATGGGTACCGGTATGCGATACTTCGTATCGGTATGAGACCTCACATTTTGCCTTATGTATCGGTACAGGCTAACCCGTATTAGTACGTGTTTTGGTCTCTAAAAAATTTAGGCTGGGATAACAAAGTGTGTATCAGTATGAGTTTACCTGTATCGATACAGGCATGCTTTTTGACATTTTTGGAATGTTTGAAACATATTTGAACAAGTAAAAACACTTAAAAATAATTTTCATTTGTTATATCGAAATACCATCTCAACACTTCACAATTCCTTGTACGATTGGCAATAGATTCATGGGCAAGACACTATGCGACTTGGGAGCCAGCATCAATCTAATGCCAATGACAGTTTTCAAAAAAAATTGGCATTAAGGCAAGGCCTACCACAGTAACACTGTAGCTGGCAGATTGATCTTATTCACATCCCAAGGGTAAGATTAAGGATGTGTTGGTAATGGGAGATCAATTTGTATTCCCAGCTAATTTTATTATTTTAGAATATAAAGCTGGTGTTAATGTCCTAATAATTTTGGGAAGACCATTTCTTGCCATGGGTAGGACTTTAATTGATGTTCACAAAGGTGAGCTTACTATATGTATGAATGACCAACAGGTTATGTTTAACGTATTTCAAGCTCTTAAGTGTGCAGATGAACCTGAGGAATGCCAAGCTGCAGAGATGATGGAATCGATTTCTAATGTAGAGATAGCAAAGTTTTGCCAAGACACAGACGATGATGCCATAGAGCATGATGGTGAGGATACGACGAGTGAAGAATTTGAAAGACCGACCATGTTGAATGAGGTCATGAGTTATTTTGGGAGACATGAGCCACTTGAGTTGGCTGGCAAAAAAATCAAGGCACCCAAACCATCCATTGAGGAGCCACCAGAGTTGGAACTGAAACCTTTTCCAAGCCACCTCAAATATGCTTATTTGGGTGATGACTCAACTTTGCCAGTGATCATTGCCGCCAGTTTAACTGATGACCAAGAGGAAAGATTGTTAGAGACACTAGGTAATCACAAGCAAGCATTGGGGTAGACCTTGGCTGATATCCGAGGTAGAAACCCAACAATTTGTATGCATAAAATCATTCTGGAGGATTACCATGGCAAAATAATCAAGGCCCAGAGAAGATTGAATCCCAACATGAAGGAGGTAGTCAAGAAAAAAGTCATAAAATGGCTAGATGCTCACTTAATTTTCTTAAATTCTTTGCCATATGACAGTTGGCATTGCATGCATATTATCCCGTAATATCTTAACAGACTTAGGAGATAATGATTAATTGCTAGGTACTAGGGTGAAAAACTTCGACATAAGATCTTCAAGTAGATAAGCTTATCTCAAAAGTGAGTCTACCCCTTAGGAGTAAAGATTAAAATTTTGCCAAGTTAATTATTGAAAAACGTCGCTATAGACATATAGGAGTTAATAATTAACTTAGGGTGTTGCCATCGATGGAGGCAATACTAAATTTAAAATCTACTCGGTAATAAAGCCAAGACTGGAAATTATTGATTGTTGTCTTTGCTAAGTGTAAATCCAAGCACCCCTTGCCAACGCCAACCATCTATATTGAATACATTTTTTTCCAATTTGTTTGACTTTTTATTTTTATTTTCCTTAGTCATTTTCTTAATCAAAACCCAAAATCCAAATCAAACTCATTTGTTTCACATCACAAGTAAAGATCGTGGCATTTAATTCCTGGATAATCCCTGTGGATATGATACTTAGTTTATTATTGTATTACTTGCAGATCGTGTATACTTGCACGCAAAAAGATGTATTCTTGGCATTATTTACTTGCATGTTTACATTGAATCCTCAATCTTTTGCAAAGTAGTATTATGTCGACAGTTCGCTTAAAGAAGGTCTCGTTGATACTTGGGAAATATCATCGCCCTTCTCAAGGGCATTTCTCAGAGATGGTGGATTAGGGATCTATTAGCTCGTTAGAGTTTGACCAAAGTTAGACGTTCTATAGGTTTGATAGAGTTACCTTCTTGAGAGTTATTGTACCTTGGAAATTGTTTTGGTTAATCAAGTGCAATGCTAGCCAGTAATGTTGAGAGTTATGCTTAAGGCTCTAAGGCCTCGAGGGAGCTCAACCTTTGGTAATGATAATGTTGGATCGTTGCCCTTCTACAGCAATTTTTGTAGTGGTCATTTTGAGAATGACACAACGGGGTTGTGAGACATGTTTAATAGTTTGGCAGATGTCAATATGTGTAGTTCAACACTCAAGAGCTTTCCAGCTGTCAGAGTGTTTGCTTATTATTCTTGGAAGAGTCGTCAGGACTCCCTCATTGTCAAGAATTTGATTAGATGTTAAGGTAAGCTAAGTTGGATGTCGACGCCCATCGTCCTTGTCAGAGGATACTAACCCAGCTAAGAGAGTCAGAGGTTTAGTCGAAGGCACAACTCAAACGAGGTTTCTTTTGTCTAAGCGTTTTGCCAGGGGAGAACTGAGCTTGTTTGCTAGTAAGAAGTTGGTTCATTGAGGTGATGCTTAAACCGTTGCTAGTTTGTTAAGTGGCAGTGAAAGACCGTTACTTGTCTCCTAGGGTGGATGACTTATTTAGCTGATTGTTAAGTACACGTATGTTCCTCTGGAATTGGTGCGAGAGTGAGATGTTTACGGTTAAAGTGTTAGAGGCTAGTAAATTCAAAATGAATTTTGGAAAAAGGATTTCTCTCTTTAGGGTGTGTCATGGTAACATTTGATGTCTGTAGTAATGTTGAGGTGTTTTAACGATGATAGGGTAGGGTCCACCATGTTGTCTCTCGAATATAAGTTTGATGCTTTGCGTGACACGTGTGAGTGTGTAAGGAATATGGAAATATGAGCATTGACAAGATAATTACCTTAATGACCATGTATAAGGGAAAGGTTAATTGCCGTCTAATCAGTTAAGGAAGCAAGGGTTGAGACTTCGTAAATGCTTTTGATTTGTATCACAGTTTCTTTAGAAGGAGCTAAGGAACATTGGGGGAGATCTGAACTACGTGAAACCTTTTTGTTGTGACAGAGGTGCTGACTCGAGTAGATTCAAATAAGATTTTGAGATCTTTGAGGATGTTTTGTTGTATTGTTAGGGCTATATTTTTGTGCTAGAAGATGGAAGGATGTGCCTACCCCAACAGTATAAAATTTTGGGTAATTGATCTTTAAGAAATTTAAGATTTGGACAATGACATGAGTCAAAGTAATTGAGAACTGTTGATCGTGTAAACTATAACCATCTATGTAAAGTGAACTTGGTAAGTGATGGAGTGTATAGAGTTAGTTTGGGCTAGAGTATCATACTACCCATGTAGGGGGATCTAGGATCATAAGTGATGGTCATGTAAGGGAGTACCGATACTAGCTCCATGCAGTATCGGTATTCGATCCATTTGGTGTCGATGCTGATCAGTCAGTACTGATACCCATGTGTTTTGTTGGTTAAGCTCTGAGTTGAGGATTGATTTGCTTTGGAAGTCGCAAGAAGTAGCATTTGATCGTAATTAAGAGGATACAGTGTTATGATTGAATTTAGGTCTGATGGTTTCTGATGGACTTTGAGATCGTATGGGTATTTTAGAGTAAGATATATCAAGGCAAAAGATTCTTCTTATATAGTACAGTGGTCAATTTATGGTGAATTTTGAGAGCGACAGTTTGTACCAAACTTTTTCCACGTATTTTGGGAGACAGTGTGGAGTCGTGTGTTTGAGATTGTGATAAGTGTTTGACTTGCCATTAATTGGGAGTCAAACATTGAGTTTCTCAGATTTGTTGAGATGCTTTGATATTCATCGGTGGGAATTAAATAAATGGTTGTGGACCTTGTAAAGGATTTGTGAGTACACAGTTTCATTGGGATTACGTTGAGTAATGATATAGTCCTTGGTAGGTACCGTTTGATATCTTTGGCAAGGTGAGATACAGATAGAAAGTCTGCTTGGTTTGTTTGCATGTTGGGTTGTACGACACTGAGGTGTGTACATGTTGCCTTTTGATGCGAGATTCGAGGTTTGTGATGGAACCTTTATCCCTTGGTGGGATTTCATTTGATGACAGATTTGAGTGATGGTACAAAAGACATGTGTCTACACGCGTTATAGTTTGGAGTGTAAGACTCTCGCTTGAACTGAGTCAGTGGGGGCTATATTAGTTGCCATTATGAGTTATCATGCCGAGTTTAAGGTAAGTTCTTGAGACGAGTTAAGACGCCATTCATTTTTAGAAGTCTTGCACCGGGCAAGCAATGATATTGATAAAGGATTCCATCATAGTTAGAGTCTCCTTTACGAAGTCACTACAAGAGGAATTATTTCATTTAGGTTGCAACGGTTGCTTAACCTCATGTTCTTTTCAGATCATACGAAGTTGTGGAAGAATTTTTTGTGCAGCAATCTTTTGGGTTCTACAGCATAAGTCAAGTTTCTTTGATGACATATTAGTGCAATAGTTTGTTGGGGTACCGTTGGGTCTTTCTTGTTGTATGTAATGTACCAAGCGATGATGGATTCCTTCTAAGAGAAAAAAAATTGAGATTGTGTTTTGCCCTTAGAAGACTAGGGTTATAAATGATAAGTGTTGCGAGAGATCAGAGTAGCACAGAGGGAAATCTTTGAGAACGTCGAGGAGTTGTAAGGGTTTTAGCATCTTCATTGGTTTATGAATACAAATTTTGAGGGTGAAGTTTCTTTTAAGGAATGGAGGATTGTAACAACCCAATTTTTGGGTTCACAAATTGGGTCTCGGACCTAGGTTATGGGCCTTGATTTTGGAAGTCTGAGTTAAGGATAATTAAGTTTAGGCCTTTAGTTTATTCAAAATGTTGGGATAATGTTTTTATATAAAAAGATGGCTGATGGAGTGTAGAGGAAGAAGATATATTGGGAGAGAGAAAATGGGAAAAGAGAGAATAAGTAAGGGAGAAGTTTCAAACCTTGATATGCCACCCCTCGGGTAGTCGTGCATGACACCGCCGCTGCTATTACCATCAGCTCATCGAGACAAAGCTGTCGATGGTCCTCTCAACATCGTCGCTGCCACCACTCACCGAGGTAAAGCCTAAGAAGATTCGAAATGGTTGAATCTGCAAGAACCGTAGTCCACCGTCGAAGGGCGAGGCCACCATGATGTTTTCTAACTTAAGAAAGATTGATCTGGAGTTTATCGTTGTCGTTCAGCCACTAGAGTCCACCACACGTGCTGTCGCTTGTATGTGGGCCTACCCGTAGCTGCTCCAGGCTTGGCCTGGTTCACCAGGCCAGTTGGGCCAAACCAGTGTGCTGGTGACCGAATCAGACCAGCTGGTTGACTGAGTCGTTTGAGTCGTTGACTGAACCATCATTTGAGCTGATGACCGAGCCGTTTGAGCTGTTGATTGAGTTATCATTTGAGCTGTTGATTGAGTTATCATTTGAGCTGTTGACCGAGTTGTTTGATTCGTTGATCGAGCCATTGACCAAGACGTCGTTTAAGCCATTGGTCGAGCCATATCTGACTTTGACCACGTTAACTTTGACCTAGAGTTAACTTTTTTGAAGACCCTACTCGGGTATTTCTTGACGTTTTGAGTCTGTTGGCGCAGTCCGTTTTGCCAAATTCAAACTTGGTAAGCTATTTTGTGTGTTTTACTCCCTAAAGTAGTATGATGGTATAAAATGGCTTATGTAGTCGTATTTGTTTTATCTGAGGTTTTGGTAGACTCGAATATTGGAATTAAAGTGATGTTTGGAGTAGCTAGGATGGGGATTTATCTCTTTTTCTTAAGGTTAGTACACCTCGAACTCCTACTGCTTTATGAGCATCATAAATGTGATTGTTTTGCGTGCTAGTGTAATACCTCAAAATTTTGACAAGTGACCAAAATGAATAAAATGAAAGTTTGGTGATCAAAGTGTAAACTTAGGAAAGTTTAGGGACTAAATTGTAATTTTCAAAAGTTATGTATTTTAGTCCTGTAAATGAATAGTTTACTGCCAAGAATGATATTTTCGTGTTACCTGGATTTTTTTTACGGAGTTTGTATTAAAGGCTATAAAGCGATAAAGTTTAGAAAAAATATTTAGATAATTGGATCAAATCGAATATTCAAGATATTTTAAAGGATGATAAGACAAGGTTAATATTGTCTTTTCCATGTTTTAAAATGGTAGGATTTAACATGGACCATTGGATTAAAGTAGATTTTCCATGTTAAATATGAGCCATTGGATTAAAGTAGATTTTCCAGATGAAAAATGGCAAGATAGTAATTTTGGAAAATTCCAAGGGCAAAGTTGATAATCACTAACTTCTTGGTTTATTTTTGACCCTTGGATGAAAAATTTGACATGTGGCAAGATGAGAAGCATTGGATTATAAGGGCAAATTGGTTATTTTGTCATAAAATGAATTTTTAATTCATTTCTTTATAAAAGATGACAAATGGCCTAATTTAAAAGAAATGAAAATTCAAGAATTTTCTTCATTTCTCTCTACTTGGTCGAAACCTTCATCCAAGGTATGGGAGTTTTTTTTTATTTTCAAGCCAATTTAGTTGGAATTTGGATGAAAGCATGAAACATGAAATTGATCTCCTTGAAATTCTCTATCATTTGGTACCAATTGTTCATGTTTTCCTTGCTTGAAACCTTAGTTTTAAGATTATGATGGATGAAAGGGATGTTTAATTTTGATGATTTAAGATTAGAATTTGATGAAGTTAATCTTATGGAATCATGTCCAAGCTTATATGATGATTGAAAACACTTAAGAATAACTAAATCCTAATTTGGTTAAATTTAGGGTTTTGATGTGAAGTTGAATTAGGATTAATTTTAATATTGAAATGTTTGTAGAAGCCTGGAAATGATATTAGAAGTAGAATTCATGCTTGAATCAAGTTAGAAATCTTAAATGTTGTGACCTTTCATATTCGGCCTTTAGGGAGGAAATTTGAGAAAATTATGGAAAATTTTCCTAAGGCTAGAAATGATGTAAGAATGATTCTACAAAGTTTAGAATGTTGTTTGGACCAATTTGGAAGTTTGCAAAGTGTTGAAGACCAAATAGCATATTAAAGGAAATATGGGATTGAAATAGAAATTGACTAGAATTAGTGTGTTAAGCTTGAATGTATTGTTGGAATACTTGAATATGTTATTAAGTGATTAAATTTGAAGTTCAATGGTAAGGGACCATTTTGAATAATTTGGAAAGTTTGAGATAAATTTTAAAAGAATTCATTTCATGGTTAAATTGTGAGATTTGAAATTTGTCTTATGAATTATTGATGGATATGAATAGTAAAGGGTTTGAAATATTGTTTTAAGGTATTAAGGTCAACACTGATGTTGTGAAATAGAATTAGTATTGAATTAGTATCGAAAGGATTTTTAGGAATTTTATTCCTAATATGCGCTTATGTTAGAATGATACTAACATATGATTTGAACCGTATGTGTTGGTAAATTATGTTTTATAGATCGTGATCGTGATCAAGATCGTAATACGAGCAAGCTTAAAGACAAGGAAAAAGTTCAAGAGTAAAGCTAAAATCGATAGAAAGGTTTACTAATGGGGCATCAGGTGAGTGCAATGTATTCATAACATGATACATGGATGTTTTATACATCATTAGGAAGACTCGCGATGAGTCTACCTTGTTTATTTTGGCATGATATTTATGTCATAATCATACATTTGACATGTTCTAAATATGTCAAAAGTTGAATATAAATGCATGGATCACTAGTTATATATGATGTTATATTATGAATATTATTTCAGGTATGAACTGTCCAATGTTAAATTATGTTGATATACATTTCCTTGGATGAAATAAATATGGAAAATATGCCCAAGCAAGTCATTGAGGGACAGGGTATAGTTGGCATGCCATAGAGTCCAGCGGTTTAGCACTTTGTGCGGGCATTATAGTGTATATAAAAGACACTTAGTGCATATGGTTAGCATGACCTTATGTCTATTACGGTTAGCACGGCCTTATGTGCAGTTTTGACTCGAGTACTCAGGGTCCTCAAGGTTTATTTTAGGCTATAATTTATTAGATAATAAATGGTAAACAGGTTAGGGAGTAGTATATGAACTCTCAGAGTAAATGGAAAGAATACTGAAAGGAACTTTATATTCGGTTTATATTATGTTAATACATGATTAACATAAGGGAGATGCATATATATATATAGTGATCATGATGCATGGTTATTGTTAAACTGTTATAATTATAAGCATGTTATATTGCATAATATTTTATTTTGCCTCACTAAGTATATACTTAGCGTGTGATGATTTTTACATGTAGGAAGAGAACAAGGATCGGAATAAGGAGTGCTGGGCATCACGAACAAGGAGGATATTAAACGGTATCAATAATAACATCATTTGATAAACTTTGATGTACTAGTTGGCATGTATATGTTAATATTAGTTGGTTTTATACTAGTTTAAAAATGGATTGTAATAGCTTATAATCTAGTTATGCTATTAATGAATGATGAGTAGTTAATTTATATTAAAAAGGGTTAGATGGATTGCTAGTATAAAATCAGGTAATGATTAGAAAAGATTAAATAGAGTAATCGAGTAGATTTTTA
Organism: Hibiscus mutabilis; assembly: GCA_019671005.1. Classification (NCBI taxonomy): domain Eukaryota; kingdom Viridiplantae; phylum Streptophyta; class Magnoliopsida; order Malvales; family Malvaceae; genus Hibiscus; species Hibiscus mutabilis. The sequence continues at coordinate 32,228,159 of CM033728.1, forward strand.
ATTTAGGCAGTTTTTAGACAGTTATGTTCCTTATATATCATAGATATGAACTACTATGTTACTGCCTGAAATTGGAATTTATTTGGTTGGTTAGAAATTCGAAATATGATGCTACACGATAACTGACAAAATGGGTTAATTAAAATTTTCTAGTAAATAACCACTATGGAATATTAGTAATTCTTTATGTGACACTTTGACTAGTAATGGGTAAGAATAATGGTAAAGGTGTTACAGTTAGTATCTGCAAAATATGTAGATGATGAATATGCATGTCTGGAGACCGATAGTATGAGACTTGATATTTATGAGATGCATGATGATGTTGCGAATATGATGAGACTCGCAGAGGCTTTAGAGACTGTTTAGGGTCATTTGAGAGGTCCATATGATTATTTGATGATTGATTGATTGGTTGATAATTGTGATGCTTTGTATGCTTATTCGAATAAATTGACGTAATTTGATGGGAATTATGCTTAAGGGACAAATACTCAATTTAAATGATTATAAAGCTGATAATTAATATTAATTGAATGAACGCGTTAGTAAACAAATTTTAATGACTTTCATAAGCTTTAGGGATAAATAAAGCGTGGTAATTTCATAATTCAAGGAAATGGTACGAATCTATGAAAAGGGTATCGGTACGAGCTTTGGCCATACCGGTACGCAATTGGGGGTCGTATCGGTACGGGTTAACCTATACCGATACTTTTTGAAATTAAGGATTTCTAGTAAACTATTTTAGTATCAGTACGTGTGTGAGAACTAATACCTAGGGGTATCGATTGATACTCGTGTTCGAGTACCGATACCTAATAAACGAGATAAATTATAATGCTAATAAAAGATAGAAATTTGCGTAGGTTGATAATGAGATAATATGGGTTAATAAAGATAATTAATGAGGATGATTATTGTACACTTCCATGATAATTAATAACTTGGTAAACTTTGGGTGACTTGATAGTAATAGTAACCGTAGGGATTCTTGGTGGATCGTGTGATGTTGTGTGATGTGTGTTGTGTGGTAAACTTGTCCTTGCTATGTGTTGATATGGAGTCCTAGATGGTTGAGTTACCATTGTTTCATAGGATCCAGATACCCAAGGAAGGTACTGTAGTACGTGTGTTCTAAATGCACTCAATGTTTCTGTGGTCCTAAGTGGCATTCGCTACCTGATGTATATGTGGTCCTGGGTATGTGGCATGCACCGCCTGATGTCTTTGTGGTTTCGGGTGGGTGGCATGGTATGGTATTCGACGTCTGTATGGTCTCGAATACTATGTGAGATACTCAATGTCTATGTGGTACCGAGTATGTGTGTGGCTAGTCTAGTGTCTTAGTGGTCCTAGGTGGTTAAAACTTTGTGTACTTTTGCCCGGATAGTCCGGTGAGATCTCGAGTATGGTTGGGCCTTGTATACCATGTATAGTAGAGCAGATGTGTACAGCTGAGCTTTGTAAGCTCAGTGCTCAGAACCATTGTTTTCGCACTTAGGTTGATCGTCGGATCGTGGGATCGATAAGCACTATCAGTACAGGATTCCAGTATGGGGTGATTTCCAGAGTACGATACTTGTATTTAGTGTGTTATGTATTCATGAGACCTTACATGATGGAGTCTGTAATCCTTGTTTTGAAGTTGTATTAATCAAATTGAATGTTCAAATGTTTTAAATTAAATAAGAGCTCATTTGTATTGTTTTGATTATTTATCTATACTTTCAATTGTTAGTTTTAAATGTTTTTGAGAAATACCATGTTTGGGCTAAACCTAGTTTGAGAAATTTTATGGTTTTGAGTTGGGCTTGAGGCCCAAATGTGACATCCGAGTTGAGGGTGTTGCACACTACAACATCAGCACAAGTCAGTTATTTCTATTTTATCCCTACTCTAAGATTTACACTTCATCCAACTACACAGTAGGGTTGTCCAACTCGGCAGCTTGCAAGTGTTATGGCAGTTAGATGAATGTCAACTTCATAGGAAAGTTACGTTGTTGGCCAAAGCCAGTGAAGCACTCCAACCCAAAATGTGCAGGAATATAACAGTTATGAAGGTTTAGGGAAAAGGCCAAAGATGGTGTTGAGAAACATTTTAAGTGATAGATCTTTTATGATAGATATTTTGTGATAACAACCATGATGGCGAATGATCTTTTATATTTTATTTTGGGGTATATTGTTTGTGTTTACTGGCAGACACAACTCCCTTTGCTATATTTTGGGTACATTTTGAAAAATTATTTTGTGACAATGATTATGTGCACTATGCACCATATTCAAATGTTATCAAACATTTTAGGATACATTTGAAGCTTTAATTATATATAAGTTTCTTGTTTACATCTTTATATTATTATTTATGTAATACAAATCAACATTTTATTTCTCTGACTTTAAAGCTTCAATCATTTCTATATTATCATTTGAAGCTTAACATTTCATTTTCCTAATATTGAAGTCACCAAAAACTAATGTGAGTATCAGCTTAACATTTTATTTTCCTAAACAAAATACAATAAAAAATAATTGCAATATCCATATTACTACCAACAAACCACAATCATCACTATACCTTCTGTGAGTACCAGTAACCCACCAAAAACCAGCACTCATACCAGTACCACAATCAACGTTTTAGTGCAAGATCAGTACAACACATAAAATCAAAATAAAAAACCAGCAAATTCTCTCCTTCCTTCTTTGAACTTTATTTGCTCTAATTTTCTTCAACAACCTTAGAAGAACAACTCATGCGCATGGGGTCATTGGAGGATCAAACCAACTGAAAAATTGACAAGCATGATGCATCAAACTGTCAAGGTTTTTGCAGACAAAGAACCTCTTTCCAGGGTTGCCATTAGACCATGATGTTCTTAATTGCACCGAAAATTCAAACCCACAAATCAGAATCGGAATGGGTTCCTCCATTTCACCCGTGCGTGTTGCAGCCCTTCGCAACCCTCCTTCTATTTTGTTCGACAGAAATATATAAAGAAATGGTAGGGAAAGACACTAAATTAGGGATTAATGATTTAAGAATTGGGGGTTTTATAAATAGTCCAATAATTGAAAGTACATCGTTTTGGGAAACTTTTTTACACATGTTTTTATTTTAATTTAAAATATAAATTAGGTGAAAAAAATTATTTAAAATAATCCACATCAGCGGGGTAACCGGATTTGGGTTACATGTCATCACAACTTTTATGGTTTAACAGCGGAGTGGTATTTTCAAGCCACAAATTAAAGTTCAGTGTTAGATTTTTACTTTTTTAAAGTTTGGTGCTATTTTCGAGTCAATGGTCATAGTTGAGTGGTATGTGGTGTAGTTTACCCTAATTTGTATTCCAAAAACTCTAACTATAAAACAAGTTTTCAAATTCTATTTTTTTGGTAATAGATGCATATTTTTTTTGTCAAAGTAAATGTCTAATGTTTTTTATTACATTTAAGGTTTTTGGTCTCAATCGTTAAAAAAATTATTATCCAATTATAATGTGACATGTGGCTAGTTTTTTTAAAAAAAATAAAAATCTTAGTTTCTTAAAAAACCTCAAATTTCTATTTTTTAAAAAATTTAAATATTGTCTCTCTTGACCATCTTCACCGTCACATTCTCTTCACGTCGATCATTCATCATTCTCCTAGTAATCATTACCTAGTGTCGTGCGCCAACCTACAATCCTCCAACTACTAGTCGAAAACCCACACGACCTTTTCTCTTCACTGTTGGTTGTTCGTTGAAATTGTCAATAGTGTGATCGGTCATTTGTTCATTGATTTCAAACTACAGAAAAGCGGGGTTATCAATCGTGAGGTCTGACGAAAGAATAAATTATAGTAGTGGTTGAATTGGTGATCAAATGAGATTTAAGGATTTAGGGTTAGGTATTCAGGATTTAAAGTTTGAAATTTTAAGAAAACTTTCTTAAAAAGGTAAATATTTTTTATTATTTAAAAATAATATTAAATTAAAAATAGGTCATGTGATATATTTTGACTAATTTTTAATAAAATACTTATTTTATTGAAAAGATAAGAAAGAGACTAAAATATGGATGGAAATCGTCTGCCTCTTAACTATGCTCTCTTTGGTGCCCCACTTAAAAAAGTAGGTTTAGGATTTTGGGTTTAGGGTTTAAAGTTAAGGTTTAGGAAATTATGGGTATAGTGTATTTTTAGGGTCTAGGGTTTAGAGTTTAGGATGTGAAATTTAGGGTTAGAGTTTAAAATTTAACTTTTATTGTTTTTTAGTGTGGGGCATAGAATGATGCATAATTAGGGGGCAGAGGATTTTTGTTCGTAAAATACATACCCTAATAAACAGGTAATATTGAAATCATAACCAAGAAAACTCAAAAAAAAAAAAAACAATGAGAATCTCAATGGGCATGAAATCTTAACCAAAAAATACCACCTCTTCTGGTAATATCTTTATTGATGTTCATAAAATCCAGTATCATGACTTAAAATTCGGAATGCTCACTGTAAAGAGCTCAGATGACAAAATTATTTCCGAAAAATAACAAGAGATGAAATGCATTTTTCACCAGAACACTCCAATAATCTTACACAAAGTTATGTCGTCAGTTTCAATTGCATCGACTTCTTTAAATCATTGTCTAAGCGAGACATACCACCAACCATCTCAAAACAGAACGTGCACCATATTGCTTTTTTCGTAAACATTAACATGTCATAAAATAATCAAAGAGCGTACCAAAACGGCAGACGAATAACATACCAAAATAACAGATAAACTAAACACACAAAAAATAAAATAAAAGTAAAAACAATCCAATCGGTGGCACTAAAGCTGCCGGAGTAACCTTTGAAATGAAAAAACCACAAAAAAAAAACAAAAGTAAAAACAATCCAATCGGTGGCACTAAAGCTGCCGGAGTAACCTTTGAAATGAAAAAACCACAAAAAAAAAAACCTTTATAAATTGCTGCCAAACACTATCCAAGAACCAATCTAGGAGAAACTGCCGCGGAGCAAAAAAAATATTATCTGACTCGTTAACCAATTTTTTAATGTTCTTCACAAATTTTTTTAAATAATAACGAAATTAATTTGACGACATCTTATAGCAGAAAATAAATATATCTTAAATCCACAATTTTCAATTAAGCCTGACTATTTAGCATATATGTCTAAATTTCGATGTTGGGTTATTTTACTAGAATTTTTTACCAATAAAAATTCCTTGAAAACTTGAAATACATCAATTTCATATGATTTTTTATCTAAAATTTAAGCCTTTAGACAAGGCCAATAGTTTAAAAATGGGGGTTAAGAGTGTATAAAGCTTTTTGAATTTTTGGAAGAAATTAATTTTGTATATTTTTTTATATTCAATTAAGCTTTAAACTAATAAATTAAATCAATTAAGTCTTTTGACTATCAATTTTTGACAATTTTTTTCTTGAAATATTACTGTCACATGACACTACAACTTTGTCATGTGACATTTACGGATTAAAAAAACTATTTTTCATGAACTTTTAATAATTTTTTTAGAATTTTTAAAATTTTTAATAATTTTTATAACAAAATAAAAATTTAGAAATGTCATATCTGACAACATTATAACACGATACATTACACCAATTGATCTCAAAAAATTATTAAATTTAATGGTCAATATCAGTCAAAGAGATGAATTGATAAAATTTGACTTAAGGGTTCAATAAGCCCCTAAACTTTTGTAAAAAATCAATTAAGCCCCTAACATTTTTTGCACTCAATTAAGCCCTCAAACTCAAGAAAAAAAATCAATTTGGCCCTTTGACCAACGTTGACCATTAACTTTAACGTTTTTTTTTTAATTTGGCACGTGTTGCAACAGGGTAATATCATTTGTCATTTCTACAATTTTTTAAATTTTAATTTTTAAAACATATATAAAAATTAGAAAAAAAAATAAAAATTTTAAAAAATTATGAAAAACTCTAAAAATCATTTTAAAAATATAAAAATATTTTTAATTTTGAAATTTATTTAAAAATAATAAATAATAATTTTTCAAAAGATTAAAATATTTTTAAAAAATAAAATTATTAAATATTATTATACAATTATAAAAAATAAATTGGAAAAATATAAAACAATAAATTTTATTTTGGGTTTTAAAATAACTTTTATTTTTTATATTTTTTAAAATAAATTTTATTGTTTTATATTTGAAAAATCAAAATCACTTTTATTGTTTTATATTTTTCAATTTAATTTTATAATTTTATATAATATTTAATATTTTAAATTTTTTAAAATATTTTAATCATTTGAAAAAATATTATTTATTATTTTTAATACATTTTGAAATTAAAAATATTTTTATATATTTTTAAAATAACTTTTAAATTTTTCTAGATTTTTTAAGTTTTTTTAGAATTTTTTTATTTTTTATATATTTTTTAAAAAATTAAAATTCTTAAAAATAACAAGTGACATTATCCTATTGCGACACGTGTTAAAAAATTTCAAAAAAACACCTTTAAAATTAATGGTTAACGTTAGTCAAAAGGCGAAGTTAATTTTTTTTTTGAGTTTAAGAGCTTAATTAGATGAAAAAAATTTAAAAGTTTAATTGATTTTTTTGCAAAAGTTTAAAGGATTATTGAATCCTTAAGCCTAAATTTTAAATTATATGGGCTTAATTGACCATTAACCCAAAATGGAAAGAAAAAAATCTTGTCCTACTCTTTTTGTAAAGCAATTTAACAAAATAAATTTATAACAATGACAACATAAATCCAAAAAAGAAGAAACAGACATCATTTAGGCACGGAACCGATTGTATTGGTTGGGTAATAAATCCAGCTTTCTGACATGCTATGGAGAGTAATAATTTAAATCCAAATCAACAAAGATTAATCAATCCATGGTAAATAATTATCTGCACAGTTTCCCCCCACGAAATGTACAAATTTGGACCTGACCAACATACAACCAGCCTATCTCAAGAGAGGTTGAACGGGGCATGACATTTGGTAGCACTAACATAAGCTCCATCAGTCTTCTTCGTCTTCATCACCTTCAGGAAGCCCCAAATCGTCTCCGATACCTTCTAGCAGTTTGTCAACATCCTCACCTAATTCAGATAACCTTGCACTCAACTTTTCCACCTTGCTCTGCTCTTGTCCGAGGCACACAAGCAAATCATTCAGCTCTGCTTCACTTTCCTTCTGAACTTCCCTTGCTTCGGCCTTTATTGCCTCAATATCGGGAGATGTTGACATCCCTCCACTCTTCAAGGTTTTCACCTCTTTTTCTAGGTGGATATTGTTCTGTTCAAGACTATTGTAAGCATCTGATAGACTCTTGAGATCAGACTCCAGCTTCCCTGCCAAATTCTGGTACATTATTGCCTCTGATTCAACCTTAGCTTTCTCTACCTTCAGCATCTCCACCCGTTGAGATGCCTCCAGAAGATCTCTACGAAGTGTTTCCACCTGGACTCTATCCGAGCTGCTGCCTGCTGTTAGCTCGTGTTGAGAATGTCCTGTCCTTGCCAAATCCTCACCCAAAGTGGCATTCCGGCCTAGAAGTTTCTAGAAATGAAAAGCAAAAAGAAACAGAAGATCAGACAGGTAAAAGCATGGGAAGCAAATTGACAAACATATATTAATTTTACAATATTGACGTATAGCACTATTGATGATAAAAAAAATAGTTTACAATAGTGGTGAATCATTAAGAAGAACCCAATTAATGCACGCAGATGAAACATGTGAATTCAATACACCCCTTTAAATAGTAAACTGATTTCCAGGTTATGAGTTCTTGTGGTTTTTAGTTTTCAATTACCTGTATCTCAGAGCACTGTCTCTCTACAAATGCTTTTAGCCGCTTGATATACTCCTTATCGCTTTCTCCTCCCTTTCGTTCCAGTTCAGCAGGAACAACAGCCACATCACTCTTAGGGCGACTGTAAACATCTACAATGTTCTCTCTAATATTCACTTCCAAACTTTTCACAAAATTAACAAACTGAGCATCGAATATTGATGTGAGGATTGGATGATCCTCATTCTTCTGATCTGTCAAATCATTCTCACCAACATCTTCAATCTCTCTCATACTAGCAGCAGTGGATCTTGTTAATGGTTTATGGGACTGAGTTGGCTTCACTGAAGAGAAAATGAAGCTTCTCTGCATCTCATCAAACTTCAGAAAGTACAATGTAAGCCCAATTTTCTGGCTTATGGCATCGGCTATGGTAAAACCATCCTTTCCATTCTCACTAGATTTGTTGTAAATAACGCATTCTCCCAAGAGAACTGCAGCCAACCCCCTAACACACACAGTTGATGATGTATTTGACACCAACTCAAGCAGGTATGTTAAGTGAGGGGGTGAATCTAGGAAGCATTGCACTGCACTTGGGCAATCTGCTAGCCAAGTGATGAGCAGTTTCAAGATAATTGGTTGGGTATACGAGTAACCTGGTTTCCCATCTTTATTTTTCATTGAAGAGGCAACTGCCAAATACCTAACAATTCGGTGCAATAGTAGCTCTGGAGCTCCTAAGGATGGCATTGGCGCTTCAAGCTCAATCCGTAGAACCTGCAAAAACAGAGGCATATAGTTGCCACTTTGCTCTACATGCAAGTGAAAAAGTGAAAAAGTGAAAAAATGTGACAGCATACCTTTTCTTTGCACTGAGTATTGTCCTTGAGAATATGAGTAAGAACACTAGCAGCCCTGCAACAAGTCTGAACTTCACAATATTAGTTGGACAATTCGCAGGTGGTAAGCATCATGAAGAAAATCTAATAGTATGCTATATGATGGATATCAATATTTATAAAATCTTAATGCATATCATAAGACGGTTCAACAAATTTAGGTTCTCAACATTGTTCTTCTATGTTGATGATGATGAACAATGGAGAAGTGCAAACATTAGATTACCTCAAGATCACCATCGATTTCGCTCATTGCAAGACCACGTAACAGCATGCTGCCACATATACCCGTAATCAAACAATTTCATTAAATGATTAAGTTTTGTACAGAACAAACAAACAGCCAAGTAAAACTTTAAGATTTAACTAATACAATAGAGTTCAACATATTTTCCTAGTCTGAATAGCCTAATAATAGAAAAAAGAAAGCATCATGAGTAACAAACCTTCCAAATGACAAGTTCACATCCTCCTCAAGGGGAGCATCAGCCATTGAATTTGGATGTGGAATTAATGTTGATGCTAGCATTGCTTGCCCATCCTTGTTTTTCTAGAAATAAGATCAAAAGTTCAAAATTAAGAAACAGTAGTTCACACCAAGACTTCTTGTAAATTACATGGCCATAATTAATAATAAAAGAAAAATACCAAGGAAAGAGAAAGCTGTGATACCTCACAAAAATTCTTAAAAACATGGTCAGCCGCAATAAACTCTTGCATACTAGATGTACGCAAAATGATTCGGAGAAGAGAATTCAAAGCAGGTTCTACTTGTGGCTCCTCGCCAAGAACTTTGCTGGAAAGGCATCCAGATTCTTGGAATGCCCAGCAACCAAATCACCAATGCACCTTAGTGCCTGACAAAATATAATCATTAGAGAAGGGTATGCTGAAATAAAGAAATAGAAGAAATCTAGAATGAGATCTCACTGAACAGCGCAGAGCAACCGGAGCCCATTGGCTTTCAACACCCAGCATTAGCAGATGGTCCAATAACTTTTTCTACAATCAAGGGAACAGGAAACAAGTTAATATATTAAGAAAACAGATGGCTCTGCAGACAGTCAATTCAAGTAGAAACGATTTATAATGAACCTGAGCTAGGACCATCTTATTTGTGATCTTGTTCGAATCTTTTTGAGGATCTGATTCTGAACCTCCCATCAACAACAAATTAATAGTCTCCAACGCACTGAGTAAATTAATTGTCTACTGGCATGTTGTTTGTTTAAAGAAAACACCAAATCACCAGTAAGCTTGTGATAAATCAACAGGAATTGACAATGGAATAAAAACAGAAGGAAAACAGAGCTATAAATACTCGAGTATCTAACCTTCTGTTGAGTAAAACTGTAGGAGCTTCCTCTTAGTTTCAATATTGATATTAAGGGATCAAAACCCATAGTCTCCCTTAGTAGCACCTGAAGCAGACTTAAAATTAGTACCAGAGCAAACTTCATAAAAACAGAGAAATAAGAATGAAAATAAAACTTCAAGTATACCTGATTTGAGGCATTGCTGCGAAGAAGGTTGTTCAGCAACTCAAGACAAACCTGCGTAAGAACAATATATCAATACCTCTTTGATTCATTTATAAGATTCTCTAATAGTGGCATTCCAATATAGAATTGACTGCACATAATTTAGCTAAAGAAGCCACAGACATAATAATACTAATAATAAAAATTGCTCTAACAGCCAACAAGCCAGAACAAGTTCACTGAGGTCCAGAATTAAATCCAATGAACCACCTGCACAACAACACCCCCTTCAGAACCTCCTTCCTCCATCACGATACTAAAGATTTTTTCAAATGCGCCTTCGAAGACTACAATCTTTTGAATCTCCTGAAATCATAAAACTCACTTAGTAAGAATGACAAACAAAACTATGTAAGCAAGGTTCATGTGCAAAAAGGAAAAAAAAAACAAAATTAAAGGGCAGAGGAGGGAGGAGGAATAAACAAAACCAGAGGCTCACCTCAGCTTCACGAGTCAAGTATGTAAGAAGCAGTAGGGCTTCATTTCGTATAACCTGGAAGCCCGACAGTGATCAACATCATAAAAAAAAGGAATCACCTAATATAGTCAATATCCTATCCCAATAAAACTTTGAGACAAACAAGAACTTTAGGTAAGATAAATAGAAGGTTCATGAAGATGTACATTCAAAGAGCAGGTGTAGAATAAAGCAGAACGTGGAATTTAACAAATTTTGCACGAAGAACATTTGGCTAATAACTGCTTACCTCATGATCCATTAACATATCCATGAGTCGAGTTATGCCGCGAGGAATAGACAGAATGGCTTCCTGTAACCTGAATAGGAACTCAGCAGGAGGCTTTCGAGCAGAAACCAACAAAAATGAACATCTAGGAAGAATAGAAGGGATTTCTGTAAAACTCATACCTATTTGGAGAATTAGTGAGAAGGGCTGTTAAAATTTGAAGAGTGTAATATCGCACAGAAATCCTCCTCTGACTACAAAATCACCAACAGAGAAGATAATGATGCTATCACACGAAGGATCCATACAAAGAGGTAAAATAAGCTCCAGATTCATACAAAGAACTCTCACCAGCAAACTTAGTAGAAGAGAAATGCTCTCTGATTCTCGGGAAAGCAAATCAGTATTCATTAAAGCTGGCTGAACCTCATTTGTAGGCCCTTTTACATGATCAATTGGTGTCAGAGCACTAACAAGAGTTTCAAGGGCACCACGAACCTGCGTAAAGGGAATGAATGGAAATCGTTGTCATTGATTTTCAGGAAATTTTAAATCATAAGTTTCACAGGAGGGATAAAGGAAGACAACAATATCTGGACACGAAAAAAAGGCCCGTTGGACTGCAGACTGCTGGACTAAAGTTCTCTCAGAAATTCTGTACATGCACTACTGAGAAACATTATATGAAAAACAACAAAAAGAAGAAATAGAAGAAACATAGCAAGCAACAGGGATCTAATACCATTTCAACATCATCTCGTTCTTCCTTTAAGACACCCATGAGTACAGGAAAACCTGAAAATTTGTATGGGCTAGCTTTATTAAGCAATATAGAAACACAAGTACAGAACGATAGGAGAATTTAACTTCAGTACTAGCTTTATTGAACAAGGTAGGAACACACACCCATAGCTCCAAAAACTAGCTGGCCAGCACGGCTTTCAGCCACAATAGACTGAAGCTCTGTGTTAGCAGTCCTCCTGTCTTCCGCAAGGACACCATTACTTATACGATCGAGCAAGCGTTCAACATAACTGTTGACATGAGAAAAATGGTAAATCAATAACATCATTCATTTAGCAAAATAAATAGCAATTACTAATATTCTCAATTCAATTACCTATCCTCACTGGAACCAGAGTTCTCATTGCCAAAAACAAACCCAACAACACCCTGCACAGAACTCGGTTTAAAACTGATAATCACAAAGAAAAAAATTGGAAAATAAAAAACAATGCATTCATAATGCATTGCACCAACAAAATCCTTTTATGCAACATCCAGTAAACACGTATCCATGAACTCAACCGACACACTGAACAAGAGGAACGAAAAACTGTGACTTGTTTTTTTTTCATAAGAAAATCAATAGGCTAATTAAATTTACACACAAAGATAAAATGTAGCCTGTAGGATTCGCACGAACATATAAACATATCAAAATTGCTGATTTAGTCCATCACCTCAATTCTAACATCAACCTTGAGCTAAAACTAAATAAAAATTCCAATTTAAGTACATATAAAAGATTTACAACAACAAAAACAACATTATCCCCAATCAATGATCAAAAAAGAGAGTAATGACTATAAGAATCAAAAATAATTTTCACCTTGTAACGAGACGCCAAATCCATCTAAGCTCAATTAAGGAGCACAGAAAATCCTGAATTAAAAAAGAAAAAAAAACAGAAGAATTTGGAAATTATTGAAAAGTTAAAATCATGGATTGACCTAATCGAAGCTAACAATAAAGGTAGGAGAAGCAAATTTAGGGCAATAATGGAGAAACCTGAAGAGGATCGAGTGATGTGGAAAGAGAAGAAATGGGACACACAGATTTCACTTTGGATCTGCGTTGTACGTGGATGATGATCGTCGTTTTTCTGACTCAGCGAGTTGGACGATTATCGAAAGAAAAAGCAAGTTAAAAAATAAAATTAAAAGAAATTGACAAACGGTGCATTAGTTATGATATGAGCCAACCGAGGCCCATAACCTTTTAGGCTTCACCTGTTCACCAACTATTGACGTTAGAAAACAAGTCACTTTGACATTACTTTCAGAAATTGGGCAAATTTTGATTAATAATCCATCCCAATTAAATATTGGGATGTAAAGTGCGCTAGGCAATAATTTGGAAACTATGGTAAAAATTACAGTAACTTAAAGACATCACCTGCAGGTGGTATCTTTTTTAATATTTTATTATTAAAATTTTAAATTGCCATCAAAACGTCACCTGCAGGTGGCGTCTTCATTAAAAAGTAGCTATTGAGCCGGTAATCCAGCCAATTACTGCAGCATTGACTTGGGTAGTGGTAAAGGTGTGATAATTATGCCTATTTAAGTGAGGATGCCACCTGCAGGTGGCATTTTCACCCGAATTCTGCCTATAAATTAGAACGACAGAACGCATAGTGTGGGTAAAAAAATTGGTGAGGGAGGGCATTTTTGTGTGTAAAGAGTTTACGGAAAGAGTTTTTGATTGTTATTAAATTGGGTATGTAATTTTTTTGTTGATTTATAAATTATTTGATTTGTTATGAATAATATTTTATTTATCTTATTAATTTTTTGTTTCAGGAGGTTTCAAGGGAAGCATTTGGAGTACATTTTCGTTGGTTAGGTACTTATTTTTTAATTTATATAATTTAAAAATAATTAATGTAGATATATAGATTGTTGTAGATATGTACAAAGATTTTATTTTAGGGTAATAATAATTATAAAATTATTAATTTATCCATATTTTCTCATGTTTTTAGGATAATAATAATAAGAAGAAGAAGAAGAAGGATTGAATGTTTTTAGGAATTTTTATTAATGTAACTATATAGAGTTTATTATAAAATTATTAATGTATGCATTAGAATTTTTTGAGGATAATAATAATTTTGATTGAATGTTTTTACGAATTTTTATTAATGCTATATAGAGTAAAATGTTATTTGTATTATTAAGTATAATAATTTGGTATTTTAATCACCCATTTTTGACCGAGTTTTAGTGTTATTAGTATTATTTAATAATATTATTATTAATATAAAATTAATAAAAAAACAAAAAAATAATAATGAAAAAATAATGCGTGGAGCATGTTGCTCCACGTCACCCCAAACTTTCCCCACCCCTTTTGATTTTGCCTATAAATAGGCAGGGGCAATTAGAAAAAAGCATGAATCGGATGGTTGCCAAAAGAGAGCTATGCTCTCGGTAGCCAAGGACCGGGAGCACTGCTCCCGGTCCTAACCGGTTCGATCGGGGTCCTATTTTGGATCCGATCTAGTTAATATTTTTGGAGGGGTCGCGGTAGATCTCGGTAGGGGTTCAGTCGGGGTTCGTCATTCGAGCTCTTAGTTAGGTATATTTTCTTCCCTTTTTATTAGTGTTGTAATTTTTATAATTTAATGAAGTATTAGTTATTTTAAAATTGTAGTCTTATTTTTTTAGTTTGTATGTTTATGTTTTAGATTAGTATTTAATATGTTTTAAATTTGTGTTTTATATTAATATTTTATTTATGTTAGATTCGTTTTTATTTATGTGTTAGAATAATATTTATTTGTGTTTTAAATTAATATTTATGAATGTTAGTATTTTATTTATGTTAGATATGTTTTTATTTATGAGTTAGATTAATATTTATGTATGTATGTTTTAGAATAGTATTTTATTTATGTTGAATTTGTTTTTTATTTATGTGTTAGATTAATATTTATGAATGTTAGTATTTTATTTATGCTAGATATGTTTTTATTTAGGAGTTAGATTAATATTTATATATGTTATTTCGGATTAGTATTTTATTTATGTTAGATTATTATTTTATTATATTAGTATTTATTTATATTTTTATCGCTTTGTATTCATTTTGCTTTCTAAGGTTGCATAATGGAATATAAATTGTCAATGCGGTGTCATTTTATCCGAGCGTAAACGGGGCCAGTATCAGGCGTAGTGATAGTGGTTGGGCGTTTACCCTCGGATAACGGGGCCTTTAAAATTTACCCGCACTTATAACCAAATTTTAAATTGATCGTCACTTTAATCCGGAAAGTTTAATATTAATAAAGCGGCAATTATTAAAGTACCAATTTTGGGCGGTGTGGGGGTGCTAATCCTTCCCCATCCGTAGCCGACTCTCGAACCCAATAGTTTTCAAATCTCTGGTTTTTTTATGGTGTCCGGCCTACCTAAGTGGTCGGTGGCGACTCCAATTTTTAAATAAAATGCGGTTTTTAAAACCCCACGGAATAAATATTTTATATCCGAAAAATCACAAACACCTCGAAAATCCACTTTTTTAGCGAAAAAGGACATCGCTACATATGGCGACTCCGCTGGGGACAATTTTTTGTTCTTCGAAAACAAGAAGAGAGTCAAGCTTTTTAAAATAATTATCGCTTTATTAATATTAGAAATTCCGGGTTAAAGTGACTATTAAATTAACATTCGGTTATAATTGCGCGTTTATTTTAACGCATTTAAAATATGGCATATAAACCCGCTTTTAAGTGGGGGGAAAACGCTAATGCTTTCGTGGAGATATCGTTCTCCCGTATGGGCCTAGCAAGTACCTTCGGGGCTCGAGTACCTTATGTTTTCGTAAAGATATCGTTCCTTTGTACGGGCATAAGCGAATGGGTCCCCTTGAATTGAACCCGGTTGAAAGGAGCCTATAATGGGTGATGATCGGGGGCCTTGCTACTCTTAGTAGAGGACAACAAGGACAATTCGGGTACCTCCTAGAACCAAGACTGCATGTAGAGAACATATAGAAACCCACCCCTTTAGAGCCATGCGGATAACCTTAGGTGTTTTAGACGGGATAAATAGGGTTGTTTTGTTTGTTTACCTTATTTAATTTGTTCTTTTATTTATGTATTTATTATTTTTATCCAGTACTAACTCATTTTTTTGTGTTTTATTTTTATTTCACACATACTTTTGTTGCATTATCATTGCATCCACATTACATAGAGGCATTGATTCAAGTGGTTTGCCCGATTAGAAAATCTTTCATCATGGAAAAAATGTGTCTTAGGAAGGACGGCATCGATCCAGTCGCGCGACATCGGTCAGAAATTAATCAACAGATCCGAAGTAACGATTTGTCGAGCAAGCGTGTAGTGCCAAAGTATACACACGAGACCCTGATGGTGGACATACAACGAGCTACAATGTGTGTGAATGACTTAGCTACCGAAGCTGCGACTCTCCGACCTTTCGTAACCCCGGACATGGAAGAAGCACCAAGGTTTATCAAGTTGCTCAAAGCTATCGAGGAGCTAAGAGGTAGAGCTAGGGCTTATGTGTAGAACTTTGTTTTGTAATTAAGACTTTTTGTAATAGAGACTCTTTTTGTAATAGGGACTCCTTTTGTAATATGGACCTTTTTTGTAATCTAGACCCTTTAATTCCCATGAAAGTCGTTCGAAAGGGTGATTACCAGCGGAATCAACGCCTTTATTTGTATTCATGTTGCATATCATGACATGGTGTTAATTCAAGAACAGTTTTTTAAAAGGCTTTCAAAATAGAAAAAGTCTGCTTTGCCAGAAACGATAATATTACAGTATCAAGTTAGGCCGAGCAAAGACCAATCGCGAAAGAAGACGGTACAATAGTAAGGCACGTGCGACGCAGAAGATTCAGTATGGGCCGCAGAATCCCAATTTTAAATCTTCACATTTGACTATTTAAAAAAAATCTCAGATTTTAAGTTAACTCATTTAAAAAAAAGAAAATTTAAAAATAATATTACTTTGCTTTGAAACTTCTTCCCTCATAAAACTTTCAGAATAATAATAATAACAAAAAGAAACCTAAAAGTTTCATTTTTTAAGTAAGTTAAAACTTTTTGATAATAAAAAGGAGGAATTTTTAAACCAAATGATCCTTGAAAATTTTAATTTAAACCCCAAAATGTTTTAAAGTACTCCCCTAGGATCGATAGAATCCATCCCTGTTTAGACGTACCCAGATCTACAGAAGAAAATATATTGTCTGATGTCCTTTTCAGAAGCCACAAAAATAAAGATCATGACGTCACGAGTCCATAGAATAGAATAAGAGGAGAAGACGGAGTCATCCATCATCCTGAAGACGACGTCGAGGCGTGGAGCACAGGTTTTGCTTCCCGAAGTCAAGGTCTCCAGAATAAATTCAACTGTTGCCTGTAATTCATTATTAATTTCTTGCAAACATACATTTTCTCTATTGAAAGTTTTTTAAAGACTGTTCGAGAATCAACATTGCATTTGCATGCATTCTCACATTTATAGGGTATTGATTCCCGAAGTGGTTCCTCAAATCTCAGAAATCGTTCATTATTGGCAAAGGGTCGTCTGGTCAGATATTAGAGGGCACGGATCCAGGGTTTTGTCCCAGAACAAGATCGGAGACAATAGAAGAGGAACCATCTGAAGACTTCAGGTCAGACACGGTAAGGAGACACAATACTGGTAATGAGCAAAGTAAAGTGCAAGAGTTGAAAGAAGCAGATGGAAGGCGTGATGAGTCAGATGAATACTTTGACGAAAGGTAAGCGATCCATCAAACCGAAAGAAGAACCGATTAAGGATCAGAATAGAGAGTGAGATAGTCATAATTCTACCTCCAAGTCAGCCAAATACGACAAATTGAACCCTTTTTGTGATCTGCATCAATAAACAGGTGGAAGGTATGCTTAAGTCGGACTTTCAAAAAATAGAGCTCGGTCCAGAAGAAACTTGAGAAACAAGTAATGAAAAGAAGTATATCTTGATTCCTGTGAGGTACACCGAACTACTCCTAATGTTCATCGACAATAGCCTTATTACCTCGGTGAAGTCTCTAGCGAAGAGACTGTCTTATCCGAAAGATTACGACACACGTGCTAGAGGCAGTTACCGTTTAGGAAGTTTGGGTCACGGTATTGAAGATTGCGGGGCCCTGAGGAATGAGTTCAAGATCTTATCGCAATGAGGATTTTAGGTTTCGAAGACGGAGTTCCCCAATTCTATAGTGAGCTAACAATCACCTGAGGGGCAAAGTTGAGGAGGAATCGATATCCAAGACAAAGTTCGAGTAATACCGAAGTGGGTCACTCAAGCGAGTTAAATTTGAAGATCGGAGATAGGGCATCCTAGGAGAGGGATATTCTTTCGAGTTCAGCCAACTCAAATAAGAGAGAGATAACTTGGATAAAATTGAATTTTCAGAATGATCATCAGAAGCTTTCCTGAGTGTTTAAGAATATCAGATTGGGTCATCTTTAAAGAATAGATGAACGGTATTGTCCAGTTGAAAGACGACTCAGAATATTGGAAGAAGAGAAACTAGTCAAGCGAGAATCAAGTCAGGCTGTTATCAGGTAAGTTTGAGGGAATTGGGAATAGGTACGAAAGTCTCCAGAGATGAGCTACAGAATAACTTAGCCATTAACAAGAGTTTTGGAAACAAGTTTACGACAGAGCAATGACAATTCAACACTCTTCAGTTGGAAAGGGCAACTTCCAAGCTACGAAAGACTAAGCAGGGGATAGATGAAGACCTGAAGATAGATATTACTCGAGCAGGTAAGGCGGCTCAATAAGGTGGCAGGCTTTGTCAGAACATGGATCAAGTGTTGGACTATAGAGGCAAGCTACCGGACTACTGGATGAAGTTAAGAAAGTAGGCACTGAAGCTTATCAGTAACTGTAAATATCTAATATCTGATATAATGAAACCTTTTGGCCTCAATGAACGTCGTTCTATGGGGATCACTTTTGGAATCAATACCTTATTGCGTTCATGTTTATATTTTAGGATTGCATTGCTTTGCACGATCCTGGCATGTTTTACATGACATTATCATTACCTTGCATTATTATTACCTTGCATAAACTTTATGAGGAGTAATTCAAAGACCAATTAGGGTTTTATCATGGATAAAAGAATTGAAGACACTCAAAAATCAATATTCGAGCAGTTAAAGGAGGTGCTCGAGATAAAAGAGAGAAAAAAAGAAGTTTGATGCCTTTAATGCAAGAAAGCTCTGTTTGAACCCTGGTTTGGTCGTTCTTCCAGATTCCAAAGATTCCCAGATTTGCACATGATGACGGAATAAGATGCCCCAAGATTCACGTGACCATATTCTGCAAAAAAATGGAGGGCTGCATTGAAAAATTACCGATCCACTACTTCCCCGACAGTCTAGCAGGACTTACTGTGATATGATATACTTTGGACCCAGCAGCAAGTCGTCAGTATCTCTAGGATACGAAGATGAAACCTGATGAAAACTTCAAGGAATGTGCTTTGAGGTGTCTGTGTTTAGCGACCCAGGTGCAGCCTCCCGTAGATGAAGAGGAAAGTGACTTACATGCCACCTTTCATATTTCTTCTTTAATAAGATGCTCGAGAAAATAAAGGCCAGCTTTGAGGACTTAATGACAGTCGGAGAGAGAAACGAACATGCACTCTGAGACCTAAGTTTAAAGATCAGACCAATCTAGAAGCAGAAGGAAAGAAAGAGATAAATGGGTACCACTTTCAAGGTTCTCGTGATCGTAAGAGAAGAAGACAGGTAGATTCCTCCGAATCACCGAGAAAAATTCCTCGAACAAGTACATATTTAGAGTATTCCATATGGCCTCATCTGGTCAAGGGTTAGTACCTTACCTCCGGGCCGATAAAGATTACACCCAGCTCATCTGCCCACAGTTCTAATCCATACAGTGCATGTGAATTCTACATCAAGGCACCGGGGCATGGCACCAAGAAATTTGAGGTTGTTAATAGAAGAAATCAAGAAGTTGGTTGACGAGGGAGTCATGACAAGAATTGATCCAGCAAGGAAAAATAATAGAAATGGCACAAGCCTACACTACAAAGGACTGAAATGAGTTAGTACTCGGGAGGTGGTCCGGAGGTCCCTATGGTTTTCCCATCAGTTCACAAAGAAATGCTCAATGCTTTGAAAAAAGAAAAAAGAAGAAAAAACTCTCAAACAGATATTTTTAGAATTAAAAATCACATTTCCATTTAGAAAAGCATTTTTACATTCTTGATTCTTTAAACATTTTATTTTTATAGGGTAGTTTTGTTCTCCCATATGCATATACACGCATTTTTGAATGGACATATGTATATATCATTTCTATACCAGGTCCTCGAATTTTGAATGCAACAGTACATTTGCTTCAGACCCAAAGATCAACTCTAAGTTGCATATATTTAGAAGAGATTGAATGTTGTGGGGATACTGTAAATGTGAGTATCTGCTAGTTTACTTAGGCCAACAGAGGAACAAAGCGAATGTTTAGACAATGGGCAGTTCCCATTTTAAGAATTTATCTTCTCAAGCACTTGTCGTTTAAGATCCTTGAAACGAAAGTTGACCCTAAACCTCTACCCCCTGAAGGCATTCTCAGGACATCTTGAATTTGAGAACGAATAATATTCTTTTACTTTACCAGAAGACAAAGATGAGTCCAGATAGATTGGATACAAAGATCAGAAAATCATCAGAAGAAAGTGGTTGAAAACAAGGATATGTCCAAACGAAAAACCAAAGAAAAGAAGAGAAATGGTGATCAGAAGGCCGAAGCAATCCAGATCGAGCAAATATCAGAAGAGCTGCAGAAATACAAGTAACTTCGAGCAGAAGATATCATCAATACCCAGTATAGATACGTGTTGATTCGAGGATACATTTATAGACTCGAATAAGAAAAAAGAGTTTCAAGGCTAAAAACCCAAAATGGGCAGTCTAAAACAAAAAAGAAAAAGAAAACAAAACAAAACAAAACAAAAAAGAGAAGAAAAGAAGAAATAAAATAAAAAAGAAGAAAGAGAGAAAAAAAAGAAAAAAAAGGAAAAAAGAAAGAAAGAATATTGTATATGTTTCACACACAGATCAAACAATACAAGAACGAGACTTCAACTATGAGCAAGAGACGGAAGGAATCCACATTTCAAGTAAACATCAGTTTTGAAAATTAGTATAGAAGCTTGAATTGAAGCCAAGTCAAGACAAGTCAGCCCGAAGATTGCCAATTTCGAAAAAGGAAATGACCTCTAGGGTGAAAACCCAAAAATGGGCAGTCTAGAGTGATCCTAAAAATGAAGAAAAAGAGTAGTCTACCTAAGCCTGCTGGCATCAATATCCAACCAAAATACACTGAAGGAAGTGACCTCTAGGGTGAAAACCTAAAAATGGGCAGTCTAGAGCGATCCAAGAGAAAAAGTGAAAAAGAAGAAAAGAAAAAAGAAAAGAAAAGAAGAAAGAAAGAATAAGCGTGCCAATCACAAGAATTCCCAGAAATGTATTCGTAGTCCTTCATTCAAGAAATCTCAGTTTCGAGGAGTATTAGAGGATCAAACATTATTGAACAGAAAACGAACATCGGTATATAGCCAGAATGCAAGGCAGCCTACAGTAAAAAGAAAGGAAATTAACTCTAGGGTGGAATCCCGAAAACGGGCAGTCTAGAGTGATCCAAAAAGGGGAAGGAATAATGGGCATATCCAAGTTACACAAGTACAGAAATACTGTTTCACTTAACCATAAACCAAAGGCCTACATTACAAGCCCCAAAGACCATTCTGGTCATCCATAGATATCCAAGTTGAATGAGAATGTCTTCAGATTTCATTCCGCATATAAGGGTTAACTTTGCTTCAAGGAACGTCAAACTTCGAAGTGCTTGATCGACACCTAAATGAGGGAAGGATGGGGCATGGTGAGATAGTGAGATTAAGAAAGCCACCTTAAACGGGGTAGAAACTAGGTAGGGTTGTTCCTCTCAAAAGCATATTAGACCAGAAGAAACTATACATTGGCATATATCTCCACAATGGTCAAGATCTTCTAAATATGCGCTTCATTAGAGTTGATCTCTGGAAACTTGAAGCAGATGCGCTATGGTGTTTGATATTTCGGGGGCAAACATGTTTTAAAAGGTTTGACATTTTCTCCCAAAGTTTTGATGTTTACTATTTCCCCCAAACATTAGTTTTTAAAATGTTTGGCAATATACTTCGAATTTTGTTTAACACTCTTCAAACATTAATTTAAAAAAATGTTTGGTCCTTAAAAAAAAGGAAAAATGATGTTTACCATTTGTTCCAAACATTGTTTTCAAAATGTTTGGTATCCCCTCCAAGTTGTGATTTTCAAAATGACTGTTATCTTTTCAAACAATCATTATTTTTTGAAATATACGCAAGTAAATTGCCTTTTGCATTACTTTAAAAATGAATGATGATGAGATTTAAAGCATAGGGACCGAAAGTTAGTTCCCGTCGAAGTGCTACGAGAAGATCAAGGATGAACTCAGGGGATGGAAGCATTTTGGCTCACCCTGGTGACTAGAAATAGATCAAGGCTTTGTATGATGGGTCAGAAAATTCAAAGCAGTGGAGTCCGTGGTTGAATGTGGCAACGCCAAACGAAGAAGATGACAATGGTTCTTATAAGAATAATATAAAAACCAGAGGATCATTTATGAAGACGGGTGATAACCCTGAAGACAAGAAAGCCTTCCGCACAAAAGGTTTAAAAGCATGTTCAAATGAGGGTTTAAGAGCATACAGTGAAGAAGTAAAGAGATGAAGAAATCTGAGGAGCGACCTTTCAGGGTGTAAGACTTTAGAACAAAAAATGGGCTAAAAGAAAAAGAAAAAAGAGAAAGAAAGAGAGGGAGAAGAAAAAAGAAAAGAAAAAGAAAAAATAAGAAGAAATAGAAGAAAGAAGAAAAGAAGAAAAGAAAAAGAAAATGAGAAGAGAGAAAAAAGAAAAAGAAGAGAAAGAAAGCATTACCTTGCATGCATCATATAGATAGGGGCATGTCAATTTTTGCTTGTTTTGAACAGGTACTTGAAGAATTATCAAAGAGTATTAAGAAGTGGATTTCATTAAATGAAGAAAGATTTTGGCAGCCATTTTCGGCTTGAGTCCCCAAATTTAAAGAAAGTTTTGGCAGCCAGTTTCGGCGTGAGTCCCCAAATTTGAAGAAAGATCGGTAGCCATTTTCAGCGTGAATCCCTAAATTGAAGAAAGATTCCGGCAGGCTCAGCAGCGTGAGTCCAAAAAGATCGGTAGCCATTTTCGGCGTGAATCCCCAAATCTGAAGAAAGGTCGGTAGCCATTTTCGGTGTGAATCCCAAAATTTGAAGAAAAATTTCGACGGCCTTAGCAGCGTGAGTCCAGAAAGATCGGTAGCCATTTTTGGCGTGAATCCCCAAATCTGAAGAAATGTCGGTAGCCATTTTTGGCGTGAATCCCAAAATTTGAAGAAATATTTCGGCAGCCTTAGAAGCGTAAGTCCAAAGATATCAACAACCTTGTAAAAAAAGAGAATGAAAATGAGATAGAAAAAAGAGAGAAGAGAAAAAAGGAAAAAGAGAAAAAAGAAAAATTCGAAGATAAAGGTTCTATATAGAAAGGGCCTATATTTTCAAGCTCCCGTAGCGAGAGGTTCTATGTAGGAAGAATCCGCCGCTCCGAGGCTTTAGGAGCTGAAAGTTTTATATAGAAAGGGCTTGCAGCTCCAGGGTGAAGATTAGCAGTTCTATATAGGAAGAACTCCCAGCCGAAGGAATTCACCCATGACACACAAGGTTTTATATAGGGAAAACCTATTGTGTTGAAAGCGAAGAGTCCTATATAGGAAGGGCTCCGAGCTTTACTGTCTTAGAGTGAAAGATTCTATATAGGAAGAACCCATAGCTCCGAGATTTCAGAAGCTGAAAGTTTTATATAGGAAGGGCTTGCAGCTCTAGGGTGAAGACTAGCAGTTCTATATAGGAAGAACTCCCAGCCGAAGGAATTCACCCATGACACATAAGGTTTTATATAGGGAAAACCCGTTGTGTTGAAGGCGAAGAGTCCTATAGAGGAAGGGCTCCGAGGTTTAATGTCTTAGAGTGAGAGGTTCTATATAGGAAGAACCCGTAGCTCCGAGATTTTCAGAAGCTAAAAGTTCTATATAGGAAGGATCGACGGCTCGGGTGAAGACTAGCAGTTCTATATAGGAAGAACTCCCACCAAAGGAATTCACCCATAATACACAAGGTTTTATATAGGGAAAACTCTTTGTGTTGAAAGCGAAGAGTCCTATATAGGAAGGGCTCAGCTTTCTCTTATCTTAGAGTGAGAGGTTCTATATAGGAAGAACCCGTAGCTCGAGATTTTTCGAAGCTAAAAAGTTCTATATAGGAAGGACTGACGGCTCCAGGGTTTGAAGACTAGCAGTTCTATGTAGGAGGAACTCCCAGTCGGAAGAATCCATCAGCGGCGCAAAAGGTTTTATATAGGAGAAACCAGCATTAAAGGTGAAGAGTTCTATATAGGAAGGACTCCAAGCTTTACCGTCTCAGAGTGAAAAGTTCTATATAGGAGGGACTCGTAACTCAAGACTTCAGAATGAAAGGTTCTATATAGGGATGACCTATAGTTCCGAGATCAGAAGGTGAAGAAGTTCTATATAGGAAGAACTTACAAGCTTGAAGATTCAGCTAAGGAAGAGCGGAGGGTTCCAGAAGAACAAGTGATTCCGAAGCCAAAGACAAGAAAGTAGGTCAAAAATGAGTGCTTTTGATCTTTGCTTTGTCCTCGTTTCACAAGAACAAGCAAAGAGGGGCAACTGTAATCACTCATTTTTGACCGGGTTTTAGTGTTATTAGTATTATTTTAATATTATTATTATTATTATAAAATTAATAAAAATAATAATAATAATGAAAAAGAAAGAAAATGCGTAGAGCATGTTGCTCCACGTCGCCCCAAACTTTCCCCACCCCTTTTGATTTTGCCTATAAATAGGCAGGGGCAATTAGAAAAAAGCATGAACCGGCTGGTTGCCAAAAGAGAGCTATGCTCTCGGTAGCCAAGGACCGGGAGCAGTGCTCCCGGTCCTAACCGGTTCAATCGAGGTCTTATTTTGGATCCGATCTAGTTAATATTTTTAGAAGGGTCGCGGTAGATCTCGGTGGGGGTTCAGTCGGGGTTCGTCATTCGAGCTCTTAGTTAGATATATTTTCTTCCCTTTTTATTAGTGTTGTAATTTTTATAATTTAATGAAGTATTAGTTATTTTAAAATTGTAGTCTTATTTTTTTAGTTTGTATGTTTATGTTTTAGATTAGTATTTAATATGATTTAAATTTGTGTTTTATATTAATATTTTATTTATGTTAGATTCGTTTTTATTTATGTGTTAGAATAATATTTATTTGTGTTTTAAATTAATATTTATGAATGTTAGTATTTTATTTATGTTAGATATGTTTTTATTTATGAGTTAGATTAATATTTATGTATGTATGTTTTAGAATAGTATTTTATTTATGTTGAATTTGTTTTTTATTTATGTGTTAGATTAATATTTATGAATGTTAGTATTTTATTTATGCTAGATATGTTTTTATTTAGGAGTTAGATTAATATTTATATATGTATGTTTCGATTAGTATTTTATTTATGTTAGATTATTATTTTATTATATTAGTATTTATTTATATTTTTATCGCTTTGTATTCATTTTGCTTTCTAAGGTTGCATAATGGAATATAAATTGTCAATGCGGTGTCCTTTTATCCGAGCGTAAACGGGGCCAGTATCAGGCGTAGTGATAGTGGTTGGGCGTTTACCCTCGGATAACGGGGCCTTTAAAATTTACCCGCACTTATAACCAAATTTTAAATTGATCGTCACTTTAATCCGGAAAGTTTAATATTAATAAAGCGGCAATTATTAAAGTACCAATTTTGGGCGGTGTGGGGTGCTAATCCTTCCCCATCCGTAACCGACTCCCGAACCCAATAGTTTTCAAATCTCTGGTTTTTTATGGTGTCCGGCCTACCTAAGTGGCCGGTGGCGACTCCAATTTTTAAATAAATTGCGGTTTTTAAAACCCCCACGGAATAAATATTTTATATCCGAAAAATCACAAACACCTCGAAAATCCACTTTTTTAGCGAAAAAGGACATCGCTACAGGTATATTAAATTTTGATTGTTTTATAAATTATTTGATTTGTATTATTAATTATATATAGAATTATTATTATAATTTGAATTATTTTAATTTGTAGAATTTAAAAATAATTAATAAGCTAGAATGTTAAATGTTTAGATAATTATATTCGAGAACAAAAATTAGTCATTTATAGGTATATTCGAATAAAATTAAAAATAGATTGGTGTCTAATAAATAAATATATAAGTATATTCGAAAGTTTAGATTAGAAAGATATATTCGAGAAAAAGTTTAGTATAATTAGTCGAATTATATTCGAATAAAGTTATAATGTCAATAGTAATAATTTTTTTGGATATTTTAATATATAAATAAGAATAATTATAGGTATATATTCGAGAACAAAAATTAGTATAATTAAGGGAACCATATTCGAATAATTATAGGTATATTCGAGAACAAAAATTAGAATAATTAAGGGAACCATATTCGAATAAAATTTCAAATAGCATGGTGTGTAATAAATAAAGTCATATATTGGTATATTCGAATAAAATTATAAATATTAATAATCAAAGTAGTTGGTGTGCAGATAAATTTAAGATATGGCGTCTGATCAATTGTTGCAGTTGGACCATATGCACATTTCATCTTATATCGGCGTAAGTAATTTGTAACTTATTTATTTATCTTCGAGTAAGTAATGTATGTCAGTTGTACAATGTTATTAATTAAATTTAATTTATTCAATGCAGGACGATCATCATTGCTTTCGTTGTCGAGGGACGATGACGGAGGAACCATCTGGTCGCATTGTTCGCACTTACACCAGGTGGGATTTTATAATGCGACATTTGTGCATGGTTATAAGGTGGTCTGGGGGTTGATAACTGCGTTGATTGAACACTGGAGACCAGAGACCCACACGTTTCATTTTCCAGTTGAGGAGTGCACAATAAAAATGTAAGATGTAGCTTTACAGCTCGGTGTCCCCATAAATGAGAATGCGGTCGTAGAGTAGAATAACTACAACGTCTATGCGATGTGCAACCAGTTCCTCAAGAAAATTCCTTCAGAAACTGACACGAAAGGGTTACGTGTGAAGGTAACCTGGTTGGAGAATACATTCAGGGTAACCGAGGACTCAACCCGTGAAGAAGTTGAATGCGCAGCACGTGCTTATATGCTGCAGCTCATTGGTGGGTTATTGATGCCAGATAAATCCAGTAATCTTGCGCATACGTAGTATCTGCCACTGTTGGAAAGTTTTACCGAAGCTCGTTCGTATAGCTGGGGCTCTGCGATATTGGCGGTCTTATACCATGAAATGTGCAAGGTTGTTATTGTTAGAAATGGGAATAAGATATCCGCTATTGGTGGATGTCTTATCTTACTTCAGTCTTGGGCGTGGTATCGACTGCCATATTTGACACCTATAGTCAATAACCCAGTTGAGTTTCCACTTGCTGGAAGGTAATACTGAAATAAAAATTTATGATGTGTATATTTTTTATTAAAATTATTTTGAATTACTAAATATCATATTTTCAGTTTCCGTACAAGTGGTGACATAATTTGAGAAAAGCGGGGGTGGTACACAACAACGTTGTTGACGTGAGACTGAAGATCGAATCTGAAGAGAAAAAATCAAGTATGAAAATTGGTTTAAAGTATAGTCTTGCGTACCCGAATATTTGTAGATGTTAATTAAATTTTTTGACAGTTTATTTGGACGACGTACGACGATACGGACGTGCAGTCTTGCGTACCCCAATACGTGTGGGATGATGCTACATTTTGGGGTGCAGTTGTATCGTTGATCCATTTTTCGGTGGTTGAGTTTTAGTGTACTGATAGATTCTTACGACAGTTCTGGTATCATCAACCCGTTCCTGGTCCTCCGAGTGATCTCAAAGATATTCACACATGAGAACAAAAAATTAGGTTTAATGATAACTGAAGGCGCAGGAAAGAAAGTTTCATTGCTCGTTGGAACAACCGAAACTCATATGTGCCAACTGGTGTGACTCCACTCTAGAAAGATAATTTTCGTGACGATTCAGACTACATAGAATGGTTTTATAACAACAGAAAACCATTCCTAACACCCATCAAAGTGAGTCAGAGATGGCATACAGAGCGTAGGTGCTTATATCAGCATGAAACCGGTTCGTCTGCGTATATGGAGAACCTGTAGCTGCCACCAATTAATCCTGCGGATTGGTCATCATGGAGTTCAGGTGTACCTTTAGGGCATGTAGGGGGAACATATGATTATGATAATCTATGGGATAGAGCATTGCAAAGATCCCAGATGTTCCATTCGCAGCGCACTGATGTTGGATCATCCGGAGTGAGTGTGTTTCAACAACCACCTCCATACTTGCCTAGTCCGCCTTTTTCCACTCCGTTATGTGCTGAAGATGTGTACGCGAGACCACCTTCTATGCGGATGTTGGATGACCACCCAGGCGAAGACGAACAAGATTTGAAGGAACCACAATCGCCACGGAGGATGGCTCAACCCCCACGACGGTATGATCAAACATCTTTCCTGCACAAACAAGAGCTGTCGAAGAGGAGGAGAAAATAGGATGTTGTTTTTTTTATTTAGGATTTATATTAATGTTGTTTAAACTTTTATTTGGAACGATTTGAGTTGTTAATATTTGGAATTTTTTATATATATTATATTATGTTGGTTTAACTTTTTCTAATTGAAATTTATTTTGTTTTATTCTTTTGTTTTTATGGAACAAACGCACTTAATTTAAAAATGTTCCGTTACTTCATTAATGAAAGTTTACAAACGCATTCAAAATTACTGTGACAGTCCGACACGATAGTTAGGACGATTCAGACATTTATCTCTCGTGTGACCTACCCCTCGGTAAAGTCCACAATACCTAGTTTGAACTCCCTCGATCATCCGAATCATCCATACTAGTATGAATGCGGGAGGAAGTCGGTCGACCCTTTAGCTTTCTTCAAGTCGGGTTCGAGACCGAATATTTTTTGGTAAGATAAAAATGTGGAAAAATAGTTAAAAATATATTTTAATATATATTGATTTTAGGTGGAATCAATTTTGGAAAATGGAATTTGGAAATGTGACATTTTGGTTAGTGACCAAAATGTAATTTTTGAAAACTATTTTAAAGTGACTAAAATGAAAAGGGGTCAAATTTTTAGAATCCTTAAGGAGCTAAATTACCAAGTTTTGTTGGTGGTTTCTCCCTTCAATTAAATTATTTTAAACATTTGTTTTAAAGGTGGTTTAAGAGGGATTAAAAATATCTAAGTTAGTTATTTGCTTTTAAAGAAAATGTACGTAACTTTTTCCTAAATTTTTTCTCTCAACTTCTTTTCTGCCAAACACTCAGAATTTCATCAAAATCCAGAGGTGAGAGATTCTTTTCACTCAGATTATTGATTCTAACTTGATTTTTTAATTTTGTTTTACAAAATCTCATTGAAATCTTATGTTTTCTTAGCTTTAAACAAGCAAATTGAGGGAGAAATCACATAACAGGGGTAAGGTCTGTGATCTCCTCTGTTAAATGGTTCTTTATTGATATTCCCAAGTATTTGATCCTTGATTTATGGTTTATAATCTGATTTTATGTTTTTATATTGATTTAATTGGGTAAAATTGATGAAATAATGAAATATTCGAATTGAATCTGATTTCTAGTGTTATGAATTATTTTTAAACATATTTTGGATGTTTAATGATGTTGATAATTCGATTTTATCAATGGAATCCCGAAACTCTAGAATCTTTAATTGTTTAGGTTGTTAGATTTGTGTTTTTGAGGTGTTATGGTGGCTGTGTGGTTGTTGAAGGTGTTAGGTTGATTTGATTCTGTTTCTACATGTTAATAGATGATAAAAGTGGTGTTAGATTGTTAGGTTGTGGCTGGGTTGTGTTTGGAAAGGATTAGTTGAAGTTTTCGGTTGTTGTGGTTGGGTAATTATGAGGTGAATGCAAGAATCCGTGAAGATATGTTGTTGCAGTGTTGTAAATGCATAAAGATGCATTAATCCTCTGTTGTTGTGTGGTTTAAACTGGGGAGGTTGTTTTGGAAGAAAACTGTGTGGCATTGGAGGCTTCAGACGCTTGATTTTGCGTCGAGAAATCAAAGCTTCGAGTATCGGTGAGTGAGAACGTGGATTCCAGCTTTGGAATGTTTTAAGGTGGTTTATGGGAGTTTAAACTTAGCTTGATATGTTGGTTTAAACTCGGAAGTAAGTAAAATGGATATTCTCTCTCGGCCGTACTAGTGTTAAATGGTTTTATGCACTTGTTTTGATTTTCATGTTACCTATTGTTTAAGCATGTTTTAATGTATTTGATATACTATTTATAAGCATGAAATGCTGAAGGATGCACATGGTAAGTGATCCTTGGAAGTATGGTTTATACTTGCGATTTTAAAGCATGGTTGTTGCTTTGGAAAATGGGTTGGTTAATGCTTGTTAAAAACAGTAAGGTAAATGTTAAATGGTTAATTATATTGGCAAGTGACGTGGTTTTAAAATTGTTATCAGATATAATTGGCCAGTCATAGGATTGGTTGTGCACTATAATAAGTCACCTTAGATGTTGAGGGGTTTAGATCCGTGTACAGAAAACTACATCTGAGTACCCTAACGGTAAATGGGTTAAACAGTATCGAAGACTCTCGTTAGTGGATTAAGCGTCTAACCGATGATTGGGGTTGGTGTCCCTGTGGGTTGAAAGGTGTACCTGATTGGTAATGTACTGCAATTGTTATTGTATCGCTATTCTGGTTGAGATGACTTGAAGTGTTGGTTGAACACTTTTTGAATCCGTGTATCCGATGAACTCTTTTATTAATGGACTTGTTTAATGATCACTTGTAAGCCAATATAGTTGTTAATGTATTATTGAAAGGTTTATGTTGTATGATGTGATTTAAACTTTTTTACTCTTTAAGCTTTGCATATGGTAGTTATGCATGGGAAGGCTTAAATTGAGGTTGAGCAATAGGACTTGTTGTTGGTTAATGATACATGTTGCATATGGTCAATATGTTGGTTTTAAAGATGTTAAGTGCATGGTTTAAAGGCATGATAATGTTTTATAGGTTGTTTGAAGTAAGTTTCAATGCAATGTTGAGAAATGATTTTTAAATGTATTGATGGTGTTTTGTTTGTGAAGCGCTCCTCACTAAGCCTTGTGTGCTTATGCTCTTGTAGTCCATCAATGCAGAGAATTGAGAGCTTGGAAGCAGCAAGGAGCAAGGGATCCTAGCAAGACTTGTTTACTAAAGTATGTTTGGGTTAGACTATAAGTAATAAAGGCAATGGGGTACTTGTTATAGTTTTGGAAGATGTTTTGATAAACTCCATGTTTGAGCAAGTTTGTTTGGTTGCTCTAAGGTTGTAAATGGCCATTATGGTTTGGTTTTGGTGATGGTTTGAAGTTTCATGTTTTACTTGAATGGTTTTCTAGATTGCATGCCTATAGATTTACGTTTGATGCAAAATGCCATGAATTGTTGTTGAATTTGTGATGCTATGCTGTGAATTATATCCTGAATATGTTATATGTATGTTAGAAGCATGTTAGGGTGTTTTGGTTAGGTTAAGAGCTTGTTAAACTAGCTAAATATGACATTACAGGCCCATGCGTACCGATACGCGGAGGACCGTGTCGGTACGGTTAGGCAAAATCAAGAATGTTGTTTTGATACGGGCTTGTGTGTATCGGTACGGCTAGGCAAAACTAAGCATGGTGTTTCGATATGGGCTTGGGTGTATCGGTACGGATTTTCTTTATTGAAATATGCTTTTTGGGACAAAACTCGCGTATCGAAACACTATCATACCGTATCGGTACGGTTGTTAAACATTTTCAAACTGCAAGCTAGGCATACCGAAACGGGTTACAATGTATCGAAATAGTACAAGCTTGTGTAAGGCACCGTATCGATATGGTGGCACACGTATCGGTATGGTTGTCTGTTAATTCAATTAATGTCATGGCAGTGGTGTTCTATTTTCTTGCGTTTTAGTCCCTAAATGTTATGGATGCAATTGAATGAGTTTGAATGTTCGAATCGAGCTGATTTTTGACATGAGAACATGAAACCTGCTTAATTAAGGGTTGGTAACTTAAAAATCTGCTAAGTCCCTATAGTTTGATCAAATTGCAATTTAGTTCCTAGTTTGCAATTGAGCCAATTGGATGTCAAATTGACGCCTGATTGAGTTGAGTTTTCACCTGATGTTAGTATGAATATATAGGTTAATGATTTTGCATTTAGACAAGATAAAAGAAAAAAATAATTGCGTTTCGGGTTCTTTCTTTATGGTTTACCTCGGTAAACCTAATGTAGCTTGCTTAGTTCGGTCTTGCAACTAGGCCAGGTCGCATTTGGTGGTATCAGAGCCAGGTTTACGATAGTTGGGAGTTGGTTTGATTGTTGTAATAAGATCGTGAGTTGTTATCTAATGCTTAAAATGCACAATCATTGCAATATGTACAGTGATTACTTTATGCCATGTTGGGGGAAATTTGGGAACCAGTTGCCTCCTTATTATTATAGTCTAGAAAGTTTTAATTTTTGAAATGGAAGTCTTGGATCCTTTCTTGAAGCTGGCCTGACTATTTTATTTTAAAATAATTATCATGCCTTAGATATATTTTAGCACGATTGTACAAAAGATATAGTTGTGATCTAGTACGATTGTTGCTGCCACTAGGCATGATGTTTAGGGAGATGTTGTACCTCTTGGAAGGTTGCCACCGCCCCTACCTATTCCACCTGAGGGAGTGGAGCAAGTACCACATGCGCTAGCGGGGCCAAAGATGGGTGATATGGCACCGCTGATTCAGGCCATGACCGGTGCTTTTCAGGCAGCAGTTGCGGGTGTTCATGTGCCGGCATCATCGGTTGTTGGGCAGGGTTTTCTGCTTGAGCGTCTTCGTAGTTTGGATGGAGTTGAGTTTCGAGGTTTGTCGCCTGAGGCTTCTAAAGGCTGGTTGGCCAGTACTAAGAGGATACTGGGCCAGATGGGGTGTACCGATGCCCGTAAGCTGGGTTGTGCTATTTCCTTGCTGTAGGGTGATGCCTATACATGGTGGACTACCACTATTTCTGGTATGGTGACCGATGATGTGACCTGGAAGTTCTTCTGTGGTGCTTTTCGGAAGAAGTATCTAGGAGTCCAATATTATGACGATAGGAAGCAGGAGTTCATGGCTTTAGTGTAGGGCAGTATGTCTGTGGCAGAGTATGAGGTGCAGTTTGTGAGAATGAGTCAGTACGCACCTAAGTTAGTTCTTGACGAGCGCGCAACGATGTGATCATTTTCGCTACGGGCTTGTGCAAGAGGTTAAGACATATATGCTTGCTACTGATTACACCGATTTCGATGTGTTGGTTTCGTGGGTCAAGGATGTGGAGCAGAATATTGGTTTGGCTTTTGGGTCCCGAAGCTTTAGCTTGAGCAAGAGAGCTGTTGATTCTAGTTCTAGCGGTGGTCAGGCTAAGATACACCATGACAGAAGGTTTCGCCCAGAGCCGAGGTATGACGGAGGTGTTGTAGGACGTGGAGTCTAGAGGCAGGGTCCCAGGTTAAACGCCGTTTAACACCTGTTGGGTTTGT
The DNA here is from genome assembly GCA_019671005.1 of Hibiscus mutabilis. Taxonomy (NCBI): domain Eukaryota; kingdom Viridiplantae; phylum Streptophyta; class Magnoliopsida; order Malvales; family Malvaceae; genus Hibiscus; species Hibiscus mutabilis. The sequence goes on from CM033728.1 coordinate 32,261,676, forward strand.
GGATCCTGAGATCATCTGAGGCGAGATTGTCTGCGTCTGGCCAGGGAGGGTCAGGCACTTGCGCCTGTTGTGGGTAATGCTTGCTGCAGTTGTGGATCTGGCGACCATCAGAGGCGTGATTGTCCATTGTTGGCCCGAGGTGGGCAGGGTGCTGCATCTGTTGTTGCTCCGCAGCGAGGCCGTGGACCATTTCAGCATCAAGATGGTGGACAACAGACTGTGGCTCATACCGTTGCTATCCATCTTGAGAGAGGTGGACCGGCTAGGGTGTATGCGTACAGGCAATGACACTGATGTAATTACATGTACTTTCTTTTTACAATCCTTGTCGTTGTATTAGTTGGTTTATTCTGGTTCTACTCATTCATACATATTGTGTGAGCATGCCCAGTTGCTTGATATACCTACTAAAATTCTAAATGTCGGTATTAGAGTAACCAGTTTCCTTCGGGAGACAGTTATAGTTAGGAAGTTGTATCGTAGGTGCCCGTTGATGGTTCAAGTCCATGTTGTTTCTGTAGATATGATAAAGTTACCATTCCATAGCTTTAATGTTATTTTGGGCATGGATTGGTTGACCGAGCATCGAGCTGTGGTGGATTTTGAGACCAAACAAATATTTTTGAGGTTGTCGGATGATTTGAGGTGGTGGTTGTTGGCGAGAATGCCAAGTTCTTGTCCAATGTTGTTTCGGCTTTAGAAGCAAGTCGGATGTTGGGTTCCGAATGTCAGGCTTTCTTGGCCTATGTTATGAATCATGGTTCAAATGAGTTGAGGGTGCAGGATATTCGCACGGTATACGAGTTTCTGGGTATTTTTCTGAAAGAATTGCCGGGGTTGCCACCTAACCGTGAGGTAGAGTTTGGCATTGAAACCTATACGGATATGACACCGGTGTTTATTGCTTCATATCGCATGGCCCCGAAGGAGTTAAAGACACAATTGCAGGAGTTGCTTGATCGTGGGTTCATTAGACCAAGTATTTCACCGTAGGGTGCGTCGATATTGTTTGTAAAGAAGAATGATGGTATGTTACGGATGTGTATAGATTATCGGCAGTTGAACAAGTTGACGATAAAGAACAAGTATCCGTTGCCGCGGATAGATGATCTATTTTATCAGTTCAGGGGTACTTCGATGTTTTCTAAGATAGATTTGAGGTTTGGGTACTACCAATTAAAGGTGAAGGATGTGGATGTACCCAAAATAGCTTTTCCTACGAGGTACGAGCATTATGAGTTTCTTGTGATGCCGTTTGGTTTGACCAATGCACCGGTTGCTTTTATGGACATGATGAACCGGGTGTTCCATGAGTTTTTGGATCAGTTTGTAGTGTGTTTATTGATGATATCCTAGTGTACTCTCGTACTGAGGAGGATCATGATAAACATTTGTAGGTTGTGCTTCAGACGTTGTTGGCTAATCAGTTGTATGCCAAGTTAAGCAAGTGCGAGTTTTGTCTTAGAGAGGTTGTTTTCCTCGGGCATGTTGTGTCAGACGTGGGAATCTGTGTTGATCCACAAAAAAGTTAAGGCAATGATGAGTTAGAAGGTGCCTAAATCGGTGACAGAAGTTTGAAGTTTTCTTGGTTTGGCTGGTTATTATCGTAGGTTTGTGGAAGGGTTCTCCAGTTTGGCTGCTCCGTTAACCATGTTGTTGCAGAAGAATGTTTGGTTTGATTGGACGAAGGATAGACAATGAGCTTTTGAAAGGTTGAAGGAAGTTTTGATGCGAGTTCCCGTCTTGGTTCAACCTGAATCACGAAAGGAGTTCGTTGTCTATAGTGATGCGTCATATGTTGGCCTTGGTTGCGTATTGATGCAAGAAGGTAAGGTAGTTGCGTATGCATCTAGGCAATTAAAGGTGTACGAGCGTAATTACCCTACCCATGATCTTGAGCTTTCTGCGACTGTGTTTGCCTTGAAAATAGGGAAGCATTACATTTATGGTGAGAAGTGTGTGGTTTATACAGATCATAAAAGCTTGAAGTATTTGATGTCCCAGAAGGAACTGAATCTTAGGCAACTGAGGTGGCTTGAGTTGCTTAAGGATTATGAGTTAACCATTGAATATCATCCGGAAAAAGCCAACGTTGTGGCGGATGCTTTGAGTAGGAAAGCAGTTGTGGAGTTGAGAGCTATGTTTGCTCGTTTGAGTCTGACGGGTGACAGTCGATTGTTGGCTGAGTTGCAAGTGAAGCCGTCCTTGTCGCAGTCGATCAAAAAGAGGCAACCGCACAATAAGAGTTTGGTGCTACATGTGAAGGATATCATGGATGGAAATCCTACAGATTTTTATTTCAATGATGAAGGGGTGTTGTGTTTTAAAGGTCGAATTGTGGTGCCTGAAGATGAAGAGTTGAAGTGTACCATTCTGACCGAAGCGCATGCTAGTCCTTTTGCTATGCATCCCAGTAGTACTAAGATGTATCGTGGGTTGAAGGAAGAGTACTATTGGGTTGGGTTGAAGATAGATATGGTTGATTTTGTTTCCCATTGCATGGTATGTCAGCGGGTTAAGGCTGAACATCAGTTTTCTTCCGGGTTGTTGCAACCGTTGAGGATACCAGAATGGAAGTGGGAAAGGATCACCATGGATTTTGTGTTTGGATTGCCTTTGACACCGACCAAGAAGGATTCCATTTGGGTGATTGTCGACCGGTTTATGAAGTGTACATATTTTGTGCCAGTGTATACTACGTATACCTTAGATAGGTTGGTCGATCTGTATATCTCTGAGGTTGTGCGTTTGCATGGGGTGCCTAAATCCATAGTCTCGGATAGAGATCTGCATTTCACGGCAAGGTTTTGGATGTGTTTGCATCGTGCTCTGGGGACAATACTGAATTGCAGCACTTCGTAGGAGAAGCAACTGCCTTATTGAGTTTGGATGTGTTTGTGTCAGTTGTAGCGTGTGATTCAGGTTCTCGAAGATATGTTGAGATGCTGCATTATTGAGTTCCAGGGAACGTGGGAGAAGCAACTGCCTTTGGTGGAGTTTGCTTATAATAACAGTTATCAGGCTAGTATACAAATGGCACCGTATGAGGCGTTGTATGAAAGGAGGTGTCGGACGCCCGTGTGTTGGCCTGAGGTTGGGGAGAATCATATTTCCTTGCTTGATGTTTTAAAAGGCATGAATGAGAAAGTAAAGTTGATATGTGAGCACTTGAAAGCGGCATCGAACAGTTAGAAATCCTACGCGGATTTGAGGCGTAGAGATATAGAGTATGTTGTTGGTGACAGAGTGTTTTTGAAGGTATCACCTTGGAAAAAGGTGATGCGTTTTGGGCGGAAAGGAAAGCTTAGCCCAAGGTTTATTGGACCATATAAAGCCGTTGAGCGTGTAGGTCCTGTCGCTTACCATTTGAGGCTACCTCCTAAGTTGGAGAGGATTCATGATGTGTTTCATGTTTCGATGTTGCGGAGGTATCGATCGGACCCATCGCATGTTATGTCAGTGGAAGATATTGAGTTGAGGTCGGACCTATCTTATGTTGAAGAACCAGTAGAGGTTCTTGATACCAGTAGTAAGGTTTTGCGTGGAAAGACGATTGAGCTTGTGAAGTTGTTGTGGAGGCACCACGGTGTTGAGAAGGCCACGTGGGAATGCAAGTCGGAGATGCTGAAGCAGTTTCCGCATCTGTTTCCTCCAGGTAAATTTCGAGGACAAAATTTCTTAAAAGGGGGAAAGTTGTAACGCCCCGGTTTTGGGCATAGCAGTTTTGGGGTTTATTAGACGGTCTAATGGATCAGGTTAGAGATTCGAGTCGGGTTCGGGACTGTATATTTTTCAGTAAGGTAAAAATGTGGAAAATATTTAAAAATCATCTTTTAATATATATTGATTTTAGGTGGAATCAATTTTGGAAAATGGAATTTTGAAATGTGACATTTTGGTTAGTGACCAAAATGCGATTTTTGAAAACTATTTTAAAGTGACTAAAATGAAAAAGGTCAAATTCTTAGAATCTTTAAGGAGCTAAATTACCAAGTTTTGATGGTAGTTTGTCCTTTCAATTAAATCATTTTAAATATGTGTTTTGAAAGTGGTTTAAGAGGGATTAAAAATATCTAAGTTAGTTATTTGCTTTTAAAGAAAATTTACGTAACTTTTTCCTAAACTTTTTCTCTCAACTTCTTTTCTACCAAACACTCAAAATTTCATCAAAATCCAAAGGTGAGAGATTCTTTTCACTCAGATTATTGATTCTAACTTGATTCTTTAACTTTGTTTTACAAAATCTCATTGAAATCTTATGTTTTCTTATCTTTAAACAAGCAAATTGAGGGAGAAATCACATAATAGGGGTAAGGTCTGTGATCTCCTATGTTAAATGGTTCTTTATTGATATTCCCAAGTATTTGATCCTTGACTTATGGTTTATAATCTGATTTTATGTTTTTATATTGATTTAATTGGGTACAATTGATGAAATGATGAAAGATTTGAATTGAATCTGATTTCTAGTGTTATGAATTGTTTTCGAACATATTTTGGATGTTTAATGATGTTGATAAGTCGATTTTATCAATGGAATCTCGAAACTCTTGAATCTCTAATTGTTTAGGTTGCTATATTTGTGTTTTTGAGGTGTTATGGTGGCTGTGTGGTTGTTGAAGGTGTTAGGTTGATTTGATTCTGTTTCTAGATGTTAATTGATGATAAAAGTGGTGTTAGATTGTAGCTGGGTTGTGTTTGGAAATGATTAGTTGAAGTTTTCGGTTGTTGTGGTTGGGTAATTGTGAGGTGAATGCAAGAATCCGTAAGGATCTGTTGTTGCAGTGTTGTAAATGCATGAAGATGCATTAATCCTCCGTTGTTGTGTGGTTTAAACTGGGGAGGTTGTTTTGGAAGCAAACGGTGTAGCATTGGAGGCTTCGGACACTTGATTTCGCGTCGGCAATTCAAGGCTTCGCGTATCGGTGAGTGAGAACGTGGATTCTAGCTTTGGAAAGTTTTAAGGTGGTTTATGGGAGTTTAAACTTAGCTTGATACTCTGGTTTAAACTCGGAAGTAAGTAAAAATGGATATTCTCTCTCGGTCGTGCTAGTGTTAAATGGTTTTATGCACTTGTTTTGATTTTCATGTTACCTACTATTTAAGCATGTTTTAATGTATTTGATATACTGTTTATAAGCATGAAATGCTGAAAGATGCACATGGTAAGTGATCATTGTAAGTATGGTTTATACTTGCGGTTTAAAGCACGATTGTTGCTTTGGAAAAATGGGTTGGTTAATGCTTGTTAAAAATAGTGAGGTAAATGTTAAATGGTTAATTATATTGGCAAGTGATGTGGTTTTAAAATTGTTATCGGATATAGTTGGCCGGCCATAGGATTGTGTAGCGACCTTCCATACACTAAAAAAACGGGGTTTCAATGTATTTGGGGGTCTTTCGGGTATTAAGACATTTATTCCGTGGGGTTTTAGAAAAACCGTATCTTCTAATCACCCGCACTCTCAAGGTTAGATCATAGTAATGCTCAGAAATCCTTTGTTTATCATAAGTCTATGTTAACATGTTTGCAATGATGCTTATAAAACAATAAGAAGACAAGGAAAGGAAGGCACACAAGTATGATCTTATTAACATTAAAGACTTGGAACAATTTTAGAAAAGTCGTGGCAAACATGAGAAAAAGGGAAAGTAGAACATGACATGCAAAACCCCCAAATATCCACTGTATGAATGATGCGTGATCCCATTGACCAAAATAGAATCTTTGCCCAGAGCTCCTTCTTCTGGCACCTGTGGGGATAGTTCTACTTGCCGGAGGCCCGATCAAAATTTATCTGAGCCGCCCTTAACGGGTTTTCAACTCAGATCCTTCCTTTGCTTCAAGACGCCCTTTTTCAGGTTTTCGCCTTGAGCTCTCCCTTTTTTTAATGAAACGCATTTTCAGGTTTTCGTCTCATTTCTTTTATCATTTCTTCTTCTCTTTTTTCTTATTCTCCATTTTTTTTCTTTTTTCAAACATAGTACTTCTTAACTAAATCAGAGTTTACATGATTTTTTAATTCTTCTCCATCAATTTTAGTTAAAATCAACGCTCCTCCTGAAAATGCCTTCTTGACGACATATGGCCCTTCCCAATTAGGCATCCACTTCCCTCGAGAATCTTTCTAAATTGGGAGGATCTTCTTAAGCACCAGATCTCCCTCTCAGAATTCTCTCGGGCGTACCTTCTTATCATATGCCCGCATCATTCGTTTCTGGTATATTTGACCATGGTAGATGGCCTTTAGCCTATTTTCCTCGATAAGATTTAACTGGTCAAGCCTGGTTTGCACCCATTCTAATTAATCCAGTTTTACTTCATTTAGAACCCGGAGTAACGGAATCTCAACCTCAATAGGAAGTATTGCCTCTGTGTCGTACACTAGAGAATAAGGCTTTGCCCATGTTGATGTACGAACAGATGTTCAATATACAAACAGAGCAAATGGCAGCTTCTCATGACAATCTTTGTAGGTGTCTGTTGTCTTTGTAATGATTTTCTTTATGTTTTTGTTCGCCGCTTCTACCGCCTCATTCATTTTAGGATGGTAGGTTGTGGAGTTATGGTGTGTTATTTTGAACTGGTTACACACCTAAGTCATCAACTTGTTATTCAGATTGTGAGCATTATCGGTGATGATCCTTTCTGGCAACCCATCTCGACAAATGATCTCCTTCTTCAGGAACTTGCACACCGTTGTCCTTGTGATATTGGCATAAGATGCTGCCTCCACCCATTTAGTGAAGTAATCAATGGCAACCAAAATACAACGGTGTCCGTTGGAAGCCTTCGGGTGAATCTGTCCAATGACATCCATGCCCCATGCTGTGAACGACCAAGGCGCGTTCATGGTGTGTAAAGGTAAAGGAGGAGCATGGATCTTGTCGGCATATATTTGGCACTTATGGCATTTCTTGGCATAATCGATGCAGTCTCCTTCCGCAGTCGACCAGAATAGCCATATTTCATGATTTTTTAGGCTATTGACAGACTATTGGCGTGTGTTCCACACAAACCATCGTGCACTTCTGCCAAAATTTCTTTCGCTTCCCGGGCATCTACACATCTCAGCAACGTCTGGTCATGGCTTCTTTTGTACAGAATCTCCCCATCCAGAACATATCATGTCACCATCCTTCTGAGTATTTTTCGGTCATTTTCATTTACCCCTTCGGGATACTTTTGAAACTTGATATACTGCAAGACATCGTAATACCAGGAGGTGCCGTCTATTTCTTTTTGCACATTGCAACAGTGAGCAGGCCTCTCAAAAGTTTGCATCTCAATTGGCTTTATTTCCGCTTTCGTAGTCGCTCTGAACATGGAGGCCAAGGTTGCCAAGGCGTCTGCCATCTAGTTGTCCTCTCTAAGAAGGTAGGTGAAATTGATCTTTTCAAATTCTTTGATAAGCTCCTGGATCAACTCGTAGTATTTTACCAGCTTCGAATCCCTAGTTTCCCATTTTCCTCGTAACTGGTAGATCACTCAGGATGAATCTCTAAATACTCGAAGTTCTTTGATCTTTCTTTCAATGACAACATTCAGTCACATGACACAGGCTTCATATTCAGCTATGTTATTTGTGCAAAAGAATTTCAGTCTGTTGGTGAAGGGATAGTAGACATCTTCTGGAGAAATTAGCACGACTCCTATCCCGTGGCCAAGAGCATTGGAGGCTCCATCAAAGTACAACTTCCACGAGCCGTCCTCTAAAATGTCTTCCCCCGTTGTAACGCACATTAAGTCCTCATCTGGGAAATTGAAGTTCAATGATTCATAATCATCTGAAGCACGACTAGCTAAGAAATCCGCTATGGCGCTCCCTTTCACGGCTTTTTGGATCACATATACAATATCAAACTCGGATAACAGCATCTGCCAACGGGCCATCCTCTCCGTTAATGCATGTGCTTCCATTAGAAACTTCAAGGGGTCCAATTTGGATATCAACCAGGTAGTATGGTATAACATGTACTGCCTAAGCCTTTTGGTAGTCCAAACCAAAGCACAATATAGCTTCTGAATTGGCGGGTACCGTGTTTCGCAATCAGTGAACTTTTTGCTTAGGTAGTAGATGGCTCTTTCCTTCTTCCCGGACTCATGATGTTGCACCAACACGCAACTCATCGAGTTTTCAAAAACTGACAAGTAAAGGATCAAATGCCTGCCTGGTACCAGCGCAACTAAAATCGGAGCATTCGTCAAGTACTTCTTAATCTTCTCTAGAGCTTTTTGACATTCTTCATCCCAGACCTCTGGATTATTCTTCCTGAGTAATCTAAAAATAGGGTCGCACTTATTTGTCAATTGGGAGATGAAACGGGAGATATAGTTCAACCTTCCCAAGAAACCTCGAACTTTTTTCTGAGTTTTAGGCGGTGGGAAATCCTGGATGGCCTTCACCTTTTCTGGATCGATCTCAATCCCTTTCCTGTTCACTACAAACCCCAAGAGTTTTTCAGATGTGACAGCGAATGTGCACTTAGCCGGGTTGAGCTTCAGCTGGTATTTTCGCAGTCTTTGGAATAGCTTTCTCAGATTTTAAAGGTGTTTTTCCTCGGTATGGGATTTAGCGATCATATCATTCACGTATACTTCTATCTCTTTGTGCATCATATCATGGAATAGAGTCACCATTGCTCTTTGATAAGTCGCCCCTACATTCTTAAGTCTGAAAGGCATCACCTTGTAACAAAAACGTACCCTACATAGTTACAAATGTGGTCTTCTCCATGTCTTATGGGTCCATCTTTATCTGGTTGTATCCTGAGAAACCATCCATGAATGAGAACCATGAGTGTCCCGCGGTATTATCAACCAACGTGTCAATATGTGGCAAAGGGAAGTTGTCTTTAGGGCTTGCTCGATTGAGATCCCTGTAATCTACACATATTCAGACTTTCCCGCCCTTCTTTGTCACTGATACTATGTTTACAACCCATTCGGGGTATTTGGCAACCTTTACAAAGCCAATATCGAACTGTTTTTTCACCTCTTCTCTGATCTTTAACAACATGTCAGTCCTTATTCTTCTGAGCTTTTGCTGGACTGGTTTGCATTCTGGCCTTGTTGGCAGCTTGTGCACCACTATGTCTGTATTCAACCCCGACATATCTTGATAAGTCCAAGCAAAGACGTCCTTAAACTCTTGGAGCAGGGCTATCAGTTCACGCATGGTTTCTGAGAAAACCGTAGTCCCGATTTTCACTTCTTTTTTCTCTTCATCGGTTCCTAAGTTCACAATTTTTGTTTCTTCTTGGTGGGGCATGATTTGCCTTTCTTCATTGGCCATCATCCTTACCAACTCTTTAGGGACCTCGCATTCTGCCTCGTCGTCCTCCTCTTCAATTTCTGTCGAGGTCTCTGGGCATTCAAAATCTACCTCGGGATTGGATTCAGAATCATTCATATAGTTAATTATAGGGACCCTGCATGAAATGAGAACGGATGTATTGGGAAGAGAATAATTTTAGACAAATGAATGAATATAAACGAGAAATGAATGAATGAAGTAAATGATATGTTTGCCATTTGAGAAAATAGGGAATATATATTTTCATTGCAAACAAAAAGCTAACATAGATGCCCTATACAAAAGATCCACATTGCTTATGGGCAAAAACAAAAGGATTAATTCGGAGCATTACTCTGATCTGGCCCTAAAGACTACAGGTAGATCAACGTAGCTCTAGTTATCAAGAGTTTCCCCGGGACGACAAGGGCGGATGCTGGTCAACACGTTGTTGTCATTGTCTTCTTTAGCTATCATGTTGATGGACATCCCTTCGAGATTCACTGAACATCTCGTTCTCGTTAAGTGTGTCATTTTCTCGAATTGCTTCTTCCACCTTCTGTCCTGTACAGTTAATTCTTACAAAGACAAAAATATCTTTTACATGAGGGAAAGACATCGGTCCTCATGGAATGTCTTCTCCCTTGAGTATAGCCCTCATTTGTTCTTCTTTTCTCCTATACTCTTCTCTCCTTTGCTGAACACTTGGTTTGTAACCGAGCCCAAAACAATCTTTTTTGGTGATGACACTTCTGGGTTGTAGGCTTCCTTGCAATCTCCTTCCTATCCCTTTTCTTGTCTTGGCTTCTCGGCCTAGAGTTTCAGAAATGATCATCTTGGTACAGTTAGATAACCTGGAGCTGGGGATCCGATTACCCTCCGCAACAAATGTAGCACTTACGAGCTCTAATGCTCGAAAGGAACATTCCGCAGCATCTGATGTTACGGAGGCAATAATTTCCTGCTCGGCCTCTACAGTGACCAACTTGCCTTCGATCACAAACTTTACTTTCTGATAAAGTGATGATGAAATAGCTCCCACTGAGTGAATCCATGGTCTTCCAATTAAGTAACTGTATGTCAGCTTTATGTCCATCACTACGAAATCAATCGTGTCTTCTGTCGGCCCGATCAACAAAGGTACTTCAATCTTTCCAAGTGTTCCCCTTTGAGTACCGTCAAAGGCTCTCACAGAGTTATGACAGGGTTTCATGTGAGAATCATCTACCGGTAGCTTCTGTAGAGTCACCATCGATATTATATTTAACACCGACCCATTATCGATCAGTACTCCTGGCAAAACATACCCTTTGTAGTGGGTCGTGATGTTGAAAGCTTTGGTGGACCTATGCCTCCCTCCGGGGTCTCGTCGTCGCTAAATGTGATGTGGTTGTATGCCCCACAATTCTGTCCAGCTTAGATACAAAAATGTCACAGGGTACAAATGTTTGATTTAGCACCTTTAACAATGCCTCACGATGCTTCTCCGAACTCAGAAGCAACTCCAGCACTGTAATTCTTGCTGGTTGCTTTCGTAGCTGCTCCACCACGTTGTATTCATTGTGTCTCAGGAACTTCAAAAAATTTTTGCTTGAGCCTCAGTTACAAGCTTATTAATCTTCGGAGGGGGCTCCTCACCAAATATCTGCACAAGACTAGTCGATGTACCTTCTCTTTTATCTTTTACAGCTTCAGCAGTCTTCAAAGCTTCTGAAGAGTAGCACTTGCCACTCCTCGTGAAGTGGCCTACTTCGCTTACACTTTCACCCTTCTTTGTCGATTCATTTTTCTGCGTTGGCTCCTTTTTTACCATTTCTTCCTCCTCCTCATCAGGCTTCGACTTTTCTGGTATGGTTACGTTGGTTGCATAATTCCAAGGGGTCCGCCGCATGTCTTTGAATGAAAACAGGGCTGGTGCTGAGATGATGATTTTAGGGGCCACCTTTACAATTTCCTCTTGAGATGAACTTGTTCCCTCTGATCTGGAAGAAATGACAAAGGCCTATCTTTTCTATATTTGATGTTGGGGCTATCTAACAAACATACATCTAACCCATGCCTTCCTGCAACTTCCTGAAAGAACTATATATGTTTGATGTCCATCAACTGTTGAACCCATCTCCTAAATTCTTCACATTGTTGAATGTTGTGTCTTCCATCCTGGTGGAACTCGCAATAAGCTGTACACCCCTTTTGTACCACTACCATGCCCATGTTAATCAAACGGGCCATGCATAATTGTTGGAATACCCACCGTAAGGGAGACTTAATTTTTATCACATCCTCATTGGCTTTCCTAGCAGAGTACTCTTCGATAGCGTTCACTTTGTGGTTTTCGTGATTAGGCAATGGGTTAGCGACCACACTCAGTTTCTTAAATTTCAATACCCCAGAATTGATCAGACTCTGTCGAGTTTCTTGAATGCGAGAAAATTTTCTATGGGATGACCAGGGGCACCGCCATGATAATCGCAATGTGCATTAGGATCATACCATGATGGGAACAGAGGTTTGAATGGAGTAACATAGTACGGGCAGACCAAATCAGCTTTGTGCAACTGAGAATAAAGCTCAGAGTACAAAACATGTAACGGAGTAAAAGCTGCTTTCTCTTTTCCTTTCTTGGAGCTCTCTCTTCTCTCTAGTTTTGAGCCTTCCTTGCTGATGCTTGCGGCTGAGAGACTGTAAAGTTCTTCAAGGCGTTGTAAGTACCTGTAGTGTTTACTTTATTATCTCTCTTCTTGTTGTACTTTCGAGAGTTATCCCCACTGTCAATCTGGCTGCTCTTGATTGCTAATTCGAGAGACTCCCCAGTCCTAATCAAGTTGGCAAAGCTCTGAGTCGTATTATTGATGAGGTGATCGAATAGTGTTCCCTTTAGAGTATTCACAAATAGGGTCGTAATCTCATGTTCAGAGATTGGTGGCTGGATCTGAGCGACCACCTCTCGCCACCTCTGGGCGTATTGTCACAGACTCTCGTTAGACTTCTGCCCCATATTTTCTAACATGATCCTACTGGAGGTTATATCCGTCACATGTTTGTACTGCTCAATGAATGCTTTTGAAAGGTCCTTCCATGTCTTGATGTTTACCCAACTTTTCGTCCTTGATGAAGGTTGTCATCTTTCGGCAGTACATGGTCACATGTACGGAAGGACACGAAGTCCTATCATACTTGTCGAAATCTGAAGTTTTGAATTTTGGTGGTAAAATAAGGTCGGATACCAGGCTCAGGTCACTAGCTTCATTTCCTGGTTCATCTGAAGTTTGCAGTGCTCTAAATTTCTCTTCCACGAGATGAAACCTTTCTTCCCATTTCTTTTCTACCTCTGTTCTAATTTTCTCGACCAGATTCAGATCTGGCACCTCTTCTTTGTATAATGCCTCTGTATCCATGGGTTTGCTTTCGGATGCCCCTGCTTGATGACTAACAGATATCCCGACAGGGTCAATATATACTCTTTTTGCCGAACTTGGCGTCATTAGTTGAACCTTGCTGTGAGATGTAATACTTTCTGGCTCCTGGGCAACTTCGTCTTTAACCTTTTCTTTCCTAAGGCTTTTTGCTAGCAATACAGTTATGTCAGATACTATCGCAGCTTGCGATTGAGCGATCTGCTCATTGAGGCTCCGTTTGGCTTCATCAAAACGTGCTTCCAAATCTTTCTGCCCCTTTTCCAAACTGACTATTCTGTCTTCCATTAATTTGCTATGTAACCGAGTGAAGTATGGATGTTGAATGGTTACGACTTAACTTTTAGTTTAACTGCCACAATATTTACACTATTAATTTTTTTGCAAAGAAAGATGAATACATGTATAATGATGCGAAAAGAATGATGCAAATGTCATGATGCAATGCAAGAATGTATGCAAATAAAGGTACTGATTCCGCTGGTAATCACCCTTTTGAACTACTTTGATAGGAATTAAAGGGTCCAGATTACAAAATATCAAAGTAGAGTTCTACACATAAGCCCTAGCTCTATCTCCTAAGTTCTCAATAGCCTTGAGCAGCTTGATGAACCTAGGTGCTTCTTTCATGTCTGAGGTTATGAAAGGTCGAAGAGCTTCGGCTTCAGCAGCTAAGTCATTCACGTGTCCCGCAACTTGTCGTATCTCCACCACCAAGGTCGCGTAATACTGGTCTTTGTCTTGAATCATCTGGGAGGCATCACGAAGTCTTCGCTGCCAATAATTATCTCCACCTGCTGCAACTTCTTCGAATACCCTAATTCTCCCCCTGTAATCCTGAACGGTTGCCTCGAGTGACTCAATGCGGGCTCGTAACATACTAATTTCACGCTCCCTTTCTTGTAGCTCGATGAAGCCATTCCTCTGACGATAGGTCTGAAAGGACTGCTCCAACTCTGTCAGTCTCCCCTCCAACTCGGCGTTCTGAGCTTGGCTCTGATTCAGGCTTTGAACGGTGTTGTTGTACAAGTTTTACATCTCCAGTAGTCTATTCCTACTCCCCATAGATTTCCTCTCCCAAACGGTAGTGTTCTCTCTTTCGTAGATGATTACTTGCTTGCCTTTGTCAATCACTTGCCTAGCTCTTTCTTTCTCTAGGTTAATGGCGTCCCTAAAAGACCTTCTTTCACTCTCGATGGCTAACTTGCAACTTTCTACCTTTTTCTCGATTGCTCGCTTGCCTTTTTCTCGTTATTCTTCGACTAAACGCATACCGTTCATCTTTTCCTTCTCTACGGCTAGGAACTGGCTTCGGCCGGCGTTCTGCACATTTGCTTGAAGCTAGAGAATATCTTTCTAATAAATGGCATTCTTCTCACTTAGACCTTCATTGAGCTTCTTCAGTTGCCTGATGGTCCTATCTCGTTCGTCGACCTCTAAACTTGCCTTGTAGAGTTCATCCATATGATGTGTCTGCAAAGCCTCTATCTTCTTCTTAACTTCCTCGAGTTCACTTCGCAAAATATCGACCTCGGACGGTACTATCTTCATATGTTCCTCAAGCGACATGGTAGGTCTTTGGTCGGGTTCTGGAATCTTGTATTAACCCTCAAGCACCTCCAAAGATCGTAATTTGGGTTGATCATGGGCTCGGTATCTCTTTCTACCCTGATCCAATAACAATGATCCCAAGCTCTCATGATAGTCTGAATCTTCGCCCTGAACTTGCCCTTGAAAAAAAACTCGCTCTGACTTAAACCGACGGTGACTGGAACAAACTGTCAGGACACCAAAAACAGAGCACACGCAATTCCACCATATAGCCCTAACATCATCAACCAATCATAATCGCCACAGTTGTATAAGAAGTAACTAACTCTACCGAGCCACGGAATTCTTCATACTATGTCTCCGTCTTGAATGTTCCTAAAGATATGGGACCATTTCTTCGTCTTCCAGTCTTCTCGCCATTCCTTTGCTAAATACTCCCGCAAAGGTGAAAAGTCTCGGAACAGTATTCCCAGTAAAACCCCCATCAGTGTCTTCCACATGTGGCTCTGGATCCAAACCTGTAGTAAATGCGCACACCCTATGAAACGTCATTCTTCATACTTTCGGCTCGCATTCAAAGAAATAAAGGTTTCAGTCAAAATGGTCGGTACTGGATTTGCCTTCGATTCATTCGCTCAAATAGGTCTAGAATGGCTATGTCGATGTTTCCAAGAACCCCCGGAAAGATAACCAAACCATATATTCCTAAGGCAAATAGGTCCATCTTCTTTACCTCATCTGGGTGCACCGGTATGATGTCTCAGAAACTCTCCCAAGCAAAGGTTAGGTTGTCTCCTCGGACCTGGATCAGTCCATTAACCCAATCGTCACTCATTCTGGAAAAAGTTTTGAGCTTCGCAGAGTAATTCTGATTCCTCGGCGGCTTCGCATAGATCTAATCTTTCTAGACATTTTTCTAATTAAATAGGGTCGTGTATTCTTCTACCGTAGGCATCATGTCTTGCCCGTTGAAAGTAAAGCAGCAAAAAGCGGGATTCCAGAACTGGAAGATGGCTCGGAGTAAAGGCTGGTTGACTCGGACACACATTAACTGAGCTATGTCGCCGTAACTATCACAAAATAAGTCTTGTAGTCTTCGATCCCATCCTTCCCAAATCCTTGTAAGATCCCATAGGTCATTCTGTTGGAGGCTTACATAAGTATACCCTGACACTATGCGCTCGTTCAGCAAGCTGTTACCTTGGGTCCTTTGATTGACTTCTGACCAATGTTTGACGGCTGAGTTGAGTTCGTCCTTCTTGAGATACTTTTTTCCATGATGAAAGATTTTTTGATCGGGCAAACCACTTGATCCATTACCTTTATATAATGCAAATGCAATGATATATGCAAAAAAAAAGCAAAAAAAAAAAACGATTCAGTACTAGATAAAATAAACAACTACATAAACCTATTTACATCCCGTCTAAAACACCTATTTTATCCGCATGGCTTTAGAAGGGTGGGTTTTCTATATTTCTCTACATGCAGTGTTGGTGCTAGGAGGTACCTGAATTGTCCTTGTTGTCCCCTACTAAGAGTAGCAAGGCCCCCGATCATCACCCATTATAGGCTCCTTTCAACCGGGTTCAATTCAGGGGGACCCATTCGCTTATGCCCCTACGAAAGAAGGATATCCTCATGAAAGCATAAGGTACTCGAGCCCCGAAGTTACTTCGGCTAGGCCCATACTGAGGAACGATATCCTCACGAAAGCACTAGCATTTTCCCCCCACTTAAAAAAGACAGGTTTATATGTCAAATTTTAAATGTGTTAAAATAAACGCCCAATTACAACCGAATGTTAATTTAATAGTCACTTTAATCTGGAACTTCCGATATTAATAAAGCAGTAATTATTTAAAAAGTTTGACTCTCACTTGTTTTTTGAAAAAAGCAAAAATGTCTCCAGCAGAGTCGCAATCTATAGCGATCTTCCCTACGCTAAAAAAACGGGGTTTCAATGTATTTGGGGGTCTTTTAGGTATTAAGACATTTATTCTGTGGGGTTTTAGAAAAACCATATTTTATTTCAAAAATGGAGTAGCCACCGGCCACTAAGGTAGGCCGAACACCGTAAAACCAGATATTTGAAAACAGTTGGGTTCGGGAGTCAGTTACGGATGGGGAAGGATTAGCACCCCCACACCGCCCAAAATTGGTACTTTTAATATTAGATTTTCCGGATTAAAGTGACGATTAAATTAAAATTCGGTTATAATTGTGAGTAAATTTTAAAGGCCCCGTTATTCGAGAGTAAACCGATACACCACCATCACTGCGCTTGATACTGGCTATGTTTACGCTCGAATAAAAGGGCACCGCATTGACGAATAATATATTCATTATGCAATCTTAGAAAACAAATTATATAACATATAAACGGAAGTGATACGACACTAATAAGACATATAGACAAAAATAAAACAAAGCATTAAACATAGACATGATGACATTGAAAACAAGAACATCAAACTAAAAAAAAACTAAAACTTATCCATGATAATTTTTACACAAAACAAAACAATCATATAAAAAGATTTAATTAAATATCGTACTTTAATATCAAATTAACACATAAACAACATATTAAAAAACAAAATAAGCATGGCATAGACATAACATGATATTAAACTAATGAGTTAAAGCAACATGCTATCATAAAAAACAAAACTGAATTCTCACCATATGACACAAAATGTACACATAACAAAGATGCATAGTGACATAAAAAAATCATACTATCATGTAACCTAAGAAACAAAGGGGATATATAAAAAAGTTAACATATAAAAACATGCTATATACAAAAGAAACTAAAACAAATCCTAAAACATGCGTATATCCATACAATGCACAAACGGATTAAAACACAATATCACCAATAAATACGAAACAAACAAAAAATATGCTAGCATATAGACATGATATGCAAATTAAGCTAAAACCTAACATATAAAATAAACATATATATAATACGAACAAATAAATTAAAATATGAAAGCATGATGTAACATACCAAAAAAACAAAAAAAGAACACAAATAAACATGATAGAAGAACATATATGAACATGAAGAGCAAATTAAAAATGCTAAAAACATATAATAAAAAAACAAAATAACATAAATATTTAAAAATTGCCAAGGGACTGAAATGAACGAAAATAAAATAGGAGGACAGAAATTAAACATATTAAAACGTCATTTGGGGACCAAATTGCAAACTGGGCAGAATCTATGAGGACAAAAGCTGCAATATAACCCTGCGACACGCTTGAAATGAAAATTTTGAAAACGCGGAATGACCAAACAAGTAATTTCACCATTACAAATCTAATTTCATTTGATTGAGGGATGAAAATGAAAGATTTTGAAAACGATGAGGGACCAGGATTGTAAATAAACCAAGGGGAAAGATAGTTTTGAAAATATCAGAAATGTGATGGGATTTAATGGGTAATTAGACTCTTTTAAAAAAATTAAAACTCTATAAGACCCTTTTATCCGGCCAAAAATCACTTTTTTACCATTTTTTAAAACCTTTGAGTAAAACAACCCTTCCCTTTCATTTTTCTCTCAACTTATAACCCCTAACCCCCTGATAACCACCCTTGACAACCGTGCTCAGGCAAGGCTCGACCGTAAGGCCGCCTCAAGACGTCCTGGGCCACGGCTGTTCGACGGCAAAAACCCCAAAGAAAAACCTACCCCTTTTGTTTTGTGACCAAAAAAACCTTGATTTCTACCGTTTCGAAGCGAGAAAAAAAACACCCCTTAAACGGCTCACCCCTAAAGGCTTGTCGCAGGCCAAAAAGGGTTTTTTTGAACTCAGGTAAACTCGGCTCTCTTTTTTTTATTACTTTTTGGTTTACATGCATGCATATGAGGAAAAAGAAAGAAGGGATTACCAGTAAAACTCTGGTTTTTTATTTCGAATCTCTGAAAACTGAGAACTGACTGAATTGTTACAGATTATTTTATACGTATATATGTTCTGTCTGATGATTTTTTTGGTAGGAATAACACATAAAAATACATATATCTGTTCGATTTGGTACTGACACATATATTTTTTGGTGTTTTTCTGCTTCTGATGCATATGGCATGGTGGTTGAGGGCGGCATGGAGGAGGCATGGTGGAGATCTCCGTTCGGCCAGATTTGTTCCTAGCCGTTGGATCAGATCTGATCCAACGGGTGGGATTGCTTGAAAATCAATGACTTGGATCGAGGACACGTGGTGCTTGGGGATATGGATAGTCAGTGCGTGCTCCACACGCGCGTGTGGAAGACAGTTGGACGGCGAGTGGAATCACGCGCGGTAAATGGAAGATCCTCTCCTTTTGATCTTGGCCATTGGATCAAAATCTGATCCAATGGCTCAGATTGGGTTGCGCAAGGAATAAAAATAATTAGGGTTTTTATATCAGATACAAAATTAGGGTTTTAATTATTGGGCTGGCAGGTTGGGCCTTGTAATATACTTTGGGTTTTGTAATTTCTTTAATTTGGGCTTTGTAATTAAGGACTGGACACTTAATATATTTTTGCATTTTATTTTATACTTAGCCAGTGCCAATGATGATGATGATGATAATAATAATAATAATAATAATAATGCATGCATACACATGCGTACACATATACATGTAACATACGAACACATGCAAACATTAATATATTTAACACACTCTTAATTAATATAACATACAAACATGCATGCATAAATAACCATACACATAATTAACGTAAATATTCACACATTACACATACACACAATGCACACATAAAAATGTAAACATATGACACACATTCTATAGTAATTACCAATATGTACACATACGTAATATATAGTATACATGCATTCACACATTAATCATACATATATATATTATATATACTAATCACACGTACATAATATAATATATGTATACAGGCGATAATAGTAAATATTAATGATTACGTAATATTTGCAAATTAACACAAAATTTATACACCGAATAAAAATGAGTGATTACAGATTGATAGTGAACTATAATAAGTCACCTTAGATGTTGAGGGGTTTAGATCCGTGTACCGAAAACTCTATTTGAGTACCCTAATGGTAGATGGGTTAAATAGTACCGAAGACTCTCGTTAGTGGATTAAGCGTCTAACCGATGATTGGGGTTGGTGTCCCCGTCGATTGAAAGGTGTACCCAGTTGGTAATGTACCATGATTGTTATTGTATCGCTATTCCTGTTGAGATGGCTTGAAGTGTTGGTTGAACACTTGTTGAATCCATGTATCCAGTGAACTCTTTTATTAATAGACTTGTTTAATGATCAATTGTAAGCCAATATAATTGTTAATGTATCATTGAAAGGTTTATGTTGTATGATGTAATTTAAACATGTTTACTCTTTAAGCTTTGCATATGGTATTTATGCATGGGAATGCTTCAATTGAGGTTGAGCAATGGGACTTGTTGTTGGTTAATGATACATGTTGCATATGGTCAATATGTTGGTTTTAAAGATGTTAAGTGCATGTTTAAACGCATGATAATGTTTTATAGGTTGTTTGAAGTAAGTTTCAATGCAATATTGAGAAATAATTTTTAAATGCATTGATGGTGTTTTGTTTGTGAAGCGCTCCTCACTAAGCCTTGTATGCTTACGCTCTTATTGTCCATCAATGCAGAGAATTGAAAGCTTGGAGGCAGCAAGGAGCAAGGGATCCTAGCAAGACTTGTTTACCAAAGTATGTTTGGGTTAGACTATAAGTAATAAAGGCAATGGGGTACTTGTTATAGTTTTGGGAGATGTTTTGATAAACTCCCTATTTGAGCAAGTTTGTTTGGTTGCTCTAAGGTTGTAAATGGCCATTATGGTTTGGTTTTGGTGATGGTTTGAAGTTTCATGTTTTACTTGAATGGTTTTCTAGGTTGCATGCCTATAGATTTATGTTTGATGCAAAATGCCATGAATTGTTGTTGAATTTGTGATGCTATGATGTGAATTATATCCTAAATATGTTTAATGTATATTAGAAGCATGTAAGGGTGTTTTGGTTAGGCTAAGAGCTTGTTAAACTAGCTAAATGTGACATTACAGGCCCAGGCGTACCGATAAGCAAGGGACCGTATCAGTACGGTTAGGCAAAATCAAGAATGTTATTTCGATACGGGCTATCGGTACGGCTAGGAAAAAATAAGCATGGTGTTTCGATACGGGCTTGGGTGTATCAGTACGGATGTTTTTACTGGAATCTACTTTTTTGGACAAAACTCGCGTATCAAAACACTACCGTACCGTATCGCTACGGTTGTTAAACATTTTCGAACTGCCAGCTAGGCATACCGAAACGGGTTGCAGTGTATCGAAATAGTACATGCTTGTGTAAGGCACCGTATCGATACGGTGACACGCGTATCGGTACGATTGTCTATTAATTCAGTTAATGTCATGGCAGTGGAGTTTTGTTTTCTTGTGTTTTGGTCCCTGAATGTTATGGATGCAATTGAAAGAGTTTGAATGTTCGAATCGAGCTGATTTTTGACACGAGAACATGAAACCTGCTTAATTAAGGGTTGGTAACTTAAAAATGTGCTAAGTCCCTGTAGTTTGATCAAATTGCAATTTAGTCCCTAATTTGCAATTGAGCCAATTGGATGTCAAATTGACGCCTGATTAAGTTGAGTTTTCACCTAATGTCAGTATGAACATATAGGTTAATAATTTTGCATTTAGATAAGATAAAAGAAAAAATGGTTGCGTTTTAAGTTCTTTTTTATGGTTTACCTCGGTAAACCTAATGTAGCTCGCTCGGTTTGGTCTTGCGACTAGGCCGGGTCGAGGGGGTTACAATCCATACTAGTATGAATGTATGAGGAAGTTGATCGACCCTTTAGCTTTCTTTGAAGATTGGGATTTGGTAACCATTCTTCATACATTAGATCTGTTGACCAATATTCTTGATTTGGAATCATCCTAAACATAGGCCTGTAGATATTTGACATTGTTTGCAACCTAAAATAATCGCCCACCAATGTATATGGGTCTATATAGACATGCATGCATGCGGCGATTGCGTGAGCACACGGGTATCTATATGCCTAAAAATAGCCGCAGTCACATGAGCTCACATACAAGTTTACTCGGAACAATTTGTGCTCGTTCGGGCTTACCAAGGGTTGGACATTAAATTCAGCATCGTTGGGGTCGAAGGAATCCACTCTCATGGCGCTTGTGTCCTCTTGAAGTTTCTTCATACTCTTTTGGAGAGTTTCAGACCACTGTTGTCCCCTATTTATTTGAAAGTTGACCTTCTTCCCTTTGTCGCACCATACTTTGCCCATTCTGAAGTACGTCTTCCTAACAATACTGGCAATTGGGAGATGGCGTGTCCTTTTCAACACAGAGTCGATAGCCTCAGCAAGGTTAGTGGTCATATTCCCGTAATGTTGACCTTTATCGTAGGCCTGTGACCATCGTTCCCTGGGAATATCAGTGATAAAATCATGTACATGTTGTCCGTGCCTTATAAAATGTCTAAACTTCCCATCGAACCTTGGTCGAACCATTTCATACCCTGCTCGTAAAAATGTTAGTTAGTAAACACAAGACAAAATATCATACATAAATAAATCAATAATTTAGACAATAACAAATTACACCTTACCTGCGTTTAAAATTTCTTGATGAATCTGATTGCTCTGGAACCGAGTCTTTGCATTGGCAGCAATATGCCGTATACAATAGGCTGGATAAGCATCTGGAGGTCTCTATAAACTTTCACGCCTATCGATTACTGATAACAGTGCAGACCCTCTATCGGAAATCACACAAATCTCGTCCTCTTTGATTAATCATCGGCATAAATGATTTAAAAAGAATTTACATCCCTCGGCATTTTCCTTCTCAACTATGGCAAAGGCTATTGGAAATATATTCATGTCTTCATCTTGCGCCACAGCAATAAGCAATATTTGCTCGTATTTTCTGTAGAGCCATGTACCATCAATTTAAATCATACGTTTGCAGAATACAAAACCTTCAATGCACGGCTGGAATGCCCATAATAACTTACTGAATATTTCTTTTCAGGAATTACTTCACCTTATAGTGTTATCGTCGGCAACGTTTCATACTCTACAATAGTTCTTGGGATAAATATTTGAATTGCTCGTAATAGAGCCAATAGCTTATTATATGATTTATCCCAATCGCCGTAAACTAACTCCACCGCCTTTTGCTTCGCTATCCACACCTTATAGTAAGATGGGATGTATCCAAGTTGTGCACGGATCGATGCTACCAACACTGCAATGGCGATCCTCAGATTCTTCTCAACCAATAACTTTTTGTAAGCGCATATCAAATCGTAGTCAAGATTTATGTGGTACTGTGAGATTGAAGTCATGGTACAAAAGTGTTGATCAATGAACCTTCTGACCTCCCACATCTTCTTTCATTTCATATACGAAACTCTTATCCTCCAGTTACATTTGCTCTTATAATTCATGCACCTTATATAATATGTTTCGCTATCAGATTCAACAACGCAAGATTGCATATGACATCTGACGCTGTACTCTTTAATTGCTAACTGAGCATCTTTTTTTGTATCGAATTGAGCTCCAAGTTCCAACTCTCCGTCTGTTGAAGCTGAGAAGGACAAAATACACGTGCCTCATATTATGGATTTCGCATTGCAGCATAGTCCACCTCATACATGTGGACTGGAGGCACGTAAGCTAGAAGATTGAGCTCCGATTGCTGGGGCTCCGATTGAACATAACCCTAAATCGGTGGCTCATCGACCGTTCTATATCTAGCAGACACTGCTGCCCAAACATCTTCCTCAATGTCAAGATCATGGCCCTGAACAGTAGCGGTCCTAAGAGCATCATCAGCATCAAGCAACTCGACATCATCATCTTCTGCCACTGGTATAACATTTTCGTCGTCCTCACTGAAATCATCAACTATTTCGCCCCAATGACCATAAACGTTTTCGATGTCACAATCCATCGTGATATGAACTCCGCCTGAAATGCCAACATATTAGAAATACATATTCAAAAATACATTGTACCATAATGCAAAACTTAACTTAAATTCACTTACCCGATTTTAAAATATTCGATCACACCCAATGAGTCTCTTAATTTACCAAAAATCCTGCCCAAAACTCTCTCAAACCTTAAAATTTCAAAAATAAACAACAAAAAAGTCCCGGGCACTATATATATCCAGGGTCCTGTCGCCACCTGCAACTGGTGTCCAAACCTAAAAAAAATACAAAATTAGCCTCAGGTCGCCATCTGCAGATGGTGTCCAAGGTTTATGTCGCCACCTGCAGATGGCGTCCTGACAGGAATCTTCCAGACCTGCACGCTATCTGCTCGTGGCGTCTTGTAGAGCCAGCTTTATTCGGCTGCCACGGCTGACCTCTTCCACTGCAGCTGGCTGATTCGTGGCTCAAATATCATAATTTAACTCAAGACGCCACCTGCATATGGCGTCTTGACCCAAGGGTAAAAATTTAATAATAAAAAATTAAGAAAGACGCCACCTGCAGGTGGCATCCTCAAGTTACTGTAGTTTTTGTCGTAGTTCCCAAATTATATTACACCGCGCCTTACATCCCCAATATTCAATTGGGGATGGATTATTCCCCTAAAAATGCCCAGAAATTGCGATGAAAAAATATTTTTGAGAAGTAATTTAAGACATAGTTTTGAATTATTTATTTAAAATTTGAGTTTTTGAGGTTATTGTCAAAAATTTTGTTGTGTAGAAAAAATATTTAGTTTAGATATTATTTTTAAAAATATAAAAATACTATATAAATGTGAACAAATGAGTAATTTTGTTTAAATTTTTTTTTTAAAAAAACTAAAAGTTAAAAATTTCAGTTCTGAATAAAACTTTTCAAAAGTTATTGAAAAATAATTTTCACTTTAAAAAGCTACTACTTGTTTTGTATTGTTTTTAGGGTAAACTATTGAAACGGTCACTTATGTTTAGTGTTTTACAATTTTAGTCACTGATTTTTAAATTAGACCGTTATGGTCACTTACATATTCGATCTATAAACTTATGGTCATTGTGATGTTTGTTGACGGTAAAGGCTGATCTGTCACAATAAAAAAAGGATAAATTATCTAGATAGTCCTTAAACTATTACTTGACTCCTATTTTGACCACCAAATAAAAACAATGGGTATAATTAGGCATTTAATCCTCCATATTTACATTTTTTATTTCTTCTCCCCTCCACCATCTTCCATATTCTTCTTCATCTAACTCAATCCCTAATTTTCTACTATATTAATCCCCAATTCACACCATTCAAGTACTTTACCCTAAATTTTATTCAATAATGAAGGATATTCATTTATTTCAAATCAACGGAGAAGTCGTGATCCAATCGGTTAGGACCACTATCCCTCTAATTTTTGCAATAAAGAACATTAGCCCATGTTATTGAGAAGTGAATCGGGCCTTATAAATGGTGTATTTAAATAGTTTAAAGTAATCATAAGGATCTAATTGTAAACGTAAAATTACAATGCATTGCTGAAAACAAATTATCTAAACTAAGGATGAAACTATAAATGGATGTAAATTAATCGCACAAATTAAAGCATAGTTAGATTTAAATTAATGCCAGAATTGAAATAAAGAAAAATTAAAGGTATAATTAAAAGTACGTGAAATTAGATAACAAAGCAAAATAAGACTAAATTAAAATAAAATGAAATTACAAAGTGGAAGTTAAAGCAAGAAATAATAATCAATCAAAATAAGAATGGGGATTAATATTTACCCTATTTACCATCTAGTCTAAAAATATATTGTGTGAATTGGGGATTAATATATTAGAAAATTAGGGATTGGGTTAGACGAAGAAGAATATGGAAGATGGAGGAGGGGGGAAGAAATTAAAAAAATTGTAAATATGGAGGATTAAATGTGTACTTATACAAATTATTTTTATTTCAGTGGTCAAAATAGGAGTTAAGTAAAAGTTTAGGGGCTATCTAGGTAATTTATCCTTCTTTTTATTGTGCCAGATCAGCCTCCATTAACGTTTAACGGCAACAAACATCCAGTGACTATAAGTTTACATATCGAAAACGTAAGTGACCATAATGGTCAAATTTGAAAATCGGTGATCAAAAGTGTACAAACCTTAAACATAAGTGACCATTCCAATAACTTACCCTTTTTAATATTTTTAGAGCCAAAAGCACTTTTAAAAAGCATCAACAAAACCTAAATGTTCAAATTAAGACCGACCTTTTAGAGGTTGTTTACATAAGAAGTTAACTTTTAAAATGAGCAATTAATGATTAATATTTTTAACTAAATCAAATAAGAGTTTATGTGAAATAGTGAAAACCCTAGCCGCTCTCCATTTTTTCCCTATTCTTTTTCTTAGTCGCTCGACAATTCTTCCCCCTAGCACCTCAAGTTTTATTTTGTAGCTAGCAGTGGCACCAGTTTTACTGCTGGTTGTCGACCGCCAGAACTATTTTTATTTTCTTTTTTAGTTTTTTAATAAAATTACTATGTCTTTGTGACACGGTTTTTCTGCCTTTATGGAACATTTATCTTTGTATGTTGACGTGTTTAACTTTGTCTATTGGCATGTTTTGTTCTACTCCTTCGGTTGTTTTGGTTGTTCTTTATTTCATGTTTTTTATTAAGGTTGGTTTTGACGATGCCACGACTAATCAAGATGGCGCTTATTTGTAATCATGCTGATCTTTCCTGCTATGGACCTTTGGTTTAAATTTAGATACGCGGTTTGTGCTTGTGAAGAGTTTCTCACGTTGCTTGGCTCTGATTTGCGTTTTCTTGGTGGTCTATCAATAGCTTCATACCCTTTTGTGGTTTGTTTTGCCGATGCAATCAGGTTTCGTATCTATTTTTCGATCGAGTATTTGGATGGGTTTATAACCTTTTCATGTATAGTTCATGTCTGATCTAAAGTGGCTAGTTTTAGGAGAATGTCCAAATTATGTATTTAGTTTACAGCGATAGTTTGTAAACCTTTATTATAATTTTGGGTATTTTCTCGTTAATAAAACTAGTGGCTTCTTTTCAAAAAAATAAGAGTATATATCATATACATATAGGAGTAATTACATGAGACGTCCTTAAATAGTTTAAATTCTAAATTAGTCCACAATTTTCAAATATATAAATTAGTGTAAAATAGTATTATTTAAAAAATTATATAATTTTTTTTGTAAATTCAAATATAATAATGAAAGATTTCCAAATTTCAATTAAAACTTTGTGCAATATTAAGAAAATAAATACATTGAACTGTAGACAAAATTTTAATTAAAGTAAATGTCTAAGGTCAAAAAAAATTAAAGTAAATGTCTAATTCAACATGGATATAACTTTTTTATAAATAATTGATTAGACATTTATTACGAAAATACCATTTAAACAATCATAATTTTAAAAAGTACAAAATAACTATCAAACTCACTAATGAGCCTAGTGAATTTATGAAAGAAATTTTTATTTTTTAACAATTTCTAGTAAAAGTATTATAATATGATTAATATATATAATTAAATTAAATTAAAGTATTATTATTTGAAACACCAAAGGTAAAAGTTTTTTTAATTCATTGACTGGTCCCAATGGTAAAGAAAGATATTATTTCTCCTAGGTAATTTGGATTCGAGCAGTATAGTCTGCAGGTGTGTGAGTTTGAATTTTGGGTAAACTACACTCATTGTCACTTAATAATAGGTCTTATAACAAACAAGTCACGTTTCTTCTAAAAATTACAAATAAGTCGCTCAATTAACATATTTTTAAGGGTAAACTACATAAATAGTCACCGAACTGTTAAAACTTGCAATATAGCCATAAAACTTTTAATTCATTTTCACTACGGTCACTCTCATTAATTACTGTTAAAAAACGGTGACATGGCTATTAACTTTCCTTCTTCCTCTTCTCTTTTTCTCTTCCTCTGTTCTCTTTCTTCTCCATAGTTGAATCTTTCAACCTTTCGATTTTAAATATAATCTGAAGTTTCATCAGAAAAACAAAACAAGGGTTCCATCTCTTTTCCAAGCAAACCATGAAAACATTATGTTGCAGCTTTTTGTTTCTTCGGCATTCGGTAGCCACCCACAACACAGCTATGGTCACGCTTGAATTGTTTGAGGGTCACTTGCTCAAAAGGTTTGTACTATTCCTGTTGCAGTTTCTTAACTTAACTTTAGAACACAGCCTCGTTCGAAACAGTTGAGTGATTCAATTAGCCTGGAAATATACAATCACGTTAATGCCAACATGCAGAGCTGGAAAAAGGTTCCGTGTCACTCAATTTTGGAACACTAACCTTGATTGAAATAACAAATTGACCTCCAACTTTAAGGAAGTATGATGCATTCAAAACAAGATTCCTTGCCTTCAAATAAAGTACAACGGAGGAAGATTACATCCATGTTACCTGGACTTGGGGTGAGTATCCAATATGAAAATGTTGAATTTTTTCTAGATTTTTCATATTGCATAATCCAAATCCAATGCAAGGGACAAGTTGAGTAAAAATTCAATTTTGAAACGTAGCATACATCCATTCCATGCAGTGTATTCTCTTTTTGCTTTTTTGGGTAAAGTACATGTATAGAAAATAATGTGTGAGCTAGAATAATAATCTTAAAAGAAGTTTCGAAATGGCTAGTATATGACATGCTTTAAGAATAAAAGAAACAATAATTTCAACTATTCAAGAGAGCAAAACCCCAATGCTTAATGAAAAAAAAAATTGAACATGCATCAAAAACTCGACATTGCATTACCCATGATGTCTTGAAGGGAATCCGAGTACCTTTTTTTGAACGAAGGTAACTGGCATTCAAAGAAACAAAACAAACAAAGAACCAATACAGGGGGATCGGAGAAGAAGCTGACCAACAAAGCCAGGGAGAAAAACGGCCAACAAAGCCAAAGAAAAAACAAACAAAACAAAGCACAACGGTCAAAAACAAGACCGGAACAACACCAAAAATAAGAAAAAAAAACCAGCAAAAAACATCAGAACAGAAAAGAGAAAAAAAGATCGGAGAAGCCAACATCCATATGCCTACACTGCATGTCTTTTCGATGATCATCAGAGCATCTCGACGGTGAACGTGATGCAGCAAGAGCGTCCAATAGAAATAACGCGACAGATCTCGAGATGGAGAAGGCTGAAGGGAATAGGAAGGCAGGGTGAGCCCGGTACGACGGCCAGACCACCATCAAGAGCAGATTCACTCTGAACACGACCTTTCCTGCACTGAAACGGAGAAACAACACAGAAACACCAGAAAAACAAAGAACACAACGAAACCCAACCGACAATGGGCTAGAAACAAAAGCGCTAGTGATGAAAGCGTCGTCAAGCCTCCGATCGCAGCGAGAAAACTATCCAAGCAGGCGTTGGTCGACCGTTCCAAAAAAAAAGAACTGATTCCCCTCAAAAATTCGATGCAAGAGATGGAGGGCCCCTAAGGGTGATGCCCTCTGCCGCCGAAGGGTCAAAAAGTCCCATCAGAATAAGAAGAGACTTATTATCCAGAGGCGAGCCCACCCGGCCACCGATGGCTGGTGGCCGGTGAGAGCGGCGTAGAAGCTAGGGTTTTGTTTTAGGGGGTGATGGTGAGAAAGTTGAGAGAGACGGGGATTAAAATGAGTGGAAGTTTGAAATCCGAATACCTCATCAGTAGCATAGTGATAAAGTCGAATAAAATGACAAAAGGACCACAAAACACATATCATAAATGAAAAAAAAAAGTCATACAAGAGTTTCCCATAGATACTTTAAGCTAAAGAGGAAGTATGACCGAACAAAAATCCTCGAACTTTTTTGGTGTCCTTTTCGGTTCTCAACACAAAACAAATCAAATTCTAAGCCCTAACATTAAGTTCTAAATCCTAAATCTTGAACCTTAAAGATACACCCTCCTTCAATTCTCTAAACCTTAATCTTAACCCCTAACCTTAACACTAAATCATAAATCCAATTTTTTAGTGTGGGCATAAATAGAATCACCAAAAAAGGCAGATGATTTCTATTCGTATCTTTTAAGTTTTAACTTAATTTTTAAAAAAATGAGCATATGTTTTCTATTTATCCAATCATCTCTATTATATTATTGCAGAAGCTTAAACCAGAAAGAAAATGGTGAGAGAAAAATGACCTAAACGAAAATCCTTTTTTCATTGTAAACATCTTCACCATGGACCATACTCGTAGTAACAATGGCATATTCATAGTACCAGATTCAGTTATGGAGGAGAAAGAGAGTAGAAAAAGAGAAAGAGAGAAGAGAAAGAAGAAAAATTAACAGCCACGCCATCATTTTTAAGGGTAGTTACGGCAATGGTCGTATTAAAAGTAAATTAAAAGTTTAGTGACTAAATTATAAGTTTTAAAATTTCGGTGACCTAAATAAAAACACCATAAAATTTTGTGACTATTTATGTAGTTTACCTTTTTAATTAACCGGTTAGTTTAAATATTAAATATTTGATAATTAACCTGATAATTGAAGGGTCTAGGGTTCAAAATATTAAATATTGGTTGAGTTTAGTTATGTATAAAAAATCAAATATTTAATATTTTCGATTGATTCGGCTAATTAACGGGTTTAAAATCGAATTAATCGATAATCAATTTTTTTAAAAATTCTTTAATCACTAACTGATCAAAAATTTAATTAATCGAACGATTAACTGAAATAAATTTCAATTAGGATGTTAATTCGATTTTAATCAAATAATGAACACCCTATGAAAATCAATTTTTTTACAACTAATAAAAGTAAAATCTAAATAATAAAGATTATAATAATTAAAAATAAAGTCTATATGTAGTTTGATAAAAAAAAATCCTTGTATCAAAAGTAATTTTTTGTACTAAGCTATGCACAAAATATGACATGTTACAATTACACATTCATCAAATTAATCATATTAGTAGTAGTCAATCTCAAAATTTATGAAATTGTCAAAAGTAAAAATATGTAAGTTATGCATGTCATCGTTTAGTCAGTTAGATTAGTAGATAGAAGACGCTCGTGGTTTATAAAAAATAACCACTACAAGATAATACGGATAAAGTGGATTGAATTTTCGATAATAATTCCTAATATTATAAGGGCACGTTTAGAAAATCATCATGTAATTAAATTTTGATGTATGATGTGTTTGGACAATTATCGTAACTTATAAGTATCTCTAAATTGAGTGTAGTTAGCTTCAATTTTTAGGAGATGGTGAAAATTGGCGTAATTACAATACTCTTTAATTTTATTATAATATTATTTTAATATTTAAAATTATATAAATGTATAATTAGAATACAATTATACTTTGACAATCAAACATATTTCGGTCGGATCAATTCTTTACCTTCAAATGAATATTGTAGCTAAAGTAGCGAAGTATGCTTTGAACTTGAGTGAAATTATATTCACATCCAACAAAAAGGGTGCCAACTGAAATACCCATTAAAGTGGGATAAAGAAGGAATGGGAGAAGACAAATGAATCTTCCAAATCCTGTGGGTGAAAACACGTTGCAACGGATCTAAAAATTTAGATTTGATGGTTTACCGACTAACAATATATACAATCACATGTAGTTTGAAAGTAAATTGTATAAGTTGTTAAAAATTATATTAAAAAAATATTAAAAAATTTAAATTACAAATTACTAATAGAGAATAATGACTACAAATAAACTCAATTCTTGAAAAATAAACCAAAAATTAAAATAATAATAATAATAGAAAAAATAATATATATGGTAATAAAAATAGGGTGATTATTCAAGATACTGAGGGAAACAAAAAGTTTCCACAAGTTTCATAAACCCCTAAACTTAAACCATACGCTTTAAACCCTAAACTAAATTCATAAATCCTAAAACTATGACATTTGTGGAAACTTTTTGTTTCCACCTGTATTTGTTAGAACCAAAGCATACCCAAAACATAACTGTATAAAAACTAAACTCAGGATCTGTCATGTCAAATCATCAAGAACAATAAACTGAATGCGGAAGCGTACCTGAATTAATCGATAGATGAAAACCTTGAATCTTTTGATGAAAATCGCCTAAAAGGTGGTTGTGATCTTCCAAGAAGATAGATTAGCCCTTGCCGTAAAAAAACTCTATGACGGGTGTAATACCCGTATTTTGTCCGGGGTTCAAATATATTACATAAATAAGGCCAATAAATAATAAATAAATAATAATAAATAAATACTAAAAATAAATGTTCATCCATTCATTCCAAATATTCAATTTTTAGTCTAAATGTCCTCCTACAAGTCAAAAGCCCATCTACAGTTACAAAGGCCCAATTTGCACTCATATTCCCGCCAATTTTCTATTATAATCCACCAAAGAAACACAAATGGATCAAAAAGCCCATTTTTCCCGCCCAAACCGTGCCACGTGGCACTCTCCCATTGGCCCGAAAGCCCTTTACACGGATTGTGTGTTTTCTCCCGTCCAGTTGGCTCCGCTTACGTCAGCAAGTCTGACACCTATAAATAAAGAGAGAGAAAAGTCAGGAATAATGACAGTAATTAATAGTTACCAGAAATAAAATAAAAATAATAAATATACTATAATAATGAATGAGAGAGGGTTACCTTGGAAACCGAACCAGCATGAAAGCCGAACTGCCTGAAGCTGAACCGCCACTAGGACAATGAACGGGCACTGATCGGACGCCAGAAACATCACCGTACCTCCAGCACCGCCATGACCGAGGTATTCCTCTTTGTCTTTCGATTCCTGCAAAAACAGAACAAAATCATTAGTTTCCTAAAAAATAGAATTAAAAAATAATAATAAAAGAGAGTTTAGATCTTTTTTTGTGGCGGACGAAGTGATTTACGAACGTTGGTGAAGTCGGAAATAAATGACTGTGAATAGCCTAGGTTTAGATCGGGAGATTTATTAAGGATTCTTTCGAATCCGGGTAGATTTAGGCCGGGGAATTTTGGGTAATTCTCTTGAATCAGGATAGATTTAGGTTTAGATCTAGGTTTAGATTTAGGCCGAGCTGACTCGGTTAGGTCCTCTTATAGCCTGACCAAAATGGTGCCGTTTTGGCACCGGTTGACTAGGGTCCGCGTGTTCGTATACGGGTCGGGTTGGATCCGCGTCCCTTAATATGGACACCCTTTGGTTTTTTTCCCTAGGTTTTGCTATCCTCTCAATTAAGTCCCTAATTCCCTTTAATTCGACCACGTGCTTTGTTTTTTTCCAATTTAATCCACATTCCCTTTTAAATTGAACCACAAGTTTTACAATTCTTTCAATTTAATCCCCGAACCCTATTGATTTGTACCCCTTAGGTTTATGTAATTTCAATTTGGTCACTTTGGGTCTTTGTAATTGGGCATTTAGATTTTGAAATTGTTTCAATTTAGTGTCCCCATATTAATAAAAATTAGTTTTAATGTTCAATTTGTTTTATTTTAATTAATTATTTAATAGTTTTATTTAAAAGCAATTAATTTAATTATATGGTGTATGTTTTAAATTAGGCATATAGAATTAAATGTTAGACAATTAAATACACTTAGTTTAATTAATTATTAGAGCCTTAGTTAGGTTTCTCTAATTAGGATTTCAATAATTAAATAAGGTAGATCATTGTAGTAATTAAACATATATTAAATATATTTTTTAAAATTCAAATTTGGATGATGTTCCATTGTTTACAATGGGGTGTTATCTGAACATGGATTTTAATAAATATATTGATACATGTTTACACCTATAAATGAATATTAATTTAGTTATTTAATTAAAATTAAACAATTAATTAGAATACATTGTAGATAATTAAATGTATATTAAATTGAACCTTTGGGACTCAAATTTGGATGGTGTTCCATTGTTTACAATGGGGTGTTATCTCAACGTTGGTTTTAAAGGTGAACATTTAATATACATTTTCACCTAAAATATTGATTTAATAAATTTTTAGGGTCTTAATTAGGACTAGAACTTTAATTAACTAGAAGGATTAACTAATTAGGAATATGATTAAATGAAGGGCTTTAAATATATGGAAGGTGTTCAAGAAATTGGCATTTTCACATAAAAGCCATTAAATTAATTAATATTCATAGTTTTAAACAACTAATAGATTAGAGCCTTTTTTAGGATTAATACTTAAAATCAACAAGACAATAAAAGGACATTCATTAAAAATCTTTTATGTTGGAAATTCATTTTTAAATATGAATAGGGGTGCCACCTAATGGGGTGCTTTTAATCTCATATTCAAACAAAATAAATTTCCTTATAAAAGGATATCCGCATTCAGAATTTAAATTCAATTAATAATTATGGGATAAATTAAATTCAAATAATTATTTGAAATGCCACGTAAAATTAAAGGTACCGATAATGGGCATTCGTAGGGGTGCTAATCCTTACCTACACGTAACCGACTCCCGAACCCAATTTTTAAGACAGAATCTCTGTTTGTTTTTTTCGGTGTCCGATATACCACGAAGTGATCGGTGGCGGCTCCAAAATGTTTTTAAAAATAAATAAAGGGTACAATTTAATATGAAAAACCCTAAATTCTCGAGATTAAATTAAAAATGGCCAGAAAACCCTAATTTTCCAAAAGATCGATCGTCAGGCTATTTTTACACACCCGATTTCAAAAATGGTCGCGGGAGCTTGGCGACTCCGCTGGGGGTTTTAAAAACTGAAGGTCAGGCCTAATTAATTTTACGTGGTATTTTGGCATTTTAGGACAGTAATTTGAATTTAATTTTTTCCATAATTATTGGATGAATTTTTAGAAAGAATGCAGATAGTTTTTTTCTTGTGTGATATAAATTGTCATTCATGCATAAAACTTCTACCCGGGCTTATCAACCATAAGTGGGAGTGAGGTATGACCTTACGTGAGTTATTCAGCTCCGTGATCGAAATTGTGTCCTCCTTCTGATATACCAACCTTATACACCGTGAGGTTACGCCTCCGCTATAAGGGGCCGTATACTCTCGGATCGATGTCTTACTAGTCCAGTAATGACAGTTCGGGTACCGAGAGTCTAGATCGAAACCCACATGCTGTAATAGAAGCTTACCCCACTAGAGCCAAACAGGGACCTAGGAGAGGGTGTTGCTGATTTAAATACATTTCTCTGGTAATTTTCGTGTGTAGAATAAACTGTTCTCTGGTTAATTTTACGCAATATAAATTGTTTTTCCTGTAATAATTATTTTTGCTTACAGTATTATTTCACCATACTGACGCAATTTTTGTTTTGTTGTTTTGTGTGGGTGTGTTTTATTCGATAAATATTGCATCACATTGCATTCCTGGGAGGTATCGGTTCGAGAATTAGTCAAGTAGGCAGTGGCCATAAGAGCTGAAGGGTCCGATAGACAAGTGGGGGATAATATATTGCTAAGGACATGATTCGAGAAGACTCAATACAAGAACGAAGACAATATACGTGAAGACCAGGTGTCATTAATGCAAGGTTGTACCAGAAATTTCTGAACATGATGAAGTTTTGCCTGAACAAGTTTAATTTGAGAACCTCAGGATGAGGAATATGAAGAGTCATTTCCAGTAAGATTCATGGGTTATAATATTGCTGCTAGATAATCAAGTAGATCAAGAGTTGTTTAGAACCATGACCTGTTTATGAAACCTAAAACCTGGCAATTGTTTACTTTTTGGGAGAATGCATGTAACACCTACAATAGAGTAATACGAGGCTTTGCTATACTGTTCCAATGGTAAAAAATGACAAGGTTTATACAAGGCTTAACAATGGTTCAAGTTTTAAGATAGACTCAATAGTAGTTGCAGAAATAAACAAGATGCAGTATCCAGGAAACAGTGATAACCAGAGGGAAGATAGAGGACGAATAAATTGAAGGGGCATTCAAGGGTTTTTGCTGACAAGTAAGAACTCAAGGAAAAAGAAAGTTTTGAACTCAAAGACAATATCCAGTTTCACAAATGATGAAATTTACCGAAGGATACTATAATTAAGGAGAATGCTGATAAAAATAAGGAGCTGAGTAAAATGACAGAATCAAAAAACGCAGTACAACATTTTAAAAGACTAGCTTGTAAGTTTTGAAGAGGTATCACAATGAAGGACAAAATACTGAAAATTAAGTCGATGTAGTGATCTAGGCTATTCAGAAATAGAGTTATCAAATGATTAACTTTAGGAGCTAAGTGCGGGGAGTCATCTAGAATGAACAGATTTTGTTCGATGAAGTTGTGAACCCACGACAACATTCTGATATTGGCACCGAGCTAGGGCAGATATTGATTTAGAGACTGAATAAAGTGATCAACCAAAGGAGCTGAAGCTAGTGAACATATTGCCTTTGCTTTGTATTCGACCTTTTAGTTAGATGGGTGTTGTTCTAATGACTAGTTCTTGAAATTGATACCTCGTGCATTCATGCATTACATCATTGGTTAAAATTTATGTTCTGAAAATCATGGACAACGAATCTATTAAAGTTGAACAGTCACAAAGATTGTTGAGGACCACTTGGGTAGAATAAAGTTAAAGGCTGACCAGTCTGAGAACAGGATGAAGTACGAGCTAATATGAAGCACCAACAAGAGTGATCAAGGTAGAAACTTATCTCACATAAAGGTTCAGTCTAGAAGGGACTCTTTATGCAAAAAAAAGAAAAAAGTCAAAAAAAAAGAAAAAAAAAGAGATATAAGAATAAAAAGCCAAATAAAAAAGGGTGAACAAGTCCGGATCAATATAGTTGGGGAAATCTGTAAAGAATCTTGAAGATCTGAGTTTGGATCGTGAAGAGAATAGCAGAATGCTTAACTTAGAGGCACTGGTGGATTTTGAAAATGCTAAAATGAAGGGACCTCAGTGGACTGGCATAGAATGACTAAATGAAGTTAAATTTTAGAGTGTAGCCAAAAGTCTTCTCGATTAATGGTTCAACAATAGTCAGTGGACAAAATGATCCCAATAGAGACGAGGGGCAGAAGAGTCTTTTTCCAAAGCGATGAACACCAAGATCAGTTGAGGATTAAAGTTTGCTCATAAAGGAGTTGATTGCAAGAGGTGCAGATTATGGATACAAGATAAAGAAACTGAAGAATTCAGTCAAGAAATGGAGACAATTGTTCTTATCCAATGTCAGATTCAGGTTTTTGACTCTACCCTATCCAAGGTCACTTTTAGATAATGGCCTCATTAAAGTTTCTGGTCTCATCAGTACTGGGTATTTATGTTCCGAAAGAAAAGAGTTCAGTTCAATCGAAGATTAGCAGTTGAGGTAAAAGGAAAAATGACAGAAGTTATGAAAAACTTTTGCGAATAACTCACTATAGTATGGGTTTGCTAGATTCAGAGTAATATTTTGGCATTTTTTTCTCTGCAATATTTTTTGTACCAAAGAATGCTCCAAGATCAGATGCTCAAGATGCTCCTATCAGTGGAAAGTCCAAATCTAAACTGGATCTCATTCATGTTTTTATTGAGAGGTATATTCCAAACTGCTCGAAGCTTCGTCCTATCATGATAAATTATCAGAGCCCCATTAATTAAGTTGTTACAATAACGAGACTATTGTGAGTTATGATTGAGACACTGAAGATTGCTACATTTTCAAGCTATAAATTCAAAACTTTCTGAAGTGGGAGATTTTGGAAGTTGACACTGAAGATCAGTTATCAAGATATGTAACTTAAAAAGTTGTCCCTGATTGGAAAACTACAATTGGATTGCTCAGAAGGCAAGTGCTGGAAATGTCAAGTGAAAAGAGAGAAAGAAGTGAATGAATGTAAGTCAATTGACTCACCAGGTCTATCATGGAAGGTTTCTCAGACAATTGTAAATTTTGATATATTTGAAATGCTTATTTCAGACTTATTTTACCTCTAGGCCGGTGAATAAGATGCCAAGCCCATCTACTCATAGTTATGATCCCGATAATATTTACAAGTTTCACATGGAGAACTAGGATGAGCTACCAAGAAATTGGTTAGTCGGAGATCCAAAATGAATGCTTCCAAGATTGTCTGGAGTTTTAAAGTTTGTCTCGTTCATGTCTATACATAAAAGGGGTACGGCTTGCAAGAATTATCTCTGAAGTGGTATATGAAATCAACTTTATTACTTCAAGCCTAAAGATTCACTTGTGTTGCTTCATAGATGATTTCAAAACGCAATGCTATGGTTGCAAATGTTCGACCACTCATGGGAAGAATATGACTGAGTATGGGGAAATCATCTTCAGTTAGTATTTCTTTATTTAGGAAAAATTGCCTATCAGAGGTCATGGTGATAATGATGAAATACATATATCGGTCAGTTTAGGGATTTGGCAAGTTTTGCCACGGAATTATGGTGGTTCTGTAAAAATGAATTGGATGAAAGTTTAAGAATTTGAAGTGTCCAAAGACTTGGAGCATTTGTTCGCCCTGAATAATAAAGGTGGGGGAAAACTTAATATGGCAAAAGACCAGTGGAGCAACATTGAGGAATTTGATCACTGAAGAATAAAAATTCTGTTTAGAAAGAATGAGAGCATCAGAGCATGAACGAGAATAGGCATGCCATTGTAATGGTGAAGAAAATAAAGAACTGACGATAGAAGCGGAGTGACCAAAGTTAACTCAAGTCTTCCTTGATTAATGGTCAACAGTAAACCAATGGAGATTTGTCTACAATTTTAGGACCGTTGCAGAGTAATACCCTGAATCATCCCAATCGCTTTTGCCCGCGAGCATTGGGGGTCCTTTGTAAGGGAGGCTATTT
This sequence comes from Hibiscus mutabilis, assembly GCA_019671005.1. Taxonomy (NCBI): domain Eukaryota; kingdom Viridiplantae; phylum Streptophyta; class Magnoliopsida; order Malvales; family Malvaceae; genus Hibiscus; species Hibiscus mutabilis. Next base: position 32,299,764 of record CM033728.1, read on the forward strand.
CGATTTATTTGCTATGATACTTGTTTCTTATATATTTCTCAAATGGAAAACATTTTGCATTCTTTGATTCTTTTAATATTTCATTCGTTCTTTGTTATAGGTTAGTTTTGTTCTCCCATACATATATGTATATATCTTCAATAGCACTTTTTTCTCAAGTCCCTGGATATTAATTGTAAGAGTGACCTTGAATCAAATTCAGAGATCAACTTCAAAAATGTGACTTTCTTCTACTTTATTTAGGCGAATGAGAAGACATTAATGAGTGTTCAGGAATCACGGGAAAATCCCAAATACAAATTTTGACTGAATTGCCTCTCAAGCATCGTTGGCTAAGGTCTTTGAATGAAGTGATAATCCAAAACATCATTCACCTGAAGACGACTTTTCTTTAAAGATATCCAAGTATGAGAGGATATTTGGCATTCCTTCATCTCCCTTCACAAAGAAAGAAAATAAGAAAAGTATCATTTGCTATCCCATTTGAGCCTGAGGATTTTCTTTCGATTCAACCCAAACCAAGGATCACCCCTACACTGGAGGCAAAGAGGATAAAAGTTTATTTGCAAAGAAGGATGTTTGGTTTTGATCATGCCATGATAATAATGCCTTGTGAATTAGAGGCAAAAGAAACAAAAGTGAATATATCAAACACAAAAGTCAGAAATACAGGATGAATGAAAAAGAGTGTTCTGAATTCAGTAAAAAAAGAAGAAGAATAAGAAAAAAGAAAGAATAAGAAATAATAGGAGTTTGTGTTCAGAAAGTCAACCTAATCAATTTGAAGCAAATGAAGCACTAAAGTTGAAAAAATACAAAAGAAAAGCAATACGTATATGTGAGATATTCCATTCAACAAGCCTCCATCTAAAGGAGCAGTGGAATATTGATTTCAAGGAAAATAGATGAACTCTATGGTGAAAATCCAGAAATGGGCAGTCTAGAGTGATCCACACAAAAAAGATGAGGAAAAAAGAAAAAAAAATATTTCATCCGAACATATTCAGATCAGTGCAAAAAATGATATTTACTTGGACAAAAATGATCATTGTTTTCGTCACCCTTAAGTATTTATTTGAGCCTATATATCCTTTCTTTGGCAGTTGTGAACCATAGCCTATGTTACAAGCCTTAAAAGACCATTTTGGCCATATACGGGTATTGGAGCAAGATGAGTTTGTCTTCAGAATACATCCCGCTTATCAGGGTTAACCTTTCTTCAAGTACTTCTAGACTTCTAATGCTTGATCGAGATCAGAAAATAGGGAAGGACTGGGGCATGGTAAGTTAGTGAGGTAAAGAGTGCCACCTCAAATGGGATAGAATTAGGTATACGGGAAATGTTTTTCTCAGAAGTCTAATAATTCAGAAGGGGTTACATTGGAGTTGATCTCTGCAGTTTGATTTAAAGGCTCTATTGCACTTGATATTTAGGGGTCTAACCTTGATTTTTGTTATTTTTCATGACTTATCAAATTATTCTAATTTCTCAAATCTAGTAAAATAATATTTTGAGCCATTCACTTATCGTTTCAACAAGCATCTTGTAGATAAATTGATTAGATACAAGAAAAACAAAGGATTTCGTGGGTATTATTATGATATACTAATCCTTTAAGTACAGGCAGAACAGGAGGTGGCCTCGATACTTGTTTAATGATGAAAAGTATGACGAGGAAAAGTACAACTCCGAGTGTCAGCAATATTCAAATAAAACCTGCAAAAAATGATACAAGTGATTCTAGGGCAAAAAGAGAGAGCATGAGCTATCTTTTGGGAGCAATGATGCAGTCAGATCAATCTGTTAGGGTTTTTGTTAATCAAAAGTAAGGAAGCAAAGCGAATATGAGAAAAGATTGTAGTCAAAGTCAAGCTGAAGTAGGGCAATGTTGCAAAAAATGACCTTACAAAACACCACAAGCTGGTAAATAAAGTCTGCAAGCTAGAACAATAGTGAATCATGATCTCTTTCAAGCCATGAGAAAGAATTTTGTCAAAGAAGCTGAATGAAGATATAGCAAGAGCAACTTTTTAAGAAAAGAGTGACCCCCGGTATTCAAATTATGAGAAATACATGGTGAAATACGGTAAAAGAGAGGTTTATGTGCTTGATCCATGAAGGTGAAGAAAGCTTCACCAGAACGAAAGAAAGAAAACATTGTTGCAAAAAGAGAGAAAAAGAAAATGAAGAAAAAAACTAAGGTTAAAACCCGAAAGGGCGCCTTGAGAAAAAAAAAGAAAAAAAGAAAGAAAAAGAAAAAAGAGAGAAAAACCAAGGTAAAAACTCGAAAAAGGCACCTTGAAAAGAAAAAGAAGAAAAGGAAAAGAAAGATCTAAAGTGAAAACCTGAAAAGGCGCTTTAGAGGAAAATATACAGAGATCCTGAAGACTGAACCTGAGTGTGAGATGAGTTGCGCTGCTGGTAAAAGATGTTTAAATGAATGATAGAGTGAAGAAATTTAGATCTCACCTAAAGATGAAAGTTTGTCCAAGTGATCCTCAATTGAAAACATTCATACATCATATAGTTAGGCATCCATAAGTTAGGAGCATGATAATTCATATATTCAAAGCATTTTTTCATACTTTGGCAGAAATTTGCAGATTCAATCAAGGAAAGGCGAAGATCAATTTATAACCTCGAGTTTTGGAAGAGAAGATCCAAGCAAGAATGAGCATAGATTTCAGAAAAAGATCTAGTTAAGAAAGAATAAAGATCTTGAAAAGGTAGATCCAAGCAGAAACGAGCAAAGATCTTGGAGAAAAAGATCCAGTTAGGAATGAATAAAGATCCAGAAGAAGTAGATTCAAGCAAGAATGAGCAGAGATTTCAAAGAAAAGATCCAGTTAAGAAAGAATAAAGATCTTGAAAAGGTAGATCCAAGCAAGAACGAGCAAAGATCTTGGAGGAAATATCCAGTTGAGAGTGAATAAAGATCTCAAAAATGAAGATCTAGCAAGGAATAAACAAAAATCTTAGATCAAAAAATATGACAATGAGCGAGTATACATCTTTGAAAAATAGATCTAGCAAAGATTACAGTTGTGTTTGTGAGAAAGCAAATATATCAATTCATGATTTTTTGTTTGCATATGTAGATTAGCAAGGAATGAACAAAGGTTTCAAAGAAAAGATCCAATGCAGATCTTAAGATATTTTAATTGCAGAGGCAGATTTCTCTAAAATATTCAGTTTGCAGAGGGAGATCTTAAGATACTTTGTTTGCAGAGACAGATTTCAACAAGTATCATGCTTACAGAGACAGATTTTAGTAAAAGGTTTCGTTTGCAGAGACAGATTTCAATAAATATCCATTTATAGAGGTAGATTTCAACAAGAGAGACAGATTTCAGCAAAAGGCTCTGTTTGAAGAAGCATAATTCAACAAGTATTTTGCTTATAGAGGTGGATTTTAGCAGGATATTTTGTTAAAAGGCAGATTTCAACAGATATTCCATCCACAGAAGCATATTTCAGCAAGATATTTTGTTTGTAAAAGGCATGTTCAGTCAGATGTTTCGTTTGAAGATGCAGATTTCAGCAAAGATTTCAATCCGTTTGAAGAGACGGATCTCAGCAAAGATTTTAATCCGTTTGAAGATGCAAATTTCAATCCGTTTGAATATGCAGATCTTAGCAAAGATTTCAATCGTTTGAAGAGGCGGATCCCAGTAAAGATTTCAATCCGTTTGAAGAGGCGAATCTCAGCAAAGATTTCAATCTGTTTGAAGAGGTGGATCTCAATAAAGATTTCAATCCGTTTGCAGAGGCGGATTTCAGCAAAGATTTTCTAATTGTTTGCACAGGAAAGGAAGTGCATTACAATTCTAAATCCTTCGGGTCATCAGTAAGTCCTTCGGGTATGATGTTAAATCTTTCAGGTCATCAGTAAGTCCTTCGGGCATGATGTTAAGTCCTTCAGGCCATCACCTTCGGGAGTGATGTGATTGTGTGCACAGGAAAGAAAGTGTATTACAGTTCTAAATCCTTCGGGTCATCAGTAAGTCCTTCGGGTCGACACCTTCGGAAATGATGAAAACTTTTTGAATGTCATCGTGATAAGATGGTAGGGTATGATATCGGCAAAAATATTAATCCTTTGGGTCTTTAGTTTCCAAAACAAAAAAAGAGAGGGAGGAAAAGAAGAAAAAAAGAAAGAAAAACAAAAGGAAAAAAAGAGAAACGAAGAAGAAAAAGTGAAAAGAAAAATAACAAAAAGAGAGGAAAAAGAAAAAAAACAAGAAAAAAGAAAAGAAAATGAGAAAAAGTGAAAAGGAAAAATAAGAAGAAAAAGGAAAAAGAAAAAGAAAGAGAGGAAAAAGAGAATGAAAAGAAGGAAGAGAAAAAAAAGATAGAAAAAAAGAAAAAGAAGAAAAAACAAAAATTATTCAAGTTGCCGAATTGGAAAGCAAGATAGACCAACTCCGGGCTCAAACGAGGAAGATTCGTAGTTTCAGCGTCTCCTGTTGAAGCACATGAAGTTTCTTAATGATATACCCAAATTGTACATTTTTACAATTAATATTGGAAGATTAATGATAAATTCGACTTTTGCAGGCACAGAAGAAATTGATCAACAAAGAAAGAGAAATAGGATATGAGATCCCATATGAGCTTCAGATATAAAGATCAAGATACCTTAGACAGAAAAGAAATGACATCAAAGAACTTAATGCTTCAAGCGAGAAATTAAAAATATTTCATGATATTTTAGATTAAATTTAAATTAATTGATGATGTTTCTTTTGCAGGATTGTTCCCCAGAGGAGAGCAGAATCAACATTTCTAGAATCCAGAGTTCTCAGTAAGAAGAGCTCAACCAGCAAAGAATTCAGAATTCATAATAAGAAGAACTCGCCAAGAAAGATTGAAGAGCTCATAATGAGAAGAGTTCGTTTGTTGAAGAATGAGGAGAATTCCTAATGAGAAGAGCTTACTTGTTCATGCCTTTACAGAGAGGTAGACCAGCAAAGAATGAAGAACTCCTGATGAGACGAGTTCGCTCCAGAATTCCTAATGAGAAGAATTCGCTCAGCAAAAAATGAAGAACTCTTAATAAGAAGAGTTCGCTCCAGAATTCCCAGTAAAGATTGAAGAACTCCTAATGAGAAAAGTTCACTCCAGAATTCCTAATGAGAAGAATTCGCCCAACAAAGAATGAAGAACTCCTAATAAGAAGAGTTCGCTCTAAAATTCTTAATGAGAAGAATTCGTCCAGCAAAGAATGAAGAATTCCTAATGAGAAGAATTCGCCACAGAGTTCCTAATGAGAAGAACTCGCCTGATGAAGAAAGAAGAGCTCCTAATAAGAAGAGTTCGCCCTTTTGAAGAATGAGCAAGTTCATAATAAGAAGCGCTTACTTATTCAGTGCCTTTACAGAAAGACGGAGTAGTAAAAGAGTGAGGAATGAAGAATTTCATAATAAGAAGAATAGCTTCAAACCTCGGAAGGTGAAGAATTTCAAGGAATGATGTCCGACTTTAGAAGACAAAGAATTTCATAATAAGAAAAACAGCTTCAGATTCTATAGTTCGACAGAGGGATGAAGAATTTCGTAATAAGAAGAACAGCTTCAAAACTCAGAGGATAAAGAACTTCAAAAGTAGCTTTAAGGCTTGGAAGATGAAGAATTTCGTAATAAGAAGAATAGCTTCAGATTCCACAGTTTGGTAGAAGGTTGAAGAATTTCGAAATGTGAAGAACAGCTTCAAGCTTCAGTAGTTTAGAAGATGGCCAGTGGATTCGGACAAAATCCGTGTTTTTTCAGTCTTTGCCCACTTCCTGTTCCACAACAATGAGCAAAGAGGGGCAGCTCTAATACCCGTATTTTGTCCGGGGTTCGAATATATTACATAAATAAGGCTAATAAATAAATAATAAATAAATAAATAATAATAAATAAATACTAAAAATAAATGTCCATCCATTCAGTCTAAATATCCAATTTTTAGTCTACGTGTCCTCTTACAAGTCAAAAGCCCATCTATAGTTATAAAGGCCCAATTTGCACTCGTATTCCCGCCCATTTTTGGTTATAACCCACCAAAGAAACACAAATAGATCAAAAAGCCATTTTCCCGCCCAAACCGCGCCACGTGGCACACTCCTATTGGTCTAAAAGCCCTTTACACGGATTATGTGTTTTCTCTCATCCAACTGGCTCTATTTACGTCAGCAAGTCTAACACCTATAAATAGAGAGAGAAAAGTCATGAATAGTGACAATAATTAATAGTTACCATAAATAAAATAAAAATAATAAATATACTATAATAATGAAGGAGAGAGAGGGTTACCTTGGAAACCAAACCAGCATGAAAGTAGAACCGCCTGAAGCTAAACCACCGTCGGGATAGTGAACGGACATTGATCAGATGCCAAAAACATCACCGGACCTTCAACACCACCATGACCGAGGTATTCCTTTTTGTCTTTCGATTCCTGCAAAAACAGAACAAAGTCATTAGTTTCCTAAAAAAACAGAATTAAAAAAATAAAAGAGAGTTTAGATCTTTTTTTTTGTGGCGGCTGAAGTGATTTATGAACATTAGTGAAGTCAGAAAAAATGATTGTGAATAGCCTAGGTTTAGGTTTAGATCTAGGATTCTTTCGAATCCATATAGATTTAGGCCGAGGAATTTTGGGTGATTCTCTTGAATCGAGATAGATTTAGGTTTAGATCTAGGATTAGGGTTCAAAATGGAGTTTTTTGGGGGTAATTTTAGGGTTTTGAACGGCGGCCGGTCGAAAGAAGATGATGGTCGGAGTTCGGGTGTAGAGACCAGGAAACATGTCAGAGTAAGGTGGAGGATCAAATGGCATAGTTTATGGCAGCTTGTGGCCGGAGTACTTGAAGTTCATCACTTTCGTGGAGAACAATGATGAACACCAAGTGAAACTTGGTGATTTTGATCTGTTTGGCTAAGGTTTTCTGGGCACGGGGTGTTTGTCTTCAGAGAAAAAAGGGAGAGAGAGAATGAAGAAAGTGAGGAGGATATGGACGAAATGGCCGAGCTGACTCGGTTAGGGCCTTTTATAGCCTGACCAAAACGGTGCCGTTTTGGCACCGGGTTGACTAGGGTCCACGTGTTCGTACACGGGTCGGGTTGGATCTGCGTCCCTTAATACGAACACCCTTTGGTTTTTCCCTAGGTTTTGAAATCTTCTCAATTAAGTCCCCAATTCCCTTTAATTCGACCCTGTGCTTTGTTTTTTTCCAATTTAATCCCCATTCCCTTTTAAATTGAACCCCAAGTTTTACAATTGTTTCAATTTAGTCCCCGAATCCTATTGATTTATTTAATGTTCAATTTGTTTTATTTTAATTATTTATTTAATAGTTTTATTTAAATGCAATTAATTTAATTACATGGTGCATGTTATAAATTAGGCATATAAAATTAAATGTTAGACAATTAAATACACTTAGTTTAATTAATTATTAGAGACTTAGTTAGGTTTCTCTAATTAGGATTTCAATAATTAAATAAGGTAGATCATTGTAGTAATTAAACATATATTAAATATATTTTTAAAATTCAAATTTGGATGATGTTCTATTCTTTACAGTGGGGTGTTATCTCAACATGGATTTTAATAAATATATTTGATACATGTTTACACCTATAAATGATTATTAATTTAGTTCTTTAATTAAAATTAAACAATTAGTTAGAATACATTGTAGATAATTAAATGTATATTAAATTGAACCTTTGGGACTCAAATTTGGATGGTGTTCCATTGTTTATAATGAGGTGTTATCTCAATGTTCGTTTTAAAGGTGAACATTTAATATACATTTTCACCTAAAATATTGATTTAATAAATTGTTAGGGCCTTAATTAGGACTAGAACTTTAATTAACTAATTAGGAATATGATTAAATTAAGGGCTTTAAATATATGGAATGAGTTCAAGAAATTGGCATTTTCACATAAAAACCATTAAATTAATTAATATTCATAGTTTTAAACAACTAATTGATTAGAGCCGTTTTATGATTAATACTTAAAATCAACAAGACAATAAAAGGACATTCATTAAAAACCTTTTATGTTGGAAATTCATTTTTAAATATGAATAGGAGTGCCACCTAACGGGGTGCTTTTAATCTCATATTCGAACAAAATAAATTTCCTTATAAAAGGATATCTGCATTCGAAATTTAAATTCAATTAATAATTATGGGATAAATTAAATTCAATAATTTTTCGAAATGCCAAAATGCCACGTAAAATTAAAGGTACCGATAATGGGCGTTCGTAGGGGTGCTAATTCTTCCCTACACGTAACCGACTCCCGAACCCAATTTTTAAGATAGAATCTCTGGTTTGTTTTTTCTAGCGTTCGGTCTACCACGAAGTGAGCGGTGACGACTCCAAAATGTTTTTAAAAATAAATAAAGGGAAATACAATTTAATATGAAAAACCCTAAATTCTCGAGATTAAATTAAAAATAGCCAAAAAAACCCTAATTTTTCAAAAGATCGATCATCAGGCTATTTTTACACACCCGATTTCAAAAATGGTCGCGACAACGGGGGACAAGAGTAATACAAGTTAACTTATTTCTTGGGGACCACTACCTCTTTACATAGTTGATTTAATAAATCAACTATTAAGTATTTATAACTCTGTCCCTCATTGAATTATAAATACATCTTATGGTATCTACACTTTTATTTCCATGATACTTTAATACCTATGACACGCCGAACATAATTGGTAACTTGATTTTGTGTCATACTTTATAATAGCATCATACATTCTACATATGTGCCCACAATAGCGGATTTTAATCCAACAATCTCCCACTTGGGTAACATATGTTTCCTGATAAATGTACAACCTTATGAGCTAAAAAATTTGCTATTATATAATAGGTATTCTATAACAATCTTGTCCATCAACTATATCCATATAGGATCAAAGCAGTCTTTGCCATATCAATCATGACTAGACCCATCAATGGTCAGGTATACAAATATAGTCAAACGACATAGATCAATCATGGATGCGTAGCATGGAAAATTACATGAAATGTGAACCAAACATGTCTATTTCCAAATGGTCCTCCTAAACCTTAGTGAGATCAAACTTTACTGAATTCAGAGTGTGCATAAACCAAAAGAACTTTATTTCTGCAGAAAATAATCTTAAAATAACTTTAAACTGAAGTAACTAAAATTGTGCCTAAACCAAATGAGCATTTTTCAAAATTACAGACACCCACTAAAACTGAATATCTTTAAATAATATTACACCCACATGAGTAGTGTGCTCATGAATAACCTAGGGTGATAGTTTCTTAATAAGTGTGCAACTATGGAGTTTGTACTAACATGCTCTATAGAACACAACCACTCTGAATTTTCTTTAACAACTAGGAACTTAATATTTATGTGATGTTCCTATTGTTTATAGAATAAATTAATGAATATTTATTGTCACAGAATAACTGAAGTGGTTTTTCTATTCAATCTATAAGTAGCAGCTCATGTGACAAAATTCTTTTGCATCATTAGAATCAAAGTCTGTAAACCTGATGATCTCTAACTTACCAGAACTCCGATATGTGAGCATGTAATTTTTGTTCTCTAAAGATATCCCATAACCCTATTGGCTGCTATCTAATAGTTCATACTAGATTTTCTTAAATATTTGTCTAACATTCCAACAATGTACGCAATATCCAAACATATACATGCTTGAACATAAATTAGATTCTCAATAGCTTATGCATATAGAATCATTTGTATTTTCTAAATCTCAAGGTTACTTTTAGGGCATTGAGTAAGACAATATTTGTCTTCTTTAGCAATATGAGTATCACTTGGTTTACCCTCCACTGAACTTGTAGTACATACAATTGTCAACCAAATTTATCTCAAACAAAATGAGATAATCAATATGAAATTTATAATTTCATTAATGAGAGTCGTACTTAAGCTCATATATGGATTTCTTTAATTTACATATCATTTATATTGTATCATAAGACACAACTCTATGATTGTACCATATAAATAGTTTCTTCAATGTCTCCATTGGAAAAAAACAAGCTTAACATATATCTAATGTAGCTTAAGACTAAAACGAGCAACAAGTGTAATAATTATTTTGAAAGAGTCTTTCAATGAAACTTGAGAAAAATTCTTTACAAAATCAATGTCTTCTCTTAGAGTATATACTTTAGATACATGCCGTGCTTTATACTTATCAATATTACCATTTCCATCCCTATCAGTTTTAAATATCCATTTACAACCAATTGGTTTGCACCTTAAGGTAATGAGACAAGTTCCTAAACTTTATTGTCTTGCATAAAATTATACTCTTCTTGAATGACATCAATTCACTTTTAAGAGTTAGAACTTTTATGGTCTGATAAAAAATAATTAAGTCACTTTCTATCATTCAATTGTTATCCTTATTTTCTTGAGGAAATACAATATAATAATCTCGAATAGTATTTCTCCTTCCCCTCGTGGATCTCTTTAATGACATTTTTTTATCTTTTGAGTTTGTTCTTTTAAAACAATTATCTTATCTTGAATGAGAGTTGTTCAACAATGTTTTGCTGAGGTACTTGATTCACTTCTTGATAATGATAGGTGTGAAAACCTAAACATTGTCAAAAGTGATAGTAGGGATTAAATTATAATTCAATTCCTCCTCAAAGCAATGCATCTAACCTTATTTCTCCCTCCAAACTCAACATCCTAAAAAAGTTATAAATCTCTCCTTAAAATAATCTTAATTGTGGGATCATAAAATTTACAGCCCATGGATCACTCAAAATAACTGAAGTAGTTGCTAACTTTTAAAATTTAATTACTTCACATGTGTCCTAACTTGTTACAAAAGAAATCAACCATTTGTAACTTATTGTTATTTCTTTTGAGTTGGACCTTAGCAATTTTATTCTAATATTTTTATTGCCCTTATTCTTACAGACATTAACTAAATAAGCAATGATCAACTGATTATTTTACACTTATAATGCTTCAACCTTTCTTCCTCTTGAATACAATGAGAAATGAGCCCAAATAGAGTTTATTTGTCTCTTTGACAATTGTAATTTGAATTAGTTAAAATGTATAGGAAGCGGTGCCAAAACCATAAGAACAAACAATTGTTAGAATATTCGATCTTATGTGCCTTAAATTTTGAAGCAATATTAAACATTTTCATAATGTACTCCCTCACATTTTCTTGAATCTTATACTTCATAGACATCAAAGAAGGCATAAGTGATGTCATCTTAACCTTAATGTTTTGGGTAAAATATTTCTTATTTCGTCAAGGAAACCCTTAATATGAGTAATCTCTTTAGATTTTTTTTACTCCTAAAGACTTATAGAATGTTATTCATTATAATCATTAGACTCGTGCGATTTGAAAAATCTCACCTCTCAAAATCCCTTTTATGGGTGCTTACCGTGGTGAGAGGTGCAAGTTATTCTTCTTTTAGTGCAAAGTCTATGTTCATACAACCAAATACTATATGTAAGTGTTTTTTCTATTCCTTGAAACTAGTTTCACTAAACATGAGTGTATAATGTATTTAACAGATATTGTGACAGCAAAGATAAATTACCTAAATATAAAACAAAAATAAATAATATAAAAACAAGCTCACATAAATATTCATAAGTAAACAAATAAATTCAAAATAATGGCTAGTTCCCCTCAAGATACGAAGCACAACATTAATATCAAGTTTTTGGACAGTAATATTAACTGTAAGCGGTACTCTTGTTGTAACAATCAAACATTAACAATAAACTATGTCAAACAATAGATTAATCTTTAGACTAATGTATTGCTTACATAAAATACCTTATAATTGTCACACATTTATCGTCACAGTTGTCGTTATAATTCTTCCAAATATTAACTTTCCTTTAGGTCAATTAATAAACGCCTGAATTGTAAAAACTCATAATTATCTTAATATTTTAAATAAACTAATCTACACAAAAGTTGTCACTTTGGTGACATTATGTTTCAATTAATCCATTAAAATATTAGACATCCGAAGCCAAAATATGAATTTAATTGTTTCAAAATATTTGTCTTAATTTTATCTTTCAATCAAATTAAAAGATAACCAAAATAATAATAAATTTGAAAAAAAGGTAAACCTCACGTCAAGATACTAGACACTCTATTAATATTTCATCTTTAGACAAAACATTAACTTGCAAGTGATATCTTGGTACAATAATCAAACATTGATAATAAGAACTTGTCAAACAGAAATCTTCATTTGGGTTGATTTATTGCTCACACATAAAACTGAATAATTATCACATGTTTATTACCACCGTTGCACATGTAATAATGTTAATTATTAACCTTCCTTTAGGCCGATTAATACGAACAATAAGCAGATTATGTATCAATAATGCTTTGGAACTAGAACTAAAATAAGTGTGGCCAATTTTAGAAATTGGAAGTCCCTTACCATCACCAACAAATAGTTTACCTGGCCCAATGTAATCAGAGCACTGATGAGCATTAGATGCGTCAGGTGATACGTGATGAGTTGGCCAGGGGTAGTAGGAAGACTGATTGCACTAATTATATCCAGAAGAGACTGGCACCGTTCCAGCAGTATTGCAACCTGAAGCAACATTGAACGAATCAATTGAACACATATGCAAAGAGGAGGAACCATCATTGTTTCGAGGCTTATCAGTGTTGGCAGTTACACCAGCAAAGCTCTTATCAAATATACGATAACATTGATCAACTAGATGACCGAGTTTACCACATAGCTGACATTGGAAACAATTTCGACCAAGGCCACATCCTCCACAATTGAACTGAGGTCATCACCACCAGGCTTGTTCTCTGTTGCAGCTAAGAACTACATATTATGTACACTCATAGGAGGAGGTAGACCTTGATCATACATCACTTGTTGAGCTTCAGCATCAATCAGTATTGTCATGACTCCATCAATGGTGAATGATTTACTGCTTGTTGTAATGACAGCAACAAACGGCCTATACTCAATCTGAAGGCCATTTAGTATCGAAACAATATGTTTTGTAGTGGATATAGGACTTCCAAAAGAAGCCGAAGCGTCACAAATCTCTTTAACCTTAGAGATACAAGTTTGCATACTCATATTGACCTTTCGCATGGACCGAAGCCGAAAGTGGAGGCTCATAACTATAGTTGTGGAGTGGCTGCTAAAGTTTTGATACCAACGAACTGGGAGAGAAGATGAGGACTCATAGTTGACATCAACAACGAAGCCAACGCGCTGTCCTGAGCCACAAAAGTTTCATGTTCATCATTCGAAACCTGAGTTCCATTAGCAGATCTGATCATGGTCCGCGGAGCAACAAGCTTTCCATTGAATAACTTTTCAAGACGGTGGCTCCAGATTTGCTGTTTCCAAACAAGGAAGTTAGATTCATCTAGCAACACGTTAACTCTCTTGTTGGTAAAAATACGACCTCCTCCAGATCTAGAGGCATCACCTTCAACAGAGATTTGCACAACAAAATTCGGCATGATAACAAAAGAGAAAAATAGAATCACAGAGTAAAACGAAGCAAAACAAGAAAAGAAATATTCATCGACAGTGAAAGCACGGCAAAGAAAGGGGAAAAACAAACTAATCAGCGATCGAACCCTAGGCGAATGATATCTTGTTGAGCATATGATATCAGTTTACAGCCTGAAAAAGATAATCTGAGGAGAAATTTCTGAAGAAAGAGACAAAGGGATTATTGTAACAATGGATGAAGGCGTTTGTATCAAGAAGATGAGTAACAACTGTCATCAATTTTGAGAAAAAAGAACGACATAAAGAAAGCTTCTTGGGCAAAGCAAAAGAGAATGTACGCCTTCAACTCAAAACACTCGATGATGCCAAAGGTCATAGGACCTGTTTATATTGCCCGGTAAACTTGACAGACTTGATATATAACAACCAATCTATTAGGCCTAAACGGGCTTAACAAAGATAATCGATCCAAAACCAACTAACCAGACATAGTTGACTGAGAACCAGCTACATTCTTCAATAGAATATAACATCAACTTTTTATTTTCAATTCTCTAAACCCTATTAAACCCTACTAATTATAGTTCTTAAACCCTAAAAATCAATATTCGTGAGATAAGCCCGTGAAGAATATAGAAGAAAAGCGAGATTTGCTTATTTAATTGATATGTAAAAAATGCCACATTCTTAAATAAATTGAGTTATTTTTAACTTATTTAATTAAGTAAATGACAATATCAATCACCTTATTAAATACTTTTTAAGATCATGGACGAATCCACAACATCATTGGGAGGGGCTCTTGCCCCCGCACCAATTTTTTTTTCTTTTGTTTAAATATATATAGAAAAATTAGATTAATTATGAATTTACCCCTTTAAAATTTACATTTTGCTCCCAATTCTAAATTCTAGCTCCGCCCTGCATAAGATAAAAAAAAAACCATTTAAACATTAGTAGCACTACTAAGAGTTACCATTGATTATCATATGTACTGAATGACCTAAAATTTGTGAAAAAAGTTTGAAGTTGTTGAATGTCTACCATCACTTGAGCATTTATTTTTTTAATAGAAGCAGCTAGTTTTATTACAAGAAAATATCTAAAATTACAATAAGAGTTTATAACTATCATCGTAAACTAAATATATGATTTGGACATTATCCTAAAACTAGCAACTTTAGATCAAACAAGGACCATACATGAAAAAAGTTAAAAACCCATCCAAAAAACTTGTACGAAAAATAGATACGAACAAATCTGACTGTATCGGCAAACGAACCACAAAAGGGGATTATACTATTGAAAGACCACCGGAAATCACAAATCAGAGTCGAGCGTCGTGATAAACTATCTACGAGTTGCTTATCTTTGTTCCTCGTATTCTCTTAGGTCATAAGTTCTAGACCCATTAAAAACACTCATTTTCCTCCTTCTAGAGTTCCCATTCCCTTCTCTAGGTAAAATTAGGATTAGATTTAAAATTTTTCAAAAAAAATTAAAGATTTTATATTCATTCTATATATTCTTTCGTAGGAATCTTTCTTTTATTCTTTTAAACCTTCTAAATTTCAGACCAATTCCCAACAGAAAGGCCACGTAAAAGTATCAGTCTTTATTCCATCCAAAACGATTATAAAAATTATCATTATCAATTTCAAACCAATCCCAAACAGAAAGGCCATGTTTGGCTTACCAAATCCAAAATCCCTTTTTAAATTTTTAGTACTTGTTTCAACCCAACACGTGTTTTTAATCCTCCTTTAAAATTCTAAAAGCACTGTGATCTTTTCCTCACAAGCAAACATTCCTTGAATGCATTCTCCCATCTGAATCGGCGAAATCAATATCAATGATAATATTAAAAAACTTCGCAAAGACTGAGTTTTAAAATTGTTGTTTATACTCCTATTTCAAAACCACTCTTTTCATTTTTTCTGAGACGATTATAAATAATTTTCAAATATTTTAGTTTTTTTTGTTAGAATTTTTTTTCGGTGGTGGCCTTTAGGCCATTTTATTACTTTTGTATATAAATAAACATTCATCTTTGTTGATGAATCCTACTTGCATGTTTTCTTATTTTTTTACTTTGCCAGTTTCATCTTTTATCTATTTTTTGCAGTTTTTTCGTCTGCTTTAATGACAGTAGTTTCGTCTACTTTTATGGCAGTGTTTGTCTGTCTTGTGACAGTGTTAGTCTGTCTGTGTGACAAAATTATATGCTTTATCAGTTTAACGTTCGTATGACGACTATCACTCGAACGTTGTTAGCAGCGAAGATCGGTGGTCAATAAAGTTTGATTCCCTTTTGTGGTGTTGCCGTTTTGCCAAGACCAATCAGCAAAAGAACTTGCTTTCTTCTTAGAGCACTCTGGTCAAAGTAGTAGTATTGCTGGATTTTTATCAGAAGATTGTATAATCTTTTGTAAGTGATAAGCTTTATTCTTTATTGACTTCACACCTTTAGGGCTTTATTATTCTATTTGATATATAAAAATTTCAATGTTAGTGGTGTGATTCTTTTATAACCTTGTCACTTTGAATACAATCCAATTTTTAAAAAAATTGTTGTTTATACTAACCTCGATCCGCAAAATCAATAACAATAACAATCATATTTGTATATGAAAAAAAAACTAATAAGAATTAATGCTTTGATATAAAATATTATAAGTTATTAAAATATTTAATAGGCATTTTCTTCTAATTTAGGGTTTTGAAGGGATATAGATAGTTGATAGACAGTAATAGGACTTGGTGAAAGAATTTGAGCTACTTAAAACTTTTAGAGATTTAAATAAAAGTTTTCAAAATTTTTAAATGGTCTACTTTACATTTAAAAAAAAGTTGGGGTCTAACTAATTTTTAAATATTTTGAGAAATTTAAGGAGAATTTTTAAAAATTATAGGAGGGTATTTAATTAAAAGTATTAAAAAATTAAAATTTAATGAAAATTTCTAAAATCTTGAAGGGCCAAGTTTTGATTTTTCAAAATTTTGAGGCCATGATCTTTCTAGTCTATTACCGTTAGGGATGAGCAAAACTCGATTTGACTTGAAAAAACTCGACTCATAATTTTATAAACTCAAATTAAGTCAAAAAATTCAATAAAATTTGACTTATAAAGTGAAAATTCGAATAACTTGAAATGTTTAGTAATTAGTGGATTAGTTTTCAAGTTCATGTTTCCCTCAATTCTGCCTGATATATGTATAAGTTGGAACTAATTAATACTATAACATTATAAATGTTTACGCTTAAATTTGAACAGAAACTCGAACAACTTGACTCAACTTGAATTTCATAAACTCGAACAATGTACACATACTATTTTATAATCACACTAAATAATTAAAGAAAAAGACTATAATTATTTAAACACCTACCTAAAAAGTAATGTTATAATTTAGGTATTTTATGGCGGTTAAGCTGTAATATCCATTTTTTTGTCCCGGCCTCAAACTAAATTCAAACTATTTACCATATTTAAACCAAATTCCAATAAAATAAAATAAAGGGCAAGGCATGGTCTCCTCACCGACCCATGCCCCGTCTTTCATCCCATTTTTTATCTCTCACACTCCACGCCACCTCAATTTGCTCACCAATCCATTCTATTTTTTTTTCTCTCCATCACTCCACACTACACGGTGATGGATTTGACCGAAACAATCCCCTTTGACATCTCAAAAAAGAACCAACCCCTCTCCCACATAACCGCTCCTCATCCATTATCTACCATCACCACTTTTCATTCACGGCCCCCACCATTTCAATCACCATTACTCAAAACCATTCCTCCATCAAGCTACCTTTGTCACCTTCAAACAAGCTTCATCTTCAACATCCATAACCACCAAGCTCACATCTTCAATCGAAACCAGCCACAAAACCTCATCCTCATCTATTAGCTACCATCATGGAATCAACCCTCCATCACCACCTTTTATCACCACACCATTCTCTCCCTTGGTAATAAACATCATCTTCAACCTATCGCCATCTCTCCATCGTTCCAAAAACCAAAAAGCTCACCGCACAACCCCTCTCTACCATAACCATCCTTAACCAAAATCATCTCCTTCACCACAACCCTTCAAGCATCATCCATCATTTTTTACCACTACAAAACGGTTACCATTGAACCACCCCAAGCTCCCACGGCCATTCATCCAAACATCACCAACATTTCCTTTTGTTTTTGATAACCAAAATTAGTCCCTTGAAACCGAGAAGAGAAAGAGGAAAACGCTAGCTTCAAAGCGGTGGCATTGGTCGGTCGGAGAGACCACCGGAGTGATGACGGCGGCGTGGGGTTGAGGTGGCCACCGATGAATGGCATTTTGAGGAAAAGTTTGCTTTTCCTTTACTGTAATTTGTTTTGGTGAAGATAAAATGAATTCTTTTTGTCTAAAAAAAACTATGAAATTATTTTCTTCCTTGAATGCCTTGTTTATATGTGTATATATATAACATACAGTATAGCATGTACGCATGTCTCTCTTTTTTTCTTTATATATTAGTTTCTCTTATGTTATAATATATATAAGTATTATATATATACACATATGTTATATAACAGTAGTTTTTCCATGAACCATTATATGATATATATATATATTTCATATTTTCTTTGCATATATTATTGTTACGGCTTATATCATCACTATATACATATAGTTGTTACGTATTTCATATATATATATATATACATATTGTTACGAGGCTAGAATCTGACTAGCTGATCTGTGCGACCTTAGTCGACAATCTTAGTCGAAGACTAAATCAGCCTTCAAAATTACTAAGCAAGAATGCTTAGAACTTAGAACGGAGAAAGCTTTGTGGGAAAAAACTAAGGCAAAGCAACAAAGAAAAAAAAGAACAAGAGAAATGATGAAGAGAAATGCTAAACTCTTCACTCTAGAAAACCAGAGATGATGAAATGATTTACCATGGTGAAGGAAGGTCTATATTTATAGGCTAACCTCCTGAATCTAACAGTCTAGATGGGTTTGATCCAATGGCTAAGGATCAATCACAAGATAGCTATCTCATAACTATGTCAATTATATCACATAAATACACTATTGCCAATTATACAAAGGGCAAGAATCGCTCAAATGATATCCTCCTTAGGTGGAAAGGATACTTTCCTCAAATGTGGCTCAAATGGTAATATCTTTCTATGTGTGTTGGTCAAAAGATGATCACCCCTCCATGGTCTTGGTCCCTTGGGCGGATTAGGCTTGCATTGGCCCAGTTTGCTCATCCAAAACCTCTTCTGTAGCATGTTGGGTGCTGAATCGGGCCCTAGGGTCATGGGCAACTCAAATGGGGCTCTTCTGGGCCCCCAGGTATGCACATCGGGTGCTGACTTGGGCTTTATGGTCTGGACAGCATGAAGTGTGCTTGGTTGGGCCCTCTTGGGTGCGTGTAGTGTGTTTTTTCGGGTCTCTTTCTCATGGGCAGACCATAGGGTGCTTGGCTCCGCCCCATGGTGTGCGTGAAGGGTGCTAGCTTGGCTCCTCTGGTTGCGGGCAGCACATGGGGTGCTAATGTTGGCCCCATAGTGTGCAACTTTGGTGCGGACTTGGGCCTCTCGGTCGGGTGAAGCACGTGGTGTGCTTGGACAGGCCCCTTGGTGTGCAGTTATCTTGGTCATGGACTGGCAGCCCGTGACATTCTCCCCTACTGGATCTAGCGACGTCCTCGTTGCTTGTTGGTGATAAATCTCGACAGTCTCGTCCTCGAACTGTCGCGGCTCCTTGGTGGGTTCTCCCTTACTCTCGGCTTCGAGGAGTCTCTTCCATAGTGCAAGGCCTTCGTGCCTTGGGCTTGGATTTGGTGCTCGGTCTATCTGGATGGTTGGCGCCTCCTTCTCATAGGAGACTTTTGCTCTACTCTGTACTCGGCTTAACTCGCTTTAGTTCAGGTCATTGACATCCTCGTCCAATGGTTTGAAAAGCTAGCATGGTCCACTTGTAATTTTGGCAGCCATTCCATTTTGTAGGCCTCCTTGCCTACTTGCTCGATTACTCGATCCGGTTCATCGTCTGGTCTCGCAGGTATCCTGCAAACAACAGAATTGCCGTGTGTAAGGTTCAATTCTCTACACATTGAATCACTTACCTTGGACATAATGTCCTTTTTAGTGCTCTCAAGCACTTTTTTGCTCAGGTTGGATGATGGGTTTGGTTAGAGACTCTCAGCTTGCTTCATCCGTCACGTTGCTTATCTCTATCAGTTTGGGCTCCATAGGTTCATCAAACTCATCCATGGGCTCTTTCCATCTCTCTATTTACGGTAGAAAATCTTTGTAGAAAATGTCTGGTGCCTTGAACGGTTTGGTGCGATCTAGTAGCACCAACTCTGGCTCTCTCGCCTCGGCTTGCTCTAACTTTTCAAGCCTTGTAGAAGTTATTCAATGTGGGCCTTTGGGTGATGGCATGACACTCGAAAAGGTCTCTATCTCGCAAACCACCTCACTCTTTGGTTGCAATGCCTTCGGCAACTCGAAAGGCCATACGTCCTTAGTCTCATCAATGACTTGTCCCACTGCCTCGGAGACTTCTATGGTCACCATGGTCTCATCATCAGTGGCCATCTTTTCTTCGTGCACCCTCTTGGAAAATCAGATTGTTGATAACGCCTTGGTTGTTTTTGAAGAGTTTGATTGAGCTCGAATTTCTTCAACCGAATTGCTTTGCCAAGTGGTGGAGAAGTGATTTCTTGGGTGTTGGTTGTAGAAGCCAAAAGATAGAAAATTTGTACAAGGATTTATAGTGGTTTAAGCTTCTAACAAGCTCTACATCCACTACCTTAGCTTCCCACTAAGGATTTCTCAAATCCACTAAGATTTCTTCCCCTTTTAACAAGGCTTAGGAGGCAACCTTTACAACCTAGACTCAATTACCAAGTCTAGCATCCAAAGCTTACAACCCAAGCTTTGGGAATCCTCTCAAACAAAGAAATAAAGCAAACAAGGAATCCTCTCTACAAAGTAAATATTTGCACTCTTTCAAGCACTTACTCAATCCTAAACACTTGAGCAAATATAACAATTAAAGCTCACAAGTGTTGTCTATACAAAGAATAGGAATTAAATGCCCTGAGAAAATTTTGGCATCATAATGTTGTTGACAAAGGAAGCATTAGTTGTTGCTGAAGCTTGAAGGGTCCTTAAATACCCCCAATTGAGTTTCTAGCCGTTAGAGACCGTTGGGATTGAATTGGAGCATTTGGAGGCTTTATTTCCCGCAATAAATACAGTTCTACAGCTATTCGTATCGGTATGCGTGTACCCGTATCGGTACATGTACTAGCCGTTATGCACCATATGGCTACCCATATTAAAACACCTTAGGCCGTATCGGTACGTCGTATCGATACGCCTTGGTCTGTTTTGGTATGCCCTGCAATTCAAATGGTCGTTGAGAAATAGCCGTTGGGGTGGTTGAAAATTGGATCGGTACACGTACAAGCGTATTGGTACGATCCTACCAGTATCGGTATGCCAAGCCTGTACCGGTACGATTTTTCAGTTCTGGAAAATTACTATAGCTTGAAACCCTTAGCCGTATCGAAACGGGGTATACCGTATCGGTACGCCTGTGTTGAAAACAGCATTTTAGCTACTTTAAAACGTTTAAAACATTTCCAAAACCTCTCAAAAACTTCTCGAACTTATTTTCAAGTTGTTTGGACTTAAAACCATTTTTGAAATCTTTTCAAATTAGTCCAAAACTATTTTTCAATTATTATATCAAAACATAAATCCTAACAATCTCCCCTTTTTGATATAATAAAACCAACTTGAAAAATTGTTATTGAGATTCTCCCCCTTTGTAAAAATAAAATTTGAATAAGAGATTAATTGTTGAAAATCTTATAAGCTCCCCCTTATTCATTTGAAACATCAATTTTTCAAAACATTCTCCCCTTTTTTGTTATATAAAAAATGGTTTAAATTTTAAAGACAAATAACAATGGAGAGAATTATTTTTACAAAAAATGATTTTTGTTTTAAAATTGGCTCCTCCTTACTCAAGCATCATTTAAATGTTAGTCCAATATATATGATAAATTAGATGAATTAAAATAAATAACTTAAATTAAAATAAACTAAATTCAACTAATTTTACCACACTTGAATCAAAGGGAGGATGTGAAACCTTCCTTCTTCAAGTGTTCTTCATTTGTGTGTATAGAGCTCCCCCTCAATTTTGTCACTTGTTGATCAAAGTTCCACCACACCTAAAAAAGACAATCACAAAGATTTTTGTATTCAAATTGCTTTGGATCCATAGATATTAGTAGCACAAAATTTAGTCCCCTTAGGAATCCATTTTTCAATTTCATCATTTTTATGTGAAGTACTTAGTCCTTTTAGGACCTAAATACTTCTAAAACATTTTCCATTTACAAATCTAGGGGCACTAGATTGTCTCATATAAAAATTTGATTTTCCAAAATCAATTTTCTTTTGTAACTCTATGGAAATCAAATCTTTTTCTTTCTTAAGATCATCTACTTCAATTTGATGATCTTTTTCTTTCTTTTGAAGCAAATTTTGTAAATCTAAACCTTTAAGTTCAAAATCCTTTAATTTTGCTTCAAATTCCAAATTGGTTTTCACAAGCAAATCATTTTCATTTTTCAATTTAGAAATCAACTTTTTTGTTTTTAGAAAATGAAGCTTTGAACTTAAAAACCAATTGGTCATAGGCCTATTGCAATTCATCAAATGTATAAGAATTAGAAATAGATGAGTTGGAAGCTACCTCTCCTTCTTAGAGGGCCATCAAGCATAGGTGGGCTACATCATCTTGATCGGTGGAGTCTTCATCACTCCTTGTTGCCACATATGCTTTCTTTGAGGATGATCCCCTTTTTTTTGAAGCGAGGGCAATTGTATTTGGTGTGCCTCGCCTTTTTTCATTTTGAGCACTTGGGGGATCCACCATCTTCTTCTTCGATTCACGCTTGGATTCTTCTATATTGCTTTTCATGAATCAAGAAAATTCCTTGAAGAGATAGGCCATCTCTTCATCTTCACTTTCCTTCTCACTTGATTCCTCTTGGTAGCTTGTGGAGTATTGAAGAGCAACGATGTTGACATCAACTCCTTGCTCTTTGATTATCTTCTCATTCTCCATCATCATGGGTAGAGACATCATCTCATGGGTGAGAAGAGATCCTACGAGCTCTTCAAGCTTGAGCTTCTTCAAGTCTTTGACTTCAATAATAGTCGTCTTCTTGCTCTCCCATGATTTGAGAAGTGAATAAATTAACTTTCGAACGGGTTTGTCTTTTGGAATCTCCTCATCAAGTCCTTTTAGCTTGTTGACGATCGTGGAGAACCGGTCGAACATACTCTTGATGTCTTCATATGGGTCCATCTTGAAGTTTTCATATTCGATGTTGAGTAGACCAAGCTTTGCCTCCTTTACCTGATTTGTACCTTCATGGATTGCTTCAAGCTTGTCCCATAACTCCTTGGCACTCTCACAAGAAGATACTTTTACATACTCATCGAGGCCCAATGCACAAAATAAAATGTGTATGGCCTTACAATTTAGCTCCATCTTCTTGCGGTCTTTCGCGCTCCATTCTGCCTTACTTTTTGGTAGCACGTACGGTCCATCTTCAACTATGTCCCAAAGACGGGAGTCTTTGCCTCTCATGAAGAACATCATCCTATGCTTCCAAAAAGCATAGTTTTCACCATTGAATAAGGGTGGCTTGTCAATAGATAGCGCCATTGAAGCCGATTGACTTGTTTGTTGGTCGAGCTTGCCGGATCACCTCAATAGGATGTTAATCATTCTCGATTAAACCTCATTCTGATACCAATTGAAGAGTTTGATTGAGCTCGAATTCCTTCAACCGAATTGCTTTGCCAAGCGGTAGATAAGTGATTTCTTGGGTGTTGGTTGTAGAATCCAAAAGATAGAAAATTTGCACAAGGATTTATAGTGGTTCAAGCTTCTAAAAAACTCTACATCCACTACCTTAGCTTCCCACTAAGGATTTCCCAAATCTACTAAGATTTCTTTCCCTTTTAACAAGGCTTAGGAGGCAACCTTTACAGCCTAGACTCAATTACCGAGTCTAGCATCCAAAGCTTACAACCCAAGCTTTGGGAATCCTCTCAAACAAAAGAAATAAAGCAAACAAGAAATCCTCTCTATAAGGTAAATGTTTGCACTCTTTTAAGCACTCACCCAATCCTAAACTCTTGAGCAAATATAATAATTAAAGCTCACAAGTGTTGTCTATACAAAGAATAGGAATTAAAAGCCTTAAGACAATTTTGGCATCATAATGTTGTTGACAATGGAAGCATTAGTTGTTGCTGAAGCTTGAAGGGTCCTTAAATGCTCCCAATTGATTTTCTAGCCGTTGGAGACCGTTGCGATTGAATTAGAGCTGTTAGAGGCATTATTTCCCATAATAAATATAGTTCTGTAGCTATCTATATCGATACGCGTGTACCCGTATCGGTACAACTACTAGCTGTTGTACACCATATGGTTGCCCGTATTGAAACACCTTGGGCCGTATCGGTACGCCTTGGTCCGTTTTGGTACACCCTGTAATTCAAATAGCCGTTGAGAAATAGCCATTGGGGTGGTTGAAAACTGGACCGGTATGCGTACAAGCGTATCTGTACGATCCTACCCGTATCGGTACGCCAAGCCTATTCCAGTACGATTTTTCGGTTCTGGAAAATCATTGTAGCTTGAAACCCTTAGCCGTATCCAAATGGGATATACCGTATCGGTACGCCAATCCTTGCCTTTCTCCTCGAAACACCTGCGTCACCACCATAAAAGAGCCGTGTCAGTTAAATAAGCAGACGTAATGTTTACCTTTGTGGACTCGTCCACTATACTCAAGCGGCTGAAATACTAATCCATGCTCCAGATGAAATTCTCCACATCTTGAGCATCTCTCGTCCCTTTGAACTCCTTCGATTTTTGGACATCTGCCAGTACCCTTGTTGGGGTAGCCATCATGCCACTCATCATGGCAATTTTGTATATGAAAAGATCGGATTTGAGCACGTCCACCATCTTTTTAAGTTTATGTAACTCAGCTTTGAGCGATCCATTCTGCAGTTCCAAGCTCTCGATTGACTCATCAACTAGGCTTTGGAATTTCTCCTTAAGACGATCTCTCTTGACTTCCAACTCATCTAGTCGGTCGTCCACCACATCGAGTCTGTCCGTTGACTCCCTCATGGTATTCTTCAATCGGGTGACTTTGTCTTGCAAAGAGGAAATGGCATCCCTCGAACTGGCCCTCTTGGCCTTGTCAAACCGAGTTTCAACGGTCTTGGTTGCAGCAGCAACAGTAGCATCACTTGGGGTTCATCATTTCGATCGATTCCTTGCTAAAAATATGGCTCTGATACCAACTATCACGAGGATGGAATCTGACTAGCTGATCCGTACGGCCTTAGTCGACGATATTATTCGAAGGCTAAGTCAGCCTTCAAAATTACTAAGCAAGAATGCTTAGAACTTAGAATGGTGGAAGCTTTGTGGGAAAAAGCTAAGGCAAGGCAACAAGGAAAACAAAGAACAAGAGAAATAATGAAGAGAAATGCTAAACTCTTTACTCAAGAAAATCATAGATGATGGACTTATTTACAATGGTGAAGGAATGCCTCTATTTATAGGCTAGACTCCCTAAATCTAACGGTCTAGATGGGTTTGATCCAATGGTTAAGGATCAATCTCATGATAGCTATCTCATAACTATGGCAACTATATCACATAAATACACTATTGCCAATTATACAAAGGGCAAGAATCACTCAAATGATATCCTCCTTAGGTGGCAAGGATACTTTCCTCAAATGTGGCTCAAATGGTGATATCTTTCCATGTGTGTTGTCAAAAGATGATCTCCCCTCCATGGTCTTGGTCCCTTGGATGGATTGGGCTTGCATTGGCATGGTTTGCTCATCCAAAACCTCATCGGTAGCATGTTAGGTGCTGAATTGGGCCCTAGGGTCATGAACAACTCGGATGAGGCTCTTCTAGGCCCCACGGTGTGCACATCGGGTGCTGACTTGGGCTCCATGGCGTGGGTAGCATGGAGTGTGCTCGGTTCGGCCCCCTTGGGTGCGTGTAGTGTGCTCCTTCGGGTCCCTTTCTCATGGGCAAACCATAGGGTGCTTGGCTCTACCCCATGGTGTGCATGAAGGGTACTAGCTAGGCTCCTCTGGTTGTGAGCAGCACATGGGGTGCTAGTCTTGGCCCCATAGTGTGCAACGTTAGTACAGACTTAGGTCCCTCGGTCGGGTAAAGCACGTGGTGTGCTTGGACATGCCCTTTGGTTTGCGGCCATCTTGGACATGGGCTGGCGGCTTGTGACAATATGCACATAATAATTATTTTTATCACTTTTTTGTTCATTTATTTATTTTGTCATTTATAAGTTTTATTTTATTCTTGCCCTATTTATTTGCTAGATCATATACGTTGTCCATGCATTCGTTCCATTACTCATGCATATTTTTTATCATATGAATTTTTTCATACTTATTAAAACGCCATGTTTAATTCATCGCAATAGTTTAGATTTAATTCTCAAAATCTCGGTATCCTATTGGAAGTGTCG
The DNA here is from genome assembly GCA_019671005.1 of Hibiscus mutabilis. NCBI lineage: Eukaryota > Viridiplantae > Streptophyta > Magnoliopsida > Malvales > Malvaceae > Hibiscus > Hibiscus mutabilis. The sequence goes on from CM033728.1 coordinate 32,325,927, forward strand.
TCCCGGATCTCTGGGCATCATCTTCTTCGGGTACCGTACGTTGCGAGATTTATATATTTGAATTATATGATTGTATTCATGCATTTTTAGGGATTAATAATTAAATTAGATCAAATTTTAATTTTCCTTAATAAATACGATACGAACCTTTAGGTACCAATTTTGGGCGTGGTGGGGGTGCGAAACCTTCCTCACTCGTAACCGACTGCCGAACTCAAATTGAATCTCTTATTTTTCTTTTGGTGTTCGGTCTACCTAAACCAAGTGATCGGTGGCGACTCCACAAGTTTTAATTCAAAACTCAAACTTTTTCAAGATTTCCCCCGAAACTAAAATTTTTCAAGAAAAGTGGGAAATAATCGAATTTTTAAGTCGTTATAGCTTGGCGACTCCGCTGGGGACTTTTTTAAAAAAAGAGAGTCGAGCCAATGTTGATTTGTGTTGTCTTGCAAAAAATTTTAAAATTTGATTTAATTTTTAATCCCTCGACATCCATGCATAAGCTCTCTACCCGGGCTCCTCAACTTGTTAAGTGAGAGTGATTACTTCGCTTCGTGGGGTATTCACCTCCGTATAGTGTTGTAATTCACTTCCAGAATTTGGTCCTTATATTTTGTAGGGTTTTCACCCTCGTATGGTATAAGGGTCGTATTTCCTCGAATCGATGTCCTAGCGACAGTTCGGGTACCACCACCCTAGAACTAAACCCGCATATAGTGAGCTATAGTAGCCATCTTTTAGAGCCATACGAAACTCTGCCCGTTTAGCGGTTACCCTTTTTAGGCTTTGATGCATTTGTTTTTATGTACAGTTTTTTATCTGTTTTATTTTTTTACCTTAATTACCATTTAATTTATTCATTTGATTATTTTAATTCCAAACTGACCCTTTCTTTTTTTGTGATCACATCATATTAAATCTATTCATTTTTGCATTGACTGCATGACATATCATAACATTTTAATTTTTGCATTTTACTAGCATGAAATGCTGATTCATGACTGGTTCTCAATTTGAAAAATTATCATCAGGAGAAAATCTAGTACCCTAGATATTAATGCAATATTCAAAGATGTGAATGAATCCTGTGAGTTTGAAAGTTGAGCCACGAGAACTATTTCTGAATTAGTATCTTCGAATCTAGGACATGCGCATTGCATTTACATGCATACATTTCAAAATTTTGAAATCGGTTCTCGGGATGCCCCGTGACACCAATACCAGATAAATCTAAAGTTGGTCGATCTAGCACCTTACAGAACCTCTACAAGAGCCCGATCTTCGGGCATGTCCGAAAGCGTCTACCTCAAACACCGTGCCTCCGATAAGGTTTTAGTTTGGGGGCATTCTCCATCAAGGTTCAGAAACAAGCCTTCGATAGCTACATATCTGCATTGCTCCACATTAATCCGAAAGAGATGAATTGCCATGAACCAACACAGTAAATTCGTGAACCCGACCTAAGGGGCAACACAATATCTTCATAAGGACGATGAAAGCCCCTTAGAAAAAGCGAACATACAAGTCAAAATTTGCTGCAAGAATAGTTTCAGACGATGACATAGAACAAACAAAATTATGGGGCATGCAGCCAGATGAAAGCTGATTAAAAAAAAGACGATCGAACCCAATAAGAGGTTGGGGGCACCACAACACATAAAAGACCAAGAACTCAATCTGACCAGTAAAAGTCATGGGCATCCCTTTGAAAAATAATAAAAATCATATCACATTCATGCATTTAGCCACATTCATCTTGCATTTAGAACAATTGTGTACACGATGAAAACTATCGTACATTTAGGTTAAGAGCATGCATAGTCACCACGCATTTAGGATGGACCATACATCTTAGGCATAAAGTTAAGATGCGTTCATTTTTACTTGTACATACAAACATGTCCGGAGAAGAGACCGAACATTCTCAACATAGGGGGCAATCACGATGGCCAACCTTAGTCTTGGAGGAGGCCAAACACACAAAAATGTTGAAATATGTAAATAAAAGTTATCAGCGGGGAATTTTTGAACAATTACTAACAAATGTTTTTTTTTCTTTTTTAGGATCTCATTTCTCCGGCAATGGTATGGCAGACACCAACATTTTCCAAATTCCTACGCTTGCCAACAGAAACAACTCTTTCCAAATCTTACCCTCTATCCGCAGAGTAACAGAATAAATTTTTCCCAAACATTGTCTCACTGTCAGTGGCGCAACAATCCAACCTTTTGCAAATAATGCCTACGTCAGTGATGGTAGGCCAACTTAGTGTAAATCTTGCCTCCGTCGGTGGTGTTGCAGATTAAATTTTTCATCTAGATCCTATCTCTCCGTCGGTGGTGTAGTGGATCCTGTATTTTGTTGATCTATTCTCTCCGTCAGTGGTATAGTAGATCAAATCCTATCCAGGTCTTGTCTCTTTAACAGTGTTGCAGCTAGACCAAACTTTTTCTCAGAATTTACCTTTTTATTATAGTTGTAGCAAAAAAAGAAAATAAAAAATTCAAAAAGAATAAAAAAAATCATCATAAAAAATCAAAAGAAAATCAAGTATTATCTGATCATGTCCCTCTGTTGACGGTGTGGCTGTGTTCAAGTTGCTGTCATTTGATTCCACTTCTCCGTTGATGGTCTAGTGGAGTCCAAGTGCTGAAATTTGATCTTACCCCTCCGTTGATGGTGTGGATAGATCCAACTTTATAAACTTTCGGTTCTGGCTCTTCGTCGGTGTTGTAGCTGAACCAAATTTTCCAAATTCAGGTCATGCATCTTCGTCAGAGTCGTAGCTTGATCGTACAACTAACCTTCTGATCTTGCCTCTTTGTCAAAGTCGTAGCTAGATCAAACCCTCAGATCATGCCTCTTCGTCAAAGTCGTAGCTTGATCATAAAAAAACCCTCTGATCCTGCCTCTTCGTCAGAGTTGTAGCTAGATCAAATCCTTAGACCTTGCCTCTTCGTCAGTGTTGTAGCTTGGTCAAATTTAACTTTCGGTTCTACCTCTTCGTCGGTGTTGTAGCTGAACCAAATTTACTAACTTTCGGTCTTACCTCTTCGTCGGCGTTGTAGCTAGACCAAATTCATTAACTCTTGATCCTGCCTCTTCGTTGGTGTCGTAGCTGGATCAACATTACTAACTTTAGACCTTGCCTCTTCGTCAATGTTGTATCCTGGTCAAATTTTACTAACTTTGAACTATTTATCTTTATCAATAGTTAAAAAATTCAAAAAAGAGAAAAAGAAATAAAACAAAAAAAAACAAAAAAGGCAAAAAACAAGAAAGAAAAAAAAAACAAAAAAAAAAGAAAAAAGAAAAAATCACAAAATAAAAAAAACAAAAGAGAGAAAAAGCCAAAAAATAAAAAAACAACAACAACCCAAGTTTCAATATTTTGATCCCGCCTCTTCGTCAGTGTTGTAGCTGGATCAAAGTTATTTTGGCAAGTCCGACAGAAATGTTGAAGCAACGTGTTTAAACACGGTAAAATTTAAGATAATGGATAATTCAAATGTCCATCGAAAATTTATTTTTACGAATGGTCAAAGGAAAATAAATCCTTTGAAAAAAATCTAATGTCACAATTGGTATAAACTGATTGTACCTAGGGAAATGGTGCAACTAGCCCGGAGCAAACAGCTACCAGTAAAGGCGACTCAAAACCGTTGATCTCTGTGTATTTGGGAAAAATGGAAAAGAAATCTATGAGCTAAGCTGTAAATATTTTTAATCAAATATTCATGTTCCGATCCTGCCTCTTCGTCAGTGTTGCAGCTGGATCAAATTTTGTAGACCTTGCCTCTTCGTTGGTGTTGTAGCTGGGTCAAACTTTACTGACTTTGGGTCCTGCCTCTTCGTCGGTGTTGTAGCTGGATCAGATATCAGAACCATCATCTACTGATCCTACCTCTTCGCCAGTGTTGCAACTGGATCAAATTTTACTGACCTACCTCTTCGTCGGTGTCGCAGCCGGGTTAAGTTTTCTTTAGGAATTTTATCGTCATCAATAATGTAGCAAGCCATACTCATTTTGCTCCCCAATGGACAACTCCCATTTGAAGATTTTGCTTCCCCAAGAGTGACAAAGTAGATCCGTCAAGTCAAGAAAGAAGACATGTGTTGAAGAGAAAAAAAAATCTATCGAAGAAAGAAGACACACGTCAAAAAAGAAGAAATTCAGCCAGACCGAACAAATATGGTTATTCTTTTTGTCTTTGCTCTATTCCTGTTACACAACAATGAGCAAAAAGGGAGTAGCTGTAATACTCATTTTTTGTCCGGTCCTCAAACTAAATTCGAACTATTTATCATATTTAAACCAAATTCCAATAAAATAAAATAAAATAAAGGGCAAGGCATGGTCTCCTCACCGACTCATGCCCTGCCAATTCCCCCCATGCCCTGTCTTTCATCCCATTTTTTATCTATCACACTCCACGCCACCTCAATTTGCTCACCAACCCATTCTATTTTTTTCCTCCATCACTCTACGCTACACGGTGATGGATTTGACCGAAACAATCCCCTTTGACACCTCAAAAAATAACCAGCCCCTCTCCCACATAACCGCTCCTCATCCATTATCTACCATCACCACCTTTCATTCACGACCCCCACCATTTCAATCACCATTACTCAAAACCATTCCTCCATCAAGCTACCTTTGTCACCTTCAAACAAGCTTCATCTTCAACATCCATAACCACCAAGCTCACATCTTCAATCGAAGCCAGCCACAAAACCTCATCCTCATCTATTAGCTACCATCATGGAATCAACCCTCCATCATCACCTTTTATCACCACACCATTCTCTCCCTTGGTAATAAACATCATCTTCAACCTCCCGCCATCTCTCCATCGTTCCAAAAACCAAAAAGCCCACCACACAACCCCTCTCTACCATAACCATCCTTAACCAAAATCATCTCCTTCACCACAACCCTTCAAGCATCATCCATCATTTTTTACCACTTCAAAACGGTCACCATTGAACCATCCTAAGCTCCCACGGCCATTCATCCAAACATCACCAACATTTCCTCTTGTTTTTGATAACCAAAATTAGTCCCTTGAAACCGAGAAGAGAAAGAGGAAAACGCTAGCTTCAAAGCGGTGGCATTGGTCGGTCGGAGAGACCACCGGAGTGATGACGGCGGTGTGGGGTTGAGGTGGCCACCGATGAATGGCATTTTGAGGAAAAGTTTGCTTTTCCTTTACTGTAATTTGTTTTGGTGAAGATAAAATGAATTCTTTTTGTCTAAAAAAATTATGAAATTATTTTCTTTCTTGAATGCCTTGTTTATGTGTGTATATATATATAACATACAGTATAGCATGTGGGTATGTCTCTCTTTTTTTTTCTTTATATATTAGTTTCTCTTATGTTATAATATATATACGTATTATATATATACACATATGTTATATTACAGTAGTTTTGCCATGAACCATTATATGATATATATATATATATATCATATTTTCTTTGCATATATTATTGTTACGGCTTATATCATCACTATATACATATAGTTGTTACGTATTTCATATATATATATATATATATATGCACATAATAATTAGTTTTTATCACTTTTTTGTTCATTTATTTATTTTGTCATTTATGAGTTCTATTTTATTCTTGCCCTATTTATTTGCTAGATCATATACGTTGTCCATGCATTCGTTCTATTACTCATGCATTTTTTTATCATATGAATTTGTTCATACTTGTTAAAACGCCATGTTTAATTCATCGCAATAATTTAGATTTAATTCTCAAAATTTCGGTATTCTATTGGAAGTGTCGTCCTGAATCTCCGGTCGTCATCTTCTTCGAGTATCGTATGTTACAATATTTATATATTTGAATTATATGACTGCATTCATGCATTTTTATGGATTAATAATTAAATTAGATCAAATTTTAGTTTTTCTTAATAAATACGATACGAACCTTTAGGTACTAATTTTGGACATAGCGGGATGCTAAACCTTCTTCACTCGTAACCGACTCCCGAACTCAAATTGAATCTCTAGTTTTTCTTTTGGTGTTTGGTCTACTTAAACTAATTGATCGGTGGCGACTCCATAAATTTTAATTCAAAACTCAAACTTTTTCAAGATTTCTTCCGAAACCAAAATTTTTCAAGAAAAGTGGGAAACAATCGAATTTTTTAGTCGCTACATAAACCACTTTGTAAAAGTATTTTTCCTGCTCATCCTTTCGTTTCTCTGGAAACCTCCGATTCACCGGTCTTACTCGGCGTGATTTCTGGGTTTATTTTATTATTGTGTTTGGATTGAATTAACTTGTGAAAATGGATTTTTTTTATATCAAGCTTGTAGACCTTTTCGGATTGTAAAGTGCGTTTTCCATAGGTTTCAGTTGGATGGACGTGTAAGCTAAAATTTGGGATCAGCATTTGTTTTAAATTTCAGGTATCTATTTGCCTTAATTCCCTTATCAAAATTGTTTAGAAACAGGGATTGAATTGCATATTTGCATTGCCTGCTGCATTTTGATTCCTTCCTTTTAATCTGTCAAAATATCTTCAACTACACCTTTGTCTCGGCAAGAGATGGAAGTTTGTGGATTTTCAAGTAGTTGCAACTTGCAAATGAGCGTGGATTAAGAGAAATTATTAAATAGATTTAGCTCATCACGTCATCCGTGATCCCAATTAATAAGGTACATTCTTTTTATTTTAACTTTCAAATAACTAACCATTTTTATTGGCATGTGAAAAAAAGGTAAATATTCACCTAAAAAAATAAAATAAATGGATTTTAATAGCCGAAATCACGAATGACGTGGTGAGCTGAATTTATTTAATATTTTTTTTGGATTAGGGTGTATCCAATATCAACTGCTTTGCTCATAGGATGAATCCCAAATTACTTGGAAAATGAATCAAACTATACAAACAAAAGAAAAGAAAAAAAATATTGACGGTCATTTTTCTCATAATCGAGACCAAATCAAAAAATATAAAAAAATATATTTTATAATTACATATCAAATTCCTAAAATGTTAAATATTGAGTATAAAATATGGGCAAAAGACATAGATCGTTCAACTAATATTTTATTATTATTAAAAAATTAAAATTATATCTCAAATTCACCCAAACCCTAAAACTTAATCCCCAAATTATAATCTCAATCCATAAACCCAAAACCCTCCTCTTCTTCTCCGGCCACACCTTCACCGGTCGGATCTTCACCGATTAAACTTTAGGGTGTGGGTCTGGTGCAATGCAACGTTTCCGATGAAACCGAGCAAGACCACCCTACTCCCCAAATGCGGGGAGAGTTCACGATTGGGTTCACTCACTGCTATGCAAAGTGTTTTCAAAGCTGCACATGCCGCTTTAGCTCCAAAAGAAATCCTAAAAAAGCATAAAGTTAGCAAGGGAGAGGGCTGTTGAATCCATTCGCTTTTCACAGTGATGAATCTTAATAAGGTGGGGATAAAATATTTTTACAGTGCTTTTCACACAAGTAAGGGTATGGTTGAAGAAGAAGGAGGGTTTTGGGGTTTATGGATTGAGATTATAATTTGAGAATTGAGGTTTAGAGTTTGAGATATATCTTTAAATTTTTTATTTAATAATAATAAAAATATGATTTTATTTTTTATTTTAAATTATTTTTATATTTAATAATAATAATAATGTCACATCATAGAAAAATAATAATAAAATAATTCGGAGTGATTAAAACAGGAACAATCTGAAAGTTCAATTAGTAAATTAAAATTTTTGAAAGTTGAGTGACCAAAATAAGAGTGAGAAGATAGTTGGATAAAATATTATTATGTCAATTATTTACAGTCACGCCAACCTTCAGTCAAACGTAATGGTGCAGTGACTGAAATAATAAAAAAAGGCTTAAATGAAAAATAGGTGCTCAAAGTATGTTTTTTTAACTTTAGGTACCTAAAGTATTTTTGTAAAATTAGGTACTCAAAGTTTTAAAAGTTATAATTTTAGGTGTCTGACCGTTAATGGGTGTTAAATTTTTTTAACCAATCAATGCTTGGCACGTGACATATTTAATTTATTTTTTAATTATTTAAAGAAAAATACCCAAAATTTTCTATTTTTCAAAAAATCCCAAGATTTTGAAAATTTTACAAAACAATCCCCAAATCCCTAAAATTACCTAAACCCCCAAATCGCCGCCTCTTCCGCCGTCGATCGTTTTCCCTGAGCACATCAGTTTGGTCGCCGGAACAAGGCGATCATTTTCCCTAACACGGCGTCACTGGAAACGACGAATGACATACCATTTGAAAGTCGATTTTGCGTTCGTCGTTTGGCTACACGTCGTTCGACGTTTTCGGCGATGCCTTGTTGGGAGAAATGATCGCCTTATTCCGGCGACCAAACTGATGTGCTCAGGGACGACGATCAACGGCGGAAGCAGTGACGATTTAGGGGTTTGGGTAATTTTAGGATTTGGGGACTGTTTCGTAAAAATTATAAAATTTTGTGATTTTTTGGAGAAAGTTTTTTTAAATTTTTAATTTTGAAAAAATAAATTAAATATGCCACATGTCAAGCATTGATTGGTTAAAAAAAATTTAACACCCATTAACGGTCAGGTACCTAAAATTATAACTTTTGAAACTTTGGGCGCATATTTTTACAAAAAAATACTTTCGGCACCTAAAGTTCAAAAAGGCATACTTTGAGCACCTATTTTTCATTTAAGCCTAAAAAAATAGTTAGGTGATGAAAAATAAATCTATATTTTTTTAATATGTTGTGTGATTACAATGTAGTATCTGTTTAATTTTCTTAGCCCTTTAATAACACACCGTGCACATATGGTGCTCTAACCTAAATTACCTAAATAAAATGCATCATCCTTTACTACTGGGACCACTCCACAGGTTCAAAAATAAATTTATAATCGATCACGTTAAGAATGTTAAAAGACATATCAATTAAATTTTAGTACTGGCCAAAATATATTATTATGAGATTTAAATAAAAGTACAAATTATAATGTATAAATTTATTTTTATTAACCTTGCATTAAAATTTAATACTTCATATCAAATCTGTTTTTAAGATTGGTAGGGGTTCATGTAGGAAAGAAAATGTTGTTATTTATTTGGGTTTGAGTAGGGTTTTTTTTTTTGTATGGTGTGTGCACATGTTAATAAAAGACTAAAATTAGTGAACATGTATTATTTTGTAATCACATAAACAATTAAAAAAGGGCAAACTACATAAATGGTAACCGAACTTTTAGTTCGCTTTTAGTATGGTCCCTCTCGTTACCTTCTATTAGAAGATGCTGGCGTGCCACATTAGTTTCATTTTCCACGAATAAAATAATGGGTAAACTACATTATTCATCACTTAATTTTCTTCTCTCTCATATTTTTGTCATTAAATTTTAAAAATTTGCAATTTAATAACTCAACTTTCAAATTGTTCCTATTTTGGTCACTCTCGAATGACATGACTTTTTATCACGAAAGAGTAGAAATATCGATCACCATTTTTAATTTATTCTTCTTGATTGAGAGAGTGTTATGAGAAAAAGCAAATGAATAAAAGGCAGTGAAGAATAGATATGACTTTTTTTTTCAAACTTTACGATGTTGTATAATACAATACACCAAAAAAGATTGCGTGTGAATTGGATTTTGTTGCCTCAGAATTCCAATTTGATTTCTGTTTTTTATTGTTATTGTTAGGTGTGTGTAAAACCGGGTTCGATTAATCCTTAAAAAATATTATGGTTAATTCGTAAATTTAGATTAAATTCTCGATCTTAAATTACACCAATTAAATTGGATAATCGATTGACCAATTAACCAGAATATTTGATTCAGGTAATGATTTTTTTTACTTTACTTATTAAAATATCAAATATGATAATATGCTAAATTTAATAATTGTTTAGTTGTGATAAAAGTGTAAAAACAAACAGGAAGTAAAAAAATAAGAGTTCACACCTAGTAATTATATCCAGAGCCAAAAACGTCTTTAAAAAAATCAAAAGAGTATCAAAATCACTAGACTATAAGATATTTTAATCCATACAGTTTATAAATATTGTATATAATTGATCAGATCGATTATGATTTTGCTTAAAACTGTGCATCGTAACTAAATCGAAATAATTTATTCTAAAAAATCTATGCTGAAATAAATTTGTTTGATTTATATAACCATGTCATTTGAGAGTGACCAAAATAGGAACAATTCGAAAGTTGCGTTATTAAATTGAAAATTTTAAAACTTCAGTGACCAAAATAGAAGTGAGAAGAAAGTTGAGTGATGAAAGGTGTAGTTTACTCATTATTTTATTCATTAAAAATGAAAAGTGTCGTGCCACGTCAGTAGCTTCTAACGAAAAACATGCCTTGAAAGTTCGATGACCAATATTTATGTAGTATACCCATAAAAATATGCATATTCACATGTAATTTCCCTCCCAAATGACCATGGTTCGAGCAGCGTAGTCTGCACATTGTGTGTCTGTTTTCGAAAGGTTAAAAGCAAAGAATCTATACTACAATGTAATCACACCAATATATTCGAAAAGATATGCATATTCACATGTAATTTTCATTTTCTTTTTAAATATTTATAATAAAAGAACTGTTAAAAGAAAATATATGACTGGGGGTGGCAATGAGGCAGTCGGGGATGGTTTTGCATTCTCAATTCCGTCCCCAACACTTGCGGTACGGTTTTAGGGAATCCCCATTAAACGTTTTGGGGATTTTTTCGTACCCATATCCATCCCTTACGGATCCCCTCGGTTTTCGGTTAATCACCATACCCAAAAAGATAAACAAAACTTAATACAATAAAATAAATACTCAACATTAAATCTGTAACACCCCCGACCCGGGTGTCACAATTAGGCCTTAAGCCCAACCCAAAAACCATAAAATTTCCTCAAACTGGGTTTAGCCCAACAAGGTATTTCTCAAAAACATTTAGATCCAATAGTTGAAAACATAGATAAACAATTTAAATCGTTACAAATGAGCTCTAAATTAATTTAAAACATTTAAAATTTTGATTTGATTAAAACATTGTAATATCCCAATTTTTGGCTAGTGACCAAATTGTAAACTTTGAAAGTTTTGGTGGTTAAAGTATAAACTTTGGAAAAGTTTGGGGACTAAAGTGTAAATTTCCTCAATAAGTAATTTTTTTCATTATAAAAGTGAATCGGATCAAAATAAGTACTTTGATATCGGTTTTAAGAATTAAGATGCAGTAAAAGGTACTGAATTTGGATCGAATAAAATTGTTAAGCGTGCTCAGGCCAGTGAAATATTAGGATGGGTGACCTCCGGGAAGGTCCCATAAAAGTGTTTCTGAACGATATTTTGGATTCAGTAAGAGTAGAGAATATTCGTATGGATTATCGATAAAGGAATTCTAAGAGAAATTTTATTCTATGAAGATTTTCGATAAGTATCGGGAAAATAGACTGAGTTAAGAAAATTCAGTCTAAGTCTTTGAAAAAGGAAGTTTTTTATGGGATAATAGTTTATTTCCCGAATATGGAAATATAGAATTTTCGAAATAAATCCAATAGCTCAGAAAAGGTAAAATCGTAGTAGAAGTATTTTATGAATATCGGGAAATCGGATCGAACTGGAATTTCAGAGGTTGATCCAAAAGCCATGGAAAAGTCATAAAATATTATTTTATGAATAGTTTATTATGTTTGGTTGGATTCCAACTAGACTTACTTGAATTTTTACAAGAATGGCAAACTAGTAAATAAAAACTAGTTGGAGGGCAAATTGGTCATTTGGCCCCAATGGCAATTTTGAAATATTTAAAAAGCTATAAGGGCAATTTTGGAAAGAGGAAATGGAAGATTAAATCTTGGCCCTTGACTGATGATAAAATCAATCTCAACCATTAGATAAAAGGGCAAAATTGTAATTTCACTATTAAATGAATTTAATATTCATTGAATAGATATATGTGTAAAATAATGGTGAAAAGATATTCATCTTTTCCAGCCAAAAACGTGAGAGCTAGGGAAAGAAAGAGAAAAATTTTACAAGCTCAATTCAAGCCTCGAAACTCGGTAATCTCTTCAACCACAAAGTTGTTCTACTCTTCAAGCTCTATCTTTTGATATCAATAATTCATGGAATTCATGCTTGATTTATGAGAATTTACATGAGAAGGAAATTAGGGTTTATGGATCAATTGGGGCTTTTGAGATTTTGTGATTCCATGATTGAATTCAAGTTGAAATCAAGTTAGTATGATGTTAAAATCATGATATTGAGTTGGGATTTAAGTTCTACATATTTAGATTATTATGAAGATGATTATGGTGTATGTATTCAAGTTTAATTTAGGGTTTGTGATGTTGAATTAATGATTTAGTAAGCTTGATTTGTTGTTTGGAAGCAAGACCCTAAGTTAATTTGATAGGGACCAATTCGACAATCATAAAAGTTAGATGAACAAATCTGAATTTGTATGGATTTGGTGTGTATTTATGTTATTAAGAATGTTGGAGATGTGAAATTGATGTTAGAATGCTAAACCGATGTTAAATTGAATTAGTGACCATTTTGACAATTTGTCAAAGTTAAGTGACCAATTTGGAAATGAGGTTTTGGATAAGGACTAAATTTGAATTTTAGTTGTAATGATGGAATTAAGGTGGTAATGTTGAATTGAGGACTAATTTGCAAAGTTAAGAAATTTGGATCCTTACCTTTGCATTATTAGTGACCATTCGATAAAGAAGGAAAATTAGAGGGAACTATTGTGAATAATTATTTGATGAAGAAGGTGATAAGTTGGTGGTTTAAAGCAAATAATGAGACTAAATTGACAAGAAGAAAAATAAGAAGAAGTTAGTATAAATTAGAAGTTTATTATGGAAAGCTGTGTAGAAGACTGGTTTTGGCAGTAAGTTTGAAAATTCACCATAAATTCTACAAAAATGGTTAGATGGTGAATTTTATACCAATGTAAATATTTTTTCGTCTAGTTTTGCCTCCAACAAGCGGAAACTGATTTCGAGTTCTGAGTCAAAAGATATGAATTTTTAAGTGACGAAAGGTCAGAAAACAGAGCACCATTCTGTTCCAAATTCCAGCATTGTAATTGACTTTGAATATCGCCATAAATCGTACAAGTTGAATTTGGGCTATTAATTTATATGGTTGAAAAGCTTATTGAATCTAGTTTCTTTTAGAACAAACGGAATTGAATTCTGAGTTATAGATTATTTTATAGAAATATTTCTTTGAAGGTAGTACAATCTGTAAGAAAATGAGAATTGATACATTTTGTATCTAAGGTTAATTAGTAAGCTTGAAAAGGGTTAATGGAAGTTCTAAATGGTTATTAAGGACCAAAATGAGTTTTGGACAGTATAAAGAAGGAAAAAGGAATTTGTATATTCGAATGATTAGATTTGATAACATGTTTGAGAAATTGTTAGATTTGAATCTAACAAATGTTGTTTACATTCATGTGATTAATGAAGTTTGGATCCGAATCAAAAAAAGGTTCGAGGTACTATGAAATAAAGGATCAAATAGAGCTTAGTGAGGTAAGCTAATAAATGGCCCAGGTGAGTGCATTCCTACTTATTTTATTATGATATGAGGAAGACTTGCAACAAGTCAACCTCGAGTGTTGAAAAGAAAAATGATTTGAATCGTAAATCATATACATATTAAATGGCTTTGAAATGATTTATAAATGATTTCGGGTATGAACTGCCTAAAGTATTTTTCTTATATATGTTATAGTGACATGTCTTTATTTATTGATATTATTGAATAAGTGAAGAGATCATAATAGTGAATTGGTTAAAAGCCCATTGTATGATTATTGAGATTCTTGGTATAATTGGCATGCCAATGAGGTGGAGTATAGTGATACAATGATACAGTGATGCTGTGTTCTACAGCTATGACCTAGTGATATAGTGATGTTGTATAAGTGTACAACAGTTATAAAGTGAAACAGTGATACTGTGTTTCTACAGCTATGACCTAGTGATATAGTGATGTTGTATAAGTTTACAACAGTTATAAAGTGATAGAGTGATACAGTGTTTTATTATGGCACAACATATTAGTTGATGCTACACATGTGCATACTCAATAGTGACTCCCATACCATGCATTCTCAATTACATTACATTGGGCTATGAATTAAATAAAAAGTAACAAATACAAGTGATCTAAAGGAAAGTGGAAAGTGAAAGCGATATGATTCAAATGAAAACAAGTGATTTACTAGATATTTGATTAGACATGACATTGCCTTATATATGTATATGAGATGTTGATTTTTACAGCTTACATGGCAGAGGAACGACTTTGATAAGTCATTCTATACGATTCTAAATTCTTATATGTTATATTCAATATTTTATTTATTATGCAATTTTTATTAAAATTAAAGTGCTTTACTTTGATTTATAAGTTTTGCCTCACTAAGTTCGTACTTAACGTGTGTGTTTTTTTCATACGTAGATTAAGATGGAGTATTTGAAGAGGAGTCGAGCATGCTGGTCAAGCTTCAATCTGCAAAACATCAGTAAGATATTCTAGCTTATGAAAATCTCTAGTGGGCATGTAATTATTTAATTGCTAGTAGAGTATGATGCATTAAATTAGACTAAATGATAGATAAGTAATCAGTTTTGATGATGAATCGTATATGGATAAAGAAAAGGTGCAACTTGAAGGAGGTTTCTTTTGTCTGAGTGTTTCGCCCAAAGGAGAGGCGGGCTTGTTCATTAGTAAGAAGTTGGTTCATTAAAGTGATGCTTAAACCGTAAATAGTTGTCGTATAACAGTATAAGATCGTTACGTGTCTCCTAAAGTGGATAACTCGTTTAACCGTAAATATTTTTGGCAAAGATGAGATTCTGTTTGAAAATCTACTTAGATTGGTTGTGGTAGGGTTGTACGACACTATGATGTATACATGTTACCTTTTAGCACGAGATTCGAGGTTTGTGATGGAACCTTATCCCTTGGTGGGATTTCTACGTAATGACAGATTCGATGGTACATATGACATGTTTTTGGACACGTTATAGTTGAGAGTGTAAGATTCTTATATGAACCGAGCTTATGAGATAAGCTTTAGTTTTCGATAAGAGTTATCTTGTAAAGTTTAAGGTAAGCTCTTTGGGTGAGTGAAGACGCTGTTTTTTTCTGAAGTCTTGCACCGAACAAGTAATGTTTTAACTTTACAAGGTTGGCAGGGTTAGAGACTCCTTCAAGGAGTCACCACAAGAGAAATTGTTCATTTTGGCTGCAATGGCTGTTTAACATCTTGTTCTTTTTAGATCGTGCGTTTTTACGAAAGGATTTTTGTGTACATCAATCTTTTGAGTTCTATAGCGTAAGTTAAGTTTCTTTTTTGACGTTTTCGTATGATGGTTTTATCGAGGTACTGTTAGATTTTGCTTGCCTGTGATGTACTAGGCGAGGATGAAATTCTTTTCAAAGAAGAATCAGTTGAGACTATAATTGTAATATTCGAGGACAATGTTATTTTTGATAAGTGTTGAGATCAGAGTAGCGTAGCGGTTTATAATCGGGGGCCTTGAGGAGTTAAGAAGTTTTGGTATCTTTCTTGTTCTACTAGTACAAATTTCGAGGATGAAATTTTCTTAAGGAGGGGAGAATTGTAACGACCCAAATTTTGGTTTTGCAATTGGGCCTCAGACCCGATTTATTTGGGCCTTTAGGATGGAAACCCAATTAAGGATAAACAATTGGGCCTAGGGGTAAAAGGGGAGAAAAAGGTATTTATAAAGTGTATATTTAATTGGTTGGAAAAAAATAAAATGGTTGGTAATTTGAAAAAAAAGGCTGGTGATGTGATAGAGAGAGAGAAGATGAGAGAATGAGATATTTTGGGAGAGAGAGAAAAGTGAGGGAGAAAGTTTTAAACCTCGATCTACGAATGTCAGGCACGACACCTTCGACACCATTGAAAAGGTCTCGCCGAGACGAGTCCAATAGTGGTCGCCGCATCGCTGTACGAGCTTTCGTTCGCCGGAGTGAGGAAGACAAAGATTCGGGAAAAGCTCCTTCAGCGCGTTCCAGCTATCACCACCGCAAACGGAGGCTATCATCAGAACCATCGGCTGGAGAACAGCATGACTAGAGCTCACCGCCGCTGTTCAGCCACTGTAGGGCCTCTTACGCGCCGCCACACGCTACCGCTGCGAGTGGGCGTGTGCCTGGCCAGGCGGGTGCATCTTTCTACGATGCATCGCGCCACACCGGATCGGGGTACCCGAGAGCACATGCACCCTGCCACACTGGAGCGCACACTTGCGGGTGCATTGAGACTACAGTGAACTCACCCACACTGGATTATGTATCTGGGGTGCACCAAAATTCCCATGCACCTGTACCGCACCAGATAGCCCAAGGGTTGACCAGACTATTGACTGGCATTGACCGACCATTGACTTTTTTCGAAGGACCCTACCCGGGGGTTTTTCGATGTTTCAGATTTAATGGTGCAGTCTGTTTTGCCAAATTCGAACCTGGTAAGCTATTTTTACTCGTTTGACCTTGTGAGTAGTATAGGAGATGTATGGAATTAATGTATTTTTGTATTTGTTGGTATACGAGGATTGTCTGGGTTTGGACATCAAATCATGTGGATTTTTCTAGAAGCTCCGATAAGGATTTTAGCGATATCAGCTTAAGGTTAGTACGCCTCAAACATCGAAATGCTTCTGAGCATCATAAGTGTAATTGTTTTGCGTGTTGATACTGATAGTTCGAGGCTTGGTAA
Organism: Hibiscus mutabilis; assembly: GCA_019671005.1. Classification (NCBI taxonomy): domain Eukaryota; kingdom Viridiplantae; phylum Streptophyta; class Magnoliopsida; order Malvales; family Malvaceae; genus Hibiscus; species Hibiscus mutabilis. The sequence continues at coordinate 32,342,730 of CM033728.1, forward strand.
TTGTTGCGTGATTTGAATGCAACACAAACGGTGCAAATGTACACGTTGCAAGTAATAGTATATATTAGATATCGTCTCCACAGGGATTGGTGCTACTTCAGGAATCTAACTTCTCGCACTGTAAAAATAAAAACACAATTGATAATAGGAGTTGATTTTGACGAGTAAAGTAAAAGAGCAATTAAAGATAAGAGAGATGTAATCAAATAAGAGAGAGTAGGTTGGGTTATCATGAGTCATGGAATGATAATAGAATAGAGCGTCATGGTAATTGAGTGCTAGAATGGCTCAATTGTTTCGTCAATTGGATCCATTCGGATTGCCTTGGCAATTCTACGATTGCTTGGGCAATTGAGATTGGAACGATTGCTTGGGAAATTGGGCGATAACCTTCAAAGTTCGGCAAAATATTCTTCAATGATTTCTTGTTATCTCTAACTCAAAACACTGTTAATTGTACATTCCTTGATAATACATCCCTGCGTGAACAAAGGGTGAACAATAACTGATCTTGCGCTCTGTTTAGCCGTTGAAATTCGTAACTTATCCCTAAGTCAGATTAGTCTTCACCATCGGTTGATTGTATGAAAACCATGCTCATTCGTTTCTTGAATCTAACTCTCCCGATATTAGATAAATGGATGAATTCACGAGATCCTTTCCCAATTCACTCGTAATCAAAATTAAAAACCAAGAATGGACAAACTTTGAATTGAAATTGCAAACTCAAAACCTAAACAAATCCAATCCAATCGTTCTCACAACCACAAAAACACAATAAGCCAAGCCAATTAAATTTAGTTCATGGCTTGGTGAAAAAGAAACACAAGAATAAAAACACGACATCGACAACTTCTCTCTCTCTCCCTAGTTCGACCCTTCTCCAAGTTGGCAGCTTGATCTTTATATAGGAGATAACTAGGTTGAAGTCCTTCTTTGAGGAGGAAGTTAAGTTGGAATTAAATAACATAAAAAAATAAATATCTTTTATTATTATATTTTTATTCCTCCAAAAACTCCTCATGAAACTCTTGGAATTTAATCTCTTTTTAATCTCTTATTGGAACTCTAACTCTTCTAGGATTTATCCTTATTCTTCGCACTTTATCTCGACACCTTGGATTTATCCAGTCATCACAATCGGCTGCCATGTCATCTTATCCTCAATTTCTTGGCAATTACCCAATTGTTTGGGAAATTATTTCCTGCACACAAAAGCACACCAAAACAGTATCTTTTTTCCACAAAATCGACCAAATTGGGTAATCAAGCTTAACGACAAAAGAAACTATGAAATTATGAATGAATGCATAGCAATCAACTAAATTGAACCTAAGTCTAACAATAATTAAAAGTAAAAAGGGTAGAAATATATTACTTTTTCACACTTAACACACCCCCAAACTCGAACTATTGCTTGTCCTCATGCAATGCAAACCTAACAATTACCTGCCAAGACTTTAATCATCAAAGACATGCTTTAAACTTAACTTCAAACCTCAGAACCGTGGCACAGAGTATTGATAAGTGTTCAAAAGTACTAATTTTCTTACCCTTTTTACTCATATTATTGTTAGACTTAGGCTCATATTAGTTGCATAATTAGCTATTCATGCATTAATCCATGTTTCCTTCCATCGTTGAGCTTGATTACATAACTTGGTAGTTTTTGTGGAAAAGATGCTGCTTTGGTGTGCTTTGTGTGTGTATGTGCAGGATCACTTGACAAAGCAATGCCGAGCTAGTTGCCAAGGCAATGCATGAAGGAGACGCCGAGCCAGTTGCCATGGCAATTGCCGACAAAGAGAAAATGCAATAGGGATGTCAAAATTAATGACTATACAAGCCCAAGATGACGTGGAGCAAAGCCCAAACCCAAAGGAATTTGATTTCCATGCAGAGATTAAAGAAGAATTAAATTCCAAGAAGATAGGAGAAGTTCTAGTAGGAATACAATTATAATAAAGAATTATATTCTTTAAGGATAATTTAATTCCAACTCAAACTCCTCCTCAAAGAAGGACTTTGGCCTAGCCCTATAAATAGCAAGGAGATTTCGACAAGATGGAGAGAGAGAGCATTAGAGGAAATTTCGACAAGTCCAAGGGAGAAAGCAAGGGGAATTTTCGACAAGCATCTAGGGAAAGGATATTCTACAGTGGCATCTCATGTCGCCTAGAAATATTGCCCGTTCGTTGACATCGATCACACTGCGTGTAAAATTCTTGGGCATCTTTGTAAAGTGTGGGCCAATATAGTCCGAATTACAAGACTTTGGCGCAGTACGTGTTCCTCCAAAATGACCTTCATAGGGTGAAGAGTGGCATTGCATGAGCACATTTTGCTGATCCTCTTCGGGAACACATCATCTTATAACCTGATCTGCACATTATTTAAACAAAAGAGGCTCGTCCCCAATAATAATGCTTAGCATTATGTCAGAACCGCTTCTTCCCTTGATGAGTAAGGTCATACAGCATAGTACCACTAACCAAAAAATTAACGAGATCGGCATACCATGGTGTTGCTGAGGCAACTAATAACTGCTCATCTGGGAATGCATCGTCGATCTCCAAGGGGTTATTATCAGTATTTCCTCATTCTAGCCTTGACAAGTGATCGGCTACTTGATTCCTCGTTCCTTTCCTGTCCTTAATTTCAATGTCAAACTCTTGTAAAAGTAAAATCCAACGAATTAAACGAGGTTTGGCATCTTTTTCAGCAATCAAATATTTAATTGTCGAATGGTCAGTGTGGACAATTACCTTAGTACCAATCAAATATGAACGGAACTTGTCAAATGCAAAAACTACGGCTAGTAATTCCTTTTCTATTGTGGTGTAATTTAATTGAGCACCATTAAGGGTTTTACTAGCATAGTATATTACATGGAAGATGTTACCTTTTCGCTGGCCTAAAATAGCACCTACCGCAAAATCACTTGCGTCACACATGAGTTCAAAAGGGAGGGACCAGTCAGGTGGAACGACAATGGGTACTGAGGCAAGTTGCTTTTTCAGGTCCTTAAATGTCGTGGCACAAGATTCATCAAAGTCAAAAGCTTTATCCTGTTCAAGCAAATTACACAAAGGTTTAGAAGTCTTAGAAAAATTATAAATGAACCTTCTGTAAAAACCTGCATGATCGAGAAAACTTCATATTCCTTTGACTGAAATTGGCGGTGGCAATTTTTCAATCACTTCCACCTTGGCTCTGCCAACTTCAATTCCCTTTGATGAGATCTTGTGGCCGAGCACTATACCTTCGTCTACCATAAAATGGCACATTTCTCAATTTAAAACTAGGTCAGATTCTTCACATCGTGTTAGGACTTTCTCTAAATTGCCTAGGCAATTGTCAAAGCTATCTCCGAATGTTGAAAAATTGTCCATGAAGATCTCCAGGAAATCTTCCACCATATCAAAGAAAATTGCCATCATGCATCTTTGAAAGGTTGTCGGGGCATTGCATAATCTGAATGGCATCCTTCGAAATGCATAAGTAAAATATGGGCATGTAAAAGTGGTCTTTTCCTGACTATCTGGTGCTATGGAAATTTGGTTATAACCTGAGTAACCATCAAGAAAATAATAAAAGGATTTGCCTATAACATGGTCAAGCTTTTAGTCAATAAAAGGCAAAGGGAAGTGATTTGTCTTAGTAGCTTTATTCAATTTTCGGTAATCCATACAAACCCTCCAACCGGTCACATTCCTATTTAGATTGAGTTCGTTGCTTTCGTTACTTACCACTATTATACCTCTCTTTTTTGGTACAATTGTACTGGACTCACCCATGTACTGTCGGAGATAGGATATATGATACCGGCATCAAGCCACTTGATGATTTCTTTTCTCACGACTTCTTTCATAGCAAGGTTAAGTCTCCTTTGTGCATCAATTGCTAGTTTATGATCATCCTCCAAAAGGATTTTGTGCGTACATACTGCCGAGCTAATTTCCTTCAAGTCTGCAATTTTCCATCCTATCATCTTTTTGTAGAGCATTAACATGTCGATCAATCTATGTTCCTATTCAGGCTGCAACTTAGAAGAAATAATTACGGGCGGTGTGTTCTAGGTTCCCAAATAAGCATATTTCAATTGTCTTGGCAAAGCTTTCAATTCAAGAATAGGAGATTGCTCAATAGAGGGTTTTTCAATTTTACCTTCCTTATCTGAGTAATCCAGTGATTCAAAGTACGTACCTGGATGACTTACTATCCAATTGCCTTCATCTTGCTCGTTGTCGTCTTGCTCTTTGATTTATTCAGGTTCGACATTACAATTGCCGAGGCAATTGTCGAGGTAATCTTCCTCTATTCCAAAATTGAATTCGGTGGTATCTTGGATGACTTGACACTCCTCTGGGTCATCAGCATGCTTGAGAGTTTGGAAAATATTCAACTTGACTTGCTGATCGTTCATCCTCATAGTGAGTTCTCCCTTATCAGCATCGATTAAGGTCCTTCTTGTTGCTAGAAACGGCCTTCCAAGGATAATAGGAGCGAACTCATTTGTTTCACAATCCAAAACAATAAAGTTAGCGGGAAAAATAAATTTATCAACTCTTACCAGTATATCTTCGATTTTCCCTTTAGATGTACGTAAGATCTGTCCGCAAGCTGTAACATAACTGTTGTAGGTCTCACCTTCCCTATGCCCAATCGCTGGAAGACTAATTTCGACATAAGGTTTATGCTTGCTCCAAGATCGCTAATGCCTTCCTAACATAGTGATTTATGATTATACAAGGTATTGTGAAACTGCCGGGATCTTTTAGCTTATGTGTCATTCAGTTGTGTAACATTACCATACATCCATTCATCACTGCTACTGTTTCAAACTCACCTAGTCTTGTTCGCTTAGAGACAATGTCTTTAAGGAACTTAGCATAGTTCAGCATTTGCTCTATTGCTTCAACCAAAGACAAATTGATGTGGACTTGCTTCAAGATATCAAGGAACTTCTTGAACTGGTAGTCTTGTTTCTGCCGTTTCAGGCTTTGAGGGGAATGGTGGTGGAATTCGGATCTCCTCTTCCTTCTTTTTCGATTTGGGATTTTCATCGCAATTTGCCTGGGCAATTGGAATTACCTGGGCATCTGGAATTGCCTAGGCAATTTCTGATTCACCAATTTTGGATAAGGTGAATTACATCATTTTGAGCGGAGGACTTCTCTTCTAGGCGATCTATAGGCTGAACAGGTGCATCATTAAATTTTCGTCCCATCCGAGTGGTAATTACTTTACACAGCTCATGGCCTACCCCCTTCGCGACCTCAGTATCGCTGGGTAAACCTCCATGCGGTCTTGTATTCAGGTTTTGGGCGAATTGCCCAAATTGAGTCTCCAATGATTTCAGGGCTGCCTCCTGATTCTGCAATCTAATCTCAATCCTTTTTATGAAACTAGTATTCTCAACCATATAAGATTCAGTTTTTAGCATAAAAACATTGAGAGAATTTTCCAATGAACTAGATAGTGTTGATTGTTCCTGCGGCATCTGTTGCCGAGGCATGTTCTGCTAGAATTCTGGTACTTGTGCGTTATGATTGTTCTGATTGAGGGCATTGTTCAGATTGCTCCATAAAAAGTTAGGATGCTTCATCCAAGCTGGATTGTAGGTGTTGGTTGTCAAATTATTGTTCCGGTTATAGTTTCCAACGTAAAAGCTAGACTCTGGGTTATGCAGACACTCAGAAGAATCATGGTTACTGTTACATAAATCACAAAAGGAATCTACTACCTTGATCTCCTGTGTGTTGCTTGGTCGCTGCATATTTTTAACCAAATTGGTTAAAGTAGCCAATTGTGCGGAAATAGATCCCGATGAATCAAGCTCATTTATCGTGGTGTTTCATCTAACTATTCTCTTTCGGTATTTGGGAATTGATAGTCGTTCTTGGAAAGACGGTTTAGAATTTCTATCACTTCCTCAGGTGACTTGTCAAGGAGTATGCCACTTACCGAGGCATCTAGCATCATCCTTGTTGGCGTATTCACTGAGTTGAAGAACATCGTCACTTGTGTCCATACTAGGAATCTGTGCATGGGACATTTATGTAAAAGCTCCCTGTATCGCTCCCAAGCCTTGTACATGGATTCATCATCTTCCTGCCGAAAAGAAATAATGTCGTTACGCAATTTATCACTCATATTTGTAGAACTAAATCTAGCAAGGAAATCACAACATAAATTAGTCCAAGATCCTATAGATTCGGATAGAATACTATTCAATCACGATTTCGCCCTATCCCTTAGTGACTAGGGGAATAATTTCAGCCTTAGGATATCCTCATGGACTCCTTGTAGTTTGAATGAATTACAAATCTCCAGGAATGATTTGAGATGTTGTCGGGCATCTTCAGTTGCCGAACCGCCAAATTGAACAATTATATTGATCATGTTGAACATTACAGGTTTTAATTCAAAGTGGTCAGCTTCTATTTCAGGTGTGACAACTCTTGGGTTTAGACCGTTGAGATCTTCCTCTAGGTAATCTCGAATGGCCCTATTTCAGACACGAATTGGTTGTTGTTCGACTAAAACTCCTCATCCTATTGCCACATTATTTTGATTGTCGTCTGGAACAATAGGATCTGCCATCGCTGCTCTTTGCTCATGTCTTCTCCTATGAAGAACTTGTTCTATCTCGGGTTTAAACGGGTATTCTGGTGATGTTGGTCTCGCCCTAGTCATACACAGATGCAAAACCAAAATTTGTAACTCCTTTGAAACCGAAAAAATAAAAATAAAAATAAAAGTGCAAGGAATTAAAAACAAAGTTGCTATTGTCAATCCCCGGCAACGGCGCCAAAAACTTGTTGCTTGATTTGAATGCAACACAAACGGTGCAAGTGTATACGTCGCAAGTAATAGTATAGATTAGATATCGTCTCTACAGGGATTGGTGTTGCTTCGGGAATCTAACTTCTCGCACTGTAAAAATAAAAACACAATTGATAATAGGAGTTAATTTTGACGAGTAAAGTAAAAAAACAATTAAAGTAAAGAGAGACGTAATCAAATAAGAGAGAGTAGGCTGGGTTATCGTGAGTCGTAGAGTGATAATGGAATGGAGCGTCATGGTAATTGAGTTCTAGAATGGCTCAATTGTTTTGTCAATAGGATCCAGTCGGATTGCCTGGGCAATTCTACGATTGCTTGGGCAATTGAGAATGGAACGATTGCTTGGGCAATTGGGCGATAACGTTCAAAGTTAGGTGAAGCGTTCTTCAATGATTTCTCATTATCCCTAACTTAAAACACTGTTAATTGTGCATGCCTTGATAATATATCCATGCGTGAACCAAGGGTGAACAATAACCGATCTTGGGCTCCTTTTAGCCGTTGAAACCCGCAACTTATCCCTAAGTTGTGTTAGTCTTCACCATCGGTTGATTGTATGAAAACCATGTCATTTGTTTCTTAAATCTAACTCTCCCGGTATTAGATAATGGATGAATTCACGAGATCCTCTCCCAATTCACTCGCAATCAAAATTAAGAACCAAGAATGAACAAACTTTGAATTGAAATTGCAAACTCAAAACCTAAACAAATCCAATCATTCTCACAACCACAAAAACATAATAACCCAAGCCAATTAAATTTAGTTGATTAGTGAAAAAGAAACACAAGAATAAAAACAAGATGTCAACAACCTCTCTCTCTCCCTAGTTCGACCCTTCTCCAAGTTGGCGGCTTGATCTTTATATAGGAGATAACTAGGTTGAAGTCCTTTTTTGAGGAGGAAGTTAAGTTGGAATTAAATAACATAAAAGAAATAAATCTCTTTTATTATTATATTTTTATTCCTCTAAAAACTCCTCATAAAACTCTTGGAATTTAATCTCCTTTTAATCTCTTCTTGGAACTCTAACTCTTCTATGATTTATCCTTATTCTTCGCACTTTATCTCAACACCTTGGATTTATCCAGTTATCACAATCTGCTGCCATGTCATCTTATCCTCAATTGCCTTGGCAATTTCCCAATTGTTTGGGAAACTAGTTCCTGCACACAAAATCACACCAAAACAATATCTTTTTTCCACAAAATCAACCAAATTGGGTAATCAAGCTTAACGGAAAAAGAAACTATGAAATTATGCATGAATGCATAATAGTGAAACTAAAATGAACCTAAGTCTAACAAAATTAATAGTAAAAAGGGTAGAAATATAGTACTTTTTCACACTTAACAGTAATTATTGAGATGCTTGATGAGCTTGAGAATGTTCGAGTCTGTTATGAGCTTTGGAGACCGTGTAGGATTGTTTGAATATTCATATGCTCTTCTGACTGTATGATTGGTTGACTGATTGATATATGATGATGCCTCGTGTATTACCTGAATAAATTAATATGTTCAATTTAGTATTGGTAAGAGATAATACTGATAAATATTTAATTAAATAATTAAAAACCAATAATTAATATTAAATGATTTAAATGCGCTAGCAACAAACCATAATGACTTCCATAAGCTCTAGGGATAGAATAGGGCCCCGTAATTAATATTTATGCCGACAAGCTTAATGGTCTATAGTGTTATTTGAAGACGAGGTTATAATAATGGACTAATACCAGTAAAGACTCAATAGATTGCTTATTGAACCGGAAATCAATGCTAATTGGTTTAAAGGCCAGTTTGCGATGGAAATTGACGAATATGATTAATAAATGAGTTATTACCATAATCAATGGGATAATGTGGATTGATAGAAACAATTGATGGGAATGAATTGTATACTCCTCCATAAAATGTAACAACTCAGTAACACTTGATGTTGTGTGCCAGGTAAGGCACTTGTATGGATCCTTGGTTGATCATATGTGGTTGTGCCATGTGTGGGCACTTGATTGGTCACGAGTTTTTGTTTTGTGGGATCCAGATACCCAGAGTTAGGTGTTGCAACACTTTAAAGACTTCTGAATGGAGGATCTCGATGCTTTTTAGATGCGAGCCTCATTCGAAGATGCTTGATGAGAGATTCTGAGTATGGATAGAGGATTCTGATGCTTTGTGGATGCGAGCCTCATCCCCATGAGTGTACGATCCTGATACTTTATGGATGCGAGTCTCACTCGGAGTGTAAGATCCTGATACTTTGTGAACGCGGGCCTCACTCGGAGTGTACGATCCCAATGCTTTATGGACGTGGGCGTCACTCCAGGTTTTATGGTTATGACTGTATGGTTCGCTCGAATAATCTGGTGAGATCCCGAGTATGATTGGACCTCAGGGGCCATGTATGATGTTTTACTATGTTGAGAGCATGTGCTTAGGCGGCTAGCGGTAGCACCACATGTTTATTTATCTCTTCTTATTGCTCGTACTAGCTTGCATGCTTATGTTTATGATTAGCATGAACTATAGTAGAGTAGATGTGTACCACTAAGCTTTGTAAGCTCAGTGCTCAGAATTATTATTTTCGCGCGTAGGTTGATCGCAAGATCGAGGAGCATTATCTATATGGGATTCCAGCAAGCAGCGTTGTCAGAGTATGATACTTGTATTTAGTGGGTTGTGTATTCATAGAACCTTACGTGTATGAGTCTGTAATCCTTATTTTAATTTGTATTAAGCAAGCCAAATGTTTAAATGTTTTATGTTATTTTATTGGAACTATTTTGTAACGTTTTAATGATTTATATATTTATTTTTATTTGTGGGCTTTAAATTTTTTGGCATTTATTTCATTTGGGCTAAACCAAGTTGAGAAATTTTATGATTTTGGTTTGGGCTTTAGGCCCAAATGTGACATCCGGGTCGAGGGTGTTACATATTCATCATCTACATATTTTGCATATACTAACACACAAAGCAATCACATTTATGATGCTTATAAAGTAATATGAGTTCGAAGTGTACTAACCTCAAGCGGTAACTGATAATTCCTTATTTGAGCTTCCCAAATACTTTATTGGTTCTGATATTCGATCTGAATAATCTTCTTATAACAACGAATAAGAAACTACATTAATTTTATGTATCCCCTATCAAATCACAAGGTCAAACGCATAAAAATAGCTTATTAGGTTCGAATTTGACAAAATAGAATACGTCATTGGACTTAGAACATCGAGAAAGTTCCCCAAAAAAAGTTAACGGTCAACGCTCGGTCAATGACTCGTCAACGCGGCTCGGGGTCAGCGGCTCATCAATGCGGCTCAAGGTCAGTGGCTCATCAACACAGCTCAGCTCGAGTCAACAACTCAACAAGGCTCAGCCCAACCAGCTCGGCTCAGCCTTCTAGATATCATCCTCGATTGCTGGAGTACGCCCACGCATAGGCAGTGGCGCGTGCAGCGCGTGTGGCCACTTTCGGTGGCTAAACACGATCGACGAGCTCCAAACCACCTTGTTTTCTGTCGATGAACGCGGTGGTGCCCTCAATTTCATGATTTGACCACCGAAAGTACCCTTTTTCACCACACAAAACTTTAAACTCTTCACCTTATTCCATAACGGCTCCTACAGCTACTCTCTGACCATCGGCGGACTCGTCTCAGCGAAGAAAACTCAATGGTGTCGGCGGTGTCAATAATGGACAGCCTGATCTACATAGATCGAAGTTTAAAACTCCCTATATACTTTCTCTCTCACTTTTCTCTTCTTTCATCTCTCCCATTTACTTTTCACTTTTTCTTTCTTTTCTCTCCTTATAATATCTTTTCCATCTTTATCCACCAACAACTTCTATTTAAAATTTAAACCTTCTCTTCCAATTTAATGGGACCAACTTAAAGGATATAACTTATTCTTCCAAGATAAAGGCCTATATGTAACCCCCTCGACCTGGCCTAGCCGCAAGACCGAACCGAGCGAGCTACATTAGGTTTATCGAAGTAAATCGGAAAGGAGAACCTGGCCACATTACAACGAGTGGAAACGATCATCCGAACTTGACCGCAACTATTTTTTCCTTTATCTTATCTAGATGTTGGTTATTACTCTACGTGTACATACAAACAATGAGAGGAAACCCAACTCAATCAGGCATCGAATTGATATCCAATTGGCCACATTACAAGAATATGGACCAAAATGTAAATCTGTAAATTTATAAGTGTTAACTTGTAATTTGCTTTACTAATCTTCGATTAGTCAGGTTACAAGCATACATTCCAAATTTCAACTTAAAACGATCATCCGAGCTCAACCAATTGCATACATAACATCCAGGGACCAAATTGTAAATTCCATTATTTTGAAGGACCAGTTCCACAATTAAAGTTACCAATCCTCAATTAAACCAGTTACATGCACACTGGTGAAATTTCGGGTCAAAATGATCATTCAAACTCATTTAATTGCAAATAGAACAATCAGGGACTAAAACGAGAGAAAACAAAAACCTTAAAACATACTTTTAACTAACTTATCCACTACCGTATCGATACACGGGTAAGTGTATCAATACGCCTAAGCTTTCTCAAAATTCCAGATTCTAGTAGCTTAAAACCGTATTGATACACTGTAATACCCCAAAATTTACTAAGTTGATTAAGGGTCATTTAGTACTAAGATAATAGCTTAAAAACTAACTTAGTGACTAAAATGAAAAAAATGCGACAGTTAGGATTTCTTTAATTATGGGTTTTGGAAAGGAAATTTCTAAGGTTTAAAGGTCTCATGTGATAGATAGTGATTTGAATAAGGTATTCTTAAAGTTTGGTTGAATTCCAAGGAAAATTGGAATAGGAATTGAAGTTTAAAAAGGTAGTGACCAAAATGTAAATTTTGAAAATTTTATGGCTAAAGTATAAACTTTGGAAAAGTTTGGGGACTAAAGTTGTAATTTCCCAAAAGTTAAGGGTTTTTATTTTAGAAATAAACAGATCACCTAAGGGTGTGAATTGAATGCGGAATTATTGGTTCGATCTGATACTTTGATTATTGGGAAAATCACAGTTAAAGTTTAAGTGGAATTCGGATACCCAGACCAAACTGGAAAATTTTGAAAATTTTCCATATGATAGAGAAAGGTTATAAAAGTCATTTCCAAGTGTTGGAAATATTTTTAGTCCGATTCAAGATGAATCCTATAGTTTATTTCTGAGTAAAGGATTATTTATCGGTATATTGGATCGAATAGAAATTTTGGAGATTAATCCAAAAGCTATGGAAAAGTCGTAAGCCCTTGATTGATGATAAAATCAATCTCAACCATTGGATAAAAAGGGCAAAATTGTAATTTCACTATTAAATTAATTAAATATTCATTTAATAGATATATGTGTAAAATAATGGTGAAAAGATGAAGATTTTGTTCATCTTTTCCAGCAACAAACGAGAAGGCTAGGGAAAGAAAGAGAAAAAATTTCCAAGCTCGATTCAAGCTCTGAAACTCGATTTTCAGGTAATCTCTTCAACTATAAAGTTGTTCTACTCTTCAAGCTCTATCTTTTATATCAATAATTCATGGAATCCATGCTTGATTGATGAGAATTTACATGAGAAAGAAATCAGGGTTTATGGATCAAATTGGGGATTTTGAGATTTTATGATTCCATGATTGAATTTAAGTTGAAATCAAGCTAGTATGATGTTAAAATCATGATATTGAGTTGGGATTTAAGTTTTACATGTTTTGATTTTTATGAAGATGATTAGGGTTTATGGATTCAAGTTTAATTTATGGTTTGTGATGTTGAAATAATGATCTAGTAAGCTTGAATTGTTGTTTGGAAGCAAAACCTAAGTTAAATTGTGTAGGTACCATTTCGGCAACTTGAAAAGTTGAAGGACCAAATCTGAATTTTTAGAATTTGGAGTGTATTTGTGTTATTAATGATGTTAGAGATAAGAAAATTAAGTTAGAATGCCAAATTGATGTTGAATTGAATTAGTGACCATTTTGACAATTTGTCAAAGTTAAGTGACTAAATCAAAATTGAAGTTTTGTATGGGGTTAAATCTGTTTTTTAGTTTTAATAATGGAATTAAGGTAGTAATGTTGAATTGAGGACCAAATTGCAAAGTTAAGAAGCTTGAATCCTTATCTTTGCATTTTAGTGACTATTTCGGTAAAGAAGGAAAATTAAGGAGAATTATTGTGAATAATTATTTGGTGAAGAATGTGATGAGTTGTTGGTTTAAAGCTAGTGATTGGACTAAATTGAAAAGTATAAAAAAAGGAGAAGTTAGTATAAAAGTTGAAGTTGTTTATGGAAGCTGCGTAGAAAAACTGGTTTATGGCAGTAACTTTGAAAATTCACCATAAATTCTACAAAAATGGTTAGATGGTGAATTTTATACCGATGTAAAGATTTGTTTGTCTAGTTTTGTGTCCAATAAACGGAATCTGATTTCGAGTTCCGAGTCAAAAGATATGAATTTTTAAGTGACGAAGGGTCAGAAAACAGAACATCAGTCTGTTCCTAATTTCAGCACTGTAACTGGCTTTGAAAATTCGTCATAAATCGTACAAGTTGAATTTGGGCTATTAATTTATATGGTTAAAAAGCTTATCGAATCTAGTTTCTTTCAGAACAAACGGAGTCAAATTCTGAGTTATAGATTATTTTATAGAAATATTTCTTCGAAGGTACTGCAAACTGCCAGAAAATGAGAATTGGTACACTTTGTATCTAAGGTTGAGTAGTAAGCTTGAAAGGGGTTAATGGAAGTTCAAAGTGGTTACTAAGGACCATAATGAATTTTTGAACAATACAATGAAGAAAGGAAAATGTTTGGAGATTTTGTATTCGAATGATTATTTTGGACAATATGTTTAAGATATTGTTATATTGGGATCTAACAAATATTTTACTTATTTGAATTATGAAGTTAAGTTCGAATCAAGGGAGGTTCGAGGTAAAATGAAGGAAAGGATCAAAGAGGACTTAGTGATGCATACTAATAAATGGCCCAAGTGAGTGCAATGCATACATAACATTATACATGGATGTTTCATACATCACCGGTAGGACTTGCGATGAGTCTACCTGGTTTATATATTGTCATGATATTTATGTCATTGATCATATATTTGACATATTTTAAATATGTCAAAGGTTGAAAATAAATGCATTGATCACTAGTTATTGATGATGGTATAATATGAATATTATTTCGGCTATGAACTGTTAAATGTTGATATATATTGATATATGTTGCCATTTATGACTTAAATGATGAAATAAAGCCCAATGTATGATATAGAGGTTCGATGGTATAGTTGGATATCCATAAGGTCATAAACAGCTGTATAAATATTCTAAGCACTTCAGGTAAAGTGCAAATATTATAAATACTCATTGAGGAGTATACTCATGCATGGTTTGAGTATACGGACTTACTACGAGTGCTAAACACTTCGGTGTAATTTCATAAAAACTTAATGAGGGATATATTGTATACTCCGGTAAGTATACAGAAGCACTTCGATGCTAAGCACTTCCGGTAGAGTGCAAATAATATATATACTCAAGAAATGTAGGGTATGGGGGGATGACTTGTGTACATAGAATCTCTTAATTTGATACCTTGGGCTAAATAAATAGAAAGAAATAAAAAAGAAACAGGAAGATAAGCTTGAAAGCTTGCAGATAGAAAATGGGAAAAAGGTATTGGTAAGCATTAAAAGCTTACGGATGGAATGGCAACGGTATTGGTAAGATCTAATTTTATCACTTTGATATACATATTTATTTATGTTAACAAGCATATAATGGTAAGGTGATCATATGCATTGTTAATCATTAATATTGATATTATGACAATTGCACATGAATTCGAATTATTCCCTCACTAAGTAAATACTTAGCGTGTAACTGTTTTACACGTAGGAAAGAAGAAATGGTTGGAGTAAGGAGCATAAACAAACATCATCAATCAATAACAGGTACATTAGTATCAGTAAGATATCTTTTGACACTGTTTGATATTTACCAGTTGGCATGTATATTAACATGATATGATTGCTCTGATAGAATTTGTATTTTAAGTGGTATCTGGATGAATTTTAAATCAGGCAGTTTTTAGGTAGTTTTATTAATTATATAAAGTTAAATTAAATTAATAAGTTGCTGCCTGAAATTAAACTCGATTTGAATATTAAAATCTTATATTTAAACTATACGTGATTAACTACATTTGTAAATAGAAACTAAATATATTGTAATATTTTTAGAAGAATCAAAATTTTTACCGAGTTACAAATGTAGAGGGTTTTACAAATGTTTTGGGATATCTCTAACTCGTATTTAGCTATGAATACGGGAAATGGGTATTACATAGACCTTCACGTCTATCGATACACTATGCCTGAAACCGTATACCCGTATCGATACGGTCACCCGTGTACCGATACGCTAAGCCTGAAAATGTGCTTACACGTATCGATATGATCCCCTGTGTATCGATACGTTGTGCCTGGAAACACTTACCTGTATTGATACGGGCACAGGCATATCGATACGCCCTGACCTATAACGTCAAAATTTGCTAGTTTTTAGCCTCGTTTTGGAATTTTAACACTTAAACATGCTTATAACAATCAAATAACATCATCATTGGTCATTTACCATCAACTACCATAAACCAAACATCACGAAACAATAATCATGCTTTAAAGGTAAACTATAGGCATGCTTCCTAATACTCAAGCAACCAAAGCATGAACCATATGCAAAATCCAACAAACCAAGCTTGTCACAAGTCCAAAGCAACAATATAAACTTGCTCAAACGGAGAAGTAACCACTCAAACCCTCCCAACAACATTTAAGCCACATTGTCTTTATTACTACTTTAAAACCCAAACATACTTTGTAAATCAAGTCTTGGAATTCCCTCCTTGCTTGGTAGGCCACTTGCATTCAATCAATCTGCATTGATGATAAAAGAGAGCGTAAGCAATCATTGCTTAGTGAGGAGCGCTTGGGAATATAAAACATCATCCAATGCAATTTCAAACCATTTGAGAACAATCATGCCATTCTTTCAAAACATGCACTTAGTCTTTACAAAATCAGCATATTAAACCATATGCAACATGTATCATGGATTCCACAACATAATCTCATATGCAATTCCCTCTACTTAAGCCTTTCCCATGCATAACATCCCATATGCAAAGCATAAGGAGTAAAACATGTGTAAAAACTTTATTCCAAATCAATCCATCAACATGATACATTTAAAACATTATATTAGCTAACATTATATTAGCTTACAAGTGATCCATCTCAACAACAACATTTCCATAAAACCATCATTGACATCGGTAACATCGGATACACGGATTTCCCAAGAGATCTCGCAATCTCTTGCAGCTCAATGGCATGGAGTCGTGCAACACATACACCACCTCTACGCTACCAAGGCTAATCCTCCAACTTGGAGTAAACACATTCGACGCATCAACCTCTACAGCTCTTGGCTGGAGTAAATGCCATCTAAATGTCACCACAACAACATTGGGGTTCACATGGTCAGAGTAAGTACATCTCGTACCACCTCTACAACCACATGTTACTTATTATAGTGCACTTTAAACCCTATGGCCGACCAATTATATCCGATAACATTTCCATAACATTTCCATTACATCACTTGCCAATATAATTCACTTTTATAAACATACCTCACTGCTTTCTTAAGCAATAATCAAATCACTTTAACGTGCACTAAACCATGCATAAACCATGTTCATAATATTCTTTAAAATCATGCATTACTTTCCAAACGCAGTTATCATCATTTCATATCAATTTCCAGCATTAAACCATGCTTATTTCATGCATAAAACAGGAGGTAAACATTCACTTAACCAGTGCATTTCACAAATCATTTGCCAACCAAAATCGAGAGAGAAAACCACTTTACTTACTTTCGAGTCTTAGACCAGCGTATCGAGCTTAGTGTAGACTCTCATTAAACCTTTGAAAAGCTATTCTTAGCCGTTTCACTCACCGACAAGAAAAGCCTTCCTTGCCTATATCAAATTAAGCTTCCGGCAACTCCTCAACACCAAGGTTCACTTCCGGTTTATCTTCCCCTATTTCAAACACATCACAATAGAGGATCCAATGCATTATAATGCATCCAAACTCACAGCAACCATCAATTAACATTTGTCTAATTATAATCCCCCACAACACCACAACTTATAAACTGAAAACATCCTCGATTCACCAAAAACCTCAACCCAGCCCACAACTACGAATCTCATCCTTCAAATAATATCAATTAACATCAAAACAACAACCTAAAACAACCATATACCTCTAGCAACCAATAATTAACCTCAACACCTCAAAATCTCTTAACTTCAAATCTAAAAAACTAGAGATTCAATAGATTCTAGGATTCTATCATCAAAACTTACTTCATTATCATATTAAACATCAAAGCAAGGTATAAACCAATCCTTAACTTGGCAAAAACAGATTACTACGAATTTTCTTCAATTTTTCATCATAAACCATAAACTAAACCATATATCCAAGTTTAATTAATCAAAACCCAATGAAAATCTTATAAAACGGATCAAGAACTTAGGAATTTCAATAAAGAACCTTTCATTAGAGGAGAAGAACGAATCCTTACCTCCAATGCTAATTTCTCCCCTCAATTGCTTTATAAACCATGAAAATCAAGGTAGAAACAATAAGTATTTGATGTAAAACCTTTAGAAATCAATTGGAAATCAAAAACTCTTTGAAATCCTAATTTTACTTGAAGAAATTGAAGCTGGAAATATGTTTGGCTGAAGAGAATTTGAGAGAAAGAAGTTACAAAGTTAGTTACGCGAAATTCTTTTAAAATGTGTTTAATTAATTCTCTCCACTATTTATACCTCTTAAAAACTTAATTGAAAATAGTTAATTAAAGGGAGAAATCTGGTGAAACCCTTTTGGATTATTAGCTCCTTAAAGATTCAAAGTTTTGACCCATTTTCAAAACAGTCACTAAAAATGGTTTTGCAAACTTTGCGTTTTAGTCACTAACTCAAAATGTCCCATTTTCGAATTTCTTTTTCCAAAATTATTTTCACCAAAATCATTTATATAATTAATAAAGATTTTGTACTATTTTCCCATATTTTTATCCCTTATAAAAATATTCAATCCAATTTAAATCCCGAATCCAACTCAAATCTCTAATTCTGGTCCACCGGACCGACTAAACCATTCCCCAAAGCTCCTATGCCCAAAATTGGGGCGTTACAACTCTCCCCCACTTAATAAATTTCGCCCCCCAAATTTACCTGGAGGAAAAAGATGCGGAAATTGCTCTTTCATGTCCGACTTACTCTCCCATGTGGTATCCTCAACTCCCTGATGCCGCCACAATACCTTAACAAGCTCTATCATCTTCCCACGTAGAACCTTACTACTGGTATCAAGAATCTCTTCCAGTTCCTCATCATAGGACAAATTCGGCCACAACTCAACATCTTCCACTAGCATAACGTGCGATGGATCAGATCGGTATCTCCTCAACATCGAAACATTGAACACATTATGAATTTTCTCCAACTCGGGAGGCAACCTCAATCGATATGCTACAGGACCCGCACGTTCAGTAACCTTGTATGGTCCAATAAACCTCGGACTAAGCTTACCCTTACGTCCGAATCTCATCACCTTTTTCTACGGTGACACTTTCAAGAATAAGCGATCTCCCACCGCATATTCAACCTCCTTTCGCCTCAGATCAGCATAAGATTTCTACCGATCCGCAGTCGCTTTCAACCGGTCGCATACAAGGTTAACCTTCTCATCTGTATCTTTCAGTACATCCGACAAGGTAACATGCTTTTTGTTGCGCGTAATAAGTGCTACGCAATTGTGCAAGTATACACGTTGCAAGTTATAGTATAAAAGATATCGTCTCCACAGGGATTGGTGCTACTTCAAGAATCTAGTCTCTTGCACTATAAAAAGTAAAAACACAAATAAAGGATTATAGGAGTTTAACTAATAACTAAACTAGAAAGCAATAAAGTAAAAGAAAATATGAGATCAAATGAGAGAGAGATAGGCCAGGTTATCGTGAGTTGAGTTGTGATAGCCGATTGGATTGTCTTGGTAAAAGAGTGCATGGGCAACTCAGTTGCCGTGGCAACCTGCACAACGGGGTTGCCTTGGCAACTAATCGATGGTTGCCTAAGCAACTACTTGGGCGTCTGGACAGCAACCTTCAAGGTTCGACAGAGCGTTCTTCAATGGTTTCTTCTTATCCCTAATTCGAAACTCTAGCTACTTGTGCATGCCTTGATAATACATCCCTGCGTGAATCAAGGGTGAACAACAACCAATTTTGCGCTCCTCTTAGCCGTTGAAATCCATAACTTATTCCTAAGCCGGATTAATCTTTACCATCAATAGATTGAATAAAGATCATATTCATTCGTTTCTTGAATCTAACTCTCCCGATATTAGATAAATAGATGAAATCACGAGATCCTCTCCCAATTCACTCGTAAATAAGAATAAGAACCAAGAATGAATAAACCTTGAATAGAAAAGTGCAAACTCTTATTACCTAAACAAAAACCAATAGTTTCTCACAACCACAAAACACAATAACCATAGCCAAATAGATTTAGTTCATGGCTAGGTTCCAAAGAAACACAAGATAAATAATCCCTAGCATGAACCCAATCGAACAAGAAAGAAAAGGATGAAGAAGGAGGCTTGTCAAAATCCTCCTTGCCCTAGATGCTTGTCGAAAATTCTCTCCTCTTGCTCTCCTTGGACTTGTCGAAATTCCCCTTTCTTGCTCCCTTTGGATTGTCGAAATCTCCATCTTATTTATAGGGCTAGGCCAAAGTCCTTCTTTGAGGAGGAAGTTAAGTTGGAATTAAATTATCTTTAAAGAATATATTTCTTTATTATAATTATATTCCTACTAGAACTTCTCCTATCTTCTTGGAATTTAATTCTTCTTTAATCTCTGCGTGGAAATCAAATTCCTTTGGGTTAGGGCTTTGCTCCACGTCATCTTGGGCTTGTCTAGTCATCAATTTCAACTACCATATCACCTTTGCTCTTGTCGACAATTGCCATGGCAACTGGCTCGGCGTCTCCTTCATGCATTGCCCTGGCAACTAACTCGGCGTCTCCTTTATGCATTACCCTGGCAACTAGCTCGGCATCTCCTTTGGAAAATGATCCTGCACATACACACAAAACACACCAAAGCAGCATCTTTTCCCACAAAAACTACCAAGTTATGTAATCAAGCTCAATGATGGAAGGAAACATGGATTAATGCATGAATGGCTAATTATGCAACTAATATGAGCCTAAGTCTAACAATAATATGAGCAAAAAGGGTAAGAAAAATAGTACTTTTGAACACTTATCACACCCCCAAACTCGAACTATTGCTTGTCCTCAAGCAATGCAAACTCATAATTACTTGCCAAGACTTCAATTTTCACAAACTTAGCTTTGAACTTGATTTCAATTCTCTGAACCGGGGCACAAAGCATGATTGGCTTTTTATTTTTCGGATAACTTAGGAATTACTCAGAATCAAACTATAATGCTTGTGGGTGTGTGCGGAGTTGTGTGCAAGTTGATTTTTCGGATTCTATGCAAACAATAGGTTTTCAAATTACTTTATTGGGTTCTTTTTAACATGTTTTAACTAGAGCCAGTTTTGGGCACCTCTAGTGTTTTGTTTTTTTAGTTTTATTCGACTAGAGCCGATTTCGGGCACCTCTAGCGATCAATTTTTTTAACACATACTAGAGCCAGTTTTCGGGCACCTCTAGTGATTAATTTTTTTTAGCACATGCTAGAGCCAATTTCGGGCACCTCTAGCATTCATCCAATTTTTATTCTAATCCCCTAATTTCTTAATTATCAACCTAAGTTCACTAGAATTCCTTAAATCAATCAAACCACAACAGTGTTTCATCAAATTTAGCATCATAGTAAAATTCTAAGTTTTTCCATGGTTATCCTAGAATAAAAATTCTATCAATTAAGTGCATTGGCAAAGTCATCATCAAATATTCATCAAATCTAAGCAATTCTTGTTCCAATTAAAGGCATGGAAAGCAATTTATGTATCCTAAATGTAATACTTAAGATGAATGTAGCTAAACATGGTAACTACTAATAACAATCCCCCCAAACTCGAGTGAGGCATTGTCCTCAATGCATGCATTAAATAAAAATAAAAATAACGAAAAATAAAATGCAAACGAGGACATACTCCGAGAGTTTGTCATCGTAGATGATTAGTTTCCTTTTGGTCGGTGTGTTGATTCTCTTGCTTGAACGCGATGGTTGTTTTCTTGTTGTCGGTGGTGGAATCGATCCTCGTACGGGGTTGTCCTCATCGTCCTCTTCATCAATGTCATTGGCTTTTCGCTTGGAGGATTCAATTGATGTGGTCTTTGTTGGTGCAATGGAGGACTCATCTGAATCTGAAAAATCAGAAAATGATTCTGTAGGAGTTGATTCGGGCATAAGTGCTTTACCTTTGGCTTTTGCAGTGGTTGCCGGGATGTCTTTAGTTTTGGTTTCCGTGGCATCTTCAGGGTTGGTTGCCGTGGCATCAGCTTGTGCAGGCACGATGTAGGTTGCTGCGGCATCTTCTTCATTGGTTGCCGGGGCAAGGATCTCGGCAGTAAATTTCCTTAGCATAGTAGTTGTGAGTCTTGTTGTGAAAAAGAAAATAAAGAAAACCTGAAAACTAAAGATAATGAAGAAAAATAAAATATCTCCTAAAAAATAAAAATAAAAGGAAAAAGAAAATATTGAAAGGAGAGCATGCTCATGCATCTCCTAAGTTGACCACTTCTTTGTTACGTTCCACATGTGCACCATTGTAGTGCTTCAATCTTTGTCCATTAACTTTGAATTCATGGTTGTCAGAGATGGACTTGATTATCATGGCACCATAGGAGAATGGTTTGACGACTTCGAATGGTCCCGACCATCTTGATTTCAGCTTTCCCGGGAAAAGTTTTAGCCGAGAATTGAATAGAAGAACTAGTTGCCCTGGCGTGAATTACCGTGGCAATAGTTTCTTGTCGTGCCATCGCTTTGTTTTCTCCTTGTAGATTCGTGCATTGTTATAGACGAGTGCATGGAATTCTTCTATCTCATTGAGGTCCAACAAACGCTTTTGTCCGGCACTTTCCCAATCCATATTCACGGTCTTGATTGCCCAGTATGCCTTGTGTTTGATTTCCTCCGGTAGATGGCATGTTTTGCCATAGACAAGTCGGAAGGGGGACATACCTAAGGGTGTTTTGAATGCAGTGCGATATGCCCAAAGTGCGTCATCTAGTCTTAATGACCAATCCTTCCTAGAGGGATTTACAACTTTCTCGAGTATACCCTTCAACTCCCGGTTGGAAATTTCTGCTTGCCCATTGGTTTGTGGGTGATATGCCATGGCGATCTTGTGTGATATGCCGAAGCGTTGCAACATCTTGGCAATTAGTCTGTTGTCAAAATGCTTGCCTTCGTCACTGATAATTGCTCTCGGCATCCCAAACCGTGTAAATATGTTTTTCTGTAAGAATCGTTGCACGGTCTTGGAATCGTTGTTGGGAACTGCAACTGCCTCAACCCATTTAGACACGTAGTCGACGACAAGTAGAATGTAGAGGTTGCCGAATGAAGATGGGAAAGGTCCCATAAAATCGATCCCCCATACATCGAACAATTCCACCTCAATGATGTTCTGGAGCGGCATCTCATGTCGTCTAGAGATATTGCCCGTCCTCTGGCAACGATCACATTGCTTGTAAAAGTCTTGGGCATCTTTGTACAATGTTGGCCAATACAAATCGGATTGCAAAACTTTAGCCGCGGTACGAGTTCCTCCAAAATGTCCTCCATAGGGTGAAGAATGGCATTGCCGGAGTACATTCTGTTGCTCTTCTTCAGGGACACATCGGCGTATAACCTGATCTGCACATTGTTTAAACAAAAGAGGCTCGTCCCAAAAGTAATGCTTAGCATCATGGCGGAACCGCTTCTTCCCTTGGTGAGTAATGCCATAAGGTAAAATACCACAAACAAGGAAATTAACTAAATCCGCGTACCAGGGTATTGCCGAGGCATGTGCTACCGTGGCGACTGCTCCCAGAATTACCGAGGCGTGCGCGTCAAGGGCTGTTGCGGCGTCGAGGGTTGCCGAGGTGCGTGCATCTGTGGTTGCCGACGCAACTAAAAGTTGTTCATCCGGGAATGCATCGCATATCTCTAGATCCGCGTCCTCTTCCCTATTGCGTTCCAAACGTGATAAGTGATCAGCCACTTGATTTTCTGTTCCTTTCCTGTCCTTAATTTCAATATCAAATTCTTGTAAAAATAATATCCAACGAATCAAACGAGGTTTGGCATCCTTTTTAGCAAATAGATATTTGATTGCCAAATGGTCCTTATGAACAATTACCTTTGTACCAATCAAATAGGATCAGAACTTGTCAAATGCGAAAACTACAGCTAGTAACTCGTTCTCCATTGTTGTGTAATTCACTTGAGCACTATTAAGAGTTTTACTAGCGTACTATATCACATGGAACGTCTTACCTGTGCGTTGGCCTAGGACTGCTCCTACCGCAAAATCACTTACATCACACATGAGCTCAAAAGGTAGCGTCCAATCTGGTGGAACGACAATGGGTGCCGAGGCAAGCTTTTTCTTTAGGGTTTCGAATGCTTGGGTGCAAGAATCATCAAAATCGAAGACTTTATCCTGTTCAAGCAGATTACACAAGGGTTTAGTGATTTTAGAAAAATTATGAATGAACCTCCTATAAAAACCTGCATGTCCGAGAAAACTTCGAATTCCTTTAACCGAACTTGGTGGGGGTAATCTCTCGATCACGTCCACCTTGGCTTTGTCTACTTCAATTCCCTTGGATGAAATCTTGTGGCCGAGCACTATTCCTTCATCTACCATAAAATGGCATTTCTCCCAATTTAGGACTAAATCAGTTTCTTCACATCTTGCCAACACCCTCTCTAAATTGTCGAGACAGTTGTTGAAGTCATTACCAAAAACAGAAAAATCATCCATGAAGATCTCAAGGAAGTCTTCGACCATGTCTGAAAAGAGTGCCATCATGCATCTTTGGAAGGTTGTCGGGGCGTTACACAATCCGAATGGCATCCTTCGGAAGGCATATGTACCGTATGGGCATGTGAAGGTTGTCTTTTCTTGATCTTCTGGTGCTATGGCAATTTGATTGTAACCTGAATAACCATCAAGAAAACAATAAAAGGGTTTACCTACAAGACGGTCAAGCATTTGATCAATAAAGGGTAATGGGAAGTGATATTTCCTAATGGCTTTGTTTAGCTTTCGATAATCCATACAAACCCTCCAACCGGTCACAGTCCTGGTTGGAATGAGTTCATCGTTTTCATTACTTACCACCGTTATACCTCCCTTTTTCGGAACACATTGTACCGGACTTACCCATGTACTATTAGAGATAGGGTACATAATGTCGGCGTCAAGTCACTTGATGATTTCTTTCATTACAACCCCTTTCATGGCATGATTCAGTCTCCTCTGGGCCTCAATTGAAGGTTTATGATCATCTTCCAACAAAATCTTGTGCATGCACACTTCCGGGCTAATTCCCTTCAAGTCGGCAATTATCCACCCTATTGCCTTTTTGTGTAGCTTCAATATCTTGATCAGTTTCTTTTCCTTCTCAGGCTGTAACTTAGAAGAAATAATTACAGGCAATGTATTATCGGTTCCTAAGTATGCATATTTTAGTTGCTCTAGCAATTGTTTCAACTCAGGAATCGGTGGTTGTTCAATAGAGGGTTTTTCGAGCTTACCTGAGTAATCCAGTGGTTCAAAGTATGTACTTGGTCGATTGACTAGCCAATTTGCCTCTTCTTGTTGTTCCTCATCGACCGGTTCTTCATACTCCTCAGGTTCCTCTTGATCGGCAATGTAGTTGCCGAGGCAACTAAATTCCTCGTCGAAGTTAAACTCTGCCATGGCATGAAGAAGTTGACATTCTTCTGGATCATCGGCATGCCTTAGTGTTTAGAACACATTTAGTTTAACTTGCTGGTCATTCACCCTCATTGTGAGTTCTCCCTTTTCAACATTGATCAACGTTCTCCCTGTTGCTAGGAATGGTCTCCCGAGAACGATAGGTGCATGCTCATCTGCTTCACAATCCAAAATAATAAAGTCAGCGGGAAAAATAAATTTATCAACTTTTACCAGTATGTCCTCGATTTTTCCCTCTGGATGCACATAGGATCTGTCGGCTAGCTGTAGCATAACTGTTGTAGGTTTTGCCTTCCCGATTCCTAGTTTCTGGAAAACCGATTTAGGCATCAAGTTTATGCTAGCCCCAAGGTCGCATAGTGCTTTCCCGACATAGTGATTTCCAATGGAATAGGGTATTGTAAAACTTCCGGGATCCTTCAACTTGGGTGGCATACGATTGTGCAACATTGCCATGCATCCCTCTGTTGCGGCAACTATTTCAAACTCTCCTAGCCTTGTTCTCTTGGACACAATGTCTTTAAGAAACTTGGCATAGTTTGGCATTTGTTCAATTGCTTCCACCAATGGCAAGTTGATGTGGACTTGCTTTAGGATATCAAGAAACTTCTTGAATTGGTATTCTTGCTTTTGCCGCTTCAACCTTTGTGGGAATGGTGGTGGAAGTCAGATATCTTCGATCCTTTCATTGGTTTGAAACCTGATTGACGGCATTGCTGGGACAACTGGAGTTGCCGAGGCGTTATCAACTAGGGTTTCCGAGGCATGCTTATCGCAAGTTGCCGAGGAGTCTTTATCGTCGGTTGCCGAGGCATGCTTATTGCCGGTTGCCGCGGCAATTCCTGGTTCAGCATTTGAGGCTTTGCCGCTAGGTTCGTCTTGATCTTTTTGTGGAGTTTTGTTTGACGAGCAGGTTTGAACCTCTCTAAGTTGTTGGCCACTTCTAGTGGTGATTGTCTTACATTGCTCATGGCCAGTTCCTCTTGCGACTTCAGTATCGCTAGGTAAACCTCCTTGCGGTCTAGTATTCGGATTTTAAGTAAACTGTCCGACTTGATTTTCCAATGATTTGATTGCCGCCTCTTGGTTTTGCAATCTCATCTCGGTCCTGTTAATAAAAGCATCAGTTCTTTTTATGAAATTACTATTCTCAGCCATATAAGATTCAGTTTTCATCATAAAAGCATTTAAAGAATTTTCCAAAGAACTAGATGTCGTCGGTTGTTGTTGTGGTAACTGTTGCCGTGGCATATTCTGCTGGAATCCCGATGCTTGTGCATTCTGATTGTTCTGGTTTAGAGCATTGTTGGGATTACTCCATGAAAAATTTGGGTGCTTCTTCCAAGCTGGATTGTATGTATTGGACATCACGTTGTTGCTCCGATTGTAATTCCCCACATAGAAGCTGGATTCCGGATTCTGCATACATTCAGAAGAATTATGGTTATCACCACATAACTCACAAAAAGAATCCATTACCTTGACCTCATGTGTGTTGTTTGGTTTTTGCATGTTCTGGACCATCTTGGTTAAAGTGGCCAATTGTGCCGAAATTGAATCTGATGATCCTAGTTCATGTATTGTGGCTTGGCGTCTAACTCCTCATCTTCTAGTAGATGGTAATTGATAATCATTCTTGGCCAGCCTATTTAAAATTTGCATTGCTTCCTTCGGCGACTTATCTAGGAGTATGCCGTTTGCCGAGGCATCTAGCATCATCCTTGTTGGTGTATTTACGGCTTTGTAAAACATTGTTACTTGAGTCCACACCGGGAATCCGTGTAGGGGGCATTTGTGTAGAAGTTCTCTATATCGCTCCCAAGCCTCGTACATGGATTCATCATCTGTCTGCCGAAAGGAGGTAATATCGTTACGAAGCTTATCAGTCAAATTTGTAGGATTAAATCTAGCAAGGAAATCACGACAAAGATCTGTCCAAGATGCTATTGATCCGGCAGGAATGCTATTTAACCATGCTTTCGCCCTATCCCGCAGTGAATAGGGGAATAATCTTAATCGTAAGACATCGGGGGTGACTCCGTGTATTTTGAACGAGTTGCAAATCTCGAGGAAAGATTTTAGATGTTGTTGTGCATCTTCAGTTGCTGAGCCGCCAAACTGACCTATTGTGTTGATCATATTAAACATTACCAGTTTTAACTCAAAGTGGTCGGCTTCAATTTCGGGTGCGACAACTCCTGGGTTAAGTCCATCTAGATCTTCTTCAAGATAGTCTCGAATAGTTCTGTTCCGTGCAAGAATCACTCCTCTTCCTGCTGGAACATCTTGATGCATATTGCCGTCTTGATTAGCCATTGCTACTCTTATCCTTCGTCTAAGTCTTTCTAAGGTTCGTTCGATTTCTGGATCAAAGGGATATTCTGGGGAAGTCGGTCTCGCCCTGGTCATATACCAATGCAAAACCAAAGTTTGTTAGCCCTTTGAATTTTAAACAAGAAAAATAAAAAGAAAGTGCAAGAAAATAAAAACAAAGTCGCTATTACCAATCCCCGGCAACGGCACCAAAAACTTGTTGCGCGTAATAAGTGCTACGCAATTGTTCAAGTATACACGTTGCAAGTTATAGTATAAAAGATATCGTCTCCACAGGGATTGGTGCTACTTCAAGAATCTAGTCTCTTGCACTGTAAAAAGTAAAAACACAAATAAAGGATTATAGGAGTTTAACTAATAACTAAACTAGAAAGCAATAAAGTAAAAGAAAATATGAGATCAAATGAGAGAGAGATAGGCCAGGTTATCGTGAGTTGAGGTGTGATAGCCGATTGGATTGTCTTGGTAAAAGAGTGCATGGGCAACTCAGTTGCCGTGGCAACTTGCACAACGGGGTTGCCTTGGCAACTAATCGATGGTTGCCTGGGCAACTACTTGGGCGTCTGGGCAGCAACCTTCAAGGTTCGGCAGAGCGTTCTTCAATGGTTTCTTTTTATCCCTAATTTAAAACTCTAGCTACTTGTGCATGCCTTGATAATACATCCCTGCGTGAATCAAGGGTGAACAACAACCAATTTTGCGCTCCTCTTAGCCGTTGAAATCCTTAACTTATTCCTAAGCTGGATTAATCTTCACCATCAATAGATTGAACAAAGATCATATTCATTCGTTTCTTGAATCTAACACTCCCGATATTAGATAAATAGATGAAATCACGAGATCCTCTCCCAATTCACTCGTAAACAAGAATAAGAACCAAGAATGAATAAGCCTTGAATAGAAAAGTGCAAACTCTTATTACCTAAACAAAAACCAATAGTTTCTCACAACCACGAAACATAATAACCATAGCCAAATAGATTTAGTTCATGGCTAGGTTCCAAAGAAACACAAGATAAATAATCCCTAGCATGAACCCAATCGAACAAGAAAGAAAATGATGAAGAATGAGGCTTGTCGAAATCCTCCTTGCCCTAGATGCTTGTCGAAAATTCTCTCATCTTGCCCTCCTTGGACCTGTCGAAATTCCCCTTTCTTGCTCCCTTTGGATTGTCGAAATCTCCATCTTATTTATAAGGCTAGGCCAAAGTCCTTCTTTGAGGAGGAAGTTAAGTTGGAATTAAATTATCTTTAAAGAATATAATTCTTTATTATAATTATATTCCTACTAGAACTTCTCCTATCTTCTTGGAATTTAATTCTTCTTTAATCTCTGCATGGAAATCAAATTCCTTTGGGTTTGGGCTTTGCTCCACGTCATCTTGGGCTTGTCTAGTCATCAATTTCGACTACCGTATCACCTTTGCTCTTGTCGACAATTGCCATGGCAACTGGCTCGGCGTCTCCTTCATGCATTGCCCTGGCAACTAGCTCGGCGTCTCCTTTATGCATTGCCCTAGCAACTAGCTCGGCATCTCCTTTGGCAAATGATCCCGCACATACACACAAAACACACCAAAGCAGGATCTTTTCCCACAAAAACTACCAAGTTATGTAATCAAGCTCAACAATGGAATGAAACATGGATTAATGCATGAATGGCTAATTATGCAACTAATATGAGCCTAAGTCTAACAATAATATGAGCAAAAAGGGTAAGAAAAATAGTACTTTTGAACACTTATCACTTTTCCCCAACCTCAGCCCAACATAAGGGCGTACAACACCTCCGACCATACAGCGCCTCATAGGGTGCCATCTGTATACTCGCATGATAAATGTTGTTGTAAGCAAACTCAACTAAAGGCAATTGCTTCTCCCAGGTTCCTTGGAACTCAGTAATGCAATACCTTAACATATCTTCCAAAACCTGGATAACCCGCTCAGACTGCCCATCCGACTGAGGATGATACGGAGTGCTAAAACTCAACCTTGAACCCAAAGTCTGGTGCAAACTTCTCCAAAACCTTGTCGTAAACCTCGGATCCCTATCCGAAACAATAGATTTAGGTACACCATACAAGCGCACAATCTAAGCTATATACAAATCCGCCAACTTGTCCAGGGTATACGTTGTATGCACTGGCAGAAAATGTGCACACTTTGTGAACCGGTCAACAATCACCCAAATAGAATCCTTTTTAGCCGGTGTCAACGGCAAACCTGTTACAAAATCTATGGTGATTCTCTCCCATTTCCACTCTGGAATTTTCAATGGTTGCAACAACCCGGATGGAAATTAACGCTTAGCCTTGACCCACTGGCTCACCATGCACTTGGAAACAAACTCAGCAACATCATTTTTTAACACAACCCAGTAGTATGCCTCCCCCAAATCACAATACATCTTAACACTACCAGAATGCACAGCAAAAGGACTAGAGTGTGCCTCTGCCAAGATAGTGTGCCTTAATTCCGAATCATTCGGCACCACTATCCGACCCTTGAAGACTTCATCATCATCAAAATGAAAATCCGACAGATTTCCATCCACTATGTCTTTAACATGCCCAACCAACGAATCATCGTACGATTGCTTAGCTTTAACCAACTATGATAACATAGGCTTAACTTGCAACTTGGCTAACAAGCCCCCATCACGAGTTACACTCAACCGAGCAAACATAGCTCTCAACTTAACCACAGCTTTTCTACTCAAAGCATCTGCCACCATATTGGCTTAACCCGGATAATACTCAATGGTCAAATCGTAATCCTTAAGCAACTTCAACCATCTTCGATGTCTAAGGTTTAACTCCTTTTGCGACATCAGATACTTCAGGCTCTTAAGATCCGTAAAAACCACACACTTCCCACCTTAGAGGTAATGTCACCAAATTTTCAAAGCGAACACCACAGCCGCAAGCTCTGAATCATGATTTGGGTAATTGTGCTCATGAACTTTCAATTGCCTCGATGCATAGGCTACAACCTTCCCACCCTGCATCATCACACAACCCAAGCCAACAAACGACGCATCACCATAAACCATAAACTACTTTCCAAATTCGGGTTGAATCAACGCATGAGTGTTTGTCAAAACCTCTTTCAACTTTTCAAACCCTATTGTTTCTTTTCTATCCACACAAAATGAACATTCTTTTGTAACAACTTGGTCAACGGTGCTGCAATATTCGAGAACCCCTCAACAAAACGTCGATAATAACCAGCCAGCCCAAGAAAACTATGCACCTCCGATACAGACTTAGGTTGCTTCCAATTGAGAATAACCTCAATTTTCTGTGGATCAACGTGAATACCCTCCATGGAAACAACATGACCAAGGAACATCACCTCCTTAAGCCAAAACTCGCACTTGCTCAATCTAGCATATAACTGATTATACTTCAGCACTTGCAACACTATCCGCAAATGCCGATCATGCTCCTCTTTGGTACGGGAGTACACGAGAATATCGTCTATGAACACTACCACGAACTGATCAAGGTACTCATAAAACACTCGATTCATCATGTCTATAAAAGCAGCCGGGGCATTTGTCAAACCGAAAGGCATAACCAGAAACTCATAATGTCCATACCTTGTACGGAATGCAGTCTTTGGCACATCCACATCCTTCACTTTCAACTAATAGTACCCAGACCTCAAATCTATCTTAGAGAACATCGAAGCACCCCTAAACTGATCAAACAAATAATCAATCCATGGCAAGGGATATTTATTCTTAATCGTCAACTTATTCAGTTGCCGGTAATCGATGCACATACTCATCGTGCCATCATTCTTCAGAAATAACACTGATGCACCCCAAGGTGAAACACTAGGTCTAATGAAACCTCGATCAAGCAGATCTTACAACTGCATCTTCAACTCCTTCAATTTCCTTAGGTGTCATGCGATAAGGCGCAATGGACATCGGAGTCGTATCAATATACGTCTTGATTTTAAACTCTACCTCCCTATCCGGCGGTAACCCTGGTAACTCTTCAGGAAAAACTTCTGAAAAATTGCAATCTGTACGGATGTCCTGTACATGTACATCCTTAGATCCAGGATTTATAACATAGGCCAAATACGCCTGACATTCAAGTTTCAACATTCTACTTGTTTCCAAAGCTGAAACAACATTGGCTAGTAACTTTGCATTCTCGCCAACCACCACAACTTCATAATCATCGGCAAGACACAAGGATATCCGTTTGGTTTCAAAATCCACAACTGCCCTATGCTCGGATAACCAATCCATCCCCAAAATTACATCAAAACCATAGAATGGTAACTCCATCAAATCTGCGGCATATACATGATCTTGCACCATTAAAGGACACATTCGATATAACTTCCTAACCACAACCCTTTCGCCCAAAGAACTAGTTACTCAAACACCAACATTTAAAATCTCAACAGGTATATCAAGTAACTGTGCATGCTCACTCAGAATATGTGAATGGGTGGAACCAGAATCAACCAATGAAAACAACGACAAAGATTGTAAAGTAAAGGTACCTGCAATCACATCGGTGTCGTTGCATCCCTCATGATGTACATACACCCTCGTGAGACCTCTACCCTCTAGCTGGATAGCAACAGTGCATGCCACAGTCCTACGTCCACTATCTCTTGGCTGGAAATATCCTCGTCCACGCCCTCGACCTCTTGGGGAAACCGCAGCAAGCTCAGGAGCATGTGTACCTCTAGCTAACATAGGGCAATCATGCCTCCCATGATCAGTCGACCCATAACTCCAACAAGCATTAGCTGCAACTGGTGTAGGAACTGGACCAACTCGTCACGTCTATGAACAGTCGCGTCTAACATGGTCTCGAGATCCATAACCCCGGTAAACCTTATCCGACCTCCAATAAACCTCAAAATATCTCTTTCCACACTGAGCATATTCAGGTATTCCACCTCCAGAACTCTGCCCTAATTGACCTTTCCGCCTAAGCTCAGGTCGATGTCTCTGGTCTCGATGCCTCTTATACCGACCACTACCAATATTAGAATCAGCAACTCTCTTACCATGACCAGATCCTCCAGCACGGGATGTCAAGCCCAAACTCTGCTCAATATCCTTGGCTCTCGAAACCAATACATCAAAATCAACATACTCCACAGGCAACATATATATCTTAACCTCCTAAGCCAATCCATAACGGAAGTAGTCAAAACGGCTCTTCTCATCAGGCATCAACTCAGAAGCATACTGGCTCAGCCTCACAAACTGTATCTCATACTCAGATACTGACATATCCCATTGCACCAAAGCCATAAACTCGCATTTCTTCTCATCTTGGTATCTAGCTCCGAGATACTTCTTCCTAAAGGCAGATTGGAAGGTTTCCCAAGTCACATTGTCAGCCTCCATACTCGCAATCACCGTAGTCCACCAGCTATATGCATCTCCCTATAGAAGAGATACAACACATCCTAGCTTACGGGCGTTAGAATAACCCATCTGATCCAATATATGATATGTGCTGGCAAACCACTCCTTGAAAGCCTCAAGCGTCAACCCTCTAAACTCGACCCTTCCCAGGCCACGTAAACACTCTAAAGGTAATCCCGGATTAGCAGCAGTAACCGGTGCTGGTGCAGGTACATGTACTCCAGCCATTGTGGCCTAGAACGCTCATGTCATTGCCTGTATCAGAGGCGTCATATCACCCCTACGCTAGCCCAGCCGGTACAGGTGGTACTTGTTCCATACCCGTAGGTGGATTCGGCGAAGGAGGTGGCAACCCCTCAATAGGCATAACATTATCCTACCCTCCTGCCTTCCCACATTTGCATTAAAACGTAATTCTCTCATCGGTGGCATCGTAAACAAAGAATCTATGGCATGATAATACACCAAAACAAAAACGATTAGGCCATCTTCAAGCAATGGTCCAAGACTTCCATTTCAAGTCAAAAATATTTTTCATTAGTAGTAATAAGGCAATGTGTCACAAATCATACCCCAACATGGCATATAACACACAATCAATCATTGTGTATAGCAATCAACTCAATTTAATCTACATACATATCAAACAACTTCCCAACATGCATAAACCAACCATAACCCACTCTCAACAATCATAACCTGGCTCTGATATCACCAAATGTAACCCCTCGACCTGGCCTAGCAGCAAGACCAAACCGAGCGAGCTACATTAGGTTTATCGAAGTAAACCGGAAAGGAGAGCTTGGAAAAACGCAACCATTTTTTCTTTTATCTTATCTAGATGTTGGTTATTACTCTACGTGTACATACAAACAATGAAAGGAAACCCAACTCAATCGGGCATCGAACTGATATCTAATTGGCCATATTACAAGAAAATAGACCAAAACGTAAATCTATAAATTTATAAGGGTTAACTTGTAATTTGCTTTAACAATCTTCGATTATGCAGGTTACAAGCATACATGACAAATTTCAACTTAAAACGATCATCCGAACTCATCCAACTACATACATAACATCTAGGGACCAAATTGTAAATTCCATTATTTCGAAGGACCAATTCCACAATTAAAGTTACCAGTCCTTAATTAAACCAATTACATGCATACTGGTGAAATTTTGGGTCAAAATGATCATTTAAACTCATTTAATTGCAAGTAGAACAATTAGGGACTAAAACGAGAGAAAACAGAAACCTTAAAACATACTTTTAACTAACTTATCCACTGACCGTATCGATACGCGAGCAAGTGTATCGATACGCCTGAGCTTTCTCAAAATTCCAGATTCCAGTAGCTCAAAACTATATCGATACACCTTCACGTGTATTGATACACTATGCCTGAAACCGTATACCCATATCGATACTGTCACCCGTGTACTGATACGCTAGCCTGAAAATGTTCTTACCCGTATCGATACGGTCCCCCGTGTATTGATACGTTGTGCCTGGAAACGCTTACCTGTATTGATACGGGCACAGGCGTATTGATACGCCCTGACATGTAACGTCAAAATTTTCTGGTTTTTAGCCTTGTTTTGGAATTCTAACACTTAAGCATGCTTCTAACAATCATATAACATCATCATTGGTCATTTACCATCAAATACCATAAACCAAACATCAAGAAACAATCATCATGCTTTAAAGGTAAACTATAGGCATGCTTCCTAATACTCAAGCAACCAAAGCATGAACCATATGCAAAATCCAACAAACTAAGCTTATCACAAGTCCAAAGCAACAATATAAACTTGCTCAAACGGAGAAGTAACCACTCAAATCCTCCCAACAACATTTAAGCCACATTGCCTTTATTACTACTTTAAAACCCAAACATACTTTGTAAATCAAGTCTTGGAATTCCCTCCTTGCTTGCTAGGCCACTTGCATTCAATCAATCTGCATTGATGATAAAAAAGAGCGTAAGCAATCATTGCTTAGTGAGGAGCGCTCAAGAATATAAAACATCATCCAATGCAATTTCAAACCATTTAAGAACAATCATACCATTGTTTAAAAACATGCACTTAGTCTTTACAAAATCAGCATATTAAACCATATGCAATATGTATCATGGATTCCACAGCATAATCTCATATGCAATTCCCTCTACTTAAGTCTTTCCCATGCATAACATCCCATATGCAAAGCTTAAGGAGTAAAACATGCGTAAACACTTTATTCCAAATCAATCCATCAACATGATACATTTAAAACATTATATTGGCTTACAAGTGATCCATCTCAACAACAACATTTCCATAAAACCATCATTGACATCGGTAACATCGGATACACGGATTTCCCAAGAGATCTCGCAATCTCTTGCAGCTCAATGGCATGGAGTCATGCAACACATACACCACCTCTACACTACCAAGGCTAATCCTCCAACTTGGAGTAAACACATTCGACGCATCAACCTCTACAGCTCTTGACTGGAGTAAATGCCATCTAAATGCCACCTCAACAACATTGGGGTTCACATGGTCAGAGTAAGTACCTCCCGTACCACCTCTACAACCACGGGTGACGTATTATAGTGCACTTTAAACCATATGGCCGGCCAATTATATCCGATAACATTTCCATAACATCACTTGCCAATATAATTCACTTTTATAAACATACCTCACTGTTTTCTTATGCAATAATCAAATCACTTTAACGTGCACTAAACCATGCATAAACCATGTTCATAATATTCTTTAAAATCATGCATTACTTTCCAAACGCATTTATCATCATTTCATATCAATTTCCAGCATTAAACCATGCTCATTTCATGCATAAAACATGAGGTAAACATTCACTTAGGCAGTGCATTTCACAAATCATTTGCCAACCAAAATCGAGAGAGAAAACCACTTTACTTACTTTCGAGTCTTAGACAAGCGTATCGAGCTTAGTCTAGACTCCCATTAAACCTTTTCAAACCTTTGAAAAGCTATTCTTAGTCGTTTCACTCACCGACAAGCAACTCCTTCCTTGCTTATGTCAAATTAAGCTTCCGGCAACTCCTCAACACCAAGGTTCACTTCCAGTTTATCTTCCCCTGTTTCAAACACATCACAACAGAGGATCCAATGCATTATAATGCATCCAAACACACAGCAACCATCAATTAAAATTTATCTAACTATAATCCCCCACAACACCATAACTTATAAACCAAAAACAACCTCGATTCTCCAAAAACCTCAACCCAGCCCACAACTACGAATATCATCCTTCAAATAATATCAATTAACATCAAAACAACAACCTAAAACAACCTTATACTTCCAGCAACCAATAATTAACCTCAACACCTCAAAATCTCTTCCAATCTAACAAACTAGAGATTCAATAGATTCTGGGATTCTATCATCAAAACTCACTTCATTATCATATTAAACATCAAAATCAAGGTATAAACCAATCCTTAACTCAGCAAAAACATATCACTACGAATTTTCTTCAATTTTTCATCATAAACCATCAATTAAACCATAAATCTGAGTTTAATTAATCAAAACCCAATGAAAATCTTATAACATGGATCAAGAACTTAGGAATTCCAATAAAGAACCTTTCATTAGAGGAGAAGAACGAATCCTTACCTCCAATGCTGATTTCTCCCCTCAATTGCTTTATAAACCATGAAAATCAAGGTAGAAACAATAAGTATTTGATGCAAAAGCTTTAGAAATCAATTGGAAATAAAAAATTCTTTGAAATCCTAATTTTACCTGAAGAAATTGAAGCTGGAAATATGTTTGGCTGAAGAGAATTTGAGAGAAATAAGTTACAAAGTTAGTTACGTGAAATTCTTTTAAAAAGGTGTTTAATTAATTCTCTCCACTGTTTATACCTCTTAAAAACTTAATTGAAAATAGTTGATTAAAGGGAGAAATCTGATGAAACCCTTTTGGATTATTAGCTCCTTAAAGATTCAAAGTTTTGACCCATTTTCAAAACAGACACTAAAAATAGTTTTGCAAACTTTGCATTTTAGTCACTAACTCAAAATGTCCCATTTTCGAATTTAGTTTTCCAAAATTGCTTTCACCAAAATCATTTATATAATTAATAAAGATTTTAGACTATTTTCTCATATTTTTATCCCTTATAAAAATATTCAATCCAATTTAAATCCCGAATCCAACTCAAATCTCTAATTTCGGTCCACCGGACTGACTAAACCATTCCCCCAAAACTCTTAGGCCCAAAATCGAGGCGTTACACCATAATCTGGGCTTAAGACCCGATTCACTAACCCATAGAATTAGGTCGTTGCAAAATCTCCAAAATTCTAAACATAAATGATAAATTTAATTTTACCAACAACAAACGAATCAATTCAATACTATAAAACATACTAAAATATTAACTATTAAAACATGACAGCTTGTACTACCTTTAAAAGAAAATATGTAACTAAAAATCTACGGTTCTAAATCATGATATGTTTGTTCTAAAAAAACTAGATTTGATAATCTTTCCAACCATATAAATTACCTCTTCTAATTTTACTCGTACGATTTATGATGAATTTCCGAAGTCACTATCATTGTTGTTTTTGAAAACAATCTGCAATCTTTTCTTCTGACCTTTTCTCACTCATAAATTAATAACTTTTAATAAATAACTCGAAATCAAGAACCGTTTGTTTTAAACGAATCTAGAATTTCGTGTAGTTATAGAAATATAAGGCTTACTTTTTGATTTATCTTGTAGAATTTTTGGTGATTTTTCAAAGTCACTGCTAAACTGTTTTCTTAGATATTTGCTGTCAAATTTTTATGACCTTTCAACATTCAAATATTCATATTTTTAAAATACATATCAAAATCGATCACCGTTTATTTTAAACAAAACTAGATTGAATCATGTTTACACTGATATATAGGTCAATTTCTAATTATTTTTATAGAATTTACGGAGAATTTCCAAACTTATTACAGTCGGGTATATTTAGGTTATGGGAGATTAGAATTTTGTTGAAAATGG
This sequence comes from Hibiscus mutabilis, assembly GCA_019671005.1. Lineage (NCBI taxonomy): Eukaryota > Viridiplantae > Streptophyta > Magnoliopsida > Malvales > Malvaceae > Hibiscus > Hibiscus mutabilis. Next base: position 32,380,503 of record CM033728.1, read on the forward strand.
TTAAATTACAATAATGGTCATCCAACTTTGTAAAATATTGGGATCTATGCGGATATTTTTTGGGATTCCCACGATAATGTATACTAGTACGGTTTGTTTAAACCCATGGTTCGGATATAACAATCTATGTCCCCTTTCTCGTAGATGAAGATTTCGATTATTCCCTATACCCGTCGAATCGAATTCTCACGATTTTTGGTTATTTTTCACTTGATTGCCACCCTATATATGACACGTAAAATACACACGTATAAGAAATTATGTTAGTGGGGTGAGGAGAGGCTCGGATAACAAAAGATATTCCGTTTTAAGCAGGGCGTTTATGGCGGAGTAATCTCAAAAGTCCGGCAACATGTTTTAGCAACTGCTTATGTTTGACAGATCAGCTCTAGTCATTCACCGGGTAATAATCCCCTACGAACACCTCCAAAATGAGAAACTAAAAGGTTAATGGGGGATTGGGAAGTTACTTTGGGACGTGGGGATTATTATTTATTTGGGTGGAGGAATGGAATTTTTGTGGGGTTATAAATATTTCTCGTTTATCTTTGGAATTGAAGAATCTGGTGAAGGAGCGAAAAAAACACCAAACGGCTATTATTGACGTTGCACAAGAGGAGGGAGCGACAGAAACACACACACACACAAAATCAAGATTTTTTCAAGTCATTGTTAAATCCTTACTGGGTTTTTGTTTTCCTAGATTTTCTCCTCTTCAATTCTTCGGATTCTAAAAAACAAAACACATTTTTTTAGCATACACTTTTGATTTTCAAGTGGTAGGATTGGAAAGCTGTAATCTTTGCTGGGTTGTTTAATCATGTCTCACGGCTACTCTAATTCTAAGAAGACCGATGACATTTGTGAACAAGTTTTTGGACAGGTATTTCGTCTGCTTTTTCCTTTCAAATCATTTTGGGTTTGGATTAATGGGCATTTCCCCTTTGATTGTTTACTCACATATTTATGTAATTTTTTTGGGGAAAAAACAATTAGTTTACCCCCTCTAGGTAGTTTGATGATTGTTTAAAATGAATGAAAGGTTAGAACATCTTTTCTCGGAAAATCATTTTCTCTGATACTAAAATTGATTGGAAATGTATTCGGAAGGAATAGGAAAATTCTGTTTTTTTACATTGAAACATGACAATGGGAAACTAAGGACTTCCGTTCATTCCACCTTTGAACATTTGAGAACTCTTTTCCCCTATCCAGATGTTGTTGTTAAGCAGACATAATTGATGTTCTGAAGCAATATGATGTTTTTTTAATCAATCCTAAATTAGGATTGCCTTTGCTTATTTTTATTGTTAATGCTTAATTTGTTCATCTTTGAAACTTTGCATTGTGTATAATCTGCAGCAGACATCCTTTGCATCACTGACGATATCTTGACTGCGGTGTATGGTGAGGGGGATTGACATCCGCGTCTGTATCGTCTTTTTTGTCATGATCCCGGTGTTCATCTTTGGCATATATTTGCATGGTCAGAAGATCACATATTTCTTGAGACCAGTATGGGAATCACCTCCCAAGGCATTCCATGAAATCCCTCACTATTATCATGAGAATGTCACAATGGAGAGACTCTGCAAGCTTCATGGATGGAAAATCCGTGAGTCCCCTAGATGAGTCATCGATACAGTGTTGTTCAACAACGAGATCGACATCCTCACGCTCCGTTGGAACGAACTGTATCCGTACATAACGCAGTTTGTGCTTCTTGAGTCCAACTCAACATTTACTAGCATACCAAAACCATTGCTTTTCGCTGGCAACAAGCATCAGTTTAAGTTCATCAAGCCTCGTTTGACATATGGGATGATTGGAGGGAGGTTCAAGAAGGGTGAAAATCCTTTTGTGAGGAAGCATATCAGAGAGTTGCATTGGACCAGCTTCTCAGAATAGCTGGAATAGAAGACGATGATTTATTGATAATGTCAGATGTCGATGAAATCCCTAGTGTGCATACAATTAATCTATTGAGATGGTGTGATGATATACCGCCTATAATTCATATTCAGTTGCGAAACTATCTATACTCTTTTGAGTATCATCTCGATAACAAAAGCTGGAGAGCCTCGGTCCATAGGTATAATTCAGGCAAGACCAGATATGCTCATTATCGTCAAGCCGATATTATATTATCTGATGCAGGGTGGCATTGTAGCTTTTGTTTTTGGTACATTAGTGAGTTTATATTCAAGATGAAAGCTTACAGCCACACCGATCGAGTGAGGTTCTCTCACTACTTGAACCCCAAAAGGATTCAGGATGTAATATGCAAAGGGGCTGACCTATTTGACATGATTCCTGAAGAATACACGTTCAAGGAGATCATTGGGAAGATGGGACCTATTCCCCACTCGTATTCAGCTGTCCATCTTCCTGCATATCTGTTGAACAACTCGGAGAAATACAGATATCTTTTGCCTGGAAACTGCAAAAGAGAGTGGCTGAATCTGAGAAAACTGCCTGCTCGAAAGTCTTCAATTTCAAGTTGTTTGCAGCACCGGAAACGGCCTGCATTTGCCATTTGATGGCTACCGTGTAACATTGCTAGAATTATGCCTTTATTATACTGTGAGGGGAAACTTGATATATGTTCTTGTCGAAGTTGATTCATTTCTTCCTTTGTGGAGGCATATCCTGTTTCCCAATCCGATAACTTGTTATTGGAGAAGATAGATTATAACTGGTTTTGAAACGCTTCCTGATCGAATGACATATTCGCCAGATTTGCATAAATGATTAGAATGGCATTTTCCCAGATTTTTCCTTGATGGGAATCTTGCTTTCCTGAACTCATTGGTCCACAATTTGTTGATTTTGTACCGTTTTACATTCTTCCATTGATCATGTTACCGAGTTATCCATCCATTGCTTTATTTTACCCGTTTTGGAAATTTCCAACTACACTAGCATTATTATCATGGTTTGATTCATTGAATTCATGTTATTTTCGACGATATAAAAATATAATTAAAATACGATAAATTATTTCTGTTTGATCTCTGAAAGAACATATTAAATCAATACTCGACTATTGTTTTTTTCTTCCAAGTTTCTTTGGTTAGCGTAACAGCTATTTCATTAAAAAAGCAGGCAACTATAATTCCACAATAAGATATTTAGTTCGTTTCGGACCATCCATTATCGGTTAATTCAAATCCAGACGTGATGACCGGTTGATGGTTTTCTCGCTACATTCTTATTTCCTCCATATGAATCAGCTTCGATGTCCCTGAGCAGTCATACAGATGAAGAAAACGACGTTGGCTCCTTCTGTACTTCGATCCTAGTTTGGTTTTTGAAGACTATTATTTTCCCCTTTGTGTTCTCATGTTTGTTCTTGTGGTTTGTTTTGTTTTTCTTCCGTTTGTGTTGGCTGCTTCGGATGGAAGCTTGTTTCTTGCACTGTTGTGTTTCTGGTTTTGTGATGTTTTTTCTGAGATTGTTTTCTCTCTTTGTTACTCTATGGGTGTTTTATTCATTTCTCTTCATTGTATTTGTTTTGTTTGTTGAATAAAACCGGACATTTCTTTTAAAAAAAATTTAGCATAATGGATGGTACAAACAAAGTTGCCTATATTTTTGCTTGGTTTTTCTGATGAATAAAGTAAGATACTTTTTGACTACAACTGAGTTGAATAATCATTAAACAAATGGCATCCACAATCTTCTAAACAAGTACACTCAGGACAGGACAGCAGAATTTGCGCATTTTCTCTTCCATTCGTTTAGGGTAGGGTAGTTGAGCACTTCTAGGGTAAAGTACACTTACTAAACTATCTTTAAAAATATAAAATAATTATTAAATTTTTAAATATTATATAATAAGCATTAAATTTTAATTTTTATTATAAAATAATTACTAAGCCGTTAACTGTTGGGTAACATAACAGTTAAAGAAATTTAAATAATATAACATTTAATCTTCTATAGTGACACATTTAATCAATTTATTTTTTTAATTTAACCCTCATTATTGATATCTAAATTGATTGAATGTGTAAATATTGAGAATTAAATATGTTATTATACAATTTTTCGTAACTACCACGTCTCTCAGTTAATGGCAATTAACGGCCCAGTGACTATTTTATAATAAAAACTAAATTTTAATGACCATTATATAATTTTTAAAAGTTTAATGACCATTTTATATTTTTAAGAATAATTTAGTGACTTTATCCTCTCTCTTTTTTTCTTTCATTTTCCTAACGTCCAGATAACACATACCTAAACTAAAGCAATGGCAGAGGACTATCGAAATTAACGGCATTTTTAAATAAAAGCCCCTTTTAAATATTTAATTAGAAGAATGACCTTCTTTCAATATTATTTAGAAAAATGATCACATAAAGCGAGTTTTAAACTCGTATCCTATAGAAGGCGAGCTCTATGTTAAAAAACGCGAGAAATTAATTTTTTTCTTTTTTATCAACTTATTCAATATGAAATTCGCGTTTTGTAAAAAGCGAGTTTCGAACTCGCGTCCTGTAAAAAGTGAGTTCGCATTGCGTGGACGATTTGAGGGTCATTTTTTAAAAATAATACTGTGAGGGGTCATTCTTCTAATCAAATATTTAAAAGGAGTTTTTATTTAAAAATGCCAAAATTAACTAATGTATCAATTCCGTTGATAAGTGTACACCTAGAATTTTATGTTAGGGATGCAGTGATTTTTTAAAGATGGTGTGCAAAAACCTAGCCGCTCTCTCTCTCTCAAATCTCTGGCGCTTGCAACTTTACTTTTCTTCCTTTAGTTGATGGTCGGAAACTAATCTTAGTATTAGTTGTCGACCACCGGATCTATTATTTTTTATTTTTATATTTTAATAAGAATTTCTGCGCTTGTGGCACGCGTTTCCTCTGTCATTATGACACATTTTTCTTTGATTTTTTTGTGGTTCGTTTCATCTGTTCTTGTGGCATGATTTCAACATACCTTAGCAGTTGGTTGGTGCTTATACAAAGATCTTCACGGAGCTAATCTCTTATTATGGTTTTGTCGATGGTCTTAGAAAGATGAATCCCCACTCTATTGATGGTTGGTTGCCGATGTAATCAGACCTAGGTAGCGGAGCAATCTGCCTGATAGCTTGGTTCGTTCACCTCTCTTTTTCACCCCGTAAAGCGTCTCGTTTGAATAGAGACAATGAGATTCAGGAAGGTTTTTGAATTTTGGTATGTTAATTTTGATGGAAGCATCTACTTTTCTATGCACCATTGTAAGTGACTTTTAGTTGATTTGCCCTTTTTTTTTTCTTTTTGATGCATTGTATTGTATTATTTTTCATGGTGATTAATAAAATTTATGTCATTATTTAAAAAAAATTAAGTACATAAAATTAAATAATCAATAAAAAATATCTAAATTATATGGACATTTAAAATTTCTAAGGGTTCTTCCATTCCTAGTTAACATCATTGTTACTGAAAATAAAAAATATACTAATAAATTATAGGGTGATGTTGTATTAGCCGAGGCCGAGTAGTAGTTAAAAAGATTAGGAAATGTTTAAAATTAGATGACCTGATTTTTAGGTTTCAATGTTCTGAGCAATGCAAACGTGTTGGGCTGCTTTAGGGTTTACACCCTCCTCCCTTGACTTTTGTTGCTTTAAATTATATTTTATTCCTACTTTCACATGTTATAATAATATATTTTATACATCGTTTTATATATTAAATTTCGTGTTTATATTATTCTTTTATATTTAAATCTGACAAATTTATAGGTTGAATTTGGCGATTATGTCTTTATCACTGATGCATGCATTTGCGGTAACGATTGAAGCCTTTTTCCTTTACTTGCAACTATGAGCCATCCAATTAGAGGCCTCATATTATCATCGTATTTATTTATTATTCCTCAATATTTGAGAGCGAAAATTGACATAAATATTATTTTTTATTTTTTTCTCCAAAATATAATAGAATTTAGTTTATTTTTTAAATATTGTACTTTCTACAATAGTTTTGAAGATGATACTATTTGCTACTGTCTATGAACAGTAATTGAATAAAAATTTAAAGACGAGAACAAGAGGCATCATCTTTGAACAATGCAACAATTAAAAATGATAATAACAGCCTCGTCTTCAAACAGTGCAACAATTAAAAATTAATTTATTGTTCAAAGATGATATTTAATGCTATCATCTTTACTGGATAACACCACTCTAAAACATCATGAATACAAATGTAATGTCAAGAATCCACCGGAGGAGAGAAACTGGAGATACCCCCTTCAACGTTTTGTTTCTTTCCATATAATTCTGCATTTTATTCGTTATCTTTCCAAGAAGCACAAGGGGTTTTAATCAGACAATATGAATGATCTTAACAATCATGACTTGTATAATTCAGATCCTGTTTTGGATCATCCTATTAGTGTTAGTGTAGCGATGTTATTTTTCGCTAAAAACGTAGTTTTCGAAGTGTTTGTGATTTTTCGGATATAAAATGTTCATTCCGTGGTTTTTTTTTTAAAAAAACCACGTTTTATTTAAAAATTGGAGTCGCCACCGGCCATTTAGGTAGGCCGGACATCATAAAACCAGAGATTCGAAAACTGTTGAGTTCGGGAGTCGGTTACGGATGGGGAAAGATTAGCACCCCCACACCGCCCAAAATTGGTACTTTAAAAATTACCGCTTTATTAATATTGGATTTTCCGGGTTAAAGTGACGATTAGTTTAAAATTTGGTTATAATTGCGAATAAATTTTAAAGGCCCCGTTATCCGAGAGTAAACGCCCAACCACTATCACTACGCCTGATACTGGCCCCGTTTATGCTCGAATAAAAGGGCACCGCATTGACATTATATATTCCATTATGCAAACTTAGTGAGCAAAACATAAAACATGACAAATAATTTAAATATAGTACAAATAAATATTAACATAATAGAATACTAATCTAACATAAATAAAATACTAATCTAAAACATACGAACATAAATATTAATCTTACTTATAAATAAAAACAAATTTAACATAAATAAAATGCTAATATTCATAAATATTAATTTAAAACACAAATAAATATTAATCTAACACATAAATAAAAAACGAATCTAACATAAATAAAATATTAATATAAAACACAAATTTAAAACATATTAAATACTAATCTAAAACATAAACATACAAACTAAAAAATAAGAATACAATTTTAAAATAACTAATACTTCATTAAATTATAAAAATTACAACACAAATAAAAAGGGAAGAAAATATACCTAACTAGGAGCTCGAATGACGAACCCCGACTGAACCCCACCGAGATCTACCACGACCTCTCCAAAAATATTAACTAGATCAGATCCAAAATAAGACCCCGATCGAATGTTGGATCGAACCAACTAGGGCCGAGGGTACTGCCCCCAACCCGGCCAGCCCAATTGGAGAGCCAAATTCATGGCAATTTTATGGCCATTTTTTGGCAATTTCAGCGTGTAAATCTCTCCATTTGGCTGTCCCCAATACCTTGTATTTATAGGCAAAGGGGTGGGTAAATAGGGTGACGTGAAGCAACATGCTCCACGTATTTTCTTCCTTTTTTTAATAATATATTTTTTATAATTTTATATTAATAATAATATTATTAAAATAATACTAATAACACTAAAACCCGGTCAAAAATGAGTGATTATAGTTGCCCCTCTTTGCTTGTTCTTGTGAAACGAGGACAAAGCAAAGATAAAAAACGCTCATTTCTGACCTACTTCCTCGTCTTTGGCTTCAGAATCACGTGTTCTTCTGGAACTCTCCGCTCTTCCTTAGATGAATCTTCAAGCTTGTAAGTTCTTCCTATATAACTTCTTCCCCCTCCGATCTTGGAGCTACAAGCTCTTCCTATATGGAACCCTTCACTGTGAAGCCTCAAGTTATGAGTCCCTCCTATATAGAACTTTTCACTCTTAGACGGTAAGGCTTGGAGTCCTTCCTATATAGAACTCTTTGCCTTCAACGCGGCTGGTTTTTCCTACATAAAACCTTCTGTGCCACGGATGGGTTCTTCTGACTGGGAGTTCCTCCTGTATAGAACTGATAGTCTTCAAACCTGGGAGCCGTCAATCCTTCCTATATAGAACTTTTAGCTTCTGAAATCTCGGAGCTACAGGTTCTTCCTATATAGAACCTTTCACTCTAAGACAGTAAAGCTTGGAGCCCTTCCTATATATGACTCTTCGCCTTCAACACAACGGGTTTTCCCTTATGTGTCATGGGTGAATTCCTTCATCTGGGAGTTCTTTCTATATAAAACTGCTAGTCTTCACCCTAGAGCTGCAAGCCCTTCCTATATAAAACTTTCAGCTCCTAAAGCCTCGGAGCGGCGGATTCTTCCTACATAGAACCTCTCGCTACGGGAGTTTGAAAATATAGGTCATTCCTGTATAGAACCTTTATCTTCGAATTTCTCTTTTCTCTTTTTCCTTTTTCCCCTTTTTTTGCTCTTTTTTTTTCTTTTTTTCTTCATTTTTCTTCTCTTCTTTTTTTCTTTTTTTATCTCGTTTTTTTACAAGGCCGTTGATATCTTTGGACTTACGCTACTTAAGACTGCTAATATTTCTTCAAATTTGGGGATCCCACCGAAAATGGTTACCGATCTTCTAGGACTCACGCTGTTATAGCTGTCAAAAATTTTCTTCAATTTGGGGATTCACGCCGAAAATGGCTACCGATCTTTCTTCAAATTTGGGGACTCACGCCGAGAATGGCTGCCAATCTTTCTTCAAATTTGGGGACTCACACCGAAAATGGTTGTCTATCTTCTTCAATTTGGGGACTCACGCCGAAAATGGCTGCCAAACTTTCTTTAATTTGGGGCTCACGCCGAAAATGGCTGCCAATCTTTCTTCAAATTTGGGGACTCACACCGAGAATGGCTGCTGATCTTTCTTCAAATTTGGGGACTCACACCGAAAATGGTTGCCGATTTTCTTCAATTTGGGGACTCATGCCAAAAATGGCTGCCAAAACTTTCTTTTAAATTTGGAGACTCACGCCGAAAATGGTTGTCGATCTTCTTCAATTTGGGGACTCACACCGAAAATGGTTGCCGATCTTCTAGGACTCACGCTGCTATAGATGCCGAAAGTGGCTGCCAAAACTTTATTCAAATTTGGGACTCACGCCGAAAATGGCTGCCAAACTTTCTTCAAATTTAGGGACGCACGCCGAAAATGGTCGCCAAAACTTCTTCAAATTTAGGGACTCACGCCGAAAATGGCCGCCAAACTTTTCAATGAAATCCACTTCTTAATGTTCTTTGATAATTCTTCAAGTACCTGTCCAAAATAAGCGAAAATTGACATGCTCATATCTATATGATGCATGCAATGTAATGTTTTCTTTCTCTTCCTTTTCTTTTTTCTCTTTTCTTTCTTCTCATTTTTTTCTTTTTTTCTTTTTCTTTTCTTTTTCACTTTTTCTCTTTCTTTCTCTCTTTTTCTTCTTTTTTCTTTCAGCCCCTTTTTTGTTCTAAAGTCTTACACCCTGAAAGGTCACTCCTCAAATTTCTTCATCTCTTTACTTCTTCACTATATGCTCTTAAATCCTCATTTGAACATGCTTTTAAACCTTTTGTGTGGAAGGCTTTCTTATCTTCAGGGTTATCACCCGTCTTCATAAACGATCCTCTGGTTCTTATATTATTCTTATAAGAACCATTGTCATCTTCTTCGCTTGGCGTTGCCCCATTCAACCACGGGCTCCGCTGCTTTGAATTTTTTGACCCATCATACAGAGCCTTGATCTATTTCTAGTCATCAAGGTGAGCCAAAATGCTTTCATCCCCTGAGCTCATCCTTGATCTTCTCGTGGCACTTCGACGGGAACTAACTCTCAGTCCCTATCATCATTCATTTTTTTAAGTAATGCAAAAGGCAATTTACTTGCGTATATTTCAAAAAATAATGATTGTTTGAAAAGATAACAGTCATTTCAAAAATCACAACTTGGAGGGGATACCAAACATTTTGAAAACATTGTTTGGAACAAATGGTAAACATCTTTTTCTTTTCTTCTTCTTTTTTTAGGACCAAACATTTTTTTTAAAATAATGCTTAGAGAATGGTAAACAAAATTCAAAGTGTATTGCCAAACATTTTTAAAAACTAATGTTTGGGGGAAATGGTAAACATCAAAACTTTGGGAGAAAATGTCAAACCTTTTAAAACATGTTTACCCCCGAAATATCAAACACCATAGCGCATCTGCTTCAAGTTTCCAGAGATCAACTCTAATGAAGCGCATATTTAGAAGATCTTGACCATTGTGGAGATATATGCCAATGTATAGTTTCTTCTGGTCTAATATGCTTTTGAGAGGAACAACCTACCTAGTTTCTACCCTGTTTAAGGTGGCTCTCTTAATCTCACTATCTCAACATGCCCCATCCTTCCCTCATTTGGGTGTCGATCAAGCACTTCGAAGTTTTACGTTCCTTGAAGCAAATTTAATCCTTATGGGGGAATGAAATCTGAAGACATTCTCATTGAACTTGGATATCTATGGATGACCAGAATAGTCTTTGAGGGCTTATAATGTAGGCCTTTAGTTTATGGTTAAGTGAAACAGTATTTCTATACTTGTGTAACTTGGATATGCCCATTATTTCTTCCCTTTTTTGGATCAGTCTAGACTGCCCGTTTTAGGGTTTTCACCCTAGAGTTCATTTCCTTTCTTTTTATTGTAGGTTGCCTTGCATTCTGGCTATATACTAATGTTCGTTTTTTGTTCAATAATGTTTGATCCTTCAATACTCCTCGAAACTGAGATTTCTTGAATGAAGGACTATGAATACATTTCTGGGAATTCTTGTGATTTGCACGCCCATATGAAATATTATTCTTTCTTTCTTCTTTTCTCTTTTTTCTTTTTCTTTTTCACTTTTTCTCTTGGATCGCTCTAGACTACCCATTTTTAGGTTTTCACCCTAGAGGTCACTTCCTTCTTCTGTACCTTCAGATCAGTGTATTTTGGTTGGATATTGATGCCAGCAGGCTCAGGCAGACTACTTTTTTTCTTCATTTTCAGGATCACTCTACACTGCCCATTTTTGGGTTTTCACCCTAGAGGTCATTTCCTTTTTCGAAATTGGCAATCTTCGGGCCGACTTGTCTTGACTTAGCTTCAATTCGAGCTTCTATACTAATTTTCAAAACCGATATTTACTTGAAATGTGGATTCCTTGTGTCTCTTGCACATAGTTGAAGTCTCGTTCTTGTATTGTTTGATCTGTGTGTGAAGCATATACAATATTCTTTGTTTCTTTATCTTTTTCTTTTCTTCTTTTTCTTCTTTTTCTCTCTCTCTCTCTTCTTTTTTATTTTATTTTTCTTCTTTTTTTTTCTTCTTTTTTTGTTTTGTTTTGTTTTGTTTTTCTTTTTTGTTTTAGACTGCCAATTTTGGATTTTTAGCCTTGAATCTCTTTCTTCTTATTCGAGTCTATAAATGTATCCTCGAATCAACACGTATCTATACTAGGTATTGATGATATCTTCTGCTCGAAGTTACTTGCCTCTCTGTAGCTCTTCTGATATTTACTTGATCTGGATTGCTTCGGCCTTCTGATTACCATTTCTCTTCTTTTCTTTGGTTTTTCGTTTGGACATATCCTTGTTTTCAACCACTTTCTTCTGATGATTTTCTGATCTTCATATCCAATCTGTCTGGACTCATCTCTGTCTTCTGGTAAAGTAAAAGAATATCATTCGTTGTCAAATTCACAGATGTCCTGAGAATGCCTTCAGGGGATAGAGGTTTAGGGCCAACTTTCGTTTCAAGGATCTTAAACGATAAGTGCCTGAGAAGATAAATTCTTAAAATGGGAATTGCCCATTGTCTAAACACTCGCTTTTGTTCCTCTGTTGGCCTAAGTAAACTAGTAGATACTCACATTTACAGTATCCCCACAACATTCAATATCTTCTAAATATATGCAACTTAGAGTTGATCTTTGGATCTAAAGCAAATGTACTGTTGCATTCAAAATTCGAGGATCTGGTATAGAAATGATATATACACATGTCCATTCAAAAATGCATGTATATGCATATGGGAAAACTACCCCATAAAAATAAAATGTTTAAAGAATCAAGAATGTAAAAATGCTTTCTAAATGGAAATGTGTTTTTTAATTCTAAAAAATATATGTTTGAGAGTTTTTTTTAAAGCATTGAGAATTTCTTTGCGAACTGATGGGAAAGCCATAGGGACCTCCGGACTGCCTCCCTAGTACTAACTAATTCCGGTCCTTTGTAGTGCAGGCTTGCCTCTTCTCTTGTTTTCCACTGCTGGATCAACTCTCTCATCATAACTCCCTCGTCAACCAGCTTCTTGATTTTTTTTCTATTAACGACCCCAAATTTCTTAGTGCCATGCCCAGCGTCTCAATGTAGAACTCACATATACCTTGACCAGATAAGGCCATATGTCCGAGATAGACTACTCCGAATATCTCTAAATATGTACTTGTTCGAGGTATTTTTTCTCGGTGATTCGGAGGAATCTACCTGTCTTCTTCTCTTACAATCACGAGAACCTACAAAAGTGGTACCCATTTATCTCTTTCTTTCATTCTGCTCCTAGGCAGGTCTGATCTTTAAACTTAGGTCCCAGAGTGCATGTTCATTTCTCTCTCCGACTGTCATGAAGTCCACAAAGATGGTTCATTTTCTCGAGCATCTTATTAAAGCAAAAATATGAAAGGTGGCATGAAACATGGAAGTCACTTTCTTCTTCATCTATGGGAGGCTGTACCTAGGTCGCTAAACGCAACCACCTTAAAGCACGTTCCTTGAAGCCTTCATCAGGTTTCATCCTCCTACCCTGGAGATAGTGACGACTTTGCGCTAGGTCTAAAGCATATCTATATTGCCCATAAAGACGTCGGTTAATTCTCCGCATGACTACACTTGGTCTCTACTCAAATAGTTGTACCATATCACGGTAGGTCCTGCTAGACTGTCGTAGAGGTAGTGGATCGACAATTTTTCATTCTCGATGTAGCCCTCTATCTTTCTACAGGATGTGGTTAGGTGAATCTTGGGGCAGCTTGTTCCGTCATCATGTGTAAATCTGGGAATCTTTGAAATCCGGAGGAATGACCAAATCATGGTTCAAACAGAGTTTTCTTGCATCAAAGGCATCAAACTTCTTCTTTTTTATTTTTTCCTCTCGAGCCCATCTTTTAACTACTCAAATCTTGATTTTTGAGTGTCTTCAATTCTTTTATCCATGATAAAACCCTAATTGGTTTTTGAATTACTCCTCATAAAATTTATGCAAGGTAATAATAATGCAAGGTAATGATAATGTCATGTAAAACATGCCAAGATCGTGCAAAGCAATGCAATGCAATCCTAAAATATAAACATGAATGCAATAAGGTATTGATTCCAAAAGTGATCCCCATAGAACGACGTTCATTGAGGCCAAAAAGGTTTCATTATATCAGATATTAGATATTTACATTTACTGATAAGCTTCAGTGTCTACTTTCTTAACTTCATTCAGTAGTCCGGTCAGCTTGCCTCTGTAGTCCAACACTTGATCCATGTTCTGAAAAAGCCTGCCACCTTGTTGAGCCGCCTTACTTGCTCGAGTAATATCGATCTTCGGGTCTTCATCTATCCCATGCTTAGTCTTTCATAGCTTGAAAGTTGCCCTTTCCAACTGAAGAATGTTGAATTATCATTGCTCTATCCTAAACTTGTTTCTAAAACTCTTGTTAATGGCTAAGTTATTCTGTGGCTCATCTCTGGAGACTATCGTACCTATTCCCAATTTCCTCAAACGTACCTGATAACATCCTGACTTGATTCTTGCTTGACTAGTTTCTCTTCTTTCAATATTCCGAGTCGTCTTTTAACTGGACAACACCGTTCATCTATTCTTATATTCTTAAACACTCAGGAAAGCTTCCGATGATCATTCTGCCAATTTTATCCAAGTTATCTCTCTCTTATCTGAGCTGGCTAAACTCGAAAAAATATCCCTCTCCTAGGATGCCCCTATCTCCGATCTTCAAATTTAGCTCGCTTGAGTGAACCACTTCGGTATTACTCGAACTTTGTCCTGGATATCGATTCCTCCTCAACTTTGCCCCTCGGGTGATTGTTAGCCCACTATAGAATTGGGGAACTCCGTCTTCAAAACCTAAAATCTTCATCACGATAAGATCTTGAACTCATTCCTCAGGGCTCCGCAATCCTCAATACCGTGACCCAAACTTCCCAAACGGTAATTGCCTCTAGCATGTGTGTCGTAATCTCTCGAATAAGACGGTCTCTTCGCCAGAGACTTCACCGAGGTAATAAGGCTCTTGTCGATGAACATTAGGAGTAGTTCGGTGTACCTCGCAGGAATCGAGATATACTTCTTTTCATTACTTGTTTCTCAAATTTCTTCTGGACCAAGTTCTATTTTTTGAAAGCCCGACTCAAGCATACCTTCCGCCTGTAGAATTCTGACTATCTCGCTCTCTATTCTGATCCTTAATCGGTTCTTCTTTCGGTTTGATGGATCGCTTACCTTTCGTCAAAGTATTCATCTGATTCATCACGTCTTCCCTCTGCTTCTTTCAACTCTTGCACTTTACTTTGCTCATTACCAGTACCGTGTCTCCTTACCATGTCTGACCTGAAGTCTTCAGATGGTTCCTCTTCTATTGTCTCCGATCTTGTTCTGGGACAAAACCCTGGATCCATGCCCTCTAATATCTGACCAGACGACCCTTTGCCAATTATGAACGATTTTTGAGATTTGAGGAACCACTTCGGGAATCAATACCCTATAAATGCGAGAATGCATGCAAATGCGAGAATGTATGCAAATGCGATGTTGATTCTCGAACAGTCTTTGAAAAACTTTCAATAGAAAAAATGTATGTTTGCAAGAAATTAATAATGAATTACAGGTAACAGTTGAATTTATTCTGGAGACCTTGACTTTGGGAAGCAAAACCTATGCTCCACGTCTCGACGTCGTCTTCAGGATGATGGATGACCCCGTCTTCTCCTCTTATTCTATTCTATGGACTCGTGACGTCATGATCTTTATTTTTGTGGCTTCTGAAAAGGACATCAGACAATATATTTTCTTCTGTAGATCTGGGCACGTCTAAACAGGGATGGATTCTATCGATCCTAGGGGAGTACTTTAAAACTTTTTGGGGTTTAAATTAAAATTTTCAAGGATCAGTTGGTTTAAAAATTTTCCCTTTTTATTATCAAAAAGTTTTAACTTACTTAAAAAATGAAACTTTTAGGTTTCTTTTTGTTATTATTATTATTCTGAAAGTTTTACGAGGGAAGAAGTTTCAAAGCAAAATAATAATATTTTCAAATTTTTTCTTTTTTTAAAATGAGTTAAATTAAAATTTGAGATTTTTTTTAAAAAATGGTCAAATGTGAAGATTTAAAATTGGGGTTCTGCGGCCCTGACTGAATCTTCTACGTCGCACGTGCCTTACTATCGTACCGTCTTCTTTCTCGATTGGTCTTTGCTCGGCCTAACTTGTTACTGTAATATTATCGTTTCTGGAAAATCATACTTTTTCTATTTTGAAAGCCTTTTAATGAACTGTTCTTGAATCAACACCATGATATGCAACATGAATGCAAATAAAGGTGTTGATTCCGCTGGTAATCACCCTTTCAAACGACTTTCATGGGAATTAAAGGGTCCAGATTACAAAAAAGGTCCATATTACAAAAGGAGTCTCTATTACAAAAAGAGTCCCTATTACAAAAAGTCTTAATTACAAAACAAAGTTCTACACATAAGCCCTAGCTCTACCTCCTAGCTCCTCGACAGCTCTGAGCAACTTGATAAACCTTGGTGCTTATTCCATGTCCGGGGTTACGAAAGGTCGGAGAGTTGCGGCTTCGGTAGCTAAGTCATTCACATGCCTTGCAACTCGTTGTATGTCCACCATCAGGGTCTCGTGTGTATACTTTGGCACTACACGCTTGCTCGTCAAATTGTTACATCAGATCTGCTGATCAATTTCTGACCAATGTCGCACGACTGGATCGATGTCGTCTTTCTTAAGACACCTTTTTTCCATGATGAAAGATTTTCTAATCGGGCAAACCACTTGAACCAACGCCTCTATGTAATGTGGATGCAATGATAATGCAACAAAAGTATGTGTAAAATAAAAATAAAAATAAAACACAAAAAGAAATGAGTTAGTACCGGATAAAAATAATAAATACATAAATAAAAGGACAAATTAAATAAGGTAAACAAACAAAACGACCCTATTTATCCAGTCTAAAACACCTAAGGTTATCCGCATGGTTCTAACAGGGTAGGCTTCTATATGTTCTCTACATGCAGTGTTGGTGCTAGGAGGTACCTGAATTGTCCTTGCTGTCCTCTACTAAGAGTAGCAAGGCCCCCGATCATCACCCATTATAGGCTCCTTTCAACCGGGTTCAATTTAGGGGGACCCATTCGCTTATGCCCGTACGAAGGAACGATATCCTTACGAAAGCATAAGGTACTCGAGCCCCGAAGGTACTTACTAGGCCCATACGGGAGAACGATATCTCCACGAAAGCATTAGCGTTTTCCCCCCACTTAAAAACGAGTTTATATGCCATATTTTAAATGCGTTAAAATAAATGCGCAATTATAACCGAATGTTAATTTAATAGTCACTTTAACCCGTAATTTTTAATATTAATAAAGCGGTAATTATTTTAAAAAGCTTGACTCTCTTCTTGTTTTCGGAAAACAAAAAATCATCCCCAGTGTATTCGCCATCTGTAGCGATGTTCTTTTTCGCTAAAAACATAGTTTTCGAAGTGTTTGTGTTTTTTCGGATATAAAATGTTCATTCTGTGGGGGGGGGGTTTAAAAAAAACCGCATTTTATTTAAAAATTGGAGTCGCCACCGGCCATTTAGGTAGGCCGGACACCATAAAACCAGAGATTCGAAAACTGTTGAGTTCGGGAGTCGGTTACGGATGGGGAAGGATTAGCACCCCCACTCCGCCCAAAATTGGTACTTTAATAATTACCGCTTTATTAATATTGGATTTTCCGGGTTAAAGTGACGATTAGTTTAAAATTTGGTTATAATTGCGAATAAATTTTAAAGGCCCCGTTATCCGAGAGTAAACGCCCAACCACTATCACTACGCCTGATACTGGCCTCGTTTACGCTCGGATAAAAGGGCACCGCATTGACATTATATATTCCATTATGCAAACTTAGTGAGCAAAATATAAACATGACAAATAATTTAAATATAATACAAATAAATATTAACATAATAAAATACTAATCTAACATAAATAAAATACTAATCTAAAACATACGTACATAAATATTAATCTTCCTTATAAATAAAAACAAATTTAACATAAATAAAAAGGGAAGAAAATATACCTAACTATGAGCTCGAATGACGAACCCCGACTGAACCCCACCGAGATCTACCACAACCTCTCCAAAAATATTAACTAGATCGGATCCAAAATAGGACCCCGATCGAATGTTGGATCGAACCAACTAGGGCCGAGGGCACTGCCCCCAACCCGGCCAGCCTTGCGGCCGGCCTAGCTCCCAATTGGGGAGCCAAATTCATGGCAATTTTATGGCCATTTTTTTTTGGCAATTTCGGCGTGTAAATCTCTCTATTTGGCTGCCCCCAATGCCTTGTATTTATAGGCAAAGGGGTGGGTAAACAGGGTGACGTAGAGCAACATGCTCCACGTATTTTCTTCCTTTTTTTTAATAATATATTTATTATTATTTTTTTTTTGATTTTTCATTAATTTTATATTATTAATATTATTATTAAAATAATACTAATAACACTAAAACCCGGTCAAAATGAGTGATTACAGTTAGAAATTTGTTATGCGGCAAAATAACCAAAACGATGACGGCATAGACCAAGACATGCACATGAAACAAGATTTAACATGGTTCAACATAGCTTACCTCCACGGACGAGAGAAATCAATCAACTATCAACGTAGAGAACCCGAAGAGTACAAATACATAATAACCCATGTAATCACAAAACCTGTTGTACAAATCCTATGACCTGGTGGAACCAAAACACTCTTCCCAACATTCCTACAATATTCATCTCTACAACATAGACATAATAGTTGTAGAGAACCTAAAAGTGGTTACATCTCTCTAGAGTAATTCTTGTTAGGAATTTGGTATGCGGCAAAATAACCAAAGCGATAACGACATAGACCAAGACATGCACATGAACGAAAGAAACAAATAATCTACTAATAACGTAGAAAACCCGAAGAGTACAAATACATGATAACCCATGTAATTTCAAAACCCGGTGTACAAATCCCATGACCCGGTGGAACCAAAATACTCTTCCCAACATCCCTACAATACTTATCTCTACAACCTAGGCACAATAGTTGTAAAGAACCTAAAAGTGGTTACATCTCTCCAGAGTAATTCCCATCTCTTGTTCGCTCATTCTCTCATAATTCAAAAAGTTAAACCTAGTCTATATTTATAGATCCAAATACTTGGTCACCAAAAAACCTTACTCAATAAGATATCTTACCTAAAATAGATATTTAGTCATTAAAGTAAATCCTAGTTATCAAGTAATCTTCAACCATTAGAATTACAATAAAACCCAACTTAATTACTAATTAGAATTTGAGTCAAAATATAACAATATGAGTTCCCACTTCTCGCCTTGTATCAAAGGAACGGCAAATCAATGTCCTTGAATCACTTCCAAGTTCATCAAACTCGAGAATTTCTGTCTTTGGTTCCTCGTGTTGCAATTTTTTGGTTCCTCGAGAATGTCCTTGTGATCTTTTTACTAACTTCAGCATCTATGTTTCTCTTCAAACCGGCACTATTGCCTCTACCAATCCTATCCAGCTTCCCATAAGCATTACCGGCATAAGAATCATAACTCTCATAATATTCAACCCTATTTTTCTTATTTCCCTTTGCGGTATAAAATCCATCCTCTTCATCACTGCTGCTTCTGAAATTTTTACTACGATTTGACGCTCTGAAAACATTATCCTTCTCATAATCTTCTTCCACCATGCTTGCCTATAACTACCTCCACTGTTTCTCCTTACACCTGCAGTACTGTTCCGCCTTCCAACCTTATCTTGCTTACACAGATCTCTTGATCTCAAAATCTTCTTCAAAATCATTGTCATCATAACTTTCGGCCTCACTCACGTCACCATCATTCCCATAATCAAATTCAGCAGCATCCTCAAATTTATTTCCATCGTCGCTACCAGCAGTCCTCTTGTTTCCACGAGTATCTTTCCAACCCCTTGATCCTCTAACCTCATCGTCAGAGTAATTATCTCTAAGGTTATTGAATATCCCTGGCCTTCCTCCAAATTCTTGTCTATTCCAGTATCTAATTCTCCCAATCTCTTCTTTTTCTTCTTCTTCTTCCCCTTCAGCCCATTCTTGATCAGCTGCATCCTCAATCTCGGCTATGAATCTATCTAGATCCTCCTGGTCGCTCTCCGCAGGAGCTTCTTCATGTGCCAAAAAGCTTGTCTTAGCTTCTGCTGCAGCAACTGGTCACCACGAAAGACATATGGGCTGCCTTCCTTCTCATCAATTGCATTGAAGAATGTTGAAGCAACTCTCTGAATACTGGCCATTGCAACTGGATCTTCGGGGTTAATACCTTTCCGCCGAAGTTCCTGTTCTATCTTCTTTATGTTTAGCTTCTGAGCTTCAAGAGCTTGTTCAAATCTGGCCTTAATAATGCCTGCATTTACAATAAGGAATATATAATTAAACACTTTCTCACATATAGAAAGCCTAAGCCAAAGCCAGATAAAATATTGATGCAAACGATATCGTGTAAGGAGCAAGGACCATAACAAACTTATTTACCTTCCTTTTGGTAATAGTATTGATGGGAATCAGATTTTTTTGTTGGCGATAATTTCTTCCACGGAACATGATAATTGTTTTTACATTATGTATGTTAATGACAATTCCCCCACTCAATCTTGCAAGCATGGTTGCCATTTCCTTGAACTTTTCTTTGGGGAAGTTATCACAACAAACTTGCACGGTCTCATGAAACTTCCAATGGAGATGCATATTTTGGACAACTCCTCCAAAGACCCCACGGACTCCAACCGGAACATAATTTTTGTTTCTGAATCCTATCTTCTTAAATGCTTGAAGCTGCTCGGGGGTCAATAGCTCCGGATCATGCACAGAAGGCCGAAGCTCCGGCAGCTCATACTTCTTGAGTTTTTGTAATAGTAGTGCCACTTTCATCTTAACCTGCGTTGGTTATATGGATCATATATTGATTGAATTATTGTCAGAAAGCCAATAATATACTACCCGAGCAAACTACCAGAACTTGGAACTCATTTTTTTCAGCCAACAATTGCCACTTTTCAACAGTAAAGCACCCTTGTAACAATCCTCTAGCAACAAGAACACTCAAACTCTCTGAATGATTGTTTGACCTCAAAAAAGAGATAAACATTAAAACTTCCTTTACAATAAATCAAGATGGATATGCTACAGGCAAGAATCAAAGCAAAAAAAAAAATAGTTCATTGTCAGTTATCAGTGGCAAAACAACTTAATTCTTTTCAGGTTGTAAATAAGCCTCTCTTCATCAGTCATAAGCTTCTTCTTAATTTTCTTAGCCCTGCGGATTTCTCTGGCCGTTTTACCGGACTCTTTCTGCAATCGTCTTTCAACCTTGCTTCGCATACTCCTCCCTCTTGAAGTCGACATCATCCGACACCATCCATTGAAGGGATTAGTGAAGGAAGGAAATGAAGCAAAATTATTTTCAAAACATCCATCTATTCGTATCACACTGCTTGAGACTAGTGTGGTAGTAGTTTCCTTAAAAGCCCCAACATTCCTGCATTTTAATTAAAATAAAATGCTCAAACAAATAAATAGAGGATAGAGCATAAACATCCCAGCCAAAAAAAAAAAACCGGAAACACTGATAAATCCCACTTTTATACCCTTTAAAAAAAAAAGAAAAAGAAATTGCTAAATTCCATCAAGAATCAAACTAACGCATACGAATAAAAATCCAAGTGAAAAAGGAAAAAAAACTAATCAATACTTGGTTCCAATGTAAAGGAAACTGAAACTGAAGAACCAAGCTGTAATAGAGTAAAGGTTTAATTGATGGGAGCTAAGAAAACAAAAAGAAAAAAGATATCCAGATTTTGATTTAGTCTTATTTATGAGTAAAGAGAGGGAGAGAGGAATGCACCTGTGGATTTGATTGCAACAAAGAAGACAGAGTCTTGAAGCAATGTTTTTGAAGATTCCTAGTAGCAAACATTTAACCTGCCCATAAAATGCCTCTTCTTTATTTATTTATGTTCACTCCGAAAATCAGTAGTTTGATTTCATTGTATTTTGGTGAAGAAGAAGGGTTAATGGTGAAGAGTTTTCAGGGTTTTGGGTTTTTTCTTCTTTTAGCTGAACGAGAGGTGCAACAACTAATTTACTGTTAGATATAATCTCGATAATACCCTCAACGGTGTCGTTTAATTGACATCTCGCCCACGCATTCTCCTAAGTCGATGTCTTGGTGATATTTTTTAACATAAGAAAAAAAACTTTAATTTGTCCAAGTATAATACGAGTAATTAAGCGGTATAAATTAAAGTTTATATAAGTTTGATATACTAATAATTAGTTGGTTAAGTGAACTGAAATATTAGATATTTTAAGTAAGGTTATGATCGGTGAATAATCGTCACACGAACTGTGCAAGCGTACACTGCAAATGCAAGTATAGTTAACAGATAGATCTTGTTAGATATTGATCCCACGAGGATAGGTATTTAGTTGTGTTCTTATGTCGCTTTAAACAATTCTAAAAATAAAGAGATTGTGAGTGTAATTGTAGCGGTAGTGAAAGAAAAAAAGGATTGAATATAAGTTCAATTGTGAGAGTAAAAAGAAACAATTTAATGAAGGTAAAACAAAAATTAAGTGAAGATCTAGATCCCCTCGGCTCAACTTGGTAGATTATCATGTGCAACAAAGAAACAAATATACGATGGTTCATTTGACAAATAAAATAATAAGCTCGCTTACTGGCTTCCATTCAACTCTCAACCGATGACTCAAATATGTAGATTAACCACAAGTCTCATTGTTCGTCAAAACTAAAATCCTCGAACAAGTGGATCAACTCTCGTTGTATCCTCATTCAACTCTCGTTGTCATGGCTTGTTAATCTGAATTGTCACTGCATCTCTCAATGTCAGTGATGATGTTAAACACTCTCATGCAAACAAAGCTCATATCTAACAATTAAAATAAGAAGAAATCTAATAAGATTATATAGAACTTAAAAACCAAGTTTAAACAAGTTCATAAATTAGCTAAAAAGATAAATCATCGTCAATTAACACAATAATATAATAAAACTTCAATAAACGTCTATCTTTAGAAAAATTTAAAGAAGATAAACATGTTCTTCCTTGCTCCAGCACATGAATCCTCGTTTCCTTAGATATTTATGCCTTGCTTCGACTTGATTCTCCAGAAATAGAACTTAAGCCGCCATAGGAGGATAGCTTCGAAAGGTTGAAGATGATAAGAAAATAATAATGCGTGAGTGATGTTCTATCTCCTCCAAAGTACAGTTTTATATGTTGTTGAGGTAAGGACACATGTCCTTCAGGTGAATTGCATGATAATCTGCCTTACACAATTTGTTATAACAAAAAATCCAGCTGGCAGATTCGGCGTTATCTTTAGCAGTCTGGACAGTTGGCCACTGCAATGTCGAACTGACTACAATGATGAAACTTTCTCTACATGGACATTAGTAATGCAACGACAAAGCAACAAAAAGGCAGGAAATTGTACAACAAGAGCAACTATGACTAGAGTTAGACAAAATACAGATAATAAACAAAAAATGCAGAAATAGATGCATGAAACACTATTGTGGGGTTGTAGAACGATTGACCAGAACCATAATGGACAGGGTTCATTGTGTATTTTCCAAATCTTGTTTACTTAAGTCTTTTTGGGCCAAAGATGTAATATCCCATTATTTGATTAGTGACCAAAACGTAAAGAATCAAAAGTTAGTGGTTTTAATTCAGTGACTAAAACGTAAAGTTTTAAAGTTTGGTAACAAAAGAGAAAAGTTCAAGGACCAACATGGTAATTTTCCCAATAATTATTTTTATTCCATAAATAGATAGATCAACTAAGGGTGTGGATCGAATATAAAAACTATGGTTTGATCTGATGTTTCTATTATTGGGAACTTACGGTTAAAGTTTAAGTGTAATTCGGGTAATCGTATGAGCTCGGAATTTTATGAAAATTTGAAGGAAGTCTTAAAAAGACTCGAAGAGCATAGCATCGAAGTTCGAATCATTTTTAAATCAGTCTAGATTCGATTCTATTCATTATTTTGTATAGGTGATGGAATGGCATTTTGAAAATAAATTATTTCATTAATGGCATTTTTGACATTTCACCTATACTTTTTAATGAAAATTAATTATGGAAGAAGATAAAGTGTATGTGTTGAATGGTGATTAGTTATAATTAAAGGGTAAAATAGTAATTTGACTATTTTAGAGATTTTTATTATTATATAGCCAAATTTAAAGACATTTGGCATTAATCAAAGAAAGAAAAAAAAGTTGGAATTGTGTTCATCTTTCTCCAAGGCTGCTGAAACCTCAAGGGGACTAGGTAAGAAATTTTCAATTCAATTTTTGACTTGATTTGTTTGATTTTTGGCTAGAGACATGAAACAAGAAATTGATCTCCCTTGAATTCTCTATCTTTTGACATAAGTTTTGCTTAGTTTCCATGTCTCTAAGTTGAGTTTGATGATTAGGGTGGTTGAAGAGCATGTTAAGATTTCATGTTTTAAGGCTTAATCAAGTTGGAAATGGTGTTGTAGTGTTGTTTAGATGCTTGAAAAGATAAAAACTTCTTGGAAAACATATAGGGACCATTTCGGCAAAATGAAGAATATTAGGGGAAATTTTGTAAAAAATATTTTGATGATGGATTTGATTAGAATGATGTTTTCTAAGTTGAATTATGTTGTTGGATTGAAGAAAACATCATTTTAGGACCAATTTGTGAATTGTGTAAATTGGGTGAAATAAGTGAAAAATTGGAAAATATTCAAGAAGCATGGGTATGTTGTTTGCTATGATACAATGATCATTTTGGTATTAATATTTTTGAAAATGGAGATGAAATGTGGAAGTTTCCAAATTTTAGTTTATAAACCCTAAGAGAAAGAATTTAGGGTTTAAAGGGAGATTATCAAACTATTGGTTGTAATGTGTAATTTGAGATGAGATTAAAGTATTGGGAGCATGGTGGTTACAAAGAAGTACTTGGTTGAAAATATTAATTTTTCCATATTGGTATGTACATGTATAGTAAAGGTTGGACATGTACTTAAGGTTGCTTGTGTCATGTATTTAATGTACAAACAGATAACAATCGAGTTCGAGTACAAACGAATGAAGAAAGAAGATAGAAAGTGCAATCGAGCTTAGTGAGGCTAGTATAAATTATAACTTTGAAAGTGTCAAGGTGAGTGCAATGCATGCATAGCATGATTTTTATGTCATTCATTATATAATTGACATATTAAAAATGTGTCCTGAATTGAGAATACATGCATGGATCACTACTTATCCATGGAATGTTATTTTACGTATGAATTGCTTAATATGTATATATGTTGCCATGTATGAGATTATGATTGATATAAAGCCCAAAGTCTGCGATAGGAAATTAAAAGTATTGTTAGATATCCATAGAGTCATAAACAACTGTATAAATATTTTAGCACTCCCGGTAGAGTGCAATTTATTATAAGCACTTCAGGTAAAGTGCAAAATAATTAATAAATGTATACTCCGGTAAGTATACAAAAACACTTCGGTGTTAAGCACTTCCAGTAAAGTGCACCTAATATACTATACTCAAGTAAGTATAGGGGGGATGACTCGCGTACCAAAAATTTCCTTAATTCAATACTTTGGCTAAATGAATTGAAAAACAGGTTAAAAGGCTTGAAAGCTCGATGATGAATATGGCAACGGTATTGGTAAGAATCAAGGTTATTACCATATAATATGTTACTATATGTATATCATGTCATATATGTTAAAATGCATAAAATGGGAGGTGATTATATGCATTGTCACTATAATATATTGATACCTATGTTAAATTGCATTTGAATTAAATGTTGTTGCCTCACTAAGTATATGCTTAGCGTATGATGACTTTCATGCGTAGGTTTTAAAGGAGCTTCTAGTGAAGAGTAGCCGAGCATCACTTTCATATTTTGGGAGGTATATCTCCATCCTCATAGTAATGTAATGACATCCATCCTTTCTTTTGGAAATGTACTAGATGACATGTATAATGAGTGGAGTTGTAATAACTTATCACTAAATATGGTGGGTTAATAGTTGTTGAATATGGATGATGAACCTATTAAGTCATATTATGGTTATAAATGGTAATGGACTAAGTTTTTAGTAAATATGGATTCTAAGATAGAAAGTTTAAAAATCTGCCCAGAAATGTATGCAAAAGCAGTGTGTTCGAAAAATCAGCATAAATTCCACAATTGGAATTAGACAGTGAATCTTATATGTATGAACTAAAAATTTTGTCTAGTTTCTTACAAAATTAACGGTGACTGATTTCAAGTTGTATGTAAAAAGTTATGAATTTTTATTCGACGGAAGATCAGAAAACAGGGTAGCAGAATTTTTGAAATTCTGGGCTGTGACGTGAATCTAAGGATTTATTTGAATTTTTGTGTAATGAATTTAGGCTAATAATTTATATGGTTAGAAAGCTTAATGAATCTAGTTTAATTAGAAAATTTCGGAACGAATTTTCGATGTCTATAAATTTTTAAGTAAAGGCAGTGCAGGCTGCCAATTTTCTATATTAAGAAAATATAAGGGCTTAATCTTTGTTAGTAACATTACTGACTCGTATTTGGTGATAAATACGAGAAAAGGATGTTACAAAAGCCGCCTCCACTACATGTTTTTTGATAAACAAGTCCTCATCATCTACCATTGAAAAGAAGATTATGCATGAGTTATGATCCAAAAGTCCTCTGGATTATACAAACTTGAAGATTTTTTGTTGTCTCGCGTACGCTCATATTAACAATAGGAAATTAGAGCCGAGATCCATAAAATGTATTTTCTTGGGTTTTTGAAGCTGGTATAAAAAGGTAAGCTTTGGTGCCTAGAAACTAGAAAAGTCATTTTTAGCATAAATATTACCTTTGATGAGACTGTTATATTATGAACATCACCTTTTAAAGAGTCTATCAATCAACACCAGTAGAAACTAAATACACCACTAAAGATGGTGGATCTTCAGGTTGTTATAGAATCTTTGGTGGATGCATCTCTACAGACTTGTTCAAAAGCATTGAGTACATTAGAGACAACTCTTCTGAATAGGTCAAAGATGTGGAGTACAATATGCACATCTCCACATACTTGTCCAGATATGCGGAGCATGACAAAGTCAACTTTTCATGATAGGTTAGAGACTACGTGTACAACTTTACAGAATAGTACAAGATGGTGGGGCTAGACTCCTCCACCACATATTTGTTAGAGTTGCGACTCAAATTTTTCACTAGGCGAGATGCATTGTTCTTCTCTAGTTATGTCCTCCACTGGTGTTCTCTGGATTGGTGTTCGTCATAGGTATCCTTTGTAGACTGATGTCCTCCGTAGATTAAAGTCCCCCTCTAGTGTCCTCTGTGGTATGTAAGAAGTCAAAAACTGAGTGAAACTCTACTTTTCCACTTTACGAGTTTGCTAAAGAGTAGGAAACCAATGTTGTGTAGAATTATTTTTTATGCAAAATTTCTTAGTGCACAAGTAACTTATATATATAAATAGATACTTAGGGATTAGAGTTTTGTATTCCACCAATCATCAAGAGATCTCAGATATTTGTAAGTAGCATTGTGGGAATATTGTAAAGTCTTAGTATGACATATTGAGTATCAAATTGATCAAATCACTTTGGTAATATCTTTTTCTGACATAGTGAAATTCTCATCCCCTGCTCGTAGTTTTTCTTGTTTAGATTTTCTACATAAATCTCGGTGATCTATATTTTCTTACTTTGTTTGTTATCATCTTTTTCGTTGTTTCGCCGTTACCATTTGTCTTTGGTATATCTATGGTATAACATATACAAATTTGTCAACTAAATCCACATGTTCCAAGTTCAAGTAGGTATGACAACTTTTTTGTCAAGTGATGTCTCTGAAGTTTGTTAGCAACCATTTTTTAGTTCAAGTTTAGGATGGGTTGGGAAAGATTTTAAAAAGAATAGAGTCAGATGGGTTTAGGTTTAAGATGAAATTTCTCTAACCTCACCTGACCCGATATATATATATTTATAAAAAATTTCACCATATATACTATTTTGGGCATCTAACTTTTTTCCTCCTCATCGTTTCACTCTCATATCCATTCTCCTCAACTCATCTCTTTTTTTGCTTTTCTTTATTTTTCTTCTAAACAGAGCATGCAAATTGTATCTTTGGTTTTTATTATGAAAGCTTTAACAATGTTGACATTATTACACTCTACCAACACTTTGGTGAAGTCAAAATCTTTAGCAATTCATTGTTTTTTCGTGTTTTAAAAAGTTTGTCTTCATTTTTTTATGTTTGTTGTTGTTTGCAGGTTCCTCATTTTTTGTGTGTATATATATAATATTTATTTATTTCTCCTTTTTACTTAACTTTCTCAAATTTTAGTATTTTTCTTTCATTTATTTATGTATTTTTATTATATAAAAATATAGGCTTAATACACAAATTGACCACTAATGTTTTACTTTTTTCCCCATCTTGGTACATAATGTTTTTTTTTCACAAGTGCCCCCTAAAATATGAATCATTACCCAAATCTTCCCAAAATCTAGCGTCGTTTGTAAAAAATTGGACCAATAATACCGCACCACGTCATATCCTTTATATATTTTTTAATTTTTGTCTAAAATTTAAAAAATAATAAAAAATAAAAATATTAAAATAATCACTAAATTAGTTTAAATTCCCCCAAAAAGTCAACTCGATTCCCTTCTCTCTTGTTTGAGCAAGAAACTATGAACATAACCTAGGGTTTTTTCTTTCAATTTCTTTTCTTTGATTTCTTTCAATCCAATTTTTTTGTTGCATTACCTTTGATTTTTTTTTTCTTTAAATGTTCTCTATTGATAGTTCGAAATCATGTGCTGAAGGAAAACTTTATTCATTGTAATTATGGGAGATCACCGATTTACACTTCAACTGACCCTTGGAGCAAAGGGAAAGGATTATATGGTTGTGCTAGAGGCAAGAAGGTAATTTGCTTATTTGAGTTTATGGTTAGTTTGTTGTTTGAAAGAAAAATAAGAATTCTAAATTGAAGAAAATGGTGAAATGAATGAAATAAGAAGGTTGCAGAAATAGGTAGACAAGGTAAAAGAAAAATTTAAAGTCGAAACAACAAAGCTTAAGAAGGATGCAATGTTGTACAAGTCTGTTTTGATTTTTTTCATGGTTGGTTTATGTTGTAATAAAGTTTGTTTTATAGAGTAGTGAATTAGGTATGAATTGGAATGATGTAAAATAGATTAAAAACAAGCATCATGTTATGCTGCAATATATTACGCAATCTGATAACATATATAGAAAAGTGACATGAAATGTGATGTAATTGAATCTATTAGAGAAAATATATTACACAATGTGTTAACAGATTTTGTGATTTTAGTATGTAATGTTACTAATTGTATGGATTCGATTAATATAATTGAATCTGAAATAAATAAATAAAAGTGTCGACAAACAAATGAAATCGAGTGCATTTGATAATGTAACATATATTGCATCTAAAATAGAGAAAAGTGTATCAATCTGATAACATATATTGCATTTGAAAGATGTTTACATCAATTTCATCTAGTTGAATTAGTTCCACATGACAACAAAAGTTTATCAAAATTAAGTACATTTGCTAATGTAACATATAACAAAATATGGTGTTAGCTTAAACTGGCCTCTTTATTTTTGCCAAACATATGGAAAAGTTATCCCTAAAATTATTAAAACAAAATTTAAACCAAAAAAATAACATATGGTATTAGCTTAAGTTGGTCTCCTTGAAGTTAACATAGGATTCTACTTTTCGACTGCATGAAAGTGGATGGAGATTTAGACATTGCTGTAGGTTGGAAAGATAAAAAAGGTTGGATCGTTGGTGCAGGGTGAGATGATTTGAGTGTTAACTTAGTAGTGCAGATTGCGATGGAATTGTAGATTGAGGCATGAGTGCAGACTGAACTGTGTCCTTGGTGTTAGGCCTTCTTATCATCATCTGACTTAGTCTGCCAAGCTACAAATTAAAATGTAATAAATGTTGAAATTTTGCAAAAATAACAAACAATGCATTAAAGTTATAAATTGATGAAAAATATTAAGTTCCACTTATATTTACAATCTGTATTCTTGTTTTCACATTTGTGTATAATTCTAAGCCTTGCATAATTACTCTGCCTCTTGGTCCAAATGTCCTTGGTGTAGCTTGTGAATGAGATGATGACCTAGAGTTGGCTGCTTTGTTGAAGTATGCCTAGAATTGATTGAATTTGCTCTGTGCTGTGCTGTTGGTGCAGGTGGTGCTGAATTAGTAGCTGCATGTGGTGTTTGATGAGTGGCTACATGTGGTGTTGGATGAGTGGATGTAGACTATTGTGTTTTTTATGACTAGGAAATCAAATCACAGCAAAATTATAAAAAAATTAAATAATATCTCAAGTAAAAAACTGAATATATTAAAGTGTAGTAAACTCACAACTTTGATTTTTGAAGGACATGTTCTACTGTTGTGTTTAAGCACCCCACAAGATTTGTTTGTTTTCTTTTTTAGACATTTTTTTTTCTCTTTGCTTGTTTCTCATTTCCTCTTTTGTGCGAGTCTTTTAGAAAGCTTTCTTTAGAGGATCAATAGAGCCTATTTTGGTGTCCTTCCAAAAATTATCACTAGGAATAATTGAAAGTGCGAAATCGTACAACGACTAATATATATATTTTTGTATACATTATTGACATAGTGCTCAATTGGTTCGTTAATAAACAAGATAACACATATAATATGAGCATGGAATACTTGTCAGATCCCAAGATCTACATGTGCACTTATGACCCCTAAGATCCACACAATATGTGTCTTTATTACAATAAGCCTCATATTCTTGTTCGTCATTTCAAGTTACAAGACGATATGCAAAAATAAGTTTTATAGTCTTCAATTAGTTTACAAATTTTAAGGTAGATTTTTTTTTGACACTTTTATTTGTATGCAAACTTATGTTTACAAATAAAGAAATTATAGATTTGTACTTTACATGTATTATTGTTGAATTAAAAGTCTTTCTAAATTTTTTGTCCATTACATCACACTAGGAATGCGTTGAGAAAAATGCCTCCAACCAATGTTTGGAATCTTTGCTCATTAAATTGACTGTGCATTATCCTTCAACTGACTCATTCTTGAAGTATGCTTCTGAAAAGCTGCCTCAATTGTCGACTTGCAGCATGCTAAAATAGTTGCTGCAGATCAGTTTCTTTGTGCTCCTTCCTCCAATTAGCTACATATATCTTTGTAGCGATCTAAAAAAAACGAACGTTTTAAGATATTTGAGTATTTTTCAGGTATTTAAAAATATTTTTCATGGGATTTTAAAAACGTATTTTATTTAAAATGGAGTCGTTACCGGCCAATAAGGTAAGCCGGGCACCATAAAAATCAGAGATTTTAAAAATGTCGGGTTCGGGAGTCGATTACGGATGGGGAAGGATTAGCACCCCACACCGCCCAAAATTGGTACTTTAATAATTACCGTTTTATTAATATTAAACTTTACGGATTAAAGTGACAATTAAATTAAAATTTAGTTATAAGCACGAGTAGATTTTAAAGGCCCTGTTATTCGAGAGTAAACCGAAAGACCACCATCACTACGCTTGATACTGGCCACGTTTACGCTCGAATAAAAGGGCACCACATTGACAATAATATATCCGAAATGCAACTTAAAACATGGCAAACATAAATAAATACAATGCGATAAAAATATAAATAAATATTAACATAATAAAATACTAATCTAACATAAAAAATACTACTCTAAAACATTCATAAATAATAATCTAACTAAAAAATAATAATAATTAAGGTAAAATATTTAATACTTATACCTATTAAAAATATCTAGATATATTTAAAGTTAATAGTTTATATATGTTATTATTTTTTAACAAAAGATATTTATTTATATTATATATGTAGTAATTAAATAAAATACTATACATATTTTACAAATGTGCATAAAAACTTATATATATATATGATATGATATAAAGATATACAAAATATAAAAAATTATACATAAAATATGAGTTGTAGAAAAAAATTATATATACATAATAATAAAAAATGTAATATTACCATATATATAATATATAAAAATAGATTATTTTGTATAAATATATTATATACACATAATAATAATAATAATAACCATGCTAAAATATGTGAACCAAATAAAAAACATGAACTAGTGATTAAAATGCATGATGTGATAATTTACATGGCATAAATGACAAAAATTAAGGACTAAAATGAACAAAATATGAAATATGACTTTTTAATGCGTATGAACAAGGTAAAATAACCACATATACTCACAAATATACAAGGATATAATAATAAATAAAGCTATCATATATTGTACATAAAAAAATAGAGTAATATATACAAAACAGTCTAGCATGATATCAACATATGGATATAAATAATATATACATGAATTCTATGACAACAGCTGAAACAAATGAATAATAAAAAAACTAAGCCATACGTTAAACCATACACTTGTATACATGCTATACATATGCATAGAACGAAAGAAAACAAATAAATAAAAGCTAGGCAAATTTACAAAAAACAAAATAACAAGCTACACAATAATTAAGAAACATACACTAAAAAAGAAACATAGTATATACATATATATTATACATAACTTAATTTATACAACATAATATGCATAGATATGTACTAAAAACATACATATATACGTACATATACACATCGGAACAATTATTCAAAAACAAATAAAAGAAATATTACAATAAAACCACATATTAATCATATAAAATAATAAAGATATACATACATACCGTACATGTAGAAACAAATAAGAGAATAAAACAAATACGAATCATGATAAAAAAAACATATTTATAGATGAGAAGAAAAAAATATATTAAACAACTACCAAAAATTAATCTAAACACATTCTAACAAGATATAGAAACATATGAACATAAAAATATATAAAAACATGTAAGAACAAAAATAAATGAAAGGATTACTAATAAAACATCATTTCTATTAGATTATAAAAAAATTATACCACAAACATACATCAAAAGGATACCCAAACCTAAATATAGTAAATAGTTCTGTCCTTTTTCTTTCTCAATTTGTGATGTCTTCAAAATAACATGAGAGTCCCATTTTTTTTATTCTGCCGAGAGCTCCAAAAATAATTGAGGGTGAATGCTGGCTCTCTCTATTGTTTTTCAATTTGTTGTGTGGTTATTTGGATTAGGGGAATGGAAATAAGGATGGGGGATGCCTGCCATGGGAATGGATGAGGCGATGGAGAGGTACATAGGGCATGGGGTGGCATGGTGCAAGTATGGGAGGGGTGTTTGCTTGGCATGGTATGGGTGGCATACCCTTTTCCTTTTTTTGCTATTTGTTTTTTTGTTTTTGTTTTTTTTTAAATTTGGTTTAAATAGGGTAAGTGATTCAAATATAATTTAGGGCCCGGACAAAAAAATGAGTATTACAGCTTCCTCTCTTTGCTCATTGATGTGTAACAGGAATAGAGCAAAGACAAAAAGAATAACCATTTTTGTCCGGTCTGGCTGAACTTCTCCTCTTTTGGCACGTGTCTTCTTTCTTCGATAGATCTTCTTTCTCTTCGGCGCATGTCTTCTTTCTAGACTTGACGGATCTACCTTATCACTCTTGGAGGAAGCAAGATCTTCAAAACGGGTTGAGGAAGCAAAATGAGAGCAACTCACTACATTATTGATGACGATGTGATTCTTAAGAAAATTTGACCCAGCTACAACACCGCCGAAGAGGCAGGGTTCACAAAATTTGATCTAGCTGCAACACTGACAAAGCGGCGGGATCGGAAGGTTGTTTTTTTTGTGTGATCAAGCTACGACTCTGAAGAAGATGCATGATCAAAATTTGGCAAATTTGGTTCAGCTACAACACCGACGAAGAGGCAGAACCGATGGATGAAAATTCCAATGTCTGATCCAGCAACAACTCTGACGAAGAGGCAGTATCAGAAAATTGAAAACTTCTCTCTCCTTTTTTTGCTTTTTTTTGCTTTTTTTTTCATTTTTATCTCTCTTTTTTTGAATTTTTTCTCTTTTTTTCTTTTTCCTTTTCTCATTCTTCTTCTTCTTCTTTTTTTAGATACAACATTGATAAAACTAGAAAGTTGGTAAATTTTTGACTAAGCTACAACACCGACGAAGAGGCATGGTCTAAAGTTAGTAATGTTGATCACCGACGAAGAGACAAGATCAAAAGTTAATGAATTTGGTCTGGTTACAACATCGACGAAGAGGCAAGACTGAACGTTAGTGAATTTGGTTTAGCTACAACACCGACAAAGAGGCGGAACCTAAAGTTATATTTGACCAAGCTACAACACCGATGAAGAGGTAAGGTCTGAAGATTTGATCCAGCTACGACTCTGACGAAGAGGCAGGATCGAAGTGTTTTTTTTTGTGATCAAGCTACAACTCTGACGAAGAGGCATGATCAGAATTTGGCAAATTTGGTTCAGCTACATCACCGACGAAGAGGCAGAACCGAAAGTTATATTTGACCAGGCTACAACACCGACGAAGAGGCAAGGTCTGAAGATTTGGTCCGGCTACAACTCTGACGAAGAGACATGATCGGAATTTGGCAAATTTGGTTCAGCTACATCACCGATGAAGAGATAGAACTGAAAGTTATATTTGTTGGATCTATCCACACCATCAACGGAGAGATAAGATCGAATTTCAGCATTTAGACTCCACTAGACCATCAACGGAGAAGCAGAATCTGATGACATCAATTTGAACACTGGCACCATTAACGGAGGGACATGATCAGATAACACTTAAAAAAAATTTCTTCTTCTTCTTCTTCTTTTTTTGACTTTTTCTATTTTTCTTTTCTTTTCCTTTTTTGAATTTCTTTTCTTTCTTTTCTTTTTCTTCTTTTTTTTGATTTTTTTGTTTTTGTTTTTTTACTTATTTTTTTATTATTATTTCTTTTATTTTTTTATTTCTTTTCTTTTTTCTTCTCTTTTTTTGCTATAAGTACAAGGAAAAGTGTGGTCTAGCTGCAACAACGTTGAAGAGACAAGACCTGAATAGGATTTACTCTACTACACCACTGACGGAGAGACTAGACCAGCAAAATATAAGATCCACTACACCACCGACGTAGAGATAAGATCTTGATAGAAAATTTAATCTGCAACACCACCGACGGAGGTAAGATCCAGATAGGTTTGATCTGCTACACCACTGACAGAGAGACTAGATCAGCAAAATATGGGATCCACTATACCACCGACGGAGAGATAGGATCCCGGATGGAAAATTTGATTATTGACAGTGAGACTATGTTTGGAAAAATTTGCTCTACTTCTTTATTGGCAAAGGGTAAGATCTGGAATGAGTTATCTTTGTTGCCAAGAGTCAGGACCTGGAAAATGTTAGCGTCCGCCACACCGTCGTCGAAGAAATCAAATCCTACAAGGAAAAAAACATTTATTAGTAAATTGTTCACAAAATTTGTCACTAGTACATTTTATTTAGATGTTTCAGCATCTTCTTTGTGTTTGGCCTCCTCTAAGACTAAGGTTGGCCGTCGTAGTTGCCCTTATATTGAGGATGTTAAATCTCTTCTTTGAATCTGTTTGTAAGTAAAAATGCATGTATGAATTTTATGCATGTGTCTTGGTGACTTCGGTGTATGCACTTAATCTAAATGTGTGACGTATGCAAAAATGGTTCAATGCAAGATGAATGTGATATGATTTCCTTTCTTTTTGCCCCCAAAGGGATGCCCCTAACTCTTCACTGGTCCTGTCAGGCTCTTGGTATTTTGCATGTGACAATACCCCAACCTCTTCTTGGGTTCGATCACCTTTCTTTGAATCTTTCATCTGGGTGCATGCCCCAATATTTTGTTCGTTCTATTTCATTGTCTGAAATTGCTCTTGAAACTTTAGGGTGATGTTATTTATGCATTTTGGATGTTCAAGACTCAGATATGAACAAAATATATTTGCATTGCAACTTGTAGTTTTGATCCCTTACAAAATATTCTCACTACTATCGTACTTAAGTCAGTGAGATTGGTTTACAAAAAGCACTACTCTAAAAGTGATAAAAACTATAAGGGGACCTACTATGGTCAAGACAATGCAATATTTAAGCGGATAAACATGGTCCAGTTCAAAAAAACCTTCGACACATCCCTAATTGACATCTCCGTGCTTCGGCAAAGGGTCTTTGTTTGTAGCTATTCCCTCTGAGCCGTCAAAGCTTACCACCCCAAGCTTAATTAAATTTTCCACCAACTTTTTGAAGCCAAAGCAGTTTTCAATTGTGTGGCCAACTTGTCCCGCGTGATAATCGCATTTTGCATTTGCATCATACCATTTCGGGAAGGAAGGTTGTACCGGATCTTGACAAAAAGGTGCCACCATATGGATATCGTACAACTGTTTGTACAATTCTCTATAAGAAACTAATAATGGAGTAAACTCTATCTTTTTAGTATTCTTCCTTTGACCAGAATCTGGGCTCAAGTAACCGTGAGCACTTGGCACGACCTTAGGTTGCACAACTGTGATAGGCTTAGGATAATTGGCATTATAAACTCCCAAAGAGTTTACTTCATGATCCTTCTTTGCATGGTAGGGCTTTTTGTGGGATGAACCTCCATCATCGATTTTGCCAGTCTTGACAGCATTCTCAATGAGCTCACCGAATAATACGAGGTCAATAAAGTTGGTAGTGCGTTGCCTATCAAGCGACCTAAGATCAGACCCTCCAAAGTTTGGACAAATGTGACCATCGTCTCTCTTTCACTGAGCGGTGGTTGAACTTGAGCCGCCACATCTCTCCAACATTGGGCATACTATCTGAAGCTTTCATTTGACTTTTGTTTCATGTGTTGTAGGGTCAAACGGTCTGGCACCATGTCACTGACCTGTCGGTACTACTCTAGGAAAGTTTTGGAGAAGTCCTTCCATGATTTAATCTGATGTCGGCTCAATTGATTATACGAACGGGCAGCAGATCCTGATAGACTGTCCTAAAAATAATGAATTAACAGCTTGTCGTCTCGGCCGTATCTTGTCATCCTCTGCCAGAACATAGTGAGGTGAGCGCGAGGGCAGCTAGTTCCGTTATACTTTTCGAACTCTGGATCTTAAGTTTCGGGGGTAACACCAAATCTGGGACAAGGCTGAGTTCACTGGCCTTAAATCCATTGAAGATGTCCTCTACCTCCATAGCTTGCATCTTTTCCTCGAGTCGTTTACAACGCTCATCGATCTCTTTCGATGGCTCATTTCTTGATTTGTTAGATTCAATCAACTGGTCCATCTCAGAGACAAAATTTTCAGCCTGGTTGCCCCCTAGCTTAGCTTCTGATGCGGCGGGCAAATTTACCGGGATAAGGGCGCTGGACTGAAGCGGTAGAGACTTTTCTATAGAAATTACCACTCGAAGATTTGTTTGACTTTTAGCTTGAGTAGGGGTGAACCCTGGAGGATATATAAGATCTTTATTTTCTTCTCTGGGACCTGCCTTAGGGTTAATAGCAGAGGCCTCTCCTTGTTCAGGAAACTTACATCCTAGCATCTGTGCCAATTTCACCAGTATGTCCTGTCGAGATCTTGCAAACTGATCTCTTATCTCTTGCTGAGCCTTGGCTAACTGGTCCTCTAATTTTTGGGTTAAATCTGCCTGCAAAGTCTTCTGGTTCTGCTCAATCCTATCCAGTCTGTCTTCATTTGCCATCTTTGTCTTACTTCTTGTTCTGTATGGTTGTTGAACCGATTGATCTTTCGTCTTTCCAGTATTGCTGTCACAGGGCATCCCGAGGATCAGTCTCAAAATGAATGCGTGTAAGAAACAAAGTATATGTCCTATATGCGAATGCACTAATGCAAAAATCAAAATATCATGATATGTGATGCAGTGAATGCCAAAATGACTAGATACAATGTCATGCAATGCTAATGCAACAAAAGCCTGTGTAAAGTAAAAATAAAATAAAACAAAAAAAAAGAAATGAGTTAGTACCGAATAAACTCAATAGATACATAAATGAAAAGCGATGTAGATAAGGCAACAAACAGAGCAATCCTATTTATTCCATCTAAAACACCTAAGTTATCCGCATGGCTCTAAAAGGGTGAGCTTTCTATATTCTCTACATGCAGTTTTAGTGCTAAGAGGTACTCGGATTGTCCTTGTTGTCCCTACTAAGAGTAGCAAGGCCCCGATCATCACCCATTATAGGATCCTTTCAATCGGGTCCAATTCAGGGGGACCCATTCGCTTATGCCCCTACAAAGGAACAATATCCTCACGAAAGCATAAGGTACTCGAGCCCCGAAGGTACTTGCTAGGCCCATACGGAAGAACGATATCCTCACGAAAGCATTAGCGTTTTCCCCACTTAAAAAGACGGGTTTATATGCCAAGTTTTAAATGCGTTAGAATAAACTCGCAATTACAACCGTATGTTAATTTAATAGTCACTTTAATCCGGAACTTCCGATATTAGTAGAGCGGTAATTATTTAAAAAGCTTGTCTCTCTTTTATTTTTGAAAACCAAAAAAGTGTCCCCAGCGAAGTCGCCATCTGTAGCGATCCTTTTTCGCTAAAAAAATGAGGTTTTAAGGTGTTTGGGGTCTTTTGGGCATTTTATAAAATGTCTTCCATTGGGGTTTTAGAAAAAACCGTATTATTTTTAAAAATAGAGTCGCCACCGGCTACTAAGGTAGGCTGAACACCATAAAAACCAGAGATTTTAAAAATGTTGGTTTCGGGAGTCGATTACGGATGGGGAAGGATTAGCACCCCCACACCGCCCAAAATTGGTACTTTAATAATTACCGCTTTATTAATATTAAACTTTCCGGATTAAAGTGACGATTAAATTAAAATTTGGTTATAAGCACGAGTAGATTTTAAAGGCCCTATTATTCGAGAGTAAACCAAAAAACCACCATCACTACGCTTGATACTGGCCACGTTTACGCTCGAATAAAAGGGCACCGCATTGACAATAATATATCCGAAATGCAACTTAAAACATGGCAAACATAAATAAATACAATGCGATAAAATATAAATAAATATTAACTTAATAAAATACTAATATAACATAAATAAAATACTACTCTAAAACATTCATAAATAATAATCTAACTAAAAATAATAATAATTAAGGTAAAATATTTAATACTTATACCTATTAAAAATATCTAGATATATTTAAAGTTAATAGTTTATATATGTTATTATTTTTTTAACAAAAGGTATTTATTTATATTATATATGTAGTAATTAAATAAAATACTATACATATTTTACAAATGTGCAAAAAACTTATATATATATATGATATAAAGATATAGAAAATATAAACAGTTATACATAAAATATGGGTTGTAGAAAAAATTATATATACATAATAATAAAAAATGTAATATTAACATATATATAATATATAAAAATAGATTATTTTGTATAAATATATTATATACACATAATAATAATAATAATGATAATAATAATAATAATAATCATGCTAAAATATGTGAACCAAATAAAAAACATGAACTAGTGATTAAAATGCATGATGTGATAATTTACATGACATAAATGACAAAAATTAAGGACTAAAATGAACAAAATATGAAATATAACTTTTTAATACGTATGAACAAGGTAAAATAACCACATATACTCACAAATATACAAGGATATAATAATAAATAAAGCTATCATATACTGTACATAAAAAAAATAGAGTAATATATACAAAAACAGTCTAGCATGATATCAACATATGGATATAAAATAATATATACATGCATTCTATGACAACAACCGAAACAAATGAATAATAAAAAAACTAAGCCATGCGTTAAACCATATACTTGTATACATACTATACATATGCATAGAACGAAAGAAAACAAATAAATAAAAGCTAGGCAAATTTACAAACAAAACAAAATAACAAGCTACACAATAATTAAGAAACATACACTAAAAAAGAAACATAGTATGTACATATATATTATACATAACTTAATTTATACAACATAATATGCATAGATATGTACTAAAAACATACATATATACATACATATACACATCGGAACAATTATACAAAAACAAATAAAAGAAATATTACAACAAACTCACATATTAATCATGTAAAAAACAAAGATATACATACATACCGTACATGTAGAATCAAATAAGAGAATAAAACAAATACGAATCATGATAAAAACACATATTTATAGATGAGAAGAAAAAAATATTAAGCAACCACCAAAAATTAATCTAAACACATTCTAACAAGATATAGAAACATATGAACATAAAAAATATATAAAAATAAATGAAAGGATTACTAATAAAACATAATTTCTATTAGATTATAAAAAAGATTATACCACAAACATGCATCAAAAGGATACCCAAACCTAAATATAGTAGAGAGTTCTCTCATTTTTCTTTCTTAATTTGTGATGTCTTCAAAATAATATGAGAGTCCTTTTTTTTATTTTGCCGAGAGCTCCAAAAATAATTGAGGTGAATGCTGGCTCTCTCTATTGTTTTTCAATTTGTTGTGTGGTTATTTGGATTAGGGGAATGGAAATAAGGATGGGGGATGCCTGCCATGGGAATGGGTGAGGCGTGGGAGAGGTACATAGGGCATGGGGTGGCATGGTGCAAGTATGGGAGGGGTGTTTGCTTGGCAGGATATGGGCGACATGTCCTTTTCCTTTTTTTTGCTATTAGTTTTTTTGTTTTTTTTTATTTTAAATTTGGTTTAAATAGGGTAAGTGATTCGAATATAATTTAGGGCCCAGACAAGAAATGGGTATTACAATCTTACAAAGAATCTGTGCTCAACATTGGACAATATTAGTGACATCTTCTCTAGTATTTCCTGAAATAAATTACATGTAAAATTTTTCAAAATACAGTAATGAAGATAACAAATTAAAAGGAAAAATAACGGCTAAAACAAAGTTTAAAACTAACCCTTTGCATGTCACCGATAAAAATAAACTTCTCTTTATATCCTATTTATAGATCAACTTGAATGCGTTCCAAAATCTAAGCCCAAATTTCTTTGTTCTTCACCTCTACTACTGCCCATGCTACATGAAATATTTGATTATTTTCAAATCTAGCTATATCATCTAATATTTTCCTCTTAAACTCTCCTTTCATATAACAATCATCAAGGGACAAGAAAGGTCTATAATATCTCATGAACTGTAACACCCCGACCCCGATCCGGATCCGAAGCATCACATCCGGGTCTCCCAAAACCGACCCATTAAAATTTCTCATTTAAAACCACAAGTTTGGCAAATCTCAAAACAATCCATCTTTATAAATCCACATAAATAAATGACTTTAAAATAGTTTACAAAATAGGGATTCCAATTTGAAATACACTGTTTAACCCAAATAAAAGTAAATCAAATAAAGTTACAGACTCGACTGTGGTAAGGTCCTAAGAATACAACCAGTCCAAACTAAAACATCAAGTATTGTACTTTGAAGCTAGCTCGGTGCTGGGAAATCCTCCTCGATGTGCTCCTCCAAAAGCAACCTGTCAACCTACGAATGAAAAAACCACAATTCCGCACGCTGAGTTAACAAAGCTCAGTGGTAAATTTCTACTCTACCGCAATTCATGAATATCATAAAACAAGCATGCATGATAATATAATCAAGAGTGCACAGAAAGGTTTCTTAATATTAAGGATCATCTTCTAGCCTACCCTAACTAGAGTTAACAACCATGTCTCAAGATACCATTAGAATATAAGGAGTCTTACCTGCCATCCCAGGCTTACCATACTCGAGGTCATACAGCCCATCGAGTTACTCGAGCTCACACAGCCCACCGAGTTATGCATTCTATACCCTAATCACATAGCCTAAGGGTAAAATAGCCAACATCTATTATCCATACAACAACGTAAATAACATACATTCCCTACAATGGCCAACAAAGCCCTACTATTCCCGTGCTCACATAGCCGTCGGGTTACCCGTGATCAAATAGCCTTCGGGTTAAAGGATCATATCTGGATCACCATAGCCACAGATACGTCCTAGACATAGTTGGATCACAATAGCCACAAGCAGTCTTTACCTGAGGCCACTCAGCCAATCAGGTTACTCGAGTTCACATAGCCCATCGAGTTACTCGAGTTCACATAGCCCATCGAGTTACTCGAGCTCACGCAGCCCTCAAGTTATGTTTCCTTATCCTGATCACATAGCCCAAGGATAGGTTTCTGACCGCATCCCGATCACATAGCCCATAGATACGTTAGATGTACTCGATCACTTAGCCCGGAGTATGTATCCCTTTAAAATAAGTGCCCTTGCATGTAACACCCCTTTTCGTATCCATACGACGAATATGAATCAGGAATGTCATAATTTTACTATACTTAAATATTAATGATATTTGAAACAAAATTCAAGTTTTGATAATTTTGAACCCAAATCTTGAGTACTGGTACATCCTGTCCCAAAATGCACATTCTTGCATTTTTATATTTCTAATTCATCCTAATTCAATTCCCAAATGTCTTCAAAAGTTATGTATGCTTATAGGGAACAATTGACTATCATAAAACATACATGCTCTTAACTTTCTTAGCATGCAACTCATCACCTGAGATTACACTTAACTTTGAATCTTTCCAGAAACGCCAATTATCATGAAACCATAACGAACTTTAAAGGCCAATCACAACTCAAATAGGTTTAGCAAGTATACATGCCACTATAATAATCAAACCTTGATTAGGATGTCATTACTGTGATTACCTGTTGAGCTTTCCAATATTGATGCAATGCTCTTCTCACTCTCATCTTGATTTACCTACGTGTGCACAACCAAACACACACTAAGTACGAACTTTGTGAGGCAATAAAGGAAGTTAATAACAATAATTTAAACTTTATTCGACTTCATGGCTACATTTATATAACATGATATATGCCAATGCATCAACTTTTACATTGCATTAGTAATGATTTACTATATGCCAATGTCTTAAGACTTTCATGCTTGTGAATTTGTCATAATATGTCATATATGCATAAATGCATCATGATCACTAGATATGTATTACCATCATGTTAATCATATATTAACATAATATAAACCGAATATAAATTTCTTACCAATATACTTGCCATTTATTCCAAAAGCTCATAAGCTTATTCACTTATTTATCATTTATTAACCATAAACCATAGCCCAAATATAAGCCTATGAGGACCCTGAGTACGCGAGTCAAAACTGTACATAAGGTCGTGCTAACCATAATAGACATAAGGTCGTCCTTATCTGCACATAAGATTGTGCTAACCATATGCACTAAGTGTCTTTTATATACACTATAGTGCCCACACAAAGTGCTAAACTACTGGACTCTATGGCATGCCAACTATACCCTGTCCCGCAATGACTTACTTGGGCATATATTCCATATTTATTTCATCCATGACAATGTATATCAACATAATTTAACATTGGGCAGTTCATACCCGAAATAACATTCATAATATAACATCATATATAACTAGTGATCCATGCATTTATATTCAACTTTTTACATATTTAGAACATGTCAAATATATGATTAACGACATAAATATCATGACAATATAAACAAGGTAGACATATCGCAAGTCTTCCTAATGATGTATAAAACATCCATGTATCATGTTATGTATGCATTGCACTCACCTTGGCCACTTAACACAATTCCTCACTAAGTCCTAGTTCGATTCTTTCTTTCATAGTACCTCGAACCTTCTTTGATTCGGACTTCACTTCATTAATCACATGAATACAATAAAATATTTGTTAGATTCAAATCTAACAATGCCTTAAACATGTTGTCTAATATAATCATTTGAATATAAAATTTCCAAATATTTTCTTTCTTCCTTGTACTGTTCAACTACTCATTATAGTCCTTAGTGACCAATTTAAACTTCGCTTAATTCTTCCTAGCTTGCTGACTAACATTTAAATACAAAATGTTTCACATTCCATTTTCTGACAGCTTGTGCTACCTTCAAAGATTTATTTCTACAAAATAATCTACAACTCGGAATTCGATTTCGTTTATTCTAAAAGAAACTAGATTCAATAAGATTTTCAACCATATAATTTAATATCCCAAATTCAACTCGTACGATTTAGGACGAATTTTCAAAGTCAATTACAGTGCTAAATTTTGGAGCAAACTGGTACTCTATTTTCTGATGCTTCATCACTTAAAAATTCATATCTTTTGATATACAAATCGAAATCATTCACCGTTTGTTTTAAAAGAAACTAGACTGAACCAAGAATACAATGATATAAGGATCACTTTCTAATTATTTTTGTAGAAGTTTTGGTGAATTTCTAAACTCACTTCCAAAAACCAAATTCTGGGCAGATTTCATAATTCTAATCTTTATCACTCTCTAACCATTCCAACACTCTAAATTAACTTCAGTTACATAATCAAGCATAAAGAACATCATTCAAACTATTTCCATCTCTAAAGAAATTTTTTTTGCAATATCTCCCCCTAATTTTCTTTAATTGCCGAATGGTCCCTAAACTATATACCATAAGAAATTTCATCACTTTAAGCATAGAAACAACATCACAACCTCATTTCCAATATAAATAAATCTTAAAACATGAATTTCCAACATGTCCTTCCTCCAACTTAATTTCCAATATTAACTTAGAAGTATAGAAACCTTGCAAAACTTATATCAAAAGAAAGAGAATTCCATGGAGATCAAATCTTTATTTCATGACTTAATCCAAAAATCAACTAAATCAAAATCAAAAATTGAATTGAAAATTTTCCTTACCTATCTTGGAGACTCACTGCAAATGGAGGAGAAAATGAGCTAAAATCCACACTTTTCTATTTTTTTAATTCATGCCAAATGGCATTATTTAACCATATTTTATAATAAAAATCTCCTTTATAGTCAAATGACTATTTCACCCTTAACATCCAATGAATCCATAATGTACCACATGTCATCATCCTTCATCCAATGGCCTAGATTTAATCTTAAGTTAGTAGTTTACCAACTTTGCCCTTGTGATTTTCCAAAATTATGATCTTGCCATTTTTCATCCAATGGCTCATATTTACCATGGAAAATCAACTTAAATCCAAGGGTTCATATTCTTCCAACACAAAGAAAATATCTTAGACGTGTAAAATGATA
Organism: Hibiscus mutabilis; assembly: GCA_019671005.1. Classification (NCBI taxonomy): domain Eukaryota; kingdom Viridiplantae; phylum Streptophyta; class Magnoliopsida; order Malvales; family Malvaceae; genus Hibiscus; species Hibiscus mutabilis. The sequence goes on from CM033728.1 coordinate 32,425,276, forward strand.
TAATTAACCTTGCCTTATCATCCTTCAAAATAACCTGGATATTCGATTCGATCCGATTATCCGAATATTTTTTTCTAAACTTTATCATTTTATAGCCATTAATACAAACTCCGTATGAAAAATCTGGATAACATGGAAACGTTATTCTTAGGGGTAAATTATTCATTTACGGGGTTAAAATACACAACTTTTGAAAATTACACTTTGGTCCCTGAACTTTTCCAAAGTTTATACTTTAGCCACAAAACTTTCAAAATTTACATTTTGGTCAATAGCCAAAAATGGAATATTACACTGCACTGACTCTAGGACATCCAGATTTCAAACCAAGACCCATAAGATAACATATGCTCCCCGAGCATTTATACATCTCACCAAGAGATAAGAGGCATCAACCCAACCATTACAAATGCCCCAAGGCATATTTCATTCGTTACAACAACTAATATTTGTCTTTTAAGATCATACACGGCATTCTCGATAGGTCATCACATTATTCGCTGCTACTAGACTATTTGGGCATCCATTCTGCACACAGCAAGGACCCCAAACTTCACACGACATTAGCCGATCCATCAAGGATCCTTAAGTGTTAATAACATAAGAAATCCGCTTAACAACTACCAAGCCATTAGCCATTTATTTCACATGTGGGTTATAAACCTTGATTTCTTAGTTTTAGAATTTGTTTTGTACCTTTAGGGACCCAATAGACCCTTTACCACGAATCAGAGAACCCCCGAACGTAACCCCAAAAATCTAGAGCAGATTGTTCTACGAGTACCGATACTCATATATGGATATCAATATGCCTCTCTAGGTACCGATACTCTTCCCCGAGTACCGATACTCAAATTGGGTTCAAAAGATTTGGTGCCTCATACCGTATCGATACGCTTGCCCCCGTATCGGTACTCAGCATCGGTACGTAATCCGTCTGTACCGATCCCTACCCGTACCGGTACCCCTACCTTACATACCGGTATGCGAAAGTCTCCATCAGGAAATAGAACAACTGGTACAGATACGCCTCCTAACGTACCGGTACGCAAAAGTGCTACTGGAATTCTAATCGAGTGAGGGGTACCGATATATGAGAAGGCATACCGATACGCCACTCACAACCCGTTCTTCTTATTACAAAGGCGTACTGATATGCTACCACCCCGTATCGATACACAAGCCCAGATTTCAAAACCCGGAGCTTAGGATCTCACAATCCCAGCCATTAACCTAAATGGTTAAGCCCCAAAACATTCATATAGATTATTAGAGGTTTATTAGATGGTTTGCTATCAGTTTTACACATTAACATCACTTATATCTTGATTTACCATTAAAGGGGTTTAAAGCTCCTAAATCCCTAACTTGCAACCCACAATCATAAAACCAAACAAGGCATTCATTTTATGATGCTCATGAAGTGTAGGAGTCAGAAATGTATTAACCTTAAGCAAGCAAATCCCAAAATGAAGCTCTCCTCAAACTTTTGCCACCTCTCTTCTTTATTCCAAGCTTTAACTCTAAACTCCACCAACTTTGGGGATATTCACCTTGAAAGATAGATCTTTGTATACTGATTAAACTTCCTCTGATCACCAATCCGAGATTCCCACTCTAAAACAACAAGCTTCCCTCCTTTATCTTGGGTTTGGGGATGGAAATTTGAAGAAGAAGATAGAGATAGAGTGGACAAGGGTGACTTCACCCTCTTTACACAATAGCAGCCCCCATAATGGGGCATCAGCCTTTGCCCTCATTTGAAGGGGAATTACCCAAATTCCCTCACATCTAATTTATTCTAACAACCCAAGACCCAACACTTAAGCCCAACAACAAATGAAGGCCCATAAAGCTTAAAATCTCGGCCCAACATAACATGAACATTCGACCCGACGTGTCGGTCCAAGATTTGGGTCAACGCCCATCGTTGACTCAAAAATTTGGGTCGTTACAACTCTCCCCTCCTTCGAGAAATTTCATCCTCAAAATTTAAACGGATGGAGGAGATAAAACCAAAACAGATCCAAACACTTCACCATTCAAACAAGATCACCTTGGTTAGAGAGAGTTCTCCCTCGACCTCCCTTAATCGAAACCTAAACACTGAACCACTTGTTCCCTGGCCTCACCCGAAAACCTTAACGACCTTGTTACCACAACCATTAGCAATCAAAATGAACTTTAAAGTAGAGAAACAAACCAACCTCAAGATGTGCTGTCTGAACACCATTCTAAGGAACTCAACTCCAATGAATACCTACTCAGATAACAATTCTTCCTACTAGCATCTGCTATTCAAAACCCTAAACTTAGACCTCATCTATGTCTAAACGCTGCACCACTTCTATAAAATATTGTCAGGAACACATCATATCTAACAATCATACCCCGGTCAAACATTCAAGGACAAGCAAAACCCTGACAACTGAATATTATCATCAATCTACTTTAAACTAACTGCTCTTTTCTCTAGACTTGACCCACCAAGACGAGATTTAAAATTTTACTTTATATGAACTTGCTTTCAATAGGAATGAAAACCACTTTCGACTTCAACCACTTGATTTCGAGAAATGACCATTGTCACTTACGAACTCACACAACCAACCAAACTATCTTTAGAGGTCGGAACACCTTTTTATAACCCTTCACTCGGTCCTAACAACCAGACGTGAAGAACCATCCGACTATTCTCAAGGATTTCCAACTGGTTCATCCATTAATGTTTCCTTACAACATAACCATTCGGTTACCCACAACACGGCTATTGATCTCACATTTTCGTTGCGCTACTTTGATAACTTTCACACTGCTTGTCTTAACTGAAAATAACTCTACTTAAACTTGATCGAGCAATCTTCCAACTCCACGAAATCTAACTCAATAGGTGTACAAGCCAGGCTACTGTCCTCACGACTTGCCCTTAGGGCATCAACCATGTTTATTGCAACCTTCATTTACCTTTACTGCGGTACCTTTACTTTGAACAAACAACATACAAAAATCTCACATTCTATAACCAAAAACAAGGTCGTTGATCTCACGAAATAGGCAGTGGTCTCTCACCGTTACACTACAGCTCAGCACCTCTAAAGCCACCATACAAGCCACTCCTACATAGACACGTTCTCAGCGAAGCACTCAACAACGACTCCCAATTAGTCGCTTGCACAAGTGTGCCTCATCAAGGAGTTTATTAAGTACTATACCACAGAGCAATGGACACTGACAACGAACTCAAGACCAGGGTACCTCCATACCCTCAAAACATCCATAACTCTAAGACCAGGAACTCTCAACCCTCACGTCTACAACGCAAGCTATGAACATCTTGTAACATACAGAACCCTTCTTGAGCTACCACTACGGAGCACAACATCCACCCTAGAGATGTAAAGATTATACATATCTAACATCAACAACCAGATTCAAACAATCTGAAACTTTACAACTTACGGTATACTTGCACTCTCAACCAGCATCTGCAGTAAAAACTTTATCTAGCAGGAGATGCAATTCTAATTACCATATAAAGAAACAACAAACCCAAGATTTACCAAGATACACATTCTCAAGAACCAACCCATCACACATCCAAAGAGCTAAACGGCTAACAAAAATAACTAGAATCCAAATGAAGCTTAATTACCTGACATATCCTCGGTCGTAACGCTATCATCTCTAGTTTGTACAGTACAATGTCTAGCAATTCCTCATGTGCTAACCCTTGTGGTGGATCTCACAGGACCTCCACCTCGATAACCTGATGGTGATTTAACTCTGCCTCTAGCAAAACTTTGATCATTTTGGGAAGTAGCCATCCTCTGAGACTGAACTGGTGTATTCTTATCCATAACTGGGCAGTCTTTTGCCATATGTCCTGGTGCTTTACACCTATAGCAAACCCTCCGAAGCAAGAAGCACACTCCAAGGTGATGTCAGCCACAATGCTCGCATGCTGGTGAAAATGATGCTCCAACAGAACCCTTAGCAGTCCCTTCTAGAGTAGAAATCAAAAGGCCTCTACGAACCCTCGATCTAGATCTTGAACTGACACTTGGTAGCTGGCATGAAACAACTCTCTTCAAACCTTTTGAAGCACAAAACCTCTTATGCGAAAAGGGAGAAGGACCCATGATATCCTACGTCTCCACATCATGGCCCCTAGCATCCCCCGCCCTACCAAGCGTCGTATCCTGAAGTCGCTCCAGTGCCTTCGCACTATTAGCTAATTCAAAAAATATCCCAAGTGGACCCGTTGTCACGTGTAACTGAATCTTAACCCTCAAACCTTGTCTAACTTCTTGCACCTCAACTCTTCCGTCGTAATGAACTCTGGGCATAATGGCTCAACCGCAGAAACTCTTGCTCATAAGCAAACACAGTCTGGTCTCTTTGAACCAAATACAGAAGCTGATCCCTCAACTCATCTATACGTACCTCACTGATGTACATTTTTTGAAACTCATCCAAAAAGATATCTCATGGCGAGAGTGCAGACTGTAGACCTAACTCAACGGTCTCCCATCACTCATGTACATTGCCCCTAAAAAGGGAAACAATACAATCAAGATCATCTTCCGGGCTTCTCCTCATTTGTCTTAAGATTCTTTGTGTGTCACGCAACCACTGATTAGCCTTGATCGAGTCGCCCTCACCCAAGCCCTCAAAATTTTTAGGCCTAAAACGATGAAGCCTCTCTACATGGGTTTTACGAGGCGTCTCAGATTATCTCGGAATAGCTTGCACCACTTGAAAAAGGGCAGAAGTAAGATCACATAAGTGACTCGCCTCTCCACTATCAATTTCTCCTTCCATACACTATTTTCTGAACACAAAGAAACAATGCGGCACATCAGACTTCCCAGTCTTGTAAAGTACAACTCAAATTTAAGGACTTGTATTCACTAGACACCTTACCACCACCTCTATACCACCCAGGGTTTCTTAGAACCGACTAAACCTAAGCTCTGATACCATTAAATGTAACACCCTGACCCCAATCCAGATCTGAAGCATCATATTTGGGTCTCTCAAAATTGACCCATCAAAATTTCTCGTTTAAAACCACAAGTTTGGCAAATCTCAAAACAATACATCTTTGTAAATCTACATAAATAAATAACTTTAAAAGATTTTACAAAATATGGATTCCAATTTCAAATACACCGTTTAACCCAAATAAAAGTAAATCAAATAAAGTTACAGATTCAACTGTGGTAAGGTTCTAAGAATACAACCAGTCCAAACTAAAACATCAAGTACTGTACTATGAAGCTGTCAACCTATCAATTTCGTATGTGCTCTTCCAAAAGCAACCTGTCAACCTATGCACGGAAAAACCACAATTTCGTACGCTGAGCTAACAAAGCTCAGTGTTACATTTCTACTCTACCGCAATTCATGAATATCATAAAACAAGCATGCATGATAATATAATCAAGAGTGCACAGAAACGCTTCTTAATACTAAGGATCATCATCTAGCCTACCCTAGCTAGAGTTAATGTAATGCCCCGGTTTTAGGGCTTAGCGGTTTAGAGGGTTTATTAGACGGTTTGATAGACCGGAGTAGAGATTCGAGTCGGTTTCGGGATCGTATATTTTTGGTGTTGGAAAAATTATAGAAAAATGCTTAAAAATCATTATTAATTGTTTATTTAATAACGGTGGAATCAATTTTGAAAAATAAAAGAGTATTGGAAGACGGACATTTTGGTTAGTGACCAAAATGAAAGTTTTGAAAATTGTGATTTTCTAGTGACTAAAATGAAAAGGGTCAAATATTTAGAATCTTTAAGGAGCTATTTTACCAATTGGTTTCTGATGATTTCTCCCTTGATTTGACTTATTTTAAAATGTGGTTTAATTAATAATTAAAGATGATTTTGTTAAAAAGTTAGTTATCTTTTCCAAAACAAAAATCACGTCATTTTCTCTCAACTTTTTCTCTCTATTCTCTCCTCAGCCAAACACTCAGATTTCATCAAATTTTCAGAGGTGAGGTGGTTTCTAACTTGATTTTATTGTTTCAAATTGTTTTATAAGGATTGTTTACACAAAATCTTACAATAATCTTGTGTTTTCTTAGCTTTTCACAAATCAATTGAGGGAGAAACTTCACAATAGGGGTAAGGTTCGAGATCTCCTCTATTGTATGGTTCTTTATTGAAATTCCCAAGCATTTGATCCTTGCTTTTGTGTTTCTAATCTGATTTTGATGATTTTTCAATGTTTAATTGAGTTATTTGGGAAAATGAGTTGATTCGTGAATTGGATCTGATTTCCAATGAGTTGATTCGCGAATTGGATCTGATTGCCAAGGGGATCTTGGCAAGACTTGTTTCCAAAGTATGTTAGAGACTAGACTATAATGAATAAGGGCAATGGGGTACTTGTTGTGTTTTTGGGGATGTTTTGTGAAACTCCCTGTTTGAACATGTTTTTTTAGTTGCTCTTGGGTTGTAAATAGCCTTTAAAGATTGTTTTGATGCTGATTTACCTTTTTGATATATTGCTTGGATGGAAACTAGGATGCATGCCTATAGATTTTCTTTGTTGCAAAGATGCCATGTTAGGATGCTAAGTTTGTGTAGCTTGGATGCTTGAGGTATGCCTTGTATGTTGGTATTGTATTTTATGCATGTTGGAGTGGTTTGAGTATGCTTTTGGGATGAAAAATCAACCAAATATGACATTACAGGCCTAAGCGTACCGATACGAGAGGGACTGTATCGGTACGGCTGGGCATATTCTGCCCTGAGGGATCGGTACGTGTAATGGAGTACCGGTACGCCCAGGCAATTTTGGCCTGGCATACCGATACGGGGAATGGAGTATCGGTACACGTTTTAGCCTCTGGAATTCCACTTTTCAACCCAAACCCGTGTACTGATACCCATGTAAGCGTACCGGTACGGATGTTAAATGATTCAAAAGTTAGGTAAGTTCGTTATTGCGTATCGGTACTGGCCATGGTGTACCAGTATGGTGCGTCTTTATGCGTATCGGTACGGTAACACCTGTACCGATACTCGTGGCCGATTTTTGTTAATGTCAGTTTGGTAGTTTTGCTTTCTTTGCATCTTAGTCCCTGAAACTTGATAATGCGATTGTATGTGATAGAATAATCGATTTGAGCTGAAATTTGGGATGAATGTTCAGAACCTGTCCAATTAAAGGTTGGTAACTTAAAAGTGAGTTTTAATTCTGTAATTTTTTGTATTCGCATTTTGGTCCCTGAATTGTAAATATGATCAATTGGATGTCAAATTAATGCTCGATTGAGACGGGGTTACTTTTGAAGTCTGCATGAACATGTAGGATTAATAATTGGCATCTAGATAAGATAAAAGGAAAAAAAGGACCGATTTTTGTTGTATCTCTCCGGTTTGCTTCGACAAACCTAATGTAGCTTTCTCGGTTCGGTCTGGCGGCTAGGCCGGGTCAAGGGGGTTACAGTTAACAACCATGTCTCAAGATACCATTAGAATATAAGGAGTTTTATATTCCATCTCAAGCTTACCATACTCGAGGTCGCACAGCCCATCGAGTTACTCGAGCTCACACAGCCCACCGAGTTATGCATTTTATACCCTAATCACATAGCCCAAGGGTAAAATAACCAATATCTATTACCCATACAACAACGTAAATAATATACATTCCCTAAAATAGCCAACGAAGCCCTACTATTCCCGTGCTCACATAGTCATTGGGTTACCCATGATCAAATAACCTTCGGGTTAAAGGATCATATCTGAATCACCATAGCCACAGATATGTCCTAGGCATACTTGGATGACAATAGCCACAAACAGTCTTTACCTGAGGTCACTTAGCAAATCAGGTTACTCGAGTTCACATAGCCCATCGAGTTACTCGAGCTCACACAACCCTCGAGTTATGTTTCCTTATCCTGATCACATAGCCCAAGGATAGGTTTCTGACCACATCCAGATCGCATAGCCCGTGGATACGTCAGATGTACTCGATCGCATATCCCAGAGTACGCATCCCCTTAAAATAAGTGCCCTTACACTAACTTTAGGACATCCGGATTCCTAACCAAGACCCATAAGATAACATATGCTCCCCGAGCATTTATACGTCTCACCAAGAGATAAGAGGCATCAAGCCAACCATTACAAATGCCCCAAGGCATATTTCATTCATTACAACAATTAATATTTGTCTTTTAAGATCATACACGACATTCTCGATAGGTCATCACATTATTCGCAGCCACTAGACTATATGGGCATCCCTTCAGCACACAGCAAGGACCACAAACTTCACACAAAATTAACCGATCCACCAAGGATCTTTAAGTGTTATTAACATAAGAAATCCGCTTAACAACTACCAAGCTATTAGCCATTTATTTCACACGTGGGTTATAAACCTTGATTTCTCATTTTTAAAATTTGTTTTATACATTTAGGGACCATTAGACCCTTTACCACGAATTATAGAACCCCCGAACGTAACCCCAAAAATCTTGGGCAAATTGCTCTGCGAGTACCGATACTCCTATATGGGTATCAATACGCCTCTCTAGGTACCGGTACTCCTCCCTGAGTACCGATAATCAAATTAGGTTCGAAAGATTTGGTGCCTTATATCGTACTGATACGCACGCCCTCGTATCAGTATTCAGCATCGATACGTGATCCACTCGTACCGGTACCCCTACCTTACGTACTAGTACGCGAAAGCCTCTCTCAGGCAATGAAACAACTAGTACCGATACGCCCTCTAGTGTATCGATACGTGAAAGCGCTACTGGAATTCTAATCGAGCGAGGGGTACCGATACACGGAAAGGTATATTGGTACGCCCCTCACAACTCGTCATCCTTATTACAAAGGCGTACCGATATGCTACCACCTCGTACCGGTACGCGAGCCTAGATTTCAAAACCTAGAGCTCAGGATTTCACAATCCCAACCATTAACCTAAATGGTTAAGCCCTAAAACATTCCTACAGATTATTGGAGGTTTATTAGATGGTTTGTTGTCAGTTTTACACATTAACATCACTTAAATCTTGATTTGCCATTAAAGGGGTTTAAAGCTCCTAAAACCCTAACTTGCAACCCACAATCATAAAACCAAACAAGGCATTCATTTTATGATGCTCATGAAGTGTAGAAGTCAGAAATGTATTGACCTTAGGCAAGCAAATCCCGGAATAAAGCTCTCCTCAAGCTTTTGCCACCTCTCTTCTTTGTTCCAAGCTTTAACTCCAACCTCCACCAACTTTGGGGATATTCACCTTGAAAGATAGATCTTTGTATGCGGATTAAACTTCCCTTAATCACCAATCTGAGATTCCTACTCTAAAACAACAAGCTTCCCTATTTTATCTTGGGTTTGGGGATGGAAATTTGAAGAAAAAGATAGAGAGGGAGGACAAGGGTGACTTCACCCTCCTTACACAATGGCAGCCCCTATAATGGGGCATCAACCTTTACCCTTATTTGAAGGAAAATTACCCAAATGCCCTCACTTCTAATTCATTCTAACAACCCAAGACCCAACATTTAAGCCCAACAACACATGGAGGCCCACAAAGCTTAACATCTCAGTCCAACATAACCGAACATTCGACCCGATGTGTCGGTCCAAGATTCTGGTCAATGCCCATCGTTGACTCGAAAATCCTGGTCGTTACATGAACCCTTCCTATAATCCACTAAAATATACATAAAACCTTTTGAATATAAGTTTATTAGAGGGAGTGGGATTTTCAAAAAAAACAAATCAACTATAGCATCAATATCTACTTCTCTCAATGCAAAGGCATAATCAAACAACCTATTAAGCTGATGCTCTAACCTACTTCTTATTTTTTCCTGATGCCCATTGATTAGCTCTCTCACAAACATTTATGTTTAGCTATACTATGAACCCTCTTTGGCAAGTCTCTGCACGTCTCTCAATTTCAAATTAAACAATATTTTTAGCTTACTTAGTAAATGTTTTTAAAGGCATAAAGCTAAAAAAAATGCCCCCAACGTTTGACTAAATCTCCACTTCGGCTCATATTCTTTTTTTGGAGCAATTCAACCCAAAACGTTTCATTTTGGGTCAAAATAGCCCTTATGCAGATAAAAACTATCAGTCAACTAATGGTAAATGGCTTGAAATGGTGTGAATAAACTATATGGCAGTGCACACTGACATGATAGCATTATATAGACAAATATGTTGACTTAAAAATGTTACATCAGTCAAAAAATAATTTTATAAAATTATATAAAATATAAAATAATTTTTTTCTGATGACTTATCATTCTATCAAGTCATTTCAAATTGTTTACCGTTAGTTTTCTAACAATTTTCATCCGCGGAGGGGCTATTTTGACCCAAAATAAAATGTTGAGGGTTGAATTGCTCCAAAAAGAATAGGGGCCAAAGTGACTATTCAGTCAAATGTTAGGGGTATTTTTTGACTTTATGTCTTTTTTAATACATCTATACCTTTTTTCTTTGTTCTTAAATGTAACAGAACAAGCATGTTTACTCACAAATGTTCTATCCTTATAAATACCATCTTCATTCCCTAAGATGCATATAATATGAAAAGACACTCTACCCCTTACACTTTGTTCTAATCCTGTCAATTTCATTTCTACTATACCTATAGTCAAATATGTTAGCTACAACATAAGCCAACAATGCTTCCTTAAACTATTCAGAGCTCTCGAAAATCATACCTAACTCAAATTTAGGTGAATCACTAGTCTTATCAAAGAAAATTTTCTTACCTTTCTTACAAACAAGTTTCCCATAAAAACCATTTTCATATAGGGATGGTCAAGGGGAGGGACCAAAAATTTTGCACCTCCACCTGAATTCGAACCTGACTCGACTAATTCGACCCGATATAAATAGTTTTTTTTTAATTTTTATTCGATAAAATAAGAAGTTAATTGAAAAAAATACAAATAGAGAGGGAGTTTTATAATAATTATTTTATTTTATTAGACAAAATAGGGAGATAATTAAAAATATATTTAAATAGAGGGGCATTATAGCAATTATACTTCATTTAGAATAAAATTAAACTATTATTTCAGGTTAGGAACTCATTAGGCCCATTATGATCACTTGTATGCCCACTAGCAACAACCTCAATATCTTCATTAAACACCTCCAACCCATGTCCTGCATATATGTATCATTCCTTTACTTGTCAAATGGTTAATCAAGTTTAAAAAACTATCATTAGCAGAACCAGTGCAAAACTTTAAACGATAAACAAATGTGCAGCACAGAACACCACAATATTTTAATGTATTAACTCAATCATATATTAGCACACAACTTTAAATTATTCATTAAAACAATAAACAAATGAGCATCACACAACATTAAAATATTTATTAATTCAATCATAGACTATCAAAATAAATATGTTTGAGTGCTATCAAAACAGTCAACAATTATAATATTCATGTGAATTAATGCTAATAAATCATTAAATAATTACTTAGTGTTTACAACGAATAGTTATATGAAAAAAAATCAACACAACAGAACCAGTAGAATCTGAAGCAAGTGACTTTGTAAGCCAACACATATATTCTTCATGATAGTGGTACCTTTTATATACATTTTCACCTTCACTTCAGATTAACCCTTCTCAAACGTGTATCAACCTTTTCTGAAGCACTGCAAAGTCACTTGGGTACCTAAAAAATTGCAAAAAAAAAAAAAAAATCAGCCTTTATGAAGTTGTTGTACAAAGTTAAAAAGAATGAACCCTAAAATGCAAGATTAAAATCGATAACAAGGATGAGAAATCCTTTCCATTTTGGTGGAGACGAAGAACCGATTAAACACTACTATGATTTTGGAGAAATACTAAAAAGACAAAAATAAGAGAAGGGAATCATGTTGGTTTTTTGGGGAATTAAAATTAATTTAATGATTATTTTAATATTAAATCATTGTTTTAATATTTTTATTTTATTTTATTTTTTATCATTATTTTTAAATTTCAGCCAAAATTAAAAAATATATAAGGGTGATGATGTGGCATGATACTACTGGTCCAATTTTTTTACAAATGGCATCAGATTTTGAGTGATTTGGGCAACAATTCATACTTTAGGGTGCACGTGTGACCAAAAACATTAGGTACCAAGATAGAAAAAATGATAAACGCTAGGAGACAATTTGTGTATAAATCCAAAAATATATAATAGTTTTAAATCTAATAAAAATTCAATACACAAGACGTGTAAACTTTAATTTACATGACTCTTTTAATTTTAGGGGTTAGGGTTGTAGTTTAGGGTTTAAAATTTAGGGCTTTAGGTTTTAGGGTGTAGAATTTAATATTAGTGTTAGAATTTGGGGTTTGGGGTTTAATATTTAGGGTTTAAGTTTTAGAATGTTAGGGTTAAAAATTAAAAATTTAAATTTTATAAGATAAAAATACAGGCTTGCGTAAAATTTACCTGTATATCAAAGTTTTACCCTTTAAATCTTCCTCTAATTCGATTTTGTTGTATCTCAAATTGGTTGTTGTTTATAAAGCAAATATAGTGGCTTTTGCTTCTGTGAAGGAGGGAGAAATGCATATTCGAAAGGTTTTTTTGTTGTATTACTTCGGATGAAGACCTTCATTCTGTCTCAAAATGACATAAGCATTGTCATTTTTAGTTTCATAACATAAATCATCAAAATTGACTTTGATGGTGTCAGTTGGAGGGGTCTACCAAAATCTTCTATTATGTGCAAGAAGTGGTAGTATTGGTGACTTAGGCCTATTGTTTTAAATGTCCATAATCGATTGTTGTCGTGAAAAAAAATTAAGATTAATATAAAGTCTAATAGATATTCATGATGAATATCTGTTTAAAATAAAAACTTATATAGTTGAGAATAAATATTGGACTGACCTATAAGTTATGCTTGAACATAATAAGAATCATGTACTAAGACATGAATGGTTAATATAAACTTTTTCATTCTTGTTTATAAGACAAATATATCTGGACCTCTTGACGGTTGAAATTGAGAAATTCATGGTCTTGCTTACATGAATTAATAGTGATCAATGATATTTGTTTAGTCAATATAATTGGATATCAAGAAATTAAAGATATAACAATACAATGTTGACTTTTTTCATGCCTTGTAATATATCCAAGTATCACTAGACAAAAGGACTATGTCATGACCTATATTAAGGTTGTCTTGAATCATAAGATTTTCATTTAACTTGGAGAGTCATATTATTTTGCTAAAGGCCACTTATTGCTTATAGGATCAAATGGGCATACTGGTCACAAATAAAAAACGAACAAGAATAATTATGGTTTGTTACTCCCTATAATAATTTGAAATTATTTTAAATTACAAGTAATAACTAGTTTTTATTTAGATTCAAATTTAATTTGAAAATTTTAAATTCATAATTTAAATGGTAAAATATAATTACTTTATTATTATTTCCTTATTAAATTAGGGAATAATAATAAATAAGATTAACAAATATTTAGTTTAAAATATATTCTTTATTTAATAAGAAATAGAATTTAAGTGAACCCAACAATTGGTCTCAGTCGAAAAGCGGATGATATTCATCTTAGGGATCCGGGTTCAATCGCTTTGTCTAGGATTATTTTTAGACTATTAAAAAAACTAAAATTTTAATATTATTTAAAAGAATTTTAAATAAATAATTTTTAAGCCTAATCCTAGTTGACTTGTACATATGAATGACATATGCATGAAAAAAAAGGATTAGTCGTCCTTAAAGAGTATTCCACCATTCGAGAGAGAAAAATATTTATGAGAAAAACAAATCAGAACAAGCATTTTAATCGATCATCCATCGTTGTTTTTGTATGAATACTTGTAGTGGATGATTTTTTTTTAAAAAAAATTGTGTAGCTACACAAATGCTTATAATTTACATAAATGGTAAGAATTTAGGTTATAATATAAGAATTTGTGTAGTTACACAAATTCTTACCTAAAGTAAAATTATACAAATTCTTAGCAAGTTGATAAAAATTGATGTAGTTACAAAATTTATAAGAATTTATGCAGTTACACAAATTTTTACCTAGTCCTAAACAAATTCTTAAAAAATGATAAAAATTTATGTAGCGCCTCATTTTAGCCTCACCCTAGAATTTCCCAAGAAAAGTCTCTAACCATTTTTTTAAAAAAAAATAGGCATTTTCAAAAGAATTCTTTTTTTATCAAGATTTTCAAGAATTCAAGGGCTAGAGTTTTAGGGTTACACCATAAATCTCTAATGCCAATAGAATAGGCATATGTAGTCATAATAGAACCGATGAAGCAGATGTTGGATGTCTAGTTGTGTTCCAAGTCTGGCCAAATTTGCTGGAGAATTCGATCCAAATAGCCTCTTCCATTTCCATACGTGTAGTGACCAGTTCTTGGCTAAAGGCGTAGAGGAGGCTTTGCTTTTTATAGCAATTTTATGTCTAAAATGGTTTGGACTTGGAGAGTGCTGACATTCATCCCTAAAACTCTATCCCTTCAATTCCCAGTTTCAGAAACCTTGATGGCATTTGAAGCCGTAGAGGAGGCTTTGCTTTTTATAGCAGGATTTTTAAGTTGGGATTTGAATATTAAAAAAAAAGGAAAAAAAGAAGATTTTAATATTTGAACACGAATTTCAAAAGGATCGGATCTGTTGGGATTTAAATATAATAAAAGAAGATTTTAATATTTGAATTTATTAAAATAATTGAACATGTAGGCAGGATTTTTAATTTGGGATTTGAATTATTACAACCACCTTCTCCTTTAATATTGCTTTACTTTTGTCTCTTATTATACACATTTTCTCAACCTATAAATTCTTTTACGAGTAATTCTCTATATAAATTCATTAATCATCTATTCAATTACACGTGTATGCTATTCAAGAGAAAAATGTAGTTTCTCTTCTTTCTTAAAAAATAAATTATTTTTCATAGAAAGTAGATAATTTAACCACAAATTGCACAACATAAAGGTTTTAAAAATGTGGAATGCAAACATTTAAAATAAGGACAATTGTTTAATACATAGCCAGTGAAAACGCGCCTTAATTTTAGGGCTTATGGATTCAATTTGGAATGCAAGGCTTAGGGGTTTAGCTTTAATAGTTTAAAATTTAGTGATTGTGAATAAAATTTAGAGTTTGAGATTAGAATAATATTTCAACAACCAAACCATGATTTCGAGTAATTCGTACGTCAAAAGATTAATCTAATTCCCAATGGATGGTACTTCTCTTGATTCTGAGCTTCAAATGGTTTTTCAAAACCATCTTTAGAATGATAGAAATCCTGAAGTTCATGGGACGAACACTAAAGATGGTAGAAAGAACTGATAAGCAAACTCAGCATATAATAATTTTACCAACTTTAGCCATTAACATTATAGGCCTACTCCAGGCAATTGAATACAATTAGTTGAAATAAATTGAGCACAAACCCAACATTTCCGATATTTATAAACAAATGTAAGGAGGTCCATTGAAAGTAAACAATAACAAACAAAGCAGGACTTCATATCACATTATATTGTTTCAAACGAATTTTAGCATAGCATTTTTCTACTCATAATTCCGGTATCCAGCTCAAGCATTCAAAAAGTCTTAAACATCTATGTGATTGTGAGTAGATATCAACCCCAAGAAATCGGCAAAAACAATACTACTATTTGTATGCATCTCCTAATCAAGTTTGTTGTTTGGAGGATTATTTTAGCTTCAACTATTGCCTCCACAACCAAAAACCACGGGTGTACAACCCTCATGCAAACAGTACAAAAACGGATTACATGTCGTTCAATCAGTGCGACCTTCTATAGTAGCTATAAGCCACGGCAACAGTTGCCACAGCTCCAACCACTGCAGTGGCTGTAAGAACATCACGTTGTTCCCATGATTTTACCCACAATCCGAGCAGCCCCCTCTTTCCGTGTACTTCTGTTTCGTCAATTTTCCTTGTTTCGCTTACTTCCGAGCTAGCAGTCATGCAACAGCTAAATCCATTAGCACCCTGGCAACAGCCGCCTACATTTTCCCTGGTCTTCTCAACAGTTGATTCTTCAGGCTTCTCATTTTTCTTCACTTCTGTCCCATTTGGAAGCTTCTGTTCACCTGCTCTATCACCTCCTTCAGTAGAAGCCCCCATTTGACCCCTGCGGATGGGTTAAAAGACACTTGAAGCCTTTTTCATTTTACATATAGTTACGAGGAACTATGTTATCGGGACTCAAGTACAAGTATCATCTATGGGTATGTGTCCCACACGAGCATGTTCAAATGTTTCCGAATTTTTTCATATATTTGGGGGTCTTTGGAGAATCGTATCTCCATACCATGACCCAATATACGTTGGATATAAGTGTCAAACATGGGTACTTCAAGAAACATAAAGTGTAGGAGCAACAAAGCAAATCAAACTAACTACAAAAGAAAAAACGAACACAAAAAGGAATGACTAAAAGTTTCATGTGGCATATGCATGCAATTAGTCACAGAATAGGGATGTCGAACAAAGCAGACTATATATTGTGTAAATAGTAGTTGTTTACATGATCACTAAAACCCTACCAAAAAATAAAGCCTATAGTAGTTCCGAAGCACAGCCTCGAGAAAGAGTTCCGAAGCAGAATTAGTGCAAAATAAAGATAAGAGTTCTAGTTACTGCATTATAGTAGTTATTCATCTATTGTAAATTATAAACTCTTTCAATGAAGAACTTCCAAATTTATGCTTTTTAAGTGTGTTCTGACAAAAGATTGAGGAAGCAAGTCCATTTCCAATAGATGAATATCATCAGAAATCGAACAAAAGAGGAATGCTACACGTTGACTAACATAAGTTCTGCACAAACAAAATCCACAAACCTCCAAAGGCGATCTATAATTTTGCCCTTTGCAATGTGCTGATCCAACAATTCAGGCACATCATCAGGAGTAACATAGCCATACCTGCAATCATTCGAGGCAAAGTAATCAATAACATCAAATCCATCCAATGCAAAGAAGCGCAATGAGATAGTGATGTCGAAATTACCAGTGGCCTGCAATCTTTCCCTCTGAATCTGGACTGAAGATGATCAAGTTCCCTGCATACTTGTGACCTCCAATGTGGGAGCAAGCACTTACAGACACCTGATCCTTCAGTCCTCGCAAGGCAATCTCCTCATTCAGTTTTTCAATCAGGATCGGTCCACAAACACCACATCTCTTGTCACGATTACCATGAGCACACACAAAAACAAAAGAACCAGTAAATGTCTCCGACACTCCGGAAGCCCATGGATTGCCATTCACAAGCACATCCTCGACAAAGCCATCCACCTCAGATTCCGTCAATCCCCTAACATCATACCAACAAAGGAGACTCAGCATAAGAATCCCTTATCTCACACTCAATAAATAAACACTTGCTCACGATATGCTGCCTGCTGGCCAACAATTACAGGAGGAGGATTGCATTCAACTCCATATCAGACTTTCAATTTTTTACACAATTCACCATTTAGTTAAGCACGAATATAATTGTCTTCTGTTGTAAAAAAAAATATGAAGCCATAATTCAAGAAAGGTTACTTTCATGATCTACTATTTAGGAACTCAAATAGTCTTGCTCAATACTGGGAAAAAGTCCTATAAATTACAAAGAGAGTAAATTTCTCATCCAAAAATCTATTACTCACCTTTACAGCATCTGATCTTGCAAAGGAAAGTCAAACGACATCTAGAAAAGAAATTAACTCCAAAAAAAATTTAATAATAATAAAAACAATAATAAGCAAAAGAAAACTTACTTGTATTTGATCATTTCAGGGAAAATCAACACATCTCCATCAAATTGCTCTCCTTCAATAACCGTCAACAGTGTCTATTAAAAAATGAAAAATATTAATAGAAATTCAAACCTTAAAATAAATAGAGAATTGATCGAAACAAGAAGAACGAACCTTAACAGGGACGTCGTTTTTGCGAGACTTAAGAGCGGAGGAGAGAAGCTTAGGGAGGTGATCCTCTTCGACGCGGGAAGCCCAGTCGGTATAGGACTTATGGCGGAGGAAGACGTGACGGTCGTAAGGATTAACGGTACCCGCTAGGTTAGCGGAGTACATCTCCTCGCGCGTGAACCCGTACTTGGACGCATCTTCGGCTGAGACAGCTGAGAGGTTGCTCGGATCCGCCATGGAAGAAGAAGAAGCAAAAGGCAAATGTTTTGGAGAAACGGTAACCCAAGTTGGAGTAAAAGAAATGGAGGATGTGAAGAGAGAGCGGGAGGGGTGCGCAATGCGCATAAGGGGAGCTTTGAAAGAAAAATGAAATGGAGCGTGGAGCGTGGAGCGTGGAGCGTGGAGCGTACGCGCAAACATAGAGTGAAGGAGAGAGAGGATTTGCTGGTGTTATGGCTATTGAAGGATTCTACTGCTTTAATTAAAATTGAATTTCTAGAAAGTAGAAAATTCATATTCATCAAATAGTCAAATACATGGTCAAAAAATCAACTTTGACAAATAATACAGGTGTGGATCAGTGACTGCTAAAAATAATTAATGCGTTTTATTATTTATTATTAATTAAAATTACCAAGTTTGTAAAAAAAACATGGGTTAAATTTCCTATTGTCTTAATATTTCATTATCGTACTACAGCTTAATTTTCATTGTTCCTTGTACGATTCTTTTTCTCAATTATTTCATGTATCATCATTTTGTTTTATCTATTATTCAATAAGGGTAGATCTGGAAAAGAATTTCCAAAAGGACCTCTCTCGTGGAAAAACCCTTGCTTCCCTTTAAAGTCTCAATTGCCCTAATTCAAGCTTTGCTAAGACTCAATTGATATTAAGAGATTGTCACTCTGGTCTTCCGGTGCCCCCTGCTTGTCTTTGTTCTTTTTCACTGTCGATTGGAGGCGATTTATCAATATATTTGTATATTGAAATATAAAATTAATATATATTCGATTTAATATAATAAATTTATAAAAAAAATTATTGATGAATGTTTAAACTTTTATAATTTAAAAATGCTTAATAAAATTGTCCTCTAACGTTTATTGCTTTTTTAACTTGGTACTTAATATTTTTGTCATAAATACCCCTAAAGTACGAGATACTACCTAAATTGCACCAAAAATCCGACGTCCTTTGTAAAAATATGTAACCAATAATATCGTACCACGTCATCCTCCATATCTATTTTTTAATTTCCTGATGAAATTTAAAAATTAATTTTAAAAATAAAATAAAAATACTAAAATAATTATTAAATTGGTTTTAGTTCCCCAAAACCAACCCGCTTGCATTCTTATTCGAACAAGAAAGTATGAACAAAACGTAGGGTTCTTTCTTTCAATTTCTTTCCTTTGATCTCTTCCACTGCAATGTTCTTTCTTTTTGTTGCATTGTCTTTGATTTATTCTTTGAATGACATTTACTGGAAGTTCGAAATTATGTGCAAAAGGAAACCTTGTTTATTGCAAATGTGGATTGAGATCATTGATTTTACACTTCAACCTTGTTTACAGTTAGTTTATTGTTCGAAAAAAAAAACGTTATTGTTAGAATGTTTAATTTAAATTTTTTTCATATTTGTAAAATCATGGTGATTTCTTTTAATAGATTGACAATGGTGGTAAAAATTGGCATGTGGTCGATGATTTGAGATTTTAAGCGGAGATGTTATCAGTTGAAAATAAGAAAATTGGAATTGAGAATTTCAAATTGATGAAGTAAAGAAAAAAGTGGAGAATGAAAAAGAAAATTTTAAGTCGAAACAACAAAGCTTAAGAACGACCATAATGTTGTACAAGGTTACTTTAATTTTTTTCTTTGCTAGTTTATGTGTATGGACTGAAGTGATGTAAAACATATGAGAAATAAGCATCAGATTATGTTGTGATCAATTTTTTTTTATTGTTATTATGAAAGAGATATTTATAATAATTATCCATATTATTTTTCCTTTTATTTGATTAAGTTAAAAAGATAATTGAAAAAAATTATATAAAAGGATGAACATTACAATGATTACACTTAAATGTATGAAAAATTATATAAATATCTTGGGTCGTATCGAATACTTTTCACTATAAATTTAAATTTAATTTAAAATTTAATATATTTTTATCTGATTCGACCTGATGCTATCTTTTTTCAAAAAAAAAATACAATCTTATAAAATCAATTCAGATCAAAATCCTTGGGATCCGAATCTCATACCGATCTCTATCTCCCAGTTTATTACTCTCCAATCACTTGGGATCAAAATCAAGAAACTTTTTCGTGTACGCCAAGTAGGTGGGACCGTTTCAATTCCAAAGCCCCACGTAGCTCTTACCCGACGAAGCGCGTGGATTGTACAAGTTTTATTTGTCGTTCCATGGAGATGGGCACGTGGAATGTTCTTATTGGGCCCTGAAATTGTGCTTTTGTGAGAAGTTAAATTATTGGCTCAACTCAATTGTCCATTTCGTTTACTCTTCATTTTGTTCGATTTAATATCAAAATAATGCCCATTAAATGCAATGCATGTATCTTAAGATTCTCACAAGGATGCAACAAATCTTTTGAAACTGAAAGGCAACCTCCCTTTCAATTCATTTGCATTTCCAAAGATGATGCTATGTTACCCGAATTTAAATACGAGTATCGAATACGGATACTTTGAAGGAAAATGAAGATCAGAATAACATAGGCTGTTCACGGGGATTCAAGTACAATATGTCCCTATCAAAAGGAACTAATGATTTAGCGAATATTTAGATCACTGGAGCACAATTCAACTGAGGTTCATGGTGTTGGAAACATTGTATCTAAGAAAGAGAATAATCACAAGAATCAAAAGAAATCAATCTCTAAATAATTACCCGAAGGCTTCACATCTAAACCCGGAGCCTTCTCGCTGATAGGTACTTTTGCCACATTGGTCCCAGCTGAAAAGTCCATCACGACTTGCTTTGGTACTTCGGGCGGGTTTGCGCAACGAATGAGAGCCCAATTCACACTCTGAAAGAATGGATGCTGTTTGATTTCAGTAGCGCCACGCCAATACGCAAGCCGATGCTGTGGTTCTTTTACAAGTAAACCTCTGATCAAATCCCTAGCAGCAAAGCTCACGTTAGGATATTCGGGAAATCTCAATGGTTGGCCAACAACATTAAAGAGAGTTGCTCGGTTCCCAGCTCCCTTGAATGGGGTTTTACCAAACAAAAGTTCATATAGAAAGATCCCAAATGTCCACCAATCTACGGCACTTCCATGACCTTCACCTTTAATGATTTCAGGTGCCAAGTATTCGTGAGTGCCTACAAAGGACATGGATCGAGCATTCGTAGGTTCTGCAATGAGCTCAGGAAGGGGACTTGAATGAATGCTTTTGATAGCCTATTGTACCATTCGGATGTCGAACAATCCTTACACCATGATTAAGAGTGGCTACATGGGATGTCGAAAAAGTCCTTTCGTTTTCGGATCGATGTGGAGACGGTGGTCGAGATGGCCTAGGTGTCCCAGATGTTGACGGAGGGTTATTGTTGCCTATTGTAGAACCAGGGTTTTGATTCTTTGATGAAGAAATTGCAAGCGATTCCATTGAACAATTCAACAATACCTATCACTGACAAACTAAAGTTCAATTAACCGCAGAATCTTCAAACATATATGCTTGAAAACAAATATAATCAACATCAACATTTACAACTGAAAAAAAAACAGAGATTCTGGCCTTTGAAACAAGATAATAAACCATAGTTAACATTGAATTGATTCTTTCAGAAGCATGGCTTTCAAGCTTCCCCAGAGCCCAAAACTACAAGCTTTTTTTCTTCCCTGGTTTTTGAGAGTTAAAATGCAAACTTTGTTTACTACTGAAAAAAACATGATCGATAAAGCAAACGCAAAAGAACCCATCAAAGAACAAAACTTTAAAGAGGCTAAATCCTTACCAGATCATAGAACAGAGAAAACAACGCAGTGCAAGGTGGAATCTTTCACGAAATAAAAACCCAGAAAGGATTTTTTTAGAAGAAAAAGCTGTTGTTTGAAGAGAAAAGCAAAACAGCTTTCAGTTTTCAGGAGGGTTTTGCCTTGTTTTTGAGCTTCTCTTCTTCGCAGAAGCTCTTCCAGATCCGATCCAAACAAGAAAAAAGGAAGGGAAAGAGAAAGAAAATAATGATAATAACTTTGGGTTTTTTTAAAAAAATATATGAATAAAAGAGTTTTTGTTCTGTTACTTTTCGTCGCTTTATGGAAGGGGATTGTAGGAGGCAAAAACTAAAGCTAACTTGACCAGCGCAGCAAAGCCAAAGCTTAAAGCCGTCTTTGTTTTTGGACTTGATTTTTCACCCTTTTTTAAGAAATATATTTTTAGTCTACACTCAAATTATGGGTTTTCTTTCTAATTTTAATGTATTTAATAATTTTTATTGTCCACCGATAATTACTCAATTTATTCATATAAATATTTATTATTATCATAAATGCAATCTGCCAATTTGGTAGTATTTGTTTATAAAAAGTATATTGAAAATGTTTTTAGATTGTTAGGATTAAATTTGAATATTTGAGTTTGTTTTTAAAACGTGATTTTAAGTTGATAAAATATGATTTTTTAAGTCCGGTAAAATATTTATTTTAAACATTATTATTAAAAATAATAAATAATAAATTATATAAATAAAAATAAATACTAATTAATTTTATTCAAAATGTTTTTTGTTAAATTAAAATTTTTAATTTTTTTAGTTTTTAAAATTTTCTTTTGATCTCTATTCAAAAAAAATTCTTTTGATCTAGAAAACATTTGTTTTAAATAAAGATTTTTAATCCTTCAAACTAAGTTTAATATTTTTATTATATTCCTATTAAATTTAGTAATAAACAAACTCTTATGAATAAAGCGTCTTCTTTATTTGCTTTGCTTTGCTTTGCTTTGTTTTGTCTCCTCATTTTTTTAGGGATAATGGCACATATTCTCATGTATTTTCACAAATTTATAAATGTAGTGTTTAAAGTTTGTAAATGTTCAATATACCCCTTGTATTTTACTTTTGTCTTTTAAAATACCCCTTCAACCTAACGTTGTTAACTGATAATGTGGCAAAAGACACTTGGCACTCTTCTACACCACCATGTGACATTTATTCCAGAAAAAAAAACTGAGAGAAAATATAAGGACATGATTACAATTTTTTTTAATGACAAAAAAAAAATACATAGACATAGTTACAATTTTACCATTTGTTCTTTCTTTCCTTTTTTACTTTTTTCTTTACCTTTTCTCTTCATCTTCCCCACGAAACCCTAAAAACAAACCTAACAGAAGATCTAAATTCCCTCAGTTAGCAGAATTCTCTCTTCAATGAAGTCAGAGATGGTGGCCACTCAATTTCGAGTGTTAATTAGAACTGTTGCCACAACGCTTTATATTTTTTCGTTGGGTTTCATTGATGTTGATAGCAAAGTAAAAGAATTGGTGGCGTTGGTAGCGAAACAAGCACAAAAAGTGAAAATCAAGATTAAGCCAGATGATGAAAGATCCATGAGATGAGTTCTTTCTATTTTGGATCGATTCAAGAATGAAATCGAGTCCAAATTTAAATTTCAAAATGGGTTCTTAATTATCTTCATATCAAAATCTGGAACGATTGCATTAAAATAGTCAAATTCTTGGAAGAACAATGCGATTCAGTCAACTAACACATCTTCTCCATTAAATCTAGAGCCACAAAATCATCATTGTTTATCCGAAGCAATACCTCTCATGGCAATCTCTTTATATTCTGTTCTCTTTTGCCATTTTTACAATTTTCTTGAAACACATAATTTGCCAAATGACATGAATTCTCAAAAAAAATCAGATTAATTTATTAATTTTAGAGTGCCGATATATTTAACATTTAGCTGGCAATATTCTCGTAACCCTCTCTGAATGTCTAGCCTATATTATAATTAAATTTACAGATTCTATTTAAAACTTTAAAGTTTACTTTTCTCTTTTTCAAGGGTTAACAAGAAAAAACTAGGAATTTTTATCTATTCGCTATGCATTTGCTTCGAACTGTCAATCTCGAACTTATCTTCCTGTTCTTTTGAACCTTTAACCTTGTGCCTAAACTTTTATCTTAGTGTCTCTGCAAAAAAGCAAAGTGTGCCGACACAAGCATCTCTCATTATTTTAAACATAAACTTTTATCTTAGTCTAATTTTATGAACTTAAAAAAATTGCTGATTTGGTTCTTGCTTCCTGGTCACCGGAAAAACTATTTTACAAGGATGAATAGTAGGAGAGGAAAACATCCGACGGTCAATTTGATTTCTTTCTTTTGTCACAAAAAAAAGGAGAAAATGTAATCATGCCTTTATATTTTTTATCTTTTTTTTAAAAAGTGCTACGTCGTAGCATAAGAGAATGCCACGTGTTCATATCACGTCATCAACTAACGGCAGTAAGTTTGAGGGACAATTTAAAAGATGAGAGTAAAATACAGGAGACACATTGATTATATACAAACTTTAAACACAACATTGACAATTTTTAAAAGTACAGGGACATATGTCCCATTATCCTTTTTTTTATTCTTATTTTTGGTAAATAAACCCTCAAGACATGGAAACACAGAGATTAAATTTGGGCCACCCAACTTTTATATGCAAATAAAAGCCTTTAAATGGGGGACTTTTAAATTTTAATTTTGAAATTAATAATGCACCGATGTCCTGTCAACTTTTTAATTTAATCCTTGAGGTACTCCATTGATATTTAATTTAATCGTTTCTCTGTTTGTAATCGTTAATATAAATTTATGTTTAAATTGTGATAAAAATAGTTTGTCAACCAATTTATTTTTATATTAGTGTTAATAATGTTTATATGTCATTTTTTATAGTGATGTTTGTTTGTATTTTTTAATTTTTTCAAGTTGTTTGGTGAATTTTTTAATTCTTTTCTTATACGGTCTTATTTAATTATTTAATGGGTAGTTTATACTCTTTGATTCATCTATTTTAGTTATTGTAAACTCTTCTCTTTAAAATTGTGATTTTATTGTATTTCTTATTTATTTGATAAAATTAGCCAATAGCTAGCTTGTGCTCTTTGATTAATCTAAGTGTTATTTTATTACGTTAAATTATTCTTCTTATTTTCGTATAAAAATAATAGATATATTTGTCTGTTTTTATCGTACGTTTTTATTTGCTTTTGTAATATGTCTTTTTTTTTCAGCGTTGTATTTGTCGTCGCCTTTTCGATTGACGTTACTTCATTATGTTATTGATTTATCTATGTTTTACATAGTCATTGACTCTCTCATATTGATAGGTGCTTGTACTCGGGGACAGATCCAAAAATTTCAACTTGATAGTTTACATACCAGTGTAATAATTTAGAATTAATTTATTTCGGTGCAATAATGTATTAATAAGAGATAATTGTTGTGCACAATGACGGATCCAAATATAATGTGGGATGGGCTCGTACCCACCCTGAACTTTTCAAAGTTCACATATTTGCTTTTGGTTTTCTTAAATTTTATAAATTAGTCCTTAAATTTTTGTAATATTTATGACTTGTGCCCACCTTGAAATTTTGAGATTTTATGTGTGCCTACCCTCAAATATATTTCTGGATCTGCCACTGGTTGTGCAATCAAACATGATTTATAGTGAGATATTGACATTGAAGAATCAATCTATACTGTGTAAATTAGGAGTGCTTATTGAGTTGAGCAGCTCGCAAACAACTCGAGCTTGACTCAGTCAAAACTCTGTTAACGTTCGACTCGAGTTGACTCGACTCGAAATCATGCTAACTCGAGATCTTAGCGAGTTGAGTCGAGTAAGGCCCAACTCGAATCGATAAGTTCGTGAGCATCTCGTTATTTTTTTTACAAATTCTTTAATGATTTTTTGGTGGCTACCTTAAAAATTATGTTCCAAGAAGTTTAAATACTAGTTGAAAACTTTAGAGAAATTTAGTGAATTGTTAGGTAATTTACCTATAAATTTTGGTTTCAAATTTTAAAATGTTTTCTATTTCTCGAGAATTAAAAAATTAATTTGTATTAATAAAAAAATAAATTATAATGAGTCTTTCCTTTTTTTTATTTAAGTCTTCAATTTTTCTTTTATTATTACTTTATATATAAAAACAGAAAAGGGGAATTGTTTTCAGTTTCCACTTCCCATATAAAAAATACGATTGGAAGTTAAAAACCTTAAATTTCTAAGGCATTCTATCTTTTGTTGTTCATCAAAGATTGTTGAGAAACTAAAAAGAGTCTCACACTCGAATATCGACTTTATCTCTAACTCGATCATGACAGGTTCGTTTATTTATCTCCTCAGACCTCACATTTTTTTATGAATTTCTATGTTTATATTAAACTCTAATAGAATCACTAAATTTTACCTATATCTTACAAAAATAAGGTAAAATTTTTGGTGAGCTTAACAAGCAACGAGTTGAGTCGACCAACGAAATTTTTTAATGAGCACGAGTTGAGCAAAAATTTATCGAGCTTAATGAGTAACGAGTCGAGTTGAGCAACAATTTTTTTTAACGAGCATGAATCGAGCACTACTCAACTCGCGATCAACTCGCTCGATAAGCACCCCCAGTGTAAATATGTATGTTTGAGAGATTATTAGAACTATTTTACATTGCTGTAATTGTGTTTTAGAGACTAGAAAAACTTACTACAATAGAAATAAGTATTGACAATGACGATTGTTGTGCAAACAAGCATAAGTTATATATTTCAAAATCGATTTAGAGTTCTATATTTTCAAAAATATTATGAAATAAAAAATCGTTAGGTTTCAAATACTCAAACCGATTACAACTTATCAGAAACAAAAGAATAGAAGAGAAATTTATGCTTTAAAATGATGATTATATGATTACAAAAAAATATTTTTGGAGGTAAACATGTTTACCTGAGAACTAAAAAAAATATTTTATTAGTTTTTAATTTTATTTAAATTAAATTGTAATTATTTTAAAATTTAAAATCAAAATTTTAGTCAAATTATTTGATACGAGTGTCAATATATTTAACCAAGATTTTTTAATGTGACTAACAATTATACTTTAAATAGTTATAGAATGATGGTTTGTATAACTAGTTTAGAAGCTCAAAGCAAACAAAATTACTTAATATTTTTTAGGATAAAATATTGGTAGTCACTGAACTTTTAAAATGCTTTCACTTTGGTCACTAAAATCGAAAACTTTCATTATAGTCAGTAAACTTTTAATTCGATTTCATCACGATCATCGTCGTTAGAAAATTTTGACGTCGTCGATCAATCCCAATGGTGGGAAGGACTCCTTTAGCCAAAAGGTTAATATAGTTTTTCAAGCTGATTTGACGATTAACAATGGCAGATCGAAAAGTTAATTTTTAGTTTCAAATGGAATTTTTAGTTATGATTCACCAATGTTAACCGCCAGATTAACTTAAAACTAAACTATGTTAAACACTTAAACTTTTGGAAAAGCGAATCATTCGCTCCATTGAAATTGATAAATGACCGTTCCGCTAGTTGAAATTTTGGTCTTGACAATGCCTATAAGTTTGAAAAATCAAGGTTCTTTTTGGGAAAGAATATTTAACGTGCCATATCACCATATCTTAATAGGGTTAATGGTAGCGACCATAATGAAAGTAAATTAAAATTTTAGTAATTGTAATGAAAGTTTTTCAATTTTGGTGACCAAAGTAAAAGCACGCTAAGAATATAGTGATTACTAATATAGTTTATCCTACTTTTTAATGGTAGGTCTCTTAACCTACCATGCACAATGGTGCATCCGCCCATGCTTGTCCTCACCTCAAATTGCATTTGAGTTGCAATAAAACTAGTTTGTCAACATGTCATTACTATTAAATTCATTTTTATGTTAGTGTTAATGGTGCTTATCATTCACCTCGATAGCGGTGTTTGTTTGTATTTTTAAGATTTTTTTGAGTTATTTGGTAGGATTTTTAACTCTTTCCTTTTATTTCATTATTTAGCGGCTACTTTGCTTTCTTTGATTAATCTATTTTAATTATTATAGACTTTTCATTCTAAAAAATTAATTTTATTGTATTTCATTTTATTTATTTAATGAAATTAGTTGTTGTTATTAGTTAAAAAATTGAATAATATTTTTAATATTTTTGTTTCTTTCACATGAATTTTTATGTTTTTTTTAATAGTACCTACAATTTAGGGAGGAAGAAAAAAGAAATATTCTTACTAGATATTAAACTCAAGACCTAAAAAAGAAAAAAAATATTAATGAGAATTTTAATCACTTGTTTCAACATTACATGAAATTCGAGTTAATTTGTATTGGTCTTGAAAACTAAAATAAGTTAAGGTTTCCTAATATTTTAGTAATCTTCTATTTGTTAATGTCGTTATATTTCTGGAAGGTAAAAGAATAATAGAAATCACATGGTGGGTTTAACCAAATTTATTTGATTGTACTTGTTTAGCGGGAACGAGGCAATGGCTTCAAATGCAGGAACGTGAACATAAAACAAGCGGCACATGGACGGCTGTCGTGGTTGTAACTAGGGTTGTTTATTTTCGGATATCGGATCGAATTCGATCCGAAAATTCGGATATCCAAAATTTCGGATTGATAAAATAGCGATCCTTATTCGATCCGGAAAAAATCAGATATCCGGATATTTGGATAACGAATACTCAGATCGGATATCTGGTTATCTGAATATATAATTTGTTTTAAGTATTTTTTCGAATTTGATGGTCGTATCTATGAAAATTTTGGAATTTCGAATACAAAAATTAACAAATTGTCAAATATAACAAGATTAACATCTATGAAAAATTCTAATTTTCGAATTTAAGGATATAACAAGCATTAAATTACTAAATATAACAAGATTTATATATGTAAATTTAAATTTTCGGATATTTTGAATTTTCGGATAATCCGAAAATTGATATATTGTGATCCGTATCCGTTCCGAAAAATAAAAAGTCGGATCTGATATCCGATTAATCGGATCGGATCCGTCGGATCGAATATTTTTGAACATCCCTAGTTGTAACAACCATCCCGCCCCGCGACTGGTGCTTGACACGTTTTTATGAAAAATATTTTGGATAGAGTCGCCACCAATATTTTTAATCTAGGTGAGATTGGATCACATGAAAACCCGGTTATTTTAATAAAACTTGTTTTTGTCATTTTATTAAAACAACGAGTTTTGGTCTGCGAAACCAGAAAAATAAGTTTGAGAGTCAGTTACGTGTGAGGAAGGGCGAGCACCCCCACAACGCCTAAAATTGGTACCTAGTCGATTATTTGGTGTCTTAATGATGGAAATTAAGAATTCGAATTTAATTTAAAATTTGTGATCCCTTAAAATATTTGAAAGAATATATTTTTTGTACGAAAAAAAATTTACACCTCTACACCCGGGGCATAATTTCCGTTAGATTCTCGAATAAAGGGAACCTGTTTTGAGAATTATAGTTTATAATTAAAAATGGTATTTTGCGATAGAGATTAACGGAAAGCGGCACCCCTTACGTTCGAGGTACGTTTTTTGACGATGATCCCTAATAAAAGTATTACCTCAATTTTTTAAGGTTTTAATTATGAAAACCAAATACGAATGCAAATATATGTAAATATGTATATATACATAACGTAAATATAGAAAATAATTAACAAACATATACATGAAAACTTTAAATATAGGTGACTATACGTGTATAACGAAATTATATATATTATAATTTACATTTGTATCATATATATTATGATTAAATATAATAATATATATATAGATATAGTTTACATATATATCATACCTTACATACATATATATAGAAAAATTCTATATGTATGAAATTAATTACTTACTTCATATATATGTATTATGATGCTATACATATTTACTTTACATATATATATATGTATGTACGTATAAAAACAAATCAATTAACATTACATATATAATATGATTAAATATAACACTATATATGCATAGTTTACATATATATCATACTTTACATATATATATATATGATTAAATATAATACTATATATATAGATATAGTTTACATATATATATATCATAGTTTTCATACACGTTAGACATACATTTTAGGAAATTTTACTTATAAATGCTATTAGATACTATATTAAAATAATATACATAATAATAACACATGTACAATATTAATAAATGGCAAAAAAGTGACCAAAACGAAAGAAAGCAAGAAATGAATAGCGAAAATGCGAAGGATACGAAAAAGGAAGGACTACGCTCGTAATTTCCCTATTGAACGAAAACACGCGGATCCTCCAAGCCGGGTCGGGTCGAGTGCGTTACCCAGGGTATGAAGCGGTGTTGTTTCGATATCCATTTAAATAGAACTTTGGACCAAAAAAATCATTTGGTTCTCTGAATCTAAAAAAATTCAAATATCCTCTCTCACACTCTCTCTGTCTGAACCCATCACCGCCAATAGGCCACCATGTCTGCCGCCGCGTGCTGCCGTTTGCCAGCGATAGCCGCCGCCGTCTACGGTTGCCAAAGGGACAAGCAAATACATCGGTGAATTCGGCTTTTCTCTCTTAACACGAATCTCATGTTAGTTTTTTCTAAATCTAATCCTAGGTGAGTAAGTCTATAGAAATCCTAATGAGTTTCCTTATTTATTATTTTTTTACCTCTTTTGTTCTTGCTTATTTGCTTCGATCTCTTCTATTTTTTTACTTTCTTTTTGTGTTAGAATGAGATATATACCAAGGAAATCTTGTTTTTTCTTTTTTATTTCCACCTTTTTTTATCAAATCGAACCTCCTCCTTACATATCTGTTCTACATGGGTATTTATACCTGAAAGTTTAAAACTTGATACTTGATTTCTAATTTTGCTTTTTTTACAGGATAAGTGTGGCTCGTTGGGCGGTGGCCGGCAGAGTGGGCGGTGGCCAATGGTGGTGCGCTTGACGACCACTCGCGGAAGATGATTGGAGCAAGATGGGGTGCGATGGCTGGCAGAAGATATGACTAGGGTTTTTTGTTTTTTTAAGTTATTAGGGTTAGGTTATAATTATTTTTTTGGGTTGTGGGCTGGATTGTTTGTAATTGGGTTATTGAGTTTAATTGGATTATAAGTCTTGGGTTTATAAAATGGGTTTAGGGTTTTTGGACTGATAAAATAATTCATGAATTTTAATTGCTTGGTTTGGTTTAGTTTGTAATGGGCTAAGCCCGGACGAAATGGGCATCTACAGCTGCCCATCTTTGCTAATTGTTGTGTAACGACAATGGGGCAAAGACAAAAATATGACCATTTTTGCCCGGTCAGGTCAAGATTTGTTTCTCTGGCCACCGCTTCTTCATCGGGCTTCACTTGATTTTTTCATTCGCTCTTCTAAGCAAAATCTTCAAAATAGAGGATCTTGTAATGGGCTAAGCTCGGACGAAATGGGCATCTACAGCTGCCCGGTCAGCTCGGTTGCTACGACTCTGGCGACGATACAATGCTTGGAGAAAATTTGACCTAGCTGAAACTCTGACAAAGAGGCAAGGTCTGCAAAACTTGATCCAGCTGCAATACTGATGAAGACACAGGATCGAAAGATGAAGGTTTGGCCCAACTACAATACCGGCGATGAGGTAGGACCGGAAGTTAGCATGTTTTGATCCAGAGTGGTTACCGGTACGGAGTTGGTGTAACCACCAATAATCTGTATGACGCATGTGAGTGCATCGTCCACCGGAAAAAAACCAAGTGGTGAAAAGGTGAAGGAGCCTATCATAGATGTAAAGATGGGTAGGACTATCATCATCGAATTTAATAGGCACACTTTCATATTCATTTGAGGCACCACTATTTGGGACACCTAGGTGATCGACAATACTTGTCGGAGTAAGGGTAAACTCGGTTCCTATAAGATAGGACTCTATAGCTATAACCTCGAAATTGTTATTATGAACAAGAACGACATTTGCATAGAAAGCTTTCACTAGGTTATAAAAGACACGAGGTTTAATATCAAGGAAATCCATCCAACCCCATTCAACAAACACAGGAAATAATTCAAAGTTATAGACCTTGGAAGTTAGAAAATTCAAGTTGATAGTTCATTCAGATCTAATAACTTTTGTTTCATAAATTTGATGAAATCGATCAAGGCATTCATCATCTTGAAAACAAAGATTTAAAAAATTTGGATTTTGGTTTTGAGGTGGAGGTTGTGGTTGATTAGAACGCGAAGATTGACCTCTATCAAGGCAAGCACGTTTGGCTCTTGAAGGCCTAGTTCTAGGAGGCATGATTTTAAAAAGATGAGAAAATTTAGCTTAAAGAAATTTGGTTGGGGAATTTTAACAAACACTTGGTGGGCAAGGGTTTGAAAAAAAATTGGAATAGATTTAGATTTAATTTGGGTAACCTCCTGCAAAAACAAGCAATATATAGAACATAATTATCAACCCAATTCATCAAATTTAATGCCTAAAATCTATTAAAACCATGTAATTTTCGAAAACCCTAGGTTCAAAAATTTTGAGTAATTATGTATAAAAATATAAACTATGAAGTACTTACATGATTATAGATGATCTAAAGCATGAAAAACATATTTTGAAAGTAAATTATCATCCAAAAATTTGAAATAAAAAATGAAAATGATGAGTTTTGATGATTTTTACCTTGAAAAGTTGATGAAGATGATGAGAACACCCAAAAACTTGAAGTAGAATGATGAAATAAGGCCAAATATTTGAGAGGATTTTAGAGGTTTTGAAGGGTTTGCCGTTTAGAATGGAGAGAAAATAGGTTTGGGGTGTTTAAAAATCAATCTTTAGGGTTAAAAATAACCCAGCCCGTGTTTTCTGCCCGCATGGTTTCGAAACCAACAAGGGGGTTTTGATACCCCTGGTTTCAAAACCTAAGGGAAGGTTTCGAAACCTTTTGCCCAAACTCAACACTGCCAAGCAGGTTTCGAAACATGTGTTAGTGGTTTCGATACCTTTGACCCAAAAACGATAGAAAAAGCATTTTTAAGTCTTGATTTGATCCGGATATGAATTCTAAAGGTTTATGACTGTTATAGGCATTTAAGACACTTTGAAATAAGTTCAAAGATGTATGTCATTCAAAAAAACATTAGCCATAGATAAAATTTTTAAATTTTGAACATCTATACTAAGAGTTGGATCCGAAAAAAAATTATATTTAGCTAAGAGTGACTAGCTTAACACAAGTAACTTATTTGCATGTAATAATCACATTATGTCACTCAACAAACAATTTAAGTCAATAAAAACATATAAGCACTCAATTCATGAAATCATTGACTAAAATTAAATAATACTAATATTAAGGCCAAAAGTCATAGAATTAAGTATCTAAGGCCAAAAATGAGCATTTCATTTAACAAGAGCTCCCCCTTACTAAAACCATTAAACCAACATATGGGGACCCTCAAACATGCTTTAAAACATATAAGGAAATATAAATAAACATGAATGAGTAAATATTGCATGTAAAGAAAAATGTTACCACTTGAATCAAGATAGGTTGATTAGGCCTCATCCTCTTCAAGTGTCCTTCCTTCTAGTGTGTCTAGAGCTTTCAAATTTCTTCATTTTGCTCACCATTGCTCCAACACACCTACAACATGGAACTATACATATTTTGGTACCCAAATTCTTTTGGGTCCATAAGGATTAGTTCCTAAAATTCTAGTCCCTTTTGGAATCCATTTTGACAAAAGATCATATTCTTTGTTAGCAACGAGTCCTTTAGGGACCCAAATACTTTTAACTATTTTTCTATATGATCTTCGGGGACCACTATGTCTATACCCATTAAAGTTCTTTTTAACATAGATGAGTTTTGAATTTTCACCTTTATCAAAACATTTTGCCCCAACTTTGTCAAAAGAAGCTTTAAGATCATCAAGTTTCTTTTGATGATCATCATGGACCTTTGAAAGTAAATTGTGCAAGTCTTGATTTTTCTTTTCAAATTTTTTCAATTTCACTTGCATTTCCTCAAGTTTACTTTCAAGTTCCTCATTAGATTTGGAAAGAGATTCTTTTTCATTTTTCAACTTTGAAATAATTTTTCTATTTTTTAAAATTGACTCTTCAAATTCCAAAGCTAATTCATCATAAGCCTCTTGTAATTCATCAAAAGTATAATAAATTGAATTAGATAAATTAGAGGTTACCATAAAATTATCTTTAAATGCCATGAGACACAAGTTGACTACTTCATCCTCGTCCTCATCCGATGTGTCTTCATCACTCCAAGTAGCTATATGAGCCTTGTGCTTCTTCTTTTTCTCAAAATTCTTCTTCTTCAATTGAGGACAATCAAACTTGACGTGTCCCAGCTTCTTGCACTCATAGCAAATTATGGGATCCTTTTCTTTGACATCATTCTTGAAGCCCTTTTCTCTTTGAAATCTTCTTCCTTTGTTGGACTCATGAATCTTTTAAATCTTTTGGCAAACATAGCCATTTCCTTTTCTTCATCCTCTCCACTAGAATCACCCTCGTCTTTTGTTGATTTGAGAGCAACTCTAAATTTTATCTTCTCAACTCCTTTCTTCTTTTCCTTTCGACATCATCTCGTGAGTAAGCAATGAACCAATAAGCTCATCTAATTTGAGAGTCTTAAGGTTCTTTGCTTCAATTATCGTTGTCTTCTTTGATTCCCAAGAATCGGGAAGAGAATAGATCATCTTCCTTACAAGTTTATCTTCAGGGATTACTTCTCCAAAGCCTTTTAATCCATTCAAAATCACAGAGAATCGATCGGACTTCACTTCATTTGTTCCTTCGTGTGTAACTTCAAGTTTGTCCTAAATTTCTTTAGAATTGGAACAAGATGACACCATTCCATATTCATCCGGCCCGAGAGCGCAAAATAGAATATGCATCACCTTGGCATTTGTGGAGAATTTCTTATTTTCCTCATTGTTCCATGTCTCTACACCACTAGTTGGAGCGGAGTAGCCACTTATGATGATCTTCCAAGCTTCAAGATCAAATGCTTGAATGAATAACCTCATTTGATTCTTCCAATATGCATAGTTTACTCCATTGAAGAAATGAGGCTTGTTGGTGGGTTGAGAATCTCCCCAAGCTTCGATAGTAGAGGTGGAAGCCATGGATGACCTTGTGGATGATTGCACACTTCTAGGATCTTCTCAAGAGGTTGTAAGACCTTCCAATGAGCCTCACTCTGATACCAATTGTTGAGTGTGGCAATTGATTGAATAAAGCCAAGAGGGGGTGAATTGGAATTTTTAGGAATGGTGAAAACTAATTGCAAAGATAGGAAAATGGAAGAAGATTTATAGTGGTTCAACTCCTTCAATAGAGTCTACATCCACTACCTTAGTGACCACACTAAGGATTTTTCACAAATCCGCTAATTTGTCTTTCCTTTAGGATAAGGAGTAACCTTACACAATTCAATAGACTTATACCCCAAAGTCTATTGAATCCTTACCCAAAAACAAATAAAAATGAGCAAACTAGAAAATCCTCACAAGGTAAGTGTTTGCAAAGTTTAATATCTCTCACACACCCAATAAACACTAGAAAAGGGATTACAATGAAGAACACACTAGTGTTTACAAGAAAGATGGAAAAATAAGCTCAAATTGAATTCTTGATTGCTTGAATATTTGGATAGGCTTTCTTGTTTCTTCAATACTGTTTGGAGACCCATTTTATATGCTCTTGATCTTTTCTAACCGTTTGTAGCTGTTAGGGGGACTTTGGAGCCTTTGGAAGCCATTAAAATGAAGCGTTTAATGCTCACCTGCACAGGGGTTTCGAAAACCTTTAAGAGGGTTTCGAAACCTGGGGTTAATTCAAACCAAAAACTAGCCGTTACATGCCATGGTTTCGAAACCTTTATAGGGGTATCAAAACCTGTAGCCAAAAATATAATTTTTGGCTTCACTGCCATACTAGTTTCGAAACCTCTAAAGGGGGTTTCGAAACCTGTAGCCAAAATGTGAGTTTTAAGCCTACTGCCATGGTGGTTTCGAAACCATTAAGGAGGTTTCGAAACATATGCTTAAAAACTCTTGAATTTGACTTTTTGTTGACTTTTTGAGGATAGAGAAATATAGGTACTAAGTCAAATTGTTTAGAAAATATTTGTTCGAGTTAAAATTGTATTTTTGACAAATTTGAATCGAATAAAATAGGTTTACAAATTTTTACAATTTAGTCTTTTTAGTTATATCAAAATCAAAATAAGTATAACAAAACTGTAAAGCTAAAAAAGTTTGATCTGAATATTTTATTTGGTTGATTCACTCATTCGTGTCAAGGATGTTGGATATTGTTAATGTTTGTCTGTTTCTTCTTGGTTGAAACGCCAGACAATATTTGCCATATTTCTTCGTGTCAAGGATACTAGAATTTGTTAAAGACTACCTGCTCCTTCCTGTTTGAGGATGTCAGCCCTGTAAATCTTTGGTCCTTTAAGGGATGAAACTAAGAAATTTTTATTTTTAAGGAAAACGTCCTTATGAAATGATAGAATAAAGAAATTTTGAGTTTTAGAAAAAGTGTCCTTGAGGAAGGACGGAATTAAGAAATTTCGGTTTTGAGCCAAAGTATCCTTATGAAAGGATGTAATTAAGAAATTTATGTTTGAGAAAAAGTATCATCATGAAAGGGTGGAATTAAGAAATTCTGAGTTTGAGAAAAAGTGTCCTTGAGGAAGGACGAAATTAAGAAATTCTCGTTTTGAGAAAAACGTCCTTAAGAAATGATGGAATTAAGAAATTCATGTTTTGAGAAAACTGCCCTTAAGAAAGGATAGGATTGAGAAATTTTTGTTTTGAGAAAAATGTCCTTAAGAAAGGATGGAATTAAGAAATTCTTGTTTTGAGAAAAACGTCCTTAAGAAAAGATAGAATTGAGAAATTCATGTTTTGAGAAAAAACGTCCTTAAGAAAGGATAGAATTAAGAAATTCATGTTTTGAGAAAAACGTCCTTAAGAAAGGATAAAATTAAGAAATTTCTGTTTTGAGAAAAATGTCCTTAAGAAAGAATGGAATTAAGAAATTCCTATTTTGAGAAAAACGTCCTTAAGAAATGATGGAATTAAGAAATTCCTGTTTTGAGAAAAACGTCCTTAAGAAATGATAGAATTGAGAAATTTCTGTTTTAAGAAAAACGTCTTTAAGAAAGTATGAAATTGAGAAATTTATGTTTTGAGAAAAACGTCTTTAAAAAATAATGGAATTGAGAAATTTCTATTTTGAGAAAAAAAACATCCTTATGAAAGGACGTGATTTCATAAAATTGCTTTGAGTAACAAGTACAAAGTTAATTTTCGGTAATGTATTTATGCAGATGACATGTATGTGTATGTTTTCGTGATGATGCAGGGATGTATGAAATCTTTGTCAGAATCTTCGAGTTATCAATGCTAGATGTCATGACGTATGAATATGCTTGATGATGCAACGGTGCATATGCCTTCATGTATGCCCCCAAGGTCGGTGAAGATGCATATGATATTTGCAAAAGTTTTTTCTTCCAGCCCAGCTTGATTTTCTAATCCATTTCTGTTCCAAATCTGCCCCAACAAAAGTTCGCCCCTAATTTTTTATTGTCCCCATTCTTTTCTAAATTTGAACTTTTGAGCTGAATGGCCCTGGCGTCATCTTCTTTCTTCTTCTCAAGGGAAATCAACTTGCGATACCACTGTCAAGGCCTGCTACCACGTTTGTCATCTGGATGTTTGAGCCTTTTTCGTATTCGGCCTCCATCGGGGCTAAAAGTTGGTCATCAATTATTGCCCCCATAGTTTATGTTCTCCGGTCTCTTTCCTGTACATGTTTATACGTTCAAGCCAAAAAAATACATCTAGTATGAATGCATCTTTATGCCTAAATGTATGTTTTTAGTCTAAATGCATGATAAATTTTAGATGTATGCATGATGCACAATGAATGCGGCATGATTTCCCTTGGTCCTTAAAGGGATGCTCCTAACTCTCTGCTGGTCAGATATTTGCTTATGATTAGGTAGTGTTCAGTGCCTTGTATGTGAGGATGCCCCAACCTTTCTTGGGTTCAATCATCTTTTGGATTACTTCCTCAGGTGAATGCCCTAACATTTCTTCTGAGACTACTTTCGGAGCTTGAAGTATGTTTGTGCCTTTTCTTGACGGGCTTTCATTGTTTTCAAGAACACATTATGTTGCCCCTTCCCAAATTTCATTGTCTTGAAAATTTGAGCTCTTGAGCCGAATGATCATTGGCGTCATCTATTTTCTTTTTCTCGAGGGAGATTGAATTCATCATTGATTGGAGCTTAGATGCCCCGTTTATTCTCGGGCTTATATATTTTGGATACCTCTGAAGGCTTCAAGCTTTTGTTCTGAGTAGACACCTGTCTTAGGTCCCTGTACTTTAAATCTCTATAAAGAGTAATGCAAGAAGTCATTTGTTTTGTAACAATGAATGAGCAAAGAATATCATTTTTCCTAAAATATGATTTTTCAAAAATAGGGCCCCCTATATCCATGTATATATGTATGGAAAAATCACGACATATGAATAAGTTAAATTTTGAGAAAATTTGTAGAAATACATCATTTATTAAAAACAAACAGATACATACCCTTGTAAAAGATTGCCTCTTGCCTTCGGGCCTAAGCAAAAGGTTTGTTTCATGCACTACTCAAAAGGAGATTTAAGATACAAAGGTGTCCTAAAAGGTTGTTTAAATTTCGGGCAGATCCAACATTATCCCCTCGCCAGTTCATCTCAAGGACTCCATTGTTGAATTTCAAAGTGCCATTTTCAATCAGATTTTGCACCTTATTTCTCAGAGCTCCGCAATTCTCGGTAGTGTGGTCCGTGCTTCCTAGATGATAATCGCACACAACATTAACATCATAGCCTTCTGGATAAGGAGACTGCTTTGGTTTAGACCGAACTGGGGCTAATAAGTTCTTCTCAACAAGCATCAGAAGTAACTTTGTATAAGTTACTGGATTGGGTAAATAACTTTTTGAGAAGTGTTTCGATGTGAGTATGAATAGTTTGATTGGCACAGAGACCAATGCCAGCTAGATGGATAAGATCCCACCATATGAACATCTGATCCACTTTCTTCTCTAATAATGGCACTGTTAGGGTCTATGATTTTCCCTTGTTTGATGGCTTCTTCAATGAGCTCACCTTGTCACAAGGTCTTCGAAATTCTTGGTTACGTTTCCCAGCATATACTCCAGGAATGGATCTTCTAGGGTTCTAATAAAAGTAGACGTTATCTCCCTTTCAAGTAGAGGCGGTTGTACTTGTGCTGCAACATCTCTCCACCTTTGCACATACTGTCTAAAGCTCTCGTTAGGCCTCTTCTTCATGTTTTGCAATGTTAGACAGTCTGGGTCAATGTCTGTTATATGTTTGTGCTGTTCTGTGAAGGCTTTAGCCATATCCATCCATGATTGTATCTCGTTCCAGCTAAGTTGATTGTACCATCCGACGATAGACCCTTTTAAACTGTCTTGAAAACAATGAATTAAAAGCTTGTCATTATCAATATGCCCCATCATCTTTTGGCAGATTATGGTGAGGTGAGCAAATGGAAAGCTTGTTCCATCGAACTTTTCAAACTCTGTCATTTTGAACTTTGGAGGTAATACCAGATTAGGGACCAAGCTAAATTCACTTGCGTCTATTTCACGGATTGCACTTGCCCCTTCTACAGATTTAAATTTTTTCCTCGAGTCACTGAAACCAATCTTCAAGCTGCTTGGGTAGTTCGACCTTTAGCTTACCTATTTTGTTCAAATCTGGGAAAAAACGCTCTTTAGTTCCTCTGTGCGATGAAGATCCAGCTTGAAGACCTTGTTGCTTTCTAACTGAAGTCGACGCTTGTAGAGGTGTCTTGTCGCAAGGATTCTCTAACTTTTGTAGAGCACTGAGGTCAACGACCAATCCTTTTCCCCTTTCAAGATCTTTGCCTGCCAACATCTAGTTATCTTGGCCAGTAGATCCTCCTGTGACTGTGAGATGTGGTTGCGAGTTGCTTGTTGCACTTTTTCTAGGTTTTGCTTCATGTCATTCTTTATGTATTCACACACTTTTCAACCTTTTCCAAATGGCCATCCATTTTTAGCCTTGTTTCGAGTGAAAAACCAATGCTGACTCGGCCAGATCGGATGCCCAAAAACACTGCAATCGCAATTCTCTTAGGATCAGAAGCTCGAACAAGAAATGATTATGCAGTATGATGTGATGCAAATGCATGCAAAATGAGATGGCAATGCAATGCAAAAATAAAAATATGTTAGTACAAATAGAGTATTCAATAATGATAATATATCGCAAAAATTAAAAGGTATAAAACCTTCAAGTTAACATGCTTCATTCAAATAAAAACAATCCTACCCCATCATGCTTTTTACCCGCACATTTAAAAAAAAAGTGGATCCTACCCGAACATACTTTTTTACCCGCATAAAATATATCGGCATGATACCTAGTATATGCTTTATTGCGAGAAAATAAATGATATTGAAATTAAAGAGCATAATTGAAAGAAAAACCATCTCTCTCTATTATGCACTTAAAGGGTGACTCTCTAAACGGGTAGAGTTTCAATATGGCTCTAGACAAGGTAGGCTGCTATGGTTCACTACATGCGGTTCAGGTTCTAAAGTAACGGTACCTGAACTGTCGCTACGACATGGATTCATGAGGATACATTTCCTTAGGTCTGTGCAGAGATGAAGACCCCACGAAGACAAAGGTACAGATGTATCCCGGAAGTGATCCACTATCCTGAACAGCGGCGATACCTCACGAAGGCATAGCTTCTCACTCCCACTTAAAAAGGGCGGAGCTTGGGTGCAGAGCTCATGATATGCAAAACCAGGAAAATAGATTTTAAAAATTTTGTGTAAAAATTTGAGAAATAAAAAGAATGAATCACAAAATAAATTAAACCGAATTTATAGTTTCCACTCCTTAAGACAAAAAGTAATCAACCAATGGCTCGACTCTCAATAAAAAAAGGTATTCCCCAGCGGAATCGCCAAGCTGTAACAACCGTCCCTCCCCGTGACTGGTGCTTGACGCGTTTTTACGAAAAATATTTTGGATAGAGTCGCCACCAATCTTTTTAATGTAGGTGAGATTGGATCACCTGAAAATCCGGTTATTTTAATAAAACCTGTTTTTGTCATTTTATTAAAACAATGAATTTTGGTCTGCGAAACCAGAAAAACAGGTTCGGGAGTCAATTACGTGTGGGGAATGGTGAGCACCCCCACATCGCCCAAAATTGGTACCTGGTTGATTATTTGGTGTCTTAATGATGTAAATTAAGAATTCAAATTTAATTTAAAATTTGTGATCCCTTAAAATATTTGAAAGAATATATATTTTTTGTATGAAAAGAAATTTACACCCCTACACCCGGGACATAATTTTCGTTATATTCTCGAATAAAGGGAACCTGTTTTGAGAATTATAATTTAGAATTTAAAATGGTATTTTGCAATAGAGATTAACGAAAAGCGACACCCCTTACGTTCAAGGTACGTTTTTTCCCGAGGATCCCTAATAAAAGTATTACCTCAATTTTTTAAGGTTTTAATTATGAAAACCAAATACGAATGCAAATATATGTAAATATGTATATATACATAATGTAAATATAGAAAATAATTAACAAACATATACATGAAAACTTTAAATATAGGTGACTATACGTGTATAACGAAATTATATATATTATAATTTACATTTGTATCATATATATTATGATTAAATGTAATACTATATATATAGATAAGGTTTACATATATATCATACCTTACATATATATATATAGAAACATTCTATACGTATGAAATTACTTACCATACTTCATATATATATATATATATTATGATGCTATACATATTTACTTTACATATATATGTATGTACGTATAAAACAAATCAATTAACTTTACATATATAATATGATTAAATATAACACTATATATGCATAGTTTACATATATATATATATATATATCACATTTTACATATATATATATGATTAAATATAATACTATATATATAGATATAGTTTACATATATATATATATATCATAGTTTACATACACGTTAGATATACATTTTAGGAAATTTTACTTATATATGCTATTATATACTATATTAAAATAATATACATAATAATAACACATGTATAATATTAATAAATGGCCAAAAAAGTGACCAAAAAGAAAGAAATCAAGAAATGAATAGCAAATATGTGAAGGATACGAAAGAGGAAGGACTGCACGCGCAATTTCCCAATTGAATGAAAACATGCGAATCCTCCAAGCCGGGTCGGGTCGAGTGCGCGGGTCACCCAAGGTATGAAACGGCGTCGTTTCGATATCCATTTAAATAGGAACTTTGGACCAAAAAATTCATTTGGTTCTTTGAATCTAAAAAAATTCAAATATCCTCTCTCACACTCTCTCTGTCCGAACCCATCACGCCAAATGGCCACCGTGTCTGCAGCCACGTGCCGCCATTCGCCGGCGACGGCCGCAGCCGTCCACGGTTGCCAGAGGTACATGCAAATACAACGGTGAATTCGGCTTTTCTACCTCAACACGAATCTCAGGTTAGTTTTTTTCTAAATCTAATCCTAGGTGAGTAAATATATCGAAATCCGAATGGGTTTCTTTATTTATTATTTTTTTTTACCTCTTTTGTTCTTGCTTCTTTGCTTCAATCTCTTCTATTTTTTTACATCCTTTTTGTGTTCGGATGAGATATATACCAAGGAAATCTTGTTTTTTTCTTTTTTATTTCCACCTTTTTTTATCAAATCGAACCTCCTCCTTACATATCTGTTCTACATGAGTATTTATACCCGAAGATTTAAAACTTGATACTTGATTTCTGATTTCACTTTTTTTTGCAGGATAAGTGTGGCTCGTTGGGCGGTGGCTGGCAGAGTGGGCAGTGGCCGCCGCTCGTGGCCAATGGTGGCACGCGTGACGGCCACGCGCAGAAGATGATTGGAGCAAGAGGGGGTGCGGCGGCTGGTAGAAGATAAGACTAGGGTTTTTTGTTTCTTTATGTTATTAGGGTTATGTTATTATTATTATTTTTGGGTTGTGTGCTGGATTGTTTGTAATTGGGTTATTGGGTTTAATTGGATGGTAGGTTTTGGGTTTGTAAAATAGGTTTAGGGTTTTTGGACTGATAAAATAATTCATGAATTTTAATTGCTTGGTTTGGTTTAGTTTGTAATGGGTTAAGCCCGGACAAAATGGACATCTACATAGGTATTACCGTGCACCCTGGGGTGAGTTTACCCATGATTTAATCTCTCCAAAGGCGTAACTTTAATTCAGTACTTGACAGTAATCAACGCCCTTAATCATTAGGGTAAAGTTGTCTTTTCATATTTGACCCTAATCTCTAAAAAAAGGGGAGGAAATGCATAGGAGCACCGTAGGACACGCGGGGTCACCGTGCCACGCTGGAGGGTCCCACAATGTGCTTTGTAGGGGCAAATAATGGACCCTACTTAAAGGGTACTTTAATGAAACTGTGTAGGCCAATTGTCAGGGCATACCGCTGAATATAATTCTAAAGTAGATAATGTTGTATACTTTATGTATTTATTTACATTTTAAATAAATTACTATCTTGTTTAATGCATATCCCCCGGGGCTGCGGTCGCTCATTTGTTTAATAAAAAGGTATAATTTATTTATTTATTTATCTATAATTTTAATTTTAATTTTCAATTTCATTTGAATTTTGTTTAATGAAGTTTATACTATTTAAGTTTTTTATCTACAAATAAAAAATATTAAATACTTAAATATGTTCGATATTAAATTCTCTTGTATATTATATTAATAATAATGTTAATAAATTATACAAAAATCAACAAAAATGAAGCGTACATATGATTATTTGAATGAAAAATGAACTACTTAACCAAAAAAAACAACACTATAGATATAATACTATATTTGAAAATAAATGTATTTATTTTAAAACAAAATATATCGATTTTTTGACTAATTCTTCCAAAAACAATAAAATTCATACGCATAGAAATAATAATATGAAAACCAAAGGCAGTAAGGCACAAAGAATATTATACTTTCATTTGAAATGAAGCCTATTAACCAAAAAATTCATGCGCAGTTGGTAAAATATGGGTGCGGGTAAAAATACAATCCCATACAAATTTTTATAATTTTAATAAGAATTTATATAAGACTGAATAATTATTTATGTAAAAATTTGTATAATTATATAAATTTTTGTCAACCGAATTTTTTTTTGTAAATTTTATTTTAGATAAAAAT
Source organism: Hibiscus mutabilis (assembly GCA_019671005.1). Taxonomy (NCBI): domain Eukaryota; kingdom Viridiplantae; phylum Streptophyta; class Magnoliopsida; order Malvales; family Malvaceae; genus Hibiscus; species Hibiscus mutabilis. The sequence goes on from CM033728.1 coordinate 32,469,677, forward strand.
TTATATAATTTTTATATTATAATTTAATTTTTTATTATTTAAATAAAAAATTATGAATATTCACTTCATTTTAACGGCATCAAGTGGCTCACATCAGACTTCCCCAGAAGAAGTGTTGTAGGAACCGAAAAAGTTAGAAATAGGTTAAAATACTAGCTAAAATTTCTCTAAGATTTTATGACGATCTGACGGTGGAAGGGAGTTTCTCTAAAATTGGACGGTCCGTAACGTATGTTTGATTGAGGTTGGCAGTCGTCTCTGTCACAGTTTCTGAAATGGACACGTGTAATGATTAGGTGGATATTCAGACAGTTCCCAAACCCATGGGACCCTTTTGTCACCCAATCAAACAAGCAATGCTACAACCATCATTGTCAGTGTGCACTGCAATAATAAATCATATCTCCAAAGGACGAGGATTATATTATCCCCTGTATCCAAGTTTATTTTTTTTAAAAGATAAAATTGTATGATTTTATTAATTATTTCTCAGTATCCAAGTTTATGATAAGCATGCATTGTAGTAGTAATTGAAATTATTATTCCTCAACTTGAAAATAAAATAGAACGACAAGGTGATAATTGCAATGATTATTCGACCAAAGTTATAATTATTATTATTATCGAGATGAATTAAGGGTGTTAGAAAGATAATCGTATTTTTTGAAAAATTTAAACTTTTATATATTTTAGGCTTAACTATTCAATCAAAAATACATTAGGCTTTTATTGAAAAAAATATAATTTGAACATTTATTTTATAGTTAAGTCTATATTTTAAAAGTTCTCTTTGTATTTATATTGATCTAATTTCACATCCTTAAAATTTTTTAATTCTTATATAATTTTATTATGTATAAAAATTCACATTACCCTAATATAAAATTTTGTGTCAATCTCTAATTATTAAGGTTTAGATAAAAGAAACGGGAAATAAGTGAATTTGAACAAAATTATAATAAATAGTAATCAGAGTGGGATTCGAAACCATGTAAGACTAATAATGCTTGTAATTCATGAATGATTAAGAAGAGTGTTGAAAGTTGAAACATGCCAGATGAAGCTCTTGTATTTTATTAGTATTTGCTTAAACAAAAGCAAAGGATATAAAGTGTTGGATCCTGGAGTGGATGTCAAATCCTTACAGTTGGAAAAGATATTGCAGTCTTTGGAGGGCTTTGATGCAGAAACACTAATATCATATAATAAGAAATATACAATCATAGAGATTACCATCTCTTTTCTTTTATCTGCTCCAAACTGGGTTTTTCAATTATCCTACCTATGTCAAATGTGGGATACAATTGGTTTCAAGGAAAATAAAGAAATGGGAAAACACGGCATGCCTTGTCGATACATAAAAGTGACAGAAATGGAACATAAATACCATTACCCATCCCAGCAGTGATACACCAAGTAGTAATGTTAGTTGTAAACGACAAGAAGAGAAACAAGTGTGTCTCGACAGAGTAGCAAAATTGAAAAGATTGACAGATGATGTTTTAAAGTTTGGTTGCTTTGTTGGTAGAATGAAAGAGCATTTTTTTGCTTATCTCGTCACATGAGGAAGGGCCCTTCACTTTTGGCAACTCATTAAGCAAGTAGATCATTGGTCCATTGGTTGTCCCAAAGTTTACAGTCAAATATAGGAATAGGAACCACCTCCCTTTCTTCGTCTGCTAGCTTCTCCCATTTGTTAATGCTGCTTAAGGAAGTGAAGTTAAACAATTAGGACTGTTCCTTTACCCGACCAGACAATGTGTGCAAGTCTTTCCCTAGTGATTGCAGCTTTTGCAAGCTTTTCAGTAGTGTCATTTGCAGCCGTTGCTTTGGCACGTAGGCCACTTGACTTCCCAGCTAGATAGGCAATCTATGTAAGCAGTGCAGGCCACAATAGATCTTAATTATAATTCCTATGAATCCCCACATAGAGCAGAGTCTAACGTACTAAACGTTACGGTACAGTTATAATGTGACACTAATATTTTGTAGTATTTTGATTGGTGTCACACCGTCGCCGTACTATACTCTGCCACACCATAGACTCACCTCACATAGCTATTCTAGACATATGGATTAACCCAATTAGAAATAGAAGCCATAAGAATTGCCTCTTTGACACCCATAATAAGCTGCAAAGAATACTAAATTATAGAAATCATTATCGTTGTTAAATTCGAGCCATGTTCCAAGACCAGGAGGTGGAGTCCAATGCATTGGCCCTCGCAACTGAACCAATTGAATCCGAAAGATTTGGAAAATCACCCCAAGAACCAAAACATAGCTATTCGACCACCCTATGAGTACAACTCTGGGATATGAAGGACGTCAAGAGTTTTACCATTGAAGACAACATCATTTCGATGCAACAGAAGCCGTGTTCCACAACTCCTTACTCTAAGTGCAAGGTGCAGAATTCTGCCAAGCCAAAAAGGAAGCACCAAGCAATCCAAGAAACTTGTCCAAGCACACCGTACAATTGAAAAACAAATGTTCTAGCGTTCATAATCAATTAACCTTCTCTTAGCTCATTCTCACAAGCACAGGGGAAAGTCTAACAGAAGGCGCCTTAAAAAACGGCTAAAAGAAAATAGTAATGATATAACCGTTAGATCGAGTAAAAAAATCTGGGCTGTGGATTTAAAAAAGAAAAGAAAAAGTGGTAAAAGGTTAAATAGGTCAACAAGTTATAATACAAAGTATTACCCGATTATAACACAAAATATAACAGAAAAGGTAAGAAAAAATGTTAACATAAATTCTTACCTAGTTAATCAAATCTAAAACCCTTCAAACACATGGTAAGCATTTATGTTATAACCTAAAATCTTACCCCAAAAATATTATTTCTTATCAAACACATAAGATTTTATGCTCCTACATAAATTCGTACCGAGACTAACATAAATTCTTACCATTCGTTTGAAGAGTTTTCGATTTGGTGATAGGAGGTAAGCATTTGTGTTATTACCTTTTTTCTTATCGGTTGTATAAAAAATTATGCATGTTTCATAATAATTTGTGTAGGTACCATATTTTTTTTAGTTTGGCAACAAATAGAGTTATCCTTTAAGATTTTATGTTATATCACAATTTCTTACCATAAGTTTTGTTGGTTTTAGATTTGGTGATATGAGGTAATAAATTGTGTTATTACATTTTCCTTACTGTTCCTGTAATAGTTTATGTAGGTTCGGTAACAATTTGTGTAGGTACTCTATTTTTTATGAGTTTGATAAGATATAAAGTTATCATTTAAGAGTTTATGTTATAACACAATTTTGTACAATAACTTTCGTTGGTTTAAGATTTGGTGATATGGGGTAAGATTTTGTGTTATTACCTTTTTCGTATCGTTTTTATAATAATTTACGCATGTGACATAACAGTTTGTGTAGGTATCCTATTTCTTATGAGTTTGGTAAGATATAGAGTTATCCTTTAAAATTTTATGTTATAACATAATTTCCTACCAAAACTTGGGCTGGTTTTAGATTTGGTGATATAGGGTAATAATTTGTGTTATTACGTTTTTTCTTACAACTTCTATAAACATTTATGTAGGTTTCGTACAACTTTGTGTATGTACCCTATTTCTTATGAGTTTGGTAACATATGGAGTTATCCTTTAAGAGTTTATGTCATAACACAATATTCTATCATAAGTTCAGCTGGTTTTAGATTAGGTGATATGGGGCAACAATTTGTGTTATTATCGTTTTTTTATCCATTCCATAAACATTTATGTAGGTTTTGTACAAATTTGTGTACGTGCCCTATTTCTTATGAGTTTGGTAACATGTAGAGTTATCCCTTAATAGTTTGTGTCATAACACAATTTCCTATCATAAGTTCGACTGGTTTTAGATTAGGTGATATGGGGTAATATTTTATGTTATTACCGTTTTTCTTACCCGTTCTATAAATATTTATGTAGGTTTCATACAAATTTGTGTAGGTACCCCATTTCTTATGAGTTTGGTAACATATAGAGTTATCCTTTAAGAGTTTATGTCATAACACAATTTTTTACCATAAGTTTGACTGGTTTTAAGTTAGGTGATATGGGGTAAGAATTTGTGTTATTAATTTTCTTCTTACCCATTATGTAATAGTTTATGTACCTTCGATAACAATTTGTGTATGTACCCTATTTCTTATGAGTCTCGTAAGATATAGAGTCATCCTTTAAGACTTTATGTTATAACAATTTCCTACCATAAGTTGAGTTGGTTTTAGATTTGGTGATATGAGGTAGGAATTTCTGTTATTACCTTTTTTCTTATCGGTTCTATACTAATTTATATAGGTTTCGTAACAATTTGTGTATGTACCCTATTTCTTACGCGTCTTGTAAGAATTAATGTTATTAGGTAACCTTCTAGGTTATCACACAATTTCTTACCATGATAAGCATTTGTGTAACTACCGTTTTTCTTACAGTTACTGTAGCAATTTATGTTACTGCATCATAAAAATTTATGCTAGAATCAGATACTAGTATAATCAGTATGCTTTTTTAGCCTTTTTAGGCTGCCTTACAATAGAACTTCTCCCAAGAACAGGCCAACAAAAAATTCCCACCTTTGGTGAACCTAATATTCCATACCATAACTTTGTTGAATATTATAATTTGAACATAATATTAGTTCATGTATTTGTTGAATGAATGTACTTAACATCCAAAAAGGTCCAAACTTGACCTAATTGCTTTAATTGTCTTATTAAACCCTCAAGCCCATGGCTTGGGTTGAAGCTCACTCGTTGATTCGAAAATCTAGATTGTTACAACTCTTCTCCGCTTAGAGAAAATTTTATCTTCAAAATTTACATGATCTGAATTGAAGGATATTGCATCTCTATAGATGACTCTGTTTTCCATGTAGCCTTCTAACTCCATGGTTTCTCCACAGAACCTTAACTAAAGGCATGCTCTTGTTGTGAAGTTCTTTGGCTCTTTTTTATAAGTTAAATCAACACTCACATCGATCTCCTCAAGAGGAATGACATAAAAAGAGTCTAAAAGGTATTGCAAAGCATTAAAACATGGAACAAATTTTGAATGGGATCTATCTTTGGCGGCAACTCTAACCTATAAGTCACGACTCCAACTCTCTCAAGAATTTCATACTGCCCAATAAATTTCAAACTCATCTTTCTTATACGCCTAAAGTGTATCACCTTCTTCCAAGACAATACCTTTATCACCAACTGCATACTCAACATCCTCACGTATCAAATCTGCGTAGGCCTTTTGATGGTCGAAGACTGCTTGCAATTTGACTTAAATCAGTTGAAATTTTTTTCTATCTGTTTGATCAAGTTCGATTCCACAATCTTCCTATTGAGATTTTGCTTTGATATAATAATTTGAAAAATGTTTTTGGATTTGATTGAAATATTTTAAATATTATTCAAAGTCCAACTAACTTGAAAATATGATTGAAAGTGTTTTGACTTGTTTTAAAACGAATTTAAGTAACCAAAATGTCAAAATAATTTTGGTCATTTTTCTTTTCTGTTTTACTTCAATTTGATCACTAAATTAACCGAAATCAGATTTCCAATGGTTTAATTACCTCACAGACCATTCCGCGTTTTCAAACTTTGCACTTTGAGCTTGCCCCTTTGTCATATTGCGTATCTAGTCCCTGCAAGTCTGTTTCAGTTTTTAATTAAATCCCTGAATGTGTTTTTTTTGTTTATTTAATTTTTGCTTCATGATTTTCCTTTTGTTGCATTTTGGACCTTTCTTATGTTTGAATGTTTGTGCCATTTAATTTCTATCACATGTTGTCAGCAAGTTCATTTCGTTCATACATGTACTAATGTCATGATTATTTGCGTATTTTGGGGTTGTTCTTTCTACGTTGTTTATCTTGTTTGCTCGTAACGTACATGTTCGTTTGGTATGCTTAGTTGACTTGTACTTATTGTCTTTGTATTTTGGCATGTATGGATTGTTCACTTTATTTTTAGGTTACATGTTAGTATGTTTTTGCTTGCTACGTTTATTTGTGATGATATGTCTTTTTGTGTTTTAATCCGTCTGTTCATCGTATGTAGGCTTGTTTTAGATATTGTTTTAGTTTCTTTGTACATCATGTTTTTATGTACCCACATGGATTTTCATATCCTCTTTTTTTTAGGATATATGTTAGTATATTTCTTGGTGCTATAGAGATGTCATGTTTTTTTAGTCTATGCATATAAATTGTGTCGCATGTCAAATATCAAGCATTAGTTCTTATTCTAGCATGTTTTCCTCTAGTACCATACTACGCCATGTGTATGTTATCCATATTTCAGTTGTATGTTGTCTTAATGTGTTCAAGCATGTTGAGGATAATTAATCCAGTTTTGTAAGCATGTTTTTATCTTGTTCGTATTTTCTTCGTTTTTACCATGCTTTGTCTTTTTACCCGTGTATTTTATTATTTTTGTTTAATTTTGTAATATGCATGCTTTTATATTTTATAGTATCATGTCAATACGAATTGCATGTTATGTCTTGCTTTCTAAGGTCGCATAATGGAATATAAATTATCAATGCGATGCCCTTTTATCCGAGCGTAAACGGGGCCAGTATCAGGCGTAGTGATAGTGATTGGCCGTTTATTCTCGGATAAAGGGGCCTTTAAAATCTACTCGCACTTATAACCAAATTTTAAATTGATCATCACTTTAATCCGGAAAGTCTAATATTAATGAGGCGGTAATTATTAAAGTACCAATTTTGGGCGGTGTGGGGTGCTAATCCTTCCCCATCCGTAACTGACTCCCAAACTCAAAGTTTTTTTTTGAATCTCTGGTTTTATGGTGTCCTGCCTACCTAAGTGGCCGGTGGCGACTCCAATTTCTAGATAAAATACGGTTTTCAAAACCCCCACGAAATAAATATTTTATATTCGAAAAACAACAAACACTTCGAAAACTATTTTTAGCGAGATGGACATCGCTACAATTACTGGTTTTGATTTACACCAATTTGGAATCAATCATTACAAAATTAAGAATTTGGTAACTAAGAATTTCTTAGCACCAACATCTTTCATTTTATATTTACGGTCCAACGACCTTTACAATTATTTAGCAATTTTTTAAAACATTGTACATTTCATAACGTGCATCAAATAATGCTTTGAAAATGTAGTTTCAACATAGAAAAATATATTTCTTCCATGCTTTTATTCAAGACCTCAGTTAGAATCAACGCTCTAGATTGTGAATTCATGAAATTTTCAATTTTTTGTTTTAAGATTTCAGAAATGGAACCGTAGTTAGTGATAATTATTAATTTCAATAATAAAAAGAAATTTAATTCTAGTTTACTTCGTTATATTAACTTATATAATTTAGTTAAAACTAAAAGTTTGAAATAGGATCATTAACCAATGTTACTTCCAATAACAAATTATGTTGATCAAAATCCTAAAATAGCTATGTTCAGTTTGTTTTCGTTTGAATAAAGTCTATTGAACGATGATAATTAAGCTACTAAAACAGACTTATTTAGATTACTTATTGTTTGAAAAAGAGATCAAGTAAACGACAAGAAATAAATCTCGAAACAAATTTATTTACGAGATCTTAGTTTATAAACATTCGAAGATTTTGTAGATTCTTGTTTGAAAAAGATATCAAGTAAATTCGTTTAAGTGACACGAATTATATCCAGAAATAGATTTATTTACGAGATCTATGTTTTCAAACAGATCAAGATTTCTTCTATATGATAAGTCAGCAGAAAAAATTATTTTATATTTTATAAAAAATATTTTTTGACTGATGCAATATTTTCTCAAGTCAACAAATTTGTCTATATGATACTGCCATGTCAGCATGCACTGCCATATAGGTTTGTCACGTCATTTTAAGCCTTTTACCATTAGTTGACTGGCAGTTTTCATCCATAGAGGGGCCATTTTGACCCAAAATGAAACGTTGATGGTTAAATTAATCCAAGAAAAAGAATAGGGACCAAAGTGGCTATTCAATTAAACGTTGGGGCATTTTTTTTAGCTTTATGCCTTAAAACTAATATCCAACATTTAATGTCCATAAAAAGCATGAGCTAAAAACTTAAATAACAAAAGGAAGAGATGCTAATACTCCCAACATTTTTATCTAGAGCATGAAGAGAGGCTTCACATAACATAGTTTTTTTTTATCTTTGCTTTGCAGGAATGAAGCAACATCTTTGGAATAGGATTGCAAAAATATTTGGGAACGAGAAACAATATAATTAGCCCCTTACAAGTGATACGATGATGGTGTAATTACGGTAGTGGTCACGAAAAAAGATCAAGGACGCTCGTAGTTGGCTGGCAGCTGAGAAAGAATCGTGGCGTTGCTTGCTTGAAGGGAAATAGAGTTTTTGGGTAACATGAATGACAAAAAATTGAGAGATAAACAGATTATATACTCTTAATTAACAAAAAGAGGTAAATTACTAGATAGGCCATCAAAACTTAATAAGATTTAAACAAAAGACACAAATATCTTAATGGACTGGAATATTAATAATAAGAAAGGTAAATATACATGTAAATGAGAGTTAAGTATATATTTTTAAAAAATTGTAAAATATCAGAGATGTGTGTAGATATTTTTTTGGGATTCCCATGATTATTTATATGATTACGGTTCGGTTATCCCCACGGTTCAGATATAGCAATTTCTATCCTCATACCCATTTGAGCTTTAGTGATAAAGCTTCCCGTCTATGTGGGTGAAAATATCAATTATTCCCCATCCCATTAGTTTGGATCCCCTATATTTTTTGTATATCCCCCACCCGATTCCCACCCCTAATGTCATATCAGCTTAAGTCATGCAATAACTACCAAGTTAGGTCTTGTATATAAACATATCCCACACTTGATACCCACCAATATGGGATATAAGCTTTCCTTACTTTGAACATCAATTTCTCATATGGTCTTGAGCATATGAAATACCATTGTATAGGTCTCATGTATTAGAATATGAAACCATAATTTCATGATTTGAATCTTCACCTTTACCTATTGAAATATGTCTCAAAGTTTCCAAATTTCCATAAATTTCCAACAAAAAAGGTGCATCGAAAGCTTTTATAATTTTTCTTCCAAATGGATTAAACGTGATATCTAATACAATAAATACAATCCATAATCAAGTACATGTATATATATGAGAATCCAATGCGCAACGATATCCTATGTTTGACGCAAATCTTCTAGTAAGTCTCCGAATTATTTTTCATGACCCGAACTTCTGCTAGATTTACGCTTCCAACCAAAAGATCTTCTTTGCTATTCTCACACCCGTGAATGCTAGGTGTGTGGGTACCACTCAATTTCTGAACACGAGAAAAATAATAAAATTCTAAATAACCCCTAGGATTATTTTCCAATAATTTTTCTTGTTAAAAATTTTAAATAATTCCAAGAATTTTTCTCTCTATTCTAATATATGCGTAAGGCTTTTGTGAGTATTCTCTAGATACGACATAATGAAACGCTCATATCTATTTATAGGAAAATATAGGAAGATATTTGAATTTATAAGGAGTCCAATCCAATTAAAACACAAATATACTACCTTAAAATAAAGCATACCATTTATTTGTTTTAATAAATAAAAATAATAAAATAATAAATATATTCCTAAATCTGGCGTCAACTTTATATATTTATATTTATATTTTATTTTATTTTTAATTGTTTATTTGATTTGGATTTTATCTAATTAATTAATCAAATACTAATGTCCAAATTCTAAATATCCAACTAAATTAATACATAATTAAAATAGATCCAAATTAATTTTAATTAATAATTAATTAAATAAATAGTTATGATAAAATTAATTTTTCTTTATGAAATAATTTGTACATCGTCTAATTCTAGTTTCGTAAAATCATGATAATTTTACCATCTTAGAGTTTATGTAAAAATTTATTTAATATTATATTTTATTTTTCAACTTCATTAATTCAAAATAATGATGTATTAATTTAATATCCTATTTTGGATTACATTACATAATAATCCAAAATTATTAAATTAATTTTCAAACCATTTAAATTAAATAATGATTTATTAATTTAATATACCATTTTGGAACCAATTAAACAATTCTCCAGGAAAATTTAGGGAGATATTGTGTTTAGGAATGAAAATTTGGGAAATAAAGTTGGTTGGGGATTATTTTGGCTTTTACGGCAAAAACTGCAGTATTTTTAAAAAACTTCTCTTGCAGAAGACGTTTTGCCATATTTTAATATTTTCTCCTCGAGAACGCCTCCTGTAGAAAAAGTTTCATGCATGCATCACGTCCATTACCCCTCTCTCTTGCCACCCACCCATGCATTATAGGAGAACTTTTCCTACAGAAGGCGTTCTCGAGGAGAAAATATTAAAATATGGCAGAACGTCTTCTGCAGGAGAAGTTTTTTAAATTTATTATAGTTTTTGCCGTTCCATGCCATTTTAATTATTTCATCTATGAGAAAATACAATTACTTAACTAAGTAATTCTCAGCAATATATTTTTCATCATTTTCCTATTAGCTCACAATTTAATCAAGCAATCTGTATCGAGTCAAATGCAAAACTTGTTTTTTTTTTCCATCAAACAACCCTCAACAACTATGTTGAGTTGATCAATCAATGGATAATGCCAAAGACGGGGTGAATTGACAATTTAAAAATTGGTGGGAAGAAATTGCAAGAATGAAAAAATTACAAGAGAGATTTAGAGTGGTTGGATCTTCTAAACAAGGTCTACATCCACTGCCTTATCTACCACACTAAAGATTTCATAAATCCACTAAATTTGTCTTCCCTTTGAGAACAAGGAGTAACCTTACAAGGCTCAATACCCCAAAATCTTGTGAGATATTTTCCCAAATATACAAACAAATAGGCAAACTCAAGAAACCTCCCTAGGTAGATGTTTGCAAAATTTAAGCACTCTCTCAAACCCCAAACACTTGAAATAAATGAATACAATAAGAACACTCAAGTGTTTATAAGGGAAGATAGACAAATAAGCACTAGTGGACTTTGAATATTGATTGAAAGTTTTTGGATTGATGTCTTTTTGTTGAAGAAGCTTTGAAGACTTATTTTTAAATCTTCTCATTGATTTCTAACTGTTTGAGTTGTTGGGAAATTGAATATAGCTGTTGAGCTACAATTTTCCCGCATTAAATGTTATCTAGTCTCAAGGACCAGTCTTTCCTAGATGGATTTACAGTCTTTTCAAGGATACTCTTGATCTCCTTGTTTAAAATCTCGGCTTGCCAATTTGTTTGGGGAAGGTATGCCGTGGCAATCCTTTGCTGAATTCCATATCTGCGCAAAGCTGTAAAGATTATATTGCATTTAAAATGGGTACCCTCATCATGAATAATCACTCCGGGGGCACCAAATCGAGTAAAAATATGTTTGTGCAAGAACTTGGCAACGACCTTGGCATCGTTCGTCGGCAATGCTACATCCTCAACCCATTTTGAAACATAGTCAACAACCACGAGGATGTATAAGTTACCAAATGATGGAGGAAATGGACCCATGAAGTCTATCCCCCATACATCAAATAAGTCCACAAGCATGATGTTTTGGAGCGACAGTTGGTGTCAGCCAGAGATGTTTCCTGTCCCTTGGCATCAATCACATGCCTTGGCATAGTTATGGGCATCTTTGTATAGTGTGGGCCAAAAGAATCTTGACTGCAGCACCTTGGCAGCAGTTTTCATCCCAGCAAAGTGATCTCCATACAGTGCGGCATGGCATAGTTGCAAAATGTTGTGCTGCTCATCCTCTGGCACATACCGTCTTATCACTTTGTCAGCACACTATTTGAACAACATTAGCTCGTCCCAGTAGTATTGCCTAACTTCTCGCAAGAATCTTTTCTTCGCATTGTATGCCAGATCTGGTGGCAGAATATTGCTTACCAGGTAGTTGACTGTGTCAGCGTACCATGGCATGGCATTGACTGCAAGCAAATACTCATCTGGAAATTCATCTTTTATGGCAGCGTTCTTACCATCTTGAAGGTGATGCTCTACACGTAATAGGTGGTCAGCTACTAAGTTTTCACTGCCCTTTGTCTCGGATCTCGAGGTCAAATTCTTGTAGTAAAAGCGTCTGTCGGATTAGTCTAGGCTTGGCATCCTTCTTTGCCAAAAGGTACTTTAGTGCTGAATGATCTGTATACACCATAACTTTGTTACTAGCTGAATAAGATCTAAATTTATTATAACCCCTTCGACCCGGGTGAACAATTATGATAACCGATCCATTTTTTTCTTTTATCTTATCTAGATGCACATTAATAATCCTAAGTGTACATACTTGCAGCGAGTGAATACCTAAAGAAAATGGATCATGGAAAGGCCTCCAATTGCATAACATAGATTTTAGGGACTAAATTGCAAAACTGACAATTTTAGGGACCAAAGTTGAAATTAAAGTGACCAATTCTCAATTAGTTCAATTACATGCTTACATGTCGAATTCCAGGTCATTACGATCATCCAAGCTCATACAGTTGCACTCACAAATATTCAGGGATCAAAACGTAAGAAATCAAAACTTCAAAAAATCCCAATAACATATTTAACTGCCACCGTATCGGTACGGTCAAAGGGGTGTTTCGATACGCCTTCGTTATTTCAAAACCCCAGAATTTCAGTAACCAAATTCAATTCTGATACGCCCCCGCGTATCGAAATGCCATTCAGAAAACCATTAGACAGTATCGAAATGCCTATCCGAGTACCGAAACACTAGCCAATATTGCCTTGTCCCATACCGAAATAGATGCCCACGTACCGGTATGCTAAGCATGAATTGGCTTACCTGTACCGAAACGGGGACACCTGTACCGGTACACCTAGACCTGTAATGTCCCAAATTGTTGTCTAATCACACTTTGAAGATATCCAAAACATTTCAACATGCTTCATACACTTATACAACATTACTAAGATACATTACCAACCAAAGCATTACGGATTCAACAACCATTCATGGCATTTATACTACTCAAAGCCTTCTATAGGCATGCATCATAATATCATTTCACCAAGCAACCAAAACTCACATTTGGTACATTTAAGGTATAATCAACATGCTTGCACATTTATGGCATCATAACAAACTTGCTTGAATCATCAAACCATGGCAACCAAACAAAACCAACTAGATGCATGTTTTAGTACTTGGCTAGCAACAATATAGGCAATATTCACCTAAGCTCAACCATCATCAAACAAACCATAAAAATCCAGCACTACTCATGCTTAAAACTCATGGAAAAAAAGAAATACAAATCCCCGAAATATGGCAAACATGTTTCCTTATTAACCAGAATCATAAACTGAGTTCATACTCAAAGTAGTCTTTGTCTTAGGATCACTTTAGCCTTGCTTTTCCAGCCCCAAAACTTTAATGCACTACATCATTAGGAAAAAGAGAGCGCAAGCACACATGCTTAGTGAGGATTCCCATAATATAATGATGCAATTAAAACCATTTGAAAACCAAACACTTGTTTTTGAAATCATGCTTACTACCAAAGCATTTTTCCTTGTTCCAACCGAAACAATGTATAACAACCTTTATGCAACATCATATACATATTCCATGCTTAGATCCCAAAGCATTAAATCATTTACCATGCTAAAATCCCAAAGCATTATAATAGGTTCAACACACGAACTTTCACATATATTGGCATTTATAATGACCCAACTAGACTACCTCTATCCTATACATCGGATACACGGATCTTTCATATCATGCCTAGTTAAACTGCATGATATCACAAACCTTGCCTAGTTAAACCACAAGATTTGACACCCCCGCCTAGTTAAACAGCGAGATTTCCACCTTTGCCTACTTAGACCACAAGAGTATCGACCTTGCCAAGTTAAACCGCAAGATCTCCATTAATTTAGGCTTCCTAGTTAAACCGTATGCCCCAAATGATGTCCCAACAGTTCGAGTGGCATTGTTAAAATTCCATACCTCAAAGACCCATGGCCACGATCGATTTTTGTTCATATTTATAGTGCACTTTTATCCTATGGCATGCCAATTATATCCGATTGTTTTCTCACCTTGTCACATAGCCAATATATCATTTACAAAATCATTTACTAACTGTTTTTACATTGCATTGAACAAAAAACACCACATATGCAAATCACATTGCCAGAGCAATAACACCATTCCCGACCGGAATGAAAACCAATGCTCACTAGCATTTATTATACTTTTAAACCCCCTGCATATGTACTTAAAACCATGTATTTACAGCAAGTAAATTAAACCATGTTTAACACCAAAACATGAAATCAACATGCTCATATCCAAACCGATATTCAAGAGCAAAATAAGGGAAACGTACTTCTGAGCTTAGGTAAGTATTTCACACTTACCCTAAACTCCCAACAACCTTTATTAAACCATTTAAAGGCGTTTAAACCAGTTTCCACTCACCGATACGCTTTGCTTTGCTCGCCAACGCAAATCAAGCTTCCGGCAAGCCTTAATCAACGTCAAGCTTCGTCGCTTTGATTATCCCCTATTTTAACCACATAAAACCAGAGGGCAAATGCATCATTATGCATTCAAACCATTGCCTACAAGCAATTACCCGCAACTCTCAAGTTGCCCACTCAAAACTTATCCGAAACATACCAAAATCATCATTAAACACTTTCAAAACTTAACTCAGCCTTATTATAATGATTCAATCCATCAAACCTCATCAATTAACACCTAAAAACCCTTTCCAATCATCCTTTTAATTCCAGCAATGGTTAAACACAACTATCTCCCCAAAACCCTTAATTAGCCACCTTAAACATTAGAGATTCAACTTGTTTTGGGATTACAATATTAAAACCAAGTTATTAACTCAATTAAACTTCAAAATCATGATCTAGCCTGATAAAAAACCCAACAAAACAGTTCCACTTCGAAAATAAACCAATTTCATCAATCAAAACACAATTAATCAAATTTTCCTTAATTAAACTATCAAAACACATTAGAAAATAATTGTAAAGGACCAAGAACTTGGGAATTTCAGTAAAGAACCTTTCATTAGAGGAGAAGAACGAATCTTTACCTCCAATGCTGATTTCTCCCCTGAATTGCTTAGTAAAACATGAAAAATTAAGAGATTAACAATAAGTATTTGATGAAAAGCATTAGGAGATCAAAACCTTTGATTTTTACCTGAAGAAGTTGCAAAGTTTGTTACGTGAATTTTGTTAAGTCTAAAATATGATTTATTAATTATCTCCACTTTTAAAGCCTTTTAAAAACCATTTAAAATTAGTTAATTAAAGGGAGAAATCTGTTAAAAATATTTAGGATAATTAGCTCCTTAAAGATTCAAAGTTTTGATCCTTTTCAAAATAGTCACTAAAACAATTTTTAAAGTTTGCATTTTGGTCACTAGTCCAAAATGTCCAATTTCCAAATCTTATTTTCAAAATTTGATTTTACCACAATCATTTCTACATTAAATAATGATTTTAGCATATTTTTCCATAATTTATCACCATAAAAAATATTTAATCCCATTAAATCTCGAAACCAACCCGAATCTCTAATACCGGTCCATCAGACCTTCGAACCAACCTTTAAAACATCTAAGCCCAAAATTGGGGTGTTACATTTATCAAAAGAGAATACAACTGCAAGAAATTCTTTCTCGGTTGTGGAATAATTCAACTGAGCTCCATTTAGTGTTCGACTGTCATAGTAGATGCTATAAAAAACTTTGCCACGCCATTGTCCCAATACTACTCCGACTGCATAATCGCTGGCATCACACATGAGCTCGATGGCTCATTATAATATGGTTCCACGACTATAGGGGCATTAATCAGCTTCTCCTTACATTTCTGAAACGCTCTTAAAGAAGAATCATCAAATGAAAAGCAGTATTTTGTTCCAAAAGCAAGCATAAAGGTTTAGAAATTTTAGAAAAATCTTTAAAGAAATGACGGTAAAAACCTTCATGTCCCAAAAAACTTCTTATACCTTTTACACTTGTCGATGGTGGCAATTTCTTGATTACCTCAACTTTTGCTTTGTCAACCTCTAATCCCTTCTCGGTTACCTTGTTCCTGAGAACGATGCCTTCCTTCACCATGAAGTGGCATTTTTCCCAGTTCAAGACTAGGTTTGTCTCAATGAATCTCTTCAATACTTGCTCCAAACTCTGAAGGCATTCCTCAAATATTTTGCCAAACACTGAGAAATCATCCATGAATACTTCCAAATTTTGTTCAATCATGTCGAAAAAATGGACATCATGCAACGTTGAAATATTGCCGGGGCATTACACAACCTGAATGGCATTCTTCTAAAGGAAAATGTCCCATATGGACAAGTGAACATGGTCTTCTCTTGATCTTCTAGAGCTATGGCAATTTGGTTATATCATGAATAACCATCTAGAAAACAGTAAAATGCTTTACCTGCCAGTCTGTCCAACATATGATCAATGAAGGGCAATGGAAAATGGTCTTTCTTGGTGGCATTGTTCAGCTTCATATAATCCATACACACTCTCTGTAACGCCCCGATTTTGGGCATAGCGGTTTTGGGGCATATTAGATGGTCCAGTGGACTGGGTTAGAGATTCGAGTCGGATTTGGGACTGTGTATTTTTGTTGATGATAAAATTATTGAAAATTTTTCTAAAATTATTATTAATTATGTATTTTATAATGGAGAATTCAATTTTGGAAATCAGATATTTTGGCTAGTGACCAAAATGAAAGTTTTGAAAACTGTGATTTTATAGTGACTAAAATGAAAAAGGGTCAAATTCTTATAATCTTTAATGAGCTATTTTACCTATTTATTTTCGATAGTTTCTCCCTTAATTAGACTTATTTTTAACATGTGTTTTATCATTTAAATAAAAAGGATTTTAGTTAAAAGATGGTTATTATTTTTGGAAAAGAAATTACGTCATTTTTCTCTCCACCTTTCTCTTCAATCTATCCTCAGCCAAACACACAATTTTTCATCAAATTTCATAGCTTTTATCACATCAATTGAGGGAGAAACTTAACAATAGGGGGAAAGAGGTTTTAGAAGCAATTAGTGTAGCATTGGAAGTTTCAGACATTTGATTGCGCGTCGGCGAATCAAGGTTTTGTGTATCGGTGAGTGAGAACATGGATTCCAACTTTGGAATGTTTTAAAAGTGGTTTATAGGAATTTAAACTGAGCTTGAAACGCTAGTTTAAACTCGGAAGTAAGTATAAAGTGGTTTTCTCTCTCAGTCGTATTTTTATGAAATGGTTTATGCATTTGTTTTGATTTACATTGTACCTACTATTAAAAAATGTTTTAAAGTATTTGAGATACTGTTTTTAAGCATGAAATGCTGAAGGATGCGCATGGTAATTGATCATTGTAAGTATATGGTTTATACTTGAGTTCAAAGCATGGTTATTGCTTTGGAAAATGGTTTGGTTTAATGCTTGTTAAAAACAGTGAGGTAAGTGTTAAATGGTTAATTAAATTGGCAAGTGATGTGATTTTAAAATTGTTATCGGATATAGTTGGCCGGCCATAGGATTGAGTGCACTATAATAAGTCGTCTTGGATATTGAGGGATTTAGATCCGTGTACCGAAAACTCTATCTGAATACCCTAACGGTAGAGGGGTTAAACAGTACAGTAAACTCCCGTTAGTGTATTAAGTGTCTAAACGATGAAAGGGGTTGGTGTCCCCGAGGGTTGTATAGGTACCCAGTTGTTAATGTACCGCGATTCTTAATGCATCACTATTCCGATTGAGATGGCTTGAAGTGCTGGTCGAACACTTATTCAATCTGTGTATCCGATGAACTCTTTTTGTTATTGGACTTGTTTAATAATCACTTGTAAGCCAATATAATTGTTAATGTATCATTGGAAGGTTTACGTTGTATATTGTGATTTATACATGTTTACTCTTTAAGCTTTGCATATGGTAGTTATGCATGGGAAGACTTAAATTGAGGTTGAGCAATGGGATTTGTTGTTGTAAAATGATACATGTTACATATGGTTTAATATGCTGGTTTTAAAAGGGTAAAGTGTAAGGTTAACAAGGTATGATGTGGTTTAAAATGTGGTTTGAACATGATTGAAATGGGATTTCAATGTGATGTTGCAAAATGGTTTAAAATGCATTGATGATGCTTTTAGTTTTTGAGCGCTCCTCACTAAGCCTAGTGTGCTTACACTCTCTTTGTCCATCAATGCAGATTATTAAAGGCTCAGAAGACAGCGGGAAGCAAGAGATCTAGCAAGACTTGGTATTCAAAGTATGTTTTTGGATTAGACTATTGATAATAAGGGCAATGGGGGTTTCTTTATTCGTTTTGGGATACGTTTTGTTAAACTACCTAGTTGAGCAAGTTTGGTTTGTTGTTCATGACTTGTAAGTGTCAATTTTGGATTGATTATTGTGATGGTTTGGAATTTCATATGTTGCTTGAATGGTTTTATAGGGTGCATGCCTATAGATCTTCTTTGATGCAAAATGCCATGTTATGATGTTAAGATTATGAAGTTTGAGTGCTTGTGGTATGCTTGGTATGTTGGTGCTATGGTGCAAGCATGTTGGAATAATTTGAGAGTGTTAATTAGATGAGAAACCAGCAAAAAGTGACATACAGGTCTAGGCATACCGATACGCGGGGACCGTATCGGTACGACTGGGCATTTCTAGGCTTGATGGATCGGTACAGGCTAAGGGTGTTTCGATACGCCCATGCCATTTTGTCCTTAGCATATCGGTATGGCAAGGGGTGTTCGGGTCTTAGCTTTTGGAATTTACTTTTCAACCTAAACCCATATACCGAAACACATGGTATCGTATCGGTACGGTCTATAAGGATTTTCAAAAGCTCAGTATTTTAGTTGGGCGTATCGGTATGGCACAGAGGTATATCAAAGTGGAGCATTTCAATCCGTATCGGTACGGGTGTACCCGTATCGGTACGGATGACCGTCAAAGCTGTTAAGTCATTTTGAAACAGTTCTAATTTCTTATATTTTAGTCCCTGAATCTTGTTTGTGAAATTAAATGTGTTTGAGTGATTAGATTGAGCTAAACTTTGATATGTATGATTGAAACCTAATTAATTAAGGTTTGGTAACTTAAAAATGGGTTTTGGTCTGTAATCTTCTGTAATTTCAATTTGGTCCCTAAATTGCAATTGAGTGCAATTGGATGTCAAATCGATGCCTGATTGAGTTGAGGTTACACCTGATGTCAACATGAACATGTAGGACTAATTGGCATCTAGACAAGATAAAAAAAGAAATGTTGTTTTCTGGGGTAAACCTACCTGATTTACTTTAGATTTCCCCGTGTGACCCGTTCGATTCGGTTGGGAGTCTAAGTCAGAACGAGAGGGTTACACTCTCCATCCGGTAACGGTCCTGGAAAGAATTAACTCATTGTTGCTATTTTGAACCACGATCATGCCACCTTTCTTTGGCACAAATTGCACCGGGTTGACCCACGAGCTGTCAAAAATGGGATAGATTATCCCAACATCTAGCCACTTGATAATCTCATTCTTAAGAACCTCTTTCATGCTCAGGTCCAATCTTCTCTGACCCTCAATGGTCTTTCCATGATATTCCTCCAAGATGATTTTTGTGCATGCAAATGGTTGGGCTTATTCCTCGGATATCAGCCAAGGCCCATCCCAACGCTTGCTTGTAATTGCATAGAATTCCAGTAATCGTTCCTCCAGATCATTAGTGAGATCAGTAGCAATGACAACAATGATCACTGGCAAGGTTGAGTGTTTACCTAAGTAAGCATACTTGAGGTGGTCTGGCAGTGATTTGAGCTCCAGTTCGGGTGGCTCCTCAATGGGTGATTTAGGTGCCACGATCTCTCTATCAGCCATCTCTAATTTTTCTGGTTGTCCAAAATAGCTTACTTCTACTAAGGTTGTTCATCTAGTGTCCTCACTTGTTTCACCTTCACTGTCACTTTCGATGGCATCATCAGCAGTATCTTGGCACAACTATGCCACGTCCACCTTAAAAATAGACTCTATCTTATCATTTGCTTGGCATTCATCTGATTTATCTGCACATTTCAAAGCTTGAAACACATTAAATGTAACCTGCTGATCATTCACGCAAAGTTAATTCACCTTTTTGAACATCAATCAAGGCTCTACCTGTGGCAAGGAATGGTCTGCCCAATATAATTGGGACATTTAAATCTGCCTCATAATCGAATATAATAAATTCAATTGGGAATATGAATTTATCTACCTTTACCAACACATCATCAATCTTACCCTTTGTATGCGCAAAGGATCGGTTCACCAACTGAAGTGTCACCGTGATAGGCCTTGCTTCTATGCTAAGCTTCCTGAAAATAGACATTGGCATCAAATTAATGCCGGCTCCCAAGTCACACAGTACCTTACCCATGAATCTATTGCCAATGGTACATGGAATAGTAAAACTTCCCAGATCTTCCAGCTTTGGTGGCAACGATTGAGTATCATTACACTGTATCCCTCAGTGAGAGCTACACTTTCGAAATCACCTACCTTTCTCTTTTTGGACAAGATGTCCTTCATGAATTTGCTCGTGAGCTTCCACCAATGGTAAATTGGTTTGCAATTGTTAAGTGCTTCCAAAAAGCTCTTAAATTGCTGATCTTTCTTGTGCTTTTGTAGTCTTTGTGGAAACGGTAGAGGTGGATAAACATATGCTAGCTCTACCGGCTTTGTGAAGGTTCTGTTGGTATTTGACTGAGGTCTGGCATCACTTATGTCTGCTTCTTTCTTCTCTGGTTCTTTTGGTTCATCTACTGTTTGTTTCTTCTTCTCCTAAAAACTATTTGGCTGCTTGATAGATGTCTCAGCCTCGTATTGTTTGCCACTCCGTAGAGTCACAACTTTGCATTGTTCATTATGGTTTTGCCTGACATCCTCTGTATCGCTTGGAAAAGCTCCCTAGGGCTTATTGCTAAGTGCATTGGCAATCTGTCCCATTTGTACCTCCAAGTTTCGCATCGATGCTGCCAAACTCTAGACAATTGCATCATTCCTCTTCATGTATTCTGTCAAAGTCCCCTGGTTGTTCCTTTGCCCTGCATAAAAATTATTTTTGCCCTTTGTGGCATGGCATTCTTGTTGACCCCTGGCATGGCATTGTTGTTATACTATTGGGCATTATATTGGTTGCTTTCTTGATTCCCCCAAGCTAAATTTAGATGTTGCCTCCATCTAGCATTGTAAATATTGGAATTTGGATTATAATTACGAATAAAATTGCCAACGAAATTTACCGACTCAGGATTGACAGGGCAATCTTCCTTGTAATGATCATCTCCGCATATTGTACAAAATGGGGCTAATGCCTTAACTTCTTGGGCCTCATAACTCTTTGAAAAGTTCTCACCATGCTAGTAAGAATGAAAATCTTAGTGTGGATGGATGTGAGCTCATCTATCTGTAATTTCCCACCAGTTTTAGTGTCGGTCCCAAGTCTGGCAGTAGGATATTCAAAATCGTTGATTGAAATCTTCTCAAGGATGCCAACTGCCTCTGTATAGTTTTTGTCAAGTAGTAAGCCATTTGCCGACGCATCAACAACTATTCTGGTTTGCGCATTAAGTCCATTGTAGAAGGTCTCCATTTGGGTCCATTTCGGAAATCCATGCATGGGACGTCTCCTCAACAGATCTTTATATCTCTCTCAGGCATCATATAGGGTCTCATCGTCAACCGGCCTAAATGTGATGATCTCACCCCTTAGCTTGGCGGTGAGTTTAGGTGGCTGGAATTGTAACCAAAATTTTTGGCATAGATCTCCCTATGAGGTGGCAGAACCAGGTGGAAAAAAACTTAGTCACGCTTTTGCTCTATCTCTCAGGGAAAATGTAAACAGCTTTAGCTTCATTGTATCCTCCAATACTCCAGGCTACTAAAATAGCTGGCAAACTTCCATGAACTTTTTCAAGTGTTGCCTTGGATCTCTAGTAGGTTCTCCATCAAATTGTCCTACATTAAAAAACGTCTGTATCATTACCAGTTGATTTCAAAATTGGGTGTATTTACCTCGGGACTAATTAGTCTTAACATCAAATTGTCAATGTTTGGTGTCGAATGTTCTCTACTAGGTCTCTCTTCCTCCACATTAATAGTTGGAGCAACAACAGCTGGTGGTATTCCATTGTTATTGGGTGGGTTTTCCTCATTGTTTAACACACCATTTCCTCCATTGCCTTGTTGAGCCATCTCTCGAATCTTTTTTTAACCTTCGCAGGGTTCTTTCAATTTTTGGATCGTATAGCCAATCTTCCTCCACAAGACGGTTTCTGTTCATACACCGGTAAAAAAAAAGAAATAAAATAAAGAACAAAAATAAAAAGAAAACAAGTAAAAAATTTAAAAACAACAAACTCTGTTGCAATCCCTGGAAACGGTGTCAAAACTTGTTCGACTGTTTGAGTGCTTGGCAAAAGGGTGGAAAATGTATGAAAATAGTGCCAAGACTAAGTCTTTTGCATGCAAGTATACACGGTCTGCAAGTAATACAACAATAAGCTGGTTATCGATCCCACAAGGATTGGCCAAGAGTTTGTTTGCCTTGCATGTTTTACTTGTCAAAGGGAAAGTGTTGTTGATTTGAAATGGGTTTTGAAAACAGTTAAAAGAAAAGAAATAAAAGGAAAATAGCATTGGCACAAGGACAGTTTAAATGAGCGATGAGCATTGGCAAGGGATTCCTGTTTTTCACGCTTTTCATGCCAGCCTTTAATAGTTTTCTGCCTTGATATTGTTGCCGAGCAGATTCAAAGTTGGCATTGCCTCTGTCGATCGTAATACCCGAAATTAACCATGTAAAAACCCTTATATCTCTATAATGAAGTTTTTCATAAATCAATTTGATTAAGTCCCAATCTATACTCCTAAGGGGTAGACTCACTCCCGAAGTAAGTTCATGTACTTGAACATCTTCCGTCGAAGCATATCGCCTTAGTATATGACAATGGATTGTTGCCCCCTAAGTCTGTTAAGATATTAAGGTGCAATAAGCAAACAATTCCAGCGGTCGCTTGGCAAAGAATTTAGAAAACTGAAGAGCATTCCAGATAGTGGAAATAATGCCAAGGCATTTTTAATTATTAAAACAAAACATAGAAACAACATTCAACGTAAACATCCCCCACCAACTATTAAATTAGTTCATGGTGAGGGTATCAAACCAAAAACCTTCATTGTTTTCTAGCAACATCATCATTTAAAAATAAAAATAACTAGACAAAGAGAATGGGCTAGAAGGGGTCGACCGATTCAGCCCTTCAAGGTCCAAGATCTCGGTCAAGCTAGTCAAACTATGTCTCCTTGGTGCAGCCTCTCCAAGTTGATCATTGATGATTGGTGGAATGTCGATTATATGATTTCTTGAGTTCTTTAAATAGGCGTATAAGGATAACCTAGGATAAGCCTTGAAAATTGAATTTTAAATGCTCAAGGGATATGGGATGTGGTCATCTTATCCTATATTTGAATCCTAGGGCTGACATCATCAAGGTCCAACAGCTACATGGCTGGGCATCAAACTCCTCTTCGCTGCCAACTGGTGCTTTGACAATTTTTGGTCCATCACTGCCAACAACAACTCGACATTCTGTCTGGCATTCCTTCCTTTCTACGCTGCTTTGTTATGCCAAACTTGTCCTTCTCTGTTGATCCTGCAATAATGACAACAAAGCAACCCTTCACACTGGCATAACACAATTCCTAAGTACTTATGCAAAAGCATGAATTTTAAGGCTAAATGCAACTAAACACACTTAAAGGCAAGCAAAGACAATGTGAAATAAGCATAAGATTTAGTACTTTTGATGAGTTAACAACATCTTTTACCTATAGCACCTCCTTGAACTTCACCTTCCACAGACTTGAGATCGAATGCTCCTATGATCTTGCCTTACCTCTCACCGATCCCATTGATGATCACTCTCTTAGGCGTGCAAACTTTACCTTTTACAATGGTGAATGGATTCGTAATGCCGATCTTCCTTGCGATGCTCAACCAAAACCCAAAAAGAATGTGCCAGCTGCTCCAATTGCTCCGGTAGCTTCATTTGCTATACCTTCCTATGATGCTCTTATGGCGTATCTTGATGGAAAGTTTGCTACCATGACCACTTATTTTGGGGAGATAAACACAAAGCTTGACTCGATCGATGCACATTTAACATCTGTGGAGAATCATCAAGCTTTTATAGATATAACTCTTATCGCCTTCCATGGTGAATGGCGCAGTCACTCTCTTGGAGACGATGACATAGAAGATGAGGATGAGGATGGTGATGACACTCCATAGGCTATTGCATTTCATGACATCTCATCATATTTAGGTTTTCAGTTTATGCACATATGTTTTTATTTGATTTCCTATGTTTTTTTTGGATTATGGTTTATGTTTTGGATTATGATCTTAATTTGGATCTTTATTATGTTGCTTGAATTTATAATTTGAACTTTATAATATCTATGTTGTTTCTTTATGCTTGTAGTTCTTTATTGTTTTTATATTTGCTCTATTGATTTTGATCTAACAAAAAGGGGGAGAAGTACGAGCTAAATTATTTTTAAAACGTTTTTCAAACTTAAATAGCCTTAGAGAAAGGGGGAGTTTTTCAAAAAGACTTAAAAATTTATTTTGGTTTTTGTTATATCAAAAAGGGGGAGATTGTAAAACTAATATTTGATTTTGATATAACAAGTAATTTCAAGGACTAATTTGCAAAATAAGATAATTTTTTAAGTACTAAAAATACTCACTAAATGACAAGGTTCAAACTAAAAAGTGTTTCTAAGTCAAAAACAAAAACCCCAAATATTTTCTAAGTGTTTTTGTACTCAAATAGCCCAAATTTGTCTAGGCATATTGATATACCCTTTACCGTATCGATACGATTCTTAGCTACTGGAAATTGTTTTTACACAAATGGCTATCGAGTATTGATATAGGCACAAGACGTATCGGTAAGGGGTTTCGATACGATAGTATCCGTTTTGATACGCCATTCAACTTAGGAGATAACGACTATGAGAGTATCGATACGGCTTCATGTGTACCAATACGACGTGTTAGATTTTCCAAATATTTTGCATTTAAAACTCTACCATTGCCTTGTCAGTTTATTGGAATCTTAAACTTTGAAAATCGGTTATAGCGTACCGATAAGGTTATAGGCGTATCAATACAGGTTTTGATACTCGAACAATTAGGATTCCAGTGAGTAAGCCCT
The DNA here is from genome assembly GCA_019671005.1 of Hibiscus mutabilis. Taxonomy (NCBI): domain Eukaryota; kingdom Viridiplantae; phylum Streptophyta; class Magnoliopsida; order Malvales; family Malvaceae; genus Hibiscus; species Hibiscus mutabilis. The sequence goes on from CM033728.1 coordinate 32,495,006, forward strand.
GTACCGATACGTCTTTGTTAAATCGACAACTCGTACTGATACGCCCTTTCCGCAAATCGATACCCTCTTGTACAATGGCTATTTCTCTTTATGGCAGGTACCGATATGGCAAGTCTGCGTACCGATACAGAGGGTTGGCAGGCAACATTTATTGCGCCTTCAAGCAAAAATCCAACATATTGAGCCTATTAAAGTCAAATCTTTGTAACCCTCTTGAGTGACATTATTGTATTCTTTTTTTTCAAGATTGGGTTGAGTGAACTTGTGTTGGGGCAAATTTTTTACCTTTGAAAGGATTTTAGCATTTGCCAAACTTTCTTTATCAAAGCTGTGGGTAGAAAGCTTTGATTTTGTAACGCTTTCCTCCTAAGCCTATAAAAGGGGACAAAATTCTTTAGTGAATTTGTGAAAATCCTTAGTAGGAAGCTAAGGTAGTGGATTCAAACCTTGTTAGAAGGTTGAACCACTATAACTCCTTGTGTCCCATTTTTTTTATTTTCCAATTTGCTTCCAAAGTTTTTAATTGTCAATTCACCCCCTCTTGGCCACTTTCTCCATTGGTTGATCATCCCAACAGTCTTTAACTCCTTCAACTCTTTCGGTGCCATGCGATATGGAGCAATCGACACTGGAGCCATATCCACATACATCTCGATACAAAACTATACCTCTCTATCCGACGGTAATCCAAGCAACTCCTTCGAAAACACCCCTGGAAAATTAAAAATGGTACGAACATCATGAACACGCACCTTCTTCATATTTGGGTTCATAACATAAGCTAGATATGCTTGACCCCAAGATCCAACAACTTCTGCACTTCCAAAGCCGAAACTACATTGGACAAGAATTTAACATTCTCGCCCACAACTACACTTCATAATCCTAAGCAAGTTTCAAAAAAACTCGCTTGGTTTCGAAGTCGACCACAGCTTATGCTCGATCAACCAATCCATCCCCAAGATTACATCAACACCATGAAACGGCAACTCCATCAAATCAACCGTGAATATGTGACCTTGAATCATCAAAGATATCTCCTAAACAACCTCATAGCGACTATTGTCTCTTCAAAAGAACTAGTTACTCACATACCCACATCTAACACTTCTATAGGTATATCAAGCAAACATGCGTGTTCGCGCAAGATGTATGAATGTGTAGAACCAGAATCTATCAAAGAAAGTAATGATATAGACTGCAAAGTAAAAGTACCTGCAATCACATCTGTTTCATTCTTTCCCACGCGATACACGTAAATTCTCATCGGTCCTCCACCCTTAGGTTGAACTACTACGGTATGAGCAACAGTCCTTTGACCTTCCTCCCCATGCTGAAAATTGCATCGACCGCACCCACGACCTCTCTATGGTACAAAAGCAGGTGCAGAAGCCTGTCCATCTGTAGCCAACAACAGACAATCACACCTAATGTGATCTCGCGAACCACAATTCCAGCATATACCAAGAGTACTCCAACACTCCCCTGAATGCTGCCTACCACACTACCCACACTCAAGTGCTCGAACATAGGTGTTCTAACTACGTTGTCCACTCCCAGCACTACTACCACCACGTCTCTAGTCAAGGTGATACCTCCAATCTCGATGCTTCTTATACCGTTCTCGATCAGCTTCTGACTCAGTAATCTTCTTCCCAATAGAATAACTCCCTGAACAAGAGGATAATCCTAGATTATGCTCAATATCCTTAGCTCAAAAAACCAAGATATTAAATTGGATGTAATCTGTAGCCATTATATAAGTCTTCACTTCCTTGATCAACCCATATAAAAAATGATCACATCGCTGACATTCGTCAGAAACCAATTTAGGTGCATACTGGCTCAACCAAACAAACTAAACCTCATATTCTAACATGGTCATGATACCTTGGACCAACGCCATGAACTCTCTCTTTTTTTCGTCGTGGTATCGTGAACCCAAATACTTCTTCTAAAAAGCAACACAAAAGAACTCCCACGTCACATCTGCAGGTTTCATACCCGCGATAGAAGTCATCCACCAGCTATAGGGATCTTCCTGAAGCAAGGATACTATATAGCCCAACTTACTAGCATCCGATGTAACACCCCTTTTCCCGTATCCAACTCTGAATACGAGTCAAAGGTATCACAAAACATTCGTAAAACCCTCTACATTTGTAATTTGGTAAATTTTTGTTTCTTTAAAAATATTACAATGTATTTAGTTTTTATTTACAAATCTAGTTATTCGCGTAAGGTTTAAAAATAATATTTTCATCTTCAAATTGAGTTTATTTTCAGGAAGCAACTTATCAATTTAATTTGTCTTGATATAATTAATAAAACTGCCTAAAAACTGTTTGATTTAAAATTCATTCAGATACCAAATAAAATACAAATTCTATCAGAGCAGACATACCCTTTTAATATACATGCCAACTAGTAAATATCAAACAATATCAAAAGATATCTTACTGATACTGATGTACCTGTTATTAATTGATGATGTCCGTATATGCTCCTTACTCCAACCATTTCTTCTTTCCTACGTGTAAAACAGTTACACGAGAAGTATTTACTTAGTGAGGCAATAATTCAAATTCAAGTGCAATAGTCATAATACCAATATTAATGATTAACAATGCATATGATCACCTTACTATTACATGCTCGTTAACATAAATAAATATGTATATCAAAGTGATAAGATTAGATCTTACCAATACTGTTGCCATTTCCATCCGTAAGCTATCAATGCTTACCAATACCTTTTTTCATTTCTATCTGCAAGCTTTCAAGCTTATTTTCCTGTTTTGTTTTTTTTATTCTTTTCAATTTATTTAGCCCAAGGTATCGAATTAAGAGATTCTATGTACACAAGTCATCCCCCCATACCCAACCTTTCTTGAGTATGCATATTATTTGCACCGTAGTGCTTAGCACCCTAACTGCTTCCGTATACCCAAACCTTGCATGAGTTTACCCTTATTGAGTATTAATAAAATTGCATCGTTGTGCTTAAGACCCTAAATGTTTATGTATACCCAAACCTTGCATGAGTATACCCTCAATGAGTATTTATGAATATTGCACCGAAGTGCTTAGAATATTTATACAGCTGTTTATGACTCTACGGCTAGCCAACTATACCTTTGAACCTCTATATCATACATTGGCCTTTATTTCATCATTTAGTCATCAATGGCAACATATATCAATATTTATCAACATTGAATAGTTCATAACCAAAAGAACATTCATATTATATCATCATCATTAACTAGTGATCAATGCATTTATTTTCAACCTTTGACATATTTAAAATATGTCAAATATATGATCAATGACATAATTATTATGACAATATATAAACCAGGTAGACTCATCGCAAGTCCTACCGGTGATGTATGAAACATCCATGTATAATGTTATATATGCATTGCACTCACCTGGGCCATTTATTAGTATGCCTCACTAAGTCCTCTTTGATCCTTTCCTTCATCGTACCTCGAACCTCCCTTGATTCGAACTTAACTTCATAATTCAAATAAGTAAAATATTTGTTAGATCCCAATCTAACAATGTCTTAGACATATTGTCCAATATAATCATTCGAATATAAAAATTTCCAAACGTTTTCCTTTCTTCCTTGTATTGTTCAAAAGCTTATTATGGTCCTTAGTGATCAATTTGAACTTCCATTAACCCTTTTCAAGCTTACTAATCAACCTTAGATACAAAGTATATCAATTCTTATTTTCTGGTAGTTTGTAGTACCTCCCAGGAAATATTTCTATAAAATAATATACAGCTCAGAATTTGATTTCATTTGTTCTAAAAGAAACTAGATTCAATAAGCTTTTCAACCATATAAATTAATAGCCCAAATTCAACTTGTACGATTTTTGGCGAGTTTTTAAAGTTAATTTCCAGTATTGAATTACGGAACAGCCTGCTATACTGTTTTTCGACCTTTCACCACTTAAAAATTCATATCTTTTTACTCGGAAATCGAAATCAGTTTCCATTTGTCGGACATGAAACTAGACGAACAAATCTTTACATCGGTATAAAATTCACCTTCTAACCATTTTTTTAGAATTTATGGTGAATTTTCAAAGTTACTGCCATAAATAGTTTTTCTACATAACTTCCACAAACACCTTCAACTTTTATACTAACTTCTCCTTACTTCTCTACTTTTCAATTTAGTCCAATCGCTAGCTTTAAACCACCAACTCATCACATTCTTCACCAAATAATTATTCACAATAATTCTCCCTAATTTTCCTTATTTACCGAAATAATCACTAAAATGCAAATATAAGGATTCATGCTTCTTAACTTTGCAATTTAGTCCTCAATTCAACATTACTACCTTAATTCCATTATTACAACTAAAAATCATATTTAACCCCCATACAAAACTTCAGTTTCGACTTGGTCGCTTAACTTTGACAAATTGTCAAAATGGTCACTAATTCAATTCAACATCAATTTGGCATTCTAACTTCATTTTCTTATCTCTAACATCATTAATAACACAAATACACTCCAAATTCTAAAAATTCAGATTTGGTCCTTCAACTTTTCAAGTTCCTGAAATGGTCCCTACACAATTTAACTTAGGGTTTTGCTTCCAAACAACAATTCAAGCTTACTAGATCATTATTTTAACATCACAAACCCTAAATTAAACTTGAATCCATAACCCTAATCATCTTCATAATAATCAAAATATGTAAAACTTAAATCCCAACTCAATATCATGATTTTAACATCATATTAGCTTGATTTCAACTTGAATTCAATCATGGAATCATAAAATCTCAAAAGCCCCAATTTGATCCTTAAACCCTAATTTCTTTCTCATGTAAATTCTCATCAATCAAGCATGGATTCCATGAATTATTGATATCAAAAGATAGAGCTTGAAGAGTATAACAACTTTGTAGTTGAAGAGATTACCTGAAAACTGAGTTTCGGGGCTTGAATCGAGCTTGGAAAAAAATTTCTCTTTCTCTCCCTAGCCCACACGTTTGTTGCTGGAAAATATGAACAAAATCTTCATCTTTTCACCATTATTTTACACATATATCTATTAAATTCATTTAATAGTGAAATTACAATTTTGCCCTTTTATCCAATGGTTGAGATTGATTTTATCATCAATCAAGGGCCAAAATTTAATCTTTCATTTTCTCTTTCCAAAATTGCCATTATAACTTTTTAAATATTTCAAAATTGCTATTGGGGTCAAATGACCAATTTGCCCTTCAACTAGTCTTTATTTACTAGTTTGTTTCCAAATTGCCATTCCATTACAATCTAACTAAATCTAGTTAAAATTCAACCAACCATAATAAAATATTCTTAGAATAATATTTTACGACTTTTCCATAGCTTTTGGATCAGTCTCCAAAATTTCCATTCTATCCAATATACCGATAAATAATCCTTTACTTAGAAATAAAATATTCTTAGAATAATATTTTACGAATTTTATAACCTTTCTCTATCATATGGCAAAATTTCAAAATTTTCCAGCTTGGTCCGGGTATTTGAATTCCACTTAAACTTTAACTGTGATTTTCCCAATAATCGAAGTATCAGATCGAACCAATAATTCCACATTCGATTCACAACCTTAGGTGATCTTTTTATTTATGAAATAAAAACCCTTAATTTTTGGGAAATTACCACTTTAGTCCCCAAACTTTTCCAAAGTTTATACTTTAGCCATAAAATTTTCAAAATTTACACTTTGGTCACTACCTTTTTAAACTTCAATTGCCATTCCAATTTTCCTTGGAATTCAACGAAACTTTAAGCATACTTATTCAATTCACTATCTATCACATGAGACCTTTAAACCTTAGAAATTTCCTTTCGAAAACCCATAATTAAATAAATCCCAACTTTCGCATTTTTGTCATTTTAGTCACTAAGTTAGGTTTTAAACTATTATCTTAGTACTAAATGACCCTTAATCAACTTAGTAAATTTTGGAGTATTACAATTCTCTTCCCCTTAAGAAAATTCATCCTCGAATTTTCAACACGCACCTGATTCAAAAGGTGAGAAAACTATTTTCTTATATTTTCTTCTTATTTCTCTCAAATTGTTTCTTTAACCTTGTGATTTTTTTTCAAAGAACTTTGACAAACGAGATTGTATTTTTTCTTAATGATTTGACTCCATGTGCTAGGATCTTTACCAATTCTTTTTCATAGCTTAAATCTGACTGAATCTCTATTTTCTCCGGAGTAACAACAAGTGAGAAGTCTAATCAATATTTCCAGAGCATCAATACATTATGAATCTTCTTCATTTCCAAAGATAAAGCTAACTATTAAACTTAACTATCATACTAACTCCTTTCACAATTTCTTATAGCCCAATAAATTTTGAACTTAACTTTCTTTTTGTCCAAACCATAACACCTTCTTCCAAGGTGAAAATTTTAAGGAATACTTTATCCTTAACTTCATATTAAATATCTTTTCTTTCAGGGTTAACATATAGTTTCCATCATTTAGATAGAAATTCTCCCTTGATAATACAAATTTCTATCAAACCTAACTTCCAAGTTTCCAGTTTCACTATTTTCCACTTGTTTGCACCTTGACAACATTTATCATCCCTTCTTTAAAGATATCTTATTTGATTCAATATGGTAAATTTTATTCTTAACTTGACAATCAAAACACCATCTTCTTTTAATGCCAATCTTGCATTCATAGCTCTTAAGGCAACAATTGTCTTTCGAATGAGAACGTCAGCTATCACATTAGCTTTTTTTTCTGGATGATAGTCAATGACCATATCATAATTCTTAAAAAGCCTAATCCAACTTCTTTACATCAAGTTTAACTCTTCTTTAGTAAGCATATACTTTAAACTTTTATAACCTATATAAATATAGCATCGTTCATTGTATAAATAATGATGCTATATTTTTTAAAGCAAATACAACCATTGCTAGCTCCAAATTCTAAGTAAGATAATTCCTTTCATATATCTTAAGTTGTATCAAGCATAGACCATTACTTTTCTTTCTTGCATAAGTACACATCCCAAACTGTTATAAGAAGCATCGCTATACACCACATAATCTTTACCCGATTTTGGTTGTACTGGTACCATGGCTTTTATTAAGATCTCCTTTAATGTCTCAAAGATTTCTTAGCATTGATCTATTCAACTGAATGACATTTCTTTCTTCAATAGCTTGGTCAATGATGAGACAATCATCAAGAAATTATAAACCTCTAAAACATTTTTCAGAGGTTTCTATTCAACTATAATTTGTACTTTCTTGAGGTCTATTCTTATTCCCATTTCCCAATCCACATAACTAATAAAACAGCTTTTGACAACCAATCTCATACTTTAACAATTTAGCATATAGCTTCTTTTCTCGAAAGGTCTGAAGAACAATGCAAAATGGGCATCTTATTCTTCCTTTTTCCTTTGAATAGGCCAAAATATACTCAATGAACTCTACCAAAAATTGGTCCAAGCAAAATTAGAATAATTTGTTCATTAGGCTTATAAATACGTAGGTATCATCACGAGCTCATAGTATTCATACCGAGTCTGAAAAGTTGTCTTTAGAATTTCTTTTTCCTAGATTTTTTTAACTAATCAAAAGATCATCAGTCTTCGAAAGAAGATATTTATTCTTTACTATTACCTTCTCGAGCTAATGGAAATTAGTCTTTCTCTTTCAAAATTAACACTGGTGCGCCCCCAAGATGACACACTTGGCTTTATAAAACATCGACCTAACATTCCTTGCAATTTGTACCTTTAAATCTCGAAGTTCGATCAAAGCCATTTTATACGGGGCTATTAATTTAGGCGCAATGCCTGGTAACATCTTTATTTTGAATTTCACCTCTCAATCTAGAGGTAATTCCAAGTAACCCATTTGGGAATACATCTGGATATTTTTGGACAGTCGATTTATTTTCCAATTTAACTTCAACAGCCCGAGTATCCACTATATTTGCTAAGAAAATTTAACAACCTTATAACAACAATTTTCTTAATAAAAAAACTAAAATTACATTAGAAAATGGATTTACCCTTTTATCAACTACTACTATTTTGTGCCTTCCATGTTTTTCAATATTAATCACTTTATACGACAATTCATTATGACCTGATAGGAAGGTAACCAATTCATGCCCATAATCATCTTAGACTCCTCAAAAGATAATTCCATTAAATTTATCGGGAACTCTATTCTTATGTTTTTATCGAGCAATTCCACATGTTCAGCTCACCCTTACATTACAACCCAACAAATTCATGACCGCTATATTACTTGAAATGGGTTTTAAAAGGATACCTCGTTCACCACTCAACTTCGTACTTATATACGAATGTGTAAAGCTAGGACCCATCAACATCAATACTGGTTTATCCAAAATGATGAGATGTACCTTCTATGATTTTTGAATCATTCAGTTATAAATCAACAATCACTGGACCTTAATCTACTTTTCCTTTCAATCCAGTGCCTTTTTGTTGTTCCAATTTATCTGAAGGGTTATTATTAACCTTATTGTTACTACTCTTGATTCCTTCCAAAGCTTCTAATTTACCAGTTCATCACGCTTTCTTGGCTCAAATATTTCTTATAATTCATTCCAATTTACATTAGTAAGGAGCGACATCAATCGGATCATAAAAATATCATATCAGTAATATTGATATCCTAGTGGCATGCATACTCTTTTTAACATAAACCATTTCCATTTAGGCCGAGAATCGGCTAAACCTGTAGCTCTAATACCAATAAATGTAACACCCATTTTTTCGTATCCAACACTGAATACGAGTCAAAAGTATCACAAAGCATTCGTAAAACCCTATACATTTGTAATTCGGTAAAATTTTGTTTCTTTAAAAATATTATAATGTATTTAGTTTTTATTTACAAATCTAGTTATTCGCGTAAGGTTTAAAAATAATATATTCATCTTCAAATTGAGTTTATTTTACGACAACAACTTATCAATTTAATTTGTCTTGATATAATTAATAAAACTGCCTAAAAACTGCATGATTTAAAATTCATCCAGATACCAAATAAAATACAAATTCTATCAGAGCAGGCATACCCTTTTAATATACATGCCAACTAGTAAATATCAAACAGTATCAAAAGATATCTTACTGATACTGATGTACTTGTTATTAATTGATGATGTCCGTACATGCTCCTTACTCCAACCATTTCTTCTTTCTTACGTGTAAAACAGTTACACGCTAAGTATTTACTTAGTGAGGCAATAATTCAAATTCAAGTGCAATAGTCATAATATCAATATTAATGATTAACAGTGCATATGATCACCTTACTATTATATGCTCGTTAACATAAATAAATATGTATATCAAAGTGATAAGATTAGATCTTACCAATATTGTTGCCATTTCCATCCGTAAGCTATCAATGCTTGCCAATACCTTTTTCCATTTCTATCTGCAAGCTTTCAAGCTTATTTTCCTGTTTTGTTTTTTATTCTTTTCAATTTATTTAGCCCAAGGTATCGAATTAAGAGATTCTATGTACACGAGTCATCCCCCATACCTAACCTTTCTTGAGTATGCATATTATTTGCACCGTAGTGCTTAGCACCCTAACTGCTTCCGTATACCCAAACCTTGCATGAGTTTACCCTCATTGAGTATTAATAAAATTGCATGTTGTACTTAAGACCCTAAGTGTTTCCGTATACCCAAACCTTGCATGAGTATACCCTCAATGAGTATTTATGAATATTGCACCGAAGTGCTTAGAATATTTATACAGCTGTTTATGACTCTATGGCTAGCCAACTATACCTTTGAACCTCTATATCATACAATGGCCTTTATTTCATCATTTAGTCATCAATGGCAACATATATTAATATATATCAACATTGAACAGTTCATAAACAAAATAACATTCATATTATACCATCATCATTAACTAGAGATAAATGCATTTATTTTCAACATTTGACATATTTAAAATATGTCAAATATATGATCAATGACATAATTATTACGACAATATATAAACAGGTAGACTCATCGCAAGTCCTACCGGTGATGTATGAAACATCCATGTATAATGTTATGTATGCATTGCACTCACCTGGGCCATTTATTAGTATGCCTCACTAAGTCCTCTTTGATCCTTTCCTTCATCGTACCTCGAACCTCCCTTGATTCGAAGTTAACTTCATAATTCAAATAAGTAAAATATTTGTTAGATCCCAATCTAATAATGTCTTAGACATACTGTCCAATATAATCATTCGAATATAAAAATTTTCAAACATTTTCCTTTCTTCCTTGTATTGTTCAAAAACTCATTATGGTCCTTAGTGACCAATTTGAACTCCCATTAACTCTTTTGAAGCTTACTAATCAACCATGGATACAAAGTGTATCAATCCTCATTTTCTGGTAGTTTGCAGTACCTCACAAGAAATATTTCTGTAAAATAATCTACAACTCAGAATTCGATTCCATTTATTCTGAAAGAAACTAGATTCAATAAGCTTTTCAACCGTATAAATTAATAGCCCAAATTCAACTTGTACGATTTATGGCAAATTTTCAAAGTTAATTTCCAGTATTGAATTTCGGAACAGCTTGCTATATTGTTTTCTGACCTTTCACCACTTAAAAATTCATATCTTTTTACTCGGAACTCGAAATCAGTTTCCGTTTGTTGGACACAAAATTAGACGAACAAATCTCTACATCGGTATAAAATTCACCTTCGAACAATTTTTGTAGAATATTTATGGTGAATTTTCAAAGTTACTGCCATAAACCAGTTTTTCTACACAACTTCCATAAACAACTTAAACTTTTATACTATCTTCTCCTTACTTCTCTACTTTTCAATTTAGTACAATCACTAGCTTTAAACCACCAGCTCATCACATTCTTCACCAAATAATTATTCACAATAATTCTCCCTAATTTTCCTTATTTACCGAAATAGTCACTAAAATTCAAAGATAAGGATTTATGCTTCTTAACTTTGCAATTTAGTCCTCAATTCAACATTACTACCTTAATTCCATTATTACAACTAAAAATCAGATATAACCCCCATACAAAACTTCAATTTCGATTTGGTCACTTAACTTTGACAAATTGTCAAAATGGTCACTAATTCAATTCAACATCAATTTGGCATTCTAACATCATTTTTCTTATCTCTAACATCATTAATAGCACAAATACACTCCAAATTCTAAAAATTCAGATTTGGTCCTTCAACTTTTCAAGTTGCCAAAATGGTCCCTACACAATTTAACTTAGGGTTTTGCTTCCAAACAATAATTCAAGCTTACTAGATCATTATTTTAACATCACAAACCCTAAATTAAACTTGAATCCATAAACCATAATCATCTTCATAATAATCAAAACATGTAAAGCTTAAATTCCAACTCAATATCATGATTTAAAATCATACTAGCTTGATTTCAACTTGAATTTAATCATGGAATCATAAAATCTCAAAAGCCCCAATTTGATCCATAAACCCTAATCTCTTTCTCATGTAAATTATCATCAATCAATCATGGATTCCATGAATTATTGATATCATAAGATAGAGCTTGAAGAGTAGAACAACTTTGTAGTTGAAGAGATTACCTGAAAACTGAGTTTCGGGGCTTGAATCGAGCTTGGAAAAAATTTTATATTTCTCCCTAGCCCTCACGTTTGTTGCTGGAAAAGATGAACAAAATCTTCATCTTTTCACTATTATTCTACACATATATCTATTAAATGAATATTAAATTCATTTAATAGTGAAATTACAATTTTGCCCTTTTCATCCAATAGTTGAGATTGATTTTATCATCAATCAAGGGCCAAGATTTAATCTTCCATTTTCTCTTTCCAAAATTGCCCTTATAACTTTTTAAATATTTCAAAATTGCCATTGGGGCCAAATGACCAATTTGCCCTCCAACTAGTCTTTATTTACTAGTTTATTTCCAAATTGCCATTCCATTACAATCTAACTAAATCTAGTTAAAATTCAACCAACCATAATAAAATATTCTTAAAATAATATTTTATGACTTTTCCATAGCTTTTGGATTAGTCTCCAAAATTGCCATTTTTTCTTGGAATTCAACCAAACTTTAAGAATACCTTATTCAATTCACTATCTATCACATGAGACCTTTAAACTTTAGAAATTTCCTTTCCAAAACGCATAATTAAAGAAATCCCAACTTTCGTATTTTTGTCATTTTAGTCACTAAGTTAGCTTTTAAGCTATTATCTTAATACTAAATGGCCCTCAATCAACTTAGTAAATTTTGGGTATTACACCCGAACACTCCACCTATCCAAGAATCCTCTTAATGCTTACGAACTATTCCTCAACTGCCTCTAGAGCTAAACCCCTAAACTCGGTACCTCCCAAACTACGCAAATGCTCAAACAAAAGTCACGTATTAACAGCTGCCGCAGGTGCTGGTGCAGGTGCTTGCACTCCGTCCATGGCTGCCTGAAATGCTCTAGTCATTGCCTAGATCAACAGTGTCATATCCTTGAAAATTGGTCCTTGCGGTGCCTGAGGCACACTACCCTTAACTCTAGCACCAAAAGTAGGAATCGGTGGAGGAGCAGGTAATTTATAGTTATTTCCATCCACAACACTGCCCATATGAGCTCTCATCTCTCGTCTTGGTCCAATTTCTCGAAAATATGAGTCCAAAGCATGATAATGCAACAACAATTAGGCCAGCTTGAAGCAAGAATCCAAGTCACACATGTTTCAAAACAAAAATCATTTTGCACCTTTTAGTAATAAGGCAATGTATCCCCAAGCTTTTACCCCAAAATAGCACATTTCAAACATAAACATACAAAATCATACACCGTGCATGCTATTCAGCAGGATCATACAACAACAATACCTCAAACAACCATAACCCACCTCCCAAAAATCATAACCTGGCTCTAATGCCACCAAATGTAATCCCCTTGACCCAGTCTAATGCCGGAACGAACAAAGCGAGCTACATTGGGTTTGCCGAAATAAACTTGAACGAGATACTTCGAGAATGATCCATTTTTTCTTTTTATCTTGTCTAAATGCATAATTAAGTCCTATAATAGCGATGAAATTCACAATCAAATCGAGCGTCAATTAGACATCCAATTGGTTGAGAACGCACTCTAGGGACCAAATTGCAACTTCAGAAAACTATGAGGACTTACATAAATCCAAAGTACCAAACCTTAATTAATCATATACAAGTCGGTTAAATTTCAACTTAAAATAGTCATCTAAACTCATTTAATTGCATGATCAAGAAATAGGGACTCAATTGTAAAGATTCAAACTTTAGCATAGCATATTACCAGAAATAACTAATTAGGTACCAATATGCTCATTTCCCGTATTGATACGAGTATAATTTACAAAGGATATCGGTACGGTCCTCAAACATACCGATACGGGTAGTTCAATATCGAAATAGGGGATTCTAGTAGCTAAAGGGCATACCGATACAGTTGCCCGTGTACCGACACCTAGTGTAATTTTCTATTGTGTATAACGATACAGTTAAAAGGTGTATCAATATTCTTGTACAATTTTGCATAGATTTTAGCTGGGACAGACCCTGCTTACCGATCTCTAAGGACCCGTACTAGTACAGACTGGCCTGTAATGACCTCTTGGTCAAACATATAACACTTTTTCTCAATCTAATATACTTCAAACATCATCCAATCACCTATTAAAAAAGTCTAGCAACATTTCCTCAATCAAACAAGCATACTAGTAGACTATTCGAACCATAGCAAATCCAATCAAGATCCTATAGGCATGATCTCTACCCAAGCATGCAAACCATATCCCAACCCTTCAAGGCAAGACTTAAAACCTTATAAAAGTCCAAAATACCAAAAAAACATGTCCAAATAGGGAGTAACCAAAACAAACCTCCCAATTACAACTTGGTCACATTGCCTCTTATTACTACAAAGTATTTGTAAAACTGTACTTAAAATAGCTTCACCCTCACTCGCTGTCCGAAAATGCTTACTTCTCTGTATTGATGAGAAAGGAGAGTGTAACCCTCTCGACCCGGCCTAGTTGCAAACTGGTCCGAGTAAGCTACATTAGGTTTAGTGAAGTAAACCGGGAAGATTAAACCTAAAACACGTCCATTTTCCCCTTTATCTTGTTTAGATGCATTAACGCTTTCCTACATGATCATATTGTTCATAGGTGAGCACTCATCCCAACCGGGCATCGTAATGACATCCAATTGGTCACAACACAATTTAGGGACCAAATTTTAATATCAGCAATGTAAAAGGGCTTTTCCAATTTTCAAGTTACCAGCCTTTAATTAAGTTTGTTTCATACTTATATGTCAACAATTAGCTTCAGACGGTCATCCATGCTCAAATAATTGACAAAACAAGAATCAGTGACCTAAATGTAAGAAAACAGAACTGACCATCTATGATATTAACAGATTTAACGACATTCGTATCGATACGGTGAGGCCCGTATCGATACGTTTATGAGCACATCATTTCGATACAGTGAGGCCCGTACCCGTACGCCACATCGAGTTTAAAATACGGTTTGAAATTATTTCTCATCATACCTGTATGGTACCTTGATGTTTCGGTACACGACCTCGTCTTCAAAAAGTAAAATTCTAGTGACCACTAGGCATACCAAAATGCCCCATCTCGTATCGATACACTCTGGCCTTGTTTGCCTGTCTGTACCGAAACACCTCTGCCTATACGGAAACGTCTTGCCCAAAATTGCCTAGTCGTACCGATACGGTCCCTCGCGTATCGGTACGCCTGGGCCTGTAATGTCAAGATTAGCTATTTTTTCACACAATTCTAGATGCAATTGGCCCCTATCAACTTTCAAACATGCATATCAACACATCAATATATATAATCTAACATTTACGCCAAGATTAGGCAAGCAAAACAACATCAAGCTTCCAAAAGATCACTCTAGAGGCCTGCTTCCTAGACTACTTTGCTAAACATATCAAAATGCACAATTAGGCTATTCTCAACATAAGCAACAAGCCAACACTATTATCATAGCATACTAAACTTGGCCAAACCAGCACAATATGGCAATCCACAAGGAAACTCTAGATGCATACCTACACAATCATTCAACCTCAACCATGGGTATGTAATAACATCAAGCCAAACAACATATAACCATAGTCTAAAACCAATATAGAATCATTCTAAGAAACCACAATGCAACAGATTTACAACTCCCAAAAACCTTGGTGAACATATTGCCTTATTAACCAAAAACATAAATCGAGTTCATACTCAAAAGTAGTTTATCTCTTGGATCCTTGCCTTTGCTGCCCAAACTTTAATGCTCTACATCATTAGGAAAAAGAGAACGTAAGCACACAAGCTTAGTGAGGATGCTCATAATAAATAATGCATTAAAACCATTTAAAAACCATAGCATACTAAACTTGGTCAAACCAGCATGACATAGGCCACAACCTTACCATCTTGCATCAGCACACAACCCAGCCCAACGTAAGATGCATCACTATAAATCACAAACTCCTTTCCGGACTCAGGTTGAATCAACACAAGAGCATGTGTCAAAACTTCTTTCAACTTCTCAAAACTAAGATATTGTTTCTCCGTCCATGTAAGGAATATTCTTCTGCAACAACTTCGTTAACGGTGCCGCAACACTAGAAAACCCTCAACAAAGCGGCGATAATAACCAGCCAGCACAAGGAAACTGCGAACCTCCAAAATAGATTTAGGTTGCTTCCAATTGAGAATAGCCTCAATTTTTTGTGGATCAACACGAATACCCTCTACGGAAACCACATGACCAAGGAACATCACTTCTTTAAGCCAAAACTCACACTTGCTGAACTTGGCATACAACTGATTATCCTTCAACACTTGCAACACAATATGTAAATATCGATCATGGTCTTCTTCAGTACAAGAGTACAATAGAATATCATCTATAAACACCAACACAAACTGATCAAGATATTCATGGAACACCCTATTCATCATATCCATGAAAGTAGCTGGGGCATTTGTCAAACCAAAAGGCATGACCAAGAACTCATAATACCCGTACCTCGTACGAGACACGGTTTTATGCATATCCTCATCCTTAACCTTCAACTGATAATACCCTGATCTTAGATCAATCTTAGAGAACACCGCTACCTCGCAAAACTGATCAAACAAATCATCAACCCTCGGCAAAGGATACTTGTTCTTCACCGTTAGCTTATTCAACTAACTATAATCAATGCACATAGACACTGTACCATCATTTTTTTTCACAAAAAAAACCAAAGCTCCCCAAGGCGAAACACTGGTCGGATGAACTCACGATCTAACAACTCCTGAAGCTTTGACTTTAACTCTTTTAATTCTTTCGATGCCATCCTATAAGGAGCAATGGACATCGGCACCGTACTCGTGTATGTCTCAATACCGAACTCTACCTCTCTATTCGGCGGTAAACCCGATAACTCTTCAGGGAAAACCTTAAAAAAATCACAAACAACCCGAATGTCCTGCACCCGAACACCCTTACCTCAGGATTCATCACAATTGCCAAGTAAGCTTGGCAACCTCCTTGCGTCATCTTTTCTACCCGAGTAGCCGAGACAACATTGGATAAGAACTTCACACTCTCGCCAACCACCACAACCTCATAATCATCGGCTAACCTCAAAGAAATCATTTTGGATTCACAATCCACATCTGCCTTGTGCTCACTCAACCAATCCATACCCAAGATGACATCAAAACCATGGAATGGTAACTCCATTAAATTCGCGGCAAACTCATGATCTTGCACAACCAAGGGACACCGCCTATACAAATTCCTAGTGGTAACCGTCTCACCAATGGAACTAGATACTAACATGCCAACGTCAAGGATCTCAACAGGAACATTCAACAAAGATGCATGTTCACTCAAGATGTGTGAATGAGTAGACCCCGAATCAATCAAAGATAACAACGATAAGGATTACAACATAAAGGTACCTGCGATCACATTCGAGTCATTACCACCCTCGCGATGAACATAGATCCAAGATGGTCCACCATCCTTTAGCCGTACAGACGTGGCATGAGCTACAACTCTCTGACCATCCTCACGCCTCTGGAAATTACCCCTGCCACGGCCTCGGCCCCTAACAGGTGCAGCAACATGTACCGGTGCATCTCTCACAACACGAGGATAATTAAGCTTCAAGTGATCAGATGACCCACAAATCCAACATACTTCAATATTCCCCAGCACATACTTGTGTGGCGCCTACCACAATGCTCATACTCTGCTACAATACGAACTCCATGATTACCCTGACCAACACCATCACCACGCCTATGATTTTTCTTATGCCTCTTGTCCCGATACCCCTTATTCTGCCTCCCAAAATAGCTAGAATCGGCTACTCTCTTACCCAAGCCTGCACTCGTAGCCTGCACTGGTGAACCCAAGGACTGCTTAATATCCTTGGCTTGATTAACCAACACATCAAAATTTGTGTAATCGGCAGCCAGGAGATAAGTCTTAATGACCTTTACAAGACCATATCGAAATCTATCACATCTCTGCTAATCATCAGGAACTAACTCCAGGGCATACTAACTCAGGCAGATAAACTTCACCTCATATTTGGTAACAGACATGCCTCCTTGAGATAGCGATATAAACTCACGCTTTTTCATACCCAAATACTGAGTGCCAAGATACTTCCTCTTGAAAGCTCTCCAAAAGAACTCTCAAGTTACATCTGCCTTAGGAACTCCAAGAATTGTGGTCACCCTCTAATGATATGCATCACCCTGCAATAGTGACACAGTGCAACCCAACTTGCGCTCCTCATTACAACCCATCTGGTTAAGAATGCGGATTGTCTTTTCTAGCCATCCTTTGGCTGCCTCAGGACTCAAACCTTAAAATTCCTCACCTCCCAAACTTCAAAGAGGCTCTAAGGGTAAACCTTGATTAGTCACCACATCAGGTACCGGTGCTTGTACTTGCACCCCAGCCACTACTACTTGAAACGTTCCTATCATAGCTTAGATTAACGGAGTCAAATAACCCAATACTGGTACTAGAGGAGCCTGCGGTACACCATACACCCCAACATCAACAGGAGGAACCAACAGAGGAGGAGGAGGTAAAACATTAGGGGGATTCCCTTCCTTAACATTATTATGCTCAACTCCCGCATTATTAGCCATCGAACGCGTCTCACGTCGAACCATGCTAACAAAAGCATCAAAACACATTAAATTCAGGCTAGCATTAGGAAAAGGATCCAAGACAACCTTATAAAACATTTTAAAACCTCGGTAATGGGCAATGTGCTCCCAATTCATACCCCAACATGATATTAAGCAATCACCGAACAAATACACAATCACCCTGCAATTCAAACAACACCAGTTAATTAAACAACTAAATCCCAACTTTTCAAAACATGGCTATGATACCAACAAATGTAACCCCCTCGACCCGGCCTATATGCCCGACCGAGCTGAGAAAACTACATTAGGTTTACCGAAGCAAACCAGACAATAATTACGATAATCGGTCCATTTTTTCTTTTATCGTATCTAGATGCACATTAATAATCTTAAGTGTACATACTTGCAGCGGGTGAATATCTAAAGAAAACGGATCATGGAAAGGCCTCCAATTGCATAACATACATTTTAGGGACAAAATTGAAAACTGACAATTTCAGGGACCAAAGCTGAAATTAAAGTTATCAATCCTCAATTAGTTCAATCAAATGCTTACATGTCAAATTCTAGGTTATTACGATCATCCAAGCTCATATAATTGCACTCACAAATATTCAGGGACCAAAACGTAAAAAAATAGAACTTCAAAAAATCCTAATAACAGATTTAACTACCACCGTATCGGTACGGTCAAAGGGGTGTTCCGATACGCCTTCGTTAATTCAAAACCCCAGAATTCTAGTAGCCAATTTTTGTTATGATACGCCCCCGCTTATCGAAATGCCCTACATAAAACCATTAGACCGTATCGAAACGCCTCCCTGAGTACCGAAACACTGGCCAATTTTACCTTATCTCATACTGAAACAATTGCCCGCGTACCGGTACGCTTAGCCTGAATTGGCTTACCTGTACCAAAACGGGGACACCCGTACCGGTACACCTGGACTTGTAATGTCCAAAATTGTTGTCTAATCACACTTTGATGATATCCAAAACACTCCAACATGCATCACGGATTCAACAACATTACTAAGATACATTACCAACCAATGCATCACGGATTCAACAACCATTCATGGCATTTATACTACTAAAGACCTTCTATAGGCATGCATCCTAATATCATTTCACCAAGCAACCAAAACTCACATTTGGTACATTTAAGGCATACTCAACATGCTTGCACATTTATGGCATCATACCAAACTTGCTTGAATAATCAAACCATGGCAACCAAACAAAACCAACTAGATGCATGTTTTAGTACTTGGCTAGCAACAATATAGGCAATATTCACCTAAGCTCAACCATCATCAAACAAACATAAAAATCCACCACTACTCATGCTTAAAACTCATGGAAAAAAAGAAATACAAATCCCCGAAATATGGCTAACATGTTGCCTTATTAACCGGAATCATAAACAGAGTTCATACTCAAAGCAGTATTTGTCTTAGGATCACTTTAGCCTTACTTTTCCAGCCTCAAAACTTCAATGCTCTGCATCATTAGGAAAAAGAGAGCGCAAGCACACATGCTTAGTGAGGATGCCTATAATATAATGATGCAATTAAAACCATTTGAAAACCAAACACTTGTTTTTGAAATCATGCTTACTACCAAAGCATTTTTCCTTGTTTCCAACTGAAACAATGTATAACAACCTTTATGCAACATCATATACATATTCCATGCTTAGACCCCAAAGCATTAAATCATTTACCATGCTAAAATCCCAAAGCATTATAATAGGTCACGAACTTTCACATATATTGGCATTTATAGTGACCCAGCTAGACTATCTCTATCCTATACATCAGATACACGGATCTTCCATATCATGCCTAGTTAAACTGCATGATATCCCAAACCTTGCCTAGTTAAACCGTAAGATTTGACACCCTCGCCTAGTTAAACAGCGAGATTTCCACCCTTGCCTAGTTAGACCATAAGAGTACCGACCTTGCCAAGTTAAACCGCAAGATCTCCATCAATTTGGGCCACCTAGTTAAACCGCATGCCCCAAATGATGTCCCAACAGTCCGAGTGGCCTTGTTAAACCGCCATACCTCAAGGACCCATGGTCACGATCGATTTTTGTTCATATTTATAGTGCACTTTTATCCTATGGCATGCCAATTATATCTGATTTTTTTCTCACCTTGTCACATAGCCAATATATCATTTACAAAACCATTTACTAACTGTTTTTACAATGCATTGAACAAAAAACACCACATATGCAAATCACATTGCCAAAGCAATAACACCATTCCCAACCAGAATGAAAACCAGCGCTCACTAGCATTTAATATACTTTTAAACCCCTGCATATGTACTTAAAACCATGTATTTCCAGCAAGTAAATTAAACCGTGTTTAACACCAAAACATGAATCAACATGCTCATATCCAAACCGATATTCAAGAGCAAAATAAGGGAAACATACTTTCGAGCTTAGGTAAGTATTTCACACTTACCCTAAACTCCCAACAACCTTTATTAAACCATTTAAAGGCATTTAAACCAGTTTCCACTCACCGATACGCTTTGCTTTGCTCGCTAACGCGAATCAAGCTTCCAGCAAGCCATAATCAATGTCAAGCTCCGTGCTTTGATTATCGCCTGTTTTAACCACATAAAACCAGAGGGCAAATGCATCATTTTGCATTCAAACCATTGCCTACAAGCAATTACCCGCAACTCTCAAGTTGCCCACTTAAAACTTATCCGAAACATACCGAAATCATCATCAAACACTTCCGAAACTTAACTCAGCCTTATTATAATGATTCAATCCATCAAACCTCATAAATTAACACCTAAAACCCCTTTCCCAACATCCTTTTACTTCCGGCAATGGCTAAACACAACTATCTCCCCCAAAACCCTTAATTAGCCACCTTAAACATTAGAGATTCAACTTGTTTCGGGATTGCAATATTAAAACCAAGTTATTAACTCAATTAAACATCAAATTCATGATCTAACCTGATCAAAAACCCAGCAAAATAGTTCCACTTCGAAAACAAACCAATTTCATTAATCAAAACACAATTAATCCAATTTTCCTTAATTAAACTATCAAAACACATTAGAAAACAATTGTAAAGGATCAAGAACTTGAGAATTTCAGTAAAGAACCTATCATTAGAGGAGAAGAACGAATCTTTACCTCCAATGCTGATTTTCCCCTTAATTGCTTAGTAAAACATGAAAAATCAAGAGATTAACAATAAGTATTTGATGAAAAGCATTAGGAAATCAAAACCTTTGATTTTTAACTGAAGAAATTGAAGCTAGAAAGGTGTTTGACTGGAGAGAAACTGAGAGAAAGAAGTTGCAAAGTTTGTTATGTGAATTTTGTTAAAAGTCTAAAATATGATTTATTAATTCTCTCCACTTTTAAAGCCATTTAAAACCCATTTAAAATCAATTAATTAAAGGGAGAAATCTGTTAAAAATATTTAGGATAATTAGCTCCTTAAAGATTCAAATTTTTGATCCTTTTCAAAATAGTCACTAAAACAATTTTCAAAGTTTGTATTTTGGTCACTAGTCCAAAATGTCCAATTTCGAAATCTCATTTTCCAAAATTGATTTTATCACAATCATTTCTATATTAAATAATGATTTTAGCATATTTTTCCACAATTTATCACCATAAAAAATATTTAATCCCATTAAATCCTAAAACCGACTTGAATCTCTAATACCGGTCCATCAGACCTTCGAACAAACCTTTCAAACATCTAAGCTCAAAACCGGGGTGTTACATTTATCAAAAAAGAATACAACTGCAAGAAATTCTTTCTCGGTTGTGGAATAATTCAGCTAAGCTCCATTTAGTGTTCGGCTGGCATAGTAGATGGTATGAAAAGCTTTGCCATGCCGTTGTCCCAATACTGCTCTGACTGCATAATCGTTAGCATCACACATGAGCTCGATGGCTCATTCTAATTTGGTGCCACGACTATAGGGGCATTAACCAGCTTCTCCTTAAGTTTCTGAAAAGCTCTTAAACAAGAATCATCAAATGAAAAAGCAATATTTTGTTCCAAAAGCAAGCATAAAGGTTTAGAAATTTTAGAAAAATCTTTAATGAAATGATGGTAAAAACCTTCAAGTCCCGAAAAACTTCTTATACCTTTTGCACTTGTCAGTGGTGGCAATTTCTTGATTACCTCAACTTTTGCTTTGTCAACCTCTAATCCCTTCTTGGTTACCTTGTGCCCGAGAACGATGCCCTCCTTCACCATGAAGTGGCATTTTCCCAGTTCAAGACTAGGTTTTTCTCAATGAATCTCTTCAAGACTTGCTCTAAACTCTGAAGGCATTCCTCAAATGTTTTGCCAAACACTGAGAAATCATCCATGAATACTTCCAAATTTTGTTCAATCATGTCGAAAAAATGGACATCATGCAACGTTGAAATGTTATCGGGGCATTACACAACCTGAATGGCATTCTTCTAAAGGCAAACGTCCTATATGGACATGTGAACATGGCCTTCTCTTGATCTTCTAGAGCTATGTCAATTTAGTTATATCATGAATAACCATCTAGAAAATAGTAAAATGCTTTACCTGCCAGTCTGTCCAATATCTGATCAATGAAGGGCAATGGAAAATGGTCTTTCTTGGTGGCATTGTTCAGCTTCATATAATCCATGTACACTCTCTATAATGCCCCAGTTTTGGGCATAGCGGTTTTGGGGCATATTAGATGGTCTGGTGGACCGGGTTAGTGATTCGAGTCAGATTCAGGACTTTGTATTTTCGTTGATGATAAAATTATTGAAAAATGTTCTGAAATTATTATTAATTATGTATTTTATAATAGAGAATTCAATTTTGGAAAATGGGTTTGGAAATCGGATATTTTGGCTAGTGACCAAAATGAAAGTTTTGAAAACTATGATTTTATAGTGACTAAAATGAAAAGGGTCAAATTCTTAGAATCTTTAAGGAGCTATTTTACCAATTTATTTCTAATAGTTTCTCCCTTAATTAGACTTATTTTTAACATGTGTTTTATCATTTAAATAAAAAGGATTTTAGTTAACAGTTGGTTATTATTTTTGGAAAAGAAATCACGTCATTTTTCTCTTCATTCTCTCCTCAGCCAAACACACAAATTTTCATCACATTTCAGAGCTTTTATCACATCAATTGAGGGAGAAACTTCACAATAGGGGGAAGACGTTTTAGAAGCAATCGATGTAGCGTTGGAAGTTTTGGACGTTTGATTGTGTGTCGGTGAATCAAGGTTTCGTGTATCGGTGAGTGAGAATGTGGATTCCAGCTTTGGAATGTTTTAAAAGTGGTTTATGGGAATTTAAACCGAGCTTGAAACACTGGTTTAAACTCGAAAGTAAGTATAAAGTGGTTTTCTCTCTCAGTTGTTTTTTATGAAATGGTTTATGCACTTATTTTGATTTACATTGTACCTACTATTAAAGCATGTTTTAAAGTATTTGAGATACTGTTTTTAAGCATGAAATGCTGAAGGATGCGCATGGTAAGTGATCCTTGTAAGTATATGGTTTATACTTGAGTTTAAAGCATGGTTGTTGCTTTGGAAAATGGTTTGGTTTAATGCTTGTTAAAAACAGTGAGGTAAGTGTTAAATGGCTAATTATATTGGCAAGTGATGTGATTTTAAAATTGTTATCGGATATAGTTGGCCGACCATAGGATTGAGTGCACTATAATAAGTCATCTTGGATGTTGAGGGATTTAGATCCGTGTACCAAAAACTCCATCCGAATACCCTAACGGTAGAGGGGTTAAATAGTACAGTAAACTCTCGTTAGTGTATTAAGCGTCTAACCGATGAAGGGGGTTGGTATCCCCAAGGGTTGTATAGGTACCCAGTTGGTAATGTACCGTGATTCTTAATGTATCGCTATTCCGATTGAGATGGTTGAAGTGTTGGTCGAACACTTGTTGAATCTGTGTATCTGATGAACTCTTTTTGTTATTGGACTTGTTTAATGATCACTTGTAAGCCAATATAATTGTTAATGTATCATTGGAAGGTTTACGTGGTTTATTGTGATTTATACATGTTTACTCTTTAAGCTTTGCATATGGTAGTTATGTATGGGAAGGCTTAAATTGAGGTTGAGCAATGGGATTTGCTGTTGTAAAATGATACATGTTATATATGGTTTAATATGCTGGTTTTAAAAGGGTAAAGTGCAAGGTTAACAAGGTATGATGTGGTTTAAAATGTGGTTTGAACATGATTGAAATGGGATTTCAATGTGATGTTGTAAAATGGTTTAAAATGCATTGATGGTGCTTTTAGTTTTTAAGCGCTCCTCACTAATCCTAGTGTGCTTACGCTCTCTTTATCCATCAATACAGATTATTAAAGGCTCAGAAGGTAGCGGGAAGCAAGGGATCTAGCAAGACTTGGTATTCAAAGTATGTTTTTGGATTAGAGTATAGATAATAAGGGCAATTGGGGGTTTCCTTATTCGTTTTGGGATACGTTTTGTTAAACTACCTAGTTGAGCAAGTTTGGTTTGCTGTTCATGACTTGTAAGTGACAATTTTGGATTGATTATTGTGATGGTTTGGAATTTCATATGTTGCTTGAATGGTTTTATAGGGTACATGCCTATAGATCTTCTTTGATGCAAAATGCCATGTTATGATGTTAAGATTGTGAAGTTTGAATTCTTGTGGTATGCTTGGTATGTTGGTGCTGTGTTGCAAGCATGTTGGAATAATTTGAGAGTGTTAATTGGATGAGAAACCAGCAAAAAGTGACATTACAGGTCCAGGCGTACCGATACGCGGGGGACCGTATCGGTACGACTGTGTATTTCTAGGCTTGATGGATCGGTACAGGGTAAGGGTGTTTCGATACGCCCAGGCCATTTTGGCCTTAGCGTATCGGTACGGCAAAGGGTGTTACAGTATGGGTCTTAGCTTCTAGAATTTGCTTTTCAACCTAAACCCATGTACCGAAAAACATGGTACCGTATCGGTACGGTCTATAAGGATTTTCAAAAGTTTGGTATTTTAGTTGGGCGTATCGGTACGGCACAGAGGTGTATCAAAATAGAGCGTTTCAATCTGTATCGGTATGGGTGTACCCGCATCGATACGGATGACCGTTAAAGCTGTTAAGTCATCTTGAAGCAGTTCTAATTTCTTATATTTCAGTCCCTGAATCTTGTTTGTGAAATTAAATGTGTTTGAGTGATCGGATTGAGATAAACTTTGAGATGTATGATTAAAACCTAATTAATTAAGGTTTGGTATCTTAAAAATGGGTTTTGGTCCTGTAATCTTCGTAATTTCAATTTGGTCCCTAAATTGCAATTGAGTTCAATTGGATGTCAAATCGATGCCTGATTGAGTTGAGGTTACACCTATTGTCAACATGAACATGTAGGATTAATTGGCATCTAGACAAGATAAAAAAAGATATGTTGTTTTCTGGGGTAAACCTACCCGATTTACTTTAGATTTCCCCGTGTGACCCGTTCGATTCGGTTGGGAGTCTAAGCTAGGACGAGAGGGTTACACTCTCCATCCGGTAATGATCCTGGAAAGAATTAACTCATTTTTACTATTTTAAACCACGATCATGCCACCTTTCTTTGGCACACATTTCATCGGGCTGACCCACGAGCTGTCGAAAATGGGATAGATTATCCCGACATCTAGCCACTTGATAATCTCCTTCTTAAGAACCTCTTTCATGCTCAGGTTCAATCTTCTCGGACCCTCAGTGGTCTTTCCATGATATTCCTCCAAGATGATTTTGTGCATGCAAATGGTTGGGCTTATTCCTCGGATATCAGCTAAGGCCCATCCCAACGCTTCCTTGTAATTGCTTAGAATTCCAGCAATTGTTCCTCCAGATCATTAGTGAGATCAGCACCAATGACAGCAATGATCACTGGCAAGGTTGAGTGTTTACCTAAGTAAGCATACATAAGGTGGTCTGGCAGTGATTTGAGCTCCAGTTCGGGTGGCTCCTCAATGGATGATTTAGGTGCCACAATCTCTCTGTCAGCCATCTCTAATTTTTATGGTTGTCCAAAATAGCTTACTTCTACTAAGGTTGCTCCTTCAGTGTCCTCACTTGTTTCACCTTCACTGTCACTTTCGCTGGCATCATCATCAGTATCTTGGCACAACTATGCCACGTCCACCTTAAAATGGACTCTATCTTATCATTTGCTTGGCATTCGTCTGATTTATCTGCACATTTCAAAGCTTGAAACACATTAAATGTAACCTGCTGATCATTCATGCACAAAGTTAATTCACCTTTTTGAACATCAATCAAGGCTCTACCTGTGGCAAGGAATGGTCTGCCCAATAAAATTGGGACATTTAAATCTGCCTCATAATCGAAGATAATAAATTCAGTTAGGAATATGAATTTATCTACCTTTACCAACACATTATCAATCTTACCGTTTGGATGCGCAAAGGATCGGTTCACCAACTGAAGTGTCACCGTGATAGGCCTTGCTTCTAGGCCAATCTTCCTGAAAATAGACATTGGCATCAAATTGATGCTGGCTCCCAAGTCACACAGTGCCTTACCCATGAATCTATTACCAATGGTACATGGAATAGTAAAACTTCCCTTCTCTTCGAGCTTTGGTGGCAACGATTGAGTATCATTACACTGTATCCCTCAGTGAGAGCTACACTTTCGAAATCACCTACATTCCTCTTTTTGGGCAAGATGTCCTTCATGAATTTGACATAGTTGGGGATTTGCTCGAGAGCTTCCACCAATTGTAAATTGGTTTGCAATTGTTAAGTACTTCCAAAAAGCTCTTAAATTGTTGATCTTTCTTGTGCTTTTGTAGTCTTTGTGGAAATGGTGGAGGTGGATAAACATATGCTGGCTCTACCAGCTTTGCGAAGGTTCTGTTGGCATCCGACTGAGGTCTGGCATCACTTATGTCTGCTTCTTTCTTCTCTGGTTCTTTTGGTTCATCTACTGTTTGTTTCCTCTTCTCTTGGAAACTATTTGGCTGCTTGATAGATGTCTCAGCCTCGCATTGTTTGCCACTTTGTAGAGTCACAACTTTGCATTGTTCATTATGGTTTTTCTTGGCATCCTCTATATCGCTTGGAAAAGATCCCTAGGGCTAATTGCTAAGTGCATTGGTAATCTGTCCAATTTGTACCTCCAAGTTTCGCATCGATGCTGCCAAACTCTAGACAATTGCATCATTCCTCTTCATGTATTCTATCAAAGTCCCCTGGTTGTTCCTTTTCCCTGCATAAAAATTGTTTTTGTCCTTTGTGGCATGGCATTCTTGTTGACCCTTGTAATGGCAATGTATTGTATTGACGCTGGGCATTGTTGTTATACTATTGGGCATTATATTGGTTGCTTTCTTGATTCCCCAAGCTAAATTTGGATGTTGCCTCCATCCAGCAATGTACGTATTGGAATTTGGATTATAATTACGAATAAAATTGCCAACGAAATTTACCGACTTAGGGTTGGCAGGGCAATCTTCCATGTAATGATCCTCTCTGCATATTGTACAGAATGGGGCTAATGCCTTAACTTCTTGGGCCTCATAACTCTTTTGCAAAGTTCTCACCATGCTAGTAAGAATGGAAATCTTAGTGTGGATGGATGTGAGCTCATCTATCTGTAATTTCCCACCAATTTTAGTGTCGGTCCCAAGTCTGGCAGTAGGATATTCAAAATCGTTGATTGAAATCTTCTCAAGGATGCCAACTACCTCTGTATATTTTTTGTCAAGTAGTGAGCCATTTGCCGACGCATCAACAACTATTCTGGTTTGTGCATTAAGTCCATTGTAGAAGGTCTCCATTTGGGTCCATTTCGGGAATCCATGTATGGGACGTCTCCTCAACAGATCTTTATATCTCTCTTAGGCATCATATAGGGTCTCATCGTCAACCTACCTAAATGTGATGATCTCACCCCTCAGCTTGGCGGTGTGTTTAGGTGGCTGGAATTCTAACCAAAAATTTTGGCATAGATCTCCCTATGAGGTGACAAAACCAGGTGGCAAAAAACTTAGTCACGCTTTTGCTCTATCTCTCAGGGAACACGTAAACAACTTTAGCTTCACTGTATCCTCCGGTACTTTAGGCTGTTGAAATAGCTGGCAAACTTCCATGAACTGCGTCAAGTGTTGCCTTGGATCTCCAGTAGGTGCTCCATCAAATTGTCCTACATTCAAAAACGTTTGTATCATTACCAGTTTGAGTTCAAAATTGGGTGTATTTACCTCGGGACTAATTAGTCTTAACATCAAATTGTCAATGTTTGGTGTCGAATGTTCTTTACTAGGTCTTTCTTCCTCCACATTAACAGTTGGGGCAACAGGAGCTGGTGGTATTCCATTGTTATTGGGTGGGTTTTCCTTATTGTTTAACACACCATTTCCTCCATTGCCTTGTTAAGCCATCTCTCGAATCTTTTTTTTAACCTTCACATGGTTCTTTCGATTTTTGGATCGTAT
The DNA here is from genome assembly GCA_019671005.1 of Hibiscus mutabilis. Taxonomy (NCBI): domain Eukaryota; kingdom Viridiplantae; phylum Streptophyta; class Magnoliopsida; order Malvales; family Malvaceae; genus Hibiscus; species Hibiscus mutabilis. The sequence goes on from CM033728.1 coordinate 32,523,798, forward strand.
AGCCAATCTTTCACCACAAGACGGTTTCTGGTCATACACCGGTCAAAAAAAGAAATAAAATAAAGAACAAAAATAAAAAGAAGACAAGTAAAAAAATTTAAAAACAACAAACTCCGTTGCAATCCCTGGAAACGACATCAAAAACTTGTTCGACTGTGTGAGTGCTTGGCAAAAGGGTGGAAAATGTATTGAAATGTATGAAAATAGTGCCAAGACTAAGCCTTTTGCATGCAAGTATACACGGCCAATATTCTTAAAATAATATTTTATGACTTTTCCATAGCTTTTGGATCAGTCTCCAAAATTTCCATTCAATCCAATATACCGATAAATAATCCTTTACTCAGAAATAAACTGTGGATTCATCTTGAATTGAACTAAAATTATTTCCAACACTTGGAAATGACTTTTATAACCTTTCTTTATCATATGGAAAAATTTCAAAATTTTCCAGTTTGGTCCGGGTATCTGAATTCCACTTAAACTTTAACTGTGATTTTCCCAATAATTGAAGTATCAGATCAAACCAATAATTCCGCATTCGATTCACACCCTTAGGTGATATTTTTATTAATTAAATAAACCCTTAACTTTTTGGAAATTACAACTTTAGTCCCTAAACTTTTCCAAAGTTTATACTTTAGCTATAAAATTTTCAAAATTTACATTTTGGTCACTACCTTTTTGAACTTCAATTCCCATTCCAAATTTTCTTGGAATTCAACCAAACTTTAAGAATGCCTTATTCAATTCACTATCTATCACATGAGACCTTTAAACCTTAGAAATTTCCTTTCAAAAACCCATAATTAAATAAATCCCAACTTTCGCATTTTTGTCATTTTAGTCACTAAGTTAGGTTTTAAACTATTATCTTAGTACTAAATGACCCTTAATCAACTTAGTAAATTTTGGGGTATTACAATTCTCTCTCCCTTAAGAAAATTCATCCTCGAATTTTCAACACGAACCTGATTCAAAAGGTGAGAAAACTATTTTCTTATATTTTCTTCTTATTTCTTTCAAATTGTTTCTTTAACCTTGTGATTTTTGTCAAATAACTTTGAAAAACAGGATTGTATTGTTTTCTTAGTTCTTTGACTCCATGTGCCAGGATCTTTACCAATTCTTTTTTATAGCTTAAATCTGACTGAATCTCTATTTTCTCCGGAGTAACAACAAGTGAGAGGTCTAATCAATATTTCCAGAGCATCGATACATTATGAATCTTCTTCATTTCCAAAGATAAAGCTAACTATTAAGCTTACTATCAGACTAACTCCTTTCACAATTTCTTATAGCCTAATAAATTTTGAACTTAACTTTCTTTTTGTCCAAACCATAACACCTTATTCCTAGGTGAAACTTTTAAGGAATACTTTATCTTTAACTTCATATTGAATATCTTTTCTTTCAGGGTCAACATATAGTTTCCATCATTGAGATAGAAATTCTTCCTTGATAATACAAATATCTATCAAACCTAACTTCCAAGTTTTCAGTTTCACTTTTTTCCACTTGTTTGCACCTTGACAACATTTCTCATCATTTCTTTAAAGATATCTTATTTAATTCAATATGGTAAATTTTATTCTTCACTTGACAATCAAAACACCATATTCTTTTAATGCCAATCTTGCATTCATAGCTCTTAAGGCAACAATTGTCTTTCGAATGAGAGCGTCAGCTATCACATTAGCTTTTTTTCTGGATGATAGTCAATGACCATATCATAATTCTTAAAAGGCTCAATCCAACTTCTTTACGTCAAGTTTAACTCTTCTTTAGTAAGCATATACTTTAAACTTTTATAACCTATATAAATATAGCATCGTTCACTGTATAAATAATGATGCTATATCTTTTAAAGCAAATACAACCATTGCTAGCTCCAAATTCTAAGTAAGATAATTCCTCTCATATATCTTAAGTTGTCTCAAGCATAGACCATTACTTTTCCTTCTTGCATAAGTACGCACCCCAAACTGTTATAAGAAGCATCGCTATACACCACATAATCTTTACCCTATTATGGTTGTACTGGTACCGTGGCTTCTATTAAGATCTCCTTTAATGTCTCAAAGATTTCTTAGCATTGATTTGTTCAACTGAACGACATTTCTTTCCTCAATAGCTCGGTCAATGATGAGACAATCATCAAGAAATTCTAAACCTCTAAAACATTTTTCAGAGGTTTCCATTCAACTATAATTTGTACTTTCTTGAGGTCTATTCTTATTCCCATTTCCCAATCCACATAACTAATAAAACAACTTTTGACAACCAATCTCATACTTTAACAATTTAGCGTATAGCTTCTTTTCTCGAAAGGTCTGAAGAACAATGCAAAATGGGCATCTTATTCTTCCTTTTTCCTTTAAATAGACCAAAATATACTCAATGAACTCTACCAAAAATTGGTCCAAGAAAAATTAGAATACTTGGTTCATTAGGCTTATAAATACCGTAGGTATCATCACGAACTCATAGTATTCATACCGAGTCTGAAAAGCTGTCTTTAGAATTTCTTTTTCCTTGATTTTTTAACTAATCAAAAGATCATCAGTCTTCGAAAGAAGATATTTATTCTTTACTATTACCTTCTTGAGCTAATGGAAATTAGTCTTTGTCTTTCACAATTAACACTGGTCCGCCCCCAGGATGACACACTTGGCTTTATAAAACATCGACCTAACATTCCTAGCAATTTGTACCTTTAAATCTCAAAGTTCGGTTGAAGCCATTTTATACGGGGCTATTAATTTAGGCGCAATGCCTGGTAACATCTTTATTTTGAATTTCACCTCTCAATCTAGAGGTAATTCCAAGTAACCCATCTGGGAATACATCCGGATATTTTTGGACAGTCGAGTTATTTTCCAATTTAACTTCAACAGCCCGAGTATCCACTACATTTGCTAAGAAAATTTAACAACCTTATAACAACAATTTCCTTAATAAAAAAAACTAAAATTACATTAGAAAATGGATTTACCCTTTTATCATCTACTACTATTTTGTGCCTTCCATGTTTTTCAATATTAATCACTTTATACGACAATTCATCATGACCTGATAGGAAGGTAACCAATTCATGCCCATAATCATCTTAGACTCCTCAAAAGATAATTCCATTAAATTTATCGGGAACTCTATTTCTTATGTTTTTATCGAGAAATTCCACATGTTCAGCTCACCCTTACATTACAACCCAACAAATTCGTGACCGCTATATTACTTGAAATGGGTTATAAAAGGATATCTCGCTCACCACTCAACTTCGTAGTTATATACGAATATGTAAAGCTAGGATCCATCAACATCAATACAAGTTTATCCAAAAAGATGAGATGTACCTTCTATGATTTTTGAATCATCCCAATCTTTATCAGTCATGATGTTATAAACACGGACTGATATGTGCAATCCTGGCTATGAAGCAAATTCAGATGGTTTTCTAATCTAGCTTAAATCTCGAAGCAACAAAACATCTCATCCAATTTCTTGGTATCCATCCAGTGTAATCCTTAGATTATTCAGTTATAAATCAATAATCACTGAACCTTAATCTACTTTTCCTTTCAATTCAGGTGTTTCTAAACTTTTCAGTTCCTTAATCCGGAACAGGCACTTCTTGTTGTACCAGTGCCCCTTTGTTGTTCCAATTTATCTGAAGGGTTATTATTAACCTTATTGTTACTGCTCTTGATTCCTTCCAAAGCTTCTAATTTACCAGTTCATCACGCTTTCTTGGCTCAAATATTTCTTATAATTTGTCCCAATTTACATTAGTAAGTAGCGAATCAATCGGATCATAAAAATATCATATCAGTAATATTGATATCCTAGTAGCATGTATACTCTTTTTAACATAAAACCATTTCCATTTAGGCCGAGAATTGGCTAAACCTGTAGCTCTGATACCAATAAATGTAACACCCTTTTTTCGTATCCAACACTGAATACAAGTTAGAGGCATCACAAAACATTCGTAAAACCCTCTACATTTGTAATTCGGTAAAATTTTGTTTCTTTAAAAATATTACAATGTATTTAGTTTTTATTTACCAATCTAGTTATTCGCGTAAGGTTTAAAAATAATATTTTCATCTTCAAATTGAGTTTATTTTCAGACAGCAACTTATCAATTTAATTTGTCTTGATATAATTAATAAAACTGCCTAAAAACTGCATGATTTAAAATTCATCCAGATACCAAATAAAATACAAATTCTATCAGAGCAGGCATACCCTTTTAATATACATGCCAACTAGCAAATATCAAACAGTATCAAAAGATATCTTACTGATACTGATGTACCTGTTATTAATTGATGATGTCCGTATATGCTCCTTACTCTAACCATTTCTTCTTTCTTACGTGTAAAACAGTTACACGCTAAGTATTTACTTAGTGAGGCAATAATTCAAATTCAAGCGCAATAGTCATAATATCAATATTAATGATTAACAATGCATATGATCACCTTACTATTACATGCTCGTTAACATAAATAAATATGTATAACAAAGTGATAAGATTAGATCTTACTAATACCGTTGCCAATTCTATCCGTAAGCTATCAAAGATTTCCAATACCTTTTTCCATTTCTATCTGCAAGCTTTCAAACTTATTTTCTTGTTTCTTTTTTTTTATTATTTTCAATTTATTTAACCCAAGGTATCGAATTAAGAGATTCTATGTACACGAGTCATCCCCCATACCCAACCTTTCTTGAGTATGTATATTATTTGCACTGTAGTGCTTAGCACCCTAAGTACTTCTGTATACCCAAACCTTGCATGAGTATACCTTCATTGAGTATTAATAAAATTGCACCGTAGTGCTTAACACCCTAAGTGTTTCTGTATACCCAAACCTTGCATGAGTATACCCTCAATGAGTATTTATGAATATTGCACCGAAGTGCTTAGATATTTATACAGCTGTTTATGACTCTATGGCTAGCCAGCTATACCTTTGAAACTCTATATCATACATTGGGCTTTATTTCATTATTTAGTCATCAATGGCAACATATATCAATATATATCAACATTGAACAGTTCATAACCAAAATAACATTCATATTATACCATCATCAATAACCAGTGATCAATGCATTTATTTTCAACCTTTGACATATTTAAAATATGTCAAATATATGATCAATGACATAATTATTATGACAATATATAAACCAGGTAGACTCATCGCAAGTCCTACCGGAGATGTATGAAACATCCATGTATAATGTTATGTATGCATTGCACTCACCTGGGCCATTTATTAGCATGTCTCACTAAGTCCTCTTTGATCCTTTCCTTCATCGTACCTCGAACCTCCCTTGATTCAAACTTGACTTCATAATTCAAATAGGTAAAATATTTGTTAGATCTCAATCTAACAATGTCTTAGACATATTGTCCAATATAATCATTCGAATATAAAAATTTCCAAACGTTTTCCTTTCTTCCTTGTATTGTTCAAAAACTCATTATGGTCCTTAGTGACCAATTTGAACTTCCATTAACTCTTTTCAAGCTTACTAATCAACCTTAGATACAAAGTGTATCAATTCTCATTTTCTGGTAGTTTGCAGTACCTCCCAAGAAATATTTCTATAAAATAATATACAACTCAAAATTCGATTACGTTTGTTCTGAAAGAAACTAGATTCAATAAGCTTTTCAACCATATAAATTAATAGCCCAAATTCAACTTGTACGATTTATGGCAAATTTTCAAAGTTAATTTCCAGTATTGAATTTCGGAACAGCCTGCTATACTGTTTTCTGACCTTTCACCACTTAAAAATTCATATCTTTTTACTCGGAACTCGAAATCAGTTTTCGTTTGTTGGAAACGAAACTAGACGAACAAATATTTACATCGGTATAAAATTCACCTTCGAACCATTTTTGTAGAATTTATGGTGAATTTTCAAAGTTACTGCCATAAACCAGTTTTTCTACACAACATCCATAAACAACTTCAACTTTTATACTAACTTCTCCTTACTTCTCTACTTTTCAATTTAGTCCAATCACTAGCTTTAAACCACCAACTCATCACATTCTTCACCAAATAATTATTCACAATAATTCTCCCTAATTTTCCTTATTTATCGAAATAGTCACTAAAATGCAAAGATAAGGATTCATGCTTCTTAACTTTGCAATTTAGTCCTCAATTCAACATTACTACCTTAATTCCATTATTACAACTAAAAATCAGTTTAACCCCGATACAAAACTTCAGTTTCGATTTGGTCACTTAACTTTGACAAATTGTCAAAATGGTCACTAATTCAATTCAACATCAATTTGGCATTCTAACTTCATTTTCTTATCTCTAACATCATTAATAACACAAATACACTCCAAATTCTAAAAATTCAGATTTTTCCTTCAACTTTTCAAGTTGCCGAAATGGTCCCTACACAATTTAACTTAGGGTTTTGCTTCCAAACAACAATTCAAGCTTACTAGATCATTATTTTAACATCACAAACCCTAAATTAAACTTGAATCCATAAACCCTAATCATCTTCATAATAATCAAAACATGTAAAACTTAAATCCCAACTCAATATCATGATTTTAACATCATACTAGCTTGATTTCAACTTGAATTCAATCATGGAATCATAAAATCTCAAAAGCCCCAATTTGATCCATAAACCCTAATCTCTTTCTCATGTAAATTATAATCAATCAATCACGGATTCCATGAATTATTGATATCAAAATATAGAGCTTGAAGAGTATAACAACTTTGTAGTTGAAGAGATTACCTGAAAACCGAGTTTTGGGGCTTGAATCGAGCTTGGAAATTTTTTTTCTCTTTCTCCCTAGCCCTCACGTTTGTTGCTGGAAAAGATGAACAAAATATTCATCTTTTCACCAATATTTTACACATATATATATTAAATGAATATTAAATTCATTTAATAGTGAAATTACAATTTTGCTCTTTTATACAATGGTTGAGATTGATTTTATCATCAATCAAGGGCCAAGATTTAATCTTCCATTTTCTATTTCCAAAATTGCCCTTATAACTTTTTAAATATTTCAAAAATGCCATTGGGGCCAAATGACCAATTTACCCTCCAACTAGTCTTTATTTACTAGTTTGTTTCCAAATTGTCATTCCATTATAATCTAACTAAATCTAGTTAAAATTCAACCAACCATAATAAAATATTCTTAAAATAATATTTTATGAATTTTACATAGCTTTTGGATTAGTATCGAAAATTTTCATTCGATCCAATATACCGATAAATAATCCTTTACTCAGAAATAAACTGTAGGATTCATCTTGAATCGAACTAAAAATATTTCCAACACTTGGAAATGACTTTTATAACCTCTCTATCATATGAAAAAATTTCAAAATTTTCCAGTTCGGTCCGGGTATCCGAATTCCACTTAAACTTTAACTGTGATTTCCCCAATAATTGAAGTATCAAATCGAACCAATAATTCCGCATTCGATTCACACCCTTAGGTGATCTATTTATTTATGAAATAAAAACCCTTAACTTTTTGGAAATTACAACTTTAGTCCTCAAACTTTTCCAAAGTTTATACTTTAGCCATAAAATTTTCATTTTGGTCACTACCTTTTTAAACTTCAATTCCCATTCCAATTTCCCTTGGAATTCAACCAAACTTTAAGAATACCTTATTCAATTCACTATCTATCACATGAGACCGTTAAACCTTAGAAATTTCCTTTCCAAAACTCATAACTAAAGAAATCCCAACTTTCGCATTTTTGTCATTTTAGTCACTAAGTTAGCTTTTAAGCTATTATCTTAGTACTAAATGACCCTTAATCAACTTAGTAAATTTTGGGTATTACATCCGGACACTTCATCTGTCCAAGAATCCTCTTAATGCTTACGAACTATTCCTCAACTGCCTCTAGAGCTAAACCCCTAAACTCGGTACCTCACAAACTACGCAAATGCTCCAACAAAAGTCACGTATTAACAGCTGCCGCAGGTGCTGGTGCAGGTGCTTGCACTCCATCCATGGCTGCCTGAAACGCTCTAGTCATCGCCTAGATCAACATTGCCATATCCCTAAAAATTGGTCGTTGCGGTTCCTAAGGCACACTACCCTTAACTCTAGCACCAAAAGTAGTAATCGGTGGAGGAGCAGGTAATTTATAGTTATTTCCATCCATAACACTGCCCATATGAGCTCTCATCTCTCGTCTCGGTCCTATTTCTTGAAAATATGAGTCTAAAGCATGATAATGCAACAACAATTAGGCCAGCTTGAAGCAAGAATCCAAGTCACACATGTTTCAAAATAAAAATCATTTTGCATATGTAGTAATAAGGCAATGTGTCCCCAAGCTTTTACCCCAACATAGCACATTTCAAACATAAACATACAAAATCATACACCGTGCATGCTATTCAGCAGGATCATATAGCAACAATACCTTAAACAACCATAACCCACCTCCCAAAAATCATAACCTGGCTCTGATACCACCAAATGTAATCCCCTTGACCCAGTCTAATGCCAGAACGAACATAGCGAACTACATTGGGTTTGCCGAAATAAACCTGAACGAGATACTTCAAGAATGATCCATTTTTTCTTTTTATCTGGTCTAAATGCATAATGAAGTCCTATAACAGCGATGAAATTCACAATCAAATCGGGCGTCAATTAGACATCCAATTGGTTGAGAATGCACTCTAGGGACCAAATTGCAACTTTAGAAAACTATGAGGACTTACATAAATCCAAAGTTACCAAACCTTAATTAATCATATTTCATACAAGTCGGTTAAATTTCAACTTAAAATAGTCATCTAAACTCATTTAATTGCATGATCAAGAAATAGGGACTTAATTGTAAAGATTCAAACTTTAGCATAGCATATTACCAGAAATAACTAATTAGGTACCAATATGCACATTTCCCATATTGATACGAGTATAATTTACAAAGGATATCGGTATGGTCCTCAAGCATACCGATACGGGCAGTTCAATATCAAAATAGGGGATTCTAGTAGCTAAAGGGCATACCGATACGGTTGCCCGTGTACTGACACTTAGTGTAATTTTCTGTTGTGTATACCGATACAGTTAAAAGGTGTATCAATATTCTTGTACAATCTTGCATAGATTTGAGCTGGGACAGACCCTGCTTACCGATCTCTAAGGACCCATACCGGTACAGACTGGCCTGTAATGACCTATTGGTCAAACATATAACACTTTGGCTCAATCTAATATACTTCAAACGTCATCCAATCACCTATTAACAAGTCTAGCAACATTTCCTCAATCAAACAAGCATGCTAGTAGACTATTCGAACCATAGCAAATCCAATCAAGATCCTATAGGCATGATCTCTACCCAAGCATGCAAACCATATCCCAACCCCTCAAGGCAAGACTTAAAACCTCATACAAGTCCAAAATACCCAAAAAAAACATGTCCAAACAAGGAGTAACCAAAACAAACCTCCCAATTACAACTTGGTCACATTGCCTCTTATTACTACAAAGTATTTGTAAAACAGTACTTAAAATAGCTTTACCCTCACTTGCTGTCCGAAAATGCTTACTTCTTTGTATTGATGAGAAAGGAGAGTGTAACCCCCTCGACCCAGCCTAGTCGCAAGACCGGTCTGAGTAAGCTACATTAGGTTTACCGAAGTAAATCGGGAAGATTAAACCTAAAACACGTCCATTTTCCCTTTATCTTGTCTAGATGCATTAACACTTTCCTACATGATCATACTGTTCATAGGTGAGCACTCATCCCAACTGGGCATCATAACGACATCCAATTGGCCACAACACATTTAGGGACCAAATTGTAATTTTAGCAATGTAAAAGGGCTTTTCCAGTTTTCAAGCTACCAACCTTTAATTAAGTTTCTTTCATACTTATATGTCAAAAATAAGCTTCAGACGGTCATCCATGCTCAAATAATTGAAAAAACAAGAATCAGGGACCTAAACGTAAGAAAACAGAACCGGCCATCTATGATATTAACAAATTTAACGACATTCGTATCGATACGCTGAGGCCCGTATGGATACGGTGAGGCTCGTATCGATACGGTTATGAACACATCATTTTGATACAGTAAGGCCTGTGCCCGCATGCTACTTTAAGTTTAAAATACGGTTTGAAATTATTTCTCATCATACCGATACGGTACCTTGATGTTTCGGTACGCGACCTCGTCTTCAAAAAGTAAAATTCTAGTGACCACTAGGCATACCAAAATGCCCCAGCTCGTATTGATACACTCTGGCCTTGTTTACCTGTCTGTACCGAAACACCTCTGCCTATACCGAAATGCCTAGCCCAAAATTGCCTAGTCGTAACGATACGGTCCCTCGCGTATCGGTACGCCTGCGCCTGTAATGTCAAGATTAGCTAGTTTTTTCACACAATTCTAGATGCAATTGGCCCCTATCAACTTTCAAACATGCATCTCAAAACATCAATATACATAATCTAACTTTTACGCCAATATTAGGCAAGCAAAACAACATCAAGCTTCCAAAAGACCACTCTAGAGGCATGCTTCCTAGACCACTTTGCCAAACATATCAAAATGCACAATTAGGCTATTCTCAACATAAGCAACAAGACAACACTATTATCATAGCATACTAAACTTGGCCAAACCAGCACAACATAGCAATCCACAAGGAAACTCTAGATGCATACCTACACAATCATTCAACCTCAACCATGGGTAAGTAATAACATCAAGCCAAACAACATATAACCATAGTCTAAAACCAATATAGAATCATTCTAAGAAACCACAATGCAACAGATTTACAACTCCCAAAAACCTTGGCGAAGACATTGCCTTTTTAACCGAAAACATAAACCGAGTTCATACTCAAAAGTAGTTTATCTCTTGGATCCTTGCCTTTGCTGACCGAAATTTAATGCTCTGCATCATTAGGAAAAAGAGAGCGTAAGCGCACAAGCTTAGTGAGGATGCTCATAATCAATAATGCATTAAAACCATTTAAAAACCACATGCTTGCTTTTCCCAAAACATGCTTACAACCTAAGCATTTTCCCAAGATTCCGACCGAATCAAAACATAATAATCAACATTTAACATCATATACAATCCATGCTTAATTCCCAAAGCATTTTAAACAAACCATGCTTAAATCCCAAAATATTACAAACAAGGTTCAACACATGAACTTTCTCATATATTGGCATTTATAGTGACCCGGATAGACTACCTCTATCCTATACACATTGGATACACGGATCTCTTATACCATTCCTAGTTAAACCACATGATGTCCCAAACCTTGCCTAGTTAAACCACAAGATTTGACACCCTCGCCTAGTTAAACCACGAGATCTTACCCTTGCCTAGTTAAATCGCAAGTATACCGACCTTGCCTAGTTAATCCATAATATCACCATAAATTTGGGATGCCTAGTTAATCCAAAAATCCCAAATGAGGTTCCCAACAGTCCAACTAGCCTTGTTTCACCGCCATACCTTAAGGACTCGTGGCCACAATCGATTTTGTTCATATTTTATAGTGCACTTTTAATCCTATGGCATGCCAACTGTATCCGATTGTTTTCTCACCTTGTCACATAGCCAATATATCATTTACAAAACCATTTACTTAATGTTTTACAATGCATTTCATATAACACCACATATGCCAATCTCATTGCCAATGCAATAATACCATTCCCAACCAGAATGAAACCCAATGCTCAATAGCATTTAATCTACTTTCAAACCCTTGCATATGTACTCAAAATTGTGCATTACGAGTACGTAAATCATACCATGTTTATCATCAAAACATGCAAACAACATGCTCATATCTAACCCGATATTCAAGAGCAAAATAAGGGAAACTTACATCCGAGATTAGGTAAGTGTCTCACGCTTACCCTAAACTCCCAACAACCTTTACAAACCTTTGTAAAGCATTTAAAACTAGTTTCCACTCACCGATACACCTCGCCTTCCTTGCCAACACGAATCAAGCTCTTGGCAAGCCACCAACAATGTCAAGCTTTGTCACCTTGAGTATCCTCTATTTTCAACACATAAAACCAGAGGATAAATGCATTAAAATGCATTCAAACCATTTCCTAACAGCAATCTCTCGCAACTCCCAAGTTACCCACTCGAAAACCATCTGAAACATACCAAAATCAACATCAAACGTTTCTGAAACTTAACCTAGTCATAAAACAACAATTCAAGCCATCAACCAACATCTAATAACATCCAAAAACCCTTTTCTAACATCTTTTTATCTCCAGCAAAGATTAAACTCGATTATCACCACAATACCTCAAAACTAGTAACCTAAATAATTAGAGATTCAAGAGTTTTGAGATTCTATTGATAAAATCAACTTATCAACATCAAAACACATCCAAAACATATATTAATTCAATCTCAAATACTGGAAATCACATCCACTTTGAAAATCACCATGTTTCATCACTATTTCCAAAATAACTCAATTAAACATGGATAAAATACAACTTATAAATCAAGGATCAAATACTTGGGAATATTAATAAAGAACCATTTAACAGAGGAGATCACGGAACGTACAGATGGTATGTGATTTTTCCCTTAATTGGCTTGTTTAAAGCTAAGAAAATATAAGATTTCAATGAGATTTTGCAAAACAAAGTTAAAGAATCAAATTAAAATCAATAATCTGAGCGAAAAGAGTTCCTTACCTCTGGATTTTGATGAAATTCTGAGTGTTTGGAAGAAAAGAAGTTGAGAGAAAAGGTTTAGGAAAAAGTTACGTGAATTTCTTTTAAAAGCTAATAACTAACTTTAAATATTTAATCCTTATTAACACCCTTTTAAAACACATGTTTAAAATGTTTTAATTGAAGAGAGAAACCACCAGAAAACACTTGGTAGATTAGCTCCTTAAGGATTCTAAGGATTTGACCCTTTTGATTTTAGTCATTTTAAACAGTTTTCAAAAATCCATTTTGGTCACTAACCCAAAATGTCATATTTCCAAATTCCTTTTTCTAAAATTGACTCCACCAAAAATCAATATATATTAAAAGATGATTTTTAACTATTTTCCCATATTTTTATCTTACCAAAAAATATACGGTCCTGAATCTGACTTGAATCTCTAACTTGGTCCACCGAACCATCTAATAAACCGCTAAATCCAAAACAGGGGTGTTACAGAGAGCGTAAGCTTGTAAAGCTTAGTGAGGGAATCTAAAAACACTCATCAATGCATTTAAAACCATTTGCTTTAAAACATGTATTAAACTTCATGCCAAAATCATCTCATGCTTCTATAGTCTTTTCGAATATGCACTTTTAAACATTTGCAACACAAGTATCATGGATTTCTAGCATAAACCTCAATTTAAGCTTCTTATACTAAAACCTCAAAATAGCAAGCTTAAAGAGCACCACAAGTATAAACCATATTATACAAAACATAATCCATTTCTCATGATACATTAAATCATATATTGGCATTCAAGTGACCCAAAACCATTTCATTCTATTTTACAAAAACACATCGGATACACGGATTTCCCAAGTGGTTCATTCGACCACTTCACATACATCCTCGAACCGGAGCTTGGTACTACTACCCCTTAATGGTTATGATGTATAAATCCACCAGCGGGAGAATTGGCACACTCTTGACCCCTCGACCGTTGCGGTTCTTAAGGTGGAGCATGGCACACTCTTGACCCCTCGACACTCATGAGGCGACTTATAATAGTGCACTTTAAGCCCTATGGCATGCCAACTATATCCGACAACATTTAATCTCAGCCACTTGCCAATATATTCTATTAAAACACATTACCTCATTGTTTTGCATATACATCAAACCAAATAATCTTCAGTGCAATAAACCATGCATTTTTTATTCTGGAAAACCTTTTCATAAATCATTTTCCCAACTCATATAGCATAATCATATGATCTTTTATATCATATTTTATTTCAAAACATTCATATAATAGTAGATAATCCAAATCTTAAATATGTGCATGAGATTGTATTTTGCAAAACTGAAAACGAGAGCAAGAACGTCCAATACTTACTTCTGAGCTTAGACAAGTGTTTCAAACTTAATCTAAATTCCCAAAATCACCTTCAAACCTTTTTAAAGCAGTAAACCACGTTTCCACTCATTGATAACCCAAAACTCCACTTGCCGATGCGAATCAAGCTTTCAAAGCCTATGGAGCCTCTCCAAAAGATGAAGGATCTGTCTCCCCTATTTTACCCACACAAAAACAGAGAATTAATGCATTTCCATGTATCTCTAAACACAGCAACACCTCTTCTCAACATTGCCTCACTAAAACCATCAATCGCTTCCTTAAAACAACCAGAAACATCACCAAACTCCACCTAAACAAAGCCCAACCATAACCTAATGATTTTAACATATTAAAATCATCAATTAACATAAAAAAACAATATATCAACCTTATATCTCCAGCAACCTCTCAACACCAAGATCACCATAAAATCTAACTATTAACAACCTATAAAATTTGCAATCCACTTAGTTCCGGGATTCTTTTTAATAATCATTTCTTGTAACATTAAAACATGCATCAAATGTGATCTAAATCAATTAAAATCAACACAAATCAAATCCATTACCAAGATTAATAAAAGTTCTTATCAAAACTCAATTAAAACCTTTTAACCATGATTAAATCATTAAAACATAACAAAAATCAATTGTAAAGGATCAAGAACTTGGCAATTTCAGTAAAGAACCTTTAATTAAAGGAGAGAAATGAAAATCACCTCTAATTGTTGACTTCCCCCTTAATTGGCAAGATTTGAGTGAAATCTCCAAGAAAGCAAGTAGGATTTGGTGTAGAAATCAAAGGAATCAATTGGGAAATCAAAAAGGAATATTTCCTGAGTATTCTAGAGTAAAATTGATACTTTGGCTGCTTAGAAAGTTGAGAGCAAAAATAGTTACGTAAGAAAATGAATTTGGTTAAAAGAATCCTTTTAATTAAATCTATTTTATTTATATTTATAAACCTTTTAAAAACCTTTTAAAAATATCATAAATTAAGGGAAATTTTTGATTAAAAAGTTTGGTAAATTATCTCCTTAAAGATTCTAAGTTTTGACCTTTTTACGATTTAGTCACCAAAATAGTTTTGCAAACTTTACATTTTAGTCACCAAACCAAAATATCCCAAAATCTGATTTTATTTCTTCAAATTGAGTTTCCCCAGACCCTTAGAATATTAATTAAACATTTTCTAATATTTTTCCATTTTTATTTTAGCCAAAAATAATTTATTATGAATTAATTCCCGAAACTAGCTAGAATCACCTAATCTGGTTCCCCTGAGTAGTCTAACCGACCTAACTAACATCTAGGCCCGAATTCGGGGCGTTACACATCCTGTGCATGTACAGTATTCGTCACAGGGATAGGTAGGTAAAAATGTACACTATGAGTCTTTCTATGGTTTCGTTTGACCATATTAAACTTAGATAACTAAGTTTGGTATCCACCATGAATTCCTCAACCTATAGGCTTTAGACTCATCCTCCTCATCGAATCTTGTAACGACCCAAATTTTGGGTTGACGAATCGAGCCTCGAACCTGGGTATTGGGCCTTTTGTTGAGAGTATAAATTAAGTAATTAATTTGGGCCTAGTGGAAAAAAGGAAGATTATGGTATTGAGCTTTTATTAAAATGGTTATCATCTTTTAGTTGAGGAGTGTTTGAAATTTAAAAGATGGAAGAAGAGAGATAAAATGGGTGGTAGGTGGGAAAAGAGAAGATGATATGATGGAGAGAGAAAAAAATAGAAAGTTGGGAGAGAAAAAGAGAGCGAGAGCTTTAAATCCTGATCTACTACCGTCCAAGCCTCTATTTGTGACACCATCGACACTGTTGAAAAGATCTTGCTAAGACGAGTTGACCGGTGGTCACCATGTCGCTGTCACTGCCACCGTTCGTCAGAGTGAGGGAAGAAAAGTTTTAGGGAGTTGAATTAGGGCAATTTTGATGGTTAAATCCAGAAGGCACCGTACGTGCCCTTACGCGTCGACCCTACGAGTGGGCATGCATTTGCCCAAGCAGATGCACCACAATCCAATGCACTATGCCATATCGGACCCTGCTCTATTAGGTGCACGTAAGCTCGCCCGTATAGGATCACGCCATGCAGGTACACCGCAGCTATCCTGCACCGCGTCGCACCAGATCTGCTTGGACCGTTTACAATGTTGACTGACCATTGATCGTTCGTTGACTTTTTTAGGGTACCCTACTTGGGGGTTTCTTGACATTCTAAGCCCGTTAGCGTAGTCTGTTTCACCAAATTTGAACCCGATAATCTATTTTTATGCGTTTGACCTTGTGAATTGAATAGGGGATGCATGGAATTAATATATTTCTGTATTGATTTTTATATGATGATTAATTGAGATCGGATATCAGACCAAGAGGATTAATCGGGAAGCTTATATAAGGATTTATCGCTTTGGCTTAAGGTTAGTACACTTCAAACTCCTATTGCTTCATGAGCATCATAAATGTGATTGCCTTGCTTGTTAATGTTTTCAAAATAGGTAGATGATGAATAAGTATATTGTGAGACTGGTATTATGAGACCCAATATATATGTGAGGCATGATGATGTTGTGAGTATGATGAGACTCGTAAAAGCTTTAGAGACCGTGTAGGGTCATTTGGATATTCGTATAATTATCTGATTGGTTGATTTACATGTTGTGTTGCTTGAGTGCTTGAAATATGAATTAGCATGTTCAATGAAAATTGTACTAAATAGACTGATAATTGGTAATATTTGAATAAATGATCATGAAGCCAATAATTAATAATAATTAATTAAATGAGTTAGTAAACAAACCCAAATGACTTTCATAAGCTTTAAGGATCGAATAAAGCATGATAATATCGTAGCTCAAGGGAATGGTACGATCCGGTGAATAGGGTATCGGTACGAGCTTTGGCAGCACTGGTACGCGTTTGGGGGTCGTATCGATATGGGTTGACCCGTATCGATACTTATAGAAATCTGGGATTTCTAGTAAGTAATATCTGTATCGATACGCATGAGAGTATCGGTAATCGAGGGTACCGTATCGATACTCATGTTTGAGTACACCCGTTAAATGAAGTAATGTATAATGCTAATAAAAGATGGAAATTTATGTGGGACGATAATGAGATAATATGGGTTAATAAAGATAATAAATGATGATGATTAATATACACTTTCAAAATGCATTAACAAGTGGGTAATCGTAATTGATGGTATGATAATTGATAGGAACCATAAAGATTGATAATCATGTTAATGTTGTGTGTTGCGTAGTAATCGTGTGTATGTTGTGTGTTGTTTAGAACTTGATTGGTTGTGTTACCTTTGATTGATGGGATCTGGATACCCAATGAGAAAGTGTTGCAACACCATGGTTAGGGATGTCGAATGTACGTTCCTGAAGCTGTGTGGCACCAGGTCTCATTCAAAGATGCTCGATGAGAGATTCTGAGAATGGGTGTACGTTCCTAAAGCTATGTGGCACCGAACCTCATCCAAAGAGTGTACATTGAAGTTGTGTGGCACCGGACCTCACTCAGAGTGTATGATCCCGATGCTTTGTAGTTTCGGACCTCACTCTAGGTTCGTGGTTATGATTTTGTATGCTTTAGCTCGAATGATCTAGTGAGATCCCGAGTATGGTTGGGTCTTGTGAGCAATGTATGATGCTTTGCTATGTTGAGAGCATGTGTTTATGAGACTAATGGTAGCTCCACGTGTTTATTTTTCTCTCATTTTGCTCTTACTAGCTTGCATGCTTATGTTTATGATTAACATGAAGTAAAGTAGAGTATATGTGTACCACTGAGCTTTGTAAGCTCAGCTCTTGTGTAACGCCCTGGTTTTGGGCCTAGGAGTTTTCCTAGTGGTTTAGACGGTCCGGTGGACTAAGATTAGAGATTCGAGTCAGATTCGGGATTAAAATTAGAACAAATAATTTTGGTACGAGGAAAATATGGGAAAAATATCTAAAAATCATTATTTAATATATTGATATTTTTGGTAAAGTCAATTTTGGAAAATGGATTTTGGAAATTGGACATTTTGGCTAGTGACCAAAATGTAAAGGTTGAAAACAATTTTTAGTGACTATTTTGAAAAAGGGTCAAAACTTAGAATCTTTAAGGAGATATTTTGCCAAACTTTAATATCAAAATTTCCTCTCACTTAGGATTATTTTAAAAGTGTTTTAAGTGGGTAATTAAAAAGGGATTAACTAAAAGGTAGTTATTTTCTTAAAATCAAAATGTTACGTAACTTTTCTCCCAAACTTTTCTCTCAAAGTTCTTCAGCCAAACGCTCACTTTTTATCCAAAATCTGCGGTAGCACTCTTGATTTCTTAAGTTTTTGTTTCTTAATTGATTCCTTACTTTTGCTTTGCAAAACCTCATTGAATTTCTTTGTTTTCAAGATCTAAAACATCCAATCGAGAGGAAAATCACTCATTAGAGGTAAGGTTCGTTCTTCTCCTCTAATGAATGGTTCTTTACTGAAATCTCCAAGTATTTGATCCTTGTTTAATGTTTTCTAATGAGTTTTGATGAGTTAATCATGGAAATTGATTAAATCAAGGTTTAATTGATGAGATTAAGTGATTTTCGTTTTGGATATATTTTGCTGGGTTCTTGATGGATTATAATAATAATTTTGATGTGTTATAATGTTGGTTAGTTGGTTTTAATATTGGAATACCGAAACTATATGAATCTCTAATTTTCTAGGTTGTTAGTGATGTGTTTTTAAGGAGTTGGGGTGGTTAATTGAATGCTGGAGATATAAGGATGTTTGAGGAGTGTTTTTAGATCTTGATTGATGTTAATTGAAGTGTTGAAATGTTTGATTGTGGCTGTGTTAAGTTTGGAAGAGGTTTGTTGTTAGTTTTGGGAGTTGTGAAGTAGTTTTGGGTAAAAGATGTTCAGGTTTAGTGTTGTTGTGATGTTGAATGCATTTGATGCAATGTACCTCTATTTTGTATGATTAAAAGCAGGGGAGTCTGATCCTTAAGCTTGAACATGAGTTTCGGAAGCTTTAGAGGTGTATTTATCGCATCGGCAAGCGAGGTGTTGCGATTCGATGAGTGGAAACATGTTTTCAACTTTGCAAAGGTTTGAAAGTTGTATTTAGGAGTTTAGATTAAGCTTGAAACTCTAATCTAAGATCGAAAGTAAGTAAATAATGAATTCTCTCTCGAACTCGATTTTGGCAATAGTTGATGCACTTGTTTTACATGATTTGATTACTCACTATTTATGCATATATTGGGCATGGTTTAATGCTGAAAATTGGTTTCGAAATGATGTTAATGCATTTGGGAGTGATATGCAATTTGTTAATGTTTATGAACATTGTTTAATGCAAAGGTTGTTGCATTGGTTTAATGGTTTTGGGTGATGCATATGAAAATAGTGAGCTATTGATGTTATTGTTGCGTGTAACAAGTGCTACGCAAATGTGCAAGTATACACGTCACAAGTAATAAAGTGATACGAGTATCGAGTATCATCTCCACATGGATTCATTTGGGTCACTTTGCTTAAGTTACTGCACTGTGAAAATAAAAACACAACTGATAATAGGAGTTCTAATTAACGAGTAAACTAAGAGCAATAAACTAAAAGAATAGATGAAACCAAATAAGAGAGAACATGCCAGGTTATCGTGAGTTGTGGAGTGATAGCCTATTGGATCGTCTTGGTAAAAGAGTGCAAGGGCAACTCAGTTGCCGTGGCAACTTGCACAGCGGGGTTGCCTCGGCAACTAATCGATGGTTGCCTGGGCGACTAGCTGGGTAACTACTTGGGAGTCTGGGCAGCAGCTTCAAGGTTCGACATAGCGTTCTTCAATGGTTTCTTCTTATCCCTAAGTCGAAACTCTAGCTACTTGTGCATGCCTTGATAATACATCCCTGCGTGAATCAAGGGTGAACAACAACCAATCTTGCGCTCCTCTTAGCCGTTGAAATCCTTAACTTATTCCTAAGCCGAATTAATCTTCACCATCAATAGATTGAATAAAATCATCCTCATTCGTTTCTTGAATCTAACTCTCCCGATATTATATAAATAGATGAAGTTACGAGATCCTCTCCCAATTCACTCGCAAACAAGAATAAGAACCAAGAATGAGTAAACCTTGAATTGAAAGTGCAAACACTTATTACCTAAACAAAATCCAATTGTTTCTCAACCACAAAAACACAATAACTCCAACCAATCAAGTTAGTTCATGGTTGGGTTCAAAAGATATACGAAGAATAATCCCCAAACCATGAATCTAATGGAAGCAAAGAAGAAATCAAACTCTCTCCCCCTTGCTCTCTTGTCGAAATCTCTCCCTTCTTGCCCCTTTGGAGTTGTCGAAATTTCTCTCCTCTTCCTCACCTCTCTTTGACGGCTTGGTCCTTTAAATAGGAGATGGCTAGGTCAAAATCCTTCTTGAGGAGAAAGTTAAGTTGGAATTAAATTATCTTTAAAGAATATAATTCTTTATTATATTTAAATTCCTTCTAGAAATTCTCCTATCTTCTTGGGATTTAATTTCTCTTTAACCTCTTCATGGAAATCAAACTCCTTTGGAATTTAACTTTGCTCCACGTCATCTTGGGCTTATCTAGTCATCAATTTCGACTACCATATCATCTTATTCCTTGTCGAAAATTGCCTTGACAACTAGCTCGGCATCTCCTTCAAGCACTTCCCTGGCAACTAGCTTGGCATCTCCTTCATGCATTGCCCTGGCAACTGGTTCCAGCCTTGCTTTGGCAAGTGATTCTGCAAACACACAAAAAACACACCAAAGCAGCATCTTTTTCCACAAAAATCACCAAGTTATGTAATCAAGCTCAACGATGGAAAGAAACATGAATTAATGCATGAATGACTAATTATGCAGCTAATATGAGCCTAAGTCTAACAATAATATGAGTAAAAAGGGTAATAAAAATAGTACTTTTGAATACTTATCACACCCCCAAACTCAAACTATTGCTTGTCCTCAAGCAATGCAAACTAACAATTACCAGCCAAGACTTTAATCATCAAAGACATGCTTCAAACATGAATTCAATCCTCGGAACCGTGGCACAAGGTATGACCACCTTTTAATTTTTCGGATAGCACAAAAATTACCCGGAACCAAACTATAATGCTCGTGACAATGTGTGTGCGTAGTTGTGTACAAGTTGATTTTCAAGATTCTATGTGAACAATAGGCTTTTATCAATTTAATTACTTGGCCATTTATTTATATTTTCAGTAGAGCTAATCTCGGACACCACTAGCAAAGTAAGCAATTTCTCATTTTATTTTAGTCGACTAGAGCCAATTTCGGGCACCTCTAGCGATTCTTTAATGTGCATTAACTATTAGAGCCAATTCCGGGCACCTCTAGAAAGAATTTAACTTTTAATTTTCAATTTTAAATTTACCCAAATTTTAAGCAACCTAAGTTCACTAAGTTTCTTTCAATCAACAAGCCACAACCGTGTAAAAAAATTCAGCATCATAGTAAAATTCTAAGTTCTTTTCATGCAATCCTAAAATTGAAGGTTCTTTCAATTAAGTGCAGTGGCAAAAATTCATCATTGGATTTTCAACAAGTCTTAAGCAATTAAATCCAATTAAAGGCATGGCAAGTAACATATGCAACTTATATGTGATTACTAAAGATGAATGCAACTAAACATGAAGCTAACTAGAAACCAACACCCCCCAACTCGAGAGAAGCATTGTCCCCAATGCATGTAAAAGTGAAACAAAATTTAAAATAAACTAAATGAAATGAGTTAGTCAGAGAGGTCGTCACCTCGAGTGATAAGTTTCCTTCGTGCCATTTGCTTGATTCATTTTCCGGCCAGTGGTTGAATGCTTGTGGCTAGTACCGCGTGAATAACATTGCTTTGATTTGATCCATGTTTGCCGAGGCAGGTTCACTTGCCTGGGCAACCTCTGTTGTGGTTGTTATGGCAAGTAGTCGGCAGTGAATTTTCTTAGCATGGTGGTTGTCAGTCTTGTTGTGGAAAAGAAAAGAAAACAAAGAAAATCTGGAAACTAAAGATAGTGAAGAAAAATAAAATATCTCATAAAAATTCCAAAAATAAATAAAGAGAAAAAAATCGAAAATAATAGAAAGAAAAAATAATAGTTCGAAAAAATAAAAAGAAAAAGAAAAAATAAAAAGAAAAAGAAAATATTGAAAGGAAAGCATGCTCATGCATCTCCTGGTGTCAACTTCTTTGTTACGTTCTACATGGGCACCATTGTAGTGCTTCAATATTTGTCCGTTAACTTTGAATCCATGTTCATCGGTAATGGACTTGATTATCACGGCACCATGGGAGAATGGTTTGACAACTTCAAATGGTCCCGACCATCTTGGTTTTAGTTTTCCCGGGAAAAGTTTTAGCCGAGAATTGAATAAGAGAACTAGTTGCCCTAGCATGAATTGTCGCGGCAATAGTTTCTTGTCATGCCATTGCTTTGTTTTCTCCTTGTAGATTCGTGCATTGTTATAGGCGAGTGCACAGAATTCTTCTATCTTGTTGAGGTCCAAAAAACGCTTTTGCCCGGCACTTTCCCAATCCATATTCACGGTCTTGATTGCCCAATATGCCTTGTGTTCGATTTCCACCGGTAGATGGCATGTTTTGCCATAGACATGTCGGAAGGGGGACATACCTAAGGATGTTTTGAATGCAGTGCGATATGCCCAAAGTGCGTCATCTAGTCTTGCTGACCAATCCTTCCTAGAGGGATTTACAACTTTCTTGAGTATACCCTTCAATTCCCGGTTGAAAATTTCTGCTTGCCCATTGGTTTGTGGGTGATATTGCCCGTCCTATGGAAACGATCACATTGCTTGTAAAACTCTTGGGCATCTTTGTACAGTGTTGGCCAATACAAATCGGATTGCAAAACTTTGGCCGCGGTATGAGTTCCTCCAAAATGTCCTCCATAGGGTGAAGAATAGCATTACCAGAGTATATTATGCTGCTCTTCTTTAGGGACACATCACCGTATGACCTGATCTGCATATTGTTTAAACAAAAGAGGCTCGTAGCAAAAGCAATGCTTAGAATCATGGCGGAACCGCTTCTTCCCTTGGTGAGTAAGGCCATAAGGTAAAATACCACAAACAAGGAAATTAACTAAATCTTCGTACCAGGGTATTACCGAGGCATGTGCTGCCGCGGCGATTGCTCCCAAGATTATCGAGTCGTGTGTGTCTAGAGTTGTCGAGGCATACGCATCCATGGTTGCCGAGGTGTGCGTATCAGTGGTTACCGAGGCGTGCGTGTCTGGAGTTTGCCGAGGCGTGCACGTCAAGAGCTGATGTGACGTTGAGGGTTACCGAGGCATCAAGGGTTGCTGAGGCATCGAGGGTTGCCGAGGCGTGCACGTCTGGAGTTGCCGAGGCGTGCACATCTGGAGTTGCCGAGGCGTGCACGTCGAGAGCTGTTACGGCATCGAGGGTTACCGAGGCATGCAAATCCATGGTTTCTGAGGCGTCGAGGGTTGCTGAGGCGTGCACATTTGGTGTTACCGAGGCGTGCGCGTCAATAGCTGCTGTGGCGTCGAGGGTTGCCGAGGCATGCACATCCATGGTTACCGAGGCAACTAAAAGTTGTTCATCCGGGAATGCATCGCATATCTCTAAATCTGCTTCCTCCTCTGTGTGAGTTGGCCTAGGACTTCTCCTACAATCACTTGCATCACACATGAGCTCAAAAGGTGGCGTCCAATCTGGTGGAACGACAATGGGTGTCAAGGCAAGCTTTTTCCTTTAGGGTTTCGAATGCTTAGGCGCAAGAATCATCAAAATTGAAGACTTTATCTTGGTGGGGTAGTCTCTCGATCACGTCCACCTTAGCTTTGTCTACTTAAATTCCCTTAGATGAAATCTTGTGGCCGAGCACTATTCCTTCATCTACCATAAGATGATACTTCTCCCAAATAAGGACTAAATCAGTTTCTTCACATCTTGCCAACACCTTCTCTAAATTACTGAGGCAACTTTCGAAGTCATTACCAAAAACAGAAAAATCATCCATGATGATCTCAAGGAAGCCTTCGACCATGTCTGAAAATAGTGCCATCATGCATCTTCTAATGTTACTGCATATCTGAGAAAACTTGAGGATGGTCATTTTTGATACTTCTCATAGTCCATCCGCACCCTCCATCGGGTGACAATACTGCCCAAAAAGAGATTGGCCAATGTGATTGCCACTACTCCCTTTTGCGTTACCATGGTGGAGGTGTCTTTCTTTCGTGTTCCCTTGCACATCTTCCACCTTGCTACTGTTCCTGAAGGCATGGATATATTATTAGGAAAAATTATATCAACATCCAACCATTTAATTACCTCATTCTTGTCGGGCTCCATCATGGTTGGATGTAGCCTTCATTGTCGTGGCAATTGCTGCTTTAGCCAATTGCCATGGCAATCAGTTGCCAAAATTTGCTGTAAGTCAAGGAAAGAACCAATTTTCTGAAAATCTTCACGAGTCCAAACACCGTTTTCTTTTGGCCTCTCAAACATCTCCATCAGTAGAGATTTCTATGGCTTCAAATCTACCAACATCAATTCCTCAAGACATGCCTGCAATGGACGAGGTGAGTTTTTAAAGAATTTAAAAGATTCAACCATTACCTGCTCATATTCTATTGGCAAAGTATTATCATCTCGTTGATCTTGCATGTGGTCGTGCAATTGCCGTGGCAACTGTAGATAAGAGCAATCTAAAGATTCCTGCTTCAACATCAACGTTGTAACCTTCTGGGCATCAGGTTCCTTAGAATTTGTTGTAGTATTGTCGTTTTCAACTTCACTGAGTGTTGTCGGGGCATTGCTCTGTTCAGGATCTTCAATCATTGCCGAGGCAATTTGTTGCCCAGGCTCATCATGTATCGGGCAGACTTTCTCATCAACATACTCTCGACTTTGAGGTTTTGTTGTTCCTCACACATCGAAGATCTTTCCTTGCATTGTTCCTTGTCCTCTTGCCTTGGGACTTTAGTATCCCTAGGAATGAATTTTTGGTGCATGTTATCCATTATATACGTGGATCTCCTCGATTGATCTTCTGAATCCCCCAAGGTTGCATCCCACTGAGCTATCCTCGTATACATGGACTTTGATAGCTCTCGAATCTCTTCAATTGATCCGTCAAGTCTAGCCAAGGAAGCTAGCAACGTTTCCTCCAAGGAATTGGAATGCTCTTGAAAAGGACTGCATTGCCATGGCATATCTGTTTCTGCGGCAAAATTGTTATGGTAAAAAATATTTTGAGCTTTTTGACCATACCATGAAGAATTTTGTTGTTGGTTCCCTCTATGGTCCTCCATGTAGTCATATGCTCCGAAAATGTGAGGGCAATTTTCAAACACATGATGTTCTCCACACATAGCATAAGATTTTTCCACGGTATAGGCCTTTGGGCTTTTCCCGGTTGGTATAGGTAATCATCAAAGGGTGCAAGAAACTCTTGATTGGATTGGTTCCTATCTTCCAACATCATCTCTCGAATAGATCGGCTTTTATTTCCCGACATGTTGATGTCCCTTAACTTGTAGCGCACCTAATTTTTTTTGATAAAACAAACAAAAAGAAAAGTTAGTAAAACTAAGAGAAAAAAATGCAATAACAAAAAACAACTAACACCAATTGCCAATCCCCGACAACGGTGCCAAAAACTTGTTGCGTGTAATAAGTGCTACGCAAATGTGCAAGTATACACGTTGCAAGTAATAAAGTGATACGAGTATCGAGTATAGTCTCCACAGGGATTGGTTTGGGCCACTTTGCTTAAGTTACTGCACTGTGAAAATAAAAACACAATTGATAATAGGAGTTCTAATTAACGAGTAAACTAAGAGCAATAAACTAAAAGAATAGATGAAATCAAATAAGATAGAATAGGCCATGTTATCGTGAGTTGTGGAGTGATAACCGATTGGATCGTCTTGGTAAAAGAGTGCAAGGGCAACTCAGTTGCCGTGGCAACTTGCGCAGCAGGGTTGCCTTGGCAACTAATCGATGGTTGCCTGGGCGACTAGCTGGGCAAATACTTGGGCGTCTGGGCAACAACTTCAAGGGTCGACAGAGCGTTCTTCAATGGTTTCTTCTTGTCCCTAAGTCAAAACTCTAGCTACTTATGCATGCCTTGATAATACATCCCTGCATGAATCAAGGGTGAACAAAAACCAATCTTGCGCTCCTCTTAGCCGTTGAAATCCTTAACTTATTCCTAAGCTGGATTAATATTCACCATCAATAGATTGAATAAATATCATCCTCATTTGTTTCTTGAATCTAACTCTCCCGATATTAAATAAATAGATGAAGTTACGAGATCCTCTCCCAATTCACTCGCAAACAGGAATAAGAACCAAGAATGAGTAAACCTTGAATTGAAAGTGCAAACTCTTATTACCTAAACAAAATCCAATTGTTTCTCAACCACAAAAACACAATAACTCCAACCAATCAAGTTAATTCATGGTTGGGTTCAAAAGATATACAAAGAATAATCCCCAAACCATGAATCTATTGGAAGCAAAGAAGAAGAAGAAGAAATCGAACTCTCTCCCCCTTGCTCTTTTGTCGAAATCTCTCCATTCTTGCCCCTTTGGAGTTGTCAAAATTTCTCTCCTCTTCCTCACCTCTCTTTGACGGCTTGGTCCTTTAAATAGGAGATGGCTAGGTCAAAATCCTTCTTAAGGAGGAAGTTAAGTTGGAATTAAATTATCTTTAAAGAATATAACTCTTTATTATATTTAAATTCCTTCTAGAACTTCTTCTATCTTATTGGGATTTAATTTCTCTTTAACCTCTTCATGGAAATCAAACTCCTTTGGAATTTAACTTTGCTCCACGTCATCTTGGGCTTATCTAGTCATCAATTTCGACTACCATATTATCTTATTCCTTGTCGAAAATTACCTTGGCAACTAGCTCGACATCTCCTTCAAGCATTGCCCTGGCAACTAGCTCGGCATCTCCTTCATGCATTGCCCTGGCAACTGGTTCCAGCCTTGCTTTGGCAAGTGATTCTGCACACACACAAAAAACACACCAAAGCAGCATCTTTTTCCACAAAAATCACCAAGTTATGTAATCAAGCTCAATGGTGGAAAGAAACATGAATTAATGCATGAATGCTAATTATGCAACTAATATGAGCCTAAGTCTAACAATAATATGAGTAAAAAGGGTAATAAAAATAGTACTTTTGAACACTTATCAGTTATAATGAATTATATTGGCAAGTGATGTTATGAAATGGTTTGGAAATAAAATCGGATATAGTTGGCTGGCCATAGGATTGATAGTGCACTATAAAAAGGCGTCTTGGATGTTGACGGGTTTATATGGTGTACCGAATACTCTATCTATGTACCCTAATGGTTGAGGGGTTGTACGGTATTGTAGACTCCCGTTAGTGGATTAAACAACATATAGATGAGTTGTGTTGAGGGGTTTATGAGTACCGAATACTCCACGACGGGTGTCACAATGGTGGAGGGGTTTATATGTACCGAATACTCTCTTGTGTGAACATTTTGTTACCGGTAGATTGTTTGTTAAGTGTTGTGGGAACACTTGTTGAATCCGTGTGTCCGATGTTATGTTTTGGTAAATGGAACTTGGTAAATGATCACTTGGAAGCCAATATAATTGTTTATGTATCATGAGATGGATTATGTTGTTTAATGTGAATTAAACATGTTTTACTCTTTAAGCCTTGCATTGGTAGTATGCATGGGAAAGCTTAGATTGAGGGTAGCAAATGTGATTTTGCTGAGGGGTCCATGATACATGTTGCATATGGTTTAATATGCTGTTTTGAAATTTTAAGTGCATGGTTTTGGAAAGGCATGATAATGTGATGATTATTCAAAAGAGCTTTGAAATATGTTTTACAAATGTATTGTGAAATGGTTTTAAAATGCATTGATGATGGTTTTTGTTTGAGCATTCCTCACTAAGCCTAGTGTGCTTACACTCTCTTTTCCATCAATGCAGAAAACTAAGGGTTGAGGCAGCCAAGAAGCAAGGAAGATAACTCCAAGACTTGGATTCAAAGTATGGTTTGGACATCGAAAATTAGTAATAATGGCAATATGTCGATTAAGGCTTTGGGAGTGTTTTGATGAACTCCCTGTTGTTGCAAGTTCTATTTTTTGTTTGGATTTGTAATATGTTTTTAGTGATTGTGATTCGCTTGATTTGATGCTTTGGATATGGACTAGGAAGCATGCCTCTAGATTTGATTGTTTGAGTATGCTAGTTGTGCTAGATTGGCTTCTAGTGCTGGAATGATGTTGCTTAAGTATGTTGATGATGTGTTATGATGATTAGCTAAGTGTTAAGCTTGAATGAAGTGAGCCAAAGAGTCTTATATTTGGCCTAGAGGTCATTACAGGCCTCTGCGTATCGGTACGGGTACCTCAAGATCGGTACGCGGGGTCTGTACAAGGCTCAAAGTGTTGAAATAAAGCTATGGGTACCAGTACGCCTAGCCACCATATCGGTATGTGTTGCGCGTAATAAGTGCTCCGTAATTGTGCAATTGTACATGTTGCAAGTTATAGTATAAAAGATATCGTCTCCATAAGGATTGGTGCCACTTCAAGAATCTACTCTCTTGCATTATAAAAAGTAAAAGAACACAAGTAGAAGATTGTAAGAGTTTAACTAACAACTAAACTAGAAAGAAAATAAGTAAAAGAAGATGTAATCAAATGAGAGAGAATAGGCCAGGTTATCGTGAGTTGAGGAATGACAGCCGATTGGATCGTCTTCGTAAAAGAGTGCAAGGGCAACTCAGTTGTCGTGGCAACCTGCGTAGCAGGGTTGCGTTGGCAGCTAATCAGCAGTTGCCTGGGCAACTGGCTAGGCAACTGTTTGGGCGGCTGGGCAGCAGCTTCAAGGCTCGGCGGAGCATTCTTCAATGTTTTCTTCTTATCCCTAAGTCAAAACTCTAGCTAATTATGCATGCCTTGACAATACATCCCTGTGTGAATCAAGGGTGAACAACAACCAATCTTGCGCTCCTCTTAGCCGTTGAAATCCTTAACTTATTCCTAAGCCGGATTAATCTTCACCATTAATAGATTGAATAAAGACCATACTCATTCGTTTCTTGAATCTAACTCTCCCGATATTAGATAAATAGATGAAGTTACGAGATCCTCTCCCAATTCACTCGCAAACAAGAATAAGAACCAAGAATGAGTAAACCTTGAATTGAAAGTACAAACTCTTATTACCTAAACAAAATCCAATTGTTTCTCACAACCACAAAACACAATAACCTTATCCAAATAGATTTAGTTCATGGCTAGGTTCCAAAGAAACACAAGACAAAGAATTCCTAGCATAAACCTAATTGAACAAGAAGAGAAATAGATGAAGAATGGTTAAAGCCTTGTTGAAATCTCTCCTTGCTCTTGTCAAAATTTCTCTCCTCTCTCTGTCGAAATTTCTCTCCCCTCTCCCTATGGAGTTGATGGCTTGGTCCTCAATTTATAGGGCTAGGTTAAAGTCTTTTTTGAGGAGGAAGTTAAGTTGGAATTAAACATCATTAAAGAATATAATTCTTTATTATATTTAAATTCCTTCTAGAACTTCTCTTATCTTCTTGGGATTTAATTTCTCTTTAACCTCTTCATAGAAATCAAACTCCTTTGGGATTTAACTTTGCTCCACGTCATCTTAGGCTTATCTAGTCATCAATTTCGACTACCATATCATCTTATCCCTTATCGAAAATTACCCTGGCGACTAGCTCGACATCTCCTTCATGCATTGCCTTGGCAACTGGTTCCAGCATTGCTTTCGCAAGTGATTCCGCACACACACAAAAACACACCAAAGCAGTATCTTTTTCCACAAAATTAAGCAAAATATGAAATCAAGCTTGTCCACCAAGGAAACAATGCAAACATGCATGAATGGCTAATAATGCAACTAATATGAGCCTAAGTCTAGCAATAATATGAATAAAAAAGGGTAATAAAAATAGTACTTTTGAACACTTAACACACTCCCAAACTCAAACTATTGCTTGTCCTCAAGTAATGCAAACTAATAATCACCCGCCAAGACTTCAATTTTCACAAACTTAGCTTTGAACTTGATTTCAATTCTCAAAATCGTGGCACAAAGTATGATTGGCTTTTCATTTTTCGGAAAACTTAGGAGTTACTCATAATCAAACTATAATGCTTGTGAGTGTGTGCGGAGTTGTGTGCAAGTTGATTTTTCAGATTCTATGCAAACAATAGGTTTTCAAATTACTTCATTGGGTTCTTTTAACATGTTTTAACTTGAGCCGGTTTCGGGCATCTCTAGTGTTTCGTTTTTAGTTTTCTTAAGTTAATTAATTTATTCGACTAGAGCCAGTTTTGGGCACCTCTAGCGATCAATTTTTAGCACATACTAGAGCCAATTTTGGCCACCTCTAGCATTCATCCAATTTTTATTCTAATCCCCCAATTTTTTAATTATCAACCTAAGTTCACTAGAATTCCTTGAATCAATCAAGCCACAACAGTGTTTCATCAAGTTTAGCATCATAGTACGATTCTAAGTGTTTCCATGTTTATCCTAGAATAAAAAGTTCTATCAATTAAGTACATTGGCAAAGTCATCATTAAATATTCATCAAATCTAGGCAATTCTTGTTCCAACTAATGGCATGGCAAGCAATTTATGTATCCTAAATGCAATACTTAAGATGAATGCAACTAAACATGGTAACTAACTAATAACAACCCCCTCAAAACTCGAGTGAGGCATTGTCCTCAATGCATGTAACAAAGAGAAATAAAGATAAAAAAACAAAAATAATAATAATAAAAAGTAAAATGCAAATGAGGACTTACTCCGAGAGTTCATCGTCGTGGATGATTAGTTTCCTTTTTGTCGATGTCTTGATTCTTTTGCTTGAACACGGTGGTTGCTTCCTTGCTGTCGATGGTGGAATCAATCCTCGCACGGGGTTGTCCTCATCGTCCTCTTCATCAATGTCATTAGCTTTTCGCTTGGGCTTAGAGGATTCGATTGGTGCGGTCTTTGTTGGTGCAATGGAGGACTCGTCCGAATTTGAAAAATCTGATAATGATTCAGTACGAGTTGCTTCGGGCATAGGTGCTTTACCTTTGGCTTTTACAGTGGTTGCCGGGGAGTCTTTAGCTTTGGTTGCCGCTGCATCTTCAGTGTTGGTTGTCGCGGCAACTGCTTGGGCAGGTGCAGTGTAGGTTGCCGCGGCATCATCTATTGCGGTTGCCGTGGCAACTGCTTCATTGGTTGCCGTGGCAATGATTTTTGGCAGGAAAGATGGGGAATGACACGCGACTGTCCGGGTACATTTCCAGGAGACTTGGGTGATGGCATTTTTTTGATCCTTCATGTACCGCATGAATATTAATTACCGATCATCAATTTGCCTAAGGCGGTTCGCCAATGGTTGTAAGAGTGCTTCAAGTTGTCTTGAGGTTGCTGGCCGAGTTGCCTGGGCATCCTTTGCTTGAGCATTAGGGGTTGCCGAAGCGGCATGAGTTGTCGCGGCAACTAGAGGCGTTGTGGATTTTACGGGTGCCTCTCCCATTAGCTTTCAGATTTGTGCTCGATTCCAACAGGACTTTGGTAGGGCCTTTTCATCAGTGGACTCACTTGGGACATACATCTCCTTACAAAGATTGGAATTTAAGCAAGGGAAGAAAAGAGAACTCTTGCCTTTTGTGCTACATACAAAAATCTCATCACAAATAATTTTTCCAATGTTAATGATGCGATTATGCAAGATAGAATGTATGAGCAAAAGATGAGGTGTATCAACGGGGTATTGTGTGTTGTGGGCATTAAAGAAGTTTTAACAAACTTATTCAATAATTTTGCCTCTGGTTTAAGCCAAAGGCAATTTATCGTGCCCTTGTATTTATCGTCGTTCTAATGAGTTCTCGATAGAGTGAGTTCTTGAAGCACCTTGTCGAGTTGCTTGGGCGTGAGTTGATCAACAAAGGCTTGATGCTCGTCCTTCTCAATGTAGAGCCCATAAAACTTGTTGATGTTTTTGGGGCTTATGAGTATAGCCTTGTAACGAACAAAAACATAAGGATTATCCGGATTAGGTGAGTGAGCATAGAATTCTCTTACCCATGAGATGTTACCCGGTTCCGATTGATGGCAAAAGATTTGCCACTTTTGATGTGCAATCCTTTCGAAGATGAATGGTTCAAGGCCGAAATCTTGATGAGAGTTGGAGTATTCGAAGCCTTGTTCTTCGCAAATCTTTTGGCTTTCAAACTTGAAGTGAAATCTTTCTTGAACCACCGGTGTAGCAAACTTCTTGTATCTTGGTTCTTTGGAGGAACTTGGATGAACCAAAAATTCGATTTTGGATGCCATGGATGATCTTGGTTGCGAGTTTGGTAGAAACAAAGAAAAGAAAGCAAAAGAAACTAAAGAGTTGCAAGATGAAAAGTAGGAATAGGTTTCTTGGAAGTTAAGGGTGATGAGTTAAATAGAAAAGATAGGTAGTAAATATTGTGGGTGGGATTAATTTTGGAATAAAGAAAACAAGGGTTTCGATTTAGGGGTAGGCTGGGGTATTTATGGAAGGAGAATGGTTTGTCCAGTTATGTAGGCTTTATTTAGGGTACATTGGAGGCTTAATATAAGCCTTAGATTCAGCCCATTAATTTCCTTGTTGAAGAAGTTTCCTTCTTGAATCAAAATTCCTCTTTATCTTAAACTCTTTTCCTACAATTCAAAAACAAATAAAATAAGGATTAAAATTAAAGATAAACTAATAAAATAAAATAAAGAAAGATGTGGAAAGAAATTCTTAAACTTAAAATTTTAAAAACAATTACATAAATATGAAAGGAAGATGTAATTTTAATCTTAAAGAAAATAAATAAATCTATAAAAGAAAAATAACCAAAAATAATAAATAAAAAAATAAATAGTTAGAGAAAAAAAGAAAAAGAAAATATCGAAAGGAGAGCATGCTCATGCATCTCCTAAGGTGACCACTTCTTTGTTACGTTCCACATGGGCACCGTTGTAGTGCTTCAATCTTTGTTCGTTAACTTTGAATTCATGTTCGCCAGCGATGGACTTGATTATCACGACACCATGGGAGAACGGTTTGACAACTTCGAATGGTCCCGACCATCTTGATTTTAGTTTTCCCGGGAAAAGTTTCAGCCGAGAATTGAATAAGAGAACTAGTTGCCCTGGCATGAATTACCGCGACAATAGTTTCTTGTCATGCCATTGCTTTGTTTTCTCCTTGTAGATTCGTGCATTGTTATAGGCGATTGTACGAAATTCTTCTATCTTGTTGAGGTCCAACAAGCGCTTTTGCCTGGCACTTTCCCAATCCATATTCACGGTCTTGATTGCCCAATATGCCTTGTGTTCGATTTCCACTGGTAGATGGCATGTTTTGCCATAGACAAGACGGAAGGGAGACATACCTAAGGGTGTTTTGAATGCAGTGCGAAATGCCCAGTGTGCGTCATCTAGTCTTACTGACCAATCCTTCCTAGAGGGATTTACAACTTTCTCGAGTATACCCTTTAATCCTCGGTTGGAAATTTCTGCTTGCCCATTGGTTTGTGGGTGATATGCCGTGGCAATCTTGTGAGATACACCAAAGCGTTGTAGCTTCTTGACGATGAGTTTGTTGTCGAAGTGCTTGCCTTCATCACTGATAATTGCTCTCGGCATCCCAAACCGTGTAAATATGTTTTTCTGCAATAATCGTTGCACGGTCTTAGAATCGTTGGTGGGAACGTCAGCTGCCTCAACCCATTTAGACACGTAGTCGACGGCAAGTAGAATGTAGAGGTTGCCGAATGAAGCTGGGAAAGGTCCTATAAAATCAATCCCCCATACATTGAACAATTCCACCTCGATGATGTTTTGGAGCGGCATCTCATGTCGTCTAGAGATATTGCCCGTCCTCTGGCAATGATCACATTGCTTGTAAAACTCTTGGGCATCTTTGTACAATGTTGGCCAATACAAACCGGATTGCAAAACTTTGGCCACGATACGAGTTCCTCCAAAATGTCCTCCATATGGTGAAGAATGACATTGCCAGAGTACATTATGTTGCTCCTCTTCAGGGACACATCGGCGTATATCATGATCTGCACATTGTTTAAACAAAAGAGGCTCGTCCCAAAAGTAATGCTTAGCATCATGGCGGAATCGCTTCTTCCCTTGGTGAGTAAGGCCATAAGGTAAAATACCACAAACAAGAAAATTAACTAAATCCGAGTACCAGGGTATTGTTGAGCCATGTGTTGCCGTGACAACTGCTTCTATGGTTGCCGAGGCGTGCGCGTCTAGAGCTGTCGCGGCATGCGTGTCAAGGGTTGACGAGGCATGCGCATCAAGGGTTGCCGAGGCATACGCGTCTAGAGTTGTCGAGGCGTGCGCATCAAGGGTTGCCAAGGCATACACGTTCATGGTTGCCGAGACAACTAACAGTTGCTCATCTGGGAATGCATCGCATATCTCTAAATCCACGTCCTCCTCCTTATTGCGTTCTAAGCGTGATAAGTGATCGGCCACTTGACTTTATGTTCCTTTCATGTCCTTAATTTCAATGTCAAACTCTTGTAAAAGCAATATCCAACGAATCAAACGAGGTTTGGCATCCTTTTTAGCAAATAGATACTTAATTGCTGAATGGTCCGTATGGACAATTACCTTTGTACCAATCAAATAGGATCAGAACTTGTCAAATGCGAAAACTACGGCTAGTAACGCTTTCTCTGTTGTTGTGTAATTCACTTGAGCACTATTAAGAGTTTTACTAGCGTAGTATTCATATGAAAGGTCTTACCTGTGCGTTGGCCTAGGACTGCTCCTACCGCGAAATCACTTGCATCACACATGAGCTCAAAAGGTAGCGTCCAATCTGGTGGAACGACAATGGGTGCCGATGCAAGCTTTTCCTTTGGGGTTTTGAATGTTTGGGCTCAAGAATCATCAAAATTGAAGACTTTATCCTGTTTAAGCAAATTGCACAAGGGTTTAGTAATTTTAGAAAAATTGTGAATGAACCTCTTATAAAAACCTGCATGTCCAAGAAAGCTTCAAATTCCTTTAACCGAACTTGGTGGGGGTAATCTCTCGATCACGTCCACCTTGGCTTTGTCTACTTCAATTCCCTTGGATGAAATCTTGTGGCCGAGCACTATTCCTTCATCTACCATAAAATGGCACTTCTCCCAATTAAGGACTAAATCGGTTTCTTCACATCTTTCCAACACCTTCTCTAAATTGCCGAGGCAACTGTCAAAGTTATTACCAAAAACAGAAAAATTATCCATGAATATCTCAAGGAAGTCTTCGACCATGTCTAAAAAGAGTGCTATCATGCATCTTTGGAAGGTTGTCGGGGCATTACACAATCCGAACGACATTCTTCTGAAAGCATAAGTACCATATAGGCATGTGAAGGTTGTTTTTCTTGATCTTCTGGTGCTATGGCAATTTGATTGTAACCTGAATAACCATCAAGAAAACAATAAAAAGGGTTTACCTAGAAGACGGTCAAGCATTTGACCAATAAAGGGTAATGGGAAGTGATCTTTCCTAGTGGCTTTATTTAGCTTTCGATAATCCATAAAAACCCTCCAACCAGTCACAGTCCTGGTTGGAATGAGTTCATTGTTTTCATTACTTACCACTGTTATACCTCCCTTTTTCGGTACACATTGTACCAGACTTACCCATGTACTATCAAAGATAGGGTATATAATGTCAGCGTCAAGCCACTTGATGATTTCTTTCATTACAACCCCTTTCATGGCATGATTCAGTCTCCTCTAGGGCTCAATCGAAGGTTTGTGATCATCTTCCAACAAAATCTTGTGCACGCACACTGCTAGGCTAATTCCCTTCAAGTCAGAAATTGTCTACCCTATTATCTTCTTGTGTAGCATCAACATTTTGATCAGCTTCTTTTCTTGCTCATGCTGTAACTTAGAGGAAATAATTACAAGCAATGTATTATCGGTTCCTAAGTAAGCATATTTTAGTTGCCCTGGCTACTGTTTCAACTCAAGAATCGGTGGTTGTTCAATGGAGGGCTTTTCGAGTTTACCTTCCTTACTTGAGTAATCTAGTGGTTCAATGTATGTACCTGGTCGATTGACTAACCAAGTTGCCTCTTCTTGTTGTTCCTCATTAATCGGTTCTTCATACTCATCAGGTTCCTCTTATCGGCAATGTAGTTGCTGAGGCAACTAAATTCCTCGTCGAAGTTAAACTCTACCATGGCATGAAGAAGTTGGCATTCTTCCAGATCATTGGCATGCCTTAGTGTTTGGAACACATTTAGTTTAACTTGCTAGTTATTCACCCTTATTGTGAGTTCTCCCTTTCAACATCGATCAAGGTTCTCCCTATTGCTAGGAAGGGTCTCCCGAGAATGATAGGTGCATGTTCATCTGCTTCACAATCCAAAACAATAAAGTCAGCGGGAAAAATAAATTTATCAACTTTTACCAGTATGTCTTCGATTTTTCCCTCTGGATGCACATAGGATCTATCGGCTAGCTGTAGCATAACTGTTGTAGGTCTTTCCTTCCCTATTCCTAGTTTCTGGAAAACTGATTTAGGCATCAAGTTTATGCTTGCTCCAAGGTCACATAATGCTTTCCTGACATAGTGGTTTCCGATGGAACAAGGTATTGTGAAACTTTCGGGATCCTTCAACTTGGGTGGCATGCGATTGTGCAACATGGCCATGCATCCCTCTGTTGCGGAAACTATTTTAAACTATCCTAGCCTTGTTCTCTTGGACACAATGTCTTTAAGAAACTTGGCATAGTTCGACATTTGTTCAATTGCTTCAACCAATGGCAAGTTGATGTGGACTTGCTTTAGGATATCAAGAAACTTCTTGAATTGATATTCTTGCTTTTGTCACTTCAACCTTTGTTGGAATGGTGGTGGAAGTCGGATATCTTCGACCCTTTTATTGGTCTGGAACCTGATTGATGGCATTGCCGAGACAAATGAAGTTGTCGAGGCATTGTCAACTGGGGTTGCCGCGGCGTGCCTATTGTTGGTTGCCGAGGCATGCTTATCGCTGGTTGCCGTGGCAATTCCTGGTTCAGTATCTAAGGATTTGCCGCTGAGTTCATCTTGTTCTTTTTGTGGAGTTTTGTTTGATGAGCGAGCTTGAGCCTTTTTAAGTTGTTGGCCAATTCTAGTGGTGATCGCCTTACATTGCTCATGGCCAGTTCCTCTTGCGACTTCAGTATCGCCAGGTAAACCTCCTTGTGGTCTAGTATTCAGGTTTTAAGCAAATTGTCCGACTTGATTTTCCAATGATTTGATTGCTGCCTCTTGGTTTTGCAATCTCATCTCGGTCCTGTTAATAAAAGCATCCGTTCTTTTTATGAAGTTACTATTCTCAGTCATATAAGATTCAGTTTTCAACATAAAAGCATTGAGAGAATTTTCCAAAGAAGTAGATGTTGTCGGTTGTTGCTGCGGTAACTGTTGCCATGGCATATTCTACTGGAATCCCGATGCTTGTACATTCTGATTGTTCTGGTTTAGAGCATTGTTGGGATTACTCCATGAAAAAATTGGGTGCTTCTTCCAAGCTGGATTATATGTGTTGGACATCACATTGTTGTTCCGGTTGTAATTCCCACATAAAAGCTGGATTCCAGATTCTGCATACACTCAGAAGAATTATGGTTACCACCACATAACTCACAAAAGGAATCAATTACCTTGACCTCATGTGTGTTGTTTGGTTTCTGCATGTTCTAGACCATCTTGGATAGAGTGGCCAATTGTGCCGAAATTGAGTCTGATGATCCCAGTTCATGTATTGTGGCTTGGCGTCTAACTCCTCCTCTTCTAGCAGATGGGAATTGATAATCATTCTTGGCAAGCATGTTTAGAATTTGCATTGCTTCCTCCTCCGACTTATCTAGGAGTATGTCGTTTTCCGAGGCATCTAGCATCATCCTTGTTGGTGTATTCACAGCGTTGTAAAACATTGTTACTTGTGTCCACACTGGGAATCCGAGTAGGGGGCATTTGTGTAGAAGTTCTCTATATCGCTCCCAAGCCTCGTACATGGATTCATCATCTGCCTGCTGAAAAGAAGTAATTTCGTTACGAAGCTTATCAGTTAAATTTGTAGGATTAAATTGAGCAAGGAAATCACGACAAAGATCGGTCCAAGATCCTATTGATCCGGCATAAATACTATTCAACCATGCTTTCGCCTTATCACTCAGTGAATAGGGGAATAATCTTAGTCGTAAAACATCGGGGGTGACTCCCTGTATTTTGAATGAATTACAAATCTCGAGGAAAGATTTAAGATGTTATCATGCATCTTCAGTTGCTGAGTCACCAAATTGACCAATTGTGTTGATCATATTGAACATCACCGGTTTCAACTCAAAGTGGTCGGCTTCAATTTCAGGTGTGACAACTCCTAGATTAAGCCCCTCAAGATCTTCTTCAAGATAGTCTCGAATAGTTCTGTTTCGTGCAAGAATCACTACTCCTCCTGCTGGAACATCCTGATCCATATTGCCGTATTGATTAGCCATTGCTACTCTTAGCCTTTGTCTGAGTCTTTGCAAAGTTCGTTTGATTTCTGGATCAAAGGGATATTCTGGTGTAATAGGTATCGCCCTGGTCATATACCAATGCAAAACCAAAGTTTGTTAGCCTTTTGAATCTTAAACAAGAAAAATAAAAAATGCAAGAAAATAAAAACAAAGTGGCTATTGCTAATCCCCAGCAACGGCACCAAAAACTTGTTGCGCGTAGTAAGTGCTTCGCAATTGTGCAAGTGTACACGTCGCAAGTTATAGTATAAAAGATATTATCTCCACAGGGATTGGTGCCACTTCAAGAATCTACTCCCTTGCACTGTAAAAAGTAAAAGAATACAAGTAGAAGATTGTAGGAGTTTAACTAGCAACTAAACTAGAAAGCAAATAAGTAAATGAAGATGTAATCAAATAAGAGAGAATAGGCCAGGTTATCGTGAGTTGAGGAGTGATAGCCGATTGGATCGTCTTCGTAAAAGAGTGCAAGGGCAACTCAATTGTCGTGGCAACTTGCACAGCGGGGTTACCTTGGCAACTACTCGGCGATTGCCTGGGCAACTGGCTAGGCAACTGTTTGGGCGGCTGGGCAGTAGCTTCAAGGTTCGGCAGAGCGTTCTTCAATGGCTTCTTCTCATCCCTAAGTCGAAACTCTAGCTAATTGTGCATGCCTTGACAATACATCCCTGCGTGAATCAAGGGTGAACAAAAACCAATCTTGCGCTTCTCTTAGCCGTTGAAATCTTTAACTTATTCCTAAGCCAGATTAATCTTCACCATCAATAGATTGAATAAAGACCATAATCATTCATTTCTTGAATCTAACTCTCCCGATATTAGATAAATAGATGAAGTTACGAGATCCTCTCCCAATTCACTCGCAAACAAGAATAAGAACCAAGAATGAGTAAACCTTGAATTGAAAGTGCAAACTCTTATTACCTAAAGAAAATCCAATTGTTTCTCACAACCACAAAATCCAATAACCTTAGCCAAATAGATTTAGTTCATGGCTAGGTTCCAAAGAAAAATAAGACAGAATTCCTAGCATAAACCTAATTGAACAAGAAAAGAAAAAGATGAAGAATGGTTGAAGCCTTGTTGAAATCTCTCCTTGCTCTTGTCGAAATTTCTCTCCTCACTCTGTCGAAATTTCTCTCCTCTCTCCCTATGGAGTTGACGGCTTGGTCCTCAATTTGTAGAGCTAGGTCAAAGTCTTTTTTGAGGAGGAAGTTAAGTTGGAATTAAATATTTTTAAAGAATATAATTCTTTATTATATTTAAATTCCTTCTAGAACTTCTCTTATCTTATTGGGATTTAATTTCTCTTTAACCTCTTCATAGAAATCAAACTCCTTTGGGATTTAACTTTGCTCCACGTCATCTTAGGTTTATCTAGTCATCAATTTTGACTACCATATCATCTTATCCCCTATCAAAAATTGCCCTAGCAAATAGCTCGGCATCTCCTTCATGCATTACCCTGGCAACTAGCTCGGCATCTCCTTCATGCATTGCCCTGGCAACTGGTTCCAACCTTGCTTTCGCATGTGATTCTGCACACACACAAAAACACACCAAAGCAGTATCTTTTTCCACAAAATTAAGCAAAATATGAAATCAAGCTTGTCCACCAAGGAAACAATGCAAACATGCATGAATGGCTAATAATGCAACTAATATGAGCCTAAGTCTAGCAATAATATGAATAAAAAGGGTAATAAAAATAGTACTTTTGAACACTTAACAATATGCCTTCAAGAAATTGTTGCTTGTTTCAGTACACAGGTTTGAGGATTGGTATGCCTCCTTCGATTTTAGCTACCCATACCGGTATGCAGGGTACCGTATCGGTACGCATTTTGGTTACTAGAATCTTGAGTTTTAAGAAAATAAAAAGGGGATCGGTACGGGTTAAAGCCGTACCGGTACGGGGATGGTCAACACATTGTATCGGTACACGACATAGTGTATCGGTACACTGAGTCGTTATATCTGTTAACTCGTATCGGTACGACCTTGCCAATATCGGTACGCTATGCTGTATTGTGCTTTTGGTGATGCTGAATTTGGAAATCTTGCAATTTGATCCCTGTTTGATATGTATGTAAATAATTGAGTTCAAGTGATTGTTTTGGAATGGAATTTGACCTAAATGTATTTAACTAGACTAATTAAAGGTTGGTAACCTTAAACATGTAATGTTGTTGAGAAATTATGGAATTTGCGTTTTGGTCCCAAAAATGTTATGTCGAGCAACTGATTCCCGTTTTGTAATATGATTAATATGAAAAGC
The DNA here is from genome assembly GCA_019671005.1 of Hibiscus mutabilis. Lineage (NCBI taxonomy): Eukaryota > Viridiplantae > Streptophyta > Magnoliopsida > Malvales > Malvaceae > Hibiscus > Hibiscus mutabilis. The sequence goes on from CM033728.1 coordinate 32,564,855, forward strand.
TATCGCGGTGTCGTGTACACTTAGGACTCTGATAATGTGCATCTAGACAAGATAAAAAGAAAAAAATGGGTTCGATTTAGGGTTTTAGCTCAGGTTTGCTTTGACAAACCTGATGTGGCCCTTTTAGTTCGGTTTTGGCTAGGCCGGGCTAAGGGGGTTACATTTGGTGGTATCAGAGCTAAGTTTCCTAAAAAATTAGGATGTTGTTGGTGTTTAATATGATGTTTGCTATGCACAGTGATTGTTTACATGTACGATGTTTGAGTTATGCCATGTTTGGGTACCTTGGGGACACATTGCCGTATTACTATGTTTATGAAATGATTTTGGGTTTTAAATGGAAGTCTTGGATCCTTGCTTGAGGCTGACATGATTGTTTTTATTTTTGTGTAATTATCATGCCTTAGATACGTTTTAGACTATGCAACCGATGAGAGAATTGCGATCTAGCGAAAACACTGTTGTTGGAGGGAAGGTAGTCAACGGCGAGTTAGTACACCCTGAGGATTTGCCGCCTCCTCTACCTAATCCTCCTGAGGGAGTGGAACAAGTACCCCTACTCTACATGGTCATGTGTTTGAGGATATGACGCTTTGGTTCAGGTGAAGACAGAAGCATTATAGGCCGCGATGGCTGGGCTCACGTACCTGCTCCGGCACCTACTATTGCTAATTCGGGTTTGCCGTTGGAGTGTCTGCGTAACCTTGGAGGGGTTGAGTATAGAGGGTTGGCACCCGAAGCATCCGAGGAGTGGGTGGCCAGTACAGAGCATATCTTGGTTCACCTGGGGTGTAATAATTACCGCAAGTTGGGATGTGTTGTTTCCTTGTTACAATGGGATGCGTATAGCTGGTGGACCACTATAACCACGGGCATAGAACCCAGTGATGTGATGTGGGAGTTTTTCCATGCTACCTTCAGGAAGAAATATGTGGGTGTTAGATATTTGGACGACATGAAACGGGAGTTTATGGCCTTGGTTCAGGGTGGTATGACCGTGTCTAAGTATGAGGTGCAGTTTATACGGCTGAGTCAATATGCACCTGAGTTGGTGCCAGACGAGAGACACTATTGTGATCGTTTCCAGTATGGTTTGGTGCATGATGTCAAAACGTACATGTTGGCCATTGAGAATACTGAGTTTGATGTTTTAGTATCTCGGGAAAAAGGATATAGAGCGGAGTCTGGGATTGTCTCATTGTTCTGGAGGTTGTAGCTCGGGGAAGAGAGCTGTATAGTATAGTTATGGGGGTGGCCAGGCTAAGAGGCACAGTGATCAGAGGTTACGATCAGATGCGAGACGCGATGGAGATGGTTTGGGATGAGGATATCAGGGACAAGATGCTCATGTTCGAGCAGTGCATAATAGTTGTTGGGATTGTGGTTCTAGACAATATTTGAGGCGAGATTGTCCGCATTTGGCCAGAGAGGGGCAGGCTTATGCAGTTGTGGCTGTGAACTCTTGTTGGAGTTGTGGGTCGACAAAACACATCAGACGGGACTGTCCTTTGCTTGCTGGAGGTAGGCAGGCACCTGTACCTATTGCTGCACCAGCTAGGGGCCGTGTGTAACACCCCTTTACCCCTATCCGTACAGCGAATACGAGTCGAAAATGCTATGACTTCTTTATTCAAAGATCGGGGTAATTTAAAATTTTAAAAAAATTCTCAGTGGTCACCCATCCTGAAATTTCTCTAGCCCAAGCATGCTTAACTTTATTAAAAATTGACTTAAATTATTTACTCGAGTTTCTAATCCTAAATCAATTATCTTAGTATGCAACTCATCACCTAAGGTTATTCTTAACCTTGAATCTTTCTAGAAACGCCAATCGCACTCAATAAGCTTTTTAAGTATACATGTCATTATAATAATCAAACTGTAATTAGGATGTCATTACTGTGATTACATGTTGAGCTTTCCAATATTGATGTAATACTTTTCTCCCTTTCACCTTGATTTACCTACGTGTGTACAATCAAACACACGCTAAGTATGAACTTAGTGAGGCAATAAAAGAAATTAATAGCAATAATTTAAACTTTATTCAAGATCATGACTACATTTATATAGCATGATATATGCCAATTCATTACCTTTCACATTGCATTAGTAATTATTTACTACATGCCAATGTCATCAGATTTTCATGTTTCCCCGGTCATCATAATATGCCTCATATGTATAAATGCATCATGATCACTAGAGAAGTATACCATCATACTAATCATGTATTAACATAATATAAACCGGATATAAATTTCTTACCGATATACTTGCCATTGGTCTCGAGTGTTCATATAAATATGTCCCGAGAGTTCATATACTCTCTAACCTGTTTACCATTTATTATCCCTTTATTTATAGCCTGATTATCAATGATTTCCCGGTTTCCCGATTTCATAGCCCAAATATAACCTTGAGGACCCTGGGTACGCGAGTCATATATATGCACCGAAGTGCTAACCCATACGTTTATAAGGCCGTGCTTACGATACACTAATTGTACTTTTAATACTATAGTGCTATCCCGAATTCCCAATTATGCAGCGTGCTGCTGGACTCTATGGCATGCCAACTATACCCTGTCCCTCAATGTCTCATTTGGGCAAAATTCCCGAATTTATTCCTTCCATGGCAATGTATATCAATATAATTTAATATTTGGGTAGTTCATACCCGAAATAACATTCATAGCATACCATCTTCAATAACTAGTGATCAATGCATTTGTTTTCAACCCTTGACATATTTAAAATCTGTCAAATATATGATCAATGACATAAATATCATGTCAACATATAAATCAGGTTGACTTATCGCAAGTCTTACCAATGATGTATAAAACAACCATGTATCATGTTATGTATGCATTGCACTCACCTGGGCCATTTATTAGCATGCCTCACTGAATTCTACTCGATCCTTTCCTTTATAGAACCTCGAACCTACTTCGATTCGAACTTGACTTCATTAATCACATGAATAAGATAAAATATTTGTTAGATTCAAATCTAACAATACCTTAACCATACTGTCTAATATAATCATTCGAACATAAAATCTCTAAATATTTTTTATTTCTTCCTTGTATTGTTCAAAAACTTATTATTGTCCTGTAGCGATGTCCATTTCGCTAAAAAAACAGGTTTTCGAAGTGTTTGTGGTTTTTCAGGTATTAAAATATTTATTCCGTGGGATTTTAAAAAAGCCGCGTTTTATTTAGAAATTGGAGTCGCCACCGGCCACTTAGGTAGGCCGGACACCATAAAACCAGAGATTTGAAAACTATTGGGTTCGGGAGTCGGTTACGGATGGGGAAGGATTAGCACCCCCACACCGCCCAAAATTGGTACTTTAATAATTACCGATTTATTAATTTAGACCTTCCGGATTAAAGTGACGATTAATTTAAAATTTGGTTATAAGTGCGGGTAAATTTTAAAGGCCCCGTTATCTGAGAGTAAACGCCCAACCACTATCACTACGCCTGATACTGGCCCCGTTTACGCTCGGATAAAAAGGACACCGCATTGACACTATATATTTCGATATGCAAACTTAGTGAGCAAAATATCAAATATGGCAAATAATTTAAATACAATAAAAATAAATAATAACATAATAGAATACTAATAAAATACTAATCTAAAACATACATACATAAATATTAATCTAACTCATAAATAAAAAAAAATAACATAAATAAAATGCTAACATTCATAAATATTAATCTAAAACACAAAAATAAAAAACTGATATAACATAAATAAAATACTAATCTAAAACATTCATAATTATTAATCTAACACATAAATAAAAAACTAATCTAACATAAATAAAACATTAATTTAAAACACAAATAAATATTAATCTAACACATAAATAAAAACGAATCTAACATAAATAAAATATTAATATAAAACATAAATTTAAAATATAATAAATACTAATCTAAATCATAAATAAACATACAAAATAAAAAGAGTACAATTTTAAATTAACTACTACTTCATTAAACCAAAAAATTACAACACAAATAAAAGGAAAGAAAATATACCTAACTAGGAGCTTCAATGACGAACCCCGACTGAACCCCACCGAGATTTACCTCGACCTCTCCAAAAATTAAATAGATCGGTCCTTGGCTACCCGAGAGCCAAGCTCTCTTATTTGGGGCTTGCCACTGCCGATCCTATTTCTCCCCTTCAATTTCCCCTCCTCATGCCTCTATTTATAGGCAATTGGGGAGGCTCAAGGGGTGACGTGGACCACCCAAAAAACACATATATTTTTTCTTTTTTTATTTAATTACTTTTTTTATTATTTTTTTATTAATAATATTACTATTAAAATAACACTAATAACACTAAAACCCGGTAAAAAATGAGTGATTACAGTTGCCCCTCTTTGTTTGTTCTTGTGAAACGAGGACAAAGCAAATATCAAAAGCACTCATTTTTGACCTACTTCCTCGTCTTTGGCTTCGGAATCACATGTTCTTCTGGAACTCGTCACTCTTCCTTAGCTGAATCTTCAGGCTCGTAAGTCTTTCCTACATAGAACTTCTTCGCCTTCCGATCTTGGACCTACAGGCTCTTCCTATATAGAACCTTTCGCTTTCTTAGGTGGATCCTTCAGACTAAAAGTTCTTCCTATATAGAACTTTTTACCTTGAAATCATGGAGTTAGGGCTCTTCCTATATAGAACCTTTCACTTTGAGACGGTATAGCTTGGAGTCATTCTTGTATAAAACTCTTTGCCTTCAACGCGGGTTTTTCCTATATAAAACCTTCTGCGTCACAGACGGATTCTTTCGACCGGGAGTTCTTCCTATATAGAACCGCTAGTCTTCAAACCCTGGAGCCGCCAGTCCTTCCTATATAGAACTTTTAGCTTCTAAATCTCAGAGCTACAGGTTCTTCCTATATAGAACCTCTCACTCTAAGACAGTAAAGCTCGGAGCCCTTCCTATATAGGAATCTTCGCCTTCAACACAAAGGGTTTTCCCTATATAAAACCTTCTGTGTCATGGGTGAATTCATTCAGCTGGGAGTTCTTCCTATATAGAACTGCTAGTCTTCACTCTAGAGCTGCAAGCCCTTCCTATATAAAACTTTCGGCTCCTGAAGCCTCAGAGCGGTGGATTCTTCCTATATAGAACCTTTATCTTCACATTTGGGATTCACGCCAAAATGGCTACCGATCTTTCTGGACTCACGCTGCTAAGGCCGCAGAAATCTTTCTTCAAATTTTGGGATTCACGCCAAAAATGGCTACCGACTTTTCTTCAGATTTGGGGGTTCACGCCGAAAATGGCTACCGATCTTTCTGGACTCACGCTGCTAAGGCTGCCAAAATCTTTTTTCAATTTGGGGATTCACGCCGAAAATGGTTACCGATCTTCTAGGACTCACGCTACTATAGCTGTCGAAATCTTTCTTCAATTTGGGGATTCACGACAAAAAGGCTACCGATCTTTCTTCAAATTTGGGGACTCACGCTGAAAATGGCTGCCAAACTTTCTTCAAATTTGGGGACTCACACCAAAAATGGTTGCCGATCTTCTAGGACTCACGCTGCTATAGCTGTCGAAATCATTCTTCAATTTGGGGATTCAAGCCGAAAATGGCTACCGATCTTTCTTTAAATTTGGGGTCTCGCACCGAAAATGGCTGCCAAACTTTCTTTAAATTTGGGGACTCATACCGAAAATAGCCGCCAAACCTTCTTCAAATTTGGGACTCACGCCGAAAATGGCTTCCAAACTTTCTTTCTTTAATGAAATCCACTTCTTAATACTCTTTGATAATTCTTCAAATACCTGTCCAAAACAAGCAAAAATTGACATGCCCCTATCTATATGATGCATGCAATGAATGTTTTCTTTCTCCTCTTTTACTCTTTTCTCTCTTCTCATTTTCTTTTTCTTTTCTTCTTTTTTTCTTTTTTCCTTCAATTTCTTCTTATTTTTTCTTTTTCTTTTCTTTTTCTTCTCCCTCTCTTTCTTTCTCTCTTTTTATTTTTTTCTTTCAGCCCCTTTTTTGTTCTAAAGTCGTACACCCTGAAAGGTCGCTCCTCAGATTTCTTCATCTCTTTACATCTTCATTGTATGCTCTTAAATCCTCATTTGAACATGCTTTCAAACCTTATATGCGGAAGGCTTTCTTGTCTTCGGGGTTATCACTCGTCTTCATAAATGATCTTTTGGTTCTTATATTATTCTTATAAGAACCCTTGCCATCTTCTTCGCTTGGCGTTGCCCCATTCAACCACGGTCTTCACTGCTTTGAATTTTCTGACCCATCATACAGAGCCTTGATCTATTTCTAGTCACCAGGGTGAGCCAAAATGCTTATATCCCCTGAGCTCATCCTTGATCTTCTCGTAGCATTTTGACGGGAACTAACTCTCGGTCCCTATGCTTTAAATCTCATCATCATTCATTTTTAAAGTAATGCAAAAGGCAATTTACTTGCGTATATTTCAGAAAATAATGATTGTTTGAAAAGATAACAGTCATTTTGAAAATCACAACTTGGAGGGGATACCAAACATTTTGAAAACATTGTTTGGAACAAATGGTAAACATCTTTGGGGGAAATGGTAAACAAAATTTGAAGTATATTGCCAAACATTTTAAAAACTAATGTTTGGGGGAAATGGTAAACATCAAAACTTGGGGAGAAAATGTCAAACCTTTTAAAACATGTTTGCCCCCGAAATATGAAACACCATAGCGCATCTGCTTCAAGTTGCCAGAGATCAACTCTATTGAAGCGCAAGATCTTGACCATTGTGGAGATATATGCCAATGTATAGTTTCTTCTGGTCTAATATGCATTTGAGAGGAACAACCCTACCTAATTTCTACCCCATTTAAGGTGGCTCTCTTAATCTCACTATCTCACCATGCCCCATCCTTCCCTCATTTGGGTGTCAATCAAGCACTTCGAAGTTTGACGTTCTTTGAAGCAAAGTTAACCCTTATAGGCGGAATGAAATATGAAGACATTCTCATTCAACTTGGATATCTATGGATGAACATAATTGTCTTTGGGGGCTTGTAATGTAGGCCTTTGGTTTATGGTTAAGTGAAACAGTATTTCTGTACTTGTGTAACTTGGATATGGCCATTATTCCTTCCCTTTTTGGATCACTCTAGACTACCCGTTTTTGGGTTTTCACCCTAGAGTTCATTTCCTTTCTTTTTACTGTAGGCTGCCTTGCATTCTGGCTATATACTGATGTTCGTTTTCTGTTCAATAATGTTTGATCCTCCAATACTCCTCTAAACTGAGATTTCTTGAATGAAGGACTACGAATACATTTCTGGGAATTCTTGTGATTGGCACGCCCAGATGAAATGTTATTCTTTCTTTTTTCTTTTCTCTTCTTTTTTCTTTTTTTTCACATTTTCTCTTGGATCGCTCTAGACTGCCCATTTTTAGGTTTTCACCCTAGAGGTCACTTCCTTCAGTGTATTTTGGTTGGATATTGATGCTAGCAGGCTCAGGCATACTACTCTTTTTCTTCATTTTTAGGATCACTCTAGACTGCCCATTTTTGGGTTTCACCCTAGAGGTCATTTCCTTTTTCAAAATTGGCAATCTTCGGGCCGACTTGGCTTCAATTCGAGCTTCTATACTAATTTTCAAAACTGATATTTACTTGAAATGTGGATTCCTTGTGTCTCTTGCTCATAGTTGAAGTCTCGTTCTTGTATTGTTTGATCCGTGTGTGAAGCATATACAATATTCTTTATTTCTCTTTTTCTTTTTTTCCTTTTTCTTTTCTTTTTCCTTTTTTTTCTTTTTTCTTTCTCTCGTTTTCTTCTTTTTTATTTTATTTTTTCTTTTCTTCTCTTTTTTTCTTTCCTTTTTTTCTCTTTTTTTAGACTGTCCATTTTGGGTTTTTAGCATTGAATCTCTTTCTTCTTATTCGAGTCTATGAATGTATCCTCGAATCAACACGTATCTATACTGGGTATTGATGTTATCTTCCGCTCGAAGTTAATTGCCTCTCTGCAGCTCTTCTGATATTTACTCGCTCTAGATTGCTTCGGCCTTCCGATTGCCATTTCTTTTCTTTTCTTTGGTTTTCCGTTTGGACATATCCTTGCTTTCAACCACTTTCTTCTGATGATTTTCTGATTTTCGTATCCAATCTGTATGGTCTCCTCTCTATCTTCTGGTAAAGTAAAATAATACCATTCTTCATCACATTCATGAATGTCTTGAGAAAGCCTTCAGGGGGTAGAGGTTTAGGGTCAACTCTCGTTTCAAGGACCTTAAACGACAAGCGCCTGGGAAGATAAATTCCTAAAATGGGAACTGCCCAATGTCTAAACGCTCGCTTTGTTCCTTTGTTGGCCTAAGTAAACTAGCATATACTCACATTTACAGTATCCCTACAACATTCAATCTCTTCTAAATATATGCAACTTAGAGTTGATCTTTGGATCTGAAGCAAATGTACTGTTGCATTCAAAATTCGAGGACCTAGTATAGAAATGATATATACATATGTCCATTCAAAAGTGCGTGTATATACATATGGGAGAACAAAACTACCCCATAAAAATAAAATGTTTAAAGAATCAAGAATGTAAAAATACTTTTCTAAATGGAAACGTGATTTTTAATTCTAAAAAATATCTGTTTGGGAGTTTTTTTTCAAAGCATTGAGAATTTCTTTGCGAACTGATGGGAAAACCATAGGGACCTCCGGACTGCCTCCCGAGTACTAACTCATTCCGGTCCTTTGTAGTGTAGGCTTGCCTCTTCTCTTGTTTTCCACCGCTGGATCAACTCTTGTCATGACTCCCTCGTCAACCACTTTCTTGATTTCTTCTATTAACGACCCCAAATTTCTTGGTTTCATGCCCCGGTGCCTTAGTGTAGAACTCACATGCACTGTATGGATCAAAATTGTGAGCAGATGAGCTTGGCCTAATCTTTATCGGCTCGGAGGTAAGGTACTAACCCTTGACCAGATGAGGCCATATGTACGAGATGGAATACTCCAAATATCTCTAAATATGTACTTGTTCGAGGAATTTTTCGGTGATTCGGAGGAATCTGCCTGTCTTTTTCTATTACAATTATGAGAACCTTGAGAGTGGTACCCATTTATCTCTTTCTTTCCTTCTGCTTCTAGGCATGTCTGGTTCGTTGAATTAAGACTCAATTTTTCTTCTTGGATCATGTATTCTATAAAGTCATCACATTTGCCCATCAATTTCCCGGGCATCTTATAGAAGATGGCTTGAGACATGGAAGTCACTTTCCTCTTCAGCAATGAGAGGCTGCACTTGGGCGGCTAACCTTCGCCATCTCAAAGCACATTCCTTGAAACTCTCATCAGGTTTCATCCTCGTACCCTGGAGATACTGACGACTTGGTGCTAGGTTTAGAGCAAATTTGTATTGCCCATAAAGACGTCAGTTAAGTCTCTGCATGACTACACTTGGTCTCTACTCAAATAGTTGTACCATATCACGGTAGGTCCTGCTAGACTATCGTAGAAGTAGTGGATCGGCAATTTGTCATTCTCGATGTAGCCCGCTATCTTTCTGCAGGACGTGGTCAGGTGAATCTTGGGGCAGCTTGTTCCGTCATCATGCGTAAATTTAGGAATCTTTAAAATCTGGAGGAATGACCAAATCAGGGTTCAAATAGAGTTTTCTTGCATCGAAGGCATCATACTTCTTTTTTTTTTCTTTTTTCCTCTCGAGCCCATTTTTTTAACTGCTCGAATCTTGATTTTTGAGTGTCTTCGATTCTTTTATCCATGATAAAACCCTAATTGGTCTTTGAATTACTCCTCATAAAATTTATACAAGGTAATAATAATGCAAGGTAATGATAATGTCATGTAAAATATGCCAGGATCGTGGAAAGCAATGCAAGCAATCCTACAATATAAATATGAATGCAATAAGGTATTGATTCCAAAAGTGATCCCCATACAACGACGTTCATTGAGGCCAAAAGGTTTCATTATATCAGATATTAGATATTTACAGTTACTAAAAAGCTTCAGTGTCTACTTTCTTAACTTCATCCAGTAGTCCAGTCAGCTTGCCTTCTGTAGTCCAACACTTGGTCCATGTTCTGACTAAGCCTGCCACCTTGTTGAGCCGCCTTACCTGCTCGAGTAATATCGGTCTTCGGGTCTTCATCTATCCCCTGCTTGGTCTTTCACAGCTTGGAAGTTGTCCTACTTACTTCCCAACTGAAGAGTGTTGGATTGTCATTGCTCTATCATAAACTTGTTCCCCAAACTCTTGTTAATTGCTAAGTTATTCTATAGCTCATCTCTGGAGACTATCGTACCTATTCCCAATTTCTTCAAACTTATCTGATAACAGCCTAACTTGATTCTTGCTTGACTAGTTTCTCTTCTTCCAATATTCTGAGTCGTCCTTCAACTAAACAACATCTTTCATTTACTCTTTAAAGGTGACCCAATATGATATTCTTAAACACTCAATAGAGCTTCGGGTGATCATTCTAAAAATTCAATTTTATCAAAGTTATCTCTCTCTTATCTGAGCTGGCTGAACTCAAAAGAATATCCCTCTCATGGGATACCCCTATCTTTGATCTTCAAATTTAACTCGCTTGAGTGACCCACTTCGGCATTACTTGAACTTTGTCCTGGATATCGATTCTTCCTCGACTTTGGCCCTCGGGTGATTGTTAGCTTACTATAGAATTGGGGAACTCCGTCTTTGAAACCCAAAATTCTCATCGTGATAAGATCTTGAACTCGTTCTTCAGGGCCCCGCAATCCTCAATACCGTGACCCAAACTTCCTAAACGGTAACTGCCTCTAGCACATGTGTCGTAAACTCTCAGATAAGACAATATCTTCGCTAGAGACTTCACCGAGGTAATAAGGCACTTCTTGATAAATATTAGGAGTAGTTCGGTGTACCTCACAGGAATCGAGATGTACTTTTCATTACTTGCTTCTCGGGTTTCTTCTAGACCGAGCTCTACTTTTTGAAAGCCCGACTCAGACACACCTTCCGCCTGTTTATTGATGCGGATCACAAAAGGGTTCAATTTGTCGTATTTGGCTGGCTTGGAGGTAGAATTCTGACTATCCCGCTCTCTATTTTGATCCTTAATCGATTCTTCTTTTGGTTCGATAGATCGCTTACCTTCCGTTAAAGTATTCATCTGATTCATCACTTCTTCCCTCTTCTTCTTTCAACTCTTGTACTTTACTTTGCTCAATACCAGTACCGTGTCTCCTTACCGTGTCTGACCTGAAGTCTTCAGATGGTTCCTCTTCTATTGTCTCTGATCTTGTTCTGGGACAAAACCCTGGATCCGTGCCCTCTAATATCTGACCAGACGACCCTTTGCCAATTATGAACGATTTATGAGATTTGAGAAACCATTTCGGGAATCAATACCCTATAAATGCGAGAATGCATGCAAACGTGCTGTTGATTCTCGAACAGTCTTTGAAAAACTTTCAATAGAGAAAATGTATGCTTGCAAGAAATTAATAATGAATTACAGGCAACAGTTGGATTTATTCTGGAGACCTTGACTTCGGGAAGCAAAACCTGTGCTCCACGTCTCGACGTCGTCTTCATGATGATGGATGACTCCGTCTTCTCCTCTTATTCTATTCTATGGACTCGTGACGTCATGATCTTTATTTTTGTGGCTTCTGAAAAGGACATCCGACAATATATTTTCTTCTGTAGATTTGGGTACGTATAAACAGGGATGGATTCTATCGATCCTAGGGGAGTACTTTAAAACTTTTTAGGGCTTAAATTAAAATTTTTAAGGATCATTTGGTTTAAAAATTCCCCCTTTTATTATCAAAAAGTTTTAACTTACTTAAAAAAAAAACTTTTAGGTTTCTTTTTGTTATTGTTATTATTCTGAAAGTTTTAGGAGGAAAAAGATTCAAAGCGAAATAATATTCTCAAAATTTTTAAAGGAGTTAAATTAAAATTTTTGAGATTTTTACAAAATGGTTAAATGTGAAGATTTAAAATTGGGGTTTTGCGACCCTGACTGAATCTTCTACGTCGCACGTGCCTTACTATCATTCCGTCTTCCTTCTCGATTGGTCTTTGCTCGGCCTAACTTGATACTGTAATATTATCTTTTCCGGAAAAACAAACTTTTTTCTATTTTGAAAGCCTTTTAATGAACTATTCTTGAATCAACACCATGTCATGATATGCAACATGAATACAAATAAAGGCGTTGATTCCACTGGTAATCACCATTTCGAACGACTTTCATGGGAATTAAAGGGTTCAAATTACAAAAAGATTCCACATTACAAAAGGAGTCCTTATTACAAAAAGAGTCTCTATTACAAAAAGTTTTAATTGCAAAACAAAGTTCTACGCATAAGCCCAAGCTCTACCTCCTAGCTCCTTGATAGATTTGGGCAACTTGATAAGTCTTGGTGCTTCTTCCATGTCCGGGGTTACGAAAGGTCGGAGAGCCGCGGCTTAGGTAGCTAAGTCATTCACACGCCTTGCAAATGTCCACCATCAGGGTCTCGTGTGTATATTTTGGCACTACACGCTTGCTCCGTAAATTGTTACCTCGGATCTGTTGATTAATCTCTAACCAATGTCTTACAACTAGATTGATGTCGTCCTTCTTAAGACACATTTTTTTCCATGATGAAGGATTTTCTAATCGGGCAAACCACTTGAATCAACGCCTCTATGTAATGTGGATGATATGATAATGCAACAAAAGTATGTGTAAAATAAAAATAAAAATAAAACACAAAAAATGAGTTAGTACCGGATAAAAATAATAAATACATAAATAAAGGGCAAATTAAACAAACAAAACAACCCTATTTATCTTGTCTAAAACACCTAGGTTATCCGCATGGCTCTAACAGGGTGGGTTTCTATGTTCTCTATATGCAGTTTTGGTTTTAGGAGGTACCCGAACTGTCCTTACTGTCCTCTACTAAGAGTAGCAAGGCCCCCGATCATCACCCATTATAGGCTCCTTTCAACCGGGTTCAATTCAGGGGGACCCATTCACTTATGCCTGCACGAAGGAAGGATATCCTTACGAAAGCATAAAGTACTCGAGCCCCGAAGGTACTTGCTAGGCCTACACGGGAGAACGATATCTCCACGAAAGCATTAGCGTTTTCCCCCCACTAAAAAAACAGGTTTATATGCCAAATTTTAAATGCGTTAAAATAAACGTGCAATTACAACCGAATATTAATTTAATAGTCACTTTAATCCGGAACTTCTAATATTATTAAAGCGGTAATTATTTAAAAAAAAGCTTGACTCTCTTTATTTTTTTTTAAAACAAAAAATATCCCCAGCGGAGTCGCCATCTGTAGCGATGTCCGTTTCGCTAAAAAACAGGTCTTCGAAGTGTTTGTGGTTTTCGGGTATTAAAATATTTATTCTGTGGGGTTTTAAAAAAGCTGCGTTTTATTTAGAAATTGGAGTCGCCACCGGCCACTTAGGTAGGTCGGACACCATAAAACCAGAGATTTGAAAACTATTGGATTCGGGAGTCGGTTACGGATGGGGAAGGATTAGCACCCCCAAACCGCCCAAAATTGGTACTTTAATAATTACCGATTTATTAATTTAGACCTTCCGGATTAAAGTGACGATTAATTTAAAATTTGGTTATAAGTGCGGGTAAATTTTAAAGGCCCCGTTATCCGAGAGTAAACGCCCAATCACTATCACTACGCCTGATACTGGCCCCGTTTACGCTCGGATAAAAAGGACACCACATTGACACTATATATTTCGATATGCAAACTTAGTGAGCAAAATATAAAATATGGCAAATAATTTAAATAAAATACAAATAAATAATAACATAATAGAATACTAATAAAATACTAATCTAAAACATACATACATAAATATTAATCTAACTCATAAATAAAAACAAATTTAACATAAATAAAATGCTAACATTCATAAATATTAATCTAAAACACAAAAATAAAAAACTAATCTAACATAAATAAAATACTAATCTAAAACATTCATAATTATTAATCTAACACATAAATAAAAAACTAATCTAACATAAATAAAACATTAATTTAAAACACAAATAAGTATTAATCTAACACATAAGTAAAAACGAATCGAACATAAATAAAATATTAATATAAAACATAAATTTAAAACATAATAAATACTAATCTAAAACATAAATAAACATACAAAATAAAAAGAGTACAATTTAAATCAACTATTGCATCATTAAATCATAAAAATTACAACACAAATAAAAAGGAATGAAAATATACCTAACTAGGAGCTCGAATGACGAACCCCGACTGAACCTCTCCGAGATTTACCTCGGCCTCTCCAAAAATTAACTAGATTGGTATCCGAAATAGGACCCCGATCGAACCGGTTAGGACCGAGGCCAGTGCCCTCGGTCCTTGGCTACCCGAGAGCCAAACTCTCTTATTTGGGGCTTGCCACTGTCGATCCCATTTCTCCCCTTTAATTGCCCCTCCTCATGCCTCTATTTATATGCAATTGGGGAGGCCTAAGGGGTGACGTGGACAACCCAAAAAACACATATTTTTTTTTTGCTTTTTTTATTTAATTAATTTTGTTATTATTTTTTTATTATTTTATTTTTATATTAATAATATTACTATTAAAATAACACTAGTAACACTAAAACCCGGTCAAAAATGAGTGATTACAGGTCCCTAGTGACCAATTTGAACTTCCAATAATTCTTCCGAGCTTGCTAACTAACATTTAAACACAAAATGTTTCAAATTCCATTTTCAAACTGCTTGTGCTACCTTCAGAGATTTACTTATACCAGGCAGAATACATACCGGATCTTAATTTTCTTTATACTGGAAAAACTATATTTGATAAGGGTTCTAACGGTATAATCCACGTAAATTAATAAAATTTAAAAAAATTATGAAAATTCCTCAAACTCCCGTCACAGACAGAAACTGCTCTGTAAATTTTCTGCCTTCATTCGATTAAAAATTCATATCTTTTGACTCAGAACTCGAAATCAGTTTCCATTTATTGGATACGAAACTAGACGAACACATCTTTACAAAGATATAAAATTCATCATCTAACCAATTTTGTAGAATTTATGGTGAATTTGCAAAGTCACTGCCAAAATTCAATCTTCATCATAGCCTTCCATAATCAACTTGTAATTTATACTAACTTCTTATTTTTCTGCTTATCAATTTATCATCTTCTTTATCAAATAATTCCCTCTAATATTCTTTCTTTTCCCAAAATAGTCACTAAAATGCAAAGGTAAAGATTTAAACTTCTTAACTTTGCAATTTAGTCCTCAAATCAACACTACTACCTTAATTCTATTATTTTAACCAAAAAATTAGATTTAATTCCCATCCAAGAATTCATTGCCTATTTGGTCACTTTATTTTGACAATTTGTCAAAATGGTCCCTAATTCAATTCAACATTGGTTTAGCATTCTAACATCAATTTCACATTTCCAACATCATTAATTACATAAATACACTCCAAATTCATAAAATTCAGATTCGGTCCGTTAACTTTGAAGCTTGCCGAAATGGTCCCTATAAGTTTTAACTTAGGGTTTTGCTTCCAAACAACAAATCAAGCTTACTAGATCATTAATCCAACATCACAAACCCTAAGTTAGACTTAAATCCATAAACCCTAATCTTCTCCGTACAAACCAAAATATGTAGGGTTTAAATCCTAACTCAATAACATGATTTTAACATCATATAAGCTTGATTCCAACTTAAATTCAACCATGGAATCATAAAATCTCAAAAGCCCCAATTTTGTTCATAAACCCTAATTTCCTTCTCATGTAAAATTCCCATCAATCGATCATGTATTCCATGAATTAAATACATCAAAAGATAGAGCTTGAAGAGTAGAACAACTTTGCAGTTTAGAAGATTACCTGAAAATCGAGTTTCGGGGCTTGAATCGAGCTTGGAAAAATGTTCTTCTTCTTTCCATTTTTCTCCACGTTTCAAAGCTAGAAAAGATGAGATTTGTTCATCCTTTAACTATTTGCAACTATTAAACGAATTTTAAATTCATTTAAATAGTGAAATTACCAATGTAGCCCTTAAATCCAATGGCTAATTTAATCTCATCTAAAATCAAGGGCCAAGATTAAATCCATGTATATTTCATCTTCCAAAAATGTCCTCAACATTTCAAAAATATTTCAAAATTGTCATCCTTGCCAAATGACCAATTTGCCCTCTAACTATTCTTTATTTACTAGCTTGTTTCAAAATTACAATTCCATTAGAATCTAACTAAATTAGTTCCTTCTCAAACGACCACTGTTCCATAAATATAATTTTATGATTTTCCATGGCTTATGGAACAGCCTCTAAAATTTCAATCCAATCCGATTTCCCGATATTCACAAAATACTTCTACTACGATTTTACCTTTATCGAGCTATCGGATCTATTCCGAAAATTCCATATTTCCATAATGCTCCTCATATCATCATCTTTCATCCAATGACATAGATTAATCTTGAATTAGTAGTTTACACACTTTGCCCTTGTGATTTTTCAAAATTACGATCTTGCCCATTTTTATCCAATGGCTCATATTTAGCATGGAAAATCAACTTAAATCCAAGGGTTCAAATTCTTCCAACACAAAGAAAATATCTTAAAAATGTAAATGACATAATCAACCTTGGCTTATCATCCTTCAAAATATCCTGGATATTCGATTCGATCTGAATATCCGAATATTCTTCCAAACTTTATCGCTTTATAGCAAAAAATACAAGCTCCGTAAGAAAAATCTGAGTAACATAGAAAGGTCACTCTTGGGGGTGAACTATTCATTTACGGGGTTAAAATACATTACTTTTGAAAATTACACTTTTGTCCCTAAACTTTTCCAAAGTTTACACTTTAACCACAAAACTTTCAAAATTTTCATTTTGGTCACTAAATTTTAAACATCAATTCTCATTCCAATTTTCCTCGAATATTGACCAAAATTTGCAAGTACCCTAATTAACTTGTCCTCTATTATCTGATGCTTTTAAATCTCAAGATTCCTTTTTCATAACCCATAATCGAAGAAATCCTAATTTTTGCATTTTTGTCATTTTAGTCACTAAGATAACTTTAAAGCTATTATCTTAGTACTAAATGATCCTTAATCAACTTAGTAAAATTTGGGGTATTACACCATGGGCGAGGTCGAGGCACTTTTTAGAGGAGGAAAGAGGACAAAGGACTGTGGCACACATAATGGCAGTTCGACCAGAGGATGGTGGACCAACGAAGATCTATGCTCACCGCGAAGGGAAAATGACACGGACGTGATAGCAGGTACCTTTATGTTGGGCTCAAATTCTTTCAACCAAATTGCTTGCCAAGTGGTGGAGAAGTTGACTTTGGGTGTTAATGGTGGGAAGTAAAAGATAAAGACAATCGACAAAAGGATTTATAGTGGTTCAAGCTTTTAACAAGCTCTACATCCACTACCTTAGCTTCCCACTAAGGATTTCCAAAATCCACTAAGATTTCTTCCCCTTTTAACAAGCCTTAGGAGGCAACCTTACAACCTAGAATCAATTACCAAGTCTGGCATCCAAAGCTTACAACCCAAGCTTTGGGAATCCTCCCAAACAAAAGAAATA
This sequence comes from Hibiscus mutabilis, assembly GCA_019671005.1. NCBI lineage: Eukaryota > Viridiplantae > Streptophyta > Magnoliopsida > Malvales > Malvaceae > Hibiscus > Hibiscus mutabilis. Next base: position 32,582,539 of record CM033728.1, read on the forward strand.
AAGCAAACAAAGAATCCTCTCTACAAGGTAGATGTTTGCACCCTTTAAGCACTCACCCAAATCCTAAAGCACTTGAGCATACATTGACAATTAAGCTCACAAGTGTTGCCTATACAAGGAACAGGAATTAAAATCCCTAAGACAATTTTGGCATCATAATGTTGTTGACAATTGAAGCATTAGTTTTTGCTGAAGCATCATAATGTTGTTGACAATTTTGGCATCATACCGTTGGGATTGAATTGTAGCCGTTAGAGGCTTTGTTTCCCGCAATAAATGTAGTTCTGGTGTTGTTCATATCGGTACGCGTGTACCTATATCGGTACAGATACTAGCCGTTTCAGTCTTGCTAACCGTATCAAAACACCTTGGGCCGTATCGGTATATCGTATCGGTATGCCGTATCGGTACACCTTGTCTGTTTGGTAAATGGTATCGATACGACTAGGTCTATTTGGCAAACCTTATCGGTACGAATTGGTCTATTTTGGTACGCCCTACAATTTAAATTATCTTTGGGAAATAGCAGTTGGGGTAGTTGAAAACTGGATCGGTACGCCTAGGGGCTTATCGGTATGATTTTTGGTTACTAGAAAAATGTTGTAGTTGAAACCCTTAGACCGTATCGATATAGGGTATACCGTATCGATACACCTGTGTTGAAAACGTTAGTTTGGCTACTTTAAAACATTTTCAAAACTTCTCAAACTTATTTTCAAGTTGTTTCGACTTAAAACCATTTTTGAAATCTTTTCAATTTAGTCTAAAACTATTTTTCAATTATTATATCAAAACATAAATCCTAACAATCTCCCCCTTTTTGATATAATAAAACCAACTTGAAAATTTGTTTTTGATATTCTCCCCCTTAGTAAAAATAAAATTTGAATAAGAGACTAATTGTTGATAAACTTATAAGCTTCCCCTTATTCATTTGAAAATCAAATTTTCAAAATATTCTCCCCCTTTTTGTTATATAAAAAATGGTTCAAACTTTAAAGATCAATAACAATGGAGAGTAAAAAAATTGACAAAAAATAAGTTTTGTTTTAAAATTGGCTCCCCCTTACTCAAGCATCATTCAAATGTTAGTCCAACATATATGATAATTAGTTGAATTAAAATAAATGACTCAAATTAAAAAAAAAAATCAACTAAATTTACCATACTTGAATTAAAGGGAGGATGTGAAGCCTTCCTTCTTCAAGTGTTCTTCATTTGTGTGTATAGAGCTCCCCCTCAATTTGATCACTAGTTGATAAAAGCTCCATCACACCTACAAAAGACAATTATTTGATTTTTGGTATCCAAATTGCTTTGGATCCATAGGCATTAGTAGCACATAATTTAGTCCCCTTAGGAATCCATTTTTCAGTTTTGTCCTTTTTAGTCGAAGTAATTAGTCCTTTTGGGACCCAAATACTTCTAAAAACTTTTCCATTCAAAAATCTAGGGGCACTAGATTGCCTTTGATAAAAATTTGATTTTCCTAAATTGTTTTTCTTTTCAAGCTTTTTGGAAATCAAATCTTTTTCTTTCTTAAGATCATCAACTTCCTTTTGATGATCTTTTCTAAACTTTAAAGCAAATTTTGTAAATTTAAAACTTTAAGTTCAAAATCTTTGATTTTTGCTTCAAATTCCAAATTAGTTTTTAAAAGCAAATCATTTTCGATTTTCAATTTTGAAATCATCTTTTTATTTTTCAAAAATGAAGTCTTGAACTCAAAAGACAATTTGTCCTAGGCTTCCTGTAACTCATCAAATGTGTATGAATTTGAATTTGAACACGATTAGTTAGAAGTTACCTCCCCCTCTTTGAGGGCCATAAAGCATAGATAGGCTACTTCATCTTCATCGGTGGAGCCTTCATCACTCAATGTAGCCACATATGCTTTCTTTGATGATGATCCCTTAATGTTGAAGCGAGGGCAATCGTATTTTGTGTGCCTCATCTCCTTGCATTTTGAGCACTTGGGGGGATCCACCATTTTCTTCTTCTTTGATTCATGCTTGGATTATTCTATATTGCTCTTCATGAATTGAGAAAGTTCCTTGAAGAGATAGGCCATCTCTTCATCCTCACTTTCCTCCTCACTTGATTCTTCTTGGTGGCTTGAGGAGGATTGAAGAGCAATGATGTTGACATCAACTCCTTGATCTTTAATTATCGTCTCCTTCTCTTTCTCCTACTCCCTCTTCAAGGGTAGAGACATCATCTCATGGGCGAGAAGAGACCCTACAAGCTCTTCAAGCTTGAGCTTCTTCAAGTCTTTGACTTCAATAATGGTCGTCTTCTTGCATTTTCATGATTTGGAAAGTGAATAAATCAACTTCCAAATGAGTTTGTCTTTCAGAATCTCCTCTCCAAGTCCTTTTAGATTGTTGACGATCATGGAGAACTGGTCGAACATACTCTTGATGTCTTCACATGGGTCCATCTTGAAGTTTTCATATTCGAGGATGAGTAGACCAAGCTTTGTCTCCTTCAACTCATTTGTTCCTTCATTGATTGCTTCAAGCTTTTCCCATAACTCCTTGGCACTCTCACAAGAAGATACCTTTGCACACTCTTCGGGGCCCAATGCACAAAATAAAATGTGTATAGCCTTACAATTAAGTTCCATCTTCTTGCAATCTTTTGCGCTTTATTCCTCCTTGTTTTGTGGTAGCACGTACGGTCCATCTTCAACTATGTCCCAAAGACGGTAGTCTTTGCCTCTAATGAAGAACATCATCATATGCTTCCAAAAAGTATAGTTTTCACCGTTGAAGAAGGGTGGCTTGTCAATGGATAGCGCCATGGAATTCGGTTGACTTGTTTGTTAGTCGAGCTTGTCGGATCACCTTAATAGGTGGTTAAACCTTCTCGATGAGCCTTGCTCTGATACCAATTGGTGTGCTCGAATTCCTTCAATCGAATTGCTTGCCAAGTGGTGGAGAAGTTGACTTTGGGTGTTAATGGTGGGAAGTAAAATATAAAGACAATGGACACAAGGATTTATAGTGGTTCAAGCTTCTAACAAGCTCTACATCCACTACCTTAGCTTCCCACTAAGGATTTCCCAAATCCACTAAGATTTCTTTCTTCCCCTTTTAGTAAGGCTTAGGAGGCAACCTTTACAACCTAGACTCAATTACCAAGTCTAGCATCCAAAGCTTACAACCCAAGCTTTGGGAATCCTCTCAAACAAAAGAAATAAAGCAAACAAAGAATCCTCTCTACAAGGTAGAAGTTTGCACTCTTTAAGCACTCACCCAAATCCTAAAACACTTGAGCATACATTGAAAACTAAGCTCACAAGTGTTGTCTATACAAGGAATATAAATTAAAAGCCCTAAGACAATTTTGGCATCATAATGTTGTTGACAATTGAAGCATTAGTTGTTGCTGAAGCTTGAAGGGTACTTAAATACTCCCAATTGAGTTTCGAGCCGTTAGAGATCATTGAGATTAAATTGGAGCCATTGAAGGCTTTGTTTCCCGCAATAAATGCAGTTCTGGTGTTGTTCATATCGGTACGCGTGTACCTATATCGGTACAAATACTAGCTGTTACGCTCAGTCTTGATAACTGTATCGAAACACCTTAGGTCATATCAAAACGCCTTGTCTGTTTGGTAAATTGTATCGGTACAACTTGGTCTGTTCGGCAAACCATATCGGTACGTATTGGTCTGTTCCAATAAACCCTGCAATTTAAATAGCCGTTGGGAAATAGCCGTTGGGGTAGTTGAAAACTGGATCAGTACGCCTTCAAGCGTATCAAAATGATCCACTTCGTACCGGTACGCGTAGGGGCTTATCGGTACAGTTTTTGGTTACTGGAAAAATATTGTAGCTGAAACCCTTGGACCGTATCGATACGGGGTATACCGTATCGGTACGCCTGTGTTGAAAATGTTAGTTTGGCTACTTTAAAACATTTTCAAAACCTCTCAAAAATTTCTCAAACTTATTTTCAAGTTGTTTGGACTTAAAATCATTTTTGAAATTTTTTCAATTTAGTCCAAAACTATTTTTCAATTATTATATCAAAACATAAATCTTAACACTTTACCTTGCAGTCTATGTCATTGTTATCTTTGATGGATTTTGGTTCTATACATTCATATGTATTGCATGAGCATGCGCATTTGCTTATTGTATTGGTAGAAATGCTTGATGTTGGTATGCAAGGGACATGTTCTTTTGGAGAAACAGTCGTTACGAGTAAGTTGCATCAGAGGTGTCCTCTGATGGTTCAGGGTCACGTGTTTGCGGCTGACTTGATGGAGTTGCCGTTGCAAGGTTTTGACGTGATCTTGGGTATGGACTAGTTGTCCGAGCATCGGGCTATGGTTGATTTTGAGACCAAGCGAGTTTCTTTAAGGCTTGCTGATGATTATGAGGTTGTAGTTATGGGTGAAAATGTAAAGCTTTTGTCTAATATGGTTTCAGCCATGGAGGTGCGTAAGTTGCTGGAATATGGATGTCGGGCATATCTAGCTTATGTAATGAATTCGAATGTGGAAGAAGTGCAAACGAAGGATATCTATACTATTTGTGACTTTCCGGGTGTTTTCTGAAAGAGTTACTTAGTTTGCCACAGGACAGGGAGGTAGAGTTTTGCATCGAGACATATGCTGATTCAACTCTGGTGCCGATTGCACCATACTGCATGGAACCAAATTAGGTTGAAAGAGTTGAAGATGCAACTTCAGGAGTTGTTGGATTGGGGTTTTATTCGGCCTAGTGTGTCGTTGTAGGGAGTACCGGTGTTGTTTACGAAAAAAAGGATAGCATTTTGAGGATGTGTATAGATTATCGGCAACTGTACAAGTTGACGATTAAGAACAAGTATCCCTTGCCGCAGATTGATGATCTGTTCGATCAATTTTGGGGAGCTACGATGTTTTCCAAGATCGATTTGAGATCTGGATATTATCAGGTGAGGTTAAGGATAAAGATGTCTTGAAGGTTGCTTTCCGTACGAGGTATGGCGATTATGAGTTCTTAGTGATGTCGTTTGGGCTGACGAATGCGCCTATAGCATTCATGGATATGATGAACCGTGTATTCCATGAATTTTTGTACCAATTTGTTTTAGTGTTCATCGATGATATCCTTGTGTACTCTCGTACCGAGGAGGATCGTGATCGACACTTGAGGATTTTGTTGCAGACCTTGTTGGACAACCAGCTTTATGCTAAGTTGAGTAAATGCGAGTTTTGGATTAGGGAAGTTGTTTTTCTTGGGCGTGTGGTATCGGCTGGGGGTATCCGGGTATATCCTAAAAAGGTTAAGACGGTTGTGAATTGGAAGTAGCCAAAGTCGATGACAAAAATTCACAGTTTTTTTGGGCTGGGCGGGTTATTACCGTTGTTTCGTGGATGAGTTTTCGAGAGTTGCTGCCCCATTGACCAAATTGTTCCAAATGGATTTGCGGTTCGAATGGACGAAAACTAGACAACATGGTTTTGAGAAGTTGAAAAAAGCTCTAATGCAAGCTCCAATCTTGATTCAGCCTGATTCAAGGAAGGAGTTTGTGGTGTATAGTGACATATCCTACTTCGGGTTAGGGTGTGTTTCGATGCAAGATAGGAAGGTCATGGCTTATGTATCAAGGCAGTTGAAAGTGCATGAACGCAACTACCCTACGCATGATCTAGAGCTCGCGGCGGTAGTGTTTGCGTTGAAAATTTGGAGACATTACCTTTATGGTGAAAAGTGTGTTGTATACACTAACCATAAGAGTTTGAAGTATTTGATGACTCAGAAAGAGTTGACTCTTGGTCAGCATAGGTGGTTAGAGCTATAGAAGGATTACGATCTTACCATTGAGTACCATCCGGGTAAAGCCAATGTTGTGGTGGATGCATTGAGTAGAAAGGTTGTTGTGGAGTTGAGGGCCATGTTTGCTAGGTTAAGTGTGACCCATGATGGTGGGTTATTGGTAGAATTGCAAGTGAAACCTTCCTTGGCACAATTAATTAAGGAAAAGTAATTGTATGATGAGGTGTTGGTACCTTATGTTAAGGATATCATGGATGGAAATCCTATGTATTTTCATTTTAATAGTGATGGGGTTTTGTGCTTTAAAGACCAGATTGTGGTGCCTAGTGACGAGGAGTTGAGACAGATGATTTTGACCGAGGCACATGCTAGTCCTTTTGCTATGCATCATGGTAGTACGAAAATGTATCAGGGGTTGAGGAAGGAGTACTATTGGGTGGTTTGAAAAAGGACGTGGCTGATTTTGTTGCTAGATGTATGGTGTGTCAGCGAATGAAAGTTGAACATCAGTTTCCTTCCGGATTGTTACAACTGTTGAAAATTCCAGAGTGGAAATGGGAAAGGATCACCATGGATTTTGTGTCAGGATTGCCTTTGACACTGTCTAAAAAGGATTCTATTTGGGTGATTGTGGATCGGTTTACGAAGTGTGCACATTTTCTACCCATGCATACGATGTATTCTTTGGATAAGTTGGCAGATTTATATGTTGCTGAAATTGTGAAGTTGCACGGGGTGCCCAAGTCGATTGTTTCGGATAGAGATCCGCGGTTTGTAGTGAGGTTTTTGAGGTGTTTGCACTGAGCTTTGCGTACTCGCTTGAATTTCAGTACATTGTATCATCCTCAGACGGATGCCTAGTCTGAACGTGTGATTCAATTCTTGGAGGATATGTTGAGATGTTGTATCATTGAGTTCTAAGGAACCTGGGAAAGACAGTTGCCTTTGGTAGTGTTTGCATACAATAACAGTTACCAAGCAAATATAAAGATGGCACCGTATGAAGCCTTGTATGGTAGGAGGTGTCATGCGCCCTTGTGTTGGGCTGAAATTGGGGAAAAGTATGTTTCATGTCTAATGTGTTGAAAGACACAGATGAGAAAGTAAAGATGATTTGTGATCGTTTAAAAGAGGCTTCAGATAGGGAGAAATCTTATGTGGATTTGAAGCGTAAAGAGGTTGAGTACGCTGTTGGTGAAAAAGTGTTCTTGAAAGTTTAGCCTTGGAAGAAGGTGATGCGTTTTGGGCATAAAGGAAAGTTGAGCCCAAGATTTATTGGACCGTATGAGGTGCTGGAACGCATTGGTCCCGTGGCTTATCGGTTGAGGCTACCTTCTGAGTTTGAGAAGATTCATGATGTGTTTTATGTGTCCATGTTGCGGAGGTATCGCTCGGATCCGCCGCATGTTATGCCAGTTGAGGATATTGAGTTGCGACCAGATTTGTCTTATGAGGAGGAACCAGTGGATATCTTTGACTCCAGTAGTAAAGTTCTTCGTAGTAAGACGATTGAGCTTGTTAAAGTGTTGTGGCAACATAAGAGGCCACGTAAGAGAGTAAGTCGGACATGGTTTCTCAGTTTTCACATTTGTTTCCATCAAGTAAATTTTGAGGATGAAATTTATTAAGGGAGGGAGAGTTGTAACGCCCCAGTTTTGGGCCTAGGAGTTTTTCTAGTGGTTTAGACGGTTCAGTAAACCGATATTAGAGATTCGAGTTGGATTCGGGATTAAAATCGAAACAAATAATTTTGGTGCGAGGAAAATATGGGAAAAAAAATCTAAAAAACATTATTTAATGTATGGATATTTTTGGTAAAGTCAATTTTGGAAAATGGATTTTGGAAATTGGGCATCTTGGCTAGTGACTAAAATGTAAAGATTGGAAACTATTTTTAGTGACTATTTTGAAGAAGGGTCAAAACTTAGAATCTTTAAGGAGCTATTTTACCAAACTTTAATATCATATTTTCCTCTCATTTATGATTATTTTAAAAGTGTTTTAAGTGGTTAATTAAAAAGGAATTAACTAAAAGGTTGTTACTTTCTTAAAATCAAAAAGTTACATAACTTTTCTCCCAAATTTTTCTCTCAATGTTCTTCAGCCAAACACTCATCTTTTCATCCAAAATATGAGGTAACACTCTTGATTTCTTAAGTTTTTGTTTCTTAAATGATTCTTTAATTTTGCTTTGCAAAACCTCGTTGAATTTCTTTGTTTTCAAGATCTAAAACATCTAATTGAGAGGGAAATCACTCATTAGAGGTAAGGTTCGTTCTTCTCCTCTAATGAATGGTTTTTTACTGAAATCCCCAAGTATTTCATCCTTGTTTAATTTTTCTAATGAGTTTTGATGAGTTAATTGTGGAAATTGATTAAATCAAGGTTTAATTGATGAGATTAAGTGACTTTCGTTTTCGATATGTTTTGCTAGGATCTTGACGAATTATAATCATAAATTTGATGTGTTATAATGTTGATAAGTTGGTTTTAATATTTGAATCCCGAAACTATGTGAATCTCTAATTTTCTAGGTTGTTAGTGATGTGTTTTTGAGGAGTTGGGGTGGTTAATTGAATGCTGGAGATATAAGGATGTTGGGGTAGTGTTTTTAGATGTTGATTGATGTTAATTGAAGTGCTGAAATGTTTGATTGTGGCTGGGTTAAGTTTGGAAGAGGTTTGTTGTTAGTTTTGGGAGTTGTGGAGTAGTTTTGGGTAAAAGATGTTGAGGTTTAGTTTTGTTGTGATGTTGATTGCATTTTGATGCAATGTACCTCTGTTTTATATGATTAAAAGCATGAGAGTATGATCCCCAAGCTTGAATGTGAGTTTCGGAAGCTTTGGAGGTGTATTTGTCGCATCGGCAAGCGAGGCATTGCAAGTCAGTGAGTGGAAACGTGTTTTCAACTTTGCAAAGGTTTGAAAGTTGTGTTTGGGAGTTTAGATTGGGCTTGAAACGCTAATCTAAGCTCGAAAGTAAGTAAAGAATAAATTTTCTCTCGAACTCGATTTTGGAAATAGTTGATGCACTTGTTTTACATGATTTGATTACTCACTCTTTATGCATATATTGGGCATGGTTTAATTCTGGAAATTGGACTTGAAATGATGTTAATGCATTTGGGAGTGATGTGCGATTTGTTAATGTTTATGAACATTGTTTAATGCAAAGGTTGTTGCATTGGTTTAATAGTTTTGGGTGATGCATATGACAACAGTGAGTTGTTGATGTTAAAATGAATTATATTGGCAAGTGACGTTATGAAATGGTTTGGAAATGAAATCGGATATAGTTGGCCAGCCATAAGATTGATAGTGCACTATAAAAAGGCGCCTTGGATGTTGAGGGGTTTATATGGTGTACCGAATACTCCATCCAAGTACCCTAACAATTGAGGGGTTGTACGGTACTGTGGACTCCCTTTAGTGGATTAAACATCGTACCGATAAATGGTGTTGAGGGGGTTTATGAGTACCGAATATTCCACCACGAGTGTCACAATGGTGGAGGGGTTTATGTGTATCGAATACTCCCGTGTGTGAACCTTGTGTTACCGGTAGATTGTCTGTTAACTATTGTGGGAACACTTGTTGAATCCATGTATCCGATGTTACATTTTGGTAAATGGAACTTGGTAAATGATCACTTGGAAGCCAATATAATTGTTTATGTATCATGAGATGGATTATATTGTTTAATGTGAATTAAACATGTTTTACTCTTTAAGCCTTGCATTGGTAGTATGCATGGGAAAGCTTAGATTGAGGGTAGCAAATGGGATTTTGCTGAGGGATCCATGATACATGTTGCATATGGTTTAATATTCTGTTTTGAAATGTTAAGTGCATGGTTTTGGAAAGGCATGATAATGTGATGATGATTCAAAAGAGATTTGAAATATATTTTACAAATGTATTGTGAAATGGTTTTACATTGCACTGATGATGGTTGTTGTTTGCGCATTCCTCACTAAGCCTAGTGTGCTTACGCTCTCTTTTCCATCAATGCAGAAGACTAACGGTTGAACCAACCAAGAAGCAAGGAAGATAACTCTAAGACTTGGATTCAAAGTACGGTTTGGACATCAAAAAATAGTAATAATGGCAATGTGTCGATTAAGGCTTTGGGAGGGTTTTGATGAACTCCCCGTTGTTGCAAGTTCTATTTGTTGTTTGGATTTGTAATATGTTTTTAGTGATTGTGATTCAATTGGTTTGATGCTTTGGATGTGGAGTAGGAAGCATGCCTCTAGATTTGATTGTTTGAGTATGCTAGTTGTGCTAGGTTGGCTTCTAGTGCTGGAATGATGTTGCTCAAGTATGTTGATGATGTGTTATGATGATTAGCTAAGTGTTAAGCTTGATTAAAGTGAGCCAAAGAGTCATATGTTGGACCTAGAGGTCATTACAGGCCTCTGCATACCGGTACGGGTACCTCAGGATCGGTATGCGGGGTCTGTACGATGCTCAAAGTGTTGAAATAAAGCTATGAGTACTGGTACGCCTAGCAACCGTATCGGTACGCCTTTAGGAAATTGTATGCTTGTTCTGGTAAACGAGTTTGAGGATCGGTACGCCCCCTTCGATTTTAGCTACTCGTACCGATATGTAGGGTACCGTATCGATACGCATTTTGGTTACTGGAATCTTGAGTTTTGAGAAAATAAGAAGGGGATCGGTACGGGTTAAAGTCGTACGGGTACAAGGGTGGTCAACACACCGTATCAATACGTGACATAGTGTATCGGTACGCTTAGCCATTATATTTGTTAACCCGTATCGGTACGACCTTGCCAGTATTGGTACGCTATGCTGTATTGTGCTTTTGGTGATGCTGAAGTTTGGAAATCTTGCAATTTGATCCCTGTTTGATATGTATGTATATAATTGAGTTTGAGTGATTGTTTTGGAATGGAATTTGACCCACATGTATGTAATTGGACAAATTAAAGGTTCGTAACCTTAAACATGTAAAGTTGTTGAGAAATTATGGAATTTGCGTTTTGGTCCCTAAAATGTTATGTCGAGCAATTGATTCCTGTTTTGTAATATGGTTAATATGAAAAGCTACCACGGTGTCGTGCACACTTAGGACTCTAATAATGTGCATCTAGACAAGATAAAAAGAAAAAATGGATTCGGTTTAGGTTTTAGCTTGGGATTGCTTCGACAAACCTAATGTGGCCCTTTTAGTCCAGTTTCGGAGAGGCTAAACTAAGGGGGTTACAGCTCGTAATCATTATTTTTGTGCGTACTTTGATCGTTGGATAATGGGATTGAGGAGCACATCAGTATGAGATTCTAGCTTGTGGTGATCTATAGAGTACGATACTGTGTTTAGTGGGCAATGTATTCATAGGACCCTACGTGGTGGAATCTGTAATTCCTATTTTAAAATTTTATTAATCAAATCAAATTTTTAAATATTTTAAATTTAAATTGGAGCTCATTTTTATCGTTTTGACTAGTTAACTATATTTTCAACTATTGGCTTTAAATGTTTTTGAGTACCTTGTTGGGCTAAACCCAGTTTGAGAAATTTTATGTTTTTTGATTTGGGCTTAAGGCCCAAATGTGACTTTCGGGTCAAGGGAGCTACAAATCTAGAACCAACTTTCGACTTTAACCTTTGGTAAGCTAATCAACTAGGTTCTTCTTTGACTTTAATCCTCATTTTAAGACAACCCCACATTTTTAACATTTTTAAGATAGAAATAAATCTATAAATGTCTTGGATAACAATTAAATAGATACTCGATCATGCTAGAGTAAAGTTCAGTATGAGCAAGATGTACATACCGTGATTACTAATGTAACTTGATTTTCCAATTTAATAGCTCCTTCTTGCCATTCTACTTGGGAGAACCTACATGTGAAATAACACACGCTAAGTACGAACTTAGTATGGCAATAATCTTATTTATCAAAACATAAAATAAAGCAATACATGTTATACATTAACCTAGCATAGTTTCTGTCTAAGGTAGTATCGTACTAACAAGGTTTTCATGGTCAATCAATATTCATGTGTAAGTCATAATTCATATACGTAACATAATTTGTATACATGGCATGATTCATATGTATAGCATATTTCATATATATGTGACATACTTCGTATACATAGCATAATTCATGTACTTGGCATGATTCATATACTTGGCATGATTCATATACGTGACATCATTCATATACATGACTTAATTCATATACATAACATGATTCACATTCATGACATGGTTCATATACATAACATGATTCAAATTCATGGCATGATTCAATTATTTAACATGATTCTCATACGTGGCATACTTCATTTGCATGACATGATTTTCATACGTGGCATGATTCATATATATAACTTGATTCATTTACATGACATGATTCTTTTACCTGATATGATTCATATACGTGATTTAATTCATATACATGGCAGGTTCCGTATTCATGGCATGGTTCATATACATGACGTATTTCATATACGTAACATGATTCGTTTACATGACATGATTCATTTACGTGACATGATTCTTTTATCATTGCCCAAAGTATGATATATGAGATCGAGGTACGCGAGTCATCTTGAAATGACACCGTGGTGTCTAACGTGAACTTTAAGATGAGTACGTAATCAGGGACGCTCTTTTCTCACGATAAACATGAAGCACCTCGACAGTGCACTCGGGCATAGTGGGCGTGGATCCCCAGGGTGCATGTGACACAATCATTTTGTCACAATATATGTCTAATAACATGAACATGGGGGTGCAGTTGCTAAAGACTCTATGGCATGCCAACTATACCATGGACTCTCATACACAATACTTGGGCATTTCTTTTATCATCAATCAATAATCATAATCAATCATATAAATAAACATTTCATGTTTCATGCTTCATCATAAATGTTCATGGTAAACATAGATCATTATGTAAATAAACATTCCATATCTCATACTTCAACATAATTGGTCATGGCAACATAAATTAACATATATATAAATAATGCAATATCATTTTAATTTAAGGTAGACTATTTGCAAGTCTTCCTAATTGCATTTTAAAACATGTAAATGCACTCACCTGGGCCATGAATAGTATGCCTCACTAAGCTTAACGAGGTTCTTATCTTTCTTTTTATCACTGGTTCTCCTTCGATCTCTTTTAGAACTGTATAAGACTAATCGAACATATACTTTACCATTCTCGTATTTGACTTAAATCTAACATTACTATTTTGATTCTTAAACATGACTATTCGAACATAAAATTTTTTCTGAAAATTTCCCCAACATTCTTCAAAGTTGCCTAATTGGTCCCTAGGTCCTTATTCACCATTTTGAACATTAAACAATTGTTCAAGCCTAATTTGAACAATTTCCATAACTTAGTACTTATTTTGGACTATTACCCTTCTAGTCCTCAAACTTTATAAAAGTGACATTTTAGTCACTACATTGCTTTTGTACATTAAATTAATGTACAATTAAACCATCCATTTATTTCTAACATCCTTAGAAATTTTCCTTCAACTTTTATACTTTATTCAACTTGGTCCTTCACTAATTCTTTATTTCGAAATAAGTCTATTTTCTTTCCTTTCTTGACATTTCAATCATTTAACTTCCATAACATGCTTAAATCTTTAATTCTATAAATTTTCCATAAATTCAAGACCAATCCTTAATTTTTCCTAAATTGCCGAATTGGTCCTTGAATTTCTAAAATATTCATTTTGGTCCTTAATCATCAATTCAAGCTACTTTCACCATAATTCAACAATTCCAATGCTAAAAATAAATTTTCAATAATTTCCCTTAATTCCTTAAATAATTTGAAATAGTCCCTAAAATCTCATCTTGTGAAATTATTCAATCTAACATCAAAATCAAGCTTACAACATCATATTCTATTCAATTCCATCCTCAATTTGATTCCCTAACCAAAATCCCTAATTCTTAGGGTTAGGGTTTATAACTTTAAACAAGAAAATAATCCAATTTCAAGCTTGATTTCATGTCTATATCATCATTTCTACTAATCACAACTTCAATCCCATCATCTACTATCAATATCATAATCATCCTCATCCATAAACGTAGCTTATACTCAACTTAATCAAACAAAATTACCATCAAAATGTAGAGAATCAAGCATAGATCACTCTACCTTAATCAATTTTGCTTGAGAAGTAGCTTTGATTCTTCAATTTTGGACTTGAAATTTGAAATTCTCTTTTTCCCCCTTCTTTCTTGGTTTCGAACAACCCTAAAAGGATGAGAAATTTTTTCTCATCTTTCCAATATTAAATCCACATGTGTAAAGTTAAAATTCATTTAACTAGTGAAATTACTAATTTGCCCCTTTTATCCAATGGCCAAGATTTAATCTTATCATAAATCAATGGCCAAGATCAAATCAAAGTGTTATTCTTCTTTCAAAATTGCCCTCAATGTTTCAAAATATTTCAAAAATGCCATCCATGGCAAATGACCAATTTGCCCTCCAGCTAGACTTTATTTACTTGTATGACTTAAAATTGCCATTCCATAATAATTGAACCAAATTGGTTCCATTCTAACCAGCCTCCTTCCCAAAATATCATAGATTTTAATTTATGATATTTATTCGATCCAATTATTCGAATTTCACTCAATACGATTTCCAAATTTCCTTTCTTTTAGCTTTATTGCTTTATAGCCATTCCATCATAATCTAACTAAATCTAGTTAGAATCCAACCAACAATAATAAAATATTCATAAAATAATATTTTATGAATTTCCCATAATCTTTGGAACTGTCTTTAAAATTTCAATTCGATTCGATATACCGATAATTACCAGGAATTTTGTCGGATACATTTCCTCTTAGAAATCTTATCTCAACAATCCATTATGAATATTACTGAATTAAACTGAATCCTTTTTATCAGTCAAAATATCGAATATGGGACCTTCCCGGTAGGTCACCTATCCCTGTGCTACTCTAGTTTGAGCACGCTTAACAATTTTTATTCGATCCAAAATTCGAATAATATAAGCCTCGTATAAAATTTTTTTTAACAAGAACATACCACTCTTGGGGGTGAACTATTCATTTAGAGGGTTAAATTACATAACTTTTTAAAATTACACTTTGGTCCCTAAACTTTTCCAAAGTTTACACTTTAACCCCTAAACTTTCAAAAATTATATTTTGGTCACTAATCAAAAATTGGGATATTACACCTATTCACATGTTTATCATTTATTAACCATAGCCCAAATATAAGGTTGTGATAACCATCCGCACATAAGGTTGTGCTAACCATATACACTAAGTGTCTTTTATATACACTATAGTGCTAAACCGAGTATGGAACGTGTTGTTGGACTCTATGGCATGCCAAATATACCCTGTCCCTCATTAAAATACTTGGGCATACATTCCATATTTATTCCATCCATGGCAATGTATATATTTTGCAGTTCATACCCGAAATAACATTCATAATATAACATCATATATAACTAGTGATCCACGCATTTATATTCAACTTTTGACATATTTAGAACATGTCAAATATATGATTCTTTGATTCGGACTTGACTTCATTCATCACATGAATAAAATAAAATATTTGTTAGATTCAAATCTAACAATACCTTAAACATGTTGTCTAATATAATCACTCAAATATAAAATTTCCAAGTATTTTTCCTTTCTTCCTTGTATTGTTCAAAAGCTCATTATGGTCCTTAGTTACCAATTTGAACTTATATTAATTCTT
The DNA here is from genome assembly GCA_019671005.1 of Hibiscus mutabilis. Classification (NCBI taxonomy): domain Eukaryota; kingdom Viridiplantae; phylum Streptophyta; class Magnoliopsida; order Malvales; family Malvaceae; genus Hibiscus; species Hibiscus mutabilis. The sequence goes on from CM033728.1 coordinate 32,598,086, forward strand.
CCGAGCTTGCTGACTAACATTTAAATAGAAAATGTTTCAAATTCCATTTTCTGACAGCTTGCTCTACCTTCAAAGATTTACTTATATAGGGCAGAATACATACTGGATCTCAATTTCCTTTCTACCACAGAAACTAGATTCAATAGCGGTTCTAAAGGTATAAGGCACATAAATTAATAAAATTTACAAAAAATATGAAAATTCCTTACATTCACGTCACAAAGTTGTCCAGGCAGAAACTGTTCTGTAATTTTTTTGACCTTCATTCGATTAAAAATTCATATCTTTTAACTCATAACTCGAAATTAGTTTCCATTTGTTGGAAACGAAACTAGACTAACAAATCATTACAATGGTATAAAATTCATCATCTAACCATTTTTGTAGAATTTATGACGAATTTTTAAACGTACTGCCATAATTCAAATTCCAACATAACTTTCCATGAATAACTTCTAATTTACACCAACTTCTCCTTATTTCTCTACTTGTCAATTTAGTCCCATAACTTTAATTCAAATGGCTAAAATAAAGCTTGTATTCATATGTTCTCTTTACATCCTTCATCATAATAAGCTTAAACCTTTATTCCTCTAATTTCTCTTGATTTGTCAAAATGGTCACCAAATTTCCAATACAAGGATTCAAGCTTCTTAACTTTGCAAATTAGTCCTCAAATCAACATTACTACCTTAATTCCATCATTTTAACTAAAAATTAGATTTACTCCTTCTACATATCCTCTTTACCGAATAGACCATTCAAGTTTTGACAAATTGTCAAAATGGTCACTAAAGTGATTAATCGTCGGTTTAACATTCTAACTTCATTTTCATGTCTCTAACATCAATAATAGCATAAATACATTTCAAATTCTAAAAATCAGAATTGAACCCCTAACTTTAACACTTTGCTGAATTAGTCCTTTAGGGTTTAAATTTAGGGTTTTGATTCCAAACAATAAATCAAGCTTGCAAGATTACTAACTCATCATCATAAACCCTAATTTAAGCTTGGATCCCTAAACCCTAATCTTCTTCAAGTTTGCTGAATTGTTTAGGTTTAAATCACAACTCAAAAACATAAATCCAACATTATTCTTACTTGATTTCAACATAAAATTCAACATAGATTCATAAAATCATAAAATCCCCAATTTGAACATAAACCCTAATTTCTCTCTCATATTAAGTCTCGTCAATCAAGCATGAAATCCATGAATAATTTACATCAATAGACAGAGATCGAAGAGATGAACAAATTTGTAGTTCGGAAGATTACCTTAAAACCGAGATTGGGGCTTAAATCGATCTTGGAAATTTTCCCTCTTCTTTCTCCTCTTTCTCCACGGTTTTGGAGATGAAATTTCATTGATAAACCTTCATATTTCATATATACAAGCCACTTGTATAATTAAAAATGAATTTTTAATTCAATAAATTCCACTTTCCAAAAATACCCTCCAACTAGATTTATATTTCTAATTTGTCATTTTGTAACATTCCAACTAAACTTATTTGGATTCTAATCAGCCACTATTCATCCATAAAATAAATCTAAAAATTCATTCCATGTCCCTATTGGGTAAAATGACCAAAATGCCCTTTACCGCTCAACTTATTCACAAAATTACCATTCCATGTCCTTTCAATCGATTTAAATTTTTCCTGACCCTTTTAACATCCATATATCCATAAAATAATATTTTATAACTCTTCTAAGGTTCATGGAACCATCTCTAAAATTTTAGCTCGATCTGATTATCTGAATATTTTTCCGAACTTTATCTCTTTATAGACATTAACACAAATTCTGTACCAAAAATCTGAGTAACACGAAAACTTCATTTTTTGAGGTAAACTATTCATTTACGGGGTTAAAATACACAACTTTTGAAAATTACACTTTGGTCCCTAAACTTTTCCAAAGTTTATACTTTAGCCACAAAACTTTCAAAATTTACATTTTGGTCACTAGACAAAAATTGGGATATTACAGTTAGGGGTTGATTAGAGTCGTTGGGGAATTTATATCCAGCATTAAATGCAGTATGGTATAGGGCGTATCGGCACAAGGGCTTCGGGTATCGGTACCTGCCTCAAAATTGAAATAGTCGTTGGGCGGTACACGATACATGGGTATCAGTTTAGACCCTTCTGCATCAGTGCGATCTAAGTCGTATCGATACTCATTTTGGCTACTGGAATTTGGAGTTTTGGGAAAACAAAGGGGCGTATTGATACGAGTGAAACATGTATTGGTACGGTTGACTGGGTATCGATACACTAACAAGTGTATCGGTACACCTAGCCTGTTTTTGCCACTTTGGCTATTTAAAATCATTTCAAACATGTCAAAAACCCTTTGAAAACCTTTCAAACATATTTTTTAAGTTAATGGACTTTTGAAAGAGTTTTGCAAATTTGTTTAAGTCCAAAAACAATTTTCATTTAAGTTATATCAAAATCAAATATCTCAACACATTAGATAAAAGGATGTAGTTGAGACACATTCCATGAGTCGCTGGATCCAAGACTCGCAAAAACTCATCTTCCTCATAATCGTTTCAAGAACTGCTCAATCAACTTTGTTGTAGGCTTTCACTAGATCAATCTTAAACAACGACTTGGGTGAAAATGCCCGCTTGGGGAGAAGTTGAAAATTTTAGTTTTTCTAAAATGTTCGTTTGGGGCCAAATCAGGCGCAAAAATGCTTGTTTAAAACGTTCTCCTTGAACGTTCGACACAAGTTCTTCCTTCGGCAGTCAAAAGCTAGTTGAAAAAGCTGTGTCGAAGGGCACTTAAAAGATTTTCCCGTTGTCAAAAACACATACACCCCCCACATTCTTTCTAGTCCTCCTCTCATTTTTGCTTTGATTTAGATTAGGTTTTATATTATTTTTTAAAAGTGTTTTTAGAAACAAAAGCATTTTTAGATTAAAAAAATGTAGGGCAAATAAATTTTTAAAGTAAAAGTGCTTTTAAACATTGGTTTAAAATATTTTCAAAAGCATTTATGAAAATTATCAATTTGTTCTCATTTATATCATTAATTTTGTTATATATTTTTCAAAAACAATGTTTGAAGTAAACAATTTATCTATTAAAAAAGCTATTTTTGAAAACAACTTAAATTTTAAAGCAAACAATTCAAAATTATTTTTCAAAAGTAATGTCGAACTTAATACCGTATTATCTCTTGTACTTTAGTTTAATTTTCACATTTTCCCTTAAATATTTTTTCTCAATTTCCGCTTGTACTATCATTCTGTCTTGTTATCCCAACAATATATTTCTGTTAAAATAGTCACTATAACCAATTAGAACACTCAACTGTCATAAAAGTAAAAAATCCAAAAATGCAGAAACAATAAAAAATCTAAAAATATAGAAAAAAATCTTAAAGAATGTCTAATACGAATTTATGTTTTGAATTCATATATATTTTCAAAATCTTAATTATGCTTAATTTATTTTTTAAATAAAATTCATAAAATAGTTAAAGTGTAAAAAATGTAAAAATGAAAAATAAAATTCAGAAAATTATAAAAAAGCATTAGGATTTTTATAAAAATAAAATTTTGTTTTTTTATATTTCTCTTTGCATTTGTGATTTTTTATATAGAATTTTTAATTCTTTAAAAAAAGCTTTCTAAAAACCTAAAGTATAAAAAATTTCCCAAAAAAATTATCATACTTTTTTTTAACATAGATTTTCCCAAAATTGTAAATATATTTAATTATTAAAAAAATTAAAATCAATAAAACCAAAAAACAATATAAAAAGGTTTATTGAAAATTTAAAGATCCAAAAAATTATAAAAAAAAAAAACTTGAAAGTTTTAGATTTTCTTTTAGCGTTCTTTATAATTTTCATTTCAATTTTTTTTTAAAAAAAAAACCTTATGTTTCATTATTAGACCACCCGACTTTTTTAGTACTTTTAATGTGATGTAATGATAATATATTCAGTTTTAACCCTTAATAAAATTTATATAATAAAAATTATTTATGTCTCGCATATAAAATTAATCAAATATAAATCCCCTAATAGAACAACATTCCAAAACCATTAATTTCAATCATTTTTTGAACAGTTCCTGAGACCCCATGAACAGAGTAGGTAGGGTGGACAATCATAACAACAGCCTACTCGTGATGAGGGCGTTAAGAGGTTGAGTGGGGAAGAGTGTCACGCTTGGGCAGAGATAGGGACAATAATCCCACGTCGAAAAAAGAAAAGGGAGGTCTTGGATATATAAGCGGTGGCAATGCACATCCTATCAGACGTGTCTTTTGTGAACCTAAGGGGAGGGGAGCAAAACTTTATTCTTAATGGGTATTAAACTCATAACCTAGGAGAGAGAGAGGAAAATATGTTGACCAAAAACTTTTTAATCACTTGCTCTAAAGATCTTTGACAAAAAAATAATGGAAAATACATAATTAAAATAACAAAATAATAATGGATAACTACATATTTAGTACCCCACCTATTCCCGCGTTACTGTTTTAGTACCCCACCTCTTTTTTTAGCAAATGGTACCTAACGTTACGTTTTGTTTCTATTTTGGTACCACGCTATTAAAAAATTAACAGCATGCTGACTATAAGAGAAAAAAATCGCACGTGGCATGTTGACAAGGAAAGAGAAAATCACATGTGGCAGGTTGCCACATCATTTTCTCTCTTCTAGTCAGCCTGCCACGTGTGATTTTCTCTCTCCTAGTTAGTCTGTCGTTAATTTTTTAATGACGGGTACAAAAATAGAAACAAAACATAACGTTAGGTACTATTTTGCCAAAAAAATAGGTAGGTACTAAAATAGTAACGCGGAGATAACTGAGGTACTAAATATGTAGTTATCTCCAGGGAAAGAGATATGTAGGGTAGGGAGGGACAATTGCCCCCATCTCCAAGATTTTTTTTTTTCACTTTGGTCTTCCTATATAATTTTTTTTAAATTAGTCTATTTATAAGTTTACCCCACTTTCAAACATTTATGTTTTACCCTAAACTCTAAATCCTAGCTCCGTTGCTTATTATCTCAAATAATAAAGGTAACATCATGATGCTATGGGTAATTAAATTGGTAATGGTTAACAGCAACTTGGGTGCTGTGGGTCAGGGTAAGTGGGGGATATACAGCAATTAAAGATGGATTTTGCAGAGCATAAAAGAGGTACTTGTTCTCAGCCATCTAAAAGATCTTACTTTACAACACTAATCTGTTGCGACAACTTTCGATTTCAATATTTGAGTATTTATTAAATGTGTTTGTTGTTTTCTTGTTTCTATTTTCACAACTTTTACTGAAAACATCTAACGCCAATCATTTACTGAGAGCCTGCAACTAGCCCTGCACCCACCAGTAAATAGCTGCAAAGAATTTGATTACCAAACACTATAGAAACTTGTGATGAATTATATACTGTTAACATAGCAGATTTGAACGCAAACTTGGCCATTGATCAGCCACCTTGGCTGCAACAAAACCCTATTTTTTTCCCTTACAAGTTAAATGGTACAATATTCTCTATCTAAATTTCACTGACATAAACCTCCAATCATTCAAACTAAAAAAAACCTTAATCTTTTCATTTGAATATCATCCCCATTCTTAAACTTCAATCCCAACATCAAAAGCAGCACAAGCATCATAATCCAAACCATTCTCAAGAAATAAAGCACGAACTATACACACCAAAGAAAACTTCAAACTCAGTAACTTAAACTACACTAGTTGTTTCATAAAAATATGTTTTCTTTGTACAACTTTTAAATCCCCTCCACTATATTGCTTAGAGTAGGAGATGCTAAAGTAAAAAGGACCAAAAAGGGGAGAGGGGGAGAAGACATAAACCTACAAAGCTAAAAACACAAACTTTAACTCTAGAAAAGGACTAAGGCTAAACTCAAATTGCTTTCTCAACATGGCGGAGCTTGAAAACAGTTTCCAAATCAGGAAGTGTAAAGAAGTCCCTAACTCCATTATAATGGTGTCTTAGAGGAGGGCGGCGTTTCCTTGGCGGTGGAGGGCAAGGTAACTTGTCTGGTATTCTAGCTTCTCTTGAAGTTGGAGTCGTCGAACAAGCTTCGTCTTCTTCCTCATCTTCTTCACTTTGTTTTGGTCTTGGTTTTGTGTTTATTAGCTTCAATGTCGTCCTTATAGCAATACCAGCTATCACCCATTTTTTTGCCTTCGGAATTTAGCACTCCATCTGCTTGTGATTTTTTCGAGAACCCCATTGTTATTGAGAAGAGAGAAAGGGTTTTTGAAGCATAAGTAAGGTGAGAAAATGGCTGAAAACAGAGGGAAAGCAAATGGCTTTTTAATCTTTAAAAAAAATGGGAACAGAGAAGGGGGAAAGATGAGTTTTTGATCAAAGAAAGGGAAACAAATGTAAAACGCAGAGAGAGTGAGATAAATGGAAGGGAGAGAGATTTGGATGTGTGGAAAATGAAAATGATATCTTTTTAGAAGGTCGGCTGGCTGTCCAGATATTTACGAGCAGCAGAAACCGAGTGAAAAGAGTTTTTTTCTTTGGTTTGACGCCAAAATTGGTGAAGTCCAGTTAGCAACGGCTCTTATTCCCGCTGAGATTTTTTACTTTCCAATTTTGCCCTTTATTTTGGGCATAATGTTAAAAGTAGCCCAACGTTTGACTTTTTGGTCACTTTAGCCCTTTATTCTTTCTTTTTTGGTGCAAACAACCACCTAACATTTCATTTTTGTTCAAATTTCACCCTCGTTTGATGGAAACCGTTAGTCAACTAACGGTCAACGTCTAAGGCTAACATGGCATGTCTACGTGGCATTTTGCTGACGTGTCACTTTACTGACGTGACATCATGATTTTTTTGAAAAAATATTTATTTTTATTTTAATTTCTAACCAATCAGAAGCTGCCACGTGGCACCATCATATGATGACCCAACACACAACCACTAAGCCAACTTACTATGTTGTTATTTTTTCACCACTTATTTTATTTATTCATTACTTTATTTGCTTGAAAGTGAAGAAATATTCATTAAATCTTCACTAGTATATCCTAAACCCTAAACCCTAAAATCATAAACCCTAAAAAACTAAACCCTAAACCCTAAAAACTAAACCCTAAACTAAAACCCTAAACCCTAAACCCTAAAAACTAAATATTAAACTCTAAATCATAAACTCTAAAGCCTAAACCCTAAACCTAATGTTTAAACCTAAATTTAGGGTTTAAGGTTTAGTTTTTATGGTTTATGGTTTAAGGCGTTAAAGTTTAGTATTTAGGGTTTAGGGTTTTATGTGTTTAGGGTTTTGGTTTTAGGGTTTCAAGTTTAGGGTTTAGGTTTTTAGTGTTCTAATATTTAGGGTTTAGGGTTTAGTTTTTAAGGTTTATAGTTTAGTTTTTTAGGGTTTAGGATTTTAGTTTTTATTAGTGAATATTTTAATGAATATTTCTTCACTTTCAAACAAATAGAGTAATGAATAAATAAAATAAGTGGTGAAAAAACAACATAGTAGGTTGGTGTAACACCCATATAACGTATACCCGTAATACGAATATACATTAGAGATGCTACTAAAAAACATATACTGAATTTTATTTTACTCTTCGGTAAACAACATTTTCTATAAATTTCAACTGAAAACAATTCTAGACAATTGTAGCTAGTTTTAACCCTGAACTGGTTTATAAAACATAAAATTTAGTTACTTTAAAGAAAATATTATTCAGGGTGAAAACGTCGCTTGTTGCCTAGACCCTTTCTTGATTATAAAAAATCTGAGCGATAAAATTTAAATTCTGGTTAAACCATTATACTTTTATCTTACTGGAAACAATATTTCATTTTCATACTCCATGTATCCTTGTACTATCATACTTCGAAAATATATACTTTAAAGCTTGCAAAACAGTTTCTTGAAAATATAATTACATGCCCACTAGTTCCTGACTATTTTAAAGATGTACGTACTTTCACTTACCGATAACTTGACTTCCAAATGAGTGGCTCCTCCTTGCTAATTCTGATCTGAAGAACCTACTTGTGAAATAAAACACACGCTATGTACAAACTTAGTGAGGTAATTAAACTTATTTATTTACACATGAAATGATGTTATATAATACTTCATATAAAAATGCATTTCATATTTCTCTACAACAAGGCAAGTATATCACAATGTACACGTGTCATGTATTATAATTATCATATAATTCATGTTAATATTGTATAACATATTCTCTGTCATGGACATACTTTCATCCTAAAACATTTCCATAATAGCGTAACATAATGATCATGATTATCATGTATCTCATATTCCATAAATTGCATATATCATTTTCATAATTTTCATCATATATCATACTTTCTTAATATCATGTATCATCTCATGGTCATGCTTATATCATGTAATCGTTTGTATAGCATGTAAACCAAGTATCATCAACATCATGTATACCATGTATTATCATTTCATATAATTCATATAACATCTATCATATACTCCATGTATCATGTATCATATAGATCATGTATCATCAATATCATGTATCATCACTATCATGTGATTCATGTATCATCATGCAGTCATTTGCATGCTTATGATCTATCATATAACCATTGTGTATTATTAATGTGTCAGGTTGAAAGGCCCATGGTACCGACAACCTATATGCACCGTAGTGCTATTTGAGTACATACTCTGGAGGACGCTCTTTGCTCTTAATATAAGGACGCTCTTTGCTCCTTATATCAAACACCTTGTTAGTGCATTTGCACTATGGGCGTGGATCCCCAGGTGTATCTTGTTTCATTTTAATTTTTTCATTATCCATATTTCATGTATGCATAATGCATCATCATTTATGCAAACAATCATTCGTACCTGGTATTCTATCAATCTTGCCATGTCGAGCTATGTATCTTATCAAGCATTATAGAGAAATGCAATGCCAATTTCAACATAATGCAAACATATAGAAATGCACTCACCTTGGCCATTTATTAATATGCCTCACTAATCTCTATTGATCATTTCCTTTATAGTACATCGAACCTTCTTTTGATTCATATCCAACTTCATTTATCACATGAATATAAATTCACATTTGTTAGATTCACTTCTAACAATATTTCAATTAAACTATTTAATAATTCAACATAAAAAATTTCCATAAATTTCTTTCCTTCCTTATACTGTTCACAAACTCATTTTGTCCCTAATGACCATTTTGATCTTCAAATAATTCCTCCAAGCTTGCTAACCAACATTAGACACAAATTGTCTCAATTTCCATTTTCTGTCAACTTGCACTACCATCAAAGATTTACTTCTACAACGCATAATACATACTAAATCTTAATTTCCTTTATACCATAGAAACAAGATTCGATAACGGTTCTAACGGTATAAGCCAAATAATTTAATAAAATCTAAAAAAATTATGAAAATTCATCAAACTCCCGTTTACAGGGCTGTCCTGACAGAAACTATTATGTAATTTTTCTGACATTCATTCGATTAAAAATTAATATATTTTAACTCGGAACTCGAAATCAGTTTCCGTTTGCTGGAAACGAAACTAGATTCGATAAGATTTTCAACCATATAAACTAATAACCCAGATTCAATTTGTACGATTTCTAGTAAATTTTCAAAGTCAAACTCCAGTATTGAATTTCGGAACAGATTGTTATTCTGTTTTCTAACCTTTCAACACTTAAAAATTCACATCTTTTGATATATGAATCGAAATCAATAACCGTTTGTTTTAAATGAAACTAGACGAATAAATATTTACATCAATATAATATTCACCATCTAACCATTTTTTTAGAATTTATGGTGAATTTTCAAACTTACTGCCAAATTACAGTTTTCCTACACAACTTCCATAAATAACTTCAAACTAATTTCTCCTTACTTTGCTATTTGTCAATTTGGCCCCCTTACTTGATTCAAACCACTAATGTATCACTTTCTTCATCAAATAATTATTCAAAAATAATTCCCTCTAATTTTTCGTTCTTTCCGAAATTAGTCCTCAAATCAACATTACTACTTGAATTCTTTTATTTCAACTAAAATTAGATTTAGTCCTTCTCTAAAACCTCTTTTCCGAATTGGTCACTAACTTTGACAATTTGTCAAAATGGTCACTAACTCAATTTAACATCGGTTTTGCATTCTAATTTCGATTTCACATCTCCAACATCAATAATAACATAAATACACTATAAAAAATCAGATTCGGTCCTCTAACTTTTAAGATTTCTGAAATGATCCATATCTAATAAACTTAGGGTTTTGCTTCCAAATAACAATTCAAGCTTACTAAATCATTAATCTAACATCACAAACCCCAAATTAAACTTGAATCCATAAACCCTAATTATCTTCATAATAATCAAAACATATAGAGTTTAAATCCTAACTCAATAACATGATTTTAACATCACAAAAGCTTGATTTCAACTTGAATTTCAACATGGAATCATAAAATCTCAAAACCCCCAATTGAGTCCATAAACCCTAATTTCTTTCTCAGGTAAAATTTTCATCAATGAAGCCTGTATTCCATAAATTAATTACATCAAAAGATAGAGCTTGAAGAGTAGAACAACTTTGCAGTTTGAAAGATTACCTGAAAATCGAGTTTCGGGGCTTGAATCGAGCTTGAAAAATTCTCTCCCTTTTTTTCTCCCCTTAGTTCGAAATATTTCAAGAAATATGAACAATTTGGTTCATCTTTTACTTATTTAAATCCACATGTTAAAATTAAATGAATGTAAAATTCATTTAATTAGTGAAATTACTAATTTGCCCTTTTAATCCAATGGCCAAGACTTAATCTTATCAAAAATCAATGGCCATGATTTGATCCAAATGTAATTCACCTTCAAAAATTGCCCTTAATATTTCAAAATTGCCATCCTTGTCAAATGACAAATTTGCCCTCCAACTAGTATTTATTTACTAGTTTGCCATTCTTGTAAAAATTCAACCAAGTCTAGTTGGAATCCAACCAACTACAATAAAATATTCATAAAATAATATTTTATTAATTTTCCATAACTTTTGGATCAGTCTCTAAAACTTTTCATTCAATCTAATATACCGATAATTTATCCCTTTACTTAAAAATAAATTATAGGATTCATATGGAATCAAACTAAAAATATTCCCAACACGTGTAACGGACTTTTATAGCCTTCCTTTATCATCTGGTAAAATCTCAAATTTTTTTGGATCAATTCGAGTATCTGAATTCCATTTAAACTTTGACTGTAATTTCCCAATAATAGAAACATCGGATCAATCCAGAATCTTCACATTCGATCCACACCCTTAAATGATCTATTTATTTATAAAATAAAAACCCCTAACTTTTGGGAAATTACAACTTTAGTCCTTTAACTTTTCATATTTAGTCTTATACCACACAAGTTTTGTCTGTTTATCATTTTGGTCACTAAACTTGAATCTTCAATTCCCATTCCATTTTTCCTCAAATTCTAATCAAACTTTGGAAGTACCCAATTTAGCTTACTATCCATCCCATGATACTTTTAAACCTTAGAAATTTCCTTTCGAAAACCCATAATTAAAGAAATCCTAACTTTTTCAAAGTTTATACTTTAGCCCCCAAAATTTCAAAATTTACAATTTAGTCACTAGCCAAAATTTGGGATATTACAATTCCTCCCCCTTAAGAAAATTCGTCCTCGAATTTTCAATGCATACCTATTCCAAACATTTACGGATATTACTTCCTTATTTTCTTCTCAGCCTCCCAAGTGGCTTCTTCGACTTTGTGATTTTTCCTCAAAACTTCATTCAATGAAATTTCTTATTCCTTAATCCTTTAATTCCATAAACCAATATTTCTACTAACTCCTCTTCATGTATCAAATCTAATTGCATCTCAATTTATTCAGGAGTGTTGACATATAAATAATTCAGTCAATGCCCCCAAAACATAAGTACATATACTATAGACTTTTGCTCACTTCTGGAGATAAGACCCATTAATATACTCTTGGTCCAACTCTTTCACGATTCCTTGAGGTATAACAGTTCTGAAACTAATTTTCCCCTTTTTGACCTATACAAATCATCCTTCATTTTCAAATAAACAATCATAACTTCTCTTTTGCTCTGACATTTAAGGCTCTCTCAACAGCTTAAACATTTAAACAACCAATGCTTTATTATATACAGTTGCTGAAGGTTACAACCTCTTAGGTACTTCTTGTTCTTGTACTTGAGCCCTCTACTGCACCAGTAGCTCAATCTAGGTAAAAATTGGAAAAAAATCATACTTGATTTCATTGTTACTACTACAAGTATCTTTATAACCCTTGTGATCCGAGACTCTTGTTCTTCTTTAGAAACATTTCTATGGAAATTTCAATTAGCCGGAACAATCCTCAACTAAACATTCTTCCTTTGACTTCATTAAGGAACTAATTCCTTTTAAAATTTAACATTTCTTCTTATAATCTCTTTTACCTTGTGCACAGATAACCAACTTATCTCAATTACACTTCAGATTCTCGAAAAGGTATCTTCATAATATCTTCTAATACTTGATCACTTAGACCATTAGAAAACCTTTTTCTATCAATTCACATCATTTTAATGCTTGTCATACTCATCATCTTATTATTACTGATTGTCTTTATCGAAACCTTTCTGAAAAGGTATCTTAGCTTATCCATTACACTTCAGCCCTATATTTATAAGGCTCTGCTGTCAACTATTTAAGTAGAATTAACCTCTTAGTTGACTTCTTTGAATATTGTTTGGTTAATAGTTCAATACTCTTTATCGGTATTAGACTTCCAATATTGTTTAGTATGTACTCAAATATCAATTTCATCATACTTTTATTCCATATTTTTTGTCTTCCTGATCTATTAAACCTTATAGTTGGCATCTAGTAACAACGACGTCTCCTTAAAGAAATAATCTTTCTTGTACAATTTACCTTTAGTTCGATTCTATAAGGAATAAATTCTTTTCTTACTTAACTGATCACCCACATACTTGGCTTTAAACACTTTTTAAGAACTTCTAAATCACTTCCTTAACAAGTACTAACTTTATGGCATTAAACCGTTAAATACGGGTATATTCCTTTAGCCATGATGTAGCTTTTTCCGACTTCTTAATATCTATGCAGTTTAATTCCTTTATAGCATGACTTTGACATCTTTGTGCTATAAATTGGCAACTATCGGACCACTTTTTCCATTCTATACGGTGCCATCCACTAATTCTATTTTCGGATAAATATCAATTCTAAACTGTACATCTCTATTTGGTGGTAGCCCTGACAATTCATCAAGTAACATATCTGAAAATTTCCATACATTGGGAATATTCTCTATCTTCTTACTTACTACTTGCATATCTACCACATGGGCTAAATAAGCTTCATATCCATTACATATCGTTCTTTGAGCCTTTGTTGCAGAGATCTCTGAATTGAGGCAATCATTTCCTTTCTTCCTACAACTATCACATCAAAAACATTCGGTCCTGAAAGTACCAGTCATTTCTTCTTGCACTTTGTCTTTGCATCACAGACATATAACCCTCCTATCCCAGGAATAATTTCAAATTCATAGAATGAAAGTTCCATCAAATATGTTGGAAACTCTATCCTTTGGATCATTTACAAACAATTCTTACATATTTATGTCACTATTGTACTATGTTCAGGTAGATTACTAACAATCACATCATTCAGAATATCTTCGTAGATATTTCTTTTATGCTACTATCTTAACATTACTATATATAAATGAATAGACCCCAGATCAATTAAAGCAAATATAGATTCATTATAAGGCTGAAACATACCTACTATGATATATGTATTATGCCTTTCTTCATTAGTTCAAATGTTGTATACCCAAGCTAGGGTCCTAGACTCTTTATTTGATGCAACTTCATAAATTCCTTGCACCACTATCCTCGGTTAACCTCCACCACAATCTTATTCTCAAGGTAAAAAAAACCGTAGATCTTTTAGTCTAAGCGGCTTCCTAATCTGCCCCATTCTAGATAATCCATCATAATTACTCACATATGTACCTTTCAATTGACATCAAATCAGCTTAAACGCTTCTTGGAAAAAAATATCCATGTCACCTTAGCAACGAATACTATCTATATGGCATTCGTCCATCAAACTCAAGCATGTTCCCTTAACAAGGATATAACTCCCTCTAACTTTTCTGTACCATGAACAATTTTTATTTTATCTAAATCTTGACATTATTTAGCCATAAATTGGCAGCCATTGACCACTCTCACCACAATATTCAAGAACTTCTAACTTTTAATCTCCTTGATCATTAATGCCCATATCGAATCTGGTGGTAAAACATAATATACCTCAAAACTTATTTCTAAACCTCCTCCTGATCATCACACTTAACTGTGTATCGTGATCCAACAGTATCTAATATTATCTATCAATATCAGTAACTTATTCATACTAGTGAGGACCCATGTCAAGTTATACACGTAGTACATGTTTATTATAACATCCTAGGGGCATGTACTTATTAACAAATCCTAAACTCTAAACCTTAAACCTAATGTTTAAACCCAAATTTAGGGTTTAAGGTTTAGGGTTTAAAGTTTAGTATTTAGGGCTTAAGGTTTTATGTGTTTAGGGTTTTAGTTTTAGAGTTTCAAGTTTAGGGTTTAAGGGTTTAGGTTTTTAGTGTTCTGATATTTAGGGTTTAGGGTTTAGTTTTTTAATGTTTAGTTTTTAAGGTTTATGGTTTTGATATTTAGGGTTTAGGATTAGGGCTTAGTTTTTAAGGTTTATGGTTTAGTTTTTTAGGGTTTAGGGTTTATTAATGAATATTTCTTCACTTTCAAACAAATAAAGTAATGAATAAATAAAATAAGTGGTGAAAAAACAACATAGAAGGTTGGTGTAACACCCATAACGTATACCCGTAATACGAATATACATTAGAGATGCTGCTAAAAAAACATATACTGAATTTTTTTACTCTTCCGTAAACAACATTTTCTATAAATTTCAACTGAAAACAATTCTAGACAATTGTAGCTAGTTTTAATCCTGAATTGGTTTATAAAATATAAAATTTAGTTACTTTAAAGAAAATATTATTCAGGGTGAAAACTTCGCTTGTTGCCTAGACCCTTTTTTTATTATAAAAATTTTGAGTGATAAGATTTAAATTCTGGTTAAACCATTATACTTTTATCTTACTGTTAACATTATTTCATTTTCATACTCCATGTATCCTTGTACTATCATACTTTGAAAATATATACTTTAAAGCTTGCAAAACAGTTTTGTTGAAAATATAATTACATGCCCACTAGTTCCTGACTATTTTAAAGATGTACGTACTTTCACTTACTGATAACTTGACTTCCAAATGAGTGGCTCCTCCTTGCTAATTCTGATCTGAAGATCCTACGTGTGAAATAAAACACACGCTAAGTACGAACTTAGTGAGGCAATTAAACTTATTTATTTACACATGAAATGATGTTATATAATACTTCATATAAAAATGCATTTCATATTTCTCTACAACAAGGCAAGTATATCACAATGTACATAGGTCATGTATTATAACTATCATATAATTCATGTTAATATTGTATAACATATTCTCCGTCATGGACATACTTTCTTCCTAAAACATTTCCATAATAGCATAACATAATGATCATGATTATCATGTATCTAATATTCCATAAATTTCATATATCATTTTCATAATTTTCATCATATATCATACTTTCTTAATATCATATATGATCTCATGGTCATGCTTATATCATCTAATTGTTTGTATATCATGTAAACCAAGTATCGTCAATATCATGTATACAATGTATTATCATTTCATATAATTCATGTAGAATCTACCATATACTCAATGTATCATCAATATCATGTATCATCACTGTCATGTGATTCATGTATCATCATGCAGTCATTTGCATGCTTATGATCTATCATATAACAGTATTGTATTATTATTAACGTGTCTAGCTAAAAGGCCCATGGTACCTACAGCCTATATGCACCGTAGTGCTATTTGAGTACGTACTCTGGAGGACGCTCTTTGCTCCTCATATAAGGACGTTCTTTGCTCCTTATATCAAACACCTTGTTAGTGCATTTGCACTATGGGCGTGGATCCCCAAGTGTATCTTTTTTCATTTTAACTTGTTTCATTTTATTTTTGTCATTATCCATATTTCATGTATGCATAATGCATCATCATTTATGCAAACAATCACTCGTACCTGGTATTCCATCAATCTTGCCATGTCGAGCTATGTATCTTATCACGTATTATAGAGAAATGCAATGCCCATTTCAACATAAAGCAAACTATAGAAATCACTCACCTTGGCCATTTATTAATATGCCTCACTAAGCTCTATTGATCATTTCCTTTATAGTACCTCAAACCTTCTTTTGATTCAGATCCAACTTCATTTATCACATGAATATAAATAAACATTTGTTAGATTCACTTCTAACAATATTTCAATTAAACTATTTAATCATTCAACATAAAAATTTTCCATAAATTTCTTTCCTTCCTTATACTGTTCACAAACTCATTTTTGGTCCCCTAATGACCATTTTGATCTTCAAATAATTCCTCCAAGCTTGCTAACCAACATTAGACACAAATTGTTTCAATTTCCATTATCTGCCAACTTGCACTACCATCAAAGATTTACTTCTACAGGGCAGAATACATACTGAATCTTAATTTCCTTTATACCGTAGAAACTATATTTGATAAATGTTCTAATGGTATAAGCCACATAATTTAATAAAATCTACAAAAATTATGAAAATTCATCAAACTCCCGTTTACAGAGCTGTCCTAATAGAAACTGTTCTGTAATTTTTCTGACCTTCATTCGAATAAAAATTAATATCTTTTAACTCGGAACTCGAAATGTAACACCACATTCCCGTATTTGTTGCCAAACACGAGTTGGTGATGTTACTTAATTAAATTAAGAATACATTTTTCCAAGTTTTGAAAAATCTGGCAGCCTGTACTGTCCTTTCTTAAATTTTTTTTATAAATTTTTGTAAGCTTCAAAACTTTATTCGAAAAAATTTCTAGTAAACTAGATTCATCAGGCTATCAATCCATATAAATTAGAGATCTTAACTCATGGCACACAAGTGCAAAAAATTCATTAAATATGCACTACAGTGCAGTTCTCCTGTCTGGAAATTCTGACCTTGCATCGAATAAAAATTCATAACTTTTGGCGCAGACCTCAAAATCATTCACCGTTTTTTTAAATAAACTAGACTCAATTTTCAGTCAATACATATAAAATTAAACATCTAAATCAATCTGTGGAATTTATAACAATTTTTCAAAGTCACTGCATAAAACAGAGAATCAAGACTATTTTCACCCGTTTCAAGAATGAGTTCACTAAAATTTTCATAAACCATTTTAACTCACTTAATAAATAATGCTAATCCATATTTTACCTTAATCATAAATAAATATAAAGTTAGTAGAGTTTAGTTCCATTATAAACTTACTAACTACCCATAAACCATCCCAAATCACGTACTAGTAATTCTAAACCATATTTAAGTTATAAACATACAAACTAATGAGTAGTTTCAAATCTCATTTACACAAAATATGCAAATCCATTATTATACATGCCACTACTCAAAATATGATATCGGATGTCAAAGCATTATTAAGATAACCTGTAATTTCCCTTCGACCTCGGAATGATGCCAAAATGTTCCTGCTTACGAACCACATGATCAACCTACGTGTGCACAAGCATAATACACACGCTAAGCATAACTTAGTGAGGAATTATAAGTAATCATAAAATCAAGTAATAGAATAAATGAAAACATGGTTAAGCAAGATCATAATAAATCTTCTTTTAGTTCAAAATCATCATATATAAGAGAATGGTGATTTTCATTTACTTTAACTTTGTAATTGGCCCAAGAATTGTATAAAGAGAAACTAAAGTATGCAAGGTCTATATCCCTTGAGTACTGGTCATCAAAGTGACGATAAACATATAGACACATATGTTTCGGCATCATATAGGCACATAAGTGCTGATAAACATATAGGATCCGAAGATCGGTGTGTAGCTACACGTAGTCCTTGACTACTGGACCTTTAATGGCATGCCACTATACTGTAACTCTCTATCATTACTTGGGCAATAAAACCATATCATATACTTGTAAAATCATCATGTATAAACAATTCATATATCACCATTATTCAATAACATTTTGTCATAACAAAACATAATAGAGCAGTTCATACCCTATTATGTACTAACCTTTTTCTTTGCCTGTAAAATATCACATAACTTATACAAAAACCATGTTATCATTTTAATAAAATCAAGTAAATAGAATTCTTGAAATTAAACAAAACATATTTTGAAACATATAAATGCACTCACCTTATATGCCTCTCTAGCTATTTATACCAAAACGTATCTATTTTGAAACTCCTTCTTTGTCCATCAACTTGTTTTGATCACGAGCTTGCTTGTTATCTGTATGTATATTAAATACATAACACAAGCAAAAAAAATTTTGAGTACATACTCATACTATACAAAATAATGGAAAGTAACTAAAATAACTATCCATTATACATAACTGGATTCTAATAAAACTTTCTATATTCGAATCACATTTCTTTACACTTTTCCATAACTCTCCAATTTTTTCCAAAATACCCAATTTAGTCACTAAGGACTCTTTTGAGCTTCTAACCATCATTTTCAAATTTAATCCTTTCATTTCTCATTCTTTATGCTTTAGGACCCAAACTTTAAAAATTTACATATTGGTCCTCAAAGTTACCAAAAATTACAAGTTGGTCCTAAAGTCAATATAAACTTCAAAATCATCATTCCAATCATTTAACTTGATTTTCCAACTTAGCATACTTCAAAAACAAGCTTGGCAACTCAATCCCTAAACTTTTTGAAATTTACATTTTGGTCCCTAATGCCCAATAATTAGGGATTTTCATTTCAAACACCTTATATTATCATTCTAAACCATTCTTAACCTTAGGAAAATTTTCCATAATTTTCCCAAATTTTCTTCTACTAGCCGAATATGAAAGGTCACCTTGACCAATTTTCTCAACTTGATTCAAGCACAAATTC
Source organism: Hibiscus mutabilis (assembly GCA_019671005.1). Classification (NCBI taxonomy): domain Eukaryota; kingdom Viridiplantae; phylum Streptophyta; class Magnoliopsida; order Malvales; family Malvaceae; genus Hibiscus; species Hibiscus mutabilis. The sequence continues at coordinate 32,617,313 of CM033728.1, forward strand.
AACCTCCTAACATCATATTCAAGCTTCTAAAATCATTTTCACTTCAAATAAAAATTTTGCAAGAGTTTCCCCTAATTTTTCAATTTTCCCATAAACAACCTACAACACAATTCATGGAATTTTCATTATTGGAATCATGAAAACAACATCACAAGCATGTTTCCAACAAGAAAAACCATTAAAACTCAAGATTCCATCATGCTCTTCATCAACCCTAAACCCCAAACTCAACTTAGAGACATGAAAACTATACAAAACTTATACCAAAAGATAGAGAATTTAATGGAGAACAATTTCTTCTTTCATGTCTCAAGCTCAAATCTAACCATAGAAGCTTAAAAATTGTATCAAAATTTCTTACCTAGATTCTTAAGTGAATAAGCAGCTTGGAGGCAAAGAGGAAATGATTTTCCAAGTTTTTCTATTCTATTTTAATGTCAAATGGCATTATAATTACATTATTTAATTAATAAAAGCCTTTAATAGTCAAAAGACCATTATACCCTTGAGTTATAACCAATCACAAGCCAACACTTGTTTATTCTTATCCATAATAAGCATAAATAATCAAAAAGTAAGGGTGAAATGACCATTTTACCCTTGATGAACCAACTTATCTTCAAAAATGCCATTTTCACCTATTTCACCAAATACTGCATAGAATCAAATTTAAAACGAATAAAAACGATTCAAAAACCATAATATCATATTCTTCTAGTCTTTCTAAGACTTCCATAAAATTTTCATAATTTTCCGAATTCGAATAATCATTCGAATTAATTTCTGAAACTTATCCTTTTTATAGCTTTTCACACAAATCTCTTACCAAAAATCTGATTCCCACCAAAGTTCTTATACCGGGATAAACCATTCATTTTTTCCATAAAAATAATTATTGGGAAAATTACCATGTTGGTCCTTCAAATTTTCCCAACTTCGCACTTTGCCCACCAAACTTTGAAATTTTACGTTTTAGTCAATAAACTAAAACCACCAAACTTTAATTCTTTTTATTTCAGTCACTATGCAAATATTGGGGTATTACAGTACTCATCCTTAAGAAAATTTGTCCTCAAATTTTAAAACGTACCTAATTTAAAAAGATGTGGATACTGCTTTTCCATCACGTATTTTGCCTCCCAAGTGGATTCTTCCACTTTATGGTTTTGCCAAAGAACTTTCACCATTGGAATAGTCTTATTCCTCAATTCTTTAGTTCCATGAGCAAGAATCTTCACTGGTTCCTCCTCATAAGTCAAATCTAGCTGAATTTCAATCTCCAGCGATGATATTACATGAGAAGGATCGGATCGATACCTTCTAAGCATCAAGACATTAAATACATTATGAATCTTGCTCAACTCTGGAGGCAAAGCTAGTTGATAAGCCACAGGACAAACTTTCTTCAAGATTTCATAAGGGCCAATAAACCTCGGACTTAATTTTCCTTTATGTCCGAAGCGCAACACCTTTTTCCAAGGTAAAACTTTCAGAAATACTTTTTCACCAACCTCAAATTCTATATCTTTCTTCTTCAAATCTGTATAAGATTTCTACCGATCTGAAGCTTTCTTAAGGTTGTCCTGCATTACCCTCACCTTATCCTCAACATCTCTAACCAGATCAGGTCCAATGACTTTACGATATTCGAGCTCAAACCAATTCAAAGGTGTTCTGCATCGTCTACCATATAAAGCTTCATAAGGATCCATCTTTATACTTGCTTGATAACTATTATTATAAGCAAATTCAGCAAGTGGCAAATATTTCTCCCATGAACCTTCGAACTCGAGTACACAAGCTCTAAGCATATCTTCAAGAATTTGGATAATTCTTTCAGATTGACCATCTGTTTGGGGGTGAAAAGCAGTGCTAAAATTCAATCGAGTTCCCAATGCCTCGTGTAAAGAACTCCAAAATCTTGAAGTAAACTTCGAATCTCTATATGATACTATAGAAACAGTCACACCATGTAACTGCGCAATCTCTTTGATATACAAATTTGCATACTTATTCATTGTGTAATTTGTCCGAACAGGAATGAAATGGGCAGCCTTTGTTTATCTATCAACTATCACCGAGATAGAATCCTTTTTGCTCGGAGTCATCGGTAACCTAGTTACATAATCTATAGTGATATTTTCCCATTTCCACTGTGGAATAGCTATCGGCTGTAGTAATCCCGATGGCACTTGATGTTCGGCTTTCACTTGTTGACACGTCAAGCATTTAGCCATAAATTCCGTCACTGTTCTTTTCATACCTGGCCACCAATATCTGCTTTTTAGATCTTGATACATTTTATTACCTCTTGGATGCATTGCCAGTGGACTATAATGAGCTTCATATATCAATTCTCGTTTCAATTCTTCATTATCAGGGATATATACTCTATCTCGATAATAAAGGCATCCATTAGTTTTAACTGTATAGTCTTTGACCTCGCCACTTTCCATTTGTTTCGAGATTGCTAAACATTTTTCATCCTTACTTTGAAGTTATTTAATCCGAGCTATCAAAGTAGGTCTAAGCTGTAATTATGCAATCAAAGAACCATCATCTCGCAATGCCAACTGAGTATCCAAAATTCTTAAAGCAACAAATGTTTTTCGACTCAAAGCATCAGCTACTACATTTGCCTTTCCTGGGTGATAATTAATAACAAGATAGTAGTCTTTGATTAGCTCGTGCCATCTTCTCTGTCTCAAATTCAAATATTTTTATGTCATTAAATTCTTTAAACTTTTGTGATCTATATAAATATAACATCGCTCACCATACAAGTAATGATGCTATATTTTCAAAGCAAAAACTACTGCGGCCAATTCTAGATCATGAGTCGGATAATTCCTTTCATGTGTTTTCAATTGTCTAGAAGCATATGCGATTACTCTACCTTCTTGCATCAATACACATCCTAATCCATTATGGGACGCCTCACTGTATAAGGTAAAATCCTTACCCGATTCTGGTTGCACAAGTACTGGTGCCTTAGTAAAAATCTACTTTAACTGCTCAAAGCTCTACTGACATTTATCAGTCCAAACGAAAGGTATATCCTTCCGTAATATCTTAGTAATCGATGCTGAAATCATCGAAAAACCTTTCACAAAACGTCTATAATATCCTGCTAACCCCAAGAAACTACGAACCTTAGTAACATTCTTGGGAGGATTCTATTCAACAATGGCGTGGACCTTTTTAGGATCAACCCGAATTCCTTCGGCCGAAACAATATGACCCAGGAAAGATGCTTCTAATAACCAAAATTCACATTTAGAGAGTTTAGCATACAGTTCCTTCTCTCTTAATGTTTGTAATACAATCCATGATGAGCATCATGTTCTTCTCCTCGGTCTTTGAATAAATCAAGATATCATCAATAAACACTACAACAAACTGATCCAAGTACGACTGGAACACTCTATTCATCAGGTCCATGAATGTTGCAGGAGCATTAGTGAGACCAAAAGGCATAACCACAAATTCATAGTGTCTATACCGTGTCTAAAATGTCGTTTTTGGAATATCCTCATCCTTAACCTTTAATTGATAGTAACCCGACCGAAGATAGGTTTTAGAAAACACAGTTGCCCCTTTTAATTGATCAAATAGATCATCAATCCTCGGTAAGGGATACTTGTTCTTGATCGTCACTTTATTCAGCTAACGATAGTCAATGCATAACCGCTTCGATCCATCTTTCTTTTTAACAAAAAGAACGGGCGCACCCCAGGGTGATACACTAGGTCGTATAAAACCTCGACCTAAAATATCTTGCAATTGAGCTTTAGGCTCCCTCAACTCTATCAGAGACATTTGATAAGGTGCCATTGATACTGGTTCAGTGCCGGGTAAAACATCTATTCCAAATTTTACCTCTCTATCTGGAGGCAATCCCGGTAATTCTTCGGGAAACACATTATGGAACTCTCGAACTGTAGGAATACTGTTAATATCTGTTTTGATGAATTAACATCCACAACATGGGCTAAGTAAGCCTGGCTCCCCTGATACAACAATCTCATCGCCTTCATCACTGAGATCACATTACTCATACAATTTGATCCTTCGCCAACCACTACGATTTTTGTACCTTCCTTACTTTTCAGCACTAGTCGTTTCAAACGACAATCCACTATAGCATGGTAAGCATATAACCATTCCATGCCCAAAATAATTTCAAAATCATGGAAAGGTAATTCCATCAAATCAACTGGGAATTCAATTCCGTTGAATCACTATCGGGCATTGTTTGCAAATTTTACTCACCCGAGCACTATGGCCAATAGGATTGGTTGCGAAGACATCACTAGTGTAGGTTCCAAGGTAATCCTCCTATCTAGGACTAACTTAGAACTAACATATGAATAAGTAGATCCCGGATCTATCAATACAAATATAGGTTCATTAAAAACTGGAAAGTACATGTAACAATATTCGGTGCATCCCCTGTCATCCTTAGTGCGGATGTGGTAGACTCTTGAGAAGGTCTTTAATTCCTTGTTGGAAGTAGCTTCGACGCTCCCGGACAATTAACTCTAGAAGACTTTTGACTAGCCTGATATTTTTCCTTCCTGTTACAACTACGATATTTTCGACTTATCCGCCTATTGCCACTTCTGGACAATCTCAAAGGAAATGATCAGTAGCACCACAACCAAAGCAAGCTCCTGAACTAGTCGACATTGTCCATGATGAAATTTACCATAATGATCACATTGATGTTTCCTCGAACTTTTGTCTTTGCAGAGGAAACCTGTGAACCTTTGGACTTTCTCGATCCAAATCTTTGTTTGTTACTTTGGTATGAGCCATTGGCTCGCTTGGATGATGATGAACCAAAAGGTCATCCATAAATTCTTTTATGAGATTGCGCATCCCGAGCTGCTAGCTTTTCTAGTCGTACTTTTTCCATTCCTTTTGCTCGGTTGACAACATCCTGAAATCTAGTGATATCCATAGCAATCAGCACCTCTTTATAATTAGGATCCAACCCTTCAATGAACCAGTGGTACGATCCTTCTCAATAGGAATCAACTCGAGGCGAAACAACTCGGTTTATTGAATTCACATTCATATTCAGATACGGTCCCAATCGCCTTGCTTGAGATTCAAAAATTGACTCCTTATTTCTCGGATAAATGTATCTCCAATATACTTGTTATAGAACTCATGAAGGAAAAAGTCCCAAGTAATCTCTTCTTGAAGACAAGTGGTGATGTTCGACCACCAGCTACGAGCTTGTCCCTTTAATAAAGACACAGCTCCCTCTAAATTTCTCTGATCATCACAGTGCAATCATTCGAGCATAATCTTTAGATCATTAAGCCAACAATCTACATCAATAGGATCACATCAAAAAATCTGGTTCTTGCAGATCCTTTAGCTCTTTAGCAATAGAAACTCAAGGAGGAAGATTAAGTATCATCTCCAAAACTTGTAGGAAGTTTCCCTGATTTTGTACCGGCATTCCAAGTTGAACCGGTACATTCTCAGCAGGCGGTGCTAAAGGCGGAGCAAAACTAGCTTCTTGTCCAACCTCAGTAACATTTTGACCCTCTATATGGGTCGCCTGACGTGAACCTTCACCCTCCGACATCTGTACTCATCATAACATTTAACATTAGTAAGCAGGAGCATCAACTATACAAATGTCATCATTAGTAATTTATGACATCCTAGTGGCATGTACACACTTTTCAACTCATAGCACACTCAATTCAAATCCAGAACCGGCTAAAACTGTAGTTCTGATACCAATAAATGTAACACCACTTTCCCGTATTTGTTGTCAAACACAAGTCGGTGATGTTACATAATTAAATTAAGAATTCATTTTTCCAAGTTTTGAAGAATCTGCAGCAGCTTTATCATTTCTTTTCTTATATTTTTTTGTAAGCTTCAAAACTTCATTCGGAAAATTTTCTAGTAAACTATATTCATCAGGCTATCAATCCATATAAATTAGAGATCTTAACTCATGGCACACAAGTGTGGAAAATTCGCTAAATATGCACTACAGTGCAGTTCTCGTGTATGAAAATTCTGATCTTGCATCGAATAAAAATTCATAACTTTTGGCACAGACCTCAAAATCATTCACCGTTTTTTTAAAATAAACTAGACTCAATTTTCAGTTCATACATATAAAATTAAACATCTAAATCAATATGTGGAATTTATAACAATTTTTCAAAGTCACTGCATAAAATAGAGCATCAAGACTATTTTCACTGTTTCAAAGAATGAGTTCACTAAAATTTTCATAAACCATTTTAACTCACTTAATAAATAATAATAATCCATATTTTACCTTAATCATAAATAAATATAAAGTTAGTAGAGTTTAGTTCCATTATAAACTTACTAACTACCCATAAACCATCCCAAATCATGTACTAGTAATTCTAAATCATATTTAAGTTATAAACATACAAACTAATGAGTAGTTTCAAATCTCATTTACACAAAATATGCAAATCCATTATTATACATGCCACTACTCAAAATATGATATCGGATGTCAAAGCATTATTAAGATAACCTGTAATTTCCCTTCGACCTCGGGATGATGCCAAAATGTTCCTCGCTACGAACCACGTGAATCAACCTCGTGTGTGCACAAGCAAAATACACACGCTAAAGCATAACTTAGTGAGCCATTATAAGTAATCAAAAAATCAAGTAATAGAATAAATGAAAATGGTTAAGCAAGATCATAATAAATATTCTTTTTGTTCAAAATCATCATATATAAGAGAATGGTGATTTTCATTTACTTTAACTTTGTAATTGGCCCAAGAATTGTATAAAGAGAAACAAAAGTATGCAAGGTAAGGTCTTCATATCCGGATATCGATCCGATCTCGTCCGATTTTTGGATATCTAATTTTTTGGTCATCAAAGTGATCCGATAAACTAGAAAAAATCATATCCGATATTCATATGTTATTCGGATATCCGATTATCAAAAATATATTTTAATTTATTTTTTTTGAATTTGAAGTTCGATTTATTAAAATTTTGGAATTTCAAGATAACAAACAACAAATTGCTAAATATAACAAGATTCACATCTATGAAAATTTCAATTTTTAATTTTCATATAACAAGAATCAAATTGTTAAAAATAACAAAATTAATATTCTTTAAAATTTTGATTTTCGGATAATCCAAAACTTGAAATATTGCGATCCGGCAAATAAAAATCGCCAAATTTTTTGGACTAATCGGATCGGATCGGACATTTTTGAACACCCTCTGCATCATTAGTACTGGGCATCAAAACCATATCATATAAGTTGTAAAATCATCATGTATAAACAATTGGTGTGTAGCATATATCACCATTATTCAACATTTTGTCATCATTACAAAAACCAATCATATACTTGTAAAATCATCAAGTATAAACAATTTATATATCACCATTATTCAATAACAATTTGTCATAACAAAACATAATTTCATTTTATGTACTAACCTTTTCTTTGCTAAAAATATCACATAACTTATACAAAAACCATGTTATCATTTTAATAAAATCAAGTAAATAGAATTCTTGAAATTAAACAAAACATATTTTGAAACATATAAATGCACTCACCTTATATGCCTCTCTAGCTATTTATACCAAAACGTATCTATTTTGAAACTCCTTCTTTGTCCATCAACTTGTTTTGATCACGAGCTTGCTTGTTATCTGTATGTATATTAAATACATAACACAAGCAAAAAATATTTTGAGTACATACTCATACTATACAAAATAATGGAAAGTAACTAAAATAACTATCCATTATACATAACTGGATTCTAATAAAACTTTCTATATTCGAATCACATTTCTTTACACTTTTCCATAACTCTCCAATTTTTTCCAAAATACCCAATTTAGTCACTAAGGACTCTTTTGAGCTTCTAACCATCATTTTCAAATTTAATCCTTTCATTTCTCATTCTTTATGCTTTAGGACCCAAACTTTAAAAATTTACATATTGGTCCTCAAAGTTACCAAAAATTACAAGTTGGTCCTAAAGTCAATATAAACTTCAAAATCATCATTCCAATCATTTAACTTGATTTTCCAACTTAGCATACTTCAAAAACAAGCTTGACAACTCAATCCCTAAACTTTTTTGAAATTTACATTTTGGTCCCTAATGCCCAATAATTAGGGATTTTCATTTCAAACACCTTATATTATCATTCTAAACCATTCTTAACCTTAGGAAAATTTTTCATAATTTTCCCAAATTTTCTTCTACTAGCCGAATATGAAAGGTCACCTTGACCAATTTTCTCAACTTGATTCAAGCACAAATTCAACCTCCAAACATCATATTCAAGCTTCTAAAATCATTTTCACTTCAAATAAAAATTTTGCAAGAGTTTCCCTAATTTTTCAATTTTCCCATAAACAACCTACAACACAATTCATGGAATTTTCATTATTTGAATCATGAAAACAACATCACAAGCATGTTTCCAACAAGAAAAACCATTAAAACTCAAGATTCCATCATGCTCTTCATCAACCCTAAACCCAAACTCAACTTAGAGACATGAAAACTATACAAAACTTATACCAAAAGATAGAGAATTTAATGGAGAACAATTTCTTCTTTCATGTCTCAAGCTCAAATCTAACCATAGAAGCTTAAAAATTGTATCAAAATTTCTTACCTAGATTCTTAAGTGAATAAGGCAGCTTGGAGGCAAAGAGGAAATGATTTTCCAAGTTTTTCTATTCTATTTTAATGTCAAATGGCATTATAATTACCTTATTTAATTAATAAAAGCCTTTAATAGTCAAAAGACCATTATACCCTTGAGTTATAACCAATCACAAGCCAACACTTGTTTATTCTTATCCATAATAATCATAAATAATCAAAAAGTAAGGGTGAAATGACCATTTTACCCTTGATGAACCAACTTATCTTCAAAATGCCATTTTCACCTATTTCACCAAATACTGCATAGAATCGAATTTAAAACGAATAAAAACGATTCAAAAACCATAATATCATATTCTTCTAGTCTTTCTAAGACTTCCATAAAATTTTCATAATTTTTCGAATTCGAATAATCATTCGAATTAATTTCAAAACTTATCCTTTTATAGCTTTTCACACAAATCTCTTACCAAAAATCTGATTCCCACCAAAATTTCTTATACCGGGATAAACCATTCATTTTTTCCATAAAAATAATTATTGGGAAAATTACCATGTTGGTCCTTCAAATTTTTCCCAACTTTGCACTTTGCCCACCAAACTTTGAAATTTTACGTTTTAGTCAATAAACTAAAACCACCAAACTTTAATTCTTTTATTTCAGTCACTATGCAAATATTGGGGTATTACAAGATACTCATCCTTAAGAAAATTTGTCCTCAAATTTTAAAACGTACCTAATTTAAAAAGATGTGGATACTTTTTCCATCACGTATTTTGCCTCCCAAGTGGATTCTTCCACTTTATGGTTTTGCCAAAGAACTTTCACCATTGGAATAGTCTTATTCCTCAATTCTTTAGTTCCATGAGCAAGAATCTTCACTGGTTCCTCCTCATAAGTCAAATCTAGCTGAATTTCAATCTCCAGCGATGATATTACATGAGAAGGATCGGATCGATACCTTCTAAGCATCAAGACATTAAATACATTATGAATCTTGCTCAACTCTGGAGGCAAAGCTAGTTGATAAGCCACAGGACAAACTTTCTTCAAGATTTCATAAGGGCCAATAAACCTCGGACTTAATTTTCCTTTATGTCCGAAGCGCAACACCTTTTTCCAAGGTAAAACTTTCAGAAATACTTTTTCACCAACCTCAAATTCTATATCTTTCTTCTTCAAATCTGTATAAGATTTCTACCGATCTGAAGCTTTCTTAAGGTTGTCTGCATTACCTCACCTTATCCTCAACATCTCTAACTGTATCAGGTCCAATGACTTTACGATATTCGAGCTCAAACCAATTCAAAGGTGTTCTGCATCGTCTACCATATAAAGCTTCATAAGGATCCATCTTTATACTTGCTTGATAACTATTATTATAAGCAAATTCAGCAAGTGGCAAATATTTCTCCCATGAACCTTCGAACTCGAGTACACAAGCTCTAAGCATATCTTCAAGAATTTGGATAATTCTTTCAGATTGACCATCTGTTTGGGGGTGAAAAGCAGTGCTAAAATTCAATCGAGTTCCCAATGCCTCGTGTAAAGAACTCCAAAATCTTGAAGTAAACTTCGAATCTCTATATGATACTATAGAAACAGTCACACCATGTAACTGCGCAAATCTCTTTGATATACAAATTTGCATACTTATTCATTGTGTAATTTGTCCGAACAGGAATGAAATGGGCAGCCTTTGTTTATCTATCAACTATCACCGAGATAGAATCCTTTTTGCTCGGAGTCATCGGTAACCTAGTTACATAATCTATAGTGATATTTTCCCATTTCCACTGTGGAATAGCTATCGGCTGTAGTAATCCCGATGGCACTTGATGTTCGGCTTTCACTTGTTGACACGTCAAGCATTTAGCCATAAATTCCGTCACTGTTCTTTTCATACCTGGCCACCAATATCTGCTTTTTAGATCTTGATACATTTTATTACCTCTTGGATGCATTGCCAGTGGACTATAATGAGCTTCATATATCAATTCTCGTTTCAATTCTTCATTATCAGGGATATATACTCTATCTCGATAATAAAGGCATCCATTAGTTTTAACTGTATAGTCTTTGACCTCGCCACTTTCCATTTGTTTCGAGATTGCTAAACATTTTTCATCCTTACTTTGAAGTTATTTAATCCGAGCTATCAAAGTAGGTCTAAGCTGTAATTATGCAATCAAAGAACCATCATCTCGCAATGCCAACTGAGTATCCAAAATTCTTAAAGCAACAAATGTTTTTCGACTCAAAGCATCAGCTACTACATTTGCCTTTCCTGGGTGATAATTAATAACAAGATAGTAGTCTTTGATTAGCTCGTGCCATCTTCTCTGTCTCAAATTCAAATATTTTTATGTCATTAAATTCTTTAAACTTTTGTGATCTATATAAATATAACATCGCTCACCATACAAGTAATGATGCTATATTTTCAAAGCAAAAACTACTGCGGCCAATTCTAGATCATGAGTCGGATAATTCCTTTCATGTGTTTTCAATTGTCTAGAAGCATATGCGATTACTCTACCTTCTTGCATCAATACACATCCTAATCCATTATGGGACGCCTCACTGTATAAGGTAAAATCCTTACCCGATTCTGGTTGCACAAGTACTGGTGCCTTAGTAAAAATCTACTTTAACTGCTCAAAGCTCTACTGACATTTATCAGTCCAAACGAAAGGTATATCCTTCCGTAATATCTTAGTAATCGATGCTGAAATCATCGAAAAACCTTTCACAAAACGTCTATAATATCCTGCTAACCCCAAGAAACTACGAACCTTAGTAACATTCTTGGGAGGATTCTATTCAACAATGGCGTGGACCTTTTTAGGATCAACCCGAATTCCTTCGGCCGAAACAATATGACCCAGGAAAGATGCTTCTAATAACCAAAATTCACATTTAGAGAGTTTAGCATACAGTTCCTTCTCTCTTAATGTTTGTAATACAATCCGCAGATGAGCATCATGTTCTTCTCCGGTCTTTGAATAAATCAGTATATCATCAATAAACACTACAACAAACTGATCCAAGTACGACTGGAACACTCTATTCATCAGGTCCATGAATGTTGCAGGAGCATTAGTGAGACCAAAAGGCATAACCACAAATTCATAGTGTCTATACCGTGTCTAAAATGTCGTTTTTGGAATATCCTCATCCTTAACCTTTAATTGATAGTAACCCGACCGAAGATAGGTTTTAGAAAACACAGTTGCCCCTTTTAATTGATCAAATAGATCATCAATCCTCGGTAAGGGATACTTGTTCTTGATCGTCACTTTATTCAGCTAACGATAGTCAATGCATAACCGCTTCGATCCATCTTTCTTTTTAACAAAAAGAACGGGCGCACCCAAGGGTGATACACTAGGTCGTATAAAACCTCGACCTAAAATATCTTGCAATTGAGCTTTAGGCTCCCTCAACTCTATCAGAGACATTTGATAAGGTGCCATTGATACTGGTTCAGTGCCGGGTAAAACATCTATTCCAAATTTTACCTCTCTCCGAGGCAATCAATCCGGTAATTCTTCTGAAACACATTATGGAACTCTCGAACTGTAGGAATACTGTTAATATCTGTTTTGATGAATTAACATCCACAACATGGGCTAAGTAAGCCTGGCTCCCCTGATACAACAATCTCATCGCCTTCATCACTGAGATCACATTACTCATACAATTTGATCCTTCGCCAACCACTACGATTTTTGTACCTTCCTTACTTTTCAGCACTAGTCGTTTCAAACGACAATCCACTATAGCATGGTAAGCATATAACCATTCCATGCCCAAAATAATTTCAAAATCATGGAAAGGTAATTCCATCAAATCAACTGGGAATTCAATTCCGTTGAATCACTATCGGGCATTGTTTGCAAATTTTACTCACCCGAGCACTATGGCCAATAGGATTGGTTGCGAAGACATCACTAGTGTAGGTTCCAAGGTAATCCTCCTATCTAGGACTAACTTAGAACTAACATATGAATAAGTAGATCCTGGATCTATCAATACAAATATAGGTTCATTAAAAAACTGGAAAGTACATGTAACAATATTCGGTGCATCCCTGTCATCCTTAGTGCGGATGTGGTAGACTCTTGAGAAGGTCTTTAATTCCTTGTTGGAAGTAGCTTCAGACGCTCCCGGACAATTAACTCTAGAAGACTTTTGACTAGCCTGATATTTTTCCTTCCGGTTCTGAACTACTGATATTTTCGACTTATCTGGCCTATTGCCACTTCTCGGACAATCTCAAAGGAAATGATCAGTAGCACCACAACCAAAGCAAGCTCCTGTAACTAGTCGACATTGTCCATGATGAAATTTACCATAATGATCACATTGATGTTTCCTCGAACTTCTTGTCTTTGCAGAGGAAACCTGTGAACCTTTGGACTTTCTCGATCCAAATCTTTGTTTGTTACTTTGGTATGAGCCATTGGCTCGCTTGGATGATGATGAACCAAAAGGTCATCCATAAATTCTTTTATGAGATTGCGCATCCCGAGCTGCTAGCTTTTCTAGTCGTACTTTTTCCATTCCTTTTGCTCGGTTGACAACATCCTGAAATCTAGTGATATCCATAGCAATCAGCACCTCTTTATAATTAGGATCCAACCCTTCAATGAACCAGGTGGTACGATCCTTCTCAATAGGAATCAACTCTGAGGCGAAACAACTCAGTTTATTGAATTCACATTCATATTCGTATACGGTCCAGTCGCCTTGCTTGAGATTCAAAAATTGACTCCTTATTTCTCGGATAAATGTATCTCCAATATACTTGTTATAGAACTCATGAAGGAAAAAGTCCCAAGTAATCTCTTCTTGAAGACAAGTGGTGATGTTCGACCACCAGCTACGAGCTTGTCCCTTTAATAAAGACACAGCTCCCTCTAAATTTCTCTGATCATCACAGTGCAATCATTCGAGCATAATCTTTAGATCATTAAGCCAACAATCTACATCAATAGGATCACATCAAAAAATCTGGTTCTTGCAGATCCTTTAGCTCTTTAGCAATAGAAACTCAAGGAGGAAGATTAAGTATCATCTCCAAAACTTGTAGGAAGTTTCCCTGATTTTGTACCGGCATTCCAAGTTGAACCGGTACATTCTCAGCAGGCGGTGCTAAAGGCGGAGCAAAACTAGCTTCTTGTCCAACCTCAGTAACATTTTGACCCTCTATATGGGTCGCCTGACGTGAACCTTCACCCTCCGACATCTGTACTCATCATAACATTTAACATTAGTAAGCAGGAGCATCAACTATACAAATGTCATCATTAGTAATTTATGACATCCTAGTGGCATGTACACACTTTTCAACTCATAGCACACTCAATTCAAATCCAGAACCGGCTAAAACTGTAGTTCTGATACCAATAAATGTAACACCACTTTCCCGTATTTGTTGTCAAACACAAGTCGGTGATGTTACATAATTAAATTAAGAATTCATTTTTCCAAGTTTTGAAGAATCTGGCAGCCTGTACTGTCCTTTCTTATATTTTTTTGTAAGCTTCAAAACTTCATTCGGAAAATTTTCTAGTAAACTATATTCATCAGGCTATCAATCCATATAAATTAGAGATCTTAACTCATGGCACACAAGTGTGGAAAATTCGCTAAATATGCACTACAGTGCAGTTCTGGTGTATGAAAATTCTGATCTTGCATCGAATAAAAATTCATAACTTTTGGCACAGACCTCAAAATCATTCACCGTTTTTTTAAAAATAAACTAGACTCAATTCCCAGTTCATACATATAAAATTAAACATCTAAATCAATATGTGGAATTTATAACAATTTTGCAAAGTCACTGCATAAAATAGAGCATCAAGACTATTTTCACCTGTTTCAAGAATGAGTTCACTAAAATTTTCATAAACCATTTTAACTCACTTAATAAATAATAATAATCCATATTTTTCCCTAATCATAAATAAATATAAAGTTAGTACAGTTTAGTTCCATTATAAACTTACTAACTACCCATAAACCATCCCAAATCATGTACTAGTAATTCTAAATCATATTTAAGTTATAAACATACAAACTAATGAGTAGTTTCAAATCTCATTTACACAAAATATGCAAATCCATTATTATACATGCCACTACTCAAAATATGATATCGGATGTCAAAGCATTACTAAGATAACCTGTAATTTCCCTTCGACCTCGGGATGATGCCAAAACGTTCCTGCTTACGAACCACGTAATCAACCTACGTGTGCACAAGCAAATTACACACGCTAAGCAGAACTTAGTGAGCCATTATAAGTAATCAAAAAATCAAGTAATAGAATAAATGAAAAATGGTTAAGCAAGATCATAATAAATATTCTTTTTGTTCAAAATCATCATATATAAGAGAATGGTGATTTTCATTTACTTTAACTTTGTAATTGGCCCATGAATTGTATAAAGAGAAACAAAAGTATGCAAGGTAGGGGTGTTCATAACCGGATATCAGATCCGATCTGATCCAGTTTTTTTGGATATCTAATTTTTTGGATCGACGATATAGTGATCCGTATGTGATCTAGAAAAAATCAGATATCCGGATATTCGGATATCGGATAATTGGATCAGATATTCAGATATCCGATTATCCAAAAATATATTTTAATTTATTTTTTTTTGAATTTGAAGTTCGTATTTATTAAAATTTTGGAATTTCAAGTATAACAAACAACAAATTGCTAAATATAACAAGATTCACATCTATGAAAATTTCAATTTTTTAATTTTCGGATATAACAAGAATCAAATTGTTAAAAATAACAAAATTAATATTCTTTAAAATTTTGATTTTCGGATAATCCAAAACTTGAAATATTGCGATCCGTATCCGATCCGGAAATAAAAATCAGATTGGATATCCAAATTTTTGGATCAGATCAACGTATAATCGGATCGGATCGGACATTTTTGAACACCCCTTATGCAAGGTCTGTACTCCTTGAGTACTGGTCATCAAAGTCACAATAAACATATAGACACATAAGTGTCGGCATCATATAGGCACATAAGTGCTGATAAACATATAGGATCCGAAGATTGGTGTGTAGCTACACGTAGTCCTTGACTGCTAGACCTCGAGTGGCATGCTACTATACTGTAACTCTCTATCATTACTTGGGCAATAAAACCATATCATATACTTGTAAAATCATCAAGTATAAACAATTTATATATCACCATTATTCAATAACAATTTGTCATAACAAAACATAATAGAGCAGTTCATACCCTATTATGTACTAACCTTTTTCTTTGCCTGTAAAATATCACATAACTTATACAAAAGCCATGTTATCATTTTAATAAAATCAAGTAAATAGAATTCTTAAATTAAACAAAACATATTTTGAAACATATAAATTCACTCACCTTATATGCCTCACTAGCTATTTATACCAAAACGTATATATTCTGAAACTTCTTCTTTGTCCTTCAACTTGTTTCGATCACGAGCTTGCTTGTTATCTGTATGTATATTAAATACATAACACATGCAAACAATTTTTTGAGTACATACTCATACTATACAAAATAATGGAAAGTAACTAAAATAACTATCCATTATACATAACTGGATACCAATAAAACTTTCTATATTCGAATTACATTTCTTTACACTTTTCCATAACTCTCCAACTTTTTTCCAAAATACTCAATTTAGTTAATAAGGACTCTTTTGAGCTTCTAACCATCATTTTCAAATTTAATCCTTTCATTTCTCATTCTTTATGCTTTAGGACCCAAACTTTAAAAATTTACATATTGGTCCTCAAAGTTACCAAAAACTACAAATTGGTCCTAAAGTCAATATAAACTTCAAAATCATCATTCCAATCATTTAACTTGATTTTCCAACATAGCATACTTCAAAAGCAAGCTTGACAACTCAATCCCTAAGCTTTTTGAAATTTACATTTTGGTCCCTAATGCCCAATAGTTAAGGATTTTCATTCCAAACACCTTATATTATCATTCTAAACCATTCTTAACCTTAAGAAATTTTTTCCATAATTTTCCCAAATTTTCTTCTACTAGCCGAATATGAAAGGTCACCTTGACCAATTTTCTCAACTTGATTCAAGCACAAATTCAACCTCCAAACATCACATTCAAGCTTCTAAAATCATTTCCACTTCAAATAAAAATTTTGCAAGAGTTTCCCCTAATTTTTCAATTTTCCCATAAAGAACCTACAACACAATTCATTGAATTTTCATTATTTGAATCATGAAAACAACATCACAAGCATGTTCCCAACAAGAAAAATCATTAAAACTCAAGATTCCATCATGCTCTTCATCAACCCTAAACCCAAACTCAACTTAGAGACATGAAAACTATACAAAACTTATACCAAAAGATCGAGAATTTAATGGAGAACAATTTCTTGTTTCATGTCTCAAGCTCAAATCTAACCATAGAAGCTTAAAAATGGAATCAAAATTTCTTACCTAGGTTTTTGAGTGAATTTGGCAGCTTGGATGAGAAGAGATGATTTTCCAAGTTTTTCTATTCTATTTTAATGCCAAATGGCATTATAATTACCTTATTTAATTAATAAAGCCTTTAATAGTCAAAAGACCATTATACCATTGAGTTATAACCAATCACAAGCCAACACTTGTTTATTATTATCCATAATAATCATAAATAATCAAAAAGTAAGGGTGAAATGACCATTTTGCCCTTGATAAACCAACTTATCTTCAAAAATGCCATTTTCACCTATTTCACCAAATACTGCATAGAATCGAATTTAAAACGAATAAAAGCGATTCAAAAACCATAATATCATAGTCTTCTAAGACTTCCATAAAATTTTCATAATTTTTCGAATTCGAATAATCATTCGAATTAATTTCAAAACTTATCCTTTTATAGCTTTTCACACAAATCCCGTACCAAAAATCTGATTCCCAGCAAAATTCTTATACCGGGATAAACCATTCATTTTTTCCATAAAAATAATTATTGGGAAAATTACCATGTTGGTCCTTAAACTTTTCCTAACTTTGCACTTTGACCACCAAACTTTGAAATTTTACATTTTAGTCACTGACCTAAAACCACCAAACTTTAATTATTTTTATTTCAGTCACTATGCAAATATTGGGGTATTACACAAAATCAGTTTCCGTTTGTTGGGAACAAAACTAGATTCAATAAGCTTTTCAACCATATAAACTAATAACTCAGATTCATTTTGTACGATTTATGGCAAATTTTCAAAGTCGAACTCCAGTATTGAATTTCGGAACAAATTGCTATTCTGTTTTCAGACCGTTCAACACTTAAAAATTCATATCTTTTGATATATGAATCGAAATCAAGTACTGTTTGTTTTAAACGAAACTAGACGAATAAATATTTACATCGATATAAAATTCACCATCTAACCATTTTTGTAGAATTTATGGTGAATTTTCAAACTTACTGTCAAATTCCAGTTTTCCTACACAACTTCCATAAATAACTTCAAACTTTATACTAATTTCTCCTTACTTTGCTATTTGTCAATTTGGTCCCCTTACTTGATTCAAACCACTAATGTATCACTTTCTTCATCAAATAATTATTCAAAAACAATTCCCTCTAATTTTTCGTTCTTTCCGAAATAGTCAATAAAAATGAAAAGATAAGGATTCAAGCTTCTTAACTTTGCAAATTAGTCCTCAGATCAACATTACTACTTGAATTCTATCATTTCAACTAAAATCAGATTTAGTCCATCTCTAAAACCTCATTTCTGAATTGGTCACTTAACTTTGACAATTTTTCAAAATGGTCACTAACTTGATTTAACATCGGTTCTGCATTCTAACTTCAATTTCACATATCCAACATCAATAATAGCATAATACACTATAAAAAAGCAGATTCGTTCCTCTAACTTTTAAGATTTCTGAAATGATCCCTATCTAATAAATTTAGGGTTTTGCTTCCAAATAACAATTCAAGCTTACTAAATCATTAATCTAACATCACAAACCCCAAATTAAACTTGAATCCATAAACCCTAATTATCTTCATAATAATCAAAACACGTAGAGTTTAAATCCCAACTCAATAACATGATTTTAACATCACAAAAGCTTGATTTCAACTTGAATTTCAACATGGAATCATAAAATCTCAAAACCCCAATATAGTCCATAAACCCTAATTTTCTTCTCATGTAAAATTTTCATCAACCAAGCATGTATTCCATAAATTAATTACATCAAAAGATAGAGCTTGAAGAGTAGAACAACTTTGCAGTTCGAAAGATTTCCCGAAAATTAAAAGTTTCGGGGCTTGAATCGAGTTTGAAAATTTTTCTCCCTTTTCCTCCCCTTAGATCGAAATATTTCAAGAATGATGAACAATTTGGTTCATCTTTTACTTATTTAAATCCACATGTTAAAATTAAATGAATTTAAAATTCATTTAATTAGTGAAATTACTAATTTGCCTTTTTAATCCAATGGCCAAGACTTAATCTTATCAAAAATCAATGGTCGTGATTTGATCCGAATGTAATTCACCTTCCAAAATTGCCCTTAATATTTCAAAATTGCCATCCTTGTCAAATGGCCAATTTGCTCTCCAACTAGTCTTTATTTACTAGTTTGCCATTCTTGTAAAAATTCAACAAAGTCTAGTTGGAATCCAACCAACTATAATAAAATATTTATAAAATAATATTTTATGAATTTTCCATAATTTTTGGATTAGTCTATAAAACTTTTCATTCGATCTAGTATAGCGATAATTTAACCCTTTACTCAGAATTAAATTATAGGATTCATCTTGAATAAAACTAAAAATATTCGCAACACTTGTAACGTACTTTTATAACCTTCCTTTATCATCTGGTAAAATCTCAAAAAAATTTCAGATCAATTTGAGTAACCGAATTCCATTTAAATTTTGACTGTAATTTTCCAATAATAGAAACATCGGATAATCTAAAATCTTCGCAAAGGGAATTTACGAAATAACGCCGTTTCGCATAGTTGTTTACCAAGTAAAATCTTCTTATTTAAAAAATAATAATTATAATTATGCATCACCAATTAATGAATTAAACCAAAAATCGTACTCTGTAATGCACCTAATTTCTCGATAAATTATCCAATTTATATCCCAATGAAATTCGTGAAATTTACATACACCAATAACTACGTCTGTAAACGAATCAAACGAACACGAACAATTATATGTTCATATTCGTTCGTTTAATTTTAAGCGAACAAATGAACGAACACGAACAATTAAACGAACATAATTTCTTGTTCATGTTCGTTTGTTAAGAAATGTAGCTTGTTCATGTCCGTTCATGTTTGTTCGTTAAAATAATAATCGAACATAAACGAACACAAATGAACGAACATAAAAGGACATATGTGAATAAATTTAAACGAACATAAACAAACGAATATATGTGAATAAATTTACTTTTTTAAAAATATAATACTTTTGTTATGAAAAAAATATATATATATATATGTGAATATATTTTTTGAATAAATATATGTAAATATATTTAAACGAACATAAATGAACGAACAAGCCATTTATTCGTATTCGTTCATTTAACTAAACGAACATAAAATATTATTCATGTTCGTTCGTTTAATAGATAAACGAACATAAGCGAACTTCCCGTCGAACGGTTCACGAACGGCTCGCTGAATGTTTGGTTCGTTTACAGCCCTACCAATGAATTTTTTTTTCTACAAACGAGGTTATAAGGCTATCATGTGTCCTATTTAGGATTAAAGAATTATAATTTTAGATTTTATGATTTAAGATTTAAGAATTCTAATTTTAGATTTTAAGATTTAAACCATTTAAATATGACACATAACAACCTTAGAACCCTATTTGTGAAAATATTTACCGTCAATGTATGAAATAATAACTCGTTAAATTATTATAGCTTGTTTCAAATATGTGTATATATAGATAAAGAAACATATATAGTTTATCTGTGTATTTAATTTCATTTACATTTAGTTTATCAAACAATACATATATTTTATAGGCTGAAGGGTGTAAGAAGCCCTTGAAAATCAATTAAGTCGATGAACTTTTTTTTGCCCTCAGTAAGCATATGTACTAATAAATTGAATCAAGTAAGCCCTTTGACCAACACTGACTATTGAATCTAACAGGTTATTTTTGGATCAGTTGGAGCAGCGCATCGTATCATAGTGTTGTCACTTGATATTTTTAATTTTTTATTTTATTTAAAAAATTCTTTAAAATTCCTAAAAATTATAAAAAAAATTGATTTTTTTGTAAATAACATATGATATAACTATAGTGTATCATATGATAATAATATTTAAAGAAAAAACTGTCATGATTTAATGATTAAAATTGGTCAAATACTTAATTGGGTGTAAAAAAACTTCAAGAACTTAATTGAATTTTTTTTAAGCTCAAGGGCTTTTTACACTCTTAAGTCAATTGTGTTGGAGTATGCCCGAAGACCAATCATAAGATGATTGTAATGACATTTGTTTTTACCTTGTTTTTAATACATAGGCATTGCCATTATTATTTTCAGTTACTATTCTGTGTGCATGAATAAACTGAATTATAATAAAGTCCTTAGAATAATATAGTTATTCTTAAATGTTCTTACTCAAGTATTATTATGGGCATGGAAAACAATAATACATTAAGACTAATATGTAGTTGATTGATGACAAAGTGTTGTCATTGACATGAAGATGTCAAAATCAATACATACGTACGTGTTAGAGAACGACATGCTGGACTGACCCACTATGAGCATGTTTCTTGGATTATTATGTGACGGTCACAACATTGCTCATAGTGATAACTACATGTATGATCCTCAAACTTTAGATCATCATTATTCTGACATCGTGAGTGACGTATTTTGATACAGCCAAATGTGTGTCGTAACTGACTACACTATAAAGACTTATATTGGATATGTCACAATCTCTATAGTGGATATGGTTGATCAAGATAGGATTTGTCACGCCTACATAATAGGAGTAATATCGTTGGCCACTTGATTGAGTGAGACTAGAAATGCATGGCCATGCTCGAATAAGTTGATATGAGATATCATAATTATTCATTTATAATAGTCTACTCAAGATATCAAGAAATATTAGATGGACTATACAAGTGTGACTGTTCCATGACTTGTGTCCAATCTAGATATAAAGGAGGGACAAATGAAATATTGCTAGATGTCACTCATTGTTTGTAATATTAGAAATGTTCTAATATTTACTACTAACATTATAAAGAACCTTCACCTACGGTTGAAATGAGCATATATTAAACGAATTATATATGTACAAATTTGTTGTACAAGAATTTAGTTAAATTATATATATTTGATATATATAATTTAACTATTGGATAAATACTAAAAGAAAATAATTATGACTCTATTAATATATAAATAATATAATTAGATTTGAATTAATATATATATTAAAATCCTAATTAAAGTTGAATTGGGATTATATATATTAATATATATATATATATATTGAAATCCTAATTAAGTTGAATTGGGATTATATATATTAATATATATTGAAATCGTAATTAAGTTGAATTGGGATTATACATATTAATATAGATATATATTGAAATCCTAATTAAGTTGAATTGGAATTATCTATATTTAATATATATATATATTGAAATCCTAATATGAGTTGAATTAGGATTGCAAAGGCTATATAAAGGCATGAGAGATCTAGCAGTCATTAATGCTTTTTGAAAAAACCCTCTAAATAGTTTAGAGAGTTTTTATGCTTGTTTCAATTGGGTGAACTATGTAGAGGTCGGAGCATTATCGTTGCAGCTCAAGAATCGACATCGTGGAATCGTGATTGGATATCTATCTTCTCCAAATTCAGAATTCCAGATTTTAAACAGGTAACTCTTCACCCTTTTCACCCCGATTTGTTCCTCCTACATGGATCTTTGGTGGTGATCACCGAATAATTTTTCTGATGTGCCATAGGGTGTACCAGCGTAACCCAATAGTGGTATCAAAGCCACTTGTACGATACGGAATTGGGTTTTAGTTACTTGGTTTATTTTCAATTTATTTAGCAAATATATGATATTTGTATGAGCAAATCGATTCAACCAAGATTAATTTGTTAATCCAGTTAAAAGATGTTCCTAAGATTGATGATTAAGAGTTAATCATCAGGATCTTTGTCGATAGGGTTTGAAATATTATATGTTAATTGTTAACACATTTAATATGGAGTTTTAGGGTTTTAGATGTTAAGTGTTAGCATACGCAGGTTATAGTTATATATTAGACTAATGGTTAGTCTATGGATTCCATGCGGGGAAAGTAACAAGAGTTGTTTCAGTAAAACCTCATGGATTTTAAAATCCTAAAAAACACGATAATGTTGATAAAAGTTATCAAATCATGAGGTTTTTACACAGCAATTAAGATGCTAGTCTTTAAAAATTTCCCCATCGCTGACCGGGTAACGAAACCCCACCAAAGGCCTCGCAGCCGTCGAACCCCCACAAGGGGCTCCGCCCCCTTAAACCACTATAAAGGGCTTTGCCCCTTGACCCCTGCATCAGAACAATCTGGTAAGACCTTGATAGCAAATCGTGTTATTATTATGTTTGATATGCACGGTATTTGAAATGCATGGTTATAGCTCAATAGCCCATTTAGTTTTATTTACAAGGTTTTATAAATATGGCCTGCCTTTCGTGACTTTCTTTACTTCTATTGTAATTTACTTCTCATCTTACTTCCTCGTATGTAAAACGAGTTTTTGAAATTGTAATCTATACGAAGAAGCATGGACCAGAGGAACAGAAGTATGGGCCGACAAAAAGATGCTTGAGAAGTGATTTTATCCTTAGAATAATTTGGTTCTCCCTTTGGCTTAGGACAAGCCACCTTAGGATATAGGCTATAACTATTGCATTCATATTTACTGCTTTTCATGTATATGATAAAATGAATGTATGAGAAGCATGCTAGTTAAATGATAAGATCAAATGTTAAATGGTGAGATAATATTCACAAAACTCCTCAATAAAATATTAAGTCTTTTATTGCTTCCTAATGTTAACCCTCGTTAAAGTCTAGATCGATACAATGTAGGTTTTGCTAAAGTGAGGTACTTGTATCTATCTTGGCCAAACGCGAAGAATAAGCAAGTGATATTCGTTGGTTGTAATACTGGTTAAAGACTTAACTGGGTTACTCTAATAGGATTAGAAACCTAAAGGCTAGTTATTTGGATAATCATAAGATAATTATAAACAAGAGTTGTTCACCAAATGAAGGAGTTACATGAGATGTAATTAGCAAATGTTGCTTACCTAGATAAACCATAATCTTAAGAGAAAAGCCAAACCTGACTTAAGAGAATATGAATTTTGGATCCTTACCCACTAGAAAAAACTTTACAGAAAGTATTTTCGACATTAACATTTGAGGGTTATTAATTTTAATAAAAGTAGTGGGAGTATAAAGTCTTTTTATAATCAAACTTGGTAAATATACTAAAAATCATATTTTATTGTTGCAGACTTGTTATGGCAAATACAAATTCATTATCATTGCGATCGGTCCTTGAGAAGGACAAGTTGAATGACGTGAACTTCCTTGACATGTCACTGAAAGAAAAAATGTTTTCATTGTAATAAGACATGCCATTGGAAGAAGAACTGCCCCATTTATCTTGAAAAGTCAAGAAGGTAACTGAAAGAAAAGTTTCTGCCTCATATATTTATGTTATTGATATTAATTTTTCAAAACCTACTTCTTGGGTATTGGATACCGATTGTGGTGCTCATATTTATACATCTATACAAGGACTACAAAAGAGTAGAAATCTGAGGAAAAAAGATGTGGACCTACGGGTTGGTAATGGAGTAAGAGTTGTTGCATTAGCTATAGGAACACATACTTTATCGTCGCCTAGTGGACTTAATTTATGTTTAGAGGATTGTTACTTTGTGCCTAGTTTGACTAAAACATCATTTTGATTTCTTGTTTAGACAAGATTGGTTTTGAGATAATTATTAAGAATAATTGTTGTTCTTTTATCTCGATAATGTTTTCTATGGTGTGGCACAATTAATAAATGACCTTTATATTTTGGATCAAGAGAATTCCATTTACAACATAAATACGAAAGAATCAAAAACAATTGACACTAATCAAACTTATGTTTGGCATTGCCGCTTGGGTCACATAAGTGAAAAATGCATTTCAACACTTTATAAAGATGGATTTTTGGATTCATTTGTTTTTGAACAATTTGATGTATACGAGCCTTACTGATTTGGAAAGATGACCAAAGCTCATTTTAATGGTAAAAGTGAGCGAGCAAGTGATTATTGGGATTAATACATAGTGATGTATGTAGACCAATGAATACACAAGCCAGATGAGGGTTTCAATACTTCATTACTTTCAAAGATGACTTTAGTAGATATGAGTACATTTACCTAAAGCATCATAAATCTGAAACCCTTGAAAAGTTCAAGGAATTTAAAAATAAAGTACAAAACCAACTAGGAAAAACTATTAATGCTCTTCGATCAGACTAAGGAGGAGAATACTTAAGTTTAGAGTTTGGTGACCTTCTTATGTGAAAACAAAGTTAAAACAATAAGGTTTTGTTTAGAAACCATTAAGAATCCATTAGAAATCAAATGATTTAAGGAAAAAAAGATTTTCCTGAAGATTTAGAAGAAGAGAATAGTGTTTGGCTGAAGAGATTTTGAGAGAAAAGGTTTTTTGAGAAAGTTAGTTACGTGACTTTTGTTTTAAAAGAATTAATTATCAATTAATTCTCCCCAACCTATTTTAATTTCCACAACACTTTTAAAAATAGCCAATTAAAGGATAAAGTTTTGGGCTATTAGCTCCTTAAAGATTCAAAGTTTTGACACTTTACAAAACAACCACTAAAAACAGTTTTTAAAGTTTGCATTTTGGTCACTATTTCAAAATGTTTGATTTCCAAAATACATTTCCCAAAATTGATTTTACCACAATCATTAATATATTAAATAATGATTTTAGAGTATTTTCTATATTTTTAACACTTCCAAAACTATTTAATTTGATTTAATCCCGAAACTAGCTCAAACCTCTAATACATGTCCACCAGACCCTCAAACTGAACCCAAAACAGCTAAACCCAAAACTGGGGCATTACAACCCTCCCCCTCTTAAGAAATTTCATCCTTGAAATTTACCTTGAGGAAATAAATGCGGAAATTGCTCCAACATATCCGCCTTGCTCTCCCAAGTGGCTTCCTCGACACCCCGATGTCGCCACAATACTTTAACAAGTTCTATCATCTTGCCACGAAGAACTTTGCTGCTGGAATCAAGGATTTCCACTGGCTCTTCCTCAAAAGTCAAATCTAGCCTCAACTCAATATGCTCCACTGGTATAACATGCAAAGGATCCGACCGATACCTCCGTAAATAGATACATGAAACACATCATGTATTTTCTCTAGCTCGGGAGGCAACCTCAACCGATAAGCCATAGGACCAACACGTTCCACAATCTCCTATGGTCCAATAAACCTTAGACTAAGCTTACCCTTACGTCCGAACTGCATCACCTTTTTCCACGGTGACACTTTCAAGAACACTCGATCACCAACCGCATATTCAATCTCCCTACGCTTCAATTACGCGTAAGATTTCTACCGATCCGCAACCACTTTTAAGCAATCACACACAAGCTTTACCTTTTCATCTGTTTCTTTCAACACATGCGGCAAGGAAACATGCTTTCTCCTACCTCAGCCCAAGACAAGGGCGTATGACACCTCCGGCCATAGAACGCCACCTAGGGAGCCATCTGGATACTCATTTGGTAGCTATTATTATAAGCAAACTCAACCAAAGGTAAATGCTTCTCCCAAGTTCCCTGAAACTCAATAATACAACACCTCGGCATATCTTCCAAAACCTGGATAACACGCTCAGACTATCCACCCATCTGAGGATGATACGCGATACTGAAACTCAACCTCAAACCCAAAGCCTGGTGCAAACATCTCAAGAACCTGACTATAAACCGCGGGTCTCTATCAGAAACAACATACTTAGGTACCCCGTGCAAACACACAATCTCAGCAATGTACAAATCTGCCAACTTATCCATGGTATACGTTGTATGCACTGGCATAAAATGTACACACTTTGTAAACCGATCAACAATCACCCAAATGGAACCCTTTTTAGCTGGTGTCAAAGGCAAACCTGACACAAAATCCATGGTGATTCTCTTCCATTTCAATTCTAGAATTCTCAACGGTTGTAACAACCCGGATGGAAACTGATGTTTAGCTTTAACCCGCTAACACACCATGCACTTAGACACAAACTTTGCCACATCTTTTTTCAAACCAACCCAATTGTACACTTCCCTTAAATCACAATACATCTTGGTACTACTGGGATACATAGCAAAAGGACTAGAGTGTGCCTTTGCCAAAATAGTGTGCCTAAGCTCTAAATCTTTCGGCACCACTAATCGACCCTTAAAGCACAAAACACCATCATCATCAAAATAAAACTCCAATGGATTACCATCTGATATGTCCTTAACATGAGGAACCAAAGAATCATCAAACAGTTTCTTAGCTTTAATCATATGTGACAAAGTAGACTTAACTTGTAAATCAGCCAACAAACCACCTTCTCGTGTCACACTTAACCTTGCAAACATTTCCCTAAGCTCAACCGCAACCGCAACCTTACGACTCAACGCATCTGCAACCACATTGGCTTTTCCAGGATAATACTCGATCGTCAGGTCGTAATCCTTAAGCAACTCTAACCATATACGTTGCTTAAGGTTCAAATCCTTTTAAGACATCAAGTATTTTAAACTCTTTTGATCCGTAACAACCACACACTTTTCTCCATAAAGGTAGTATCTCCAAATCTTCAAAGCAAAAACCACAGCCACAAGCTCCAAATCATGAGTCAGATAATTTCACTCATGAACTTTCAGCTGTCTCGACACATAGACCACAACTTTGCCATCTTGCATTAGCACGCAACCCAAACCAACATATGACTCATCACTATAAACCATAAATTCCATCCCTGACTCAGGTTGGATCAACAAATGAGCATGTGTCAATACTTCCTTCAACTTCTCAAAACTCTGCTACTGCTTCTCTGTCCACACATAGGGAACATTCTTCTGTAACAATTTTGTCAACGATGCCACAATACTAGAAAACACATCCATAAACTGCCAATAATAACCAGCCTGCCCAAGAAAACTACGAATCTCAAACACTGACTTAGGTTGCTTTCAATTGAGAATAGCCTCAACTTTCTATGGATCAACACGGATACCCTCCTTGAAAACCATATGACCAAGAAACATCACCTCATTGAGCCAAAACTCGCACTTGCTCAACTTAGCATACAACTGATTATCCTTTAAAGCCTGCAACACAATTCACAAATGTTGATCATATTGTTCCTCGGTACGAGAGTACACGAGTATATCATCGATAAAAACCACCACAAACTGATCAAGGTACTCATGAAACACCCTATTCATCATGTCCATAGGGCATTCGTTAAACCAAACGGTATCACCAGGAACTCGTAATAGCCGTACCTTGTACGAAATTTCGTCTTATGCACATCCACATCCTTAACCTTCAACTGATAATATCTCAATCTTAAATCAATCTTCAAAAACACCGCTACTCCGTGAAACTGATCGAACAAGTCATCAATCCATGACAACAGGTAATTTTTTTCACCGTCAACTTATTCAACTGACAATAATCAATGCACATACGCATCGATCCATTCTTCTTCTTCACAAAAAGAACTAGAACACCCAAAGGTGAAACACTCAATCGAATGAACCATGATCTAACAACTCCTAGAGATACGTCTTCAACTCCATCAACTCCTTTAGTACCATCTGATAAGGAGCAATAGACACGGGAGTGGTGCCCATGTACGTCTCAATACCGAATTCCACACCTCTTTCAGGCGATAAACCCGGTAACTCTTCAGGAAACACTTCTAAAAAATCACACACAGTTCGGATATCCTGCACCCGAACACCATTAGCTTTCAGATTCATAACAATAGCCAAATAAGCTTGGCATCCATCAAACATCATCTTCTCCGCTTGAGTAGCCCAAACAACATTAGACAAGAATTTCACATTCTTACCAACCACCACAACTTCATAATCATCGGCTAACCTCAAGAAAATCATTTCAAATTCATAATCCACTACCGCCTTGTGCTCACTCAACCAATCTTTATAAAAGATAACGTCAAAATCATGGAATAGTAATTCCATTAGATCCGCGCCAAACTCGTGACCTTGCACTACCAAAGGACAATGCATATACAACCTTCTAATTGTAACCGTCTCCCTGAAAGAACTAGTTACTATCATGCCAACATCTAAGATCTCAACAGGAACATTCAGTAAAGATGCATGCTCACTTAAGATATATGAATGAGTAGACCCTGAATCAATCAAAGAAAAAAATGACAAAGATTGCAAGGTAAAGGTACCTGCGATCACATCAGTGTCATTGCGCCCCTCACGATGAGTAAAAACTCAGACCGGTCCACCATTCTCTGGTCAAACAGCAACTGCATGAGCTACAGCCCTCTGACTATCCTTACGCCTCTAAAAATTACCCCTGCCACGGCCTCAACCCCTAGCAGGTGTAGCAGCTTGTACCGGTGCATATCTCTCTACGCGAGGACAATCACGCTTCATATGATCAGGAGATCCACACACCTAGTAAAATCTGGCGTTTCCCTAGTATGTACCCGTGTGATGTCGACCACAATGCTCACACTCCGCTATAATATGCACACCCTAATTACCATGGCCACTATCGCCACGCTTAAACTCTGGCTTGAACCTCTTATCCCATGACCTCCTATTCTACTTCCTAGAATAACCAGAATCAGCCGCTCTCTTACCAAAGCTCTTACTTGTCGCTGACAAGGACGCACCCAAGGATTGCTCAATATCCTTGGCACAGTTCACAAGCACATCAAAATTCGTATAGTCCGCAGCCAACAAATATGTCTTAATATACTTCACAAGACCATAGCGGAACCTGTTGCACCTCTCAAAATCATTTGAAACCAACTCTGAAGCATACTAACTCAAGTAGACAAACTTCACCTCGTACTCAGCCACGGACATGCCACTCTGTTCCAAAGCCATAAACTCACGCTTCGTTGCATCCAAATACTGAGGACCAAGATATTTCTTCTTAAAAGCCCTTCGAAAGAACTCCCAAGTTACATCCGCTTTCGAAACATTAGCAATCGTGGTTACCCACCAAAGATATGCATCACTATGCAACATCGACATGGTACAACCCAACTTGCACTCCTCATTACAGCCCATCTAATTCAGAATATGAATTGTACTATTTAGGCATTCTAGGGTCGCCTCAGGACTCAATCCCCTAAACTCCACACCTCTCAAACTATAGAGACGCTCTAACGATAAACCTTGATTAACCACTACAATAGGTACCTGTGCTTGCACATGCACTCCAGCCATTGTCACTTGAAAAGCCCCCCGTCATCGCTTGGATTAGCGGAGTCAAATCCCTAAAAACTGGCCCTTGTAGAGCCTGAGGTACACCACCTACCCGAGCGTCAACAGGAGGATCCAACGGAGGAGGAGGAGGAGGTAAGGTAAGGTAGTACAAGGATTGCCTCCATCATTATTATTTAGTCCAGACCCGGCATTACCAGCCATCGAAGGAGTCTCACGATGAGACATGCTAACAAAAGAATCAAAACAATTAAAGTCAGACTAACATAAGGAAAAAGATCCAAGACAAACTTATAAAACATTTTAAAACCTCG
The DNA here is from genome assembly GCA_019671005.1 of Hibiscus mutabilis. Classification (NCBI taxonomy): domain Eukaryota; kingdom Viridiplantae; phylum Streptophyta; class Magnoliopsida; order Malvales; family Malvaceae; genus Hibiscus; species Hibiscus mutabilis. Next base: position 32,647,954 of record CM033728.1, read on the forward strand.
GTAATAGGCAATGTGTTTCCAATTCATACCCCAACATGATGTAAAACAATTGTAACCCTCTCGACCCGGCCTAGATGCTCGATCGAACTTATTGAGCTACATTAGGTTTGCTGAAGCAAACCAGAGAAAGGTAATGAAAATTGGTCTATTTTTTCTTTTACCTTGTCTAGATGTGATTATTAATCCTATGTGATCATGCTCGCAGCGGATCAGGTTACAAAAGAAGCGGACCATGGAAAGGCAACCGATTGTATACAATTCACTTTAGGGACTAAAACCTAAAACTTATAAATTACATGTTCATTCAAGAAATTAAGGTTACCAATCCCCAACTAGTCAAATTACTTGCTTGCATATTAATTCTTGACTCAATCTGACAATCCAAACTTACACAATTGCCAAAACAAGATTCAGGGACTAAATTGAAAGAAAACAGAACCTTCATTCCATGACATTAACAGCATTAGCGACCACCTATATCGATACGCGGGCAATCGTATCGATAAGGTGCTTAATACAGAACACCCTCGTTTTGGTATACCGTGTACCGTACCGGTACGTCAATTCGAGCACAAAATCTAATTTAAAGTTATTAAACACCGTACAGATACGATTAGCATATGTTTTGGTACACGAGCTTGGTTCAAAAAGCAAGTTTCCAGTAGCGCTAAATCGTACCGAAACCCCTACACCTGTACCGATATGCAGTGCTTGAAATTACCTAGCCGTATCGATACGGTCCCTTGCATATCGATATGCCTAGGCCTGTAATGTCATTTTTAACTAGTTTTTCACTCGAATCTAGATGCATTTAGATCCTAACAGGACTCATACATGCATAAAAACTTTCATTAAATCATATTTCATCACTCGCACCAAGACTTAGCAACCACAACATTACTTAAACTTCATCAAAGCATAAATCTATCACCATAATCAACATGATAGGTTCATCAAAGCATAGCATTCAACCAAAGCTATCTAGATGCCTACCTAGGTAATAACGAAGCATCATTCATAAGCAAAACCATTAGCAAGTTCATCATCAATAATCCAAGTCCAAAACACTTGTTTTCAAACCATGCTTACAATCTGAAGCATTTACATTGATTCCAAATTAAAACTTATGCATTAACATTATACAAAACCTTTGTAAACCACATGCTTAAATCCCAAAGCATTAAATCATATTACCATGCTTAAATCCCAAAGCATTAAATCAAATGTTCAACACATGAACTTTCATATATTGACATTTATAGTGACCTCGGGTAGACAATCCTCTACCCTTGGATAGACAATCCTCTATCCTTGGATGAACAATTCTCCGTCCATACATCGGATACACAGATAACTCATGATGGACAATCCTCCATCATACTCATACCATGCCAATCTGCATGATATCTCAAACCTTGCCAATCCGTAAGATTTACCCTCACATAGGTTAGCTAATCCGCATAACCTCTAATAAGAACCCCAATAGTCCGAGTAACCAATCCGCTATACCTCAAGGACCCATGGACACGATCGATTTTAAACATATATTATAGTGCACTTTAATCCTACGACATGCCAACTATATCTGAAGATTTAAGAAACCATTAAGAATCCATTAGAAACCATTAATTGGTTGATTTTACATGTGAAAACAAAGTTAAACAATAAGGTTTTGTTTAGAAACCATTAAGAATCCATTAGAAATCAAAAGATTTAAGAAAAAGAAGATTTACCTGAAGATTTAGAAGAAGAGAATAGTGTTTGACTGGAGAGATTTTAAGAGAAAAGGTTTTTGAGAAAGTTACGTGACTTTTGTTTTAAAAGAATTAATTATCAATTAACTCTCCCCAACCTATTTTATTTTCCAAAACACTTTTAAAAATAGCCAATTAAAGGATAAAGTCTAAAATTAGAGTTTTGGGCTATTATCTTCTTAAAGATTCAAAGTTTTGACCCTTTACAAAACAGCCACTAAAAATAGTTTTCAATGTTTGCATTTTGGTCACTAGTTCAAAATGTTCAATTTCTGAAACACATTTCCCAAAATTGATTTTACTATAATTATTAATATATTAAATAATGATTTTAGAGCATTTTCCATATTTTTAACACTTCAAAAACTATTTTTAGTGGGGCATTACAGTCCATCGAACCCTCGAACCGAACCTCAAAACTACTTGACCCAAAACTGGGGCATTACAATTATGACCTCTCCAAATCAGGTTTAGAGGACTGTACATCCGGTCCTGAGAGGTCGAGGCCTTGCTCGGGGAGGAGTGAGCCATGTGTAGGATGACACTTTTTAGTCTACTTTGAGAGCACCAGCTAGGCAGTATGCGGTCAGGGCTCAAGAGGACTGCACAGCTACATATGTTATTTCAGGTATGTTGACCTTATTTTTAGTTCCTATAGTTGCTCTTGTGGATTCGGGATCTACCCACTCCTACATTTGTAATAGGATATCTCAACAGTGGGGTATTCTTGTCAAGGATCTTGAGATAAGAGTCTCTGTGTCTAGTCCTTTAGGGTACAATGTGTTAGTAGATAAGGTGTATCAGAGGTGCCTGATTGAGGTGCAAGGGTCATTTTTCCCAGTGGATTTAATGGTTCTACCGTTTCAAGAGTTCGATGCCATCTTAAGGATAGATTGGCTCTTCGAGCATGATGCGTCTAGGATGTAGAGTGAAGAGCATGAAGCTTCGTGTTGTAGATGGTTCTAAGGTTGTTGTGAAAGGAAAAAGAAACTTGTGCCACTCCTGTATGGTATCGGCTTTGTCAGCTCAGAGGTTAATGCAACAAGGTTGCGAAGCCTTCTTAGGTCATGTTGTTGATGCGAGGATTGAAGTTCTGATGCTTGAGAACCTTTGGATTGTTAACGAGTTTATCGATGTATTTTCGGAAGAGTTACCAGGACTACCTCTTGATCGTGAATTAGAGCTTCAAATTGATGCAATGCCAGGTACAACACTAGTATCCATCGCATCGTATCGGATGATACCAACAAAGATGAAAGAATTAAAAAACAAATCTAAGAGTTTCTAGAAAGATAATTTATCCGACCGAGCATCTCGCCTTGGGGAGCACCGATCCTGTTTGTCAAAAAGAAAGATGGGTCTATGAGGATGTGTATTGGCTACCGGTACCTCAACAAGGTAACGATAAAGAACCGTTATACCTTTCTGAGGATTGATGATTTGTTTGACTAGTTGAGAGGTTCTCGTGTGTTTTCTAAGAGCGACTTGAGGTCGAGATACTACCAGTTGAAGGTAGTGGATGAAGATGTCCAGAAAATAGCTTTTAGGATGTGGTATGGGCACAATGAGTTCTTAGTGATGCCATTTGGGCTTACCAATGCACCTGAAACTTTTATGGACCTAATGAACAAAATCTTTCAACAGTATCTAGATTAGTTTGTAGTGGTCTTCATTGATGACATTTTGTTGTACTAGCACTCAGAAGAAGAGCACGATTACCACCAGTGTGTGGTTCTACAGACTCCTAGAGATAGATGTCTTTTTGTCAAGTTTAGTAAGTGTGAATTTTGGCTTTCAGAGGTGGCATTTCTTGGCCATATAATTGTCGTGGATGGGATCTGCGTAGACCTTCAAAAAATTTAGGTTGTGGTGGAGTATAAGCCCTTAAGGAATGTTTTAGAAGTCTGTAGTTTCCTAGGTTTTGCTGGGTATTATAGGCGGTTTTGTAAAACCTTTACCAGTATTTAATTCTTAATACTATTAAGAAATGTCACCTAATAATTAACTGTATTTTATACAACTTAATTTAATCAAAAACAACAATTTTCAAAAATTTCAATTTATTGCATAAAACCAATTTTAAATTTTTAACTTGTCAAATAACTTCCATTTTTAGGCAGCAACTTGGCAGTTTGTAACTACACATTTTAATTAAGAAAACTACATAAATTAAAAATGATTTTGATTTCTCTAAAAATCAAACTTTATAACTTTACCCGATTTTTTCCTTACTAATAACCTTTTAAACTATTATAATTCACATTATAAAGTAACCACTTATCTAGATATTAATATTACAAACCATATCTAGACTAGCTTAAGTGAGCTACTAATATTTTGTACATGCCAACTAGAGATAATCAAAATACTTCAAAGATGTAAATTACCGATATAACTATTTTTCTTCCGGATGATAATGTTGATAAACCTTACTCCTGCCCGAGATTACTGCCTACGCGTGAAAACCATCACACGTTAAGTATATACTTAGTGACGCATTCTAATTATTTAATATAACTCAACATGCTTGAACTATAACAATAATAAAATAAACATGCAATTTGATCACTATTCATTTATTCTCTTATGTTAATCAAATATTAACATAATATAATCCGGATTCATAAATCCTATTATTAACCTTGCCAATATCCGAGAGTTTACCTACTATCTAATTTATTAACCAAGTATTATCAAATAAATTATTGCCCAATATAGTTCGAGGACTTGATTACATGAGTCAAAACTGCACCAAAGTGCTAATACACCGCACCTAAGTGCTAAGAGACCGCACATAAGTGCTAAAGAACCACACCTAAGTGTTAATAAACCGCACCAAAGTGCAAAACCGTTGGACTCTATGGCATGCCAACTATACTCTACAATACCTCAGTAACCTATTTGGGTATACTTTCCAATTCCATATTCGATTCATCCATAGCAATATAATTCAATACTGGGCAGTTCATACCCTAAATATAACATAAACATACATACATGATATATCTAGTGATCAAATGCATCAAAGTTCTACCTTTGACAATTCTCAACATGTCAAATATAAGTCTATGATATAACTATTAAGCAATTATTCATAAGGTAGACTTATCACAAGTCCTTCAAATAATAATCACAATATTATCCATGTATGAAAATGCACTCACCTTGACACTTTATACTTTGTCAATTTCCAAGTAGCCTCACTAAAATCAACTTTGGTCCCGTTCCTTTCCTCGATTACTAATTCGATCTCGATTTTGTTCACAGTCTACAAATATATTAAAAATATCATAAGTACATTCCAAATTATATGTTAGTATATTACCAACACATAAGCAATATAGGAATAATTTTCCTATAAACACCCTAATATTTTCCAATTATTTGTTTCATGACATAAGTCATTTCATCCTCAACACTTTGTATTTCTTCCAACATTTACTCTAAGAATGATTTATAATTCATTCTAACATTTATTTCAGCATAATGCTTCCATGAAAATAAATTTTCACTTTAATCCTTAAATTCTTCCAAATTCCAGAATTGGTCCCTAATCTTTTCAAAATTTCTGAATTGGTCCCTATGTTTTTACAAACTTCTAAAATGGTCCAAATGACATTTTAAAGCTTGTAAAATCATAATTTCAATATTTCCCAACTTATGGGAATTTTTCCATAATTTCCCCTAATTCTTTCAAATTGCCGAATTCACCTCTATATCTTTTCAAGTTTCCAATTTGGTCCAATTAACACTTAAACATCATTTCCAAGCTTCCACAATCCTTCCCAAATCAAAATCAATCCAAATTCAACTTTTCTACTAAAACCCTAACTTTAAACAATTTAGGGTTTAGCTATTTCCATATAATTTCAACCATCACACAAGCTTCAATATGATTCCACAACATCATATTTATCAAAAACTAACCTTAGTTCATCCTAAATCAACATACCCTTCATCCATCAATTCCTCAAAACTAAGGTTTAAGTAAGGAAAACATGAACAAATGGTACCAAAAGATAGAGAATTTCATGTAGGTTAATTCCTTGTTTCATGCTTTCATCTAAAATCCAAAGAATTAAGCTTGAAAAATCAAAATAAAATTTCCCATAACTCGAGTAGGATGTTTCAGCCACTTGAAGAAGATGAGAGAAAATTCTTGACTTTTCTTTTGATTTAAATTTGAGCCATTTGTCATCTTTAATAATCATTTTGAATTAAAAATTCTTTTTATTGCAAAATGACCATCTTGCCCTTCAAATCCAAGATTCCTTAGATTGCCACTTGTCATTTTGATCATCTAATGGCCCAAATTAATCCAAGGAGTTAGTGATTACCAACTTTGCCCTTGCCATCTTCAAAAATTACCATTTTGCCATTTTTTATCCAATGGCTAAGATTACACATGGAAAAGTAATCTTTAATCCAATGGTCTATATTAATTTTCATTAAAATAAGACATGGAAATGACCATTCTATCCTTGTCTTATTTTAATAAAATATCTCCTAAAATATCTCATAAAAGATTTCTCATTTATTCGATTAAATTTGATTATCCAGATTTTTCCTAAACTTTAAAGTTTTCTAGCTCTTAATACAAACTCCGTATCAAAAATTTGGGTAACACAAAAATGCCACTCTTGGGGGTGAACTATTCATTTACGAGACTAAATTACATAACTTTTGAAAATTAAAACTTAGTCCCTAAACTTTTTGAAATTTACAGGCACCAAACTTTTCAAATTTTACATTTTGGTCACCAAACTTTTCAAGTTTTTAATTTTGGTCACTAACCAAAATTTTGAGGTATTATAGTTTTTTAAATGTTTCTCCATTGTAGCCGCACCGTTGACCAAATTGTTGCAAAAAGGGGTTGCGTTTGAATGAAATGAGAGAAGACAGCAAAGTTTTAAGCAACTAAAAGCTTATCTCACGGAGGCTCTGGTCTTAACACAACCTGAGCCAGGGGAAGAGTATGTCGTGTTTAGTGATGCCTCCTTAAACGGGCTAGGTTGTGTGCTCATACAAGAGGGTAAGGTGGTTGCTTACGCCACAAGGTAACTTAAACATCATGAGAGAAATTATCCTGCGTATGATTTGGATCTTGCTGTAGTTATCGTCGCGCTAAAGATTTGGAGACACTACCTGTACGGAGAAAAGTGCTACATCTATATCGTTCATAAAAGTTTGAAATACCTGTTTGCTCAAAAGGAATTGAATTTGAAGTAACGTCAGTGGATTAAATTGTTGAAGGACTATGATTGTATCATAGAGTATCACCCCGATAAAGTGAATGTTGTAGTTTATGCCTTGAGCTAGAGATCTATGTCAGACTTGAGGGCCATGTGTGCCTTGTTGAGGATGACCGAGGATGGTGGTCTTTTATACCAGTTGCGTATTGAGCCTACATTGGTACAAGAAATAAAGAGGACTCAGGTTCTGGATCAAGACTTGGTAGCACAGATTGAGGCAATTCAGAGAGGCGAAGCCTTAGACTTTGAGGTACGAAGTGGTGGGTACTTTATTTCAAGGGACGGTTGTGTATTCTGGCCTTGGGAGATTTGAGGGAGGCGCACCGTAATCCCTTTTTTATACATCCGAGGAGCAACAAGATGTACCAAGATATTCGACCTTTTTATTGGTGGTCGTGTATGAAAATGGATGCTTTGAATTTGTAACAAGATGTTTAGCTTGCCAACAAGTGAAGGCAGAACATCAGGTTCCATCAGGTTTTCTTTAGCTGATTCAGAATCCACAATGGAAGTGGGATCGGCTCACATGGATTTTGTCACCTTTTTGCCGATGACTCAAATAAAGCATGGTGCTATTTGGGTGATAATGGATCATTTGAACAAGTCTGCTCATTTCTTGCCGTATGTATAGATTTCACCTTGGAGAGGTTGGCTCAGCTGTATATCAAGGAGATAGTGAGGTTGTATGGAGTGCCATCATCGATCATTTTGAATAGTGACCCATGTTTCACAACTAGGTTATGGAAAAAGATCCATATTGCTTTGGAAACCAAGTTGCATTGTAGTACATCTTTTTACCCTCAGACTGATGGTCAGTCTGAGTGTGTTATGATATGCTCTGATGTTGAAATGTGGACTTTGCAAAGAGTTGGGAGGATCAGTTGTCACTTGTAGAATTTTCTTACAATAACAGTTACCAATCGAGCATAAAGATGGCTCCTTTTGAGGCTTTGTATGGGCGTAGGTTTAGGACACCTTTATGTTGGACTAAGCTTAATGAGAGGAGGATTGTGGGATCCGATTTGGTTAGACAAACCGAAGAGAAGGTTCAAATCATCAAGGAAGGGTTGCAAGCGGCCTTTGATCGTCAAAAGGCCTATGCGGATCGAAAGCGCAAGTACATTGAGTATGATGTTGGTGAAAAAGTTTCTCAAGGTATCTATGTGGAAAAGAATCATCCAGTTTGTACACAAGAGAAAATTGAGCCCAAGGTACATCAGACCATATGAGGTTCATGAGAGAGTTGGACCAGTCGCTTATCGGTTAGCCTTGCCTTCGAAGTTGGCTCGTATCCATGATGTTTTTCATGTGTCCATGTTGGGGCGTTATAGTTTTGATCCTTCGCACAGTATTCTGCTCAAAGAGATTGAGGTCAATGCTGATTTTACGTGTGAGGAAGAGCCGATTAGAGTACTTGACATGGGAGTCAAAGAGCTTCGCAACAATTGTGTACCCTTGGTAAAAATGTTGTGGAGGAACCACAGTTTTGAGGAGGCAACATGGGAAGTTGAGAACGATATGAGAGGACTCTACCCGCATCTATTTCCATCAGGTAAATTTTGAGGACAAAATTTTCTTTAAGGAAGGGAGAGTTGTAACAACCCAAATTTGGAGTCTGAGAGTCAGGTTTAACCGAGGCATGGGCCTCGTAATTGGGCCGTGTTAATTGGGCTTATAGGAGCCTTTTGGGCTAGCCTAGTGTGTTGGGCTTGTAGTTGGGTTTGAATAGTTAGAGGTTGAAGGGATATGAGTGCTCTTGGGATGAAAAAGATGGGGAAGGGATTAATTTTTTTGCTCAATTCTAAGAGCTAACCTCATTTGTTCCTACCATTTTCTATCGTCTTCTTCATTTCTCCTTCATCCACAGACCAAGAGAAATGTCTCATCTTTCACCCTTTTCTTTTGAAATCTCGTTTGGGTGTAGAAGTGAAGTTTGTTCAACCCTTAAGATCTACATTTCAAGGTAAGAATAGCTTGGTTTGGTGTAGAAAATATTTATATTAAAGGTTTTGGGGGATGAACGGGATTGAGTGTTGGGAGCTCAATCCTTGAGTTAAATTGGTATGTGTAACTCTATAATTTCTCCAATGGTGTAGTGACATGTTTTGTTATTCTCCGTTTGTAGTCAAAGAGGTAGGAAAGTCATCTAAGGCTCTATAGAAGAAGTAAGCTTGAAGGTTGGTGGGGATCTTTTTCTTTCAGCATCTTAGTTTGAGGTCAGTACACTACTAACTCCTATAGTTTCTTGGAAATCATAAAAAGAGGCTTTGATGCATGATTTTGGTGTTTTTGGCTTTGATATACCTTGGTTGATCTCTAATGGTAATTTGTGGAATTGATGTTGTTAGGACTTAAAATTTGTAGTAACTCGCCTAATAACTTCACCATAACTTGTATAAGAGATTTGGGGCTTAACTATATAGGTTAAGTGGGATTTCTGTGTGAAATCCGAACCCATACTTTGAAATTCTGAACTCGCGTACCGGTATTGGTTGTCAAGTATCGGTACACATATGTAATAAAGGGGATGGTTGTGAGAGGCGTACCGGTACTGCTGGATGCGCATCGATACCCCTTACTTAATGGAAGTTCTAGTAATATTTTTGCGTACTGGTATGCTAGGGGGCGTATCGGTATTACTGTTTTATTGTCTGAGAAAGGCTTTCATGTACCGGTACATAAAGGTAAGAGTATCGTTATGGGCAGGGATCGGTACGAGGTGGTTCATGTATCGATATTGAGTACCGATATGGGGTTGAGCGTATCGGTACAGCTGAATGGCCCATTTCTTTTGAACCTAATTTTAGTATCGGTACTCGTGGAGAAGTACCAATACCTAGAAAGGCATATTGATACCCATATAGGAGTATCGGTACTCACTATGCAATCTACTCAAGAAATTTGAGTTTGCGTTCGTGGGTTCTATAATTTGAGGCAAAGGGCCACCCAAGGGGTCTCTAAAGGTATAAAATGAATATTAAAACTAAGAAACGGAGATTTAAACCCCGTACTTGAAATAAAAGGCTAATGATTCGATAAATATTGGGTGAATTGTGTGAAGTAGTAACCCATAGGGATCCTGGGTGGATCGATTGATGTTGTGGTGGCTAGGGCCTTTGCTTTTGCTGATGGATTGCCTAGATATTTGAGTCATCCCTTGTTATTGGGATTTGGATACCCATAGAAGTGTGTTGTAACACCTTGAAGACTCTCGAATATAAGATCCCGATCCTATGTGGACGCAAGCCTCATTCAAAGAAGCTTGATGAGAGATTTTGAGCATGGATGGAGGACCCAATGCTTTATGGATGCGAGCCTTATCCATTTGAGTATAGGACCACAATGCTTTGTGGACGGGGGTCCTACACGTAGTGTAGGATCCTGATGTTGTGTAGACGCGAGCCTCACGTAATATTATTGATATTAACTGTGTGATGTTGTATAAACTTATGAGGTATATGTATATGATGTGTGAGAGATCATACATTCATGATGCTATGTGTTTAGGCTGTTATGGTAGCGCCATCGTTATCTTGCCTTGATATCATTCATGTTGCATTGCTTTATTTATGATTTGCATGAAGCATGGTTGAGTGGTGGTGTATCCACTGAGCTTTGTTAGCTTAGTGCTCGGAATTGTTATTTTTGTTCGCAGGTAAGTAGGTTGTTGTTTGGCTTGGAGGAGCACCATCAAGGCTTGGATTTCAGCATCGACTTTAGTTGTTGAGTACAATTGCTAGATGTATTGGGCTATGTATGTCGTAGGACCCTGTATGTAATTTGTAACTCTTATTTTGTACCAAGTGGTCAAAATTGAATGTTTTAAATATTTGAAATTGGAGCTCCATCGATACTGTTTTAGATACTTGGATTTTATCTATGTTTTAAATGTATGGACTAATATTTTATTTGACTTGTCGTGTTATTGGGCTTGAAAATGAAAAATTTTATTAGTAAGGGTTTTGGGCTTAGGGTCCAAATGTAACAATCGGGTCAAGGGTGTTACATATATAGTTCACCATAAGATTGCTACAACATATCATCCGCAGACCAATGGGAATATGAAGTGTCCAACCAAGAGATCATGCAGATCCTTGAGAAAGTGGTCAAGACGAATCACAAAGACTGGTCCTTGAAGCTGGATGAAGCATTATAGGCCTATCGGACCACGTTCAAAACATTGTTGGTCATGTCACCCTATAGACTTGTTTATGGCAAAGAATGCCACCAGTGTAGCTTGAGCATAAAGCCTTTTGGGCTATCAAAAAGATCTACATGGACTGCCAATTAGCTGGTGAGAGAAGATTGTTGGAGTTGAACGAGCTAGAGGAGCATCGCCTGGATGCATACAAGAATGTCAAGATTTACAAAAAGAAAACCAAAAGATGGCATGATGCGAAACTGATGCCTCAATATTTTGTTGTCGGCCAAAACGTTTTGCTCTAAAACTCTCGCTTAAAGCTCTTTTCAGGCAAGTTGAAGTACCGTTGGTCCAACCCATTCCAAGTTGTCAAGGTTTATCCTCATGGTTCTGTGGATATCAAGGATCTCAAATTTGGCCCAATCTTCAAAGTCAACGGTCGACATTTGAAGGCCTACCAAGGAGCACTAGTTCAACGTGACAAGACTTCAGTCACACTACTAGATGCCTAAACATCTAGTTATGTCCCTTTTACCTTCTGCACGTTTATTTTATTTTTGAACTTTCATTTAATTATGTAGTTTTATTTTTATTTAAATTTATTATCAACTTTTAGTTTAATCGTATTATTTATTTTAAAGTTTTGTCTTATTTTTTACAATTATGAAGTAAGAGACAAGTTAGAGAGTCCTCCTAGGATCTTGGAAAGAAGAAGACTTTTGGGCTGACTTGGTTATTTAGGATAAAGGGATTTTGGTAGCATATGCGAAAAATGAGGGGAGAATCTTGTGTAATTTATTACACTTTATTCCTTTGTTCCTTCATTATTATAATCGTACCCTCTCTCTCCTACTTTTCCTTTACTACTTCCCCATGACAGCCACATGTCCTATCCCCATTCCACACCCTGCCTAACCCTTCATTTTTAGTTTTTTTTTTTGCATATTTTTAGTTTTTCTTATTGCTTGTTTATTTAGTATTTTCTTTCCTTTTGCATTGTGGACAATGCTCCTCTCAAGTTTAGAGGAGTACTGTCCTATGTATATATTAGGTAAAATTTAAAAAAATATAACTATAAATAGCCTAGTCAATTTTTATGGTTTCCTTTCTATGGTTCTATTGTTCTGAAATTGTTGCTGCATTGATTATGATATTCCTATGATGAATTTGTGCTTAAATGTGTTTTGCAATGTGTTAGGAGTTCTAGTGATTTGAACTTAGAGTTGAAACTGCTGTAGCTTCTATCTCATACGTTGCATGCTCTCTAAAATCTTAAGAAGCCTCAAGAAATTCTAGGTCGACTCTTTGATACCGTAGCATAAATTGATGATAATGAACTAAATGCTCAATATAGCATAGAAGGCTTAAACTAAACTCCTAGGAAAAAATTGAGAAAGAATAAAAAGCTCAAATAAATTGTTAAACTTGATGCCAAGGGCAAACTGTTGAGGGACACTCTAATATGCTATACTAGCTAGTACACTAGGTGATTTGTGTTTGTCCATTTAACTTTCCCTAGTAGGAATAGTAGTATTAGCATAAGACTGAATAAAAGTCTTCACGAGATGACTCTGCTCGTAGGGCTCAGGGATGGGCTGTTTGCTCCACTCCATCTTCAGGCCTGAAGAGTAGTTGTGATAAGGTGAATCCCCAAAGATACAATTTAATGAACTAAAAAGAATTAAGAGAGTACAACATTGTGCTTAAAAGAAAAAGGAAATGCTAGGCAACAATAGAGAACAATCCTTGAAATTTTCTAAGGTCATTAACTGATGATTGTACGCAACACCGCACACACTACACATATAGTAGAATTGATCCTAGGAACGAATCTGTGAGCTTTGTTATATTGCATATCTTTGATTTTTCTGAGGATTGAATTGATGTTGCAACATGTCTTGGAACTTTTCAAACCATAGCTTAGTTGGAAGCTTTGAAACTATATGTATTGTTCTTAGTTTAGGTTAATTTGTATTTCTTTAGGACAAGAAACAGTTCAAGTTTGGGGTATTTGATAAGTGCATAGATAACTTATATTTCTACCCTTTTTACTTAGCTTTTGCATGTGTTTAGGCTCATATAGTTGCATTAAAGAGTAGTTTGCATATAGTTAGGGAGTTATAGTGCTTGTGCTTAATTGTTTATATTTTGATACTCTTAATGGGGAAGGTAGTGCATTTTAGTGGTGCTTGTTCAGGAAGTAACCGAGGTAGAGGAGTGTTGGTGTAGCGGAGTGGCATCCCTCTTGTGACGAGCCAACAAAGTAGAAGAGTTGGAGATAAATCTACACTTTTGGCACACGTGGAATTCCATCTGATATGGACTCTCATTGAATGAAGCAGAAAAATAAGATCCTCGTTAGGAGGCTTCGCACGCTTTAGGGTTTCTCAACCCTAACTTTGTCGCCTATATAAAGAAGACTTGGGCCACGAACAAAGAGAGCTTGATTTTAAACGAAAACCCTTAGTCTTCAGCTATTGGAGAACCACCGCAGTGGAGGGTCTAGAGGAGTCTCCACACCACGAGAGCCCTCGAGAGTGGCTTGAGGAGTGCAGGACTTGCAGCACAGTTAGAGGGCTTGGAAGAGAACATTGAGGACACTTGATCTTTATTTTTCTTGCTTGATAAACTGACATGTTTTTAATTGTTTTTATTATGGATATTATTTGCTCAGACATTAGTTAAATACTTTTGTTGGGTTTATTATTTTAGGATATTATGTTTTAATTACTTGTTCAATGCTATACTCTTTTCCTTTATCTATTATGTTTATCGTTCTTCATGCGTAGTTATTGTAAGAGCCTGTGACTTAATATCAAAAAAGTACGGTAGGTTATACAAACGTGACTTAATATTTTAACTATTGACTTGTGACTTAATATCAAGCTAACAGCTTAGGTTCTAATCCGTCTTAGACATAAGTTTAGGATTTCAAAGACTAATAAGGGGAACTTTAATAGATAATAGAGTTGTTAGGGTTTACGCAGACGTGTAATGCCATAGCATTCTTATTATCAACTTCTAGGTATCGAGGGAGTCAAGAAGTTAATTAGAAAACCTTGTCGAATAGGTAAATACTTAATTGGTTTATGCAGACATGTATTGCCAAAAGATATAGCATTTGAATAGTAATTAGCATAATTCCTAGGCAATAAACCCAGCATCCATAATCATCTGAATATCTGCTGCTACATCTGCTTGTCTTGATCATTGCTACTTTAATTTTATTGCATTTAGTTTTAATAAACCATCATCAAACCAATATTTTCTCACTAACTCCTGAGTACAATTACTTTGCATTTGTTAATCCAATCCTTGTGGGTTCAACACACTCTATCACTTTATTACTTGATCGATGAGTATACTTGCTCTAATTTGCATACCTATTTTTGCAAACATCAGTGTACAAGTCCAATTGTCCTTTTTGCTCCCAGGAATGCTACTTAGCATATGCTCACTTAGCAAATAACAACTTTACTAAAATGCTTCGGCAATTTACCACTTCATCATCCACATGAACCTGTAAAAACAACCACCAGACCACTACCTTTTCCTCATTATAACATCTTTTGATAATTCAGTTAAGCTCATGAGTAAACTCTAAACATGCATACCTATTACAACTAAAAGGCCATGAAACCAAGCAATAACCCAAGTAAAAGGGCATGAAATATACTCTTTTTATAGGGTTAACATTACCAACTGCAAATCATGTGTGAAATAATTATGGTAATGTGACTTAAGTTGTCCCAAGGCATAAGAAACAACCTTACCCTCCTGCATGAGTACGAAACCAAGTCCATTTAGGGATACATCACTAAACATAGCTCTAGTTGAGTCTAGGGCTGCTTATTGAGTTGAACAGCTCGTAAATAGCTCGAGATTGACTCGGTCAAAACTCGATCAACGTTTAACTCGAGTTGACTCGACTCGACTCAAACTCGACCTCCACTCGAGATCTTAACGAGTTGAGTCGAGCAAGGCCCAACTCGAATCGATAAGTTCGCGAGCAACACGTTATTTTTATATAAATTTTTAATATTTTTGATGGCTACCTTAAAAAATTGTGTTCCAAGAAGTTTAAATGCTAGTTGAAAACTCTAGAAAAGTACAGCGATTTCCTAGGTAATTTACTAATAAAATATTTGGTTTCAAATTTCCAAAACATTTTGTATTTCCCAAGAATTTCAAAAGTTTATTTGTGTCAATAAGAAATTAAATTATAATAATTAGCATTTCCTTATTTTTTTTATTAAAACTTTTCTTTTATATTTTATTATTACTTTTTGTATAAAAGTAGAAAAGGGACAAAGTCTTCAGTTTGCATATAAAAAAATATGATTGAAAGTTAAAACACTGAAATTACTAAGGCTTTCTCTCCTTTTTTGTTTATCGAAGATTGTTGAGAAACTAAAAAGAGTCTCACACTCGAATATCAACTTCATCTCTAACTCGGTCATGATAGGTTCATTTATTTATCTCTTTAGTTCTCACATTTTTTTGAATTTATATGTTTATATTAAGCTCTAATAGTAACACTAGATTCTACCTATATTTTAAAAAATAAGGTAAAAATTTTGACGAACTTAATGAACAACGAATCAAGTCATGCAATGAGATTTTTTAACGAACACGAGTCGAGCAAAAATATATCGAGCTTAACAAGCAACGAGTTGAGTTGAGCAACAAAATTTTTTACAAAGAACGAGTCAAGTACTACTTAACTCGCAATTGGCTCGCTCGATAAGCACCCCTAATTGAGTCAATGCCGGTGCCTACTCAGAAAGGCCTTCTTTTGTTCTACTCAAATGAAACTCTTTCTTTATAACAACTTATTTATAGGGCATGCAATCATATGGAACCATGTTATTAAACCATGTGGCGAACTAAACTTTCAAAATCTGCGATGCTTATGGAACCAAGTTTTCTTGTTCTTCTCAAATCCATTATGAACATGCAATAGAGCTCTTTTTTTCTTCTCAAGTCTATCATTCTCACAAAATTGATCTTTTATACTCTTTAAATTTGTTATGCCAATAGAATTGAACTATTTTTTGCTCCCCAAAACCATTATGCCAACACTTATCTTGTTCAAAACAAAACTATCTTTTGCTTGATTCAGTCATAACATCCTCATCTGAACTGGAAGAGGAAATAACATCCACATCGCGGAAAAATGTTGAACCCTGCATAACACAAAACTTGACAGTCTTTCTTTGCCCTTTTATGACAACAGGATAGCCCTTGTAGATTTTCATAGCTTTATATTCGTTGGAGTATTTGTACCCTTCTAAATTCAGAATACCTAGTGAAATCATAATTTTCTGAAATTTGAAACGTGTCTTACATTACAAAGTGTTCAAACAATTTCGTTGAACATCTAGATCATTGTCTTGTCAATACCAGTGACCTTACGAGAGATTATTCCCTAAAAACAAAAGGCATAAAGTTAACAATAACTGCCTAACGTTTGACCTTTTGGTCACTTTATCCCATATTCTTTTTTTTGGTCCAGATCAACCCTTAACATTCCATTTACACCATCTTTGCCACTGACATATATGACTTACTGCTATCTTCTCAACATCTTATCTTTCGAAAAGTTTTCAATAATAATGTCTCGCTTAAAATCGTAATGGATCTCACCGTCTACCCATTATTCTTTGCCTCTGTCGTCACTCTAATAGGGTTCTTTGTGTCTGGAGATTTCAAGCTTTTAAACCCATAAACGGATTTGTATAAACTGGGGAAAGCTTCCTACGCAATGACTCTAGTTTGGACAGCTTTTTGTTGGCAGTTCTCAATCTTTGTCGGTCTGGAACTTGTGTTTGAACTATTGTGTAATATCCCAATTTTTGGCTAGTGACCAAAATGTAAAGTTTTGTGGCTAAAGTATAAACTTTGAAAATGTTTAGGGATTAAAGTGTAATTTACAAAAGGTATGTATTTTAACCCCGTAAATGAATAGTTTACCCCCAAGAATGACGTTTCCATGTTACCTGGATTTTCGTACGAAGTTTGTATTAATGGCTATAAAACGATAAAGTTTGAAAAAATATTCGAATAATCGGATCAAGCTAAAATTTCAGAGATAGTTCTATGGACCTTAGAAGAGTCATAAAATATCATTTTATGGATGTTTGGATGTTAAAAAGATCGATAAAAATTTAAATCGATCGAAATAAAATGGAATGGCAATTTTGTGAGTAATTAGTAAAGGGCATTTTGGTCATTTTGCCCAAAAGGGACATGGATGGAATTTTGAGATTTCTTTTATAGATGAATAATGGCTGATTGGATCCAACTAAGTCTAGTTGGAATGTTACAAAATGGCAAATTAGAAATATAAATCGAGTTTGAGGGTATTTTTGGAAAGTGGGATTTATTGAATTAAAAATTCATTTTTAATGATACAAGCGTCTTAAATATATGAAATATGAAGGAACTATCGACAAAAATACTATCCAAAATGTTGATGAAGAGAAAAAGAAGAGAAAAAATTTACAAGCTCGATTTAAGCCATGAATCTCGATATTCAGGTAATCTTTCAAGCTACAAAGTTGTTCTATTCTTCATGCTCTATCTTTTGATGTAAATAATTCATAGAATACTTGCTTGGTTGATGAGATTTGATATGAGGAAGAAATTAGGGTTTATGAACAAATTGGGGCTTTTATGATTTTATGAATCCATAGTTGATTTTAAGTTAGAATCATGCTTGTATGATGTTATAATCATGTTATTGAGTTGGGATTTAAAACCTACATATTTTGTATAGAGAAAATTAGGGTTTATGGATTCAAGACTAACTTAGGGTTTATGATGTTGGATTAATGATCTAGTAAGCTTGATTTGTTGTTTGGAAGCAAAACCTTAAGTTAAATACATAGGGACCATTTCGGCAAGCTTCAAAAAGTAAGGGACCAGATCTGATTTTTATTAATTTGATGTTTATTTATTTTAATAATGATGTTAAAGACGTGAAAATGAAGTTAGAATGCTAAACCGATGATTAATCACATTAGTGACCATTTTGACAAATTGTCAAACTTGAATGGTCTATTCGGAAAAGAGGAAATGTAGAAGGAGTAAATCTGATTTTTAGTTAAAATGATGGAATTAAGGTAGTAATGTTGATTTGAGGACTAATTTGCAAAGTTAAGAAGCTTGAATCCTTATATTTGAAATTTGGTGACCACGTCGACAAAACAATAGAAGTTAGAGAAGTAAAGGTTTAAGCTTATTTTGATGAAGGATGTAAAGAAAACATATGAATACAAGCTTTATTCTAGTCATTTGAAGTAAAGTGATGGTACTAAATTGACAAGTAGAGAAATAAGGAGAAGTTGGTGAAAATTAGAAGTTATTTATGGAATGTTATGTTGGAATTTGAATTATGGCAGTAAGTTTAAAAATTCGCCATAAATTCTACAAAAATGGTTAGATGATGAATTTTATACCGTGGCAAATGAAGGTCGGAAAAATTACAGAGCAGTTTCTGCCTGGACAACTCTATGACGTGAATGTAAGGAATTTTCATAATTTTTTTAGATTTTATTAATTTATGTGGTTTATACCGTTAGAACCATTATCGAATCTAGTTTCTCCAATATAAAGGAAATTAAGATCCAGTATGTATTCTGCCCTATATAAGTAAATATTTGAAGGTAGCGCAAGCTATCAGAAAATAGAATTTGAAACATTTTGTATTTAAATGTTAGTTAGCAAGCTCGGAAGAATTATTGGAAGCTCAAATTGATCACTAAGGACCATTATAAGTTTTTGAACAGTACAAGGAAGAAAGGAAAAATATTTGGAAATTTTATATTCGAATGATTAAATTAGACACCATGTTTAACGTATTGTTAGATTTGAATCTAACAAATATTTTATTGTATTCATGTGATTAATGAAGTCAAGTCCGAATCAAAGAAGGTTCGAGGTACTATGAAAGAAAGGATTGAACTAGAACTTAGTGAGGCATTGTGTTAAGTGGCCAAGGTAAACCCCCCACTAAAACCCCCTTTTTCCACCATTGCAAGCAAAACTTACCTTGGATTGTAGATCCTTGGATGCCTAATAACTTTCCCTTCTACACCAATCCGAGATTTCAACACAAAACTAACAAAGGTGGAGTTTTTCTTTTTAACTCATAGAGAAGAGAAGATGAAGATGGTGGGGAGAGCTTTTGGGGGACAAAATGACTTTATCATCTTACCAAATCTGCAGCTCATAAATCCCCAACTCTCATCCTCTTTTTCAATTATAAATTTACCATAAAGCCCCTCTCTATAACCCCATATCCCAAACCCAAAACCAAAACCAAAACCAAGCCCACCAAGGTTTTAGGCCCAACAACATGACCCAAACACGAGGCCCATGCCTCGGTTTAGCCCGACGCTCGGGTTTCAAAACCTGGGTCGCTACACGTGTAGTTTTTCCTTTTGAATTATTACATTAATTACATGCGACAGTATTTAAATAAATAAAATATTTAAACATATATATTTCAATATAAATAAAAATATATATTAAATAAAATATATAATTAATTAAATAAAAAATAATTAAATGTACAAATAACATCCAATGCACCTTACGCAATATAACTTAGCGTGTACGGTGTATGGAGAGTGATGCACTTGTATTCACGTTGTATACAACTAACCATATTTTAGAGGCATGGAAGTATGTGTTAAACAATGATTTGTATCCTAGCGAATACAGGATAAATTGTTTTGATGTGGACTTTGTGGATCAAATCTAGCAATTCATTTATATCTATCCAGGCAGAGGCAAGAATTTATTTAAAGGGTGTTATTTTTTCGAACGGTATTTAAGAGAAATTAATTATTTATAAAATTGTATTATTTTATTTGTAATGGGGTGTCAATTATATATATATATATATTATTTTTTATATACAAATTATATAAAAAAATATAATTTTCAAAAAAATTTGGGTTGTCAACCTACACCCCAATAATCAACGTGGCTTCGCCCATCTATCTATCTATCTAATAAAAAAATTATATTAGATTGTGTTCAAAGTGAAAAAGAGTATAAAAGGATCACACCACAAACATTGAAATTTTAATATGAAAAACAAATATAGTAAACTTCAAAGGGCGTGAAAGACATGAAAAGCAGAACTCGTCACTTTGCAGAAAAACTTTTATAGTCTTCTAAATGAAATCTAGCAACGATATACTTTGACCAGAAAGCTCTATGAATCAAGCGTCGTTTAACTTCGATGAACATGAAAATATAACAAAAATATCAAATAAGCTCAAAATCCAAAAAAAAAAAAGTTAAAGCGCACCAACAATCACTAAACTATGCAAAAATAATTATTCTAAGTCATTGATCTTTTAAAAGTTACAATATGATTATTAAATTTATCAAACATTTATAAATAATAGCTGGACGTTAAAATAGTTTAACAATTCAATTAACATAAAGAACCATTTTATAACGTTTGAAAGGTTAGTGATAAAAACGATCATTTTTTCATAGTATAATAACTACTTTTGTACTTTAGCCCCTACAAGAATGATATTTAATTTGTATATTAATAGAATCTTTGGATGGGGTTCCCGGACACGCTGAAAATATCATGGCAAAGGATTACAGGGGATAAATTTTGTTGGCAAAAAATATGAGGTCCATGTTTAGATTTCCCTTTCCAGGAAGAAGCCGTCATTGCCACATCTTTGTCAAAGCAGCTTTTGGTACACATGCTTTGCAATTCATTCCATCCATGAATTTTCCACCTCCAGCTAAGTGTTGTGGCCATCCCCTCGCATGATGTCACAACCGAGTCCCGGGCCACAACCGAGTCTCGGGGTCAGAATCGAGTCACTTTCACCATGCCTCATTTTCAAGCACATCAATGTTTTAGAAAGAAGAGTCTTTGTTTTCAATTATTTCTTTGGTTAGGAAAAAGTGTCCTCATTTCAAACAATAGAATGTTTACTCGGGTCATTTCTATAATGTTTTTTTTCGTATATATGTAGGGAGTGGACAGTCGGCAGAGTTTGGGCTGATCCTCTGGTAAAGGTATGTATCCTACACACAATCGAGGCGGCCCCTACCACCCAAGTCGATGGTGTGGGTGAGTTTTTCTAATGTAACACGATGCTTTCTCTTTTAATAAAATAAAAACTATTTTCTTTCCTAAGGGGAAGTTGGGGGTCGACTGTGTGCGTTCGCTATGCCCCACGATTTCGACCATGGTTTGAAGAATAGTTTTGTGGTGCGAGACTAATGTGTTGCATGCTTATTTTGAGCAGATCTATCAAGGGAAAAGGCTGACTTGATCGGGAGGAGTCATTTTCAAGTGCCGCACGGCTTAGCGACCGAGTGAACTAAAGGTTAAGGCCGTGACACGTGGTACCAGAGCAAGGGTGTTGCACTCAATTTCAAGCGTGGTGTTGCCTGTTTATTGTGGTGAAAATCATAGAGGTGCGTAATCAATAGCACAGAGGTGCTCTTTAATAATAATGGCACAGTGGTGCTCAATTTTTGTTCAAGTACAACTGTGCTTCCTTGTTGCTAGCGCACAGCGGTGCCTAGTTTTTTTATTGGGAAAGCACAACGGTGCTTATTCCCTCTTGATGCACAGTGGTGCTTTCTTGCTTCTTCTGCACAAAGGTGCCTAGTTTTTAATTGGGAAGCACAACGGTGCTTATTCCCTCTTGAAGCACAGTGGTGTTGAGTTACTAATAGGCATGGTGGTGCTTATTATTTTTCCTATGTAGGAATTAGTGTGGTTGGAGTCGATCAGGGATGGTGACTACTCGTAAGCATCAGGGACTGAAAGTCATCCCGAGAACTGAGGTGCCAGCGGGAGCAGGTACTTTGGCGCAACATGGCACGAGAGTTCCCGCACAAGGGGGTAAGACCATAGACCTCGATAGGTTTGAGGAGCTAGAAGCCGCGGTGGTGGCCCTGAGGGCTCATGTGGTGACCAGTGAACGAGTTCGAGCGATTGAAGTTTCCCATTAGGAGTTGTCTCGCATGGTGAAACACCTCACTGATGAGACAAATGAGGTAATGAGTACTCTGAAGTATGAGATAGAGGAGCTTAAGGCTCAAATTAATTTGATTGAAGTGGCTGTGGGAAATTCGGTGACCGTGGATAGGGGCCAGAGGAATAGGGTCCCTGAGCCTCAATGGTATGAGGGGAACATGGATGCCAAAGAGCTTAAAAGTTTCCTGTTTGATATTGAACAATATTTTCGGGCTACTCGCACCACTATAGAGGAAGACAAGGTCTTGATGGCTTTTATGTACTTGACAAGGGATGCCAAGTTGTGGTAGAGGTCCAAGTTCACAAATGGCGTATGTTCCATTAAAAGTTGGGATGAGCTGAAACGAGAATTAATGGCTACCTTCTTCCCAGAGAATGTTGAGTATAATGCTCGGAAGAAGTTGAGGGATTTGACCCATACTGGGACTATTCGTGATT
This sequence comes from Hibiscus mutabilis, assembly GCA_019671005.1. Lineage (NCBI taxonomy): Eukaryota > Viridiplantae > Streptophyta > Magnoliopsida > Malvales > Malvaceae > Hibiscus > Hibiscus mutabilis. The sequence continues at coordinate 32,670,571 of CM033728.1, forward strand.
ATGTGAGAGAGTTTGCGGCGTTGATGCTGGATATCAAGGACATGTCTGAGAAAGACAAGATGTTTTGCTTTCCTTGAGGGCTTAACGCCATGGGCTAGAACTGAGATTCAAAGACAGAGGGTGCAGGATGTAGTCGCTGCCATGGCGGCTGCCGAGCGGCTTAACGATTACAGTGATGGCTTAAACAAACGCAATGCCCCAACTAGTGGGAGTAATAACCATGCGGGTAATGAGAGTAAGACATCTTGAGGGGAGAGGCCGATAACTTGGGGAGCCAAGAGAGGACTTTCAAATAAGGAACTGGTGCAGAATAGGGGGAATGGTGGTTTTACGCCGAGGAATGGACAAAATAGGTTACCCCTAGCATGCTTCTTGTGTAAGGGGCCTCATCGCGTGGCTGAGTGCCCATATAGGGGTGCATTGAGTGCTTTGGAACTTTCACGGCCTGAGGACACGCCCCCTAACCCACCTACAGAGAATAGTGAGACCGATTTGGTCAGGATTAGGTCCATTCATTTTTTTAATGCATTACAATCTCAATTGGACAACTTAAAGAAGGAACTGGAAAAGGGCTTGATGTACGTGGACTTGGTGATAAATGGGAAGGCGACTAGGGCTCTAGTTGACACGGGAGCAACGGATACCTTTATCTCACTTGAGGAAGTCAATAGATGCTGTTTAACAATTACTAGAGATGTGGAACAGATGAAAGTAGTTAATTCTGTTGCCGCCACAATTTGTGGAAGTGCTAAGAGGGTAAAGGCCAAGCTTGGGTCCTGGGAGGGAAGCGTGGATCTCACTGTTTCCCCTATGGACGATTTTGATGTTGTGTTAAGGCTGGATTTCATGACAAAAGCTCAGGCCATCCCCGTCCCTACTGCGAGCTACCTATTGTTTCTTGGGGATTATCCGGGGGTGGTGCCCGCTACCATTCTACCAAGAAGTGGAAAGATGTTGTCAGCAATGTAATTTAAGAAATGGGTGAAGAAGGGGGAACCTTCTTTTGTCATGTTACCTATTCTACTAGGGAGTCAACCCTTGAAGGTGTACCAAGTGGGATTCTGAGAGTGTTGTAGGACTATAAAGATGTCATGCCAGACCAGTTGCCAGAAGGGTTCCCTCCTCGAAGGGCGGTGGATCATGGGATTGAACTAGTCCCCGGTGCCAAACCTCCTACGAGATGTCCGTATCGTATGTCCCCTCTTGAATTAGCTGAATTGAGGAAACAACTAGATGAACTGCTAAAAACTGGGATTATTCAACCGTCTAAAGCATCATTTGGGGCGCCAGTGTTGTTCCAGAAGAAACATGATGGGAGTTTGAGACTGTGCGTGGACTATAGAGCCTTGAATAAGGTGACTGTTCGGAACAAGTATCCCATCCCCTTAATTGCAGACTTGTTCGACCAGCTAAGTGGTGCAAAATATTTTACAAAGCTGAATCTTCGATCGGGGTATCATCAGGTAAGAGTGGCCGAAGGAGATGAACCGAAGACAACTTGTGTTACTCGGTATGGGGCGTTTGAGTTTCTTGTGATGTCATTTGGGCTAACCAATACGCCTGCAACCTTTTACACCTTGATGAACCAGGTGTTCCATAATTTTTTTGACAAGTTTGTGGTGATGTACTTGGATGATATAATGGTATATAGTTCCTCTTTGATAGATCATGAAAACCATTTGTGGTTAGTATTGTAGAGGTTCAGAGATAATCAGCTATTTGTTAAAAGAGAGAAATGTGATTTCGCCCAAACTCAAATCAAGTTCCTGGGACACCTCGTTGGGCAGGGACATGTTCGAATAGATGAGGAAAAAGTGAAGGCGATCCAAGAATGGCCGACTCCAAAGAGTGTCAGTGAGCTCAGATCATTCTTGGGATTAGCTAACTATTATAGACGGCTTGTCGAAGGCTACTCTCGGAGGACAACAATACTTATCGATTTGTTAAAAAAAGGTGAGAAGTGGGTCTGGTCCAAAGAGTGTCAAGATGCTTTTGAGGGACTAAAAACTGTTGTGATGAACGACCCTATCCTAGCATTGCCTGATATTGAGAAACCCATGGAAGTTGAAACTGATGCATCTGACTTTGCCATAGGGGGAGTACTCATGCAGGGTGGTCACCCTGTGGCCTTTGAGAGTCAAAAGTTGAGTGGTGCCGAGACGAGATATGCAACTCAAGAAAAAGAACTTCTAGCCGTGATCCATTGTCTCAGGGCTTGGAGGCATTATTTTTTGGGCTCGAAGTTTGTTGTTAAAATAGACAACACAACTGCTAGTCATATCCTGACGCAACCAAAACTGTCGGCAAGGCAAGCAAGATGGCAAGAGCGCCTAGCGGAGTTTGATTTCAGTTTTGAGCATAAAGCTGGGAAGAAGAATCAGGTAGCTGATGCATTAAGTCGAAGGGCCGATTTGGCGACCCTTAGATTGATTGCTCCTATGTCAGCTAGTAGGGTGACGAATGACATCCGAGAACTCATAATGGAGAATATGAGAAAGGATCCGCAGATGATGGCAATATTGAGGATGGTGGAAAGTGGCCAATCAAAGACCTTTTGGGTAGAGAATGAGATCTTAATGACGAAAGGTTAGCGTATGTATGTCCCAAGAGTGGGAGAACTTAGACAAAACTACTGCGTGAATGCCATGACACTCCTTGGGCAGGTCACTAGGGTTGGCGGCGTACTCTGGCCCTGCTGGAACAAGGATATTATTGGTTGTACATGTGACATGATATTATGGAATATACCAAGACTTGTCTTATTTGCCAGCAAGATATGGTGGATCGACAAAAAACTACGGGTTTTTTGGAGCCATTGTTAGTGCCAGCTACGGCCTTGGGAGAGCATTTCACTCGACTTCATAGTGAGCTTGCCTCGGGTGGGGGATCTTGGAGCTGTTATTGTGGTGGTGGATCGGTTCTCAAAATATGCTACATTTATCCCTGCCCCCAAATATTGTTTGGAGAGGAGACAGCTCGGTTAGTCTTTAAACATGTGGTGAAGTATTGGGGTTTCCCACAGGATATTGTTAGTGACAGGGATGGTCGGTTCATTGGAAATTTCTGGAGAGAGTTATTCAAGATGTTGGGATCTAAACTGAATTTGTCATCAAGTTATCATCCTCAGACGGATGGGCAGACTGAGCGCTTCAATGGGTTGTTAGAAGAGTACTTAAGGCATTTTATCCAGGCCAACCAGAAAAATTGGCCTTCATTGTTGGATGTGGCACAACTTTGTTTTAATTCACAAAAGAGTTCTGCTACTAATAAAAGCCCTTTTGAAATTGTGACAGGTCAACAGTCGCGACTTCCACACACCACTCTAGAGTCATACAAAGGAAAGTGTCCCCGAGCTTTTAATTTCTCCAAGGAGTGGTGCCAAATACAGAGATTGATCGAGCTTATCTAGTGAAAGTTGCAAAATATATGAAGAAGTGGACGAATCGTGGCCGAAGGGACCAGCAGTTCAAAGTTGGCGATCTAGTGCTTGTCAAGCTAATGGTATAACAGTTGCGGTTCTTACGGAATAGAGATCGGTGTTTGGTGCGAAAGTATGAAGGACCAGTACCGATTGTGGCCAAAGTTGGGAATAACTCGTACAAGATCAAGCCGCCCTCATGGATGAAAGTTCACCCTGTGTTCCATGTGAGCAACTTGAAGCCTTTTCATGCGAACCCCTCAAATGTCAGCCAAGGACAAAGTGATCGGGGCCCCATCTGTACCAAACCCCCATCAAAACGTCGAGTTGAGGAGATCCTTGCTGATAGGTTTGTTACGGTGTCCAAGAAGAAGCTTGTTCGTGAGTACATGGTCAAGTGGGAAGGTCTCGGAGCCGAAGAGACAAATTGGGAGAGAGATCATGACCTAAAGGCGTTCAACCAAAAAAATCGAGGAGTTCCTTGTAGCCAGTCGATCAGGGCGTCGACAAGTTAGGTGGGGGAGGATGTTGTGGCCATCCCCTCGCATGGTGTCACAACCGAGTCACTTTCACCATGCCCCATTTTCAAGCACATCAATGTTTTAGGAAGAATAGTCTTTGTTTTCAATTATTTCTTTGGTTAGGAAAAAGTGTCCTCATTTCAAACAATAGAATGTCTACTCGGGTCATTTCTATAATGTTTTTTTCGCATATATGTAGGGGGTAGACAGTCGACAGAGTTTGGGCTGATCCACTGGTAAAGGTATGTATCCTACACACCATCGAGGCGGCCCCTACCGCCCAAGTCGATGGTGTGGGTGAGTTTTTCTAATGTAACCCGATGCTTTCTTTTTTAATAAAATAAAAACCATTTTTCTTTCTTACGGGGAAGTTGGGGGTCGACTGTGTGCATTCGTTATGCCCTACGGTTTCGACCATGGTTTGAAGAATGGTTTTGTGGCGCGGGATTAATGTGTTGCTTGCTTATTTTGAGCAGATCTATCGAGAGAAAAAGCTGACTTGATCGGGAAGAGTCATTTTCAAGTGTCGCACGGCTTAGCGACCAAGTGAACTAAAGGCTAAGGCCGTGACACTAAGCAACTCCACCGATAGAAACCTTGGATTGGAAAAATTATTAGATGGGTCTAGATTACCACGTCATTTATGGTCTCATCTAATAATGTGTTGTCATGTCATTTTTTCAAGATTATTCTTCACCTCATTCTTACATGTAACTAAGGAGTGGGTAGTTACTTTGAAGTTAAAATAGGTGAATATTATTAGATGAACCATGACATGGTGAGTTGGGCCCATGTAATAATTTCTCCTTGGATTGGATCGTTTCTCTTTTGTTTTAGTCTCTAATCTCATATTATCCCATATTTAACATCAGCTATCAAACATTAAACGTGAACCTCTACTTTAATTTGTGGTGGAAGATTTTGAAACTGATCGTTTTTCATGTTTCAGATTCAAACCAGAACTGCTCTCCAAGTATTTCAGTAATCTTCTGAGTTATTGTTTTTTAGTAATCTAACTATGCAATTGCAATGTAAACTAAGCTAACTGCCAGCTGCAAAATTAAATGCCTTTGTCGATTCATGCAAAGCTTAAATCCCCCACTAAAACTATGACCCTGCCTTCCCATTTGCAACCTTGAAGATGCAGGCCACTGCACTCACTCTTTCTCCTTTAACTCCCTTGTTTAGGCCTTTAAATAAGAACCCAAACCCCAGATGCAGTCCAGTTCCCAACTTGTCTTGTTTGAAGCCATTACACCTTCTCAGTTCCATCAATGGACTTGCATTCCAAAAAGCTTCATTGCTTGTTTCAAAAGGGAGATATGACAGTTTCAGGGTCAGAGCCCAACAGGTTCCTGAAAACATGGGCGAGACAAAGGGCTTTAACGGTTTGGCTACCAGCCTGAAACTCGGAGCCATGTTAGCAATTTGGTATCTTTTGAATATCTACTTCAACATTTTCAACAAGCAGGTTCTAAATCCAGTTTCATCTCAATTTGTTGTTTTCCTTTCTGTTTGTGTAATAAAATGCAGTTTAAAGCAATGGGTAGACGTTGAATTTGATGCTTAAAAAGTAGTACAATTTACGTACATTGGGGTTGTTTTGAAAGGTTTTAAAGGTGTATGCATTTCCAGCAACGGTTACAGCCTTCCAATTGGGGTGTGGGACTTTGATAATCCTTATAATGTGGGCTACAAATCTGTACCATCGACCCAAGCTTGTTCTCAGGTACTTCTTTTACAAATTCCGATCACACAATCTGTTTCAAATCTGAAATGAAGTATTGCACAAAGCAATTTTCAGCTTGCAGTGATCATTCCGTTGGCTGTAGTTAATGTCTCGTTCACCCACACCATTAAAGCAATGGAGCCCTTTTTCACCGTCTTGTTCTCTGGTCTAATTCTGGGCGAGGTACGAATTCTAATTAAAACCAAGATTTTGCTCAGATTTCATTTCTTTTCAATTTATATGATACTGATTTAGTGTTACTCGGTTTTCAACAATTTCATTTTCCGCAGTGGCCTACGTTTTGGATCGTGTCCTCCCTCGTACCACTTGTGGTGGAGTGGCATTAGCATCATTCACCGAGGCATCTTTTAATTGGTAACAGCCTTTTTCTTAATTGGCCCATTTTACCCGTGAGTGCGGGATACGGGCATGTGTTAATATTTTTCGAAGTGTTTGAAGGATCATATCTTCGTATCTATCTTGAATGTATATTAAACTCAAATGTTAAATATAGATTCTGGCTGTCCTGAACAGGATTGGTTTCTGCAGTGCAATGGCTTCCAATGTGACTAACCAATCGCGTAATGTGCTTAGCAAAAAGTTCATGGTCAGAAATGAGGTAAAAATCGCATAACTCAGATTCATTATTTTGTTTAAAATATTAATATTAAAATTTAGGATATGTGTGCTGGAATACGATCTATTAAGGATTTTTTTTAAATACATATTCATGAGAAACATGTACCTGAATCCGAGTAAAATAGATGCAGAACTAATAGTAACATGTATTTTTTATAAACAGGAGACATTGGACAATATCAATCTTTTCTCAATAATAACCATAATTTCGTTTATTCTATTGGTTCCTGCTGCCATTTTATTGGAAGGTGTCAAGTTCAGTCCTTCGTATCTACAATCTGCTGTAAGTAATAATATTAGAACATTCTAAAAACAACATACGTTGATGTTGTCTTAAAGAAATTAGAGCTTGTTATGCCACTAACACGATGCTTTTTCTTCCTATGCTTGGATTAAGGCAAACCAAGGTTTGAATATTAGAGAGCTATGCATGAGATCTCTTATGGCTGGATTCTGTTTCCACTGTTATCAACAGGTAAGCCTCTTCTTCTATGTCATTCTCATTCGAGATTCAGTGTCAGGATTTCGGATTGACTCGCATCGTATCATCATATTCATATATCTGGAGGTTCGAATCTCCACATCTCATGTACATTGAACCTGTGTCAACATTAATATACAAATAAGAGTAGAGATGATCATGAATTGGGTTGAATCAGGTTTTCGACTTAACATGAACATATATCTTATACAAATACTTCAAATGGTATCACTAGTGACACATATCTAACACAAATACTAAGTACTATGCTATGCTGCACTAATATGGGTACAAGTATGGAAACAGTGACAGAAAATAGTAATTTTTAAAATTATAGGTATAGGTAGGACAATGATGCGATAAATATAAAATAAATTTTAATTTTTAAAAAATGTAAAAATAAAAAGCCATAAAATAGCACGTGAGCATGGAATCACAAATACTTATATACTTATAGTTGAATCATGTGAGCAAGTAAAAGTTGAAAAGAAAGAAGAAAAAAATAGAAAAAACGGAGAATAAAAAATAAAAAAATAAAAAGATGAATACTTACAAGTACCCAAACCCTACTCAATATATTTTTCGTACGAAGACATATCGAGTACGTGAATTGTGATACAACTTTAAATTGAAGTACCCTTCGTAGGCCCTATGTACGCTGTGCTTTTTTTATGTGTAATCTGAGAGTGGATTGTGCATGACAGGTATCATACATGATACTTCAAATGGTGTCACCCGTGACACATTCAGTGGGGAATTGTGTGAAGAGAGTTGTGGTCATCATTTCATCAGTTATCTTCTTCCAGGCGCCTGTTTCACCCATTAACTCCCTTGGTAAATTAACTTGCTCATCAGTTTTTTACAGTGCAGTAGATTACAAATTAACATACAATACAAGATTTATCTTACACTATTATTATATTTGTATTTTAACTTTTAACTGCTGCTATGCATGCAGGCACCACACTGGCTCTTACAGGAGTCGTCTTGTACTCGAGAGCCAAACAACTGAAGCCAAAGCCCAAGGCTGCATAATAAATAATTTGTATCAATTTTTATTTTCAAGAAAAAATTAATCTGTATAATTATACAAAACAAACTTTAGAACTCAATCAGCTGAATGTAAAGTTTGATTTCATTGCATCATTCGTGAGAAAAAAAAAGGAATCTGAAAAATGGGAAGTATCCTCTTCATAGTTCAGACCCAAGCTTGTTGATGGTTTTTTCAGAAGAGGAATGTGAAAAAAATCATTATTCTAGAAGAGATTTTGTCTTGATTGATGTAATCAGAAGATGAAGGTCGCCTCCAAAATTAACACAAACACTCGAATAAGTACACCCAAAAGAGCGAGGTTGAACTCAAGTGTGTTTGCTTAAAAGTAAGAAGAAAATTGAGTAATTGTCAGTGTTTTAAATGATGTTCTGGACCTCTCTATTTATAGGCATAGTTGAGGGTAGGGTTGTAAATGAGACGAGACAGATCACGAGTTATTCGAGTTCGATTTATTAAAGTTCGGTCAATATTTGATTCAATTAGAATCGACTCGAGCTTGAACTCGGCTCGAGTTCTTAACGAGCCGAATCGAGCTATTTGATACCTGATTCGAAAAGCTCGCGGGCTACTCGAAAATATAATATACTAAATTTTTAGATTTAAAATCTAAATCCTAAAAATCTAAACCAAAAAACATAAACCATAAACATAAGTCATAAACTCTAAAAATCTAAATCCTAAATTATAAACCCAACAACTTAAACCTTTAAACTCTAAACTGACACCTTAAACCATAAAATTAACAAGCTTAGCCAACACTCGAATCAAGCTCGAACTCGGCTCGAGTTCTTAACGAGCCGAGTCGAGCTCAGATTATTCAGTCTCGTTAAAAACTACTCAAGCTCGAACTCAACTCGAATTCTTAATGAGCTGAGTCGAGCTTAACACTACTCGAACTCGACTCGGCTCGTTTACACCCCAGTTGAAGAGTTAAATTATTAAAGCATAGAGACCAATTTCCATAAAAACCCGAATAAAAATGTTTCCTCAAAATTACAATGAACAGAAACGATTACAACATTTTATTTTTCAAGAAACTGATAAAAAAAGTGATGGTGTCCAAATAAAAACACACACGTTACGTAACACGAATCGAGTTAGACGACGAAATGTCTATGTGAGCCTTAGCTCCAATCACTCAATACAAGTAAATTACAAAATCATATATAAAACATTTGAAAGAACCAATAATCAACCGAAGTGGAATATTATTTTTTTGCATTACTAACATTCTCCCACTGATACAAAAGAAGTAGAACTTGTAAAACCAAAGAAAAGAGCGACAGTGAAACTAATCATTTAGTTACTAGTATATGTAAGATTTGAACTATTACATAGTGAGATGGAGTGAATTTTCTCTTAACAATAACAAATAAATGAATCTTGAACTTATTAAATGAAAAAGTTAATCTCGATAACACAAGACTAATCGTAGGTATAAGTGAGTTTCATGATACTTCAACAATTAGTTATTATACCCAAAACACTCATAAGTCGTTTAGAAAGATGGCTTGATAACTTTCAAAGAATGTGAAAGTGATCTAATCAAGTCTATTTTAATATAGACCACCCAAATTAGAGTTGTAAAATCATTAAGAGAAACTAGTAAGCTCATCCCCTCAAAGTAAATTTGGTGAATTTATCTTGTTCTTCTCAATAGGACCACCCATGGGCAATGAATTCATTTTCATCCCCACAAGTGTACAAAGTATGTCATAGGGCTACATTAAATGTACATAATGACTCTTTATGAAGTGTACAAAGTATGTCATAGGGCTACATTAAATGTACATAATGACTCTTTATGATAGATTTATAAATGATTTTATATAGAAAGTGCCTAAAAATGATTTTTGACGAAAATTCAACTTCAAACCGAAAATTTGTATCAATAACTTTAAATATTTTTTGAAACGAAGTTTTACAAGTATGTATGGCTTTTAATTAAAAAATATGGACTGATTTGCATTAAAATAAAATTATTAGAGGGCAAAAACATAATATACCCTAAAGACGCTAAAATTCGCGGATCTACCCCTCGGACTTGGGTCAACAATAGAGATGAGAATTTAATCCGAATTCTGATCCGAAAATCTGATCCAAATCCAGTTGAAAAAAATTTGATTTTGATCCGAAAAAATCCGATAAAAAAATCCAATTAAAAAAAAATCTGAATTCGAATCCGAAAAATATCCGAGTTTGATTGTAACGAATTCAGACTTTGATTTTATACAGTCTGATCGAAGTTCGATCCATTGCCATCCCTAGTCTCGGTGTTGGTGGTCGGCTACTGGTAATCTTTTTTTCTTTGTACTATTATATTATATCTTTATTCTTTTAGTTTTTATTAAGAATAACTCTGCTGCCTTTGTGGCCCATTTTCATCTGCCTTGTGAACGTCTTGCTCTGTCTTTTGGCACATTTTTGGTCTTTATTGACGGTCATTTGACTGTTCTTTTCATTTTTTTTCTCAGGGTTTGATTTGACATCGCGAGCAAGATGGCATTTATTTGGTTATCTTGCTGATCTTTCCTGCTTTGGACCCACGTATTGGATTTGGATACGCGGTTTGCATTTGTGGATGGTTTACTCACAACGCTCGGCTCTAAGTTGAGGTTATTGGTGGTCTTATAGTAGCTTGATCCCCTTTTGTGGTTCGTTTGCCGATGCAGTCAGATCTGTTCGTATCTATCTTTTGTTTGAGTCTTTTGATTAGGTTTTAACCTTTTCATTCTATGGTCCTTGTATGATCTAAAGTGACTAGTTTCTTTTGTCAATGGTTATTCGAAAATGTCCAAATTTTGGGTTTAGTTTACGTTTATGATTGTAAACCCTCATTGTAACTTAGATATTTTATCTTTTTAATAAAACTAGCATCTTCTATAAATATATATACAAGGGCTTTAATTTTACACTTAAATCATCTTCAAAGAGTTAAAAACTTATCAAATTTTAAAAATTTTGAAGACAAGTTGAGACTTTCAAAGGAGTTTCAAAACTTGTATGCAAGTTTTAAAACTTGCCATTACAGAGAGTTTTAAAGTATAAACTAAGTTTCAATACTTTACAGTTTCAAAACTCTTGTGCAAGTATCAAAACGAGAGGCTCCAACGGTCGAATTTTTCATTCCTCGCTCAGAGAGTTTCAAAACTCTTTGAGAAGTTTGGAAACTTTGTTGCAATTGAGCATTAAATACATGAATTTATGACTCTGAACAGCTCCAAACTTCCTCCAATTGATCAAAACAGCTAGAAAACCATTAAAGGATATAAAAAGTATTAAATCAATATTTGTTTTTAATATAATAAGGACTTAATTGTAAATAAATAAAATTTTAAGTTACTTGAATTTACTCACAAAATTGACAAGTATTCGAGCTTAAACAATTTTCCAAGTCAATATTTTGTCCCCAAAATTTTTCTAAGTGTTTTGTTACTCAAACCAACCATTTTGGTAACTGGGTACTGGTATGACCTATGGTGCACCGATACGGGTTTTTGTTAATGGAAACTATTTTTAATCATAATGGCTTATAAGTATCGGTACAGCTATCTGCGTATCGATATGACCTTTTGAAATTGTAATCCAAAATGTGCTACGAGTACCGGTACTGCCTATGGCGTACCGTTACAAGAGTTTAATATTTTTTAAATTATTTTGACCGTTAGACTTGTCTGTTCTCTTGGAGCCAAACTTTAAATGTTTTCATACGTGTACTGGTATAGCTATACGCGTACTGATACACTATTGTCTTAATTTTCTCCAAGGGTTCTAGTTAGCAAAACGAGTACCAGTACAGTACGTCCCGTATCAAAATTCTTTGTATTTTTATCACTCCGTACCTATACGCTTGCCCGCATACTGGTACTCCTTTATTGCAACAGTTATTTCTATTTTGAGTAGGTACCAATACGAGATCTTGTGTACCAATACCCAAGCTTGCCAAACAGCATTTAATGCAGGAAAATTGCAGTCTAACGACTCTATTCAATTTTCCAACAACCCAAATGGCTAGAAATCAATGGATGGGTATAAAAATAAGTCTCCAAAGCTTCTTCAACAACAAGACAAACATTCTAAAGCATTCAAGCACTTATCCAACTTATTTGAGCTCCAATTGTCAAATCCTTGTAACCCACTTGAGTGATTTTCATTGTATTTCATTTTTCATCAAGTTTGGGGTTTTAGTGAACTTTGAATCTTGCAAACAATCATCCTTTAGAGGAATTTCATAGTTTGCTTCATTGTATCTACCTTTAGGAAAATGGATTACTAGACTTTAGGGTCAAAGTCTAGGTAATTGTGAGGTTATCTTCTTTAGCTGAAAAGGAAAGACAATTTAGTGAATTTGTGAAAATTCTTAGTGTGGATAGCAAAGGTATTGGACATAGACATTGTTTAGAAGGTTAAACCACTATAACCACTTGTGAAAATTTTCTTTCTTTTTGCTCATTGCTTCCACCAATTTTTTTATTGTCAATTCACCCCCTCTTGGCCATTTCCATTGATTGATCAACTCAACAATTGGTATTAGAGCTACACTCATTGGAATGATTCACATCCTCTTGAGTAGATCCAACCATTGCTTAATCAATTTCCATGTCAAGCTATGGCATCTACTTTTGGCAACTACTTCACGGATGAAGCTTAATTCATTTCCAAGCCACCGTACTTCAATGGGGTAAACTACCTATATTGGAAGAATAGGTTGAGATTATTCATCAAGTTTAATGACTACAACCTTTGGGATGAAGTGGTGGATGGGCCATCTATTTCGATGAAGAGAGTAAGAGACTGACTCGTCGAGAAAAAAAGACAAGAATGGACCGATGATGATTGAAAGAAGTTGCAACTCAATGAAAAAGCTATGCACATCTTGTTTTGTGCTCTTAGACTGGACGAGTATGTAAAGATGTCTTCTTGCTCAAGTGCCAAAGAAATTTAGGACAATCTAGAAGTTACTCATGAAAGAACAAATGTAGTGAATGAGACCAAGATTGGACTCCTTAATCTAAGTTATGAGAACTTCAAGATGAAACTAGATGAAGACATCACAAAGATATTTGATCAATTATCCGTCATTGTAAATGGGCTCAAGGGCTATGGAGAAGTTATTTTGGAAGACAAGCTTGTTCGAAAGTTTATTTATTCTCTTCCTGAACCATGGGATTCAAAGAAGACAACCATCATCGAAGCCAAGGATCTCAAGACCTTGAAGCTCGAGGCTCTCATGGGGTCTCTTCCCACTCATGAGCTAATGAAGCAAAAAAAGAAGGATGAAGAGAAGAAGAAGGAAGTGGAGAGGAATAAAGTTGGGATTGCTCTCAAAGCTTCATAATAAGAGAGTGATTCCAGCGAAGAAAAAGATGAAAAAATGACTATGCTAGCTAAGAGATTCACAAGGTTCATGAAATTCAACCGATGACGAAAGTTCCAATGAAAAGAGGGTTTCAAGAACAAGGCAAAGAAAAAAGAGAATGACCAAATAATTTTCTATGAGCGCAAAAAGCCGGGACACATCAAGTTCGATTGAAGAGCTTCAGGGAAAAAGAATAAGCGTAAGGCTCATGTGGCTAATTGGAGTGATGAAGATTGATCCAATGAAGAGGAGCAAGAGGTAGCCAACCTATGCCTCAAGGCACTTGAGGAGGATCATAAGGTAACCTCTAATTCATCTACTTTTGAATTTAATGAACTTCAAGATGCTTACGATGAATTGCAAGAGATTTATGATAAGTTGGTTTTAGAATTTAAAGGTCAATTTTGAAAAAACAAAAATATTATTTCAAATTTGAAAAATGAAAATGACTCTTTTTCTAAAACTAATTTAGAGTAACAAGTGAGTGATCTTAAAGCATCTTTAAACAAAGTTAGGACACCGCGTTTTGAAAAAGGAATTCATTGAAAATCCAACTATGTTAGAAGAAACTGTAATGGGTACAAACATAGAGTCTTACAAAGGCCCTTTGATGGTAAGAGAGTTAGGAGTGTTTGGGTTCCTAAGGAACTTGTAACTTCTAACAATGTTGATGCCATTGCTTCTTGGATCCCCAGGGGAACCAAGATTTTGGGAGCTAATACTCATGGACCCAAAAGAATTTGGGTACCAAAAATTAAGACTTAATTCTATGTTTGTAGGGGGAGAATTGCTACAAGGCCTAAACTTCAAGTGCAAATTCATGGTACCTTGATAGTGGATGCTCGAGATATATGACCTAAGACAAAATTCCGTTATTAGAGCTAAAACAAAAAATTAGAGGAGTTGTGACATTTGGTGACAACTCTAAAGGCCATATTGAAGGAATTGGTTCCATTGGTAATCACTCTTCCATACTCAATGAGAATGTTCTGTAAGTCAACGGTCTAAAACATAATTTGTTAAGCATAAGCTAATTGTGTGATAAAGGATACAATGTCATGTTTAATATAAATGGTTGTAAAATAATTAACATTGTACCTAATAAAATGTGATTGTTGGTCATAGAATAGGAAATATATACATGGTGCATCTAGAGGACATTCATATTTCAAATTCATGTTTTGTTTCTAAACATGAGCATGATTCTTGGTTGTGGCATAGAAAACTAGGACATGCTAGCATGAGTGTTTTGGAAAAATTAATTTCTACTGATCTAGTAAGTGGTTTTCATAAATCAAGTTTTCCCTTTGTTGATCATTAATGTGAGCAACCCTTTTGGATGGTGGTTCTTGGGTTGTTTAGAGGGTAGAGATGCAGAATTTAGGTTGCATGCCCTTAGAGATCTGGTGGTGTTTTCTAGAGCTTGTCATTGTTAGAGGATGCATGACTCTTTATAAGGGGCTGGATGGGGTAAAGGCACATATCAATCGAGGAGGATAGGTGTGTTAGCGAGTTGGTTTCACTATGACTCAAACATTGACGCAAATCACGTACATTGTTAAGTGATCTAGAGAGAGTTCGCATGTCGAGTCTGCAACTGAACGACTTTGGTCCTATTGGTATGTTCGTAGAGGGCTATAATTGGGTATTCACATGACTGTAATTTGCCGATACTAACAATTCCCCCCATAGGTGAGGGAAGGTTATAAAGTGACCTTGGCGAACCTGGCAAATTTTAGGGGTTTTAAGAAGGCGAGAGTTTTATGGGAAAATTTGGAATGTTGAAAAAATGGTTTAATGTATGTGAAAGGTCATGTAACATTTCCTTTTGGTGAACCAGTTAGCTCCTTTCGAGAATAAGCCGTTACATATGAAACATTACAAAAAATTTCTTTATTAGGGGTCATGTTGAGAATATCCAAAAAAAATCTTTTCGTCTCGATAGCTAGTTCATTTGTTGTAATTAGCAATGAATATGAGTGCAGTGCTGAAATTGATGAAATAAATAAGGCTCTAGAATGCAGTGGTCTTCGTGTGGTAAATTATTTTCGCTATCAGTTTGGGTTGCCATAGAAACGTATCACTTGAGTGGGTGTTCCGATGAAGGAAAATGTGGTTTCCATCCCTTTGTTTGCTTTTGAGGCTGGGTTCCTATAGGTGAATCGCCACACAGTAAGTGCAAGCAAACACTGCCGATGCAAGTATAAAAATAGGAGGACCCTATTAGATATCGATCCCACCAGGATAAGTATTTAGTTGAACTATTATATGGCCATAAGCAATTCTGTAAACTAAGATGTTGTGAGTGTAATGGTAGTAGCAATCGAGAAATAAAGTAGTATGTGTAAAAGCAATTGTGATAGCAAGAACAACAATTAAAATAAGATAAAAGAAATATTAAGAGAAGATCAATATACCCTCGGTTCAGCTCGACAGAATGTCAAATACAACAAGGAAATACAATACATTGGTTCATCTAACAAATAAAAGGATTTAGCTCGCTTACTAACTTCCATTCAACTCTCAACTGATGATGCAAAAAAGTAGATCAACCACAACTCTATTTGTTTGTCAAAACTACAACTCCTTAAACAAGTGGATCAACTCTCACTGTATCCTAATTCAACTCTATTGTAATAGCTTGTTAACTTGACTTGTCATTGCATCTCTCAATGTCAATAATGATGTTTAACATTCTCATGCAAACAAAGATCAGATCCAGCAATCGAAATATGAATAAAGCTAATAATAATATATTGAACTAAAAATAAAACTTAAACAAGTTCATATAGAGCTTAAAGAGTTTAAACCAACGTCATTAACACACAAAATATATTAAAATCTCCAATAAATATCTATCTCTAGAAAAGTTTAAAGAAGATAACATATATTTCTCCTTGATCTAGGACTTGAATCCTCATCTCCTCGGATATTTCTGCCTTGCTTAGCCTTGGATCTCCAAAAATAGAGTTCAAGTTGCCATGGAAGGAGAGCTCGAAGGTTGAAGATGATAGGAAAATGGAAATTGCGTGAATTCTCTGTCTATCTCATTCTGAATTTATCCTTTTATAAGCTTCCAAAGAAAAGACACTTGTCCTTCAGGTATTTTGTGTGACTCTATGCCGTACCACTTCTGTTATAACAAATAATACAACTGGCAGAGTTATCATTATCTTTTAGTAGACTAGACAGCTGGTCGTTGTAGTGTCGAGTTGGCTGTAGTGATAAAACATCCTTTGCAGTGACCTGAGTAATGCAACAACAACATAGCAAAAAGGCAAAAATATGTGTAATAAGAGCAGCTAAGACTAGAGTTCGAAAAAATGTAGAAAATAAACATGAAAATGTAGATGCGCATGCACAAAATACTATTGTGGGGACAATTTAATCCACAAATCTAAAGGAAATACATGCTCTTTAAATAGCTATCACACCCCCAAACTTGAGTTTTTACTTGTCCTCAAGTAAAATTAAAAACAACAAGGTATATTCAAAAGTTCAAGACATTCTAGCTACTTGAATCATTCCAACCAACCAATGAATCAATTGCATCGACATGATAGAGGATTGCAGAAATAACTCAAACATCAATATATAAATAAGAATTTCAACAATACTTAGCATCATATCTATCATCACAAATTCTTTCCACCTATCAATATTTATTTAATACAACTTATAATATAAATATCAATATATATATATATGTGTATTTTCGAGAGATATCGAACAGTTAATGCACACTAGACCTTGAGAAGTAACATATTGTGCAACGAACCCCTAGGAAGTACTTCATTGCCTCGACACACACTCATGCAGCGACAACCTTTGGCTAGATTCATTTTTCTAACACATACATTAGTGTGTTCCCTCTTAAAGCTACTTTTATTGCAGTTACATTGGAATGCCTTTTATATATACTTAATAATATCTACTAACATC
Source organism: Hibiscus mutabilis (assembly GCA_019671005.1). NCBI lineage: Eukaryota > Viridiplantae > Streptophyta > Magnoliopsida > Malvales > Malvaceae > Hibiscus > Hibiscus mutabilis. The sequence continues at coordinate 32,687,714 of CM033728.1, forward strand.
TATAACACAAGTTGAAGAAAGTGGAATTCATCTAAAACAAAAGAGATGAAGCTAGACATTCTTTACTCAAATAAGCAGATGTATTTATGCAAAAATATAATGCAATCATCCAACATGTATATCCAACTCATTCATCAGCAATTAGAATGATTGAAGGTTTACACATCGAATGCAAGCAAAAGTTTTTCAACACAAAAAAAAACATTGTATTTGCTTAAAATTTCTTTTGAAATAGGGGTGCATTTCAACTCCTAGGTGTATACCTCCAAACTTAAAGATTGCATTGTCCCCAATGCAAAAGAAAACAAATGAACGAATGTGGTTACAATGTTGAATGCAATGACAATAAAACTAAATACAATGACAATGCAGATGTGATAACAATAGAGTTTAACAAAATGAAATTACACTATATGGTATGCATACCTACAAAAACTAAAACAAAGTAACTCAGTCCATTAGGGATCTTGAGAGAAGGAGGTGGAGCGATGCTTCTTCTTCTTCTTGCTCCTATTTTCTTCATTGTTTTTCTTCTTGTTCTTGTCTTTGGATCTCGAGCACTTATGTTTCTTTTCTTTCTTTCGAAGAGAGGCCCCCTCTTCTTGCTTAGGCTCTTTATAATTCTCTAGCTCCTCTTCTTTGTCGGCATCATCGGCCATGTCTGCAGTGGGGATGAACAAGGATGGTGTAATATCCCAAATTTTGGCTAGTGACCAAAATGTAAATTTAGGAAGTTTTGGGGTTAAAGTATAAACTTTGGAAAAGTTTGAGGAGTAAAGTGTAAATTTCCCCAATAAGTAATTTTATTCAGTATAAGAGAGAATTGGATCGAAATAAGTACCTTGATATCGGTTTTAAGAATTAAGATGCAGTAAAAGGTACCAAATTTGGATCAAATGAAATTGTTAAGCGTGCTCAAGCTAGAGAATTGCAAGGATGGGTGACCTTCGAGAAGGTTTCATAATTGTGTGTTTGATCGGAATTTTGGACTCAGTAAGAGTAAAGAATATTCGAATGGATTTACGATAAAGGATTTCAAGGAGAAATTTTATTTTATGAAGGTTTTCGATAATTATCGGAATAATAGACCGAGTTAGAAAAATTTAGTCTAAGTCCTTGGGAAATGAAGTTTTTATGTGATGAAAGTGTTTATTTATCGAATATAGAAATATGGAATTTTTGGAATAAATCTGATAGCTCGATAAAGGTAAAATCGCAGTAGAAGTATTTAATGAATATCGGGAAATCAGATCAAATCAAAATTTCAATTTCAGAGACTATTCCATAAGCCATGGAAAATCATAAAATGACATTTATAGAATTGAGAAAATATGAGATTTTTGGATTAGATTCGATAGTTCGATCAATGGAAGATCGTATTAGGTGATTATCAAATAATTGGACCGAATACAAATTTTATGATTTTCTTTGGAAGTGGCGGTTGTGAAGGAACCAAATTGGTTCAAATTTAATGGAGTGGAAATTTTAAAGAAGACTTGTAAATATGAGCTTGGTTGGAGGGCAAATTAGTGCATTTGAGTAAAATGAATTTAATATTCATTTTAATATTAAGATATTATTAAGATAAAAATTAAACAAAAATTTGTTCATTTTATCCAACATTGCCGTGAGTTAGAGAACAAGGAGAGAAAGAAGAAAACTCAATTTTCAAGCTTGATTTGGAAGGATTAAGTTAGAATCAAGTCAAGTCCAAATCAAGGAAGGTTCGAGGTTCTATAAAGGAAAAGAATCGAGTAGAATTTAGTGAGGCAAGCTAATAAATGGCCCAGGTGAGTGTATACATGTTTTTACATGATATATTATTTTACTGATTTTTTTAGAATATGGCATAATTTTATGTTTACAAATTGTTTATACCATGAAAAGTTGATGAACATATTGGAGTATGAACTACTCCACTATGAAGATATTTTACATGATGTGAAATGCATATATGGTATTTGTTACTTGTCATATTGCAAGAATTGTTTTAAAATTGCCTTGAAAGTATAATATTGAGAATGACAATTACGATGCTTTATAGTGTCGAAATCAAACCTTTTGAGTTTAGCAGTTATGACGATACCTTATGGTGTCGAATTCCAACCTTTTGAGTTGGCAGCTATTGTTGCGCGTAATAAGAGCCCCGCAATTGTGCAAGTGTACACGTCACAAGTTATAGTATAAAAGATATCGTCTCTACAGGGATTGGTGCCACTTCAAGAATCTAGTCTCTTGCACTATAAAAAGTAAAAGAACACAAGTAGAAGATTGTAGGAGTTTAACTAACAACTAAACTAGAAAGCAATAAAGTAAAAGAAGATGTAATCAAATGAGAGAGGATAGGCCAGGTTATCGTGAGTTGAGGTGTGATAGCCAATTGGATCGTCTTGGTAAAAGAGTGCAAGGGCAACTCAGTTGCCGTGGAAACTTGCGCAGTGGGGTTTCCTTGGCAACTAATCGATAGTTGCATGGGCAACTGGCTGGGCAACTGTTTGGTCGGCTGGGCAACAACTTCAAGATTCGACGGACCGTTCTTCAATGGTTTCTTCTTATCCCTAAGTCAAAACTCATGCTAATTGTGCATGCCTTGATAATACATCCCTGTGTGAATCAAGGGTGAACAACAACCAATGTTGCGCTCCTCTTAGCCGTTGAAATCCTTAACTTATTCCTAAGCCGGATTAATCTTCACCATCAATAGATTGAATAAAGACCATACTCATTCATTTCTTGAATCTAACTCTCCCGATATTAGATAAATAGATGAAGTTACGAGATCCTATCCCAATTCACTCGTAAACAAGAATAAAAACCAAGAATGAGTAAACCTTGAATCGAAAGTGCAAAATCTTATTCCCTAAACAAAATCCAATTGTATCTCACAACCACAAAACACAATAACCTTAGCCAAATAGATTTAGTTCATGGCTAGGTTCCAAAGAAACACAAAACAAAGAATCCCTAACATAAACCTAATCGAACAAGAAAGAGAAAGATGAAGAATGGTTGAAATCCCTTGTCGAAATCTCTCCCCTTTGCTCTCCCCTTGAGTTTGACGACTTGGTCTCCTTTAAATAGGAGATGGCTAGGTCAAAGTCCTTCTTGATGAGGAAGTTAAGCTGGAATTAAATACTTAAAAATAATATAATTCTTTATTATATTTAAATTCCTTCTAGATCTTCTCCTATCTTTTTGGGATTTAATTTCTCTTTGACCTCTTCATGGAAATCAAAATCCTTTGGGATTTAACTTTGCTCCACGTCATCTTGGGCTTATCTAGTCATCAATTTTGACTGCCATATCATCTTATCCCTTATCGACAATTGCCCTAGCAACTAGCTCAGCATCTCCTTCATGCATTGCCCTGGCAACTGCGTCGGTATCTCCTTCATGCACTGCCCTAGCAACTGGTTCCAGCCTTGTTTAGGCAAGTGATTCTGCACACACACAAAAATAACTATCGGCAGCACCCTTTTTCCACAAAATTAATGAAAATATGAAATCAAGCTTAGCTACCAAGGAAACAATGCAAACATGCATGAATGGCTATTATGCAACTAATATGAGCCTAAGACTAGCAATAATATGAACAAAAAGGGTGAATAAAATAGTACACTTAGACACTTAACACACCCCAAACTTGAACTATTGCTTGTCCTCAAGCAATGCAAACTAATAATTACCCACCAAGACTTCAATTTTCACAAACTTAGCTTTGAACTTGATTTCAATCCTCAGAACTGTGGCACAAAGTATGATCGACTTTTCATTTTTTGGACAACTTATGAATTACTCGTAATCAAACTATAATGCTTGTGAGTGTGTGCGGAGTTGTGTGCAAATTGATTTTTCGGATTCTATGCAAACAAGAGTTTTTCAAATTACTTCCTTGGGTTATTTTAACATGTTTTAACTAGAGCCGGTTTTGGGCACCTCTAGTGTTTTGTTTTTAGTTTTCTTTAGTTAATTAATTTATTCGACTAGAGTCGGTTTCGGGCATCTCTAGCAATCATTTTTAGCACATACTAGAGCCAATTTCGGGCACCTCTACCATTCATCCAATTTTTATTCTAATCCCCCAATTTTTTAACTATCAACCTCAGTTCGCTAGAATTCCTTAAATCAATCAAGCCACAACAGTGTTTCATCAAATTTAGCATCATAGTAAGCTTCTAAGTGTTTCCACGGTTATCCTAGAATAAAAAGTTCTATCAATTAAGTACACTGGAAAAGTCATCATCGGATATTCATCAAATCTAGGCAATTCTTGTTCCAACTAAAGGTATGGCAAGCAATTTATGTTTCCTAAATGCAATACTTAAGATGAATGCAACTAAACATGGTAACTAACTAATAACAATCCCCCCAAACTCGAGTAAGACATTGTCCTCAATGCATGCAACAAATAAAAATAAAAATAACAATAAAGAAAAGTAAAATGCAAACGAGGACTTACTCCGAGAGTTTGTCGTCGTGGATGATTAGTTTCCTTTTGGCCTGTGTCTTGATTCTTTTGCTTGAACGCGGTGGTTGCTTTCTTGTTGCCGATGGTGGAATCGATCCTCGTACGAGGGTGTCCTCATCGTCGCCATCATCAATGTCATTGGCCTTTCGCTTGGGCTTGGAGGATTCGATTGGTGCGGTATTTGTTGGTGCAATGGAGGACTCGTCTAAATCTGAAAAATCGGACAATGATTCAGTACGAGTTGATTCGGGCATAGGCACTTTACCTTTGGCTTTTGCAGTGGTTGCTGGGGCGTCTTTAGCTTTGGTTGCCGCGGCATCTTTAGTGTTGCAATTGTCGTGGCAACTACTTCATTGGTTGCCGTAGCAAGGATTTAGGCAGGAAAGATGGGGAACAACACACGGTTGTCCGGGTACTTTTCCAGGATGACTTGGGTGATGGCATTATTGTGGTCCTTCATGTACCATATGAACATTAGTTGTCGGTCTTCAATTTGCCTAAGGCGGTTCACCAACAATTGTAAGAGAGCTCCAAGTTGTCTCGGGGTTTCTGTCCAAGTTGCTCGGGCATCAGTTGCTTGGGCATTAGGAGTTGCCGAGGCGGCAGGAGTTTCTACGACAATTGAAGGCATTGGGGATTTTACCGGTGCCTCTCCCATTAGCTTTTAGATTTGTGCTCGATTTCAGCTGGACTTTGGTAGGGCCTTTTCATCGGTTGACTCACTTGGGACATGCATATCCTTGCAAAGATTGGAAATTAAGCAAGGGAAGAAAAGAGAACCCATGTCTGTTGTGCTACACACAAAAATCTCATCATAAATAATTTTTCCAATGTTAATGATGCGATTATGCAAAATAGAATGTATGAGCAAAAGACGAGGTGTATCAAAGGTGGTATTGTGTGTTGTGGCCATTAAAGAATTTTTAACAAACTTATTCCATAATTTTGCCTCAGGTTTAAGTGGAAGGTGATTTACCATGCCCTTGTATTTACTGTCGTTCCAATGAGTTCCCGGTAGAGTGAGTTCTGAAGCACCTTGTCGAGTTGCTTGGGCATGAGTTGATCAATAAAGGCTTGATGCTCATCCTTCTCAACGTAGAGCCCATAAAAGGTGTTGATGCATTCGGGGCTTATGAGTATAGCCTTGTCACAAACAAAAAACATAAGGATTATCTGGGTTAGTTGAGTGAGCATAGAATTCTCTTACCCATGAGATGTTACCCGGTTCCGATTGATGGCAACAGATTTTCCACTTTTGATGTGCAGTCCTTTCGAAGATGAATGGTTCAAGTCCGAAATCTTGATGAGAGTTGGAGTAGTCGAAGCCTTTTTCTTCGCAAATCTTTCGGTTTTCAAACATAGAGTGAAATCTTTCTTGAACCACCGGTGTAGAAAACTTCTTGTATCTTGGTTCTTTGGAGGAACTTGGATGAACCAAAAATTCGATTTTGGATGCCATGGATGATCTTGGTTATGATTTTGGTAGAAACAAAGAAAAGAAAGCAAAAGAAACTAAAGAGTTGCAAGATGAAAAGTAGGAATAGGTTTCTTGGAAGTTAAGGGTGATGGGTTAAATAGAAAATATAGGTAGTAAATATGGTGGGTGTGATTAATTGGAAAGAAAGAAAATAAGGGTTTTGATTAGGGGAAGGGGACGACTAGGGGATTTGGGGAAGGGAACAGGGTTTGGCTGGCTATGTAGGGTTTATTTAGGGTAAATTGGAGGCTTAATATAAGCCTTAGATTTAGCCCATTAGTTTCCTTGTTGAATAAGCTTCCTTCTTGAATCAAACTCCTCTTTATATTGAACTATTTTCCTACAATTCAAAAACAAATAAAATAAGGATTAAAATTAAAGATAAACTAATAAAAGAAAATAAATAAAGATGTGCAAAGATATTCTTAAACTTAAAATTTAAAAAAATTAGATAAATATGAAAGAAAGATGTAGTCTTAATCTTAAAGAAAATAAATAAATTTATCCTAAAAAGAAAAATAACTGAAATTAATAAATAAAAATAAAAAATTAAATAGTTTAAAAAAAATAAAAATAAAAAGAAAATATCGAAAGGAGAGCATGCTCATGCATCTCCTAATGTGACCACTTCTTTGTTACGTTCCACATGGGCAATCTTTGTCCGTTGACTTTGAATTCATGTTCGTCAGTGATAGACTTGATTATCGCGGCTAAAACTTTGAATTCATGTTCCAGGACAACGGTGCCCATGTGGAACGTAACAAAGAAGTGGTCACATTAGGAGATGCATGAGCATGCTCCCCTTTCGATATTTTCTTTTTCTTTTTATTTTTTTAAGTTATTTAATTTTTTATTTTTATTTATTAATTTCAGTTATTTTTCTTTTTAGGATAAATTTATTTATTTTCTTTAAGATTAAGACTACATCTTTCTTTCATATTTATCTAATTTTTTTAAATTTTAAGTTTAAGAATTTCTTTGCACATCTACAAGGAGAAAACAAAGCAATGGCATGACAAGAAACTATTACCGCGGCAATTCACGCCAGGACAACTAGTTCTCTTATTCAATTCTCGGCTAAAACTTTTCTCGGCAATTCCGTGCACTCGCCTATAACAATGCCGTGATAATTAATGTGACTTTTCTCGGCAATTCCGTGCACTCGCCTATAACAATGCACAAATCTCTTAATCTTGATTTTAGTTTTCCCGAGAAAAGTTTTAGCCGAGAATTGAATAAGAGAACTAGTTGTCCTGGCGTGAATTGTCGCGGTAATAGTTTCTTGTCATTCCATTGCTTTGTTTTCTCCTTGTAGATTTGTGCATTGTTATAGGCGAGTGCACGGAATTCTTCTATCTCGTTGAGGTCCAACAAACGCTTTTGCCCGGCACTTTCCCAATCCATATTCACGGTCTTGATTGCCCAATATGCCTTGTGTTCGATTTCCACCGGTAGATGGCATGTTTTGCCATAGACAAGTCGGAATGGAGACATACCTAAGGGTGTTTTGAATTCAGTGTGATATGCCCAAAGTGCATCATCTAGTCTTACTGACCAATCCTTCCTAGAGGGATTTACAGCTTTCTCGAGTATACCCTTCAATTCCCGGTTGGAAATATTTGCTTGCCCATTGGTTTGTGGGTGATATGCCGTGGCAATCATGTGAGATACTCCAAAGCGTTGTAACATCTTGGCGATGAGTCTGTTGTCAAAGTTCTTGCCTTCATCACTGATAGTTGCTCTCGGCATCCCAAACTGTGTAAATATATTTTTCTGCAAGAATCGTTGCACGGTCTTGGAATCGTTGGCGGGAACTGCAGCTGCCTCAACCCATTTAGACACGTAGTCGATGGCAAGTAGAATGTAGAGGTTGCCGAATGAAGATGGGAAAAGTCCCAAAAAATTGATCCCCCATACATCGAAGAATTCCACATTGAGGATGTTTTGGAGCGGCATCTCATATTGTCTGGAGATATTGCCCGTCCTCTGACAACGATCACATTGCTTGTAAAACTCTTGGGCATCTTTGTACAGTGTTGGCCAATACAAACTGGATTGCAAAACTTTGGCCGCTGTACGTGTTCCTCCAAAATGTCCTCTATAGGGCGAAGAATGGCATTGCCGGAGTACATTTTGCTGCTCCTCTTCAGGGACACATCGGCGTATAACTGGATCTGCACATTGTTCAAACAAAAGAGGCTCATCCCAAAAGTAATGCTTAGCATCATGGAAGAATCACTTCTTCCCTTGGTGAGTAAGGCCATAAGGTAAAATACCATAAACAAGGAAATTAACTAAATCTGCGTACCAGGCTATTGCCGAGGCATGTGTTGCTGTGGAAACTGCTTCCATGGTTGTCGAGGTGTGCGCATCTAGAATTGCCGCGACATGCGCGTCAAGGGTTGCCGAGGCATGTACATCTATGGTTGCCGAGGTATACGTGTCTAGAGTTGCCGAGGCGTGCGCATCAGTGGTTGCCGAGGCATACGTGTCAAGGGTTGCTGAGGCATGCACATCTATGGTTACCGAGGCAACTAATAGTTGCTCATACGGGAATGCATTGTATTTCTCTAAATCCGCCTCCTCCCTATTGCGTTCTAAGCATGATAAGTGATCGGCCACTTGATTTTTTGTTCTTTTCCTGTCCTTAATTTCAATGTCAAACTCTTGTAAAAGCAATATCTAATGAATCAAACGAGGTTTGGCATCCTTTTTAGCAAATAGATACTTAATTGCCGAATGGTCTGTATGAACAATTACCTTTGTACTAATCAAATAGGATCAGAACTTGTCAAAAGCGAAAACTACAGCTAGTAACTCTTTCTCCGTTGTTGTGTAACTCACTTGAGCGCTATTAAAAGTTTTAGTAGCATAGTATATCACATGAAAGGTCTTACCTATGCGTTGGCCTAGGACTGCTCCTACCACGAAATCACTTGCATCACACATGAGCTCTAAAGGTAGCGTCCAATCGGGTGGAACGATAATGGGTGTCGAGGCAAGCTTTTCCTTTAGGGTTTTGAATGCTTGGGTGCAAGAATTATCAAAATTGAAGACTTTATCCTGTTCAAGCAAATTGCACAAGGTTTTATTAATCTTAGAAAAATTATGAATGAACCTCCTGTAAAAACCTGCATGTCCAAGAAAGCTTTGGATTCCTTTAACCGAACTTGGTGGGGGTAATCCCTCGATTACAGCCACCTTGGCTTTGTCTACTTCGATTCCCTTGGATGAAATCTTGTGGCCGAGCACTATTTCTTCATCTACCATAAAATGGCACTTCTCCCAATTAAGGACTAAATCGTTTTCTTCACATCTTGCCAACACCTTCTCTAAATTACCGAGGCAACTGTCAAAGTCATTACCAAAAATGGAAAGATCATCCATGAAGATCTCAAGGAAGTCTTCTACCATGTTTGAAAGGAGTGCCATCATGCATCTTTGGAAGGTTGCCGGGGCATTACACAATCTGAACAGCATCCTTCGGAAAGCATAAGTACCGTATGGGCATGTGAAGGTTGTCTTTTCTTGATCTTCTGGTGCTATGGCAATTTGATTGTAACCTGAATAACCATCAAGAAAACAATAAAAGGGTTTACCTGCAAGACGGTCAAGCATTTGATCAATAAAGGGTAAGGGGAAGTGATATTTCCTAGTGGCTTTGTTTAGCTTTCAGTAATCCATACAAACCCTCCAATCGGTCACAATCCTGGTTGGAATGAGCTCATTGTTTTAATTACTTACCACCGTTATACCTCCCTTTTTCGGTACACATTGTACTAGACTTACCCATGTACTATCAGAGATAGGGTATATGATGTCGACGTCAAGCCACTTGATGATTTCTTTCATTACAACCCATTTTATGGCATGATTCAATCTCCTTTGGGCCTCAATCGAAGGTTTGTGACCATCTTCCAACAAAATCTTATGCATGCACACTGCTGGGGTAATTCCCTTCAACTCGGAAACTGTCCACCCTATTGACTTCTTGTGTAGCATCAACATTTTGATCAGCTTCTTTTCCTGCTCAGGCTGTAACTTAGAGGAAATAATTACAGGCAATGTATTATCGATTCCCATGTGAGCATATTTTAGTTGCCCTGGCAACTGTTTCAACTCAAGAATCGGTGGTTGCTCAATGGAGGGCTTTTCGAGTTTACCTTCCTTACTTGAGTAATCCAGTGGTTCAAAGTATGTACCTGGTCGATTGACTAACCAATTTGCCTATTCTTGATGTTCCTCATCGATCGGTTCTTCATACTCCTCGGGTTCTTCTTGATCGGCAATGTAGTTACCGAGGCAACTAAATTCCTTGTCGAAGTTAAACTCTGTCGTGGGATGAAGAAGTTGGCATTCTTCCGAATCATCGGCATGCCTTAGTGTTTGGAACACATTTAGTTTAACTTGCTGGTCATTCACCCTTATTGTGAGTTCTCCCTTTTCAACATCGATCAAGGTTCTCCCTATTGCTAGGAAGGGTCTCCCGAGAATGATAGGTGCATGCTCATCTGCTTCACAATCCAAAACAATAAAGTTAGCGGGAAAAATAAATTTTTCAACTTTTACCAGTATGTCTTCGATTTTCCCTCTGGATGCACATAGGATCTGTCGGCTAGCTGTAGCATAACTGTTGTAGGTCTTGCCTTCTCGATTCCTAGTTTATGAAAAATAGATTTAGGGATCAAGTTTATGCTTGCTCCAAGGTCACATAATGCTTTCCCGACATAGTGGTTTCCAATAGAACAGGTTATTGTGAAATTTTCGAGATCTTTCAACTTGGGTGGCATGCGGTTGTGCAACATGGCCATGCATCCCTCTGTTGCGGCAACTGTTTCAAACTCTCATAGCCTTTTTCTCTTGGACACAATGTCTTTCAAAAACTTCACATAGTTCGGCATTTGTTCAATTGCTTCAACCAATGGCAAGTTGATGTGGACTTGCTTTAGGATATCAAGAAACTTTTTGAATTGATATTCTTGCTTTTGTCGCTCCAACCTTTGTGGGAATGGTGGTGGAAGTTGGATATCTTCGATCCTTTCATTGGTCTGGAACCTGATTGATGGCATTGTCGGGGCAACTAGAGTTGCTGAGGCATCGTCAATTGGGGTTGTCGTGGCGTGCCTATCATTGGTTGCTGTGACATCCTTATTGCTATCTGCCGAGGCATGCTTATCGCTGGTTCCCGCGGCAATTCCTGGTTTAGCATCTGAGGTTTTGCAGCTGAGTTCATCTTGTTCTTTCTGTGGAGTTTTGTTTGATGAGCGAGCTTGAGCCTCTTTAAGTTGTTAGCCACTTCTAGTAGTGATCGCCTTACATTGCTCATGGCCAGTTCCTCTTGCGACTTCAGTATCGCTAGGTAAACCTCATTGAGGTCTAGTATTCAGGTTTTGAGCAAATTGTCTAACTCGATTTTCCAATTATTTGATTGCCGCCTCTTGGTTTTGCAATCTCATCTTGGTCTTGTTAATAAAAGCATCGGTTCTTTTTATGAAGTTACTATTCTCAGTCATATAAGATTCAGTTTTCAACATAAAAGCATTGAGAGAATTTTCCAAAGAACTAGATGTTGTCGGTTGTTGCTGCGACAACTGTTGCCGTGGCATATTCTGCCAGAATCCCGATGCTTGTACATTCTGATTGTTCTGGTTTAGAGCATTGTTGGGATTACTCTATGAAAAATTCGGGTGCTTCTTCCAAGCTGGATTGTATGTATTGGACATCACATTGTTGTTCCGGTTGTAATTCCCCACATAAAAGCTGGATTTCGGATTCTGCATACATTCAAAAGAATTGTGGTTACCACCACATAACTTACAAAAGGAATCTATTACTTGACCTCATGTGTGTTGTTTTGTTTCTGAATGTTCTGGACCATCTTGGTTAGAGTGGCCAATTGTGCCGAAATTGAATATGATGATTCTAGTTCATGTATTGTAGCTTGGCGTCTAACTCCTCTTCTAGCATATGGGAACTAATAATCATTCTTGGCAAGCCTGTTTAGAATTTGCATTCCTTCTTCCAGCGACTTGCCTAGGAGTATGCCGTTTGCCAAGGCATCTAGCATCATCCTTGTTGGTGTATTCACAGCGTTGTAAAACATTGTTACTTGTGTCCACACTGGGAATCCGTATAGGGGGCATTTTTGTAGAAGTTCTTTATATCGCTCCCAAGCCTCGTACATGGATTCATCATCTACCTGCCGAAAATAAGTAATTTTGTTACGAAGCTTATCAGTCAAATTTGTAGGATTAAATCGAGCAAGGAAATCACGACACAGATCGGTCCAAGATCCTATTGATTCGGCAGGAATACTATTCAAGCATGCTTTCACCCTATCCCTCAGTGAATAGGGAAATAATCTTAGTCGTAAAACATCGGGGGTGACTCCTTGTATTTTGAATGAATTGTAAATCTCAAGGAAAGATTTAATATGTTGTCGTGCATCTTTAGTTGCTGAGCCACCAAATTGACTAATTGTGTTGAGCATATTGAACATCACCGGTTTCAACTCAAAGTGGTCGGCTTCAATTTCAGGTGCGACAACTCCTGGATTAAGTCCTTCAAGATATTTTTCAAGATAGTCTTGAATAGTTTTGTTTCGTGAAAGAATCACTCCTCCTCCTGCTGGAACATCCTGATTCATATTATCGTCTTGATTAGCCATTGCTACTCTTAACCTTTGTCTGAGTCTTTGCAAGGTTCGTTCGGTTTCTGGATCAAAGGGATATTCTGATGTAGTTGGTCTCGCCCTGGTCATATACCAATGCAAAACCAAAGTTTGTTAGCCCTTTGAATCTTTAAACAATAAAAATAAAAAGTGCAAGAAAATAAAAACAAAGTTGCTATTGCCAATTCCTGGCAACGGCGCCAAAAACTTGTTGCGCGTAATAAGTGCTCCGCAATTGTGCAAGTGTACACGTTGCAAGTTATAGTATAAAAGATATCGTCTCCACGGGGATTGGTGCCACTTCAAGAATCTAATCTCTTGCACTGTAAAAAGTAAAAGAACACAAGTAGAAGATTGTAGGAGTTTAACTAACAACTAAACTAGAAAGCAATAAAGTAAAAGAAGATGTAATCAAATGAGAGAGAATAGGCCAGGTTATCGTGAGTTGAGTTGTGATAGCCAATTGGATCGTCTCGGTAAAAGAGTGCAAGGGCAACTTAGTTGCCGTGGCAACTTGTGCAGCTGGGTTGCCTTGGCAACTAATCAATGGTTGCCTGGGCAACTGTTTGGGTGACTAGGAAGCAACTTCAAGGTTCGGCAGACCGTTCTTCAATGGTTTCTTCTTATCCCTAAGTCGAAACTCTAGCTAATTGTGCATGCCTTGATAAAACATCCCTGCGTGAATCAAGGGTGAACAACAACCAATCTTGCGCTCCTCTTAGCCGTTGAAATCCTTAACTTATTCCTAAGCCGGATTAATCTTCACCATCAATAGATTGAATAAACACCATACTCATTCTTTTCTTGAATCTAACTCTCCCGATATTAGATAAATAGATAAAGTTACGAGATCCTCTCCCAATTCACTCGCAAACAAGAATAAAAACCAAGAATGAGTAAACCTTGAATTAAAAGTGCAAACTTTTATTACCTAAACAAAATCCAATTGTATCTCACAACCACAAAACACAATAACCTTAGCCAAATAGATTTAGTTCATGGCTAGGTTCCAAAGAAACACAAAACAAAGAATCCCTAACATAAACCTAATTGAAGAAGAAAGAAAAATATGAAGAATGGTTGAAAGCCTTTGTAGAAATCTCTCCCCTTGAGTTTGACGGCTTGGTATCCTTTAAATAGGAGATGGCTAGGTCAAAGTCCTTCTTGAGGAGGAAGTTAAGTTGGAATTAAATACTTTAAAAGAATATAACTCTTTATGATATTTAAATTCCTTCTAGATCTTCTCCTATCTTTTTGGGATTTAATTTCTCTTTGACCTCTTCTTGGAAATCAAACTCCTTTGGGATTTAACTTTGCTCCACGTCATCTTGGGCTTATCTAGTCATCAATTTCGACTGCCATATCATCTTATCCCTTATCGACAATTTCCCTAGCAACTAGCTCGACATCTCCTTCATGCATTGCCCTGGCAACTGCGTCGGCATATCCTTCATGCACTGCCCTGGCAACTGGTTCCAACCTTGTTTAGGCAAGTGATTCTGCACACACACAAAAACAACTATCGGGAGCATCCTTTTTCCACAAAATTAAGCAAAATACGAAATCAAGCTTAACCACCAAGGAAACAATGCAAACATGCATGAATGGCTATAATGCAACTAATATGAGCCTAAGTCTAGCAATAATATGGACAAAAAGGGTGAATAAAATAGTACTTTTAGACACTTAACAGTTATGACGATACCTTATGGTGTCGAAATCCAACCTATGAGTTGGCAGTTACGATGCTTTATAATGTCGAAATCCAGCCTTTTGAGTTGGCAGTTATGACGATACCTTATGGTGTCGAGATCCAACCTTTTGAGTTGGCAGTTATGATGCTCATAATGAAGAATAGTACCTTTATAGTACAAAATTATTACAGTATAGTTACATGGCTTACAGTACAGAAATTCTTGTATTACCGAATATATAATTTAATGACAATCATGTTTTATAAATTATCATGCATTAAACCGTGTATTATATGTTCTCATCTTATGCCTCACTAAGTTTCATACTTAGCGTGTGTTTGATTCACACGTAGGTTAAGGTGGAGTATTTAAAGATGAGTCGAGCTTGCCGATCAAGATTCAAGCTGCAAAACATCAGTAAGATATTCTAGCTTATGATAATTTCTAGTGGGCATGTATATATTTATCTGCTAGTAGAGTATGATGCATGAAATTAAACTAAACTATGGAGAATTAATCAGTTTTGATGATGAAATGTATATGGACAAAACAAGATAAGGCATTAGTAATGTGACATCTTTGACTCGTATTTAGTATGGAAAAGGGGTGTTACATTTATTGGTATCAGAGCAGAGGTTTAGCCGATTCTGGATGTTAAACCAAGTTTGATATAGAGTTTCCAGTAAATACACGCCCTTAGGATATCATATTACTGATGTTTTGATTGTATAACTTGATGCTGCTCCTCATTAGTATATGATGGAATGAGACTTGAATAAGGAACGTAAAATAATGATGGATTTCGTCAATTGACGAATCTTGGAGGTCAAGAAATGACCCATAATGGATATGATACATTGAAATAAGCATGGAATTTAGCTCCTTCTAAGGATTAAAGTTATGATGAAAATAACTCAGTAGTATCTCATTATAAGATGTTTGTACTGTCAGTACATATAAGGGGAGAATTGGAAAGTCAAGTAGTGATACTACTGAGATGGTTAGAAAAGAAGCTAAAAAAGAATTGACCTGTTAAAAGATTATATTTGAAGCTCTGAGGAGGAATCAAAAGATTAAAAAAGTCACTTGGGAAACTGAAAGAAATTGAGGGAGTAATATATCTCGCAAATGTTTGAAATCGGTACGTGTTGAAAATTCGAGGACAAATTTTCTTAGAGGGGGAAGAATTGTAATATCCCAAATTTTGGCTAATGACCAAAATGTAAATTTAGGAAGTTTTGGGGTTAAAGTATAAACTTTGGAAAAGTTTGGGGACTAAAGTGTAAATTTCCCCATTAAGTAATTTTATTCAATATAAGAGAGAATCAGATCAAAATAAGTACCTTGATATCGTTTTAAGAATTAAGATGCAGTAGAAGGTACCAAATTTTGATCGAATAAAATTATTAAGCGTGTTCAAGCTAGAGAATTACAAGGATGGGTGACCTTCGGGAAGGTTTCATAAAAGTGTGTCTGGTCGATATTTTGGACTCAGTAAGAGTAAAGAATATTCGAATGGATTTACGATAAAGGATTTCAAGGATAAATTTTATTTTATGAAGGTTTTCGATAATTATCGGAATAATAGACTGAGTTAGAAAATTTTAGTCTAAGTCCTTGGGAAAGGAAGTTTTTATGGGATGATAGTGTTTATTTCCTGAATATAGAAATATGGAATTTTTGGAATAAATCCAAAAGCTCGGTAAAGGTAAAATTGCAGTAGGGGTATTTAATGAATATCAGGAAATTAGATCGAATCGAAATTTCAATTTTAGAGACTGTTCCATAAGCCATGGAAAATCATAAGATGATATTTATGGAATTGAGAAAATATGAGATTTTTGGATTAGATTCGATAGTTCAATCAATGGAAGATCGTATTAGGTGATTATCAGATAATTGGATCGAATACAAATTTTATGATTTTCTTTGGAAGTGGCCGGTTGTGAAGGAACCAAATTGGTTCAAATTTAATGGAGTGGCAATTTTAAAGAAGACTTGTAAATATGAGCTTGGTTGGAGGGCAAATTAGTCCATTTGATTAAAATGAATTTAATATTCATTTTAATATGTTCGATAAAATTAAGATATAATTAAGATAAAAATTGAACAAAAATTTGTTCATTTTATACGACATTGCCATGAGTTAGAGAAAAAGGAAAGAAAGAAGAAAACTAAAATTTTCAAGCTTGATTTGGAAGGATTAAGTTAGAATCAAGTCAAGCCCCAATCAAGGAAGGTTCGAGGTTCTATAAAGGAAAGGAATCGAGTAGAATTTAGTGAGGCAAGCTAATAAATGGCCCAGGTGAGTGCATACATGTTTTTGTATGATATATTATTTTACTGATTTTTTATATTATGGTATAATTTTATGTTTACAAATTGTTTATACCACGAAAAGTTGATGAACATATTGGAGTATGAGCTGCTCCACTATGAAGATATTTTACATGATGTGAAATGCATTTGTGGTATTTCTTACTTGTCATAGTGCAAGAATTGTTTTAAAGTTGCCTTAAAAGTATAATATTGAGAATGACCGTTACGATGCTTTATAGTGTCAAAATCCAACCTTTTGAGTTGGCAGTTATGATGATACCTTATGGTGTCGAAATCCAACCTATGAGTTGGCAGTTACGATGCTTTATAGTGTCGAAATCCAACCTTTTGAGTTGGCAATTATGACGATACCTTATGGTGTCGAAATCCAACCTATGAGTTGTAATACCCCAAAATTTACTAATTTAATTATGGATCATTTAGTACTAAGATACTAGCTTAAAAGCTAACTTAATGACTAAAATGACAAAAAATGCAAAAGTTAGGATTTTTCTAATTATGTGTTTTGAAAAGGAAATTTCTAAGGTTTAAAGGTCTCATGTGATAGATAGTGAATTGAATGAGGTGTTCTTAAACTTTGGTTGAATTCCAAGGGAATTTGGAATGGGAATTGAA
The DNA here is from genome assembly GCA_019671005.1 of Hibiscus mutabilis. NCBI lineage: Eukaryota > Viridiplantae > Streptophyta > Magnoliopsida > Malvales > Malvaceae > Hibiscus > Hibiscus mutabilis. Next base: position 32,704,978 of record CM033728.1, read on the forward strand.
GTTTAAAAAGTTAGTGACCAAAATGTAATTTTTGGAAATTTGGAAAAGGTGAAAAATAAATAAAAAATATATTTTTCAAGTAACAAGTGGTAAATTATGATTTTATATTAGAAAATAAGTCAAAATTGATGAACAAAAAGTTCATCATCTTCCTTACCATTTCGAATGGAAGAGAAAATATGGGGGAAAAGGTTCGAAAATTTTCTAGCTCAAATTCAAGGCATTTGATCAAGAATTCAAGCAAGGTTGTTTGAGGTAAAGTGATCTACTCTTCATTCTCTACGTTTTGATAGTAAAATTTCATGGAATTGTGAAGTTTTGGATTAGGGTTTGAAGAGAGAGAAAATAGGGTTTCATGGAAAATTGATGGAATTCAAGTAGTTGATGATGCATTAAGCTTAGTATTGTTGAAATCAAACTTGAAATCAAGTTAAATTCTTGTGGAAAGTTATAAAGCCTAATCTTGAAATTTAGGGATTTGCTAGGGTTTTGAGAATTAGGGATGAAAATGGTTAGGTTATAATGTTTGAAACATTATATTGATGATGGAAGTTCAATTTTGATGTTTGAAGGTCAAATTCCCTTTAGGGACTAATTCGAAAATTTGAGGAAAATTTGGGATTAAATTGTGAGAATTTAATTGATGATGGAGATGAATAGAAAATCATGTTTCAAGCTTGAATTGACAATTTAGGAACAAATTTTATATTTTATAAATATTGAGGACCATTTCGGCATTTCCAAGAAATTAAGGATTTAATTGTTAGAAATTATTTTGGTGGTGAAAATGATAAGATTGTGATGTTAAAAGCTTATTTTGGCATTTTGGACAAAAATGAAAATTTTGAAAAGTCTAGGGACCTATTCGGCAATTTGAGAAAATTAAAAGAATGTTTATGTAATTATTTTGTTGAAGAAGGATTAAAAAAATTATTGGAAATGTGATCAAATTGGCTTGGAATGATGAAAAAGGACCATTTTGGCAAGAATGGGAAAATAAAGGATTATCTTGGAAATTATTGTTTTGATGGTGGCTTAGATGAAAATGAGCTAGAATTTATGATTCAAGCTTATTAAGGACTAAGATAGGAGAATTTAAACATTCTAAAGTTTAGTGACCAATTCAAGTACCTTGGTAAAATTAGTGACTAAAAAGTCACATTAGTAAAGTTTGAAACTTTATGGAAAATGATTCGAATGATTTTGAAATAGAAGAATTGGAACCTTTAGAGCATCAATAATTGTTGAATGTTCTAATTGGTCATTAAGGACAGTAATAAGATTTGAACAAAGGTAAGGATGAGAGGAAAAATATTTATAAATATTATATTCGGGTGATTATAATAATAGTACATATAAGATATTGTTAGATTAGGATCTACCAAATATTTCTTTTATTTGATTTATGAAGTTTAAGTTTGAATCAAGAGAGGTTCAGGGGGTAATGAAGAAAAAGACTAAAGAGGACTTAGTGAGGCATATAAATAAATGGCCCAGTGAGTGCAATGCATACATAACATGATACATGGATGCTTTATACATCACCCATGAGAACTTATGATGAGTCTACCTGATTTATATATTGTTATGATATTTATGTCATTGATCATATATTTGACATATTTTAAATATGTCAAAGGTTGAAAATAAATGCATTGATCACTAGTTAATGATGATGGTATAATATGAATGTTATTTTGGTTATGAACTGTTAAATGTTAATATAAATTGATATACATTGCCATGGATGAAATATTTGATGATATAAACCCCAAGCATGATATAGAGGTTCAAAGGTATAGTTGGATCTCCATAGAGTCATAAACAATCTGTATAAATATTCTAAGCACTTGATTGCAATATTCATAAATACTAATTGAGGGTATACTCATGCAAGGTTTGGGTATACGGAAACACTTAGAGTCTTGAGCACTACGGTGTAATTTTATAAATACTCAATGAGGGTATACTCAAGCAAGGTTTGGGTATACGGAAGCACTTAGGTGCTAAGTACTACGGTACAAATAATACACTATACTCATGTAAGTATAGGGGATGACTCTTGTACATAGTATCTTGATACCTTGGGCAAAATAAATTGAAAAGAATAAAAAACAGGAAGATAAGCTTGAAAGCTTGCGATGGAAATGGAAAAAGGTACTAGTAAGCATTGAAAGCTTGCGGATGGAAATGGCAACGATATTGGTAAGATCTAATCTTATCACTTTAACATATATATATGTTATTACATATTTATTTATGTTAACGAGCAAGTAATGGTAAGGTGATCATATGCATTGTTAATTATTAATATTGATATTGATATCATGACAATTGCACTTGAATTCAAATTATTGCCTCACTAAGTAAATACTTAGCGTGTGACTGTTTCACGCGTTAGAAAAGTGGAGCGTTTGGAGTAAGGCGCACTAGTAGGCATCATCTGTCAAGAATAGGTACATCAAGATCGATAATATAATATTTGAGGTTATTTGATATTCACTAGTTGGCATGTTTATTAAAAGGTTATGCGAGCTTTGATATAAATTGTATTTTATTTTCTAGATGAATTTTGAATTAGACAGTTTTTAGGCAGTTTCACTAATTATATAAAATTAACTTAAATTAATAAGTTGCTGCCTGAAATTTAATTTGATTTGAAGATGAAAATATAAAGTTTTGACTTTACGCGATTAATTACATTTTTAAATAAAAGTTAAATTGTAATATTTTCCTTTCTAAAACAAATTTTTACCGAATTATAAATATGTTACAGTTCTACAAATGTTTTGTGACATCTCTGTCTCATATTCAATGATGGATACAAGAAGGGTGTTACATTTATCGGTATCGAGCTAGAAGTTTAGCCAGGTTCTCACCTAAATGAAAGGGGTTTTATGTTAAAAAGTGTATACATGGCACTAGGATATCAATATTACTGATCTAATGTTTATATGATTTGATTGATGTCGCTCCTTACTAAAATAAATTTGAGATGAATTGTTGAATGAGAGGTTACGAAAGAAACATGTAGTGGTAATAGTACTTTGAATTTCGTGGAATAAGAAAGAACATCGACACAAAAGGGAGTGACAGTGTAGGATTAAGGAATATCTGAACTTAAATGAAAAATAGATAAAGGTCTACTGACTGCGGATTTGTGGGTAAATTATTTGAAGATCATGCTAGATGGATTTTACTGTTGGATAGAAAGAAATTGGATGATATTGTTATTTTACTCTGAGAATAAATTAGATAGAGGGAATCATAAGAATTTGCTTTACAGTCAAGGTTGTGCATATCAGTCTAATTTTATAATTTTAGGGCTGATAAAGATTTGAATGAATTGAAAATCATTGTTGGCACATTTATCTTTTTGATAAAACTGTGTTGGTTTTGATTGATCAAGACTCTATAAGTACGAATTTAAGTGGTAAACGAGATATCAACTTATAACTCATTTTCGAGTAATATAGTGACTACAAACTTGTTGAGTTATAATGCAAGGATGAGTTGGACATGTAGAAATTGTCCGAAAAAGGTGTAGGAAACTGAGTTTCTGGCAAACCTAATGGAGCTACCTTTCGAAGAAATTGAAATGGTATTAGGTAGGGATTGGTTATATTTTTATCATGCTATTGTGGATTGTCGCTTAAAGTGATTAATCTTGAAAATTTTGAAAGATGAAGAATAATAGTAATGGGTGAAAGAATAAATCATCTATTTAAAGTGATTTCAATTTGTTTCTACTAAACTATTGCTACAAAACTGCCAAGTTTTCTTAATAAATGTGGTAGATACCAGAACTGCTAAAATTAAATTGGAAGTTGTTCCCACAGTTCAAGAGTACCAAAGGTATTTCCTGATGAATTAGCAGGATTACCCCCGATTAGGAAGTAGAATTTAAAATAAAGGTATTACATGGTACTGTACCCTTTTGATGGCCCCGTACAAAATGGCGTCAACTAAGCTTTGAGAGTTAAAGGCACAATTATAAGAATTGTTGGATTGGGGTTTAAAAGATCCAGTGTGTAACCTTGGGGCACACACAGGTGTTATTCGTGAAAAAAAAAGATGGATCCATACAATTATGCATAGAGTATCGTTAGCTAAATAAAGTAACAAAGGAAGAATAAGTATCCTCTTCTAAGGATTGATGATCTTTTGATCGATTAAAAGGGTGTAGTTGTATTTTCCAAGATTAATATTCGATTAGGGTATCATCGATTGAAGATTCGGGAAGAAGATATTCTAAAGACGGTTTTCCAAATTTAGTATAGACATTATGAGTTGGTATTAATGTTGTTTGGATTTACTAATGTTCTGTCGCATTCATAGATCTGATGAACTGAATAATTCAGTCTTATTTGGATTAGTTTGTGATGATACTTATTGATGATATTTTGGTTTAATCAAAGAAAAGAGGGGAACATGATGCTCATCTTGAATTGTTCTTGAGATCCTTATGAGAAAGAAACTATATGTTAAATTATCAAAGTGTGAATGTTGATTTTTAAGTGAGTTATTTTTCTTGGTCATAAGGTTTCAAAAAATGAATAAGAGTGGATCCCAAGAAGGTATAAGCTATAGTTGATTGGAAAATACCAAAGAATATATCGAGGTTCAAGTTTCTTGAGACTAGCTAATTATTATTATAGAAAGTTTGTAAAGAATTTTTCAATGATTGCGTCTCCAATGACCAAGATACTAAGGAAAGATGTATCAATTATATGAGTGAATAAAAAGATTTTCAAAGAAAAGATGACAAAGGTTATCAAGGTTTAAACAAGTGGAAAATAGTGGAACCAAAGACTTTAAAGTTAATTTGAAAGATGTTAGTATTAGCAAGCAAGGAATTATATTTCGATTGATGAAGAATTGAAGAAAGAACTTTTGTTTGAGGCACATTATAGTCCTTTGATTATGCATTCAAGTGGAAACAAGATGTATCAAGACCTAAGGTTGTTATTAGTGGTTAAGCATGAAAAGATTTATAATTGAGTCTGTTTCTAAATGCTTGACATGTCAGCAAGCAAAAACAGAACATTAGGTGCCTTCTGGATTGTTGCAATCGACTTCCATTCCTCAGTGGAAAGGGGAAATAAGTAACTATGGATCTTGTAATAGGGCTACCTTTGATACCATATAAGAAAGATTCAACTTGGGTAATAGTTGATAGATTGACTAAATCAGTACACTTCTTTCTGTCCAAATAGATTATTCTATGAACAAGTATCTTTGAGTTATATATTAAGAAGGTAGTTTGGTTACATAGAGTACATGTTTCAATAGTATCTGAAAGATATCAAGGTTTACTTCAAGATTTTGAAAATCTTTACATAAATTCTTGGGTACTCGATTCAATTTTAATACAACTTTTTATCCTCAACAAATGAACAATCAAAATGAACTATCTAGATTTGAGAGGATGTGTTAATGGCTTGTGTAATTGAATTGGGAAGATCATGGGAAATGTATTTTCCTTTAGCAGAATTTTCTTATGGCAATAGTACAAGGAAAGCATTAGAATGGCACCATTTGAAGTATTATCTGGAAGAAGGTGTAAGGCTCCACTTATTTGATTTGAGCTATAGGACCAAAATGTACAAAGTGATTATAAGGAAAACGAAGTTGATTTAACTCTAGAAAAGGAGAACAAAGTGAGAATTATTCAAAATAATTTGAGATAAAGTGTTTCTAAAGGTATTAACCTGGAAGAAAAGGTTACGATTTGGATAAAAGGAAAGCTTAGCCCCAGAGTTCTTTGGATCATATGAGATCTTGAAAAGAGTAGGACCATTATTTTACTAGTTAGCCTTACCACCTGAGGTAAGCAAACTACGATGTATTTCATGTATCTATGTTATGAAGATATTGGTCCGATTCCTCACATGTCATCACTCCTGAAGAAATTGAGTTACAACTTAGATTTGACATATGAAGAAGAAACAATGAAAATTCTAGTATACAGAGTTAAAGAATTAAGGAACAAGAAAATCCCTCTGGCAAAAATTCTTTGGATAAACCACAAAGTTGAGGAGGCCACCGAGAAACTAAGAAGTAGATGAAAGAGCAATATCCTGAACCTTTGAATCAAGTATATGTTGAAAATTTGAGGACGAATTTTCTTAAGGGGAGAATTGTAATACCCCAAAATTTACTAATTTAATTAAGGGTCATTTAGTGCTAAGATACTTGCTTAAAAGCTAACTTGGTGACTAATATGACAAAAATGCAAAAGTTAGGATTTTTTCTAATTATGGGTTTTGAAAAGGAAATTTCTAAGGTTTAAAGGTCTCATGTGATAGATAGTGAATTGCATAAGGTGTTCTTAAAGTTTGGCTGAATTCAAGGAATTTGAATAGGAATTAAAGTTTAAAAAGTTAGTGACCAAAATGTAATTTTTGGAAATTTCATGATTAAAGTATAAACTTTGGAAAAAATGGGGACTAGAGTGACAATTTCCCAAAAGTTAAGGGTTTTTATTTCATAAATAAATAGATCACCTAAGGGTGTGGATCGAATGTGAAGACTTTGGTTGGATCTGATGTTTCTATTATTGGAAAATTACAGTCAAAGTTTAAATGGAATTTGGATATCCGAATTGAATCGAATAATTATGATATTTCATCATCAGATAGAGGAAGGTTATAAAAGTTTATTATGAATGCTTAATGAAGGATTTTCAAGAAAGATGTTACCCGATAGAGATTTTGGGTAATTATCGATATTTTCGGATCAAGTCGAATTTTTAAGTTTGACTTTATTAAAGTGGAGGATTTTGTATGAAAGTATAGATCTATTTATGGAATTAAGGAAATATGTAATTCCTGAGTTAGAGTTGATAGTTCGATAGAGGAAAAATCGTAGAAGGTAAAAATCGGAAATTGGATCGAACAAAAATCATAAATGATATTTTATGATTAATTAATGTGATGACCGGTTGGATTGGAAACAACCTAGTTCAAAATTAATGGAATGGCATAAGCTTGAACTAGTTGTAATTTTTATTTAGTTAAGGGGCAAATTTGGAAAAGGTGAAAAATGAATAAAAAATTAAATTTTCAAGTAACAAGTGGAAAATTATGATTTTATATTAGAAAATAAGTCAAAATTGATGAACAAAAAGTTCATCATCTTCCTTACCATTTCCAATGGAAGAGAAAATATGGGGGGAAAGGTTCAAAATTTTTCTTGCTCAAATTCAAGGCATTTTATCAAGACTTCAAGCAAGGTTGTTTGAGGTAATGTGATCTACTCTTCATTCTCTACGTTTTATAGTAAAATTTCATGGAATTATGAAGTTTTTGATTAGGGTTTGAAGAGAGAGAAATTAGGGTTTCATGGAAAATTGATGGAATTCAAGTAGTAGATGATGAATTAAGCTTAGTATTGTTGAAATCAAACTTGAAATCAAGTTAAATTCATGTGGAAAGTTATAAACCCTGATCTTGAAATTTAGGGATTTGCTAGGGTTTTGAGAATTAAGGATGAAAATGGTTAGGTTATGATGTTTGAAACATTATATTGATGATGGAAGTTCACTTTTGATGTTTGAAGATCAAATTCCCTTTAGGGACTAATTCAAAAATTTGGGATTAAATTGTCAAAATTTAATTGATGATGAAGATGAATAGAAAATGATGTTTCAAGCTTGAATTGACAATTTATGACCAAATTTTATATTCTAGAAATGTTGAGGACCATTTTGGCATTTCAAGAAATTAAGGATTTAATTGTTAAAAATTATTTTGGTGGTGAAAATGATAAGATTGTGATGTTAAAAAGCTTATTTTAGCATTTTGGACCAACATGAAAATTTTGAAAAGTCTAGGGACCTATTTTGCAATTTGAGAAAATTAAAAGGATGTTTATGGAATTATTTTTTTGAAGAAGGATTAAAGAGCAATTATTGGAAATGTGATCAAATTGGCTTGAAATGATGAAAAGGGACCATTTTGGCAAGAATAGGAAAATAAAGGATTTTCTTGGAAATTATTGTTTTGATGGTGGCTTAGATGAAAATGAGCTAAATTGATGATTCAAGCTTATTAAGGACGAAGATAGGAGAATTTCAAAATTTCTAAAGTTTAGTGACCAATTCAAGTACCTTGGTAATATTAGTGACTAAAAAGGCACATTAGTAAACTTTGAAACTTTATGGAAAATGATTCGAATGATTTTGAAATATAAGAATTGGAACCTTTAGAGCATGAATAATTGTTGAATGTTCAAATTGGTCATTAAGGACCGTAATAAGTTTTGAAACGATTACAAGGATGAAAGGAAAATATTTATAAATGTTATATTCGGTGATTATTATAATAGCACGTCTAAGATATTGTTAGATTGGGATCTAACAAATATTTCTTTATTTGATTTATGAAGTTTAAGTTCAAATTAGGGGTAATGAAGAAAAATACTAAAGAGGACTTAGTGAGGCATATAAATAAATGGCCCAGGTGAGCGCAATGCATACATAACATGATACATGGATGCTTTATACATCACCGATAGGACTTGCGATGAGTCTACCTGGTTTATATATTGTCATGATATTTATGTCATTGATCATATATTTGACATATTTTAAATATGTCAAAGGTTGAAAATAAATGCATTGATCACTAGTTATTGATGATGCTATAATATGAATGTTATTTTGGTTATGAATTGTTAAATGTTAATATAAACTGATATACATTGCCATGGATGAAATATTTGATGATATAAAGCCCAAGCATGATATAGAGGTTCAAAGGTATAATTGGATATCCATAGAGTCATAAACAACTGTATAAATATTCTAAGCACTTCGGTGCGATATTCATAAATACTAATTGAAGGTATACTCATGCAAGGTTTAGGTATCACGGAAACACTTAGGGTGCTTGAGCACTACGATGTAATTTTATAAATACTCAATGAGGTATACTCATGAAAGGTTTGAGTATACTGAAGCAGGTTAGGGTGCTAAGTACTACGGTACAAATAATACACTATACTCATGTAAGTATAGGGGGATGACTCATGTACATAGTATCTCTTAATTCGATACCTTGGGCTAAATAAATTGAAAAGAATAAAAAAAACAGGAAGATAAGCTTGAAAGCTTGCAGATAGAAATGGAAAAAGGTACTAGTAAGCATTGAAATCTTACGAATCGAAATGGCAACGGTATCGGCAATATCTAATCTCATCTCTTTAACATACATATATTTTATTACATATTTATTTATGTCAACGAGCATGTAATGGTAAGGTGATCATATGCATTGTTAATTATTAATATTGATATTGATATCATGACAATTGCACTTGAATTCAAATTATTTCCCCACTAAGTAAATACTTAGCGTGTGACTGTTTCACGCATCAGAAAAGTGAAGCGTTTGGAGTAAGGAGCACTAGTGGACATCATCTGTCAAGAACAGGTACATCAGTATCAGTAATATAATATTTGAGGTTATTTGATATTCACTAGTTGGTATGTTTATTAAAAGGTTATGCGAGCTCAGATATAAATTGTATTTTATTTGGAATCTAGATGAATTTTGAATCATGCAGTTTCACTAATTATATAAAATTAACTTAAATTGATAAGTTGCTGCCTGAAATTAAATTTGATTTGAAGACGAAAATATAAAGTTTTGACTTTACGCGATTAATTAGATTTTTAAATAAAAGTTAAATTGTAATATTTTCCTTTACAAAACAAATTTTTACCGAATTATAAATATGTTACGGTTCTACAAATGTTTTGTGACATCTATGTCTCGTATTTAATGATGGATACAGGAAGGGGTGTTACATGAGTTGGTAGTTACGATGCTTTATAGTGTCGAAATTCAACCTTTTGAGTTGGCAGTTATGACGATACCTTATGGTGTCGAAATCCAACCTATGAGTTGGCAGTTACGATGCTTTATAGTGTCGAAATCCAACCTTTAGAGTTTGCAGTTATGACGATACCTTATGGTGTCGAGATCCAACCTTTTGAGTTGGCAGTTACGATGCTCATAATGAAGAATAGTACTTTTATAGTACAAAATTATTACAGTATTGTTATATGACTTACAGTACAGAAATTCCTGTATTACTGAATATGTAATTTAATGACTATCATGTTTTATAAATTATCATGCTTTAGAACGTGTATTATATGTTCTCATCTTATGCCTCACTAAGTTTCATACTTAGCGTGTTTTTTGATTCACACGTAGGTTAAGGTGAAGTATTTGAAGAGGAGTCGAGCTTGCTTATCAAGCCTCAATCTGCAAAACATCAGTAAGATATTCTAGCTTATGATAATTTCTAGTGGGCATGTATATATTTATCTGCTAGTAGAGTATGATGCATGAAATTAAACTAAACTATGGAGAATTAATCAGTTTTGATGATGAAATGTATATGGACAAAACAAGATAAGGCATTAGTAATGTGACATCTTTGACTCGTATTTAGTATGGAAAAGGGTGTTACATTTATTGGTATCATTTATTAATGTTAAACCAAGTTTGATATAGAGTTTCCAGTAAATACACGCCCTTAGGATATCATATTACTGATGTTTTGATTGTATAACTTGATGCTGCTCCTCATTAGTATATGATGGAATGAGACTTGAATAAGGAACGTAAAATAATGATGGATTTCGTCAATTGACGAATCTTGGAGGTCAAGAAATGACCCATAATGGATATGATACATTGAAATAAGCATGGAATTTAGCTCCTTCTAAGGATTAAAGTTATGATGAAAATAACTCAGTAGTATCTCATTATAAGATGTTTGTACTGTCAGTACATATAAGGGGAGAATTGGAAAGTCAAGTAGTGATACTACTGAGATGGTTAGAAAAGAAGCTAAAAAAGAATTGACCTGTTAAAAGATTATATTTGAAGCTCTGAGGAGGAATCAAAAGATTAAAAAAGTCACTTGGGAAACTGAAAGAAATTGAGGGAGTAATATCTGCAAATGTTTGAAACTGGTACGTGTTGAAAATTCGAGGACAAATTTTCTTAGAGGGGGAAGAATTGTAATATCCCAAATTTTGGCTAATGACCAAAATGTAAATTTAGGAAGTTTTGGGGTTAAAGTATAAACTTTGGAAAAGTTTGGGGACTAAAGTGTAAATTTCCCCATTAAGTAATTTTATTCAATATAAGAGAGAATCAGATCAAAATAAGTACCTTGATATCGTTTTAAGAATTAAGATGCAGTAGAAGGTACCAAATTTTGATCGAATAAAATTATTAAGCGTGTTCAAGCTAGAGAATTACAAGGATGGGTGACCTTCGGGAAGGTTTCATAAAAGTGTGTCTGGTCGATATTTTGGACTCAGTAAGAGTAAAGAATATTCGAATGGATTTACGATAAAGGATTTCAAGGATAAATTTTATTTTATGAAGGTTTTCGATAATTATCGGAATAATAGACTGAGTTAGAAAATTTTAGTCTAAGTCCTTGGGAAAGGAAGTTTTTATGGGATGATAGTGTTTATTTCCTGAATATAGAAATATGGAATTTTTGGAATAAATCCAAAAGCTCATAAAAGGTAAAATTGCAGTAGGGGTATTTAATGAATATCGAAAATTAGATCTAATCGAAATTTCAATTTTAGAGACTGCTCCATAAGCCATGGAAAATCATAAGATGATATTTATGGAATTGAGAAAATATGAGATTTTTGGATTAGATTCGATAGTTCAATCAATGGAAGATCGTATTAGGTGATTATCGAATAATTGGATCGAATACAAATTTTATGATTTTCTTTGGAAGTGGCTAGTTGTGAAGGAACCAAATTGGTTCAAATTTAATGGAGTGGCAATTTTAAAGAAGACTTGTAAATATGAGCTTGGTTGGAGGGCAAATTAGTTCATTTGATTAAAATGAATTTAATATTCATTTTAATATGTTCGATAAAATTAAGATATAATTAAGATAAAAATTGAACAAAAATTTGTTCATTTTATACGACATTGCCATGAGTTAGAGAAAAAGGAAAGAAAGAAGAAAACTAAAATTTTCAAGCTTGATTTGGAAGGATTAAGTTAGAATCAAGTCAAGCCCCAATCAAGGAAGGTTCGAGGTTCTATAAAGGAAAGGAATCGAGTAGAATTTAGTGAGGCAAGCTAATAAATGGCCCAGGTGAGTGCATACATGTTTTTGTATGATATATTATTTTACTGATTTTTTATATTATGGTATAATTTTATGTTTACAAATTGTTTATACCACGAAAAGTTGATGAACATATTGGAGTATGAGCTGCTCCACTATGAAGATATTTTACATGATGTGAAATGCATTTGTGGTATTTCTTACTTGTCATAGTGCAAGAATTGTTTTAAAGTTGCCTTAAAAGTATAATATTGAGAATGACCGTTACGATGCTTTATAGTGTCAAAATCCAACCTTTTGAGTTGGCAGTTATGATGATACCTTATGGTGTCGAAATCCAACCTATGAGTTGGCAGTTACGATGCTTTATAGTGTCGAAATCCAACCTTTGAGTTGGCAATTATGACGATACCTTATGGTGTCGAAAATCCAACCTATGAGTTGTAATACCCCAAAATTTACTAATTTAATTATGGATCATTTAGTACTAAGATACTAGCTTAAAAGCTAACTTAATGACTAAAATGACAAAAAATGCAAAAGTTAGGATTTTTCTAATTATGTGTTTTGAAAAGGAAATTTCTAAGGTTTAAAGGTCTCATGTGATAGATAGTGAATTGAATGAGGTGTTCTTAAACTTTGGTTGAATTCAAGGGAATTTGGAATGGAATTGAAGTTTAAAAAGTTAGTGACCAAAATGTAATTTTTGGAAATTTGGAAAAGGTGAAAAATAAATAAAAAATATATTTTTCAAGTAACAAGTGGTAAATTATGATTTTATATTAGAAAATAAGTCAAAATTGATGAACAAAAGTTCATCATCTTCCTTACCATTTCGAATGGAAGAGAAAATATGGGGGAAAAGGTTCGAAAATTTTCTAGCTCAAATTCAAGGCATTTGATCAAGAATTCAAGCAAGGTTGTTTGAGGTAAAGTGATCTACTCTTCATTCTCTACGTTTTGATAGTAAAATTTCATGGAATTGTGAAGTTTTGGATTAGGGTTTGAAGAGAGAGAAAATAGGGTTTCATGGAAAATTGATGGAATTCAAGTAGTTGATGATGCATTAAGCTTAGTATTGTTGAAATCAAACTTGAAATCAAGTTAAATTCTTGTGGAAAGTTATAAAGCCTAATCTTGAAATTTAGGGATTTGCTAGGGTTTTGAGAATTAGGGATGAAAATGGTTAGGTTATAATGTTTGAAACATTATATTGATGATGGAAGTTCAATTTTGATGTTTGAAGGTCAAATTCCCTTTAGGGACTAATTCGAAAATTTGAGGAAAATTTGGGATTAAATTGTGAGAATTTAATTGATGATGGAGATGAATAGAAAATCATGTTTCAAGCTTGAATTGACAATTTAGGAACAAATTTTATATTTTATAAATATTGAGGACCATTTCGGCATTTCCAAGAAATTAAGGATTTAATTGTTAGAAATTATTTTGGTGGTGAAAATGATAAGATTGTGATGTTAAAAGCTTATTTTGGCATTTTGGACAAAATGAAAATTTTGAAAAGTCTAGGGACCTATTCGGCAATTTGAGAAAATTAAAAGAATGTTTATGTAATTATTTTGTTGAAGAAGGATTAAAAAAATTATTGGAAATGTGATCAAATTGGCTTGGAATGATGAAAAAGGACCATTTTGGCAAGAATGGGAAAATAAAGGATTATCTTGGAAATTATTGTTTTGATGGTGGCTTAGATGAAAATGAGCTAGAATTTATGATTCAAGCTTATTAAGGACTAAGATAGGAGAATTTAAACATTCTAAAGTTTAGTGACCAATTCAAGTACCTTGGTAAAATTAGTGACTAAAAAGTCACATTAGTAAAGTTTGAAACTTTATGGAAAATGATTCGAATGATTTTGAAATAGAAGAATTGGAACCTTTAGAGCATCAATAATTGTTGAATGTTCTAATTGGTCATTAAGGACAGTAATAAGATTTGAACAGTGCAAGGATGAGAGGAAAATATTTATAAATATTATATTCGGGTGATTATAATAATAGTACATATAAGATATTGTTAGATTAGGATCTACCAAATATTTCTTTTATTTGATTTATGAAGTTTAAGTTTGAATCAAGAGAGGTTCAGGGGGTAATGAAGAAAAAGACTAAAGAGGACTTAGTGAGGCATATAAATAAATGGCCCAGGTGAGTGCAATGCATACATAACATGATACATGGATGCTTTATACATCACCAGTAGAACTTGCGATGAGTCTACCTGATTTATATATTGTTATGATATTTATGTCATTGATCATATATTTGACATATTTTAAATATGTCAAAGGTTGAAAATAAATGCATTGATCACTAGTTAATGATGATGGTATAATATGAATGTTATTTTGGTTATGAACTGTTAAATGTTAATATAAATTGATATACATTGCCATGGATGAAATATTTGATGATATAAACCCCAAGCATGATATAGAGGTTCAAAGGTATAGTTGGATCTCCATAGAGTCATAAACAACTGTATAAATATTCTAAGCACTTCGGTGCAATATTCATAAATACTAATTGAGGGTATACTCATGCAAGGTTTGGGTATACGGAAACACTTAGAGTGCTGAGCACTACGGTGTAATTTTATAAATACTCAATGAGGGTATACTCAAGCAAGGTTTGGGTATACGGAAGCACTTAGGGTGCTAAGTACTACGGTACAAATAATACACTATACTCATGTAAGTATAGGGGGATGACTCTTGTACATAGTATCTTCGATACCTTGGGCAAAATAAATTGAAAAGAATAAAAAAACAGGAAGATAAGCTTGAAAGCTTGCAGATGGAAATGGAAAAAGGTACTAGTAAGCATTGAAAGCTTGCGGATGGAAATGGCAACGATATTGGTAAGATCTAATCTTATCACTTTAACATATATATATGTTATTACATATTTATTTATGTTAACGAGCAAGTAATGGTAAGGTGATCATATGCATTGTTAATTATTAATATTGATATTGATATCATGACAATTGCACTTGAATTCAAATTATTGCCTCACTAAGTAAATACTTAGCGTGTGACTGTTTCACGCGTTAGAAAAGTGGAGCGTTTGGAGTAAGGCGCACTAGTAGGCATCATCTGTCAAGAATAGGTACATCAGTATCAGTAATATAATATTTGAGGTTATTTGATATTCACTAGTTGGCATGTTTATTAAAAGGTTATGCGAGCTTTGATATAAATTGTATTTTATTTTCTAGATGAATTTTGAATTAGACAGTTTTTAGGCAGTTTCACTAATTATATAAAATTAACTTAAATTAATAAGTTGCTGCCTGAAATTTAATTTGATTTGAAGATGAAAATATAAAGTTTTGACTTTACGCGATTAATTACATTTTTAAATAAAAGTTAAATTGTAATATTTTCCTTTCTAAAACAAATTTTTACCGAATTATAAATATGTTACGGTTCTACAAATGTTTTGTGACATCTCTGTCTCATATTCAATGATGGATACAAGAAGGGGTGTTACATTTATCGGTATCAGAGCTAGAAGTTTAGCCGGTTCTCAGCCTAAATGAAAGGGGTTTTATGTTAAAAAGTGTATACATGGCACTAGGATATCAATATTACTGATCTAATGTTTATATGATTTGATTGATGTCGCTCCTTACTAAAATAAATTTGAGATGAATTGTTGAATGAGAGGTTCTGAAAAGAAACAGTAGTGGTAATAGTACTTTGAATTTCGTGGAATAAGAAAGAACATCGACACAAAAGGGAGTGACAGTGTAGGATTAAGGAATATCTGAACTTAAATGAAAAATAGATAAAGGTCTACTGACTGCGGATTTGTGGGTAAATTATTTGAAGATCATGCTAGATGGATTTTACTGTTGGATAGAAAGAAATTGGATGATATTGTTATTTTACTCTGAGAATAAATTAGATAGAGGGAATCATAAGAATTTGCTTTACAGTCAAGGTTGTGCATATCAGTCTAATTTTATAATTTTAGGGCTGATAAAGATTTGAATGAATTGAAAATCATTGTTGGCACATTTATCTTTTTGATAAAACTGTGTTGGTTTTGATTGATCAAGACTCTATAAGTACGAATTTAAGTGGTAAACGAGATATCAACTTATAACTCATTTTCGAGTAATATAGTGACTACAAACTTGTTGAGTTATAATGCAAGGATGAGTTGGACATGTAGAAATTGTCCGAAAAAGGTGTAGGAAACTGAGTTTCTGGCAAACCTAATGGAGCTACCTTTCGAAGAAATTGAAATGGTATTAGGTAGGGATTGGTTATATTTTTATCATGCTATTGTGGATTGTCGCTTAAAGTGATTAATCTTGAAAATTTTGAAAGATGAAGAATAATAGTAATGGGTGAAAGAATAAATCATCTATTTAAAGTGATTTCAGCTGTTTCTACTAAGAAACTGCTGCTACAAGGCTGCCAAGTTTTCTTAATAAATGTGGTAGATACCAGAACTGCTAAAATTAAATTGGAAGTTGTTCCCACAGTTCAAGAGTACCAAAGGTATTTCCTGATGAATTAGCAGGATTACCCCCGATTAGGAAGTAGAATTTAAAATAAAGGTATTACCTGGTACTGTACCCTTTTGATGGCCCCGTACAAAATGGCGTCAACTAAGCTTTGAGAGTTAAAGGCACAATTATAAGAATTGTTGGATTGGGGTTTAAAAGATCCAGTGTGTAACCTTGGGGCACACAGGTGTTATTCGTGAAAAAAAGATGGATCCATACAATTATGCATAGAGTATCGTTAGCTAAATAAAGTAACAGTGAAGAATAAGTATCCTCTTCTAAGGATTGATGATCTTTTTGATCAGTTAAAAGGGTGTAGTTGTATTTTCCAAGATTAATATTCGATTAGGGTATCATCAGTTGAAGATTCAGGAAGAAGATATTCTAAAGACGGTTTTCCAAATTTAGTATAGACATTATGAGTTGGTATTAATGTTGTTTGGATTTACTAATGTTCCTGTCGCATTCATAGATCTGATGAACTGAATAATTCAGTCTTATTTGGATTAGTTTGTGATGATACTTATTGATGATATTTTGGTTTAATCAAAGAAAAGAGGGGAACATGATGCTCATCTTCGAATTGTTCTTCAGATCCTTATGAGAAAGAAACTATATGTTAAATTATCAAAGTGTGAATGTTGATTTTCGTGAGTTATTTTTCTTGGTCATAAGGTTTCAAAAAATGAATAAGAGTGGATCCCAAGAAGGTATAAGCTATAGTTGATTGGAAAATACCAAAGAATATATCAGAGGTTCGAAGTTTCTTGAGACTAGCTAATTATTATTATAGAAAGTTTGTAAAGAATTTTTCAATGATTGCGTCTCCAATGACCAAGATACTAAGGAAAGATGTATCAATTATATGAGTGAATAAAAAGATTTTCAAAGAAAAGATGACAAAGGTTATCAAGGTTTAAACAAGTGGAAAATAGTGGAACCAAAGACTTTAAAGTTAATTTGAAAGATGTTAGTATTAGCAAGCAAGGAATTATATTTCGATTGATGAAGAATTGAAGAAAGAACTTTTGTTTGAGGCACATTATAGTCCTTTGATTATGCATTCAAGTGGAAACAAGATGTATCAAGACCTAAGGTTGTTATTAGTGGTTAAGCATGAAAAGATTTATAATTGAGTCTGTTTCTAAATGCTTGACATGTCAGCAAGCAAAAACAGAACATTAGGTGCCTTCTGGATTGTTGCAATCGACTTCCATTCCTCAGTGGAAAGGGGAAATAAGTAACTATGGATCTTGTAATAGGGCTACCTTTGATACCATATAAGAAAGATTCAACTTGGGTAATAGTTGATAGATTGACTAAATCAGTACACTTCTTTCCTGTCCGAAATAGATTATTCTATGAACAAGTATGCTGAGTTATATATTAAGAAGGTAGTTTGGTTACATAGAGTACATGTTTCAATAGTATCTGAAAGATATCCAAGGTTTACTTCAAGATTTTGAAAATCTTTACATAAATTCTTGGGTACTCGATTCAATTTTAATACAACTTTTTATCCTCAACAAATGAACAATCAAAATGAACTATCTAGATTTGAGAGGATGTGTTAATGGCTTGTGTAATTGAATTGGGAAGATCATGGGAAATGTATTTTCCTTTAGCAGAATTTTCTTATGGCAATAGTACAAGGAAAGCATTAGAATGGCACCATTTGAAGTATTATCTGGAAGAAGGTGTAAGGCTCCACTTATTTGATTTGAGCTATAGGACCAAAATGTACAAAGTGATTATAAGGAAAACGAAGTTGATTTAACTCTAGAAAAGGAGAACAAAGTGAGAATTATTCAAAATAATTTGAGATAAAGTGTTTCTAAAGGTATTAACCTGGAAGAAAAGGTTACGATTTGGATAAAAGGAAAGCTTAGCCCCAGAGTTACTGGATCATATGAGATCTTGAAAAGAGTAGGACCATTATTTTACTAGTTAGCCTTACCACCTGAGGTAAGCAAACTACACGATGTATTTCATGTATCTATGTTATGAAGATATTGGTCCGATTCCTCACATGTCATCACTCCTGAAGAAATTGAGTTACAACTAGATTTGACATATGAAGAAGAAACAATGAAAATTCTAGTATACAGAGTTAAAGAATTAAGGAACAAGAAAATCCCTCTGGCCAAAATTCTTTGGATAAACCACAAAGTTGAGGAGGCCACCTGAGAAACTAAGAAGTAGATGAAAGAGCAATATCTGAACCTTTGAATCAAGTATATGTTGAAAATTTGAGGACGAATTTTCTTAAGGGGGAGAATTGTAATACCCCAAAATTTACTAATTTAATTAAGGGTCATTTAGTGCTAAGATACTTGCTTAAAAGCTAACTTGGTGACTAATATGACAAAAATGCAAAAGTTAGGATTTTTCTAATTATGGGTTTTGAAAAGGAAATTTCTAAGGTTTAAAGGTCTCATGTGATAGATAGTGAATTGCATAAGGTGTTCTTAAAGTTTGGCTGAATTCCAAGGGAATTTCGAATGGGAATTAAAGTTTAAAAAGTTAGTGACCAAAATGTAATTTTTGGAAATTTCATGATTAAAGTATAAACTTTGGAAAAAAATGGGGACTAGAGTGACAATTTCCCAAAAGTTAAGGGTTTTTATTTCATAAATAAATAGATCACCTAAGGGTGTGGATCGAATGTGAAGACTTTGGTTGGATCTGATGTTTCTATTATTGGAAAATTACAGTCAAAGTTTAAATGGAATTTGGATATCCGAATTGAATCGAATAATTATGATATTTCATCATCAGATAGAGGAAGGTTATAAAAGTTTATTATGAATGCTTAATGAAGGATTTTCAAGAAAGATGTTACCCGATAGAGATTTTGGGTAATTATCGATATTTTCGGATCAAGTCGAATTTTTAAGTTTGACTTTATTAAAGTGGAGGATTTTGTATGAAAGTATAGATCTATTTATGGAATTAAGGAAATATGTAATTCCTGAGTTAGAGTTGATAGTTCGATAGAGGAAAAATCGTAGAAGGTAAAAATCGGGAAATTGGATCGAACAAAAATCATAAATGATATTTTATGATTAATTAATGTGATGACCGGTTGGATTGGAAACAACCTAGTTCAAAATTAATGGAATGGCATAAGCTTGAACTAGTTGTAATTTTTATTTAGTTAAGGGGGCAAATTTGGAAAAGGTGAAAAATGAATAAAAAAATTAAATTTTCAAGTAACAAGTGGAAAATTATGATTTTATATTAGAAAATAAGTCAAAATTGATGAACAAAAAGTTCATCATCTTCCTTACCATTTCCAATGGAAGAGAAAATATGGGGGGAAAGGTTCAAAATTTTTCTTGCTCAAATTCAAGGCATTTTATCAAGACTTCAAGCAAGGTTGTTTGAGGTAATGTGATCTACTCTTCATTCTCTACGTTTTATAGTAAAATTTCATGGAATTATGAAGTTTTTGATTAGGGTTTGAAGAGAGAGAAATTAGGGTTTCATGGAAAATTGATGGAATTCAAGTAGTAGATGATGAATTAAGCTTAGTATTGTTGAAATCAAACTTGAAATCAAGTTAAATTCATGTGGAAAGTTATAAACCCTGATCTTGAAATTTAGGGATTTGCTAGGGTTTTGAGAATTAAGGATGAAAATGGTTAGGTTATGATGTTTGAAACATTATATTGATGATGGAAGTTCACTTTTGATGTTTGAAGATCAAATTCCCTTTAGGGACTAATTCAAAAATTTGGGATTAAATTGTCAAAATTTAATTGATGATGAAGATGAATAGAAAATGATGTTTCAAGCTTGAATTGACAATTTATGACCAAATTTTATATTCTAGAAATGTTGAGGACCATTTTGGCATTTCCAAGAAATTAAGGATTTAATTGTTAAAAATTATTTTGGTGGTGAAAATGATAAGATTGTGATGTTAAAAAGCTTATTTTAGCATTTTGGACCAACATGAAAATTTTGAAAAGTCTAGGGACCTATTTTGCAATTTGAGAAAATTAAAAGGATGTTTATGGAATTATTTTTTTGAAGAAGGATTAAAGAGCAATTATTGGAAATGTGATCAAATTGGCTTGAAATGATGAAAAGGGACCATTTTGGCAAGAATAGGAAAATAAAGGATTTTCTTGGAAATTATTGTTTTGATGGTGGCTTAGATGAAAATGAGCTAGAATTGATGATTCAAGCTTATTAAGGACGAAGATAGGAGAATTTCAAAATTTCTAAAGTTTAGTGACCAATTCAAGTACCTTGGTAATATTAGTGACTAAAAAGGCACATTAGTAAACTTTGAAACTTTATGGAAAATGATTCGAATGATTTTGAAATATAAGAATTGGAACCTTTAGAGCATGAATAATTGTTGAATGTTCAAATTGGTCATTAAGGACCGTAATAAGTTTTGAACAGTGCAAGGATGAAAGGAAAATATTTATAAATGTTATATTCGAGTGATTATTATAATAGCACGTCTAAGATATTGTTAGATTGGGATCTAACAAATATTTCTTTTATTTGATTTATGAAGTTTAAGTTCAAATTAGGGGTAATGAAGAAAAATACTAAAGAGGACTTAGTGAGGCATATAAATAAATGGCCCAGGTGAGCGCAATGCATACATAACATGATACATGGATGCTTTATACATCACCGATAGGACTTGCGATGAGTCTACCTGGTTTATATATTGTCATGATATTTATGTCATTGATCATATATTTGACATATTTTAAATATGTCAAAGGTTGAAAATAAATGCATTGATCACTAGTTATTGATGATGCTATAATATGAATGTTATTTTGGTTATGAATTGTTAAATGTTAATATAAACTGATATACATTGCCATGGATGAAATATTTGATGATATAAAGCCCAAGCATGATATAGAGGTTCAAAGGTATAATTGGATATCCATAGAGTCATAAACAACTGTATAAATATTCTAAGCACTTCGGTGCGATATTCATAAATACTAATTGAAGGTATACTCATGCAAGGTTTAGGTATACGGAAACACTTAGGGTGCTGAGCACTACGATGTAATTTTATAAATACTCAATGAGGGTATACTCATGAAAGGTTTGAGTATACGGAAGCAGTTAGGGTGCTAAGTACTACGGTACAAATAATACACTATACTCATGTAAGTATAGGGGGATGACTCATGTACATAGTATCTCTTAATTCGATACCTTGGGCTAAATAAATTGAAAAGAATAAAAAAAACAGGAAGATAAGCTTGAAAGCTTGCAGATAGAAATGGAAAAAGGTACTAGTAAGCATTGAAATCTTACGAATCGAAATGGCAACGGTATCGGCAATATCTAATCTCATCTCTTTAACATACATATATTTTATTACATATTTATTTATGTCAACGAGCATGTAATGGTAAGGTGATCATATGCATTGTTAATTATTAATATTGATATTGATATCATGACAATTGCACTTGAATTCAAATTATTTCCCCACTAAGTAAATACTTAGCGTGTGGATCTGCTTTCACGATCGAAAAAGTGAAGCGTTTGGAGTAAGGAGCACTAGTGGACATCATCCATCAAGAACAGTACATCAAGATCGAATAATATAATATTTGAGGTTATTTGATATTCACTAGTTGGTATGTTTATTAAAAGGTTATGCGAGCTCAGATATAAATTGTATTTTATTTGGAATCTAGATGAATTTTGAATCATGCAGTTTCACTAATTATATAAAATTAACTTAAATTGATAAGTTGCTGCCTGAAATTAAATTTGATTTGAAGACGAAAATATAAAGTTTTGACTTTACGCGATTAATTAGATTTTTAAATAAAAGTTAAATTGTAATATTTTCCTTTACAAAACAAATTTTTACCGAATTATAAATATGTTACGGTTCTACAAATGTTTTGTGACATCTATGTCTCGTATTTAATGATGGATACAGGAAGGGGTGTTACATGAGTTGGTAGTTACGATGCTTTATAGTGTCGAAATTCAACCTTTTGAGTTGGCAGTTATGACGATACCTTATGGTGTCGAAATCCAACCTATGAGTTGGCAGTTACGATGCTTTATAGTGTCGAAATCCAACCTTTAGAGTTTGCAGTTATGACGATACCTTATGGTGTCGAGATCCAACCTTTTGAGTTGGCAGTTACGATGCTCATAATGAAGAATAGTACTTTTATAGTACAAAATTATTACAGTATTGTTATATGACTTACAGTACAGAAATTCCTGTATTACTGAATATGTAATTTAATGACTATCATGTTTTATAAATTATCATGCTTTAGAACGTGTATTATATGTTCTCATCTTATGCCTCACTAAGTTTCATACTTAGCGTGTTTTTGATTCACACGTAGGTTAAGGTGAAGTATTTGAAGAGGAGTCGAGCTTGCTTATCAAGCCTCAATCTGCAAAACATCAGTAAGATATTCTAGCTTATGATAATTTCTAGTGGGCATGTAATTATTTATCTGCTAGTAGAGTATGATGCATGAAATTAAACTAAACGATAGAGAATTAATTAGTTTTGATGATGAAACGTATATGGACAAAACAAGATAAGGCATTAGTAATGTGACATCTCTGACTCGTATTCAGTACGAAAAGGGATGTTACATTTATTGGTAATCGAGTTTGATATGGAGTTTTCAGTAAATACATGCCCTTAGGATATCATATTACTGATGTGCTGATTGTATAACTTGATGATGCTCCTCATTAGTATATGATGGAATGAGACTAGAATAAGGAAAGTAAAAAAATGATGGATTTCATCAATTGACGAATCTTGGAGGTCAAGAAATGATCCATAACAGATATGATACAGTGAAATAAGCATGGAAGTTAGCTCATGCTAAGGATTGAAGTTATGATGAAAATAACTCAATAGTATCTCATTATAAGATGTTTGTACTGTCAGTACATATAAGGGGAGAATTGGAAAGTCAAGTAGTGATACTACGGAGATGGTTAGAAACGAAGCTAAGAAAGAATTGATTTGTTAAGAGATTAGATTTGAAGCTCTGAGGAAGAATCACAAGATTAAAAAAGTCATTTGGGAAATTGAAAGAAATTGAGGGAGTAATATCTGCAAATGTTTGAAACTGGTACATGTTGAAAATTCGAGGATGAATTTTCTTAAAGGGGGAAGAATTGTAATATCCCAAAATTTGGCTAGTGACCAAAGTGTAAATTTAGGAAGTTTTGGGGTTAAAGTATAAACTTTGGAAAAGCTTGGGGTCTAAAGTGTAAATTTCCCCATTAAGTAATTTTATTCAGTATAAGAGAGAATCGGATCAAAATAAGTACCTTGATATCGTTTTAAGAATTAAGATGCAGTAGAAGGTACCAAGTTTGGATCAAATAAAATTATTAAGCATGCTCAAGCCAGAGAATTACAAGGATGGGTGACCTTCAGGAAGGTTTCATAAAAGTGTGTCTGATCGATATTTTGGACTCAGTAAGAGTAAAGAATATTCAAATGGATTTACGATAAAGGATTTCAAGGAGAAATTTTATTTTATGAAGGTTTTCAATAATTATCAGGATAATAGACTGAGTTAGAAAAATTCAATCTAAGTCCTTGGGAAAGGAAGTTTTTATGGGATGATAGTTTTTATTTCCCGAATATAGAAATATGGAATTTTTGGAATCAATCTGATAGCTAGGTAAAGGTAAAATTGCAGCAGGAGTATTTAATGAATATTAGGAAATCAGATCTAATCGAAATTTCAATTTCAGAGACTGTTCCATAAGCCATGGAAAATCATAAAATGATATTTATGGAACTGAGAAAATATGAGATTTTTGGATTAGATTCGATAGTTCGATCAATGGAATATAGTATTAGGTGATTATCGAATAATTAGATCGAATACAAATTTTATGATTTTCTTTGGAAGTGGCCAGTTGTGAAGGAACCAAATTGGTTCAAATTTAATGGAGTGACAATTTTAAAGAAGACTTGTAAATATGAGCTTGGTTGGAGGGCAAATTAGTACATTTGATTAAAATGAATTTTATATTCATTTTAACATATTCAATAAAATTAAGATATTATTAAGATAAAAACTAAACAAAAATTTGTTCATTTGCTGTGAGTTAGGCAAAAAGGAGAGAAAGAAGAAAACTCAAATTTTCAAGCTTGATTTGGAAGGATTAAGTTAGAATCATGTCAAGTCCGAATCATGGAAGGTTCGAGGTTCTATAAAGGAAAGGAATCGAGTAGAATATTGCAGTTATGATGCTTTATAGTGTTGAAATCCAACCTTTTGAGTTGGCAATTATGACGATACTTTATGGTGTCGAAATCCAACCTATGAGTTGGCAGTTACGATGCTTTATAGTGTCGGAATCCAACCTTCTGAGTTGGCGGTTATGAAGATACCTTATGGTGTCGAAATCTAACCTATGAGTTGACAGTTACAATGCTTTATAGTGTCGAAATCCAACCTTTTGAGTTGGCAGTTATGACGATACCTTATGGTGTCGAAATCCAACCTATGAGTTGGTAGTTACGATGCTTTATAGTGTTGATCCAACCCTTTGAGCTGGCAGTTATGAGGATACCTTATGGTGTCGAGATCCAACCTTTTGAGTTGGCAGTTACGATGCTCATAATGATGAATAGTACTTTTATAGTACATAATTATTACAGTATAGTTACGTGACTTACAGTACAGAAATTCCTGCATTACCGAATATGTAATTTAATGACTATCATGTTTTATAAATTATCAAGCATTAGACCGTGTATTATATGTTTTCATCTTATGCCTCACTAAGTTTCATACTTAGCGTGTGTTTGATTCATACGTAGGTTAAGGTGGAGTAAGGGATTGAAAATGCAATTATCCCATGACCAAAAATAAAAGCGGGAAAGGGTAAGATGACCTCTCATGTAATTAGACCATTTAAACACCAAAGGGTTATTATTTGTTTTATAACCGGTAGAAAAAGAGATTAAACCTAAACCTAAAACTCAGCCTTCCTCTTTTTTCTCTCAACAAACTCGACGGTGCCGCTCACCCCTTCGTCTCCAGTGTCGTTCACCGGCGGTTCAACATCCCGGCGAAGAGGGAATGACGACAGCAACTTAGGACAACCGATAAGGTTCGAATTTTTCTTTTGTTCTTGTCTGGTTCGAAATGAAATTTGAAGCAAGAACAAAGATTTTGGTTTTAAAACTGAAAAAACCGATTTGGTTATGAGATTCAAACTAAGGAAGAAAATAGAATAGAAGAGAGTTTGAAACCTTCTTCTGAATTTTTTTGATTTTGATTCCCGAAATCCTTTTACAATTTTTTCGAGCAGAGCCCTTTACAACTATTTTCCCCTCCTCCTTTTTCGATCTCAAGAGCTCCCTTTTTACAGCAAGCCAATGATAGTAAAAGTAGATCTAGTGTTTACTGTTGACAAACAATTGATTGAATATGAAATCTCAGAACCCATGCTTGATCTGACTTGTTTATTTGTTTCTTGCATGTCCGGTTTGGTGAGGGCCGGTGAGATCGTACGGGGGAGCAGGCAGAGCGGTGATGCGGCCACGTGGCAGAGAAGATAAGAAGTTATCTCGGCCAGATCTGCTTTGGGCCGTTGGATCAGATTTGATCCAACGGTTAGGATCACTTGGGGCATGAACGGTCACGATCATTTCTAGAGTGTGTGGTGGTTGCTGGAGATGATGACACGTGGCAGAGGAGATCGAACGATCTCGCACGTGCGTTGCAAGCGCGAGTGAGAAGTCAAACGGCCCAGAGGTATGGTTCACGCGCGCTGGATGGCTCATCTCGGGTTGATGGTGGCCGTTGGATATGGATTTGATCCAATGGCCCTTCCTCAGCTGCTGCAAGGAAAAAGATGATATTAGATATCATATAGGGTTTTAGGGTTAATTAGATGGGATTGGGCTGGCCGAAAATGGGCCTGTAAATTATATTATATATATATTTTTGGGTTTTTGTAATATTATGTGGACTTGGACTGTTGTTATAATATTTGGGTTTTATGTTTTGGATTTTATTTTACATTAGTCCACTAATAATAATAATAATAATAATAATACGATATTACATACATATGTAAACGTGCACACTCATATAAGTGTAACATACGAATACACATGCAAACATTAATTAATGTAACATACTAACATACATGCATATAATCATACACGTAATGTACACATACAAACAATGTATACATAAAGCATAAACACGTATGACACAAATAAATGTTAACACATACATAATATGTATAATATGCATGCACTTACATGCATCACACCTATTTCTCACACACTTTAATCACATATAATATGCATACATACAATAATTATTAAACTAACACAATACTTATATACCAGATAAAAATGAGTGATTACACCCTTGATCTGAGCGATACATTCAGTCTCTATGCCTCTAATAACATCTCAACCAGCATCAGACTCTGTACCCCTCTTACCAGACAAAGAACCACCAGCACGAGCAGACAAACCCAGATTCTATTCTATATCCTTCGCCCTTGACACCAGAATATCAAACTTTGTATAATCGGTGGCCAACATGTAGGTCTTCACTTCATTGATCAACCCATAACAAAATCGATCACACATCTCTCGCTCATCCAAAACCAACAAGCATACTTACTCAACCTGACAAACTGGATCCATACTCAGAAATAGACATATTTTTTCTCTAAAGCCATGAACTATCTCTTCTTCGCATCCTTGTATCGATTTCCCAAATACTTCTTCTTGAAAGCCTCACAGAAAATTCCCATGTAACATTAGCAGGCTCCACACTAGCAATCACAATTGTCCACCAACTGTATGTATCTCTCTGAAGTAACGATACAATACATCCTAGCTTACATACATTGGTACACTCCATCTGGCTAAGGATCTTTTTCATACTCGTAAACCATTCCTTGGCTGCTTCAAGAGCCAAACCTATAAATTCAACACCTCACAGGCTACGCAAACGCTCTAGAGGTAACCTGGTATTAATAGCTGCAGGCGCCGATGCGGGTACATGCACTCCAGCCATGGCCGCCTGGAAAGCTCTCGTCATAGCTTGCACCAATGGTGCTATATCACCAAAAATAGGTACTTGTGGTGCCTGAGGCGCACCTCCCTCTACTCCAACACCAGCAGTAGGATTCGATGAAGGAGGAGGCAACTCGTCATCATGCGTATCCATAACACTTCCCATGTGAGCTCTAGTCTCTCGTCCTGGTTCCATACTCGATAATATGAGTCTAAACATGATAATGCAACAAAAAAAATAATTAAGCCAGCCCCAGCAAGAATCCAAGTCACTTTTGCTAAAAAAATAAAATCATTTAACTCAAGTAGTAATAAGGCAATGTGTCCCAAGGTCTAACTCCCAAACATACACATAGCGGACACAATTTCACAAATTCAATCACCGTGCATAACAACAACATATTTAATCATACAAACAACCATAACTCACCTCTCAACAATCAAAACCTGGCTCTGATACCACCAATGTAACCCCCTTGACCTGGTCAACTATATCTGATAACATTTTAAACACAACCATTTGCCAATATATTCAATAACCAACATTACCTCACTGTTTTACATATGCAACAAATCATTCCCACATAAATACACTAAACTATGTATTTTCGTATTCTCAAAATATTTGCATAAACCATATGCTATTCTCAAAAGTCATCATCAAAGATTATTTGCATCATCTTCCACTTTCAAAACATGCATAATACAGTGAGTAATAAAACCATAACATGTGCATGAGATTTTATTTCACAAAACTAAAATTGAGAGAAAGCTCAACCGATACTTACTTCCGAGCTTAGATAGGTGTATCAAACCTTATCTAAACCCCCATAACTCTTTTTCAAACCTTTTAATAGCAGTAACATACTTTTCCACTCACTAACAGACCAACGCTCGATTTTTGATGCTCATATTAAGCCTCTGCAACTCTCGTGCCTTCTTCGACTAGCAAAGGATTCAGCTTCCCTACTTTACAAAGCCAAAATAGAGGATTAAAACACATCTCCGTATTAAAACCCTAGCAACCAACAAACTCCACAACACCTCTCAAGAATTAACCAAACACCTTTCTAAAACCAACAAGAACACCACCAAACCTTACTCAAACAAAGCCCATCCAACATCTAATGATTCTAACACATTATTAACATCAATTAACATCCAACAACAACCTAAACACGCCTTTATATCTCCAGCATCACCACAACAACCAGATCACCCCAAAACCCAACTATAAATAACCTGAAACTAGTAATCCATATATTTTTGGGATTCCATTGATTAATCAATAATTTTCACATTAAAATACATCCAAATTAAGATGTAAATCAATTAAATCCATCACCAAAATAGATCCAATTCAGTTTCCATGAATTTTCCAAGAAAACTCAATTTAATTAACAAATTAATGTTTAAAACATAATTCCATAATATAAATCAGCAACAAAGGAACAGGAACTTGGGAATTTCATTAAAAACCCTTTAATTAGAGGAGGGAAATGAGAATCACCTCTAATTGTTGATTTCTCCTTAATTGTTCAAGCTTTGATGAAATCCAAAGAGATTTTGCAACAGTAATTGAAGAAATAAAAAAGGAAATCAATTGAGATTGATTCCTAGAGATTTAGAAGTATAAATCTCAGTTTGGTTGCTGAGAAAGTTGAGAGAAAAGATTTTGAGAAAAGTAGTTACGTGAGAAAGTGTTTTTTAGAAAATAAAGATATTTTATTAAATTCTCATTTATCCAATTATTAAACCATTTAAATGATTTAAAAATAGCCAAAATTAAGAGAGAAATATGTTGAAAAAGAATGGTCAAATAGCTCCTTAAAGATTCTAAGTTTTGATCCTTTTTCGATTTAGTCACCAAAAATAGTTTTGAAAACTTTCAATTTAGTCACTAGACCAAAATGTATTAAAATCAGATTTAATTCCATCAAATTGAACTTACCAATTTACTTAAAATATTATTTAAGTAATTTAGACCATTTTTCTATATTTTATTTTTCCTCAAAATCACTTTTATAAAATTATTTTCCCGAAACTATTCGAATTACCTAAACTGGTTCCCTCGAACCTTCGGTCCAACTCGATTCGCATCTAGGCCAATTTTTAGGGTGTTACAATCATAAACATTTGGGTTTTTTCTATTATCATTATTATTATTTCTAGCTCTATGTTTTGAGTAATATTTTTGTTATCATTTCATTCGGATCTAGCAGTTCATATTATAAAATATAAAACTTAATTATAAACAATCTAAATATAATAATGTATATAGATCTTAAAATATATAATATGTAAAGACTCGGTCTTTGGGCTGGTATTTGGGTCTCGAATTCAGAATTTGGATATTTAAAGTGAGCATTTAAGAATAAAATAATTATTTTGGAAAGGTTATTTGAAAGAGAGTGCGGCAGTAGAGGAAAGAAAAATCAGATTTTCCTCTCTCTATCTCTTCTTTTTTTCTCTTTTCTCTTTCTTCCTCATTTTCTATCTTTTTTCTCTCCCTCCATCAATGTTTCATGTTCGATCTATCGTCATCGGGGTGTCCGTGATTGACACCCCCTACGTCATTGCGTTCATCTTGCGAAGACGAGTCTGTCGATGGTCGTGACATTATCATCAGAGTTGCCGTCAGAGGGGGTGAGGTAAAAGAAGTTTCGGCCATTTCAAAATAGAGTGGTTACGGTTGTCAAACCTAAAATTTGAGGGTACCACATTGTTTATCAGCGTTGGGAAAGCAGGACTGGAGCTGGCTGCTGTCGTTTAATTGTCTGAGTATGCCCCATGCGCCACTTGTAAGAGTGGGCGTGCGTCTGGCCGGGCGGGTGCACAATGTTGCAGTGCACTACGTCGTACTGGATCCTGATCGGCCAGGCGCACATGCACCATGCTGCACCGGATCATTACCGGCGGGTTCACCATAGCTACCTTGCACCGCGCCGCACCGGATCGCTGGACCTTGGCCACCCGTTGACTAGGCTTTGACCAATGTTGACCGTCTGTTGACTTTTTCTAGGGAACCCTACCTAGGGGTTTCTCAACTCTCTGAATACGGTGGCGTAGTCCATTTTACCAAATTTGAACCTGGTAAGCTATTTTAAGCATTTGACCTTGTGAATTGTATAGTAAAGGTGAAAGTTAATACATACTGTATTTGTATTTATTCGAGAAATATTCAGGATCAAATATCAAAACCAGTAGAGTGATCTGGAAACTTGAATAAGGAAATCATCATTTATCGCTTGAGGTTAGTTCACCTCGAACTCTAGAATGCTTCATGAGCATCGTAAGTGTAATTACCTCGCTTGTTAGTGTTTGCAAAATAGGGAGAGGAAAATAAGCATGTGTTGAGACTGGTGTTATGAGACTTGGTAAATATTGAGATGCTTGATGAGCTTGAGCATATTCGAGACTATTATGAGCTTTAGAGACCGTGTAGGGTTATTTGAATATTCATATAATTATCTGATTGGTTGATTTACATGTTGCTTGAGTGCTTAAAATATGAATTGGCATGTTCGATGGAAATTATACTAAATGGATTGATAAATAGGTAATATTTGAATAAATGATCATGAAGCTGATAATTAATATTGATTGATTAAATGTGTTAGTAAACAAGCCCTAATTAATTTTATAAGCTTTAGGGATCAAATAAAGCGTGTTAATATCATAATTCGAGGAAATGGTATGAACCTGTGAATAGGGTAATAGTACGAGCTTTAACTATACTGATACGCGATTGGGGTCGTATCGATATGGGTCAACATGTACCAGTACTTGTGGAAATCTAGAATTTCTAGTAAGCAATATCTGTATCGGTACGCGTATAAGTACCCATACCTATTGGCACTGTATTGATACTCGTGTTTGAGTACCAGTACCCACTGAATGAAATAATCTATAATACTATTAAAAGATAGAAATTGACGTGGGATGCTAATGAACTAATACGAATTAATGAGGATATTAATGTACACTTCCATAATGTATTAATAAGTTGGCAAACTTAATTGGGTGACTTGTAATGGAAACCATATGAGATTATTGGTGGATCGAGTAGTATTGTGCGTCGTATGGTAATTGTGTCAATATTAATGTACACTTCCATAATGTATTAATAAGTTGGCAAACTTAATTGGGTGACTTGTAATGGAAACCATATGAGA
Source organism: Hibiscus mutabilis (assembly GCA_019671005.1). Lineage (NCBI taxonomy): Eukaryota > Viridiplantae > Streptophyta > Magnoliopsida > Malvales > Malvaceae > Hibiscus > Hibiscus mutabilis. Next base: position 32,736,877 of record CM033728.1, read on the forward strand.
TCATTGGTGGATCGAGTAGTATTGTGCGTCGTATGGTAAATGTGTCAATATTGTATGCGGTTTGGATACTTGGTTGGTTGAGTCACCTTTGGTTGATGGGATCCGGATACCCAGTGAGAGAGTGTTACAACATTATTGTTAGAGATACCGAATGTACTTTTCCCGACGTTTTGTGACATCGGGCCTCATTCGAAGACACTTGAGGAGAGATATCGAGTGTAGGTGTATGTTCCTAAGGTTGTGGAACATCGGGCTTCACCTAGAGAAAGTGTACGTTCTAGAGGCTGTATGACACCGAACCTCACTCGAGGTTTATGGTATGACTTTGTGTACTTTTTCTCGGTTGATCTGATGAGATCCCGAGTATGGTTGGGCCTTGTGTGCCGTGTATGATGTGTTGCTTTGATGAGAGCATGTGTTTAGGTGATTAGTGGTAGGGCCACTTGTTTGTTTATCTTTCCTTATTGCTCGTACTAGCTTGCATGCTTATGTTTATGATTAGCACGAAGTATAGTAGAGTAGATGAGTACCACTGACCTTTGTAAGCTCAACGCTCGGAATCGTTGTTTCCGTGCGTAGGTTGATCGTTGGATCGTGAGATCGAGGAGCACCATCGATACGGGATTCTAGCATGTGGTGACCTTCAGAGTACGATACTTGGGTTTAGTGGGCTATGTATTCATAGGACCTTATTTGGTGGAGTCTGTAATTCCTTATTTTGAAATTGTTTTGATCAAATAAATGTTCAAATGTTTTAAATTTAAATTAGAGTTCCTTGTATCGTTTTGATTATTTAACTATATTTTCAAATGTTGGCTTTAATTGTTTTTGAGAAATACCTTGTCGGGCTAAACCTAGTTTGTGGAATTTATGGTTTTTGGTTTGAGCTTGAGGCCCAAATGTGACATTCGGGTCGAGGGTGTTACATAATACATGTCAGATGATTATAACTATAAAAGTAGATTTATATGTTATTTAGTTTTATAATAAATATTTTAAAAAATTATTTAAACGAATTAGAACCTCATAGAAATAAACAACATTGCAAAATATATAATAACATTAATAATTAATAACATATAATTTAGAAAATCACGTAGACACGTGAAATATAAGAATAAAAAACTTAAAATATGTGTTGATTAATTTAATTTAAAGCTTATTGAGATAAAAAAACAATACAAGGGAAATACTACTATGTTAATGCGCATCATTAAAAACCTCCATAGTAAAAAAATAGATATTAATATAATGAAAATATATTTGTCACCAGTTCATGCATGCTTATGTTTTAGTATGTAAAAACAATTTATGTGTCATGTGTTAAACATTAATAATTTGTTATAGATGATCATAATAATATTTTTTTTGAAAAATAGTAAATTAGTAAATAAGAATAAAAGATTAAACTTATTGTAAAATTTATAAAAGTTTTGTAATAAAAATACGCAGAGTTGCATGGAATTTAAGAAATTTATTTAATAATAAAAATTCAGTAAATTAAAAAAATTTAATTATTAGTTTCTTTTAGAATAAAATTAAAATAATGAAGTCATTCAAAAATATAAAATTACTAAGAAAACTATAATAATACGAGAACCTGAAATTTCGTAGAAAATTAAGTGGTAGTAGTAACTAAAATCTAAAGATTTTAATAAATAATTTTAAATAGATTTCTATAAGTTTAAATTTAATGTAGATACTAATTACATATCTATCATTAAAAAATAATTACTTTACGTTCATACATTTGTGCATTAGGTTAATTAACAATTTTAAATGAAGTACTCTAGTATTAACGAGGGTATACAAATGATTTGGGAGAAGAAAAATGATTAAATTTATATATTTTTAAAATATGAAAGGTTAAATTTATTGAATTGATTTGAATTAGGACTAAATTGGTAGAGTATATAAGTTTTGAAGACTAAAACGGTTATTATACCAAACCTTTTTAGATGTTCGCTTGTATTTTAACATAGGAGTGATCCGATCCGATCCTAACTAAAACTTTAATTGAGTGACTCAATTGTAACTTTTAATAATTAAGTGAACCAATCGTAATTTTACTAATAATTGAGTGGTCTCCAATGTAGTTTACCCTATTAAAAAATGAAGTATATTACCCTTATTCATGATAACAGTTTCTAATCCGGTTTGATAATTTTTACAGATTAATTGAACCCAACAAGTGGTCCAATAGAAAAGTGAATGATGTTCATCCTAGAAGATCTGGGTTCAAATCGCTTTGTCTGCAATGTGTGTGCATTGTTAAAGGGTTAAGATTAAGAATATTATAAACATACAGTAACTTGTAATTAAAAAATATGTAATTAGAAAATATATAAAGTGCTTAACCCTAAAATTAAGAAGGGGGCATTGCTGTATTAAGCGCAATGGGAAATGCCAAACTCTACAAAGTTCGATACGATCCCTAACCTAAAAAAATTCTTGATATATTTTTTTCATTGTTCATCATTCAATTTGAGTTGATGATCCATTGGGGACCATCTGCTGTCTCTGCTTCTTTCCTGCAACGGATCGAGCGATAAATGTGTTGGCCCTTCATCAAATTAATTACTATGAAAAACAATGGTTTTTATGGGGTCTGCACCGATATATTTAATCAGATATAGTTCAAAGATTTAGGTGCCTTGTACAATTATTAAAATGAGACTTTCATTTCTTAAAAAATATTTGTTGACTTGAAATGTGTGTTGTATGCTGACTTTTAAATAAAAAATTAGTATAACATGACTCAAATTTATGAAGGACAACAATATTTTTTTCTCATATATTTTATCATTAATTGATAACTAACTGTTTTTTGAACCATCCTTCATTTACCCTCACATTTGATAGTTTGCTTTGCATGTATCACTAAAATTAAAGGTGTACGCCGGAAATTACAGGTCGAGTGCGATAATGCAACACTAATCTAAGAGTTACCCAACAACCCATGTACTACTATTATGCTTGGTCTTATAACGAGTATATCGGAGTCGAACTCAATTTTTTCTTAAATCTCATATCATTATGCGAAAAATTATTAGATGGGTCACTACGTCATCTGTGGTTTCATCCACTAAAATTTTTCTATCATATTTTTTTCAAGGTGAATCTTCACCTCTTTCCTACATGTAACTAAGGAGTGCGTAGTTACTTGGAAGTTACACTAAAATGGGTGAATGCTTTTGAATGAACCATGGATGACGTGGTGAGCCAGGTTCATCTAATAACTTCTCTATTATATTATGTGATATCAAATTTTAAAATATATTAATATTTATAATTGGATTCAAATGAAACAAAAATAAGAAATTACTACATAAACAAATCAGTCTTGAAATTAAAATATCCCTTCGAAAGCCCAAACCACTAAACTGATTAGTTTTTTTTAGTCCAATCCACTAAACCACTTCTATACTAAATGAAACTTATTTTGATCTTGTTCGATTCTTATCACCAAATTTTTAAAAATTATATTTTGATCACTTATTTTATTGATTTGTTACAATTTGCCACTGAGCTATGAATGTTGACAGAAAAACGTTCATGTTGATTGCAAAAATGAATGGGGATTGGAGACGGTGGTCCGATGCTAATCAGAGCTACCATCTTAGTTGGAGTTTGAACACCATGCTCCTCGTGTCAATGGTGATGTCTCGAATGGAAGTTGTCTCTCCCTTCTGTTGTTTGCATGTTCTCTTTTATACTGCCAGGACATGTGTCATGGCAGGTTGTCGTGGCATGATGAGGAGATTGGCTATGATTAGACGTCCTAGGTTTGTGTTGCTAGCCGCGGCGATCACGTGCATTTCCACGTGATCGCTGGATGCAATCTCGTTCATAATCCTACTTCGTTCGCCATAGTCTGCGAAGGGGACCAGATAATTCAGAGATGGACGTACGCATTCGTTGTTGTCACGTGATCGCTGGATATCCTTCGTGTGATATTGTAACACCCTCAACCCGGATGTCACATTTCGTCCTCAAGCCCAAACCACAACCATAACATTTCCAACCTAGTTTAGCCTATACCTCATTCATATCACAAAATCCATTAAGTTTGATAGTTCAAATAGGAATAATAGTTAAAACGTTACATGGGGAGGTCCATTTGAAATACATAGTTAAAAGTGTGACAACCCAGATTTTTGAGTCAATGATGGGCGTTGAACCAGGCCTTGGACCTCCACATTGGGTTGGATGTTCGATATTTATTGGGCCTTGGGAGCCCTTTTGGGCTTGTCATGTGTTGTTGGGCTTGCTTGGTAGATTTATGTTTGGGTTAGGGTGGGTTTTGAGGAGGGGTATTATGGTAAAACCATAAATGAAAGAAAAAGGTTGGTGAAGTCTTAATTTTGCTGCAAAAAAGTTGGTTTGGTGATATCACCTTGGTCTTTTTGTCTTCCTCTTCCATACCCTATCATTTCTCCTACCAAAGAACCAAAAAGCAAATGTAGAATCCTTGGAGTTGTTGTGAGAATTACCGTTGCTCCTTGAGGGTGTTGTTTTTTGTAAGCAAGGATCTATCTTTTAAGGTAAATATCCTGAGAGTTGGTGGAGGTTGGTTTTGAAGCTTGGAGCAAAGAAGAGAAGTGGCAAAAGCTTGGTGAGAGCTTCATTCCAGGAATTTCTTGCTTAAGGCCAATACATTTCTGACTCCTTCATTTCATGAGGATCCTAAATTTATTTCTTTGTGTGAGTTATGGTTTTGGGTTGCAAATCTAAGGTTTAGAAACTTTAAACCCCCTTTAATGGTAAATCATAGTTTGGGTGTTGATAATGTGTAAAATTGGTAGAAAACCACATAATATACCTTAAATAACATGTAAGAATGTTTTGGGGCTTAACCATTTAGGTTAAGGGTTGGGATGGTGAAATCTTGAGCTTCAGAGTTTGAAATTTGGGGTCGCGTGCCGGTACAATGTGGTCTGTATCTGTATGCCTTAGTAAGAATGTAAGGTGTTGTGTGAGGGGCGTACCGGTACAACATGTCACGTATCGGTACCCTATGCTTGTTGAGAAATCTAGTGGTGTTTTCACGTACCAGTACGCTAGTTGGCGTATCCGTATTACTGTTTTATTGCCTGAAAGAGCTTTCGTGTACCGGTACGTAAAGGTAAGAGTACTGGTACGAGTGAGGATCGGTATATAGTGGTTCACATACCGATACTAAGTGCCGAAACGGGGGTGAACGTATTGGTACGGCTTGAGAACTTATTCTTTTAACCTAAATTGAGTATCGGTACTCATATAAGAGTACAGGTATCATAAGGGGTGTACCGATACCCATGTAGGTGTATCGGTACTCGCAGGGCAATCTACCTAAGAATTTTGGGGTTGCATTCAGGGGTTCTATAATTCGGGGTATAGGGCCCAATAGGTGTCTAAAGGTATAAAATGAATTCTAAAGCTGAGAAATCAAGGTTTACAACCCACATGTGGCTAATGGCTTGGTAATTATTGAGCGAATTGGTTGCATTAATAATCCATAAGGATCCATGGTGGATTGGTTGATGTTGTGTGGAGATTAGGGTCCTTGTTGTGTGCTGAAGGGAGATTCATAAAGACTAGTTACTGTGAATAATAAGATGATCTAATGAGAATGTCGTGAATGAGCTTAAAAGACATATGTTAATTATTGTGACAAATGAAATATGCCTTGGGGCATTTGTAATGGTTGGCTTGATGCTTCTTATCTCTTGGTGAGATGTATGGATGATCGGGGACCATATGTTATCTTATGTGTCTTGGTTAGGAATCCGGATGTCATAGAGTCAGTGCAAGGGCACTTATATAAGGGGATGTGTACTTCGGGCTGTGTGATCGAGTACATCAAATGTATCCACGGGCTATGTGATCTGGATGCGGTTAGAAACCTGTCCTTGGGCTATGTGATCAAGATAAGGAAACATAACTCGGTGGGTTGTGTGAGCTCGAGTAACTCGAAGGGCTATGTGAACTCGAGTAACCTGATTGGCTGAGTGACCTCATGTAAAGACTGCTTGAGGCTATTGTAATCCAAGTATTTTCTAGGACGTGTATGTGGCTATGGTGATCCATATATGGTCAACTAACTCGACGGCAATGTGATCACGGGTAACCTGACGACTGTGTGAGCACGGGTAATGTAGGGCTTCGTTGGCCATTGTTTAGGGAATGTATGTTATTCATGTTGCTGTGTTGATAATTGATGTTGGCTGTTTTACCCTTGGGCTATGTGATCAGGGTATGGAATGCATAAACTTGGTGGGCTGTGTGAGCTCGAGCAACTTGATGTGCTGTGTGACCTCGATATGGTAAGCCTGGAGTGGCATGCGAGACTTCTTATATTTTAGTGGTATCTTGAGGAATATTTGTGATCTCTAGCTAGGGTAGGCTAGAAGATGATCCTTATAATTGAGAAGCCTTTTTGTGCACTCTTAATTATATTATCATGCATGTTTGTTTTATGATATTCATGAATTACGGTAAAGTAAAAATGTACCACTGAGCTTCGTTAGCTCAGCGTGCGTAATTGTGGTTTTTCCGTGCGTAGGTTGAATGGTTTCTTTTGGAGGAGCACATCGAGGAGGATTTTCCAGCACCGAGCCAGCTTCAAAGTACAGTACTTGATGTTTTATTTTGGACTGATTGTATTTATAGGACCTTACCACAGTCGAGTCTGTAACTTTATTTGATTTACTATTAATTGGTCAAATGGTGTATTTTTTATTGAAGTTCCTATTTTGTAAACTCGTTTAATGTTAATTAATTATGTGGATTTATGGAAATAAATGTTTTGTGAAATGTCAAACTCGTGGTTTTAAAAATAAAAAATTTGATGGGTCAGATTTGGGAGACTAAAAATAATATTTTGGATTTAGATCGGGATCGGGGTGTTACAAAAAGCATTCGACACCTAAGTTAAAAATCCAAAATATGAGTTAAAATACAATCACAGGGTCCTATGAATACATAGCCCAAATAATCTAAGAACTGTACTCGGACACAAGTCGATGCTGAAGTTCTACTCTGATGGTGCTCCAACGATGCACGCCAACCTACTAACCTACGAACGGAAACAAAAATTCTGAACGCTAAGCTAACGAAGCTCAGTGGATACACTTCCACTCAACCATGCTTCATGCAAATCTTAAGGGCATGTAGCTAAAGATGAAAATATGACAATAACATCATATAAATGTGGCGTTATCTCTAGCTGCCTCAACATATATCAACAATAATAAGTAAACAGTCTCACATAAAAACCATATGTATAATATCAACAAGCTTGGAGTAAGGCCCGGTTCCACTAAGCATCGGGTACACACACTCATACTTGGAATCTCTCATCCAGCCTTCGAATGAGTCTTGGTCCCACTAAGCATCGGGTTTATACATTCAGAATCTTGACCATGGTGTTGCAACACTCTCTTTCCACGTGGGTATCCAAAATCATTAAACAAGGTGACTCAACCATAAAAATGCCCTTACGTGGCATACAACCATCAATCGATCCACCAAGGATCCTTATTAATATAACACAACAAGTTACCCAAGATTTTAATAAGTTATTTGCTCAGTAAGCTTATATGTAAGGTTTAAATCTCAACTTCTCAATTTTACTATTCATTTTACCACTTTAGAAGCCCTTTGGACCTTTGGTCTCGAATTATAGGTCCCTCAAACTCAAAACGTATTTTTCAGGCAGATTGCCCAAAGAGTATCGATACTCTCACACAAGTATTGATACGCCCCTCAGTACCGATACGCCTCCAAGCGTATCAATACCTAGCATTGCACACACACAGGGGTTTAACCAATAACCCCGTATCGATACGCGGTGCTGCGTATCAATACACCCTTCTGTATTGATACACCCCTAAGAATATCGATACCCATTTTTACTACTAGAATTCGATAGAACAGGGGAGTATCGGTACTCGAACACAGAATTCATTTTCTAGAGTTTGCAAATCACCTCTCAAGCCCTCAAAACTCAAAGTTAAGACTCTAAAATGAACCTACAAATTATGGGGAGTGGTTTAAGTGGTTTCCTACCATTTTTAAGTCATAACAACACCAATATTTGGATTATCCATTTTAGGGGTCTCAAACATTCAATCAACCAAATTATCAAATAAGCAACAAACAACCAATTACATGATTTCCAGGAACACAAGAGAGTTAGTCGTGTACTAACCTTGCTTAACAGATAAAAATGGAGCTCCAACCAAGCTCCTCAAGCATTCTTCCCAAGTTTCTTAAAAGGTCCCCCAACCTCTTTCACTACACAAGAAAGTTGTAAATAAATTACAACTTGTAGGAGATAAAAAAATCCAACTAATCTTACCCTTAGGGCTGGAAAACATGATTGAATCTCCTCATAGAACCCTTCCACAAAACCCACCCTTTTCAAACTCTACCAAACATGATGAATCTTACCTCAAATTATAGATCTTTGACTACTGAACAACCTTCCTCAAACCCAAATTTTAAGATTTCCACTCAAAAACACAAAGATTCATCCTTTCTCATTTGGGTGTAAGACAGAAGGTGAAAGTGGATGAAGGTAGAAGAAAAAAGGGACAAGGGTGAGCTCCTTATCTTGCTTTCCTATAGAAAATTAAAGAGCCACCCTCCCTCCCTTATTTAAAAAGAGAGAACTTACCACCCTACCCTCTCATCATCTTCATAACCTAAAATACAAGTCCAACAACAAAAGACAAGCCCATTTGGAATACGCACCTAAGTTAAAAATCCAAAATATTAGTTACAATATAATCATATGGCCCTACAAATGCATAGCCCAAATAATCTAAGTACTATACTCAGACACAAGTCGATGTTGAAGTCATACTCCGATGGTGCTCCAACGATGCATTCCAACCTATTAACCTGCGAACGAAAACAACAATTCCAAACGCTAAGCTAACGAAACTCAGTGGATACACTTCCACTCAACCATGCTTCATGAAAATCATAAATAATAGCATGTAGCTAAAGGTGATAATATGGCAATAACATCGTATAAATGTGGCATTATCTCTAGCCACCTCAACATATATCAACAATAATAAGTAAACAGTATCGCATAACAACCATATGTATAATATCAACAAACCTGGAGTGAGGCCCGGTTCTACTAAGCATTAGGTACACACACTCTGAGTGAGGCCTGCTTTTACTAAGTATCAGGTACACACACCCATGCTCGAAATCTCTCATTGAGCCTTCAAATGAGTTCCAATCCCACTAAGCTTCAGGTTCATACTTTCAGAATCTTGACCATTGTGTTGCAATACTCTATTTCTATGCGGGTATCTGAAATTTATTAAACAAGGTGACTCAACCATAAAAATGCCTTACATGGCATACAAACATCAATCGATCCACCAAGGTTCGTTATTAATATAACACAACAAGTCACCCAAGGTTTTAATAAGTTATTTGCTTATTAAGTTTGTATGTGAGGTTTAAATCTCGGTTTCTTAGTTTTACTATTCATTTTACCACTTTAGAATCCCATTGGACCCTTGGTCTCAAATTATAGGTCCCTCGAACTCAAAATATATTTTTTGGGCAAATTTCCCAGAGAGTATCAATACTCTCACATGAGTACTGATACGCCACTTAGTACCGATACCCAACATTACACACACATATGGGTTTAACTAACAACCTCATACCGATATGTGGGCCTGCGTACCGATACACCCTTTCGTATCGCCACACCCCCAAACATATTGATACCCATTTTTGCTACTAGAATTTGATGGAACAGGGGAGTGCTGATACTCCCTCGGGTGTACCGGTATGCCCTTCAAGAATTACCTATGTTTAACGAGATTAACACATGGTATCTATATGTGTTCCACCCGTATCGATACTCAAACCCAGAATTCATTTTTAAAGTTTGCAAATCACCTCTCAAGCCCCAAAAACTCAAAGTTAAGAATCTAAAACAAACCTACAAATTATGGAGAATGGTTTAAATGGTTTCTTACCATTTTAAGTCATAACAACACTAATCTTTGGATTAGACATTTTAGGGGTCTCAAGCATTCAGTCAACCAAATTATCATCTAAGCAACAAAGCAGTTGAATTCATGGTTTCTAGGAACAAAGGGAGTTAGTAGTGTACTAACCTAGCTTAACATCTGAAAATGAAGCTCCAACCAAGCTCCTCAAGCATTCTTGTTCCCAAGCTCCTTAGAAGGTCCCTAACCCCTTTCACTATACAAGAAAGTTGTAAATAAATTACAACTTGTAGGAGATAAAGAATCCAACTAATCTTACTCTTAGGGCTGGAGAAACGGGATTGAATCTCCTCATAGAACCCTTTCACAAAACCTACCATTTTCAACCTCTACCAAACTTGATAAATCTTACCTCAAATTATAGATCTTTGACTGCTGAACAACCTGCCTCAAACCTAAATTTTGAGATTTCCATTCAAAACAAAAAGATTCAACCTTTCTCCTTTGGGTGAAAGATAGAAATTGAAAGTGGATGAAGGTAGAAGACAAAACGGAAAAGGGTGAGCTCCTTCTCTTGCTTTCCTATAGAAAATTAAAGAGCCACCCTCTCTCCCTTCTTTAAAAAGAGGGAACTCACCACCTTACCCTCCCATCATCTTCTTAACCTAAAATACAAGCCCAACAACAAAAGACAAGCCCATTAAGACCCTCAAAGGTCCAAACATGAAACCTATTCTTCAGGTTAATCCGACCCTTGAATTCTAAAATCATGTTCATTATAGATATCGTTTGCGGGCTACATGGCCGTGACGTATGGCGATAGGTATTTGTAGGTACTAATAATTCCCCCTAGGTGAGAGAAGGTTATAAAGTGACCTTTGCGAGCCTGAGGTACTTAGAGAGGGTTTCTTGGGTTGAAGCTATCATGGTTATGAGGTATAAATCACCGTATAAGTATTATAAAGGTTATACAAAGCATCACGTAATAACTCTATGTAATTAATCATTATATAAAAACATCACATAACAGAACACTTTATCAGTGAAGTGTGTCGATGAAGACATGGTTTTGGGTATAAATAAAAAATTTGTTTTTGTTTTTAAGGTATTATTTTCTCTTATCTCGTTGTTTACTTTTGGGTTTTCAAACAGAAAAAGAAGGGAATTAGAGAAAAAAAGAAAAGTTTTTGGGAAAGGAAATATAATTATTTGTGCTCAGATGGCTAGTTCTCTTCTTGTGGCCAGTGATGAGTATCCTTGCACTACGGAGGCAGACGAGTTGTTGAAGACGCTAAAGTGTTGGGGTCTTCGTACTGTTAACAATTTTTGTTATCGATTCAGCTTGTCGAATTGGTCATTTTGCCTGAGTGCATGCTCCAATGAGGGGAATTTGTGGTGTTTGATTTCTCTTTTCGCTTTTGAAGCTAGGTTCCATATACCATTGCATCCCCTTTTTTGTAAATTGGTTAAATTGGTTTGATGTGGCGTCGGGTCAATTAGGTGGAAGTAGTTGGTGGACTTTGATGACATACTTCTTGAATTGTAAAATCCATAGGGACAAACCTTTTATCGACGTATTCTGATACTTTTATAATGTGATGGCTAGCCATGACAAGAATGCAAAGGGTTTTATAACCATTGGTCATCGTAAAAGAAAAGTATCGGTGATGAGCAATCATTGCAATAAGATTTTCTTGGATAGGACAAAATATATCACACTGGAGTGTAGTGTTGGAAGGTTTCTGTTTCCTGTTGTATGGCATCGGCCGGTGAAGGATAGGGTTGTGCCTTCTAACGTGGGGGAAAACGTCGCCTGTTGAATTCAAGCTTCTTATAAGGCTAGAAAATGACCCACCATCGCATTTTTAGAAGGTATGCACTGTTAGAAATGTTTGGGTGTATTTTCTAGAGGAAAAAAACCAATGGTTAGGATAAAGAAGATTTTAATATTTTTTTAGAGGGCTCTTTGGCGAATATGCCTATTCGTATAGAGGCTTGGCCCTTCGGTAAAGAGAGCGATGAACAAGTGGCAAGGATTCTTTTGGGTATTGAAGACGAACTAGAGGATTTTTTTCTGAGTACACGAGCGTTTGTATCCGTCCTTGAAAATGTCATAAGGAAGATGTCCTTCTAGTAGGGTCAGTAGAGAGTCTGCTCATGTTACCCCGATGGGTTATGCTACTGTTAACCCGTCCGGCTCTAGTTGTGGTAGAAAGGAGGAAAAATAGGTAATATTAAATTTCCCTATTATGTCTGGTTCAGAGGATGAATGTAATTGTCTGCGGTTAGAACGCAGGACAAAGAGACGAATAGATACAAGTGTTAGTTTAGTGTAGCCTTTAAGAAAAACAATTTTCTTCTTCTTATTTGTATATGCCTTGTTCATGTTTAATGATGGATGTTTGTTTTTATTTCTCTCTTTTTTGCATGTGTGTATGCTTTGTATAGGTGACAATTTCTACTGCTTGGGTTGTAGTTTCAGATATACCATTTTTTGTTTCTATTATCGGGCAATTAGGTTTGCCGAGTTCAATAGAAATGGCGTTCTCAAAGGTTTTTAATAGTGGGGAAATGAGTCGCATTGCATGTTAGTTGTAACCACTACTACGATGTCTTTGGTAGACATTATCCCTGCTACCCCTTGTGTGGAGATTTTCCATGGTATTTAGAATACCTCCGAATGGGGTTCGATAGATGTTGTAGAGGTGGCGCAAGAGAGTATGGCAAGGAGGATGAGGACTTATAGTTTGCTGGGACATTCTGTAGTGGTCGAAGATAAGATATTGGGAAAAGGTCAGTGTTGGATGTTGGAGTTATTGAGAATTTACATGGATTAGGATCTGAGGTTGCCCTCGTTCTTAGGATTATGCTGCTCTCCTGGCGCAGTTGCATCTAGCGTCATCGAGAGCGCTACTTCTGCTAGTTTGACTAGGGCTCTACCTGTTGTTTGTGTAGCTTTAGGTATTTTAAATGGTTTGTTTGTTGTATTTAGTTTGAAAATTATACTTTTTATCTTGTAATGAGCTTCTTTGTTTCTTATTATTGTTATTGGTATATTTGCAGGAGCAACTGCTACAGATTCTGTTGCCATTCATTGTTCCTCTGAAAATACATCCTTTGTGGCTGCACCTGTTGAAACTGTGACCTTCTCAAAGGTTACAGTGACTTATTTGATACTGTTGCGTGTTGATTTTCTCCTAGTGGGGGTTGTGAACCTTTGACCCCATAGGGTGCGTTCTATTAGTGGAAGGGTTTTTAGAAATAGAAAATTAGTTTCATCCTGAATATGCTTCTAAGAGACTGTCCGAGTTATACTTGAATAGTTTTGGTGCTTTCAAATCTTGCACTAGTATTAGGATGCTGTAGAGGGGGTTGAGGTCTCATTTAGAAGCTAGGTTGTGTTCAATTTGATATGAAAAGGAACGCAAAGGCCCTTATTGAAGAGAATACAGAGTTGTATTTGTAATTGGAAGGCTACACTACTCTCCTTGAAGAGAATGCAAAGTTGTATTCGCAAGTAGGGGGTTGTACAAGAGGTATTCAGAGGAAATTTCTAAGAAGGAAAGTGAACTTGATCGTTCTCTCAAGATCAAGAATAATATGCTTACAACTATGGAACGGGGTTTCAAGAATGAGATTAAAGGTCTTAAGGAATAACTAGAGCAGACGAAGAATGCAGCAGACGTAAGCTTTGCGAATTATATGAGGAGATTGACTGAGCTGAAAGATTCTCATAAGAATCAAATTATGGTGCTAGAAGCTACTCATGAAGTTGATGTAGCTAAGAAGGTTAAAGTAACTGCAGATACGACCCCTGCCTTTATGATCAAAAGAATGGGTAAAGCTAGCGACGCTGTTATTCTTAGCTTTTAATTGGTCTGTGGTCCTTTTGATGTTAGAGGTATGGATTTCAACGTTCTCTACAAATTAGCTACGGACTTTTACGCGAGGAATCCTTTTGGACCTTTCTGGGAGAACTTTGCTGAAGAGTATAAAGGTATTGTTGGTCCTGCTACTTTTAAGCCAAATGCTTCTTCCTCTCTGAGGGATCGAGGCGGTGCTAGGGATACGATTGATTGTAGTAATGTGTTGAGTGAGTGTAGTAGGGATATATAATTGTTATTGTCATTTATCTTTACTTTTTGTATGAAGGAAACTTTCTTTTGGTGGTTAAATAACTATTTTACTATTTTTTGATCGTATTGTTTTGGTGAGATTCAAATCATCAAAACGATTAGAATCATTTGAATAACCTAAAAGCTATTTGTGCATTTGAGTTTCTTTGCAACTTATTGCGGCTTACTTTGTGTTTTCTTTTTTATGTCCATTAGTAGAGTTATGTAGCAGAAATTATCTGATGTGGTGTATGCAAGCCTTGCTACTATCGTAGTGCGATCTAGCTTGCCAAAAATTCCTAGTTTTCCCTGTTATGATAAAGCTTTTCTATCATTGGTTGTGCTGACACATCAAACTAGTTTTTACCGTTTAGGAGGTCTAGGTGGTGCTACTAGTGTCCCCATAATATTATATTTAACAATAATACCTTTAAACCCCTGAGAATAAGACTCTTGTATTTATTCGTGCGTTCTTTTAGATAGTAGGGTGCTAGATGATTTAGACAATTCAAGGTAGGCCGTGCTAGTTATCTATTGGCTCCTTGTTGGTGATTTAGACAATTCGAGCTAGGTCGTGATAAAAGAGAAAGTTTATGACTGGCGGTGACAGGTGCGTGCGTTTACCCGTGCATTTATTGATTAGAAGCTTGAAATTTGCATGATTTTAGGTATTTGCTCGAGACTTCAGGATCTAGGAATTAAATGTTTGCTTTGGTAGCTTTCCATATAAGGATCTGAAATGCCTTCGCTTGGTATTCCCACTGTCTGCTATAAATAGGGCTCATTTGGGTTTGTATTCTCATAACCCAATTTATAAGTGGTTTACTCTCTCTTATAGTTTCTTTTTTTTTATAAGTTTTCTTGTACCATTTTGAGAAGGGGAAAGGAAAATATGTTTTTGGTGTTCAGTGGGATGGAAGAACTGCGCGTTGTAGATCCCGAGGAGTGTTGTTTTTGCATTTGGGTTATTTGTATCACCATACAATAATGTTTGGAAGTCTATGATTAGCCATTTATAGTAAGGAGTTCCAATAGACAATGTATTTAGAAAATCTTGAGTGCAAGGTTCTCCGAATACTATTGTTTGTTGGTGTTTGTTGCTGCATCAGAAGGAGGAGGTTGATTTAGGGGTAGATTGTCGAGGCAGTTGATTTGAGTTTGAATTTGACCGTTTTCCTCTTAATCATCAAGGTGGTTGTTTGTTGACTATTGCTAACGCTTGGCAAATGATTGAATATTTAGTGTAAAAGTGTAGGAAAATAATGCCATGGTAAGTCTTATGTGTGCAAGTATACACGGTCAGCAAGTAATACAACAGTAAGTGGAGTATCGAATCCATAGGGATTGACCAATAAATTATTTGCTTAATGTTTACTTGTTTGTAAGAAAATAAAAGTGTTTGAAATAATTTGGATTTTTAATTGAAAAGATAGCAAAGTAGTAAAAGTAGAAGCAGTCTGGCAACGAAAGTGTATTCGAATGAATGATGAGCGTTGGCAAGGGATGCCTAGATTTCAAGCTACTTATGCCTGCCTTTAATAATATTCTGCCTTGGTTTTATTGCCAAGCAAATTAAAGGTAGTATTGCCTCTGTCGATGGCAATACCCTAAGTTAACCATGATAAAACCCCTATATGTCTATAGTGCAGTTTTTCATTAATTAACTCGATTAAGTGTGAACCTTTACTCCTAAGGGGTAGACTCACTTTTGAAATAAGTTCATCTACTTGAACATCTTCTTTCGAAGCTTCTCGCCTTAGTATCTAGCAACTAATCGTTGGCCCTTAAGTCTTTTAAGTTATTAAGGTGCAATAAGCACACTATGCCAACTGTCGTATGGCAAAAGATTTGAGAAAATTAAGTACTAGCAGATAGAAAATAATGCCAAGGCATTTAGATTATTAAAAACCAAACATAAAACCATTGTTAATCGCAAACATCCCCCCCAACCAACTGTAAAATCTTAGTTCATGGTTGGGGGTCCATCCACAAAATATTATCGTATACATCACTATTCGAATAAAAATAAAACTAAGAGAATGGGCAAGAAGAAGATTTATCGATGCATCCCCCCTTCAAATGCTCCAGAGTTCTTAGCCTTAGCTAGTTAAACCATGTCGCCTCTCGATTTACCAAGGTGCAGCCTCTCTTTGATCCTCCCTCAAATGGTGGCTTAAGCTTCTTTAAATAGGCTTGCGTGGAAACCTTAGGATAAGCTTTTGAATTTGAATTTTGAACGCACAAAGGGATAAGACGTGTTATCCTCTTATCTTAATTTGAATCCTAGGGCTGACGTGTACAAGGTCCAACGACTACCATTATCGATCATCGTACGTCAATCTTTTTCTAGCTGAGCTTGGCATTATTTGGTCATCTATACCAACTGCTACTCGATAATTCTCTTGCTTTCTTTCCTGCGTTCTCTGCCAACGCCTCTCTGCCATGCCTGTCTGTGTCCTGCATTAAGACCAGCAAAATAACCCTTCACACTGGCAACAGAATAGCTCCTAACTCCTTATGCAAATGCATGAATTTAACAACTAAATGCAAACATATCCACTTAAAGGCAAGCAAAAGCATTGTGAAATAAGCATAAAAATAGTACTTTTAGGGAGTTAACTTTGTTCGTTTTTTAGTTGTGGTGTTGGGTATCATGACGACAAACGATTGCCTCGAGATGATTCTTAATATAGAACAAAATTTTTTAGAGTTAAAAATGGAAGAGACGTTTGTCATCTTTGTGTACTTTGCCTGCTATATTAAGAAGCCTGCTTTTTATCTTAGGGTATTTTATGGGCTTCTGCAGATTGGGTTCACTAGGAAGATTCGCAAGCACTTTGTCTATTCCCTTAAATGGATTGATGATTATAGTATTTTTTGTTTCATTTGTATGAAAAGTTTGTTTTATGAGTATTTGAAGTGTTATGGTCACTTGATTTATATTGATTCGTACGCATATACTTTAGTTGTGTTTGAATGAGCTTTTGCTTTCTGCGTGCCACATAATTACTTTTGCTTTTGGAATGGGTTATAGTTGGGATGGGGTTCGCTGGAATGTAGGTTGTTAAAAGTTTTGTATATTCACAATTTTTTTTATCATAGTGGCATATTGTCTTTCTTTGAGGGTGAATTGTAGCCTCTAGTGATCGGAAGTTTGTGGGAACAAACTATAAAGTTAGAGTTATGCCTGGATTCTTGTGTTCGTGTTTCATTCTCTTCTTCTATTTTTAACACCCCTAGAACTGATCATTGGATTATGGTTTAGAAGTTTAGAGTATGACTATAGAGTAATTTACAACCTGTTATTGTTGCTCAAATCAGTCTTTTAGCTGTAGTAAAAATTACCCATACTGCTATAAGCCAAGCTACAACTGAAGACGTAACATTTCTTTTATTTTTGGCTTAGAGCATTTATTGTTTTTCTTTGCTACACTTGTGAGAGATATATTTTTTGTTATCACCTGCAGTAATCAACCAAAGAGAACTTCTCTTTCAAGGAATTTGATTCTGCTCTTGAGCTATGGAGGTGTCCCAGATGGTGATTATTTATTATTATTATTATTATTATTTAAGCAAGATGCATCTTTCAAATCAAATAGACTTTATTTTCGCTACAAACAAGATTGAATTTTACATGTGTAGGGATAATGGATAGATTTCTAGAAAAGTGCTGGTGTACAGACAACCTGGTGTACATTTTGGAGGTATACATGTGCTCAATGCTAGATATGTGAAAGAGTTGGATGAATATGTAGAACATGCCAAGTATGTTATTTTATTTTCTTATAAAGGCTCGCAGTCCCTGGTTGATGAAATGGCTAGGGTGATTTTGATGGTGATATGTACTTCGCATAAAAAAATCCACGGGTTGGTTTCATTTTTGTTTATTTCTGATTGACGGGTTCATTTTCCCTTTTCTTTGTTTTCTTTTCAGTTATTACTACCTTTTTTTAATAAACAATTTACTATGATCTTTTCATCTTTATTTCAACTGGATGAATCTATTAATTTCTATATGCGCTAGAGGGTAACATTTAAGTTGCTTTTCAATTCTTACTAATCCGTTTACTCGAATGCCTTTGCGTTCCTACATGTTTGTGGTAGCTATTGTTTATAGCATTTTCATTGAGTAGATGTCAAAAGCATTTTGGGTGTCATGCATGAAAAAATATTGATCATACAGGGATATCTCTGCCTATTTCTTGTCCTAGTTCTTTTTTTACTTTAAGCATTTATGATGCGAACTAATAACTCTCTCTTGGTACTTTTTCCCACAAAAGGTATTTTCTGTTAAGTAGGAAATGGGGATACTTCTGTTGCTTCAAGCTCTCATTGCTCATATCAAACACCTGTTGTTTTGGTCACTAAATTCTAACATGAAGTTTAACTTGCCCTTCAAAATAGATGAATCTTGTTTTGAACTAGGTTGTAGATACTACTACAAACTACATATGGTAAGATTTTGGTTTTACTTTTATTTTGCTTTATTTTAATATTTCATGAGACGAGGTTGTATTATCTTTAATTATTGGATTACTTCAAAGTCAATGAGCTCTTTGTTGTTATGAGCAGTTTAAATCGATGTATGCTTTCATTGAACTGCGTCGTTCTTGTGAAACAGTGTCACGAATATTTATTTTAGGTATTATGCACATTTACTTTAGCGGCATTTTACTATACGCCTTTGTTTCTTTATGCTCACTCGCTTTGGAAGTGGCAATCGTTAAACTGATTCATCTGTGCGTACTTCCCAAAAGTGATAGACATTTGCACACTTTCTTGGAAGCGGCTAGCGAACATTATCTCGGTGATTGGTCTCTTTTATCATGCACAATTACTTGGAAGTGGCTAGCGAACCTTTTTTTTTCTAATATTAAAGAAAATTGTTGATTCTCAGCATTTAACCTTATGTGAGCTCTTAAAAAGTTTTTCTTTGAAAGTGTTGAAACATAAAGATAAACTTCTGATATCACAAACTTGTGAAATAGACAGGTAGGGAACTATACTATCCTACATGCTCGTATATAGATTTTTTAGATATGTGAATCCTTGCCCCCAGGAAAGGGAATCCTTTGTTGTAATTTTTGGCACATTTGCTAGGGAGTAGCGATCTCTAAGGTGATTTCTTTTTACGTACTTGTTGAAAGTAGCCAACGTTTTCATGACCTTGTAGTATTATTCTTTTTAGAGCATATTTTTCATTGTTCACGTAACATTCTTTTTGATTCGCTCGCTTACCATTTTAGCTGTGTGGTTTTTAATTCTCGTGCTAACATTTTAGCGGAATGGATTTTAGTAAGTCTTTGATCGCTAATTGGAGCATTTACCTTACATCGCTACTTGGAGTGGTATATGTTTATGATCACTGGCTATCCTTCCACTATGGATTTTCGTCGCGGGTCGTCTTATCTTGACACGTGGTACATTTGTGTTTATCCGTATATTTATTAGTTTTATGTATAAATAGTTTGGCCCTTTGTTGTTGTGAGTAGTGTAAATTGGTGCCCTTTTTAGGGATGAAGGCCACTTGTATACGGCCCTTTGTTTATTTGGCTCGCTTTCTTTAGAAGGGTGATTGTTGAGTTGATTCCTCTATGCACACTTCTCAAAAGTGGCAGAAGCTTAGACGGTCCTTTGTTTATTTATGCTTGCTTGCTTTAGAAGCGGCAATCGTTGAGCTGATTCCTCTATGCACACTTTTTAAAATTGGTAGACGCTCAGACGATCCCTTGTTTATTTCTGCTAGCTTGCTTTGGAAGCGGCAATCGTTGAGCTGATTCCTATATGCGCACTTCTTAAAAGTACCAGATGCTCAGACGATCCCTTATTTATTTCTGCCCACTTACTTTGGAAGAACCAATTGTTGAGCTGATTCCTCTATGCACACTTCTTAAAAGTGGCGGACACTCAGACGATCCTTTGTTTATTTCTGTTCGCTTGCTTTGGAAGCGACGATCGTTGGGCTGATTCCTTTATGCACACTTCTTAAAAGTGACGAACGCTTAGACGATCCTTTGTTTATTTTTGCTTGCTTGCTTTGGAAGCAACAGTTGAGCTGATTTTTTATGCACACTTTTTAAAAGTGGCAGACGCTCAGACGATCCCTTGTTTATTTTTTCTCGCTTATTTTAGAAACGGAGATAGTTGAGCTAATTCTTCTATGTACACTTCTTAAAAGTGGCAGACGGTCTCTTGTTTAGTTTTGCTCGCTTACTTTGGAAGTAGCGATCGTTGAGCTGATTTCTCTATGCGCACTTCTTAAAAGTGGCGGACTCTCAGATGATCCCTTGTTTATTTCTAGTTGTTACGAAGTAGAATTTTCTTAAATTTTCCATGTACAATACATAAAAGACTATGGGATGTGGAAATAGGACCTTCTATTATGCACAAAAAACTAGTTCCACAAACAAAATAAAATGTCTCAATGACTAAAAGAACTTTCAAGCTATTATATATTTAGGTCTAAGAAAAACAAAAGGAAAAAGTAGGAGAAAAGCAGACCTTTAGGGAGACGGCAAACATAATGAGGTCCGTGAATCTTCACTTCCTCAAAGACTTTTACTTGTTGCGTTGTCCCGCGACAACCTTCCCCTTCCTACTGTTCTTGTCCAGCCCTGCTATAACTTTAGTCAGTTCTTTAGGATTATCCAAATAAATTTTCGCCATCTCTATTGCTCTTGCCAGCCTTGGTTTCACAAGTTTTCTGTCCTTTTCGAAGTTTAACCCTTTGAGAGTCTTCATGGTTTTATGTGAGATATTGATTTCAGATCTTTCTGGCTGGGACGGGGCTTCTCTGCTAGTGTGGTCATGATCTTTTTGCTTTTGGGTTAATTAAAGTGATAGCGTTTGGCACTGTCTCGTCATCTTTTGATCACTCTACATAAAACCTTCTCCTGATGGTGTAGGAAACATAACTTGTAGGCAAAAAGATGTTGCCATCATCGTAGCATTTTTCATCAAAGTTCTCCCGAAGATAGCGTTAAACATTGACGGGTTGTCAATGACTAAGAAATCAGCCATCTTCGTTACCTTGTTTTCATCATCTCTCATGGTCACGGGAAGCTGGATAGAGCCCTTTACCTTGATGGTTCGGTTGATGTACTCATACACTGGGCTTGCTGGCTTCAATTCTGAGTTTAAAATTCTCATTTATTTGAACGCGTTCCAGCACAACACTACCTATATCAACCATAATTCTTTTCACAGTAAATCCTGCTATCAGAGCTTTAATGACAATAGGGCCGCTTGTTTCTTCATCCAAAATATTGTCCTCTTCTTTCTTATAAAACGAGACTCGTCACAGGTTTCTATGCCTTGGTTTTTTACCATTCTTGCGGAAACTAATATTATTCCTTGTATATACGCCTTGTGTTTGGAGTTTGATTGGTTCCATCTTTTGTCCACTCCAATTATCATATATATAGTAGCCTTGTTTCCTGATTGTTTCTCTTCTTGTCGCTCGGTCTTGGTTGCTGACCCTTCCTGTTGTCTTCGACCTGTCTGTGACGGGAAACCAAACATCTTTCTAGTTGCTCCTTTCTCACTGCGGATTCAATTGCGTTCTTTGAATGTACACAATTATTCATAGAATAACCTTAAGCCTTGTGAAACTCGTACCTTTGTCTAGAACGCTCCCTACGCTCGTTTTCCTTCATTGGCAATGGGGGTTTCAGGATTCATGTGTGCTCAATCTGATGCAATATCTAGGAAGGTGATTCTGTTAACTCGTGATAAGTTTTGTATACAAATAATGTTTCATGGGCTGATTCTCTCTTCTGACCATTTCATGTATACTGCTGCGATTGACCACTATTCTAAATATATTATGGCCACGGTAAAATTATTGGCTTTCTCGACCTACTCCCTGATGAAGAGGGGGTCTTCCACGCCTAGGGTCGCAATCATCTTGCTTCTGGCTCATATGCTGCGAACCGTGTACCATAGCCCTCATGTTGTTCGCTTCTTTATTTTCAATGTACGTCTAAACCTTCTCGTATAACTCTAACATTGTCGCTGGTGGTTGATCTAATAGATTATACTTAAGATGTTGATGTAAGTATTGTTGATGAAAGTAGAAATAACAAACTCATTGAAAGCCTTTTTGGTTTGCATGGTTGCGGTGTGAAATCGCTAGAGAAACTCTCGCAGAGATTCGCTTAGCTTCTGGATAACAAACATAAGATACGCTGGCGACCATTTCAATACCTTGTTTGCTAAGAAACGACTCATAAATAGATCTACTAACTGCTCAAAGCTGGAAATTGAATTCGTTGGGAGCTGAAGATACCAACTTTGAGCTAAATCCTTGAGGGTCATTGAGAATGTCTAACATTTGACTTGATCGGAGGCACCAAACAAATCCATATGGTTCAGGTAGTGAGACAGGTGATCTTGAGGGTCGCCTTTTCCATTGTACATTAGTTTTCAGACCTTAAAAGATGCAGATACATGATGTTCCAGGATGTCTACGAACAATGGTTCGTTATTGTAACTACGGGAGTTCTGAGGAAGGTCATCCTACTGAAGATTCTGGATTCTTTGGAAATTCTTCTCTAACTGCTCCATCTTCGCCATTAGCACTTACTGTTCATCGTCCTTGATAAGTGTTCAAAAGTACTATTTTTCTTAAGTATTACATAGAATTTTTATTCTAGGATAACCATGGAAAAACTTAGAATTTTACTATGATGCTAAATTTGATGAAACACTGTTGTGGTTTGATTGATTTAAGGAATTCTAATAAACTTAGGTTGATAATTAACAAATTTGGGGATTAGAATAAAAATTGGATGAATGCTAGAGGTGCCCGAAACTGGCTCTAGCATGTGCTAAAAATTTATCACTAGAGGTGCCCGAAACTGGCTCTAGTATGTGTTAAAAAAATTATAACTAGAGGTGCCCGAAACCGGCTCTAGTCGAATAAATTAACTTAAAAAAACTAAAAACTAAACACTAGAGGTGCCCAAAACTGGCTCTAGTTAAAACATGTTAAAAAGAACCCAATGAAGTAATTTGAAAACCTATTGTTTGCATAGAATCCGAAAAATCAACTTGCACACAACTCCGCACACACTCACAAGCATTATAGTTTGATTCCGAGTAATTCCTAAGTTTTCTAAAAAATAAAAAGCCAATCATACTTTGTGCCCCGGTTCAGAGAATTGAAATCAAGTTCAAAGCTAAGTTTGTGAAAATTGAAGTCTTGGCAGGTAATTATGAGTTTGCCTTGCTTGAGGACAAGCAATAGTTCGAGTTTGGGGGTGTGATAAGTGTTCAAAAGTACTATTTTTCTTACCCTTTTTGCTCATACTATTGTTAGACTTAGGCTCATATTAGTTGCATAATTAGCCATTCATGCATTAATCCATGTTTCCTTCCATCGTTGAGCTTGATTACATAACTTGGTAGTTTTTGTGGGAAAAGATGTTGCTTTGGTATGTTTTGTGTGTATGTGCAGGATCATTTGCCAAAGGAGATGCTGAGCTAGTTGCCAGCGCAATGCATAAAGGAGACGCCGAGCTAGTTGCTAGGGCAATGCATGAAGGAGACGCCGAGCCAGTTGCCATGGAAATTGTCGACAAGAGCAAAGGTGATATGGTAGTCGAAATTGATGACTAGACAAGCCCAAGATGACGTGGAGCAAAGCCCAAACCCAAAGGAATTTGATTTCCATGCAGAGATTAAAGAAGAATTAAATTCCAAGAAGATAGGAGAAGTTCAAGTAGGAATATAATTATAATAAAGAATTATATTCTTTAAAGATAATTTAATTCCAACTTAACTTCCTCCTCAAAGAAGGACTTTGGCCTAGCCCTATAAATAAGATGGAGATTTTGACAATCCATAGGGAGCAAGAGAGGGGAATTTCGACAAGTCCAAGGAGGGCAAGAGGAGAGAATTTTTGACAAGCATCTAGGGAAGGAGGATTTTGACAAGCCTTCTTCTTCATCCTTTTCTTTCTTGTTCGATTGGGTTCATGCTAGGGATTATTTATCTTGTGTTTCTTTGGAACCTAGCCATGAACTAAATCTATTTGGGTATGGTTATTGTGTTTTGTGGTTGTGAGAAACTATTGGTTTTTGTTTAGGTAATAAGAGTTTGCACTTTTCTATTTAAGGTTTATTCATTCTTGGTTCTTATTCTTGTTTGCGAGTGAATTGGGAGAAGATCTCGTAACTTCATCTATTTATCAAATATCGGGAGAGTTAGATTCAAGAAACGAATGAATATGATCTTTATTCAATCTATTGATGGTGAAGATTAATCTGGCTTAGTAATAAGTTAAGGATTTCAACGGCTAAGAGGAGCGCAAGATTGGTTGTTGTTCACCCTTGATTCACGCAGGGATGTATTATCAAGGCATGAACAAGTAGCTAAAGTTTCGACTTAGGGATAAGAAGAAACCATTGAAGAACGCTCTGCCGAACCTTAAAGGTTGCTGCCCAGACGCCCAAGTAGTTGCCGAACTAGTTGCCCAGGCAACCATCGATTAGTTGCCAAGGCAACCCCGTTGTGCAAGTTGCCACGGCAACTGAGTTGCCCGTGCACTCTTTTACCAAGACGATCCAATCGGTTATCACACCTCAACTCACGATAACCTGGCCTATCTCTCTCTCATTTGATCTCATCTTTTCTTTTACTTTATTGCTTTCTAGATTAGTTATTAGTTAAAACTCCTATAATCCTTTATTTGTGTTTTTACTTTTTACAGTGCAAGAGACTAGATTATTGAAGTGGCACCAATCCCTGTGGAGATGATATCTTTTATACTATAACTTGCGACGTGTATACTTGCACAATTGCGTAGCACTTATTACGCGCAACAAGTCTTTGGCGCCGTTGCCGGGGATTGACAATAGCGACTTTGTTTTTATTTTCTTGCACTTTCTTTTTACTTTTCTTGTTTAAAATTCAAAGGGCTAACAAACTTTGGTTTTGCATTGGTACATGACCAGGGCAAGACCGACTACACCAGAATATCCCTTTGATCCAGAAATCGAACGAACCTTACAAAGACTTAGACGAAGGATAAGAGTAGCAATGGCTAATCAAGACGGCAATATGAATCAAGATGTTCCAGCAGGAGGAGGAGGAGTGATTCTTGCACGAAACAAAACTATTCGAGACTATCTTGAAGAAGATCTTGATGGACTTAATCCAGGAGTTGTCGCACCTGAAATTGAAGCCGACCACTTTGAGTTGAAACCGGTAATGTTTAATATGATCAACACAATTGGTCAATTTGGCGGCTCAGCAACTGAAGATGCACGGCAACATCTTAAATCTTTCTTCAAGATTTGCAACTCGTTCAAAATACATGGAGTCACCCCCGATGTCTTACGATTAAGATTATTCCCCTATTCACTGAGGGATAGGGCGAAAGCATGGTTGAATAGCATTTCTGCCAGATCAATAGCATCTTGGACTGATCTTTGTCGTGATTTCCTTGCTAGATTAATCCTACAAATTTAACTGATAAGCTTCGTAACGACATTACTTCTTTTTGGCAGGCAGATGATGAATCCATGTACGAGGCTTGGAAGCGATATAGAGAACTTCTACACAAATGCCCCTACACGGATTCCCGGTGTGGACTCAAGTAACAATGTTTTACAACGCCGTGAATACACCAACAAGGATGATGCTAGATGCCTCGGCAAACGGCCTACTCCTAGATAAGTCGCCGAAGGAAGCAATGCAAATTTTAAACAGGTTGGCCAAGAATGGTTATCAATTCCCATCTACTAGAAGAGGAGGAGTTAGACGCCAAGCCACAATACATGAACTAGGATCATTAGATTCAATTTCGGCACAATTGGCCACTTTAACCAAGATGGTCCAGAACATGCAAAAACCAAACAACACACATGAGGTCAAGGTAATGGATTCTTTTTGTGAGTTATGTGGTGATAACCATAATTCTTCTGAATGTATGCAGAATCCGGAATCCAGCTTCTATGTGGGGAATTACAATCGGAGCAACAACGTGATGTCCAATACATACAATCCAGCTTGGAAAAAACACCCAAATTTTTCATGGAGTAATCCCAACAATGCTCTAAACTAGAACAATCAGAATGCACAAGCATCGGGATTCCAGCAAAATATGCCACGGCAACAGTTGCCACAACAACAACCGACGACATCTAGTTCTTTGGAAAATTCTCTAAATGCTTTTATGATGAAAACTGAATCTTATATGGCTGAGAATAATAATTTCATAAAAAGAACCGATGCTTTTATTAATAGGACCGAGATGAGATTGCAAAACCAAGAGGCGGCAATCAAATCATTGGAAAATCAAGTCGGACAGTTTGCTCAAAATCTGAATACTAGACCGCAAGAGGAACTGGCCATGAGCAATGTAAGGCAATCACCACTAGAAGTGGCCAACAACTTAGAGAGGCTCAAACCTGATCATCAAACAAAACTCCACAAAAAGATCAAGACGAACCTAGCGGCAAAGCCTCAGATGCTGAACCAGGAATTGCCATGGCAACCGGCAATAAGCATGCCTCGGCAACCGACGATAAAGACGCCTCGACAACTTACGATAAGCATACCTCGGCAACCCCAGTTGATAACGCCTCAGCAACTCCATTTGTCCCGGCAATGCCGTCAATCAGGTTCCAAACCAATGAAAGGATCGAAGATATTTGACTTCCACCACCATTTCCACAAAGGTTGAAGCGACAAAAGCAAGAATACCAATTCAAGAAGTTTCTTGATATCCTAAAGCAAGTCCATATCAACTTGCCATTGGTGGAAGCAATTGAACAAATGCCAAACTATGCCAAGTTTCTTAAAGACATTGTGTCCAAGAGAACAAGGCTAGGAGAGTTTGAAACAGTTGCCGCAACAGAGGGATGCATGGCAATGTTGCACAATCGTATGCCACCCAAGTTGAAGGATCCCAGAAGTTTCACAATACCCTGTTCTATTGGAAATCACTTTGTCAGGAAAGCATTATGTGACCTTGGGGCTAGCATAAACTTGATGCCTAAATCGGTTTTCCAGAAACTAGGAATCGAGAAGGCAAGACCTACAACAGTTATGCTACAGCTAGCCGACAGATCCTATGTGCATCCAGAGGGAAAAATCGAGGACATACTGGTAAAAGTTGATAAATTTATTTTTCCCACTGACTTTATTGTTTTGGATTGTGAAGCAGATGAGCATGCACCCATCATTCTTGGGAGACCATTCCTAGCAACAGGGAGAACCTTGATCGATATTGAAAAGGGAGAACTCACAATGAGGGTGAATGACTAGCAAGTTAAACTAAATGTGTTCCAAACACTAAGGCATGCCGATGATCCAGAAGAATGCCAACTTCTTCATGCCACGGCAGAGTTTAACTTCGACGAGGAATTTAGTTGCCTCGGCAACTACATTGCCGATCAAGAGGAACCTGAGGAGTATGAAGAACCGGTCGATGAAGAATAACAAGAAGAGGCAAATTGGCTAGTCAATCGACCAGGTACATACTTTGAACCACTGGATTACTCAGGTAAGGAAGGTAAACCCGAAAAACCCTCTATTGAACAACCATCGATTCTTGAGTTGAAACAATTGCTAGAGCAACTAAAATATGCATACTTAGGAACCGATAATACATTGCCTGTAAATATTTCTTCTAAGTTACAGCTTGAGCAGGAAAAACAGCTGATCAAGATGTTGAAGCTACACAAAAAGGCAATAGGGTGGACAATTGCCGACTTGAAGGGAATTAGCCCGGCAGTGTGCATGCACAAGATTTTGTTGGAAGATGATCACAAACCTTCAATTGAGGCCCAGAGGAGACTGAATCATGCCATGAAAGGGGTTGTAATGAAAGAAATCATCAAGTGGCTTGACGCCGGCATTATATACCCTATCTCTGATAGTACATGGGTAAGTCCGGTACAATGCGTACCGAAAAAGAGAGGTATAACGGTGGTAAGTAATGAAAATAATGAACTCATTCCAACCAGGACTGTGACCGGTTGGAGGGTTTGTATGGATTATCGAAAGCTAAACAAAGCCACTAGGAAAGATCACTTCCCATTACCCTTTATTGATCAAATGCTTGACCATCTTGCAGGTAAACCCTTTTATTATTTTCTTGATGGTTATTCAGGTTACAATCAAATTGCCATAGCACTAGAAGATCAAGAAAAGACAACCTTCATATGCCCATACGGTACTTATGCCTTCCGAAGGATGCCGTTCGGATTGTACATGGTCGAAGACTTCCTTGAGATCTTCATGGATGATTTTTCTGTTTTTGGTAATGACTTCGACAGCTGTCTCGGCAATTTAGAGAGGGTGTTGGCAAGATGTGAAGAAACTGATTTAGTCCTCAATTGGGAGAAATGCCATTTTATGGTAGATGAAGGAATAGTGCTCGGCCACAAGATTTCATCCAAGGGAATTGAAGTAGACAAAGCCAAGGTGGACGTGATCGAGAGATTACCCCCACCAAGTTCGGTTAAAGGAATTTGAAGTTTTCTCAGACATGCAGGTTTTTACAGGAGGTTCATTCATAATTTTTCTAAAATCACTAAAACCTTGTGTAATCTGCTTGAACAGGATAAAGTCTTCAATTTTGATGATTCTTGCACCCAAGCATTCAAAACCTTAAAGAAAAAGCTTGCCTCGGCACCCATTGTCGTTCCACCAGATTGGACGCTACCTTTTGAGCTCATGTGTGATGCAAGTGATTTCGCGATAGGAGCAGTCCTAGGCCAATGCACAGGTAAGACCTTTCATGTGATATACTACGCTAGTAAAACTCTTAATAGTGCTTAAGTGAATTACACAACAACGGAGAAAGAGTTACTAGCTGTAGTTTTCGCATTTGACAAGTTCCGATCCTATTTGATTGGTACAAAGGTAATTGTTCATATGGACCATTCGGCAATCAAATGTCTATTTGCTAAAAAGGATGCCAAACCTCGTTTGATTCGTTGGATATTACTTTTACAAGAATTTGATATTGAAATTAAGGAGAGGAAAGGAACAGAAAATCAAGTGGCCGATCACTTATCACGTTTGGAACGCAATAGGGAGGAGGACGCGGATCTAGAGATATGCGATGCATTCCCGGATGAAAAACTTTTAGTTGCCTCGGCAACCATGGATGCATACGCCTCGGTAACCCTCGACACTGCAGCAGCCCTTGACGCGCACGCCTCGGCAATTCTGGGAGCAGTCGCCACGGCAGCACATGCCTCGGCAATACCCTGGTACGCGGATTTAGTTAATTTCCTTGTTTGTGGTTTTTTACCTTATGGCATTACTCACCAAGGGAAGAAGCGGTTCTGCCATGATGCTAAGAATTACTTTTGGGACGAGCCTCTTTTGTTTAAACAATGTGCATATCAGGTTATACGCCGATGTGTCCCTGAAGAAGAGCAACAGAATGTACTCTGGCAATGCCATTCTTCACCCTATGGAGGACATTTTGGAGGAACTCGTACCGCGGCCAAAGTTTTGCAATCTAGTTTGTATTGGCCAACATTGTACAAAGATGCCCAAGACTTTTACAAGCAATGTGATCGTTGCCAGAGGACGGGCAATATCTCTAGACGACATGAGATGCCGCTCCAGAACATCATCGAGGTGGAATTGTTTGATGTATGGGGGATCAATTTTATGGGACCTTTCCCATCTTCATTCGGCAACCTCTACATCTTACTTGTCGTCGACTACGTGTCTAAATGGGTTGAGGCAGCTGCAGTTCCCAACAACGATTCTAAGACCGTGCAATGATTCTTGTAGAAAAACATATTTACACAGTTTGGGATGCCGAGAGCAATTATTAGTGACGAAGGCAAGCATTTTGACAACAGACTAATTGCCAAGATGTTTCAATGCTTCGGCATATCACACAAGATCGCCACGGCGTATCACCCACAAACCAACGGGCAAGCAGAAATTTCCAACCGGGAATTGAAGGGTATACTCGAGAAAGTTGTAAACCCCTCTATGAAGGATTGGTCATTAAGACTAGATGACGCACTTTGGGCATATCGCACTGCATTCAAAACACCCTTAGGTATGTCCCCGTTCCGACTTGTTTATGGCAAGACATGCCATCTACCGGTGGAAATCGAACACAAGGCATACTGGGCAATCAAGACCGTGAATATGGATTGGGAAAGTGCCGGACAAAAGCGTTTGTTAGACCTTAATGAGATAGAAGAATTTCGTGCACTCGCCTATAACAACGCACGAATCTACAAGGAGAAAACAAAGAGATGGCAGGACAAGAAACTATTGCCACGACAACTCATGCCAGGGCAACTAGTTCTCTTATTCAATTCTCGGCTAAAACTTTTCCCGGGAAAGCTGAAATCAAGATGGTCGAGACCATTCAATGTCGTCAAACCATTCTCCCATGGTGCTGTGATAATCAAGTCCATCTCTGACAACCATGAATTCAAAGTTAATGGACAAAGATTGAAGCACTACAATGGTGCCCATGTGGAACGTAACAAAGAATTGGTCACATTAGGAGATACATGAGCATGCTCTCCTTTCAATATTTTCTTTTTCTTTTTCTTTTTATTTTCATTTTTATTTTTAGGAGATATTTTATTTTTCTTCATTATCTTTAGTTTTCAGGTTTTCTTTGTTTTCTTTTCCACAACAAGACTCACAACCACTATGCTAAGGAAATTTCCTACCGAGATCCTTGGCCCGACAACCAATGAAGTACTCGCCATGGCAACCACAAAAGATGATGCCGCGACAACCTACACTGTGCCTGCACAAGCTGACGCCACGGCAACCAACCCTGAAGATGCCACGGAAACCAAAGCTAAAGACATCCCGGCAACCACTGCAAAAGCCAAAGGTAAAGCACTTATGCCCGAATCAACTCCTACGGAATCATTTTTTGATTTTTCAGATTCGGAAGAGTCCTCCATTGCACCAACAAAGACCACATCAATTGAATCCTCCAAGCGAAAAGCCAATGACATTGATGAAGAGGACGATGAGGACAACCCCGTACGAGGATCGATTCCACCACCGGCAACAAGAAAACAACCATCGCGTTTAAGCAAGAGAATCAAGACACCGACCAAAAGGAAACTAATCATCTACGATGACGAACTCTCGGAGTAAGTCCTCATTTGCATTTTATTTTTTGTTATTTTTATTTTTATTTAATGCATGCATTGAGGACAATGCCTCACTCGAGTTTGGGGGGATTGTTATTAGTAGTTACCATGTTTAGTTACATTCATCTTAAGTATTACATTTAGGATACATAAATTGCTTGCCATGCCTTTAATTGGAACAAGAATTGCTTAGATTTGATGAATATCCGATGATGACTTTGCCAATGCACTTAATTGATAGAATTTTTATTCTAGGATAACCATGGAAAAACTTAGAATTTTACTATGATGCTAAATTTGATGAAACATTGTTGTGGTTTGATTGATTTAAGGAATTCTAGTAAACTTAGGTTGATAATTAACAAATTGGGGGATTAGAATAAAAATTGGATGAGTGCTAGAGGTGCACGAAATTGGCTCTAGCATGTGCTAAAAATTTATCACTAGAGGTGCCCGAAACTGGCTCTAGTATGTGTTAAAAAATTATAACTAGAGGTGCCCGAAACCGGCTCTAGTCGAATAAATTAACTTAAGAAAACTAAAAACAAAACACTAGAGGTGCCCAAAACTGGCTCTAGTTAAAACATGTTAAAAAGAACCCAATGAAGTAATTTGAAAACCTATTGTTTGCATAGAATCCGAAAAATCAACTTGCACACAACTCCGCACACACTCACAAGCATTATAGTTTGATTCCGAGTAATTCCTAAGTTTTTCAAAAAATAAAAAGCCAATCATACTTTGTGTCCCGGTTCAGAGAATTGAAATCAAGTTCAAAGCTAAGTTTGTGAAAATTGAAGTCTTGGCAGGTAATTATGAGTTTGCATTGCTTGAGGACAAGCAATAGTTCGATTTTGGGGGTGTGATAAGTGTTCAAAAGTACTATTTTTCTTACCCTTTTTGCTCAAACTATTGTTAGACTTAGGCTCATATTAGTTGCATAATTAGCCATTCATGCATTAATCCATGTTTCCTTCCATCGTTGAGCTTGATTACATAACTTGGTAGTTTTTGTGGGAAAAGATGCTACTTTGGTGTGTTTTGTGCATGTGCAGGATTATTTGCCAAAGGAGATGCCGAGCTAGTTGCCAGCGCAATGCATAAAGGAGACGCCGAGCTAGTTGCCAGGGTAATGCATGAAGGAGACGCCGAGCCAGTTGCCATGGTAATTGTCGACAAGAGCAAAGGTGATATGGTAGTCGAAATTGATGACTAGACAAGCCCAAGATGACGTGGAGCAAAGCCCAAACCCAAAGGAATTTGATTTCCATGCAGAGATTAAAGAAGAATTAAATTCCAAGAAGATAGGAGAAGTTCTAGTAGGAATATAATTATAATAAAGAATTATATTCTTTAAAGATAATTTAATTCCAACTTAACTTCCTCCTCAAAGAAGGACTTTGGCCTAGCCCTATAAATAAGATGGAGATTTCGACAATCCATAGGGAGCAAGTGAGGGGAATTTCGACAAGTCCAAGGAGGGCAAGAGGAGAGAATTTTCAACAAGCATCTAGGGCAAGGAGGATTTCGACAAGCCTTCTTCTTCATCCTTTTCTTTCTTGTTCGATTGGGTTCATGCTAGGGATTATTTATCTTGTGTTTCTTTTGAACCTAGCCATGAACTAAATCTATTTGGCTATGGTTATTGTGTTTTGTGGTTGTGAGAAACTATTGGTTTTTGTTTAGGTAATAAGAGTTTGCACTTTTCTATTCAAGGTTTATTCATTCTTGGTTCTTATTCTTGTTTGCGAGTGAATTGGGAGAGGATCTCGTAACTTCATATATTTATCTAATATCAGGAGAGTTAGATTCAATAAACGAATGAATATGATCTTTATTCAATCTATTGATGGTTGCTGCCCAGACGCCCAAGTAGTTGCCCAGGCAACCCCAGTGTGCAAGTTGCCACGGCAAATGAGTTGCCCGTGCACTCTTTTACCAAGACGATCCAATCGGTTATCACACCTCAACTCACGATAACCTGGCCTATCTCTCTCTCATTTGATCTCATCTTTTCTTTTACTTTATTGCTTTCTAGATTAGTTATTAGTTAAAACTCCTATAATCCTTTATTTGTGTTTTTACTTTTTATAGTGCAAGAGACTAGATTCTTGAAGTGGCACCAATCCCTGTGGAGATGATATCTTTTATACTATAACTTGCGACGTGTATACTTGTACAATTGCGTAGCACTTATTATGCGCAACAGTCCTCATAGGGACTATAGTCCATGTCCTCTGAATCTTTCTAATCCTTCTCCAATTGCCGAGATTGTTGCCCTCCGATTTCTTGTTAGGGAAAATATCGTTCCTCCTAAACTATCTTGCCTGTGTTCTTTCTAAACAATTGTTTGATTAGCTTCTCGCTCTTCTCATCTTCATTATGTATTGTTTAGCCTGATCTTGCATGAGCTTTTGCTACTGTTCGTATTTCTATTTTGAAATCAACAAAAATTCCTCCATATTTTTTTATCTTTTCCTACAGCTCCAAAAATTACTGGTTTGCTGCCATCCGATAGTGATGCCCCATTGCTTGTTGTCGGACCTGGGCCACCGCAAACTAATGAGGGGGTTGGTCCCAAAACTTTTGTTGAAAATTCTGCTGAAACTATTGTAGCTGTTGCATGGCTGCCGTCGCCGGTTGGTCCGGTAAGATATCATCTTTTTTCATTTTTTTGCCTGTCGCTGTCGCTGACTGATCCACCAAGACATCACCTTTCGCTATTTTTTCGCCCATATTGTCTTGGTTACCTCCACCCATTTCGGGTACTTTCAAGTTTGCAATAGAACCTAAAGGTTTTGTAGCCGTCCACTTTCGCCGCACCAATTGTTGATTGCAAAATGAACAAGGATCGGAGACGTTGGTCAGATGGTAATCAGAGCTACCGTCTCATTTAGAGTCTGAACACCATGCTCCTCGTGACAATTGTGATGCCATGGATGGAAGTCGTCTTTCCCTTCTATTGTTTGCATGTTTCTTTTATACTGTCAGGACAAGTGTCATGGCCAGGTTGTTGTGGCATACTGATAAGATTGACTATGATTAGATGTTCTAGGTTTGTGTTGCCAGCTACAGCGATCACGTGTGTTGCCAAGTGATCGCTGGATGCAATCCCGTTTGTTGCGCGTAATAAGTGCTACACAATTGTGCAAGTATACACGTCTCAAGTAATAAAGTGATATGAGTATCGAGTATCGTCTCCACCGGGATTGGTTTGGGCCACTTTGCTTAAGTTACTTCACTATGAAAAGTAAAAACACAATTGATAATAGGAGTTCTAATTAACGAGTAAACTAAGAGCAATAAACTAAAAGAATAGATGAAATCAAAAGAGATAATGGATCAGGTTATCATGAGTTGAGGTGTGATAGCCGATTGGATCGTCTTGGTAAAAGAGAGCAAGGGCAACTCAGTTGCCGTGGCAACTTGCACAGCGGGGTTGCCTTGACAACTAATCGATGGTTGCCTGGGTGACTAGCTGGGCAACTACTTGGGCGTCTGGGCAGCAACTTCAAGGTTCAGCAGAGCGTTCTTCAATGGTTTCTTCTTATCCCTAAATCATAACTCTGCTACTTGTGCATGCCTTGATAATACATCCCTGCGTGAATCAAGGGTGAACAACAACCAATCTTGCGCTCCTCTTAGCCGTTGAAATCCTTAACTTATTCCTAAGCCGGATTAATCTTCACCATCAATAGATTGAATAAAGACCATACTCATTCGTTTCTTGAATCTAACTCTCCCGATATTAGATAAATAGATGAAGTTACGAGATCCTCTCCCAATTCACTCGCAAACAAGAATAAAAGCCAAGAATGAGTAAACCTTGAATAGAAAAGTATAAACTCTTATTACCTAAACAAAATCCAATTGTTTCTCACAACAACAAAGCACAATAACCCCAACCAATCAAGTTAGTTCATGGTTGGGTTCAAAAGATATACAAATAATAATCCCCAAACCATGAATCTAATGGAAGCAAAGAAGAAGAAGAAGAAATCGAACTCTCCCCCTTGCTTTCTTGTCGAAATTTCTCTCTTCTTGCCCTATGGGGTTGTCAAAATTTTCCCTCCTCTTGCTCTACTCCAAGTTAACGATATGGCCTCTAATTTATAGGGCTAGGTCAAAGTCCTTCTTTGAGGAGGAAGTTAAGTTGGAATTAAATTATCTTTAAAGAATATAATTCTTTATTATAATTATATTCCTACTAGAACTTCTCCTATCTTCTTGGAATTTAATTCTTCTTTAATCTCTTCATGGAAATCAAATTCCTTTGAGATTTAGCTTTGCTCCACGTCATCTTGGGCTTGTCTAGTCATCAATTTCGACTACCATATCACCTTATTCTTTGTCGACAATTGCCCTGGCAACTGGCTCGGCGTCTCCTTCATGCATTGCCCTAGCAACTAGCTCGGCATCTCCTTCATGCACTGCCCTGGCAACTGGTTCTAGCCTTGTTTAGGCAAGTGATTCTGCACACATACAAAAACACACCAAAGCAGCATCTTTTTCCACAAAAATCACCAAGTTATGTAATCAAGCTCAACGGTGGAAAGAAACATGAATTAATGCATGAATGACTAATTATACAAATAATATGAGCTTAAGTCTAACAATAATATGAGTAAAAAGGGTAATAAAAATAGTACTTTTGAACACTTATCACACCCCCAAACTCAAACTATTGCTTGTCCTCAAGCAATGCAAACTAGCAATTACCTGCTAAGACTTTAATCATCAAAGACATGCTTCAAACTTGAATTCAAACCTCGGAACCGTGGCACAAAGTATGATCACCTTTTAATTTTTCGGATAGCACAAAAATTACCCGGAACAAAACTATAATGCTCGTGACAATGTGTGTGCGTAGTTGTGTACAAGTTGATTTTCAAGATTCTATGTGAACAATAGGCTTTATCAATTTAAATACTGGGCATTTATTTTTATTTTCACTAGAGCCAATTTCGGGCACCTCTAGCAAAGTAAGCAATTTCTCATTTTATTTTAGTCGACTAGAGCCAATTTCAGGCACCTCTAGCGATTCTTTAATGTGCATTAACTACTAGAGCCAGTTTCGGGCACCTCTAGCAAGAAAGTGCATTTACTACTAGAGCCAGTTTTGGGCACCTCTAGCAAGAAATTAACTTTTAATTTTCAATTTTAAATTTACCCTAATTTTAAGCAACCTAAGT
The DNA here is from genome assembly GCA_019671005.1 of Hibiscus mutabilis. Taxonomy (NCBI): domain Eukaryota; kingdom Viridiplantae; phylum Streptophyta; class Magnoliopsida; order Malvales; family Malvaceae; genus Hibiscus; species Hibiscus mutabilis. The sequence continues at coordinate 32,773,260 of CM033728.1, forward strand.
TCACTAAGTTTCTTTCAATCAACAAGCCGCAACTGTGTAAAAAAAATCAGCGTTATAGTAAAATTCTAAGTTCTTTTCATGTAGTCCTAAAATTAAAGGTTCTTTCAATTAAGTGCAGTGGCAAAAATTCATCATTGGATATTCAACAAGTCTTAAGCAATTAAATCCAATTAAAGGCATGGCAAGTAACATATGCAACCTATATGTGATTGCTAGAGATGAATGCAACTAAACATGAAACTAACTAGAAACCAATACCCCCCCAAACTCGAGAGAAGCATTGTCCTCAATGCATGTAAGAGTGAAACAAAATTTAAAAGAAACTAAATGAAATGAGTTAGTCGGAGAGGTCGTCACCTCGAGTGATAAGTTTCCTTCGTGCCGTTTGTTTGATTCATTTTTCAGTCAGTGGTTGAATGTTGGTACCGCGTGAATAGCATTGCTTTGATTTGATCCATGTTTGCCGATGCAGGTTCACTTGCATGGGCATCAGTAGTTGCCGAAGCCATTGTTGTTGCCTGGGCATCACCAGTTTCTGTTGTGGTTGTTGTGGCAAGTAGTCGGCAGTAAATTTCCTTAGCATGGTGGTTGTGAGTCTTGTTGTGGAAAAGAAAACCTGGAAACTAAAGATAATGAAGAAAAATAAAATCTCTCTTAAAAATTCCAAAAATAAATAAAGAGAAATAATAACTAAAAATAATAGAAAGAAAAAAATAGTTCAAAAGAGAAAAGAAAAAAGAAAAAAGAAAAAGAAAATATCGAAAGGAGAGCATGCTCATGCATCTCCTAAGGTGTCAACTTCTTTGTTTCGTTCTACATGGGCACCGTTGTAGTGCTTCAATCTTTGTCCGTTAACTTTGAATCCATGTTCGTCGGTAATGGACTTGATTATCATGGCACCATGGGAGAATGGTTTGACAACTTTGAATGGTCCCGACCATCTTGATTTTAGTTTTCCCAGGAAAAGTTTTAGTCGAGAATTAAATAAAAGAACTAGTTGCCATGGCATGAATTGTCGCGGCAATAGTTTCTTGTCGTGCCATTGCTTTGTTTTCTCCTTGTAGATTTGTGCATTGTTATAGGCGAGTGCACGAAATTCTTCTATCTCGTTGAGGTACAACAAACGCTTTTGTCCGGCACTTTCCTAATCCATATTCACGGTCTTGATTGCCCATTGGTTTGTAGGTGATGTTGCCCTTCCTCTGGCAACGATCAGATTGCTTGTAAAACTCTTGGGCATCTTTGTACAGTGTTGGCCAATACAAACCGGATTGAAAAACTTTGGCCGCGGTACGAGTTCCTCCAAAATGTCCTCCATAGGGTGAAGAATGACATTGTCGGAGTATATTTTGTTGCTCCTCTTCGGGGACACATCGGCGTATAACCTGATTTGCACATTGTTTAAACAAAAGAGGCTCGTCCCAAAAGTAATGCTTAGCATCATGGCGGAACCGCTTCTTCCCTTGGTGAGTAAGGCCATAAGGTAAAATACCACAAACAAAGAAATTAACTAAATCACGTACCAGGGTATTGCCGAGGCATGTGCTGTCGTGGCAACTGCTCCCAAGGTTGTCGAGGCATCGAGGGTTGCCAGGGCGTGAGCGTCTGGAGTTGTCGAGGCATGCGCGTCTGGATTTGCCAAGGCGTGCGCGTCAGGTGCTGCTGTGTCATCCATGGTTGTTGAGGCATGCGCATCCATGGTTGCCGAAGCGTCGAGGGTTGCCGAGACATGCACGTCTGGAGTTGTCGAGGCATGCGCGTCAAGGGTTGTCGGGGTGTCGAGGGTTACCGAGGCATGTGCATCCGTGGTTTCCGAGGAAACTAAAAGTTGCTCATCCAGGAATGCATCGTATATCTCTAAATATGCGTCCTCCTCCCTATTGCATTCTAAACGTGATAAGTGATCGGCCACTTGATTTTCTGTTCCTTTCCTGTGCATTGGCCTAGGACTGCTCCTACCGCGAAATCACTTGCATCACACATGAGCTGAAAAGGTAGCGTCCAATCTGGTGGAACGACAATGGGTGCCGAGGCAAGCTTTTCCTTTAGGGTTTCGAATGCTTGGGTGCAAGAATCATCAAAATGGAAGACTTTATCTTGGTGAGGGTAATCTCTCGATCACGTCCACCTTGGCTTTGTCTACTTTAATTCCCTTGGATGAAATCTTGTGGCCGAGCACTATTCATTCATCTACCATAAGATGGCACTTCTCCCAATTAAGGACTAAATCAGTTTCTTCACATCTTGCCAACACATTCTCTAAATTTTCGAGGCAACTGTTGAAGTCACTACCAAAAACGAAAAAATCATCCATGATGATCTTAAGGAAGTCTTCAACCATGTCTGAAAAGAGTGCCATCATGCATCTTCTAATGTTAGTGAATATCTGAGAAAACTTGAGGATGGTCATTTTCGATACTTCTTATAGTCCATCTGTACCCTCCATCGGGTGACAATATTACCCAAAAAGAGTTTGGCCAATGTGCTTGCCACTACTCCCTTTTGCGTTATCATGGTGGAGGTGTCTTTCTTCTTTGTTCGCTTGTAGTCCATGTAAACTCTCCACCTTGCTACTATTCCTGAAGGCACAAATATATTAATAGGAAAAATTATATCCATTCTCAACCATTCAATTACCTTATTCTTGTCGACTTCTATCATGGTTGGATGTAGCCTTTGTTGTCGTGGCAATTGCTGCTCAAGCCAATTGCCGTGGAAATCAGTTGCCAAAATTTGTTGTAAGTCAAGGAATAACCAATTTTCTGAAAAGCTTTAAGAATCCAAACACCGTTTTCTTTTGGCCTCTCAAACATCTCCATCAGTAGAGATTTCGATGGCTTCAAATCTACCAATCTCGGTTCCTCAAGACATACCTGCAATGGACGAGGCGAGCTTTTAAAAAATTCAAAAGGTTCAACCATTACCTGCTCATATTCCATTGGCAAAGTATTATCATCTCGTTGATCTTGCATGTGGTCGTGTAATTTCTGTGGCAATTGTAGATGAGAGCAATCTACAAATTCCTGCTTCAACATCAACGTTCTAACCTTATGGGCATCAGGTTCCTCAGAATTTGTTGTAGTATTGTTGTTCTCAGCTTCACTGAGTGTTGTCGCGGCATTTCTCTGTTCAGGCTCCTCAATCATTGCCGAGGTAATTTGTTGTTCAGGCTCATAATGTGTTGGGCAGTCTCTTTTATTTGCATCCTCTTGACTTTGAGGTTCTAGTTGTTCCCCACACATCGGAGAGCTTTCTTTGCATTGCTCCTTATCCTCTTGCCTTGGGACGTCAGTATCCCTAGGAATGAAATGTTGGTGCATGTTATCCATGACATATGTGGATATCCCTAATTGATCTTCTGAATCCCCTAAGGTTGCATCCCACTGAGCTATCCTCGTATTCATAGATTTTGATAGCTCTCGAATCTCTTCAATTGATCCATCAAGTCTAGCCAAGGAAGCTAGTAACGTTTCCTCTAAGGAATTTGAATGCTCTTGAAAAGGACTACATTGCCATGGCATATCTGTTGCTGCGGCAAAATAGTTATGGTAAAAAAAAATTGAGCTTTTTGACCATACCATGAAGAATTTTGCTGGTGGTTTCCTCTATGGTCCTCCATGTAGTTATATGCACCGAAAATGTGAGGGCAATTTTCAAACACATGATGTTCTAAACACATAGCACAAGATTTTTCCACGGTATAAGTTCTTTGGGCTTTTCTCGGTTGGTATAGGTAATCATCAAAGGGTGCAAGAAACTCTTGATTGGATTGATTCATATCTTCCAACATCATCTCTCGAATAGATCGGCTTTTATTTCCCGACATGTTGATGTCCCTTAACTTGTAACGCACCTAATTTTTTTTGATAAAACAAACAAAAAGAAAAGTTAATAAAACTAAGAGAAACAAATGCAATAACAAAAACAACTAACACCAACTGCCAATCCCCGGCAACGGCGCCAAAAACTTGTTGCGCGTAATAAGTGCTACGCAATTGTGCAAGTATACACGTCGCAAGTAATAAAGTGATATGAGTATCGAGTATCGTCTCCACAGGGATTGGTTTGGGCCTCTTTGCTTAAGTTATTGCACTGTGAAAAGTAAAAACACAATTGATAATAGGAGTTCTAATTAACGAGTAAACTAAGAGCAATAAACTAAAAGAATAGATGAAATCAAAAGAGAGAGTGGATCAGGTTATCATGAGTTGAGGTGTGATAGCCGATTGGATCGTCCTGGTAAAAGAGTGCAAGGGCAACTCAGTTGTCGTGGCAACTTGCACAGCGGGGTTGCCTTGGCAACTAATCGATGGTTGCCTGGGCAACTACTTGGGCATCTGGGCAGCAACTTTAAGGTTCGGCAGAGCGTTCTTAAATGGTTTCTTCTTATCCCTAAGTCGAAACTCTAGCTACTTGTGCATGCCTTGATAATACATCCCTGCGTGAATCAAGGGTGAACAACAACCAATCTTGCGCTCCTCTTAGCCGTTGAAATCCTTAACTTATTCCTAAGCCGGATTAATCTTCACCATCAATAGATTGAATAAAGACCATACTCATTCGTTTCCTGAATCTTACTCTCCCAATATTAGATAAATAGATGAAGTTACGAGATCCTCTCCCAATTCACTCGCAAACAAGAATAAAAGCCAAGAATGAGTAAACCTTGAATAGAAAAGCGCAAACTCTTATTACCTAAACAAAATCCAATTGTTTCTCACAACAACAAAACACAATAACCCCAACCAATCAAGTTAGTTCATGGTTGGGTTCAAAAGATATACAAAGAATAATCCCCAAACCATGAATCTAATGGAAGCAAAGAAGAAGAAGAAGAAATCTAACTCTCCCCCTTGCTCTCGTGTCAAAATTTCTCTCTTCTTGCCCTATGGGGTTGTCGAAATTTTCCCTCCTCTTGCTCTACTCCAAGTTGACGATATGGCCTCTACTTTATAGGGCTAGGTCAAAGTCCTTCTTTGAGGAGGAAGTTAAGTTGGAATTAAATTATCTTTAAAGAATATAATTCTTTATTATAATTATATTCCTACTAGAACTTCTCCTATCTTCTTGGAATTTAATTCTTCTTTAATCTCTTCATGGAAATCAAATTCCTTTGGGATTTAGCTTTGCTCCACGTCATCTTGGTCTTGTCTAGTCATCAATTTCGACTACCATATCACCTTATTATTTGTCGACAATTGCCCTGGCAACTGGCTTGGCATCTCCTTCATGCATTGCCCTAGCCACTAGCTCGGCATCTCCTTCATGCACTGCCCTGGCAACTGGTTCTAGCCTTGTTTAGGCAAGTGATTCTGCACAAACACAAAAACACACCAAAACAACATCTTTTTCCACAAAAATCACCAAGTTATGTAATCAAGCTCAACGGTGGAAAGAAACATGAATTAATGCATGAATGACTAATTATGCAACTAATATGAGCTTAAGTCTAACAATAATATGAGTAAAAAGGTAATAAAAATAGTACTTTTGAACACTTATCACACCCCCAAGCTCAAACTATTGCTTGTCCTCAAGCAATGCAAACTAACAATTACCTGCCAAGACTTTAATCATCAAAGACATGCTTCAAACTTGAATTCAAACCTCGGAACCGTGGCACAAAGTATGATCACCTTTTAATTTTTCGGATAGCACAAAAATTACCCGGAACAAAACTATAATGCTCGTGACAATGTGTGTGCGTAGTTGTGTACAAGTTGATTTTCAAGATTCTATGTGAACAATAGGCTTTTATCAATTTAATTACTGGGGCATTTATTTTTATTTTCACTAGAGCCAATTTCGGGCACCTCTAGCAAAGTAAGCAATTTCTCATTTTATTTTAGTCGACTAGAGCCAATTTCAGGCACCTCTAGCGATTCTTTAATGTGCATTAACTACTAGAGCCAGTTTCGGGCACCTCTAGCAAGAAAGTGCATTTACTACTAGAGCCACTTTTGGACACCTCTAGCAAGAAATTAACTTTTAATTTTTAATTTTAAATTTACCCTAATTTTAAGCAACCTAAGTTCACTAAGTTTCTTTCAATCAACAAGCCGCAACCGTGTAAAAAAAATTCAGCATCATAGTAAAATTCTAAGTTCTTTTCAAGTAATCCTAAAATTAAAGGTTCTTTCAATTAAGTGCAGTGGCGAAAATTCATCATTGGATATTCAACAAGTCTTAAGCAATTAAATCCAATTAAAGGCATGGCAAGTAACATATGCAACCTATATGTGATTGCTAGAGATGAATGCAACTAAACATGAAACTAACTAGAAACCAATACCCCCCCAAACTCGAGAGAAGCATTGTCCTCAATGCATGTAAGAGTGAAAAAAAATTTAAAAGAAACTAAATGAAATGAGTTAGTCGAAGAGGTCATCACCTCGAGTGATAAGTTTCCTTCATGCTGTTTGCTTGATTCATTTTTCAGTCGGTGGTTGAATGCTGGTACCGCGTGAATAGGATTGCTTTGATTTGATCCATGTTTGTCGATGCAGGTTCACTTGCATGGGCATCAGTAGTTGCCGAAGCCATTGTTGTTGCCTGGGCATCACCAGTTTTTGTTGTGGTTGCTGTGGCAATTAGTCGGCAGTAAATTTCCTTAGCATGGTGGTTGTGAGTCTTGTTGTGGAAAAGAAAACCTGGAAACTAAAGATAATGAAGAAAAATAAAATCTCTCCTAAAAATTCCAAAAATAAATAAATATAAATAATAACCGAAAATAATAGAAAGAAAAAAATAGTTCAAAAGAGAGAAGAAAAAAAATAAAATAAAAAGAAAAATAAAAAGAAAATATCGAAAGGAGAGCATGCTCATGCATCTCCTAAGGTGTCAACTTCTTTGTTCCGTTCTACATGGGCACCGTTGTAGTGCTTCAATCTTTGTCCGTTAACTTTGAATCCATGTTCGTCGGTAATGGACTTGATTATCATGGCACCATGGGAGAATGGTTTGACAACTTTGAATGGTCCCGACCATCTTGATTTTAGTTTTCCCGGGAAAAGTTTTAGTCGAGAATTGAATAAGAGAACTAGTTGCCCTGGCATGAATTGTCGCGGCAATAGTTTCTTGTCGTGCCATTGCTTTGTTTTCTCCTTGTAGATTTGTGCATTGTTATAGGCGAGTGCACGAAATTCTTCTATCTCGTTGAGGTACAACAAACGCTTTTGTCCGGCACTTTCCTAAACAATATTCACGGTCTTGATTGCCCATTGGTTTGTAGGTGATATTGCCCGTCCTCTGGCAACGAATAGATTACTTGTAAAACTCTTGGGCATCTTTGTACAGTGTTGGCCAATACAAACCGGATTGAAAAACTTTGGCCGCGGTACGAGTTCCTCCAAAATGTCCTCCATAGGGTGAAGAATGGCATTGTCAGAGTACATTCTGTTGCTCCTCTTCGGGGACACATCGGCGTATAACCTGATCTGCACATTGTTTAAACAAAAGAGGCTCGTTCCAAAAGTAATGCTTAGCATCATGGGGGAACCGCTTCTTCCCTTGGTGAGTAAGGCCATAAGGTAAAATACCACAAACAAGGAAATTAACTAAATCACGTACCAGGGTATTTCCGAGGCATGTGCTATCGTGGCGACTGCTCCCAAGGTTACCGAGGCGTCGAGGGTTGCCAGGGCGTGCGCGTCTGGAGTTGCCGAGGCATGCGCGTCTGGAGTTGCTAAGGCGTGCGCGTCAGCTGCTGCTGCGGCATCCATGGTTGTCGAGGCATGCGCATCCATGGTTGCCGAAGCGTCGAGGGTTGCCGAGGCATGCGCGTCTGGAGTTGCCGAGGCACGCGCGTCAAGGGTTGCCGAGGCATGTGCATCTGTGGTTGCCGAGGAAACTAAAAGTTGCTCATCCAAGAATGCATCGTATATCTCTAAATCCGCGTCCTCCTCCCTATTACGTTCTAAACGTGATAAGTGATCGGCCACTTGATTTTCTGTTCCTTTCCTGTGCATTGGCCTAGGACTGCTCCTACCGCGAAATCACTTGCATCACACATGAGCTCAAAAGGTAGCGTCCAATCTGGTGGAACGACAATGGGTGCCGAGGTAAGCTTTTCCTTTAGGATTTCGAATGCTTGGGTGCAAGAATCATCAAAATGGAAGACTTTATCTTGGTGAGGGTAATCTCTCGATCACGTCCACCTTGGCTTTGTCTATTTCAATTCCCTTGGATGAAATCTTGTGGCAGAGCACTATTCATTCATCTACCATAAGATGGCACTTCTCCCAATTAAGGACTAAATCGATTTCTTCACATCTTGCCAACACATTCTCTAAAATGTCGAGGCAACTGTTGAAGTCACTACCAAAAATGGAAAAATCATCCATGAAGATCTTAAGGAAGTCTTCGACCATGTCTGAAAAGAGTGCCATCATGCATCTTCTAATGTTAGTACATATCTGAGAAAACTTGAGGATGGTGGTTTTCAATACTTCTTATAGTCCATCTGCACCCTCCATCGGGTGACAATATTGCCCAAAAAGAGTTTGGCCAATGTGCTTGCCACTACTCCCTTTTGCGTTATCATGGTGGAGGTGTCTTTCTTCTTTGTTCGCTTGTAGTCCATGTAAACTCTCCACCTTGCTACTATTCCTGAAGGCACAAATATATTAATAGGAAAAATTATATCCATTCTCAACCATTCAATTACCTCATTCTTGTCGACTTCTATCATGGTTGGGTGTAGCCTTTGTTGTTGTGGAAATTGCTGCTCAAGCCAATTGCCGTGGAAATCAGTTGCCAAAATTTGCTGTAAGTCAAGGGAAGAACCAATTTTTTGAAAAGCTTTACGAATCCAAACACCGTTTTCTTTTGGCCTCTCAAACATCTCTATCAGTAGAGATTTCGATGGCTTCAAATCTACCAACCTCGGTTCCTCAAGACATACCTGCAATGGACGAGGTGAGCTTTTAAAGAATTCAAAAGGTTCAACCATTACCTGCTCATATTCCATTGGCAAAGCATTATCATCTCGTTGATCTTGCATGTGGTCGTGTAATTTCCGTGGCAATTGTAGATGAGAGCAATCTACAAATTCCTACTTCAACATCAACGTTCTAACTTTATGGGCATCAGGTTCCTCAGAATTTTCTATAGTATTGTTGTTCTCAGCTTCACTGAGTGTTGTCGCGGCATTGCTTTGTTCAGGCTCCTCAATCATTGCCGAGGTAATTTGTTGTTCAGGCTCATCATGTGTTGGGCAGTCTCTTTTATTGGCATCCTCTTGACTTTGAGGTTCTAGTTGTTCCCCATACATCGGAGAGCTTTCTTTGCATTGCTCTTTATCCTCTTGCCTTGGGACGTCAGTATCCCTAGAAATGAAATGTTGGTGCATGTTATCCATGACATATGTGGATCTCCCTAATTGATCTTCTGAATTCCCTAAGGTTGCATCCCACTAAGCTATCCTCGTATTCATAGATTTTGATAGCTCTCGAATCTCTTCAATTGATCCATCAAGTCTAGCCAATGAAGCTAGTAACGTTTCCTCCAAGGAATTGGAATGCTCTTGAAGAGGACTACATTGCCATGGCATATCTTTTGCTGCGGCAAAATTGTTATGGTAAAAAAAAATTTGAGCTTTTTGACCATTGATAAGTGTTCAAAAGTACTATTTTTATTACCCTTTTTACTCATATTATTGTTAGATTTAAGCTCTTATTAGTTGCATAATTAGTCATTCATGCATTAATTCATGTTTCCTTCCATCGTTAAGCTTGATTACATAACTTAGTAGTTTTTGTGGGAAAAGATGCTGCTTTGGTGTGTTTTGTGTGTATGTGCAGGATCATTTGCCAAAGGAGATGCCGAGCTAGTTGCCAGGGCAATGCATGAAGGAGACGCCGAGCTAGTTGCCAGGGCAATGCATGAAGGAGACGCCGAGCTAGTTGCCATGGTAATTGTCGACAAGAGCAAAGGTGATATGGTAGTCGAAATTGATGACTAGACAAGCCCAAGATGACGTGGAGCAAAGCCCAAACCCAAAGGAATTTGATTTCCATGCAGAGATTAAAGAAGAATTAAATTCCAAGAAGATAGGAGAAGTTCTAGTAGGAATACAATTATAATAAAGAATTATATTCTTTAAAGATAATTTAATTCCAACTTAACTTCCTCCTCAAAGGACTTTGGCCTAGCCCTATAAATAAGAAGGAGATTTCGACAATTCCAGAGGGCAAAAGAGGAGAGGATTTTCGACAACTCCAAAGGGCAAGAAAGATGAGATTTCGACAAGATAACAAGGAGGGAGAGAGTTCGATTTATTCTTATTCTTTGCTTCCATTAGATTCATGGTTTGGGGATTATTCTTTGTATATCTTTTGAACCCAACCATGAACTAACTTAATTAGTTGGGGTTATTGTGTTTTGTTGTTGTGAGAAACAATTGGATTTTGTTTAGGTAATAAGAGTTTGCACTTTCAATTCAAGGTTTATTCATTCTTGGTTCTTATTCTTGTTTGCGAGTGAATTGGGAGAGGATCTCGTGACTTCATCTATTTATCTAATATAGGGAGAGTTAGATTCAAGAAACGAATGAGTATGGTCTTTATTCAATCTATTGATGGTGAAGATTAATCCGGCTTAGGAATAAGTTAAGGATTTCAACGGCTAAGAGGAGCGCAAGATTGGTTGTTGTTCACCCTGATTCACGCAGGGGATGTATTATCAAGGCATGCACAAGTAGCTAGAGTTTCGACTTAGGGATAAGAAGAAACCATTGAAGAACGCTCCGCCGAACCTTGAAGTTGCTGCCCGACGCCCAAGTAGTTGCCCAGCTAGTTGCCCAGAAACCATCGATTAGTTGCCAAGGCAACCCCATTGCAGTAAGTTTGCCACGGCAACCGAGTTGCCCTTGCACTCTTTTACCAAGACGATCCAATCGGCTATCACACCTCAACTCACGATAACCTGGCCTATTCTCTCTTTTTTTCTTTCATCTATTCTTTTAGTTTATTTCTTTTACTTTTCTCGTTAATTAAAACCTCTATTATCAATTGAGTTTTTATTTTCACAAATCAAGAACTTAAGCAAAGTGGCCCAAACCAATCCTCGTGGAGACGATACTCGATACTCATATCACTTTATTACTTGCGACGTGTATACTTGCACATTTGCGTAGCACTTATTACACGCAACAAGTTTTTGGCGCCGTTGTCGGGATTGGCAATTGGTGTTAGTTGTTTTTTTATTGCATTTTTTTTCTCTCTTAGTTTTACTAACTTTTCTTTTTGTTTGTTTATCAAAAAAAAAATTAGGTGCGCTACAAGTTAAGGGACATCAACATGTCGGGAAATAAAAGCCGATCTATTCGAGAGATGATGTTGGAAGATATGAATCAATCCAATCAAGAGTTTCTTGCACCCTTTGATGATTACCTATACCAACCGAGAAAAGCCCAAAGAACTTATACCGTGGAAAAATCTTGTGCTATGTGTGGAGAACATCATGTGTTTGAAAATTGCCCTCACATTTTCGGTGCATATAACTACATGGAGGACCATAGAGGGAACCAGCAGCAAAATTCTTCATGGTATGGTCAAAAAGCTCAAATTTTTTTTTACCATAACAATTTTGCCGCAGCAACAGATAAGCCATGGCAATATAGTCCTTTTCAAGAGCATTCCAATTCCTTGGAGGAAACGTTACTAGCTTCCTTGGCTAGACTTGACGGATCAATTGAAGAGATTCGAGAGCTATCAAAATCTATGTATACGAGGATAACTCAGTGGGATGCAACCTTAGGGGATTCAGAAGATCAATTGGGGAGATCCACATATGTCATGGATAACATGCACCAACAATTCACTCTTAGGGATACTGACGTCCCAAGGCAAGAGGATAAGGAGCAATGCAAAGAAAGCTCTCCGATGTGTGGGGAACAACTAGAACCTCAAAGTCAAGATGATGCCAATGAGAGAGACTGCCCAACACATGATGAGCTTGAACAACAAATTGCCTCGGCAATGATTGAGGAGCCTGAACAAAGCAATGCCGCGACAACACTCGATGAAGCTGAGAACAACAATACTACAGCAAATTCTGAGGAACCTGATGCCCAGAAAGTTATAACGTTGATGTTGAAGCAGGAATGTGTAGATTGCTCTCATCTACAATTGCCACGGCAATTACACGACCACATGCAAGATCAACGAGATGATAATACTTTGCCAATGGAATATGAGCAGGTAATAGTTGAACCTTTTGAATTCTTTAAAAACTCACCTCGTCCATTGCAGGTATGTCTTGAGGAACCGAGATTGGTAGATTTGAAGCCATCAAAATCTCTACTCATGGAGATGTTTGAGAGGCCAAAAGAAAAAGGTGTTTGGATTCATAAAGCTCTTCAGAAAATTGATTCTTCCCTTGACTTAAAGCAAAATTTGACAACTGATTGCCACGACAATTGGCTTGAGCAGCAATTGCCACGACAACAAAGGCTATATCCAACCATGATAGAAATCGACAAGAATGAGGTAATTGAATGGTTGAGAATGGATATAATTTTTCCTATTAATATATTTGTGCCTTCATGAATAGTAGCAAGGTGGAGAGTATACATGGACTACAAGCGAACAAAGAAGAAAGACACCTCCACCATGGTAATGCAAAAGGGAGTAGCTGAGAGCACATTGGCCCAACTCTTTTTGGGCAATATTGTCACCCGATGGAGGGTACGGATGGACTATAAGAAGTATCGGAAACGACTCTCCTCAAGTTTTCTCAAATATGCAGTAACATTAGAAGTGGTCACTTTAGGAGATGCCTGAGCATGCTCTCCTTTCAATATTTTCTTCTTCTTTTTTCATTTTTATTTTTAGGAGATATTTTATTTTTCTTCATTATCTTTAGTTTCCAGGTTTTCTTTATTTTCTTTTCCACAACAAGACGCACAACCACCATGCTAAGGAAATTTACTGCCGACTACTTGCCACAGCAACCACAACAGAAACTGGTGATGCACAGGCAACAACAATGGCTTCGGCAACTACTGATGCCCATGCAAGTGAACCTGCATCAGCAAACATGGATCAAATCAAAGCAATGCTATTCACGCGGCACCAACATTCAACCACCAACTGAAAAATGAATCAAGCAAACGACACTCGAGGTGACGACCTCTCTGACTAACTCATTTCATTTAGTTTCTTTTAAATTTTGTTTCACTTTTACGTGCATTGAGGACAATGCTTCTCTCGAGTTTGGGGGAGTGTTGGTTTATAGTTAGCTTCATGTTTAGTTGCATTCATTTTTAGCAATCACATATAGGTTGCATATGTTACTTGCCATTCCTTTAATTGGATTTAATTGCTTAAGACTTGTTGAATATCCAATGATGAATTTTTGCCACTGCACTTAATTAAAAGAACCTTTAATTTTAGGATTGCATGAAAAGAACTTAGAATTTTACTATGATGCTGATTTTTTTTTACACGGTTGTGGGTTGTTGATTGAAAGAAACTTAGTGAACTTAGGTTGCTTAAAATTAGGGTAAATTTAAAATTGAAAATTAAAAGTTAATTTCTTGCTAGAGGTGCCCAAAACTGGCTCTAGTAGTAATTGCTCTTTCTTGCTAGAGGTGCCCGAAACTGGCTCTAGTAGTTAATGCACATTAAAGAATCGCTAGAGGTGCCCGAAATTGGCTCTAGTGAAAATAAAAATAATGCCCCGAAAATTAAATTGATAAAAGCCTATTGTTCACATAGAATCTTGAAAATCAACTTGTACACAACTACGCACACACATTGTCACGAGCATTATAGTTTTGTTCCGGGAAATTTTTGTGCTATCCGAAAAATTTAAAAGGTGATCATAATTTGTGCCACGGTTCCGAGGTTTGAATTCAAGTTTGAAGCATGTCTTTGATGATTAAAGTCTTAACTGGTAATTGCTAGTTTGCATTGCTTGAGGACAAGCAATAGTTTGAGTTTGGGGGTGTGATAAGTGTTCAAAAGTACTATTTTTATTACCCTTTTTACTCATATTATTGTTAGACTTAAGCTCATATTAGTTGCATAATTAGTCATTCATGCATTAACCCATCAGTAAAAACTCAATTGACCTTTTTTCTTCATCGACGACAAGATGATGAGGATTTTAATAGACAGGGTTCGATAAATATAAGGGTGGTCTGTGGTAGTTGAATAGTTGGTCAGAGTGGATGAATTTAATGTCCGGGTTTAAAATTTTTAGAGAAGTTAAATATTGTTGAATTAATTATTATTTTTTATTTTTCTTATTTTTGGATTTTAATTTTCAAAAAATAAAAAACCATGTCAAGTGTTCGAATTTTATTGGATTGGACAACGGAAAAAATAACGTTTATCATAGAAAAATCTTAAATAGGTCACGAAATGAAACATTAGGCCCCTATTTAGCTTAAAAATCTAGAAAAAAAAAGTATAGTATAAAAACTTATTTAGCAAAAATTTTATGATGAAAATCAAAACAAGTGACCTTACCCTAATAAAATAATCCATCTTACCTATTTTTTTAGTATCTTAGGATACATATTTTGTGTTCTGTGACAACCACTAACCCTACTAGTGTAGGTTCTGAATACAAGAAGTCAATGATGAACCAAATCAAATGTTATGCACTACATCTAATATCTTCTATAGAATCATACCCAAAACACATTCTATGTAATCTGTCAATAGAAATGTTCACGGATTCAAAGGACTTCAGCTTCTTTACCCAGATTTGAATCTTTGTCCCATGAAGAAAACCCTGAGAACAACGCAATTTGCAACTTATCCTATAAAAGAGACTCGAAGATTTAAACACCCAAATGCCCCATTTTGAGAGAAATCAAGCAACTAAAAGGTATAAAAACTGCGTGGAAAAAATAGATAATTCAAAATACAACAGTCTATCTATTTAAGTTTCTTTTCTATTGTACTGGAAATTAATCATTAAAAAAACAAACAAAACCTTGAAAAGACGGTTCTAAGCAATGGAAACTTTCTTCAAGTTGTTTCTTGGCATCATCCGCCTCCTCTTTCGAAACCCCTTCTTTGAACTTCTTGGGCATCAACTCTTTCGCTTCTTTCAAAGCCAAACTTGTCAGCCCCCTGTAATCACTCATTTTTATCTGTTTCTGTTAATATTTTAATATACTAATATAATAATTAATTAGTGTTGCTATTGTATGTTTACATATGAACATGTTTGTTATTAATATGCGTGTAATATATGTGTGATATGTGTAAATGCATGTATAATACGATATGTGGTGTATGTGTGCTATATGTGTATTGTTAGTATATATGTCAGTACGTGCATATTCATACCAAGTATGTGTGATTAAGCCATTATATACCAGTTGGTATGTTATTTTAATTACGTGTGTTATGGATGATATTTTGTATGTGTACCCGTATGTAGTTATGCATGTGTGTGCTTGTGTGTATACATATACGATATTATTGTTATAATTATTATTATGAAAATTATTAATATTAGTATTATCGGGCTATGTTAAGACAGAAACTAAATAAAATAAAACCCAAATGCTAACAGCCCAGTTGTAAATTACATAAAACCCAAAAATGTATTAATGTTTACATAAGCATAATCTGTTAACCTAAACCCAAACCTAATAACCCAGGTGACCTAATATCATCTTTTCTTCCATGTAGCCACGCAATCTAAGCCGTTGGATCAAGGCTTGATCCAACGGCCCAGATCAAAAGGAAGGGGACCTTTCATCTGTCGTGTGAACCCACGCGCGGGCTAATCACCTTCCCACGCGCGCGTGGCACGAAGGCCGTAGCTATTCGCCTTCCACGCACCCTCACCGATGGCCGCCACGTGTCCAAATCAACGGTGACCGTCCTTGGCTCTGCCACCGTACAACCACCGCCGTGGTAACCTGCAAAAAGGGACAGGAAAGCTTGGGGGAAAATTTTACAGCAAGCAACCAGGAAGCAGTTGATCTTATTTTATTGTATGTAAAAGGATATATGTATCAGAAAATCTTGTATAACAAAACAGACAAGGGGGATCTGAATCGAAAATAAATAAAAAAAGAGTTTCCTAGAAAGGTATTTTTGCTTCTTTCTTCCTCTTTGCATGTTGAGTAAAAAAGGAATAATATCAAAAGAAGAAGAGAGTGAGGAGAGACGTTTACCTTAGTCGTCGGCGAACCTCCCTTGGCCGGCAATAAACTCCATGTAGTGAGCCGATCAAAGGGGAAGTTTTGGTTTCGATTTATACAAAAGAAAAATAGCTTGTTTCGGGTTTTTTCTATATTGAAGATAGGGGTTTCTTTTAACATTAAAAATCGGATTTAGGTTCGGTTTGGAAAGGAGATCGCTTTAGGACGGGGTTCGAGGCCCACCGGCGTTGGCGAGCGTCAGCTGGTGGCTGTCCAAGTTGGCCGGTACAACCGAAATGTCACCGGATTCTGGAAACGACGGTTGAGTTCGCGATGGACTCACGAACGCATATGGTCTAGATGAAAACTTAAGGAGGTTTCTCAGTTTTTTGGGGGGGAAATAAACAAGGGAAAATTGTTTCTTTAGAATGAAATTGGGAAATGACTAAAGGAGTAAGAAAGAAGCCGGATTAGATGTGTAATAATTTTCAAAAGGGTCTAATGTCATGGAAGGTCCTTCCATGTTTACGTTCTTTTCGTTTTGGGTTTACCACGCGGGTAAAGTACACTATCGGTCCCTCTGCGTTTTCGAAAAGTCTCAATTCAGTCCCTAATTTTGTGAAATTAGACTTTTAAATGGTGAAATTACCTCCCTAGTCCTTCCGCGTTTTGAATATTTGCACTTTGGGCTTGCCCCTTGGTCAAATCACATGTTCAGTCCTCCTAAGCTTTCTTGGTGTTGTAATTTCGTCCCTAAATCGCATATTACTGCCTTTTAATTTCTGTTTCTTATATTTATTTCTTTTCATTTCAGTCATGTTTCATATTTAAATATTCATGTTCATTTATTATGATCGTATATGTTGATGTAGATTTTTGCCTTTTATATCCCTCGTATATGCCTTGTATTTTTATGTTTACATGTATATGTGTGTTAAGTTTATAATGATTATGTATCGTTTTGTTCGGTTATTCGTATTAAGCATGTTATGTTCTAGTTGGATCGTACACGGCATGTTTTGTATTTTTGTATGTATTGTATGTTCTCTTGACCTTTAGGTTACGTGTTAGTGTGTCTTCTTTTTATGTATAATATATTGTTCCATATATGTTGAAATATATTTTATTTCTAATATGTATGTCTTCTTGAAACATGTGTTTTTGTCTATACATGTATTTATTCCTACCTTGTTATTGTGGCATGTTAAGTTCGCTTTTATCTAATATTAAGCTTGGTATGTAAATGTGTGTTTTAATTACGTATTTTATTTATGTTAGATTAGTATTCTGTTATGTGAATATTTATTGTTTTTAAATTAGCTGCTATGTCTTATATTTTGTCACTAAGATTGCATATGGTATATAAATTGTTAATGCGGTGCCCTTTTATCCGAGCGTAAACGGGGCCAGTATCAGGCGTAGTGATAGTGGTTGGGCGTTTACTCTCGGATAACGGGACCCTTAAAATTTATTCGCAATTATGACCGAATTTTAAAATAATCGTCACTTTCACCCGAAAAATCCAATATTAATAAAGCGGTAATTATTAAAGTACCAATTTTGGGCGGTGTGGGGGTGCTAATCCTTCCCCATCCGTAACCGACTCCCGAACCCATTTTTTTGAATCTTTAGTTTTATGGTGTCCGGCCTACCTAAATGGCCGGTGGCGACTCCATTTTTTTTAAAATGCGGCTTTTTAAAAGCCCACGGAATAAATATTTTATATCCAAAAGAATCACAAACACCTTTCAAACCCTTCGAAAACCCTCATCTTTTTTTTTAGCGATATAAGAAAAAAACATCGCTACAGATGGCGACTCCACTGGGACATTTTTTGTTTTTTTTTTAAAAACAAATTAGAGTCAAGCTTTTAAAATAATTACCGCTTTACTAATATTGGAAGTTCCGGATTAAAGTGACTATTAAATTAACATTCGGTCATAATTGCGCGTTTATTTTAACGCATTTAAAATATGGCTTATAAACCCGTTTTTTAAGTGGGGGAAAACGCTAATGCTTTCGTGGAGATATCGTTCTCCCGTATGGGCCTAGCAAGTACCTTCGGGGCTCGAGTACCTTATGCTTTCGTAAGGATATCGTTCCTTCGTACGGGCATAACCGAATGGGTCCCCCTGAATTGAACCCGGTTGAAAGGAGCCTATAATGGGTGTTGATCGGGGGCCTTGCTACCCTTAGTAGGGGACAGCAAGGACAATTCGGGTACCTCCTAGAACCAAGACTGCATGTAGAGAATACATAGAAACCCACCCTGTTAGAGCCATGCGGATAACCTTAGGTGTTTTAGACGGGATAAATAGGGTTGTTTTGTGTGTTTATTTTGTTTAATTTTGTCCTTTTATTTATATATTTATTAATTTTATCTGGTACTGACTTGTTTTCTTTTCGCTTTTGTTTTTTTTCTCATACATCATGCATTTGCATCACATAAAGGTACTGGATCAAGTGGTTTGCCTGATCAGAAAGTCTTTCACCATGGAAAAAATGTGTCTTAGGAAAGAAGAGCTTAATTTGTCAGTCAGACATTGGTCAGAGGTCAACCAGAAAACCCAAGGGGACAGTTTGCCGAACGAACGCGTAATAGCAGGGTACACCTATGTGAGTCTCCAACAGAACGACTTATGGGATCTTCAAAGCATTTGGGAAAGATGGGACTGAAGACTACAAGACTTGTTATGCGATAGTTATGGCGACATTGCACAGCTGTTATATGTTCGGGTTAACCAGCCCCTACTCCGAGCTATAGTCCAGTTCTGGAATCCGGCTTTTTGCTGCTTCACCTTCAATGGGCAGGACATGATGCCTACAGTAGAAGAATACACTGCTTTACTTAACCAGAAAAAACATTCAGGAAGATTGGATCTACGCGAAGCCTCCGAGGAATCAGAATTACACTGCGAAACTCAAAACCTTTGCGGGAATAAGTGACGATTGGGTTAATGGCCTGCTTCAGATCCGAGGAGACAATACAGTTTTTGCATGGGAAAGTATTCGGGACATCATACCGACACATCCAGACGAGGCAAAGAAAATAGACCTGTTCGCTTTAGGAATATATGGCTTGGTGATCTTTCCAAGAGTACTCGGGAACATTGACATAGCTATTCTGGACTTGTTTGAGAGGGTAAAACGGAAAGCAAACCCAGTACCAGCAATCTTGGTCGAGACTTTCATTTCCTTAAATGCTAGCTGGAAACATGAAGAATGACGTTTTCGAGGATGCGCACAGCTGTTACAAGTATGGATTCAGAGTCACATGTGGAAGACACCGACGAGGGTCCTGCCGGGGATATCCTTCCAAGGTTTTTCGCCTTTACGAGAGTACTTAGCAAAGGAATGGTGAGAGGATTTGAAAACAAAAATGTGGACTAGTTTCTTCAGGAACATTCAAGATGAAGACATAGCATGGAGGGTCCCATGGCTCGGTAAAGTTAATTATTTTCTATACAGTTGTGGTGATTTCAACTGGCTGATGATGTTGGGTTTGCATGGAGGGATTGCATGTGCTCCGCTTTTAGTGTCTCGATAGTTCGGATCACGACAGTTCATTCCCAATACCGCCGGATTAAGCCAAACTGAATTTATTTTTAAAGGGGAGTTCAAAGGAAAAATTTAGACCATCATGAGGGCCTGGGACCATTGTTATCGGATCAGGGTGGAAGGAGATACCGAGCACATGACTACCCCGGACTACAATCTTTGGAGACGTTTGAGGGTTAATAATGTGATTTCTGAATCTGATCAAGGACCAGCAGTGTCACTCGAAGAGCTTACAAGGGTGGTACCGTCTGAAGCTGACATCTTAAGGAATGAACTCGAAGAAATTAAAAAGAAAATGGACATCCAACAGACCCAACATGCGAGCGAGCTCTATAAGGCAAGCTTAGAGGTTGACGAGCGGGACGGGATCATTAGGCAGTTGAAGAAATTAAATGCAGATTTGAACGACAAGAATACTCTTTATCAAAAAGATGCCCTTCTACTACAAGCAAAAATACAGAAGGCCAGCCGGAGTCAATTCATAGCCGTGGAAAGAGAAAGGATGAATGGCATCCGTTTGGTGGAGGAAGAACGAGAAATCAGCAAGAGAGCAATCGAGAAAGAGATAGAAAGCTGCCGGTTGGCTATGGAAGAAGAAAAACGGTCCTCCAAGAAGGCCATTGATCAGGAAAAGGAAAGATTCAGGTAAGAAATCAGCAAGGGAAAACGAGCTGTCCATCATGAGAAAGAAAGCGTCGCCGTATGGAAAAGAAAGTCCATGAGTAGCCGAAATAGACTGTTAGAGATGCAAAAATTGTACGATGACACTATTCGAAGTCTGGAGCAAAGCCAAAGTCAGAATGGCGAATTAAAAGGAAAGGTGGCGGAAGTTGAACACTCACTTTGAATGTACTGCCACAGAAATGGTTTCACTGAGCTTCAAGAAAGAGAGCGCGAAGTAAGCATGTTACGAGCACGAATTGAGTCCCTCGAAGCAACTATTGAGGATTACAAGGAAAGAATTAGTGTGTTCAAGGAAGCTGCAGCCGGAGGGGACACCTATTGGCAAAAGAGACTGCGTGACGCTGCCCGGATGGTACAGGATCAGGACCAATAGTATGCAAACCTAATGGTGGACATACAGCGAGTCACCAGGCATGTGAATAATTTAGTTCTCGAGGCTGAAACTCTCCGACCTTTCATAGTCCTGGAAATGGAAGAAGCTCCCAGGTTCCTCAAGCTGCTCAGGGCAATTGGAAAATTAGGAGATAGAGCTAGGGCTTATCTATAGGACTCTGTGTTGTAATTAGATCTTTTGTATTAAGGATCTTTATTTTGTAATACGAACTCTATTGTAATCAAGGCCCTTTAATTCCTGTGGAAGTAGTTCAAAAGGGTGATTACCGGCAGAATCAGTACCTTATTTGCATACATTCTTGCATTTGCATCATGACATTCGCATCATTATACATGCATTTATTTCTTGCAACCAAATTAACATTATGAATATTGTGGCGTTGTGTGTAGTTAACCCGCAATCATTCATCACCCATACTTTACCCGGTTACAAAGCAAGCTCATGGAAGACAGGATAATCAGTAAAAAAAGGGCAAAAGGAGCTCGAGACAAGACTTGAAGAGGCCAGAGAAGCCTCAGTGATCAGATTGCGCAGTCGCAAGCATCTATAGTATCCGACATAACCGCATTGTTGGCTAAGAGTCTTGGAAAAAGAGTGGAAGGAGAAACCATTCAAGAGCCAGAGGGTACCCCAGCTCACTACAAGGTTCAACCAACTGCACCAAACCTGGGTAGGAAGGTGTATATCGACCCTGCAGGAATGTCATCGTGTTTTCAAATAGGGGCACCTGAGACTCAACCCCTCGATGCTGAAGCACTCTATGAAGAAGAAGTGTCAGACCTGAACATGGTTGAAAGGATCAGGACCGAGGTAGAGAAAAAGTGGTAGGAGAGGTTTCGCCTCATAGAGGAAAAATTTAAAGCGTTACAATCTAATGAAGAATCAGGAAATGACGCTAGCGACTTAAGTCTGGTGTCCGATCTTGTCCTACCGCCAAAATTTAAAACGCCAGAGTTCGATAAATACGATGGAACCACGTGTCCTTCCGCACACATAACAATGTACTGTCGAAAGATGGCGGCCTACCATAAGGACGAAAAGCTACTGATCCATTGTTTCCAGGACAGCCTAACTGGAGCGGCGTTACAGTGGTACACCCAGTTGAGCAAAGCAAATGTTAAGACATGGAAGGATCTGTCAAGAGCATTTATTGAGCAATACAAGCATGTAACAGATATGACCCCCAACAGAATTATGTTGGAAAATATGGGACAGAAGTCCAACGAAAGCCTGCGGCAATACGCCCAAAGGTGGCGGGAAGTGGCCACACAAATTCAGCCACCCATCTCGAACATGAAATTACGCCGTTATTTGTCAATACTCTGAAATGGGCACTCTTTGATCGCCTCATTAATAACACAACACAGTGCTTTGCTGACTTAATCAGGACTGGGGAGTCCCTTGAACTGGCAATTAAGAGCGGTAGAATTGATGGTGGGGAAGGGTCTCGAAAGTATAACAAGAGAAATGAAGTAAACACCACCAGCACTAATACTGCCCCGAAGAACTTCACAGTCTCACAGCCACAAGCACCTGTGGGAAAAACACAAAACTCGAATCAAAGAGATGAGAGAATCGCCAGAAAAGAGAAAGAAAGAAGAACTTTCACTCCCCTACCTGTTTCGTACTCAGAACTTTATCCCCAGTTGTATGAAGCAGACCTGGTCCGTCCATACATCGTTACTCCTGTCAATCCGCCCTTCCCGTCTTGGTATAATCCGAACGCGCATTGCGACTATCACGGCGGTACCCCTGGACATCCCACTGAGAACTGCCTTGCTTTCAAAAAACTTGTGCAGAACTTAATTGATTCCGGGATATTGGAGTTTGAAGAGCCAAGTGTAGCCAACAACCCGCTGCCTAATCATGGGAACAGAGGAGTAAATGTTATTGAAGAATACTTTACCAGGAGGATTAAGGATGATGTATCAGAAATCAAATCTCCTTTACGGTGGGTATTTCAACAGTTATGCATGGCTCGTGTGATCGACAAAGGCATGATAACAAGGCAGAAGGGATGTGGAGAGTATTGCGAATTCCACCAGACTGAAGGGCATGATATCCAAGAGTGCGACGAGTTCAAGAGATTGGTACAGCAATTAATGAATGAAAAAAAATAGAATTCTTCGAGGAGCCCATGGGGAAGAAGGGGTCGGACGTATACATGACGGATAGCCCCAAATCTAAATACGGGAAGGATAGACCTTTTATCATCTCTCCCAGGCCAGGGAATGCAGGTGCCTCCCAAGGAGAAACCAACAAGATAAATCCCAAGATCATCATTTCAGCACCATCTCCATTCCCATTTAAAGATATGCGGCAAACCCCCTGGAATTATGCTGTAAATGTGACCACGCCAGGAAAACCAGAACACGGTCAGGTAAAAGAGCCTACGCTAAAGGACCAACAGAGCCAGAGCGATGTAAACGTTGGTGAGGCTGGCCATTTCACAAGGAGCGGCAGATGTTATTCCTCCGAAACTTTGAAAGCAGCTGAAAAGGATAAGGAGAAGAGTACAGCAGTTAGCCCTACGCAGATATTTGGAGAAGAACCTCCCCCAAAGATGAATGAGCCGGTAACTGAGACCCAGGCCAAAGAATTTCTAAAGTTCTTGAGACATAGCGAGTACAACGTAGTGGAAAAACTACGAAAGCAACCGGCCAGGATCACAGTGCTGAAATTACTCTTGAGTTCAGAAAAACACCGGGAGACGTTATTAAAAGTGCTAAATCAGACTTTCGTGCCCCAGGACATTTCTGTGACAAACCTAGACATGATAATGGGGCATATCACTGCCTATAATCACATAACGTTCAGTGACGATGAGATCCCTAAGGGAGGAATGGGGTCCACCAAAGCCCTTAACATCACTACCCACTGCAAAGGGTATGTAGTAGCAGGCGTACTGATCGACAACGGGTCAGCATTGAACGTCTTGCCTATGGTGACCCTGCAAAAACTGCCAATAGATGGTTCTCACCTAAAGCCCTGCCACAATTTGGTAAGAGCCTTTGATGGTACGCAAAGAGGAACAATGGGGAAAATTGAGGTGCCCCTATTGATCGGACCAACTGAATACGTGATCGATTTTGTGGTGATGGACATAAAACCATCTTACAGCTGCTTGTTGGGAAGACCATGGATCCACTCCGCAGGAGTTGTCCCCTCGTCATTGCATCAGAAATTAAAATTTGTAGTCGAAGGCAAATTGGTCACAGTAGAGGCAGAGTAGGAAATTGTTGCTTCAGTAACATCAGACGCCCCCTACATTCAAAATAATGAAGATGCCGCAGAATGCTCGTTCCGAGCATTGGAACTAGTGAATGCCACCTTCGTTTCGGAGGGAAGTCGGATCCCCTGCCCTAGGTTATCTAATTGTACCAAGATGACCGTCGCAGAAACTCTGGGCCGAGGAGCCAAAATAGGAAAGGGGCTGGGGAAGAAATTACAAGTAAACCTAAGACCCAAGAAGGATCGTTTTGGGCTGCATTACCAACCAAGTGCCTAACAGAGAAAAGAGGAATATAAGAGAAAGGAGGAGCAAAGAAAAGCCAGATCTAAAGGAGAAGACATTCCGTGGAGACCGATGTCCTTTCCTAGTTTAAAAACCACTTTTGTTTCCGGAGGATTCTACCAGCCAGGTCAAGAGGTTGGAGAGGCAATGAAGAAAAATGAAGTAGTCAACCAGGAGGAGATACTCAGTGAATTATTTGAAGGGATGTACATCAACATGATAGCTGAAAAGGACCGAGGCAGCAAAATGTTGACCAACATCCGCCCTTGCCGTCCCGGGGAAACACTCGATAACTGGAGCTGCATTGATCTACCTGTAGTTTTTAGGAATAGATCAGAGTAATGCTCTGAATCGACCTTTTGTTTTTGCCCGTAAATAATGGGGATCTCTTGTACGGGGCACCTATGTTAACTTTTTGATTGAAATGAAAATATCCCAACTTTCCTAAAAATGACCAAAGTTTCATTTATTTCATTCATGCATTCTTCATGTTCATTCCCTTCATAAAAAGCCGTCTCCTTTCCAATACAATTCGTTCTCATTTAATGCAGGTCGCTCATGATTGACGATGTGAATGATACCGGATCCAATCCTGGAGTGAATTTTGAATGCCCTGAGGTCTCAGAGGGAATTGAGGAAGGATATGATGAGATAGAAAGTGAGGTCCCGGAAGAGTTAAAGAGAATGGTGGCCAACGAAGAAAGGCAGATCATGCCCCATCAAGAAGAAACAGAAGTTGTGAACTTGGGGACTGAAGAAGAGAGAAAAGAAATAAAAGTAGGAACGATGATTTCCTCAAAAACCAAGCACGAACTGATAACCCTACTTCAGGAATTCAAGGATGTCTTCGCCTGGACTTATCAAGATATGCCAGGGTTGAATACCGACATAGTGGTGCACAAATTGCCAACAAAATCGGAGTGCAAACCAATACGGCAAAAACTTCAAAGAATGAGACCAGATATGTTGTTAAAGATCCGAGAGGAAGTGAAAAAGCAGTTTGATGCGGGATTCTTGGAGGTAGCCAAATACCCCGAATGGGTTGCAAACATTGTACCAGTACCAAAGAAAGACGGGAAAGTTTGTATGTGTGTAGATTATAGGGATCTGAACCGAGCCAGCCCTAAAGACAATTTCCCCTTACCACATATTAACACGCTGGTTGACAACACTGCAGGACATTCATGGTTTTCATTCATGGACGGCTTCTCAGGATACAACCAGATAAAGATGGACCCTAATGACATGGATAAGACCATGTTCATAACCATGTGGGGCACTTTTTGTTATCGAGTGATGCCGTTTAGGTTAAAGAACGCAGGGGCAACATACCAAAGAGCAATGGTGACTCTTTTCCATGACATGATGCACAAAGAAATAGAAGTATACGTGGACGATATGATTGCCAAGTCCCGAACAGAGGAAGAGCACCTACAGAACTTGAGAAAACTATTCCAAAGACTACGGAAGTACCAACTGAGGCTCAATCCTGCCAAGTGTACCTTCGCCGTTACTTCTGGAAAACTCCTAGGGTTCGTGGTAAGCAGAAGAGGGATTGAGATTGATCCAGATAAAGTGAAAGTCATCCAGGATCTCTCACCACCCCGCACTCAGAAGGAAGTTCGCGGTTTCCTGGGGAGGCTGAATTATATCTCTCGTTTCATCTCCCAATTAACCGACCAATGTGACCCGGTCTTCAGACTTCTTAGAAAGAATAATCCTGGTGTGTGGGATGAGGAATGTCAAAGAGCCCTAGAAAAGATCAAAAAGTACCTGACAAATGCTCCAATTTTAGTCGCACCAGTACCAGGTCGACCATTAATTCTCTACCTGACAGTTTTTGAGAATTCAATGGGATGCGTATTGGGGAAACACGATGAGTCAAGAAAAAGGGAGCAAGCCATCTATTACCTAAGCAGGAAATTCAATGATTGCGAAACGCGATACCCGCCGGTGCAGAAGCTGTGTTGTGCTCTAGTTTGGGCTACCAAGCGGCTTAGACAGTATATGCTATACCATACTACTCGGTTGATATCCAAGCTAGACCCATTGAAGTTCTTAATGGAAGCACCAACACTAACGGGAAGGATGGCCCGATGGCAGATGCTCTTATCCGAATTCGATATTGTATACGTTAGCCAGAAAGCCGTAAAAGGGAGTGCCGTAGCAGATTTCCTAGCTAGTCGTGCTTCGGATGACAATGAGGCATTGAACTTTAATTTCCCAGACGAAGACTTGATGTGCATTACAACCGAAGAAGAAGTTTTAGATGATAAACCATGGAAGCTTTACTTCGATGGAGCCTCTAACGCCCTCGGACATGGGATAGGAGCAGTGCTAATTTCTCCTGAGGACGTCTATTATCCTTTCACCAGCAGATTGGAATTCTTCTGCACAAACAATATAGCTGAATACGAAGCTTGCATTATGGGACTGAACTCAGCTATTGAGAGAAAGATTAAGGAACTTCGAGTGTTCGGAGATTCATCCTTAGTAATTTACCAATTGCGCGGGGAATGGGAAACCAGGGACCCGAAGTTGGTCAAATATTATGAATTGATTCAAGAGCTCACCAAAGAGTTCGAAAAGGTCAGCTTCAATTACCTGCCCCGAGAAGAAAATCAGATGGCAGACGCATTGGCAACCTTGGCATCCATGTTTAAAACAAACACCGGGGCAGAAATGAAGCCCATTGAGATGCAGACGTTTGAAAGTCCTGCTCATTGTTGTAATATATAGGAAGAGATTGATGGAAACCCATGGTACTATGACATCTTGCAATATGTCAAGCTTCGAAAGTATCCAGAAGGGGCAAACGACAATGACAGAAAAACGCTCAGAAAAATGGCAACAAAATATGTCCTAGATGGGGAGATCCTATATAGAAGAAGTCATGATCAGACATTGTTGAGATGTGTGGATGCTCGGGAGACGAAGGAGATTTTAGCCGAAGTACATGACGGGCTCTGTGGAACGCACGCCAACGGGCTGTCTATAGCCCAGAAAATTATGAGATATGGTTATTTCTAGTTGACCATGGAGGGAGATTGCATCGATTACGCCAGAAAATGCCACAAATGCCAAATCTACGCTGACAAAATTCACGCACCCCCATTTCCTTTACACACCATGAATTCTCCGTGGCCTTTCGCGGCGTGGGGCATGGACGTCATCGGGCAGATTCATCTGAAAGCTTCCAATGGACACCGTTTCATATTGGTCGCCATAGACTACTTCACTAAATGGGTAGAGGCAGCGTCTTACGCCAACATCTCAAGGACTACAGTATGTAAGTTCTTAAAGAAGGAGATTATTTGTCGATACGGATTGCCAGAAATGATCATCACCGACAACGCTTCCAATCTGAATAACAAAATGATGACAGACGCGTGCACTCAATTCAAGTTAACACACCACAATTCCACAGTCTACCACCCTAAAATGAATGGAGCAGTGGAAGCAGCAAACAAGAACATAAAGAATATCATAGCGAAGACTACGGATACCTACAGGGATTGGCATGAGAAGTTGCCATTTGCCCTTTTCGCCTATAGGACGTCCATTCGCACGTCAACGGGGGCAACACCCTACTCCTTGGTGTATGGTACCGAAGCAGTACTCCCAATCGAGGTAGAGATCCCGTCTCTCCGGGTCTTAAACGAAGTAAAATTGAAAGAAGCCGAATGGGTGCAGGCCAGATACGACCAGCTAAATCTCATTGATGAAAAGAGACTAAAGGCCATTTGTCATGGTCAGATGTACCAAAAGCGGATGGTACAGTCATACAACAAAAAAGTGCGCCCAAGAGAATTCAAAGAAGGGGATCTGGTGCTCAAGAAAATCCTCCCGATCCAAAAAGATGCTCAAGGAAAGTGGATGCCCAACTGGGAAGGACCATACGTCGTAAAAAATGCCTTCTCAAGAGGAGCCTTGATCCTAACAGAAATGGATGGAGACGAGCTGAAAAACCCTGTAAATTCATACGTCGTTAAGAAATACTATCTTTGAAAAAAAAAGAAAAAAAAGAAAAAGAAAAAGAGAAAATAATGAAAAAAGAGAACAAAAATGGAGAGCTCAGGGCGAAAACCTGAAACCGGGCGTCTTGAAGGAAAGGGAGGACCCGAGTTGAAAACATGTAAAGGGCGGCTCGGGTAAATTGAAAAGTTGAATATCCGAAGAGAAAGGTATCCCCATGAACATCATGAAGAGGAGGCTTCAGGCAAAAAATTCTACACCGGTTGACAGGATCATGTATCATTCATATCGAAGATAATGAGGGATCTTGTATTTCATACTTAACTTTTCTTCTTTCTCATGTGTGTCATACCTTTTTTTTAAGATATCCCAAGCCCTTAATCGTAATAAAACCATGTTTTTGAGCATCCATTCCTTGCCTTCTTGTCAATTTCAGTCAAATAAGTTAACATAGGCTTATAGTGAAACAAGAGATTTCGGAGCATTACTATGATCTAACCTTAAAAATGCAGGTGATCAAAGAAAACGATGTTAACTTCACCCTCTAGTTCCCTACATAATGGCTATTGATAGGGAAGGCGGAAAGCTTCAAACAACCGGATAGGATGACCAATGGCGTACGTCCTGTCTATTCATGGAAGGCATGCGAGATAACAAGAGAGATCTCTTGGGTGAAAACCCAGAAGGGCACCCCTAAAAAAAACTCTCTCTAAAGTGAAAACCCGAAAGGGCACTTTAGAATTCCAAGTCGTAAGTGGAGAAAAAGAAAGGTTGGAATGGTTGAACCTGACAGTGAAGTGGGGTATCGACGCCTGTTGCGCGTAATAAGTGCTACGCAATTGTGCAAGTATACACGTCGCAAGTTATAGTATAAAAGATATCGTCTCCACAGGGATTGGTGCCACTTCAAGAATCTAGTCTCTTGCACTGTAAAAAGTAAAAACACAAGTAAAGGATTATCGAAGTTTTAACTAATAACTAATCTAGAAAGCAATAAAATAAAATAAAAGATGAATTCAATTGAGAGAGATAGGCTAGGTTATCGTGAGTTGAGGTGTGATAGCCGATTGGATTGTCTTGGTAAAAGAGTGCATGGGCAACTCAGATTTGCCGTGGGCGACTTACTGCGGGGTTGCCTTGGCAACTAATTGATGGTTGCTTGGGCGACTAGTTGGGCAACTACTTGGGCGACTGGGCAGCAACTTCAAGGTTCGGCGGAGCGTTCTTCAATGGTTTCTTCTTATCCCTAAGTCGAAACTCTAGCTACTTGTGCATGCCTTGATAATACATCCCTGCGTGAATCAAGGGTGAACAACAACCAATCTTGCGCTCCTCTTAGCCGTTGAAATCCTTAACTTATTCCTAAGCCGGATTAATCTTCACCATCATTGGATTGCATAAAGATCATATTCATTCGTTTCTTGAATCTAACTCTCCCGATATTAGATAAATGGATGAAATCACGAGATCCTCTCCCAATTCACTCATAAAGCAATAATAGGAACCAAGAATGAATAAACCTTGAAATAGAAAAGTGCAAACTCTTATTACCTAAACAAAAACCAATAGTTTCTCACAACCACAAAACACAATAACCATAGCCAAGTAAATTTAGTTCATGGCTAGGTTCCAAAGAAACACAAGATAATTAATCCCTAGCATGAACCCAATCGAACAAAGATGAAGGAAGAGGCTTGTCGAAATCCTCCTTGCCCTTGATGCTTGTCGAAAATTCTCTCTTCTTGCCCTACTTGGACTTGCCAAATTTCCCTCTTGCTCTCCCTCTTGAATTGTCGAAATCTCTTGCTATTTATAGGGCTAGGCCAAAGTCCTTCTTTGAGGAGGAGTTTGAGTTGGAATTAAATTATCTTTAAAGAATATAATTCTTTATTATAATTTTATTCCTATTAGAACTTCTCCTATCCACTTGGAATTTAATTCTTCTTTAATCTCTGCATGGCAATCAAATTCCTTTGGGCTTGGACCTTGCTCCATGTCATCTTGGGCTTGTAAAATCATGAATTTCGACATCCATATTGCTTTTGGTCTTTGTCGACAAATGCCATGGCAACTGCCTCAGCTCAGCGTCCTTCATGCACTGCCACAGCAACTAGCTCGGCATATCCTTCATGCATTGCCCTGGCAACTAGCTCGGCATTGCTTTGGCAAGTGATCCTGCACATACACACAAAAACACACCAAAAGCAGCATCTATTTCCACAAAAATCACCAAGTTATGTAATCAAGCTCAACGATTGAAGGAAACATGGATTAATGCATGAATGGCTAACTATGCAACTAATATGAGCCTAAGTCTAACAATAATATGAGTAAAAAGGGTAAGAAAAATAGTACTTTTGAACACTTATCACACCCCCAAACTCGAACTATTGCTTGTCCTCAAGCAATGCAAACTCATAATTACCGCCAAGACTTCAAATTTTCACAAACTTAGCTTTGAACTTGATTTCAATTCTCGAACCGGGCACAAAGTATGATTGGCTTTTTATTTTTCGAAAACTGATGAATTACTCGGAATCAAACTATAATGCTTGTGAGTGTGTGCGGAGTTGTGTGCAAGTTGATTTTTCGGATTCTATGCAAACAATAGGTTTTCAAATTACTTCATTGGGTTCTTTTTAACATGTTTTAACTAGAGCCAATTTCGGCACCTCTAGTGTTTTATTTTTAGTTTTCTTAAGTTAATTTAATCGACTAGAGCCGGTTTGGGCACCTCTAGTTAACCAAAAAAAATTTTAACGCCTCCTAGAGCCAGTTTGGGCACCTCTAGTGATCAATTTTTTTAGCATATGCTAGAGCCAATTTCGGGCACCTCTAGCATTCATCCAATTTTTATTCTAATCCCCAATTAGTTAATTATCAACCTAAGTTTACTAGAACTCCTTAAATCAATCAAACCACAACAGTGTTTCATCAAATTTAGCATCATAGTACAATTCTAAGTTTTTCATGGTTATCCTAGAATAAAAATTCTATCAATTAAGTGCATTGGTAAAGTCATCATTGAATATTCATCAAATCTAAGCAATTCTTGTTCCAATTAAAGGCATGGCAAGCAATTTATGTATCCTAAATGTAATGCTTAAGATTAATGTAACTAAACATGGTAATTACTAATAACAATCCCCCAAACTCGAGTGAGGCATTGTCCTCAATGCATGCATAAAAATAACGAAAAATAAATATAAAAATAAAATGCAAACGAGGACTTACTCAGAGTTCGTCATCGTAGATGATTAGTTTCCTTCTAGTTGGCGTCTTGATTTTCTTGCTTGAACGTGATGGTTGTTTTCTTGTTGCCGGGACGTCTTGAGCTTTGGTTGCCGTGGCATCTTCATGGTTAGTTGCCGTGGCATCAGCTTGTCTTGAGCACGATGTAGGTTGCCGCGGCATCTTCTTCATTGGTTGCCGTGGCAAGGATCTTGGCATAAATTTCCTTAGCATAGTAGTTGTGAGTCTTGTTGTGAAAAAAGAAAATAAAGAAAACCTGAAAACTAAAGATAATGAAGAAAAAATAAAATATCTCTTAAAAATAAAAATGAAAATAAAAAGAAAAAGAAAAAGAAATACTTGAAAGGAGAGCATGCTCATGCATCTCCTAAGTTGACCACTTCCTTGTTACGTTCCACATGGGCACCATTGTAGTGCTTCAATCTTTGTCCATTAACTTTGAATTCATGATTGTCGAGATGGACTTGATTATTACGGCACCATGATGAGAGAATGGTTTGACGACTTTGAATGGTCCCGACCATCTTGATTTCAGCTTTCCGGGAAAAGTTTTAGCCGAGAATTGAATAGGAGAACTAGTTGCCTGGCGTGAATTGTCGTGGGCAATAGTTTCTTGTCGTGCCATCGCTTTGTTTTCTCCTTGTAGATTTGTGCATTGTTATAGGCGAGTGCACGAAATTCTTCTATCTCATTGAGATCCATCAAGCGCTTTTGTCCGCACTTTCCCAATCCATATTCACGGTCTTGATTGCCCAAAGACGCCTTGTGCTCGATTTCCACCGTAGATGACATGTTTTACCATAGACAAGCCGGAAGGGGACATACCTAATGGTGTTTTGAATGCAGTCGCGATATGCCCAAAGTCGTCATCTAGTCTTAATGACCAATCCTTCCTTGAGGGATTTACAACTTTCTCGAGTATTCCCTTCAACTCCCGGTTGGAAATTTCGCTTGCCCGTTGGTTTGTGGGTGATATGCCGTGGCGATCTTGTGTGATATGCCGCGTTGCAACATCTTGGCAATTAGTCTGTTGTCAAAATGCTTGCCCCGTCGCTGATAATTGCTCTCGGCATCCCAAACCGTGTAAATATGTTTTTCTCACAGAATCGTTGCACGGTCTTGGAATCGTCGTTGGGAACTGCAGCTGCCTCTACCCATTTAGACACATAGTCGACGGCGAGTAAGATGTAGAGGTTGCCGAATGAAGATGGGAAAGGTCCCATAAAATCGATCCCCATACATCGAACAGTTCCACCTCGATGATGTTCGAGTGGCATCTCATGTCGCCTAGAGATATTGCCCGTCCTCCGCAACGATCACATTGCTTGTAAAAGTCTTGGGCATCTTTGTACAATGTTGGCCAATACAAACCGGATTGCAAGACTTTGGCATGATGACGAGTTCCTCCAAAATGTCCTCCATAGGGTGAAGAATGGCATTGCGGAGTACATTCTGTTGCTCTTCTTGAGGACACATCGGCGTATAACCCGATCTGCACATTGTTTAAACAAAAGAGGCTCGTCCCAAAAAGTAATGCTTAGCATTATGGCGGAACCGCTTCTTCCCTTGGTGAGTAATGCCATACGGAAGAATACCACAAACAAGGAAGTTAACTAAATCTGTACGCGGTGGTATTGTCGGGGCATGTCTTTGCCGTGAGTGTCGCTCCCAAAATTGCCGAGGCGTGCTCGTTAAAGACTAGCTGCGGCGTCGAGAGTTGCCGAGGCGTGTGCTTCCATGGTTGCCGAGGCGTCATGGGCTGTCGAGGCGTCAAGGGTTGCCGAGGCGATTAGAATTTGTTCATCCGGAATGCATCGCATATCTCTAGATCCGCGTCCTCTTCCCTATTGCGTTCCAAACGTGATAAGTGATCGCCACTTGATTTTCTGTTCCTTTCTGCCCCAATTTCAATATCAAATTCTTGTAAAAGTAATATCCAACGAATCAAACGAGGTTTAGCATCCTTTTTAGCAAATAAGTATTTGATTGCCGAATGGTCCGTATGAACAATTACCTTTGTACCAATTAAATAGGATCGGAACTTGTCAAATGCGAAAAACTACAGACTAGTAACTCTTTCTCCGTTGTTGTGTAATTCACTTGAGCATCGTTAAGAGTTTTACTAGCGTAGTATATCACATGGAATGTCTTACCTGTCGTTGGCCTAGGACGCTCTCCTACCGCGAAATCACTTGCATCACACATGAGCTCAAAAGGTAGCGTCAATCTGGTGGAACGACAATGGGTGCCGAGGCAAGCTTTTTCTTTAGGGTTTTGAATGCTTGGGTGCAAGAATCATCAAAATCGAAGACTTTATCCTGTTCAAGCAGATTACACAAGGGTTTAGTGATTTTAGAAAAATTATGAATGAACCTCCCGTAAAAACCGCATGTCCGAAAAACTTCAATTCCTTTAACCAAAATTGGTGGGGTAATCTCTCGATCACGTCCACCTTGGCTTTGTCTACTTCAATTCCTTGGATGAAATCTTGTGGCCGAGCACTATTCCTTCATCTACCATAAAGTGGCATTTCTCCCAATTGAGGACTAAATCTGCTTCTTCGCATCTTGCCAACACCCTCTCTAAATTGCCGAGACAGCCGTCGAAGTCATTACCAAAAACCGAAAAATCATCCATGAAGATCTCAAGGAAGTCTTCGACCATGTCCAAAAGAGCGCCATCATGCATCTTTGGAAGGTTGCCGGGCGTTACACAAATCCGAACGGCATCCTTCGGAAGGCATAAGTACCGTAGGGGCATGTGAAGGTTGTCTTTTCTTGATCTTCCGGTGCTATGGCAATCTGATTGTAACCTGAATAACCATCAAGAAAACAAAAAAAGGTTTTACCCGCAAGACGGTCAAGCATTTGATCAATAAAGGGTAATGGGAAGTGATCTTTCCTAGTGGCTTTGTTTAGCTTTCGATAGTCCATACAAACCCCTCCAACCGGTCACATCTGGTTGGGATAAGTTCATTATTTTCATTACTCACCACGTTATACCTCCCTTTTTCGCACACATTGTACCGGACTTACCCACGTACTATCGGAGATAGGGTATATAATGCCGCGTCAAGCCACTTGATGATTTCTTTCATTACAACCCCTTTCATGGCATGATTCAGTCTCCTCTGGGCCTCAATTGAAGGTTTGTGATCATCTTCCAACAAGATCTTGTGCATGCACACCGCCGGCTAATTCCCTTCAAGTCGGCAATTGTCCACCCTATTGCCTTTTTATGTAGCTTCAACATGTTGATCAGCTTCTTTTCCTGCTCAGGCTGTAACTTAGAGGAAATAATTACGGGTAATGTATTATCGATCCCTAAGTATACATATTTCATTGCTCGCAATTGTTTCAACTCAAGAATTGGTGGATTTTCGATGAGGGTTTTTCGATCTTACCTTCCTTACCCGAGTAGTCCAGTGGTTCAAAGTATGTACCGGTCGATTGACTAGCCAATTTACCTCTTTCTGGTTGTTCCTCATCGACCCGGTTCTTCATACTCCTCGGTTCCTCTTGATCGGCAATGTAGTTACCGAGGCAACTAAATTCCTCATCGGTTAAACTCTGCCGTGGCATGAAGTAGTTGGCATTCTTCTGGATCATCGGCATGCCTTAGTGTTTGGAACACATTTAGTTTTACCTGCTGGTCATTCACCCTCATTGTGAGTTCTCCTTTTCAACATCAATCAAAGTTCTCCCTGCCGCTAGGAATGGTCTTCCGAGAATGATAGGCGCATGCTCATCTGCTTCACAATCTAAAACAATAAAGTCAGCGGAAAAATAAATTTATCAACTTTTACCAAGTATGTCCTCGATTTTTCCCTCTGGATGCACATAGGATCTGTCGGCTAGCTGTAGCATAACTGTTGTAGGTCTTGCCTTCCCGATTCCTAGTTTCTGGAAAACCGATTTAGGCATCAAGTTTATGCTAGCCCCTAGGTCGCATAGTGCTTTCCCGACATAGTGATTTCAATAGAACAGGTATTGTTGTGAAACTTCCGGGATCCTTCAACTTGGGCGGCATACGATTGTGCAACATTGCCATGCATCCTCTCACATTGCGGCAATTGTTTCAAACTCTCCTAGCCTTGTTCTCTTGGACACAATGTCTTTAAGAAACTTGGCATAGTTTGGCATTTGTTCAATTGCTTCCACCAATGGCAAGTTGATGTGGACTTGCTTTAGGATATCAAGAAACTTCTTGAATTGGTATTCTTGCTTTTGTCGCTTCAACCTTTGTGGGAATGGTGGTGGAAGTCGGATATCTTCGATCTTTTCATTGGTTTGAAACCTGATTGACGGCATTACAGGGACATCCGGAGTTGCCGATGTGTTACCAATCGGGGTTGCCGCGGCGTGCTTATCGCAAGTTACCGAGGCGTCATTGGTTGCCGAGGCATGCTTATTGCCGGTTGCCGCAGCAATTCTTGGTTCAGCATCCGAGACTTTGCCGCTAGGTTCGCCTTGCTCTTTTTGTGGAGTTTTGTTTGACGAGCGGGTTTGAACCTCTCTAAGTTGTTGGCCACTTCTGGTGGTGATTGCCTTACATTGCTCATGGCCGTTCCTCTTGCGACTTCAGTATCGCTTAGGTAAACCTCCTTGTGGTCTAGTGTTCAGATTTTGAGCAAATTGTCCGACTTGATTTTCCAATGATTTGATTGCCGCCTCTTGGTTTTGCAATCTCATCTCGGTCCTGTTAATAAAAGCATCAGTTCTTTTTATGAAATTACTATTCTCAGCCATATAAGATTCAGTTTTCATCATAAAAGCATTTAGAGAATTTTCCAAAGAACTAGATGTCGCTCGGTTGTTGCTTTGCGGCATCATTGCTGTCGTGGCATATTTTGCTGGAATCCGATGCTTGTGCATTCTGATTGTTCTGTTTAGAGCATTGTTGGGATTACTCCATGAAAAATTCGGTGCTTCTTCCAAGCTGGATTGTATGTATTTGACATCATGTTGTTGCCCGATTGTAATTCCCACATAGAAGCCGGATTCGGATTCTCGCATACATTCGGAAGAATTATGGTTATCACCACATAACTCACAAAAAGAATCCATTACCTTGACTTCATGTGTGTTGTTTGGTTTTTTGCATGTTCGGACCATCTTGGTTAAAGCGGCCAATTGTGCCGAAATTGAATCGATGATCCTAGTTCATGTATTGTGGCTTACGCCTAACTCCTCCTCTTCTAGTAGATGGGAATTGATAATCATTCTTGGCCAGCCTGTTTAAAATTTGCATTGCTTCTTCCGGTGACTTATCTAGGAGTATGCCGTTTGCCGAGGCGTCTAGCATCATCCTTGTTGGTGTATTCACGGCATTGTAAAACATTGTCACTTGAGTCCACACCGAATCCGTGTAGAGGGCATTTGTGTAGAAGTTCTCTATATCGCTCCCAAGCCTCGTACATGGATTCATCATCTCGCTGCCGAAAAGAAGTAATGTCGTTACGGCTTATCGCTTAAATTTGTAGGATTAAATCTAGCAAGGAAATTCACGACAAAGATCAGTCCAAGATGCTATGGATCCGGCAGAATGCTATTTAGCCATGCTTTCGCCTATCCCAAAGTGAATAGGGAATAATCTTAATCGTAAGACATCGTGGGTGACTCGTGTATCTTGAACGAGTTGCAAATCTCGAGGAAAGATTTCGAGATGTTGTCGTGCATCTTCGATTCTTTGAGCCGCCAAATTGACCTATTGTGTTGATCATATTAAACATTACCGGTTTCAACTCAAAGTGGTCGGCTTCAATTTCGGGTGCGACAACTCCGGGTTAAGTCCATCAAGATCTTCTTCAAGATAGTCTCGAATAGTTCTGTTTCGCAAGAATCACTCCTCCTCCCGCTCGAACATCTTGATTAATATTGCCGTCTTGATTTGCCATTGCTTCTCTTATCCTTCGTCTAAGTCTTTGTAAGGTTTGTTCGATTTACGGATCAAAGGGATATTCTGTGAAGTCGGTCTCGCCCTGGTCATATACCAATGCAAAACCAAAGTTTGTTAGCCCTTTGAATTTTAAACAAGAAAAATAAAAAGAAAGTGCAAGAAAGTAAAAACAAAGTCGCTATTGCCAATCCCGCAACGGCGCCAAAAAACTTGTTGCGCGTAAATAAGTGCTACGCAATTGTGCAAGTATACACGCCGCAGTTATAGTATAAAAGATATCGTCTCCACGTGGATTGGTGCCACTTCAAGAATCTAGTCTCTTGCAATCGTAAAAAGTAAAAACACAAGTAAAGGATTATCAAGTTTTAACTAATA
Source organism: Hibiscus mutabilis (assembly GCA_019671005.1). Lineage (NCBI taxonomy): Eukaryota > Viridiplantae > Streptophyta > Magnoliopsida > Malvales > Malvaceae > Hibiscus > Hibiscus mutabilis. The sequence goes on from CM033728.1 coordinate 32,811,021, forward strand.
ACTAATCTAGAAAGCAATAAAATAAAATAAAAGATGAATTCAATTGAGAGAGATAGGCTAGGTTATCGTGAGTTGAGGTGTGATAGCCGATTGGATTGTCTTGGTAAAAGAGTGCATGGGCAACTCGGTTGCCGTGGCGACTTGCACAACGGGGTTGCCTTGGCAACTAATTGATGGTTTCTTGGGCGACTAGTTGGGCAACTACTTGGGCGATCGGGCAGCAACTTCAAGGTTCGGGAGCGTTCTTCAATGGTTTCTTCTTATCCCTAAGTCGAAACTCTAGCTACTTGTGCATGCCTTGATAATACATCCTGCGTGAATCAAGGGTGAACAACAACCAATCTTGCGCTCCTCTTAGCCGTTGAAATCCTTAACTTATTCCTAAGCCGGATTAATCTTCACCATCATTGGATTGCATAAAGATCATATTCATTCGTTTCTTGAATCTAACTCTCCCGATATTAGATAAATGGATGAAATCACGAGATCCTCTCCCAATTCACTCATAAGCAATAATAGGAACCAAGAATGAATAAACCTTGAAATAGAAAAGTGCAAACTCTTATTACCTAAACAAAAACCAATAGTTTCTCACAACCACAAAACACAATAACCATAGCCAAGTAAATTTAGTTCATGGCTAGGTTCCAAAGAAACACAAGATAATTAATCCCTAGCATGAACCCAATCGAACAAAGATGAAGGAAGAGGCTTGTCGAAATCCTCCTTGCCCTTGATGCTTGTCGAAAATTCTCTCTTCTTGCCCTACTTGGACTTGCCAAATTTCCCTCTTGCTCTCCCTCTTGAATTGTCGAAATCTCTTGCTATTTATAGGGCTAGGCCAAAGTCCTTCTTTGAGGAGGAGTTTGAGTTGGAATTAAATTATCTTTAAAGAATATAATTCTTTATTATAATTTTATTCCTATTAGAACTTCTCCTATCCACTTGGAATTTAATTCTTCTTTAATCTCTGCATGGCAATCAAATTCCTTTGGGCTTGGACCTTGCTCCATGTCATCTTGGGCTTGTAAAATCATGAATTTCGACATCCATATTGCTTTTGGTCTTTGTCGACAAATGCCATGGCAACTGGCTCGGCGTCTCCTTCATGCACTGCCCTGGCAACTAGCTCGGCATATCCTTCATGCATTGCCCTGGCAACTAGCTCGGCATTGCTTTGGCAAGTGATCCTGCACATACACACAAAAACACACCAAAGCAGCATCTATTTCCACAAAAATCACCAAGTTATGTAATCAAGCTCAACGATTGAAGGAAACATGGATTAATGCATGAATGGCTAACTATGCAACTAATATGAGCCTAAGTCTAACAATAATATGAGTAAAAAGGGTAAGAAAAATAGTACTTTTGAACACTTATCAACGCCCATGAGAAATGAGAAAGTGAACATCAAGATCGAATAAGGGCCAAAACAAGCCCACCAAGATATTGACACTCATGCATCATGAATAGTCAGACATCACTAGGATTAGGAGCATGTCAATTCATTTGTCATAGCATGTTGTTTTTATCTCAGACAGGTATCTGCAGATTCAAAGAGACATCGATGGCCATCATGTTGTGAATCCCAAATGAGAAGACAATGTTTTTACATACAAAAGGCATATGTTTCCAAGCTCCAGAGAGAGGTTCTACATAGGAAGAATCCTCCGCTCCGAGGCTTCAGAAGCTGAAAGTTCTATATAGGAAGGACTGACAGCTCCAGGGTGAAGACTAGCAGTTCTATATAGGAAGGACTCCCAGTCGAAGGAATTCACCCATGACGCACAAGATTATATAGGAAATCCTATTGTGTCGAAAGCGAAGAGTTCTATATAGGAAGGGCTCCGAGCTTCAATGTCTTAAAGTAAAAGATTCTATATAGGAAGAATCCGTAGCTCCAAGATTTCAGACGCCAAAAGTTCTATATAGGAAGGACCGACGGCTCCAAGGTGAAGACTCATGATTCTATATAGGAAGAACTCCCGATCGAAGGAATTCACCTATGACACACAAGGTTATATAGGAAACTGTTGTGTCGAAAAGCGAAAGAGTCTTATATAGGAAAGGCTCCGAGCTTCACTGTCTTAGAGTGAAAGGTTCTATATAGGAAGAACCTGTAGCTCTGAGATTTCAGACGCCAAAAGTTCTATATAGGAAGGACTGACGGCTCCAGGGTTTGAAGACTAGCAGTTCTATATAGGAGGAACTCCCAGTCGGAAGAATCCATCAGCGGCGCAAAAGGTTTTATATAGGAGAAACCAGCGTTGAAGGCGAAGAGTTCTATATAGGAAGGACTCCAAGCTTTACTGTCTCGAAGTGAAAAGTTCTATATAGGAGGGACTCATAAATCGAGGCTTCAGAGCGAAGGGTTCTATATAGGAAGAGCCTGTAAGGTGACGAAGCTCTATATAGGAAGAACTTACGAGCCTGAAGATTCAGCTAAGGAAGAGCGGAGATTTCCAAAAGAACACGTGTTTCCAAAGCTACAAACAGGGAAGTCTGATAAAAATGAGTGCTTATGAATCATTGCTTTGTTCCCATTCCACGAGAACAAGCAAAGAGGGGCAACTGTAATCACTCATTTTTATCTTTTTCTGTTAATATTTTAATATACTAATATAATAATTAATTAGTGTTGCTATTGTATGTTTACATATGAACATGTTTGTTATTAATATGCGTGTAATATATGTGTGATATGTGTAAATGCATGTATAATACGATATGTGGTGTATGTGTGCTATATGTGTATTGCTAGTATATATGTCAGTACGTGCATATTCATACTAAGTATGTGTGATTAAGCCATTATATACCAGTTGGTATGTTATTTTAATTACGTGTGTTATAGATGATATTTTGTATGTGTACCCGTATGTAGTTATGCATGTGTGTGCTTGTGTGTATACATATACGATATTATTGTTATAATTATTATTATGAAAATTATTAATATTAGTATTATCGGGCTATGTTAAGACAGAAACTAAATAAAATAAAACCCAAATGCTAACAGCCCAGTTGTAAATTACATAAAACCCAAAAATGTATTAATGTTTACATAAGCATAATCTGTTAACCTAAACCCAAACCTAATAACCCAGGTGACTTAATATCATCTTTTCTTCCATGTAGCCACGCAATCTAAGCCGTTGGATCAAGGCTTGATCCAACGGCCCAGATCAAAAGGAATGGGACCTTTCATCTGTCGTGTGAACCCACGCGCGGGCTAATCACCTTACCACGCGTGCGTGGCACGAAGGCCGTAGCTATTCGCCTTCCACGCGCCCTCACTGATGGCCGCCACGTGTCCAGATCAACGGTGACCGTCCTTGGCTCTGCCACCGTACAACCACCGTCGTGGTAACCTGCAAAAAGGGACAGGAAAGCATGGGGAAAAATTTTACAGCAAGCAACCAGGAAGCAGTTGATCTTATTTTATTGTATGTAAAAGGATGTATGTATCAGAAAATCTTGTATAACAAAACAGACAAGGGGGATCTGAATCGAAAATAAAAAAAAAAGAGTTTCCCATAAAGGTATTTTTGCTTCTTTCTTCCTCTTTGCATGTTGAGTAAAAAAGGAATAATATCAAAAGAAGAAGAGAGTGAGGAGCGACGTTTACCTTAGTCGCCGGCGAACCTCCCTTGGCCGGCAATAAACACCATGTAGTGAGCCGATCAAAGGGGAAGTTTTGGTTTTGGTTTATACTAAAGAAAAACAGCATGTTTCGGGTTTTTTCTAGATTTAAGATAAGGGTTTCTTTTAACTTTAAAAATCGGATTTAGGTTCGGTTTGGAAATGAGATCGCTTTAGGACGGGGTTCGAGCCCCACCGACGTCGGCGAGCGTCAGCTGGTGGCTGTCCAAGTTGGCTGGTACGACCGAAATGTCGCCGGATTCTGGAAACGACGGTTGAGTTCGTGATGGACTCACGTACGCATATGGTCTAGATGAAAACTTAGGGAGGTTTCTCAGTTTTTTGGGGGGAAAATAAACAAGGGAAAATTGTTTCTTTATAATGAAACTGGGAAATGACTAAAGGAGTAAGAAAGAAGCCGGATTAGATGTGTAATAATTTTCAAAAGGGTCTAATGTCATGGAAGGTCCTTCCATGTTTACGTTCTTTTCGTTTTGGGTTTACCACGCGGGTAAAGTACACTATCGGTCCCTCTGTATTTTCGAAAAGTCTCAATTCAGTCCCTAATTTTGTGAAATTAGACTTTTAAATGGTGAAATTACCTCCCTAGTCCTTCCGTGTTTTGAATATTTGCACTTTAGGCTTGCCCCTTGGTCAAATCACATGTTCAGTCCTCCTAAGCTTTCTTGGTTTTGTAATTTCGTTCCTAAATCGCATATTACTGCCTTTTAATTTCTGTTTCTTATATTTATTTCTTTTCATTTCAGTCATGTTTCATATTTAAATATTCATGTTCATTTATTATGATCGTATATGTTGATGTAGATTTTTTCCTTTTATATCCCTCGTATATGCCTTGTATTTTTATGTTTACATGTATATGCGTGTTAAGTTTATAATGATTATGTATCTTTTTGTTCGGTTATTCGTATTAAGCATGTTATGTTCTAGTTGGATCGTACACGGCATGTTTTGTATTTTTGTATGTATTGTATGTTCTCTTGACCTTTAGGTTACGTGTTAGTGTGTCTTCTTTTTATGTATAATATATTGTTCCATATATGTTGAAATATATTTTATTTCTAATATGTATGTCTTCTTGAAACATGTGTTTTTGTCTATACATGTATTTATTCCTACCTTGTTATTATGGCATGTTAAGTTCGCTTTTATCTAATATTAAGCTTGGTATGTAAATGTGTGTTTTAATTACGTATTTTATTTATGTTAGATTAGTATTCTATTATGTGAATATTTACTGTTTTTAAATTATCTGCTATGTCTTATATTTTTGTCACTAAGATTGCATATGGTATATAAATTGTTAATGCGGTACCCTTTTATCCGAGCGTAAACGGGGCCTGTATCAGGCGTAGTGATAGTGGTTGGGTGTTTACTCTCGGATAATGGGGCCCTTAAAATTTATTCTTAATTATGACCAAATTTTAAAATAATCGTCACTTTAACCCGAAAAATCCAATATTAATAAAGCGGTAATTATTAAAGTACCAATTTTGGGCGGTGTGGGGGTGCTAATCCTTCCCCATCCGTAACCGGCTCCCGAACCCATTTTTTTGAATCTCTGGTTTTATGGTGTCTGGCCTACCTAAGTGGCCGGTGGCGACTCCATTTTTTTAAAATGCGGTTTTTTAAAACCTCACAGAATAAATATTTTATATCCAAAAGAATCACAAACATCTTTCAAACCCTTCGAAAACCCTCATCATTTTTTTAGCGATATAAGAAAAAGACATCGCTACATCCCCTAACGGCTTTAATCACCGCAATCCTCGCATTGCTAGGGACCTCCTCAATCACCACATCGAACTCCGTCTTCTCTTCCACAGCAAGGGCTCTGGCGTCTGCAGCACCGGGTGTGGTAACCGGCGCGGCAGCAGGTGCGAAAGCAGGGGCGTAGACGCCGAGTTTCTCTTGGAGGTAGTCGACGAGGGTGCGGGCTTCCTCTATGGTTAAGTTGGAGATTTCGCTGCCGAGTTTTTCAATTTTTTCAGGCGCTGCAGTGGCATTGGGAGGACGGAGGGCGGTGCTACGGTGGGTGAGGGTATAAGGGGCGAGCGAATGGAGAGAGAACTGGAGATGGGGTTTTGAAAAGGAGAGAATGCGTAGGATTGGACAGAGGGAGTGAGGGGAAACGGGGGGAGAGAGTAGAAAAAGCCATTCTTTCTTCTCTAATTGCAGTGAGGAGAGGATTAGGATAAGGAAGGAGAGGCAAAATAGGGAGCACAGAGAAACTGCCTAAGTTTGGAATTCAATTCCACGAAATTACAAAGTAAAAATGGATAGAGGAGAAATTATTACATGGTTCCGTCTTATCGTGTTATTTATGGTTTCATCTAATGAGATTTATTTATTTAATGACATATAAAAAAAAGTGAAAATTTACTTTGAAAAAAAATAAGATAAAAAATTATTATTAGATGAGATCATGGACGATATGATAAACTAGGCTCATCTAATAATTTTTCTAGATAGAGATAAGGCGGTGAATTCGATTTGCTTTCTTAAATTATGCTACTAATTATTCCCTTTTATGGGAAATATTCGATGCTCTAGTACTAGAAAATTTATTTTTTAATGTATTTAATTTTTAAGATTTAGAGATTATTATTTATGACTAAAGTTTTAGAGTTTATGATTATGTTGTAAAGTTTGAGAATAAATTTTAAAGTTTAAAATTTAAGGATTAGAGTTTAAAATTCTTAAAAAATATGTAACAACCGTAAAAGTCTACTTGTGAAAAGTTTTATTGACGATACATTAAATAATTACCATTTATTTTTCAGTAGAGCAAGATACATCCAAACCCCAATTCTCTAGCCCAAAAAACCTATAAACCCATATAACCTTAATCTAAAATCGAAGTCGAAACAAATCAATCCACCCAATTATTTGTCTTGGAATAAGAGAAAATTTTCAAAAAAAAAGTTGATTTCTTGAAGAAAATTTTAATCTTTTTTATAACAAAGTCGGCATATTATTAAACAAAAAACAAAATGTACATAGATAACCACAAAAAAACAAGAGAAGAGGATAAACAATCCAAATAACATAAATCAAGACAAACACTAAAACAACAAAAAAAAAGGGAAGACATCTGAAAAAAACATAACAAGGGAAAACATAAAAAAACACACAATAAAAGAAGAGGCAACAACCATCTACGAACGAAATGGACAAGAAGATCCCATAGAAGAGACCAAGAGAGAACCGTAGTCAACATCCACTCATCTAGTTGCAGAGTCGTATCTGTTGTTACAGAAGCATAGAGACGTCGAAGGTGATGCAATGAGAAAGTTACAACAAACATCATGATTAGATGAAGAGCATCACGAAAATTAAAAGAACCACGGATGACACAAGGCTGGAATGCTTAACCGTCTAAAAACGGAGGATAAAACAAAGAGACGAACTCTTCTTGACCGCGAACCAAAAATTTTCTTCACTCAAGAGGCTCAAACAGAGTCAAAGACGCTGGAGTGAAACCTTCACAACAAGCCGACCATAGAGTGAATCGAAGAACACCTCAAAACGGAGAGAAAAATAAGAAGGCGAAACGAAAAAGAACAAGGGAATGAGGACATGCAAAAAGGTGAAGCCGAGGGAGGGGTGGCGACTGCTTAGGGCAAGCGGCGCCACCACCCAAACCAATAAATTTTCGATCTTGGTCCGCAAAAAACAGGCTTTATGATTCCGAGAAGATGGAAAACAAATACTATTACATAGGCAAGAAACCCCATTTCCAACGCTACATGTACATGTTACGTGTATTGTTTTTTATTTGGATTCGGATGATATTCTCGGCTACATGTACATGTCTAACATGAGTTTTTCTAAATTTGTTCCATAAATTTGAAAGATCATAAAGCATAACATATTCGAATATGTGGTAAACATAGATACATTAAAGGAAACAGAAAAATTCAAGTAACAAAGAGATTAAACTAAACTAAACATTCTGTTGTTACAAAAGTTGCAGGATAAACAAGAAGCTATCCTCTTTTAAAAGTTGCCAGAGTTCCAACAAGTCTAACTAACAACCGATAAACCTATCCTTTCTCGCCCCTGCGAGTTCAAAAAGAAAAGGCAGCACAGGCGTTAAGCAAACATGGATATGCATCTATTTTACAGACTCGAGTATGTCAGATATGGATGTGTCCTACACAGGTATGTTCAATTTGTTTTCAGATTTCTCCAAAGTCCTTAGAGGGCATTTTCCCATATATATGTTTGGACGACAATGGCATCAAATATGAGCATTAAGAAATATGACGAATCTCAGTAACATATATTTGACCCATGCTTGGATTGCATTGTATTCACGTGAGTATATTTGACACATCTTTGTACCAGATATCATGGTTTATTGGCTTGCCTTGCTGGCTATGTTATTAGAAAGCCAATCAAGGCCCTCATATAGGCCTTCTCCAGAAGTTGCACATGTACTCTGGATATACCTGGAACACGCAAAGAATCACATCAAAAAATTGAGCGATCAGTGAGGGGGTCAACATTTTTTTTTTGGAGAAATGCAAACACGAAAGGTAACTTTTACCAGTGGCGCTGACGACTGCATTCATTGCATTGGGAAGATCTTGCTTGTTGGCAAATACAAGCAAAACAGCATCTCTCAATTCATCCTAAAAGAAAATACAGAAAAAGTGAGGAAAAATGGATGGTATAGTTATAAAGCCCTTTTGCAAATGCTGTTCAGTATATGCTTCTATGATATAATATCTATATAGACAGAGTCACACACACACATATAGAATGCATACATACATATACATATATATAAAAACATTTATCTTTATTTGATAATGTTAACATACCTCATTCAACATCCTATGCAACTCATCCCTTGCCTCGACAACACGGTCCCTGTCATTGCTATCAACTACAAAAATGAGACCCTGAGTGTTCTGGAAATAGTGCCTCCACAAAGGCCGGATCTGTATTTTAAAGCAAAAATGTTGGTGAAAATACAAAACTTTAAATAAAAATCCTAGAAATATGTGGAATTTCCAGTTCCACAAAAATTATGCTTCAGTGCTAGCTATTATGCCTATATAAACAAAAATGACAAAAAGGATTCTTGAATCATAAGGTAGAGTGTTTTATCCCCATGCATTCCTCATTCTTGAAACTATGGATCCGGGATTTACAATTAAACATTATGTTAAGAAGGTAGAGTGTTTTATCCACAAGCATTCCTCATTCATGAAACTAAGGATCCGGGATTCATGATTAAACATTATTAAGCTGCTTGAACAGAAATATAGGATTAATCTCAGTAAATGACACAAAACATTTAACATATCACATATGTACATCAAACATCATAGAACAATTATTGGACTACAACCGCCCTCAAGTGGTAACATCTAGTATATATTATGTTCGGATCCAATATCCACAACCACTTCCTGTATTTCTAGGCTTTGGCCTGCTTTTTACCCAGAAAAGGAATTATGCTTCATAAGTTTATGCAACGCATACCTTGTCCTGACCACCAACATCCCAAACAGTGAAGCTGATGTTCTTGTATTCCACCGTCTCAACATTGAATCCTTAAAAAATACTATGAAATGACCTTTCAGGTTAGAGACTTCAGTGAACAAGCTAAAAGCCATCGAATTAGGTAAAAGCACGCAATAAGAATAATATATACACAGACCTTTTAGTTTTAGGGCTTAGGGGTTTAGTTTAGGGTTTCGAGTTTAGCGGTTTTAGTGTTAGAATATTTGTTTTGATATAATAATTGAAAATTAGTTTTGACTAAATTGAAAAGAACTCAAAAATGTTTTTAAGTCCAAACAACTTGAAAATAAGTTTGAAAAGTTTTTGAGAGGTTTTGGAAATGTTTTAAAGTAGCCAATCTAACGTTTTCAACACAGGCGTATCGATATGGTATACCCCGTATCGATACGGTTCAAGGGTTTCAACTACAGTGATTTTCCAGAACTGAAAAACCGTACTGATACGCCTCTAGGCGTACCGATACGCATACATGCGTACCGATCCCTGTTTAACTACCCCTAACGGCTATTTCCTAACGGTCTTTCAAATTGCAGAGCATACCGAAACAGACCAACCCGTACCGATACGGTTTGCCAAACAAACCAAGGCATACCGATACGGTTAGCAAACATACCAAGGTGTTTCGATACGATTAGCAAGACTAAGCGCAACGGCTAGTAGCTGTACCGATATAGGTACATGCGTACCGATATGGTTAGCCGGCTAAGAGCTTAACGGCTAGTTTCCAAGAAGGGAGTATCGATACGGGTAACCCGTGTATCGATACGGACAACTGTAGAACTGCATTATTTGCGGGAAATAGAGGCTCCAATTCAATCCCAACGGTCTCCAACGGCTAGGAATCCGATTGGGAGAATTTAAGGACCCTTCAAGCTTCAGCAACAACTAATGATCCTCAAGTCAACAACATTATGATGAAAATCTATCTTAGTGCTTAATTTTCTTACTCTTTGTAATAGACAACACTTGTGAGTTTAAATGTCAATGTATGCTCAAGTGTTTTAGGATTTGAGTGAGTGCTTAAAGAGTGCAAACACATACCTTGTAGTGATGAATTATTGGTTGCTTCATTTCCTTTGTTTGAGAGGATTCCCAAAGATTTGGTTGTAAGCTTTTGATGCTAGACTTGGTAATTGGGTCTAGGATTGTAAAGGTTGCCTCCTAAGCCTTGTTAAAAGGGGAAGAAATCTTAGTGGATTTGGGAAATCCTTAGTGGGAGCTAAGGTAGTGGATGTAGAGCTTGGGGTTTAGTTTTTTAGGGTTTAGGTTTAATTTGTCTATATTTTTGCTTCCACCACATACACCCAAAAATCGACTTCTCCACCACTTGGCAAGCATATCGGTTGAAGGAATTCGAGCCCAACATTTAGTTTTAGGGCTTAAGGATTTAGTTTAGGGTTTGGTTTTTTAGGGTTTAGGTTTAATTTTGATTTGTAGTAGAAATAGATAGGCTTGTGTAAAATTTATTTTACACAGCCTGTGTATCAAATTTAAACCCATATATTTTCAAATTTAAACCCATATATAGAAAAGAATATAATATATAAAACTATATATATTATAATATACGTACATATATTTAAAACCATAACATATATATATATATTTAATATGTATATTTTATATTCATGCCTATATTTATTAGTAACTTTATAATTTGTGTTTTGTTCACATATTTTAATTTATTCGCATCATATCTGTTTTTTTACATTGTCAATTTTTTGTAAAGAAATTAATTTTGGATTTTAAATTAATTTTTTTATTAAAAACTTCGAGAAATCGTATCTCGGGCGTATAAGGACGTGATTTCCTCGAATTTTCCAATAAAACGAGAAACCGTGCCACGGCCGCATAAAGGTGCGGTTCTCTCAATATTGTCGACATTTAAGAATCGTATTTTAAATTTTAATTGAATTCGTAATTTTCAATATCAAGACATTAAATAATCGGCTAGGTACCAATTTTGGGCGGTGTGGGGTGCTAATCCTTCCCATCCGTAACCGACTCCCGGACCCGAATTTTTTTTAATCTTTGGTTTTATTTTGGTGTCCGGTCTACCATTTTTAAATGATCGGTGGCGACTCCACATTTTTAATTTCCAAATCGGTCGAGCGTTTTCAAAACTAAATTACGAAAAAAAGAGAGCGCCAGACGAATTTGGGTGATTACACTATGGTACTACCTAAAGAGAGATGGAACAGATAACAACTCACCAACTCGGCTATCCAAAAAACCATATTTAATTACCTTTTATTTCAAAAGGTCCCATGAAGTTAATCTCAATTATCTATGACCATATTGTTTAAAGTTCACATAAAAAAAAGCAGGAACTCAAACTTCCTCAAAGCTACAAACCATAATGCCATTTACTTTCCAAATAAAGATACAATGACATTTTTTCACGAACCAAAGGTAACATAACGAATCAAGGACATGATCATTCGTCTGTTATATGTTAGGTAATAAGATACACATACGACAAGCAGGTTAATCAGACTTCTACAAGATTTAAGGATCAAAATGAAATCTTTCGAGCCTTTCTTTCCCTTCAAAATTACAATCAAGGGAACAGAATCAATTAAATAATTTCTCACATTATCCATTCCAAAACAACCAAGGAAATGCGAATTTGCAACAACTCACCAATGGTGGGGATAGTGGTGACGATTTCACCAAGCTTGAGCTTTTGTACAAAATGGTGGTTTTACCAGCTGCATCAAGACCCACCATTAAAATACGCATTTTTTTCTTGGAAAAAAGTCGGCTAAAAAGCTTCGTAAATGTCAGCCCCATCTCTGTTTCTCACTTTCAAGCTCCCAATACTGATTTCCGCATAAAACCCCATGAAATCAAATCATTAAAACCGAAAAATACTAAAATAAAATCAAAACCCAGCAGTAATTGGAAAAATACATCAACTCGATAGCAAAAATCTAAATTTAATCTACCAAATAATCTTTTAAAGAAACATGAAAGACATAAAATAAGAAAAATGCAGATCACAAAGAAAATAGAGGGGAAGAAAACCCAAACCTATAAAATGAATCATAAATTCATAAACAATGAAATGAACCAATTAATATTAAAAGAAAACTAGACATATCAAATCAAGCCTTGAGCTAAAACAAGCTTAAAATTTTAAATTTTTTGAATAAATCACTGAAAGAAAAAGTAAGTTGATGGATCTATTGCACATGTTTTATTAAAATAAAAGTTCGATATCAGGGAGAAAGGAATATTAATTTAGTTTACCTTTTTGCAATCTGCAGAGCTTGGAACGAGGATATGAAATGTATTCTGTTTCTCTTGAAAATCTCTCCATTTATTTCAATGTTATTCTATTTAGGGTAAATTACACTAAAGCTCACTTAGTTGTAGGTTTAGTAACAAATATGTTACTCTTCTTTTAAAAGTTACAATTGAGTCACTCAATTGCAGGTTTAGGAATAAACATGCTACTCTTCTTCTAAAAATAACAATTCAATCACTCAATTATATGTTTAGGAACAAACATGTCACTCGATTAAAACTTTGTAACAAACAAGTACCCTGCCATCAAAATTTAAACAAGGGCTTGGTATAATAACAAATTTAGTCCCCAGAACTTATGCATTCTATTAATTTGGCCATAATTCGAAATAATTCAATAATCTTAATCTTTCTTTTTTAAAATTTCCTTTAGTGAAGTGACTTTGTCTACTAACAAGCGACGTTAAGGTCAAAATGTGTCTATTTCATTAGTATGTCAAGTATCTAGTGATGAAGTGATTGTGTCTATCGAGCTATCACATATGTTGATCAGCGGAATGTTGGATAATAACATGGACTGTGATAAATTGGTTGAAGTGTATGTCATGATGGTGCATTGTCAAAAATTTTAAATATGAATGGTTAAATTTATTGAATTATTTTGCATTAGGACCAAATTAATCTAATGCATTAGTTTGGGGACTAAAATTGTTATTATACAATGCCCTTCTTTCAATTTTGTAAAACAAATATCATCTAAAATTATAAAATATACTTTATAATGTCTCTTTTAAAGAATGAAATTTTAGGAAAAATTATTGATGAGAGTATAAATGAGTCAAGGAATTGATGATAAGAAATAATTTACAAAAAATTACAATTGAATGACTAAATTGAAAAAAATATTAAAAATATGAATTGAAGTTACATAAATATTATATAATGATAGTGGAGCTTGTGATTTAAATTTGGTCAAAATGGACTTAAAACGAAGGAGAAATTGAAGAAATGAAGAAATTGTACAAAGTTGAGGGACTAAATTGCAAGGAGAGAAAATTATTTTGAAAAAAATATGAATTGAATCTAAATAGGTTCTCTACAGTGGTTTGAGAGCATGAATTCAAATTTGGTAAAAAAATGGATGAATTGAAGAAAAATGAAATCAAAGACTAAATTACAAAACAATAAAATTTAATTTTCCGAGTTGACAAAATCATATACTTGACTCAAACTCAAAATCCATTCAATTTTTCAAGTCGAGTTAAATTTTTCTCACCTCTAAATAAGTGACATGAGATTTTTGTTCATTATGTTCCAACTATTCCTATTGCAATTTGTCCGTGTTTGAAACACATATCTTCAAATCAAGTGATTTAAGTTGTGTGAGAAAAGATAAATATTCCATAATTTCAATAATAATCACAAAAGTATCTTTGGATTAGATAAATGTTTTCACACTAATGAATTTGGATTTGTTGACTGGTAAAGTGAACAGCTCCTAAAGTAGGTGGTAGGATGGTGGTTCTGGTGATGGTTCAATGTGATTCTAATATGTTCTAATTTGTTTTTCTGGTGAAGGAGTATGATCGTGTCTTTACTCTATGTTGCATGGCTATTTATAGTGGTTTGTACATATGTCAATAAAGAGTAGTCGTGGCATTGTGATTGGTCGTCCTAAGAAATGATGACCTAGAGTGGTTTATCATCAGATGAGACCATGAGTGCCAACACGTGGCCGTTAGTGATTGTTCGCAGGGTATGTTCGTGGGTTGGGGTGATTGACAAGTGGTCGTTGGTGATCGTTCACAGGCTGTGGTGATTGACACGTGGTCGTTGGTGATCATTCGCGGGGTGTGTTCGTGGGTCGTGGGTGATTGATACGTAATCGTTGGTGATCGTTCACGGAATGGAAGTTCGCTTGTGGTAACATGATTCAAAATAATAAGAGATTATTGGATAATATATATTATATAGGTGAAAACGTTTGAACAAAATTCTTTATGTTTTCAAGAAAAAAGTTATAGAAATTATCAAAATTACCGAGTATTTGAATTGTGAGAATTGTAACAGAGCAAAATGTATATTTTTAATAATTTAGAGGGAAAATGACAATACATAGAATCTATTCTTTATTCCATTAAAATGAATAGACTATGAGGAATTAAAAATATGGAGAAACAGATGTAACAACCCGAATTTCTGAGTCAACGTATGAGGGTTGACACGGTTTATGTACCTTTGTGTTGGTTGGAGTAATTGGAGTTTTTGGGCCAAGTTTGGGCTTTGTTGGATGAGATTTGTGCCACTTGGCCTTGGGTAGTGGCCATTTTGGATAAAGGATGAAAGTTTGGGGCTTTGGGTGGTGAATATACCCCTTTTTACAAAAAATGGTTGATCATCTCTTTATTTCCCTTGTCTCCAAGTGATAAAGGGAGACAAGGTGAGATCACTCTATCATATTTATCTTCCATCTTCCACATATCCCTCCATTGTTCAAGCTTGGTTTCCAATCTAAAAATCCCACCTTTATGCATCTTTTCTTCCAACCAAGGCCCAAAACTGAGATATGTTAATCTCTCTTGGTACACTTCAAGAAAAGTATACTCTTGTGACAAAAATGTGAGTTCTCCATTGTTGGGTTCTTAAAGAGATTAAGCTTTTGGGGATTTCCTATATTTTTAAGGTTGTTAATCTATAGCCAAACCTTCATTTAGCTTTTGGTTTAAGTTCTCGATTCATTTAATTATTTGTGAGGTAAAAATGAGGTGTTTTGGGTTCTTTCAAGTTTGAGCCAAATATAAGAAGTTGAGGTTATGAGTGTGTGAAGCAAATCCGTGTTAGTTGCTTAAAGGTCAGTGCATCTCTAACTCATACTCTTCTTGATGATCATAAAGTGATTGCTTTGCTTGGTGTTATGGTTTAAGATTGCTAGTTGGGTATTTTGGTAGCTTAAAACCCTTTTAATGGTGAAATTTGGATTAATCAATAATAAGGTGTAAAAATGGTCAGAAAACCACCATAATTAACTCCCATAAGATGTAGGATCGAGTTGAGGGGTTAAGGTTTCATTTTGGGGGCTTGGGAAGTGATTTACTGAGCCTTGGAAGCCATTTCTGGGCTTCGGTATTTCTACTTAGGAAGCTAGTATTGGTACCCCATGTTCTATTAAAATTCTAGTAGCAAAAAATTGTATCGATAACTGGGTAACCCGATGGCTGTGTGAGCATGAGTAAAGTAAGGCTAAATTGGCCATTATGTAGATGATGTATGAATTATTTATGTATGCTTTGTGGCTGCTATAGATGATAGCTTATATTTACGATGATTGAGTGATTAGGGTACGATATGAACTAACTCGATAGGCTGAGTGAGTTCGAGTAACTTGATAGGCTATGTGACCTCGAGTATGATAAAGTATGGTGGAACTTGTAAGACTTCTCGTAGACTTGTTGATGCCTTGAGATAGATGATCTAAGAATCTCTAGCTAGTGTAGGCTAGATGATAACTCATAGATAGAAAAGCCTTATCTATGCTCTCTAAGCTATATTTATCTTGCATGCTTATTTTATGATAATCACGAATTATGGTAGAGTAGAATTGTACAAGTGAGCTTTGTAAGATCAGCATTCAAAATCGTTGTTTTCGTTCGCAGGTTAGTTGGTGGATTGTGGCCGAGGAGCATACCAAGAAGGGATTTCCTAGCACTGCTTCACTTCAGAGTACAATGCTTACTATTTAGTTTTGGGCTTATGTATTCATGGAACCTTACAAGTTATTGAGTTTGTAAACTCTATGAAATGTTATTTTGATTTACGGTGTTTTGAACTTGGAGCTCCTATTTTGTAAACTTATTTATAACGCATATTAAATTATATAGATTAATGGATGTTTAATGTTTTAAAATATGGCTAAACTTATGGTTTTAAATTGGAATTTCAATAGGTCAGTTTTTGGGTGACCCGAATGTAGTCCTCCGGATCTGGATCGGGGTGTTACAACAAACATGTGCTTTAGTGTCTTTTTCATCTAGTCTTGTCGGAAGGCATGTTGCTCAACTGGAAAACAAAAATAAAATAACAGCAGTGGGTTGGAAAAAGTTAAAAACATTTCTTGCATTATATATTTTTATTGGATGAGAACCATAAATATTCTAGTAGGAATGGCTTATGTTATAATTTTCTAGTTTATGCATAATAAATAAAAAGTTACAAATAAAAAACTATCAGTTTAAAGAAAAAGGCTGAAAGGGTAAATTTACTTAGTAATGTTGCACCTACTTTTAATTGCGTCAATTTTCCCTCGAAGTCAATTAATTGTATCAATTTTTTGAACCCAACAAGTGGTCTCAGTAGAAAAATGGATGAATTATATTTTACTCGGGTTCAATCTCAAAGTCTGCAAGGTGTGTGCATTGTCAAAGGGTTAAGAATATCTATGAACAAATACTACCTTGTAATCACCTTTAGATTATTCAAAAAAATTGCATCAATTTTGTCTTTGAAGTAAACTCAAATCACCAGAATTAAATGATTTAAAGTGAAAATTGATATAGTTAAATAACTTTGAGGGTAAAAATGATGTAATCAAAAAGTATGTACAATATTTCTAATATGAGTTTATTTCATAGATAAATTTACCCTTTAAGCCGAGAAAAACACTATTACTTGTAATTTACATTTTTGGCTTTGTTTATTTCACTTTTCTTCATTCACAAGTAGGCGGGGAGTCTAAAGAAAGGCGTGTTAGTATACGGGTAATAAATGACAGGATGTTAGACCCGTTAGATGGGAAAACTTTTGATTTTAACCGTTAAATTTAGATTCCTATAAAAACACACACGAAACCATTTGTTGTCGGTAAGTTTTGAGACTTCGTAAGTAGTATCGGAACTTTATGGGGATAACATTCTTGTTGCAGCGTAAAATGTTACAAAAATGCATAACTTTTAAGATGAACGGTACAGTTTTAGAACTCTGATATTTGTATCGGAACTGGTAGATAAAAGTTTAAACCTAAATTTTTAGTAAAGTTTGTGGCAGATGTCTCGAAATTTGATTTAGGGTACTGAAACTTTCAACTGTGAATGTAACATTTTAGGGTTAACGTGTAACATTTTACGTTTATCTCCTAATATCGGAACTTTTGTACATGTATCGGAACATGTAGAAAATGTATAAACTAGAAATGTTTAAAGTCCCTATAACAAAACATGTTTGTATAGTAAGTTTTCAGAACTTAAATATCTGTACTGAAACCTGTCGTATAGTACATAGGATGGATAAAATTAGATGTTGAAACCGTAAAAGTAAAGGAAGTAGATAAAATATTAGGTTGAATCGCCAATCGCCAAGTATCAGAATCCATCAATGAGTATCGGGATCTAAAGTAGATGATTATAATATTTTAAGACGTCTCACAACGTATTTAGTCGTTTCAATACTCATAGCGATTAAAGCCCTCCCTAGAATGAGAATCAAACCTTTATTTGTTTGATAATATTTTAGAGTTAGAACTCATTTCCCCACTGAAAATCTGAAGAATCCTCTCAATTTGTAAAAAAGGTTCGGTCAGTGTAAAGGATTAAAACCTCAATTTAATTCTGCGACTGAACCTGTGCAATTGTCTCCATTTCGAACAAAGTGAAGGTAACAATCAAAACCCTAAGTTTGTTTATTTGTGAAATACTTGAAATCTAGGGTTTGTGTTTCGAAATTTTGGTATGGAATTGCATTCCTTGTTGGAGGAAATCTATTTAAACTAAATATTATTCATCGACTAGGGATGAAAATTTTGTCATGTTTTTTTTTAATTTTACCCTTTATATCTCTTTGAAGTTTGAACCTAAAAAGGTTAGATTTGTTTGTAATGAGTACATGTTTATTTATGAGTGAGTTGGATTATTTCTGCACTAATTCATGTGAAGATTTAATTTTTAGGATGACAACTTCAAATTTGAAACCCGCTTTTTGACGATGTTGCTGATAAAGTTGCTAATAAAGTTGGTGATAAAGTTGGTAATGAAGTTGCTGATAAAGTTGATAATGAAGTTGTTGATGAAGTTGCTGAGGAAATTGGTGCTGAGATGTTGGCCATATGTGATAGGTCGTACACACAAAAACATTTCCTTTCTTCATTGAGTTTTAGTAAGTTGATATATACGCATTCTTATTGCATCTCATAATGAATGTATACCTTTGTTATTTTAATGTTTTAAGTAAAGGAGAATGTATAAGGATGAAGCGAAAAAGTGACTAATGAGGTAGGTTTCAGTAGTTTATTATGATGTTTGTTAAAGGCCTATGTAAAATGTTAAATTCATTTGAATTTGTCATTCGTAGGTTAGGAAAGAGTTAGGCAAGAAACGGGAGAACATATTGAAGGAAGACAAACAACCTTACATTGATGAAACTGAGAAGGAGAAGGCGGCATACAAAGACTATAAATCAGGTTTTCCTTAGAAGATAATAATAGTATAAAGACATTCTTCGTTTGATACAATATAAGTTTATATTGAGATTGACCTAATAAGTTGTTATCTTATCCCCTATAGACATCTTTTGACAGAAGGTGTAGTAAAAAACAATTGTACGATTTCATAAAAAAATGAAGACGGTGGGGATTGATCATGTTCTTGACAAAATTGGTTTGGGGTTGTTAGTTTTTATAAAATCGCGCATTCTATGTCAGAACCTATGTGGGGAATTGATGGAAAGTTTTGATGTTCGAATGAGTGTTATTGAGTTTGAAGGATACAACATTACTGTATTAGTTAAAGATGTAGAAGTTATATTGGGCCTGAAGAATAAGGGTGTTGATGTTCATGAAGTACTGTCGAGGGAGAATGGTAGACAACTCGGTGCAAAGTATAACCTCAGAACAATTTTAACTTATGCAAAAATCGAACGAGATATAGTGTATGGTGCTTTTGAAGGGATGTTTTGAAAGCAAGGGTGTTGTTGTACATTCTTGGAGTTTTTCTGTGTCCTACTGCTGAGATATGCCTATGTGCAGATTTTTTGAAGTTGTTGTTCGACGATTGCTTACAGGGTAAAGTGAATTGCCCAAGTATGTTTACGATACGCTTATTGAGGGAATAAGCCATTTACAAAAGCTGTGAAGGCGTTTACCTAAAAATGTGTATTACAATCTTAGAGGTAAAGTTAAATTACCATTAGTTTTAAGAAATCAGTGGAACTGAGTTTTGTCATATTAATGTTGTGTCGTGAATGATATGGAATTCATGTTCGGCTGTATGATTATTGGTCTGGATTTGATAGCATAGCCAGTGCATCTTCTAATGGTGGTGAGGCTTGTATTCTTTACTGGGTGTAGTCAGAGGTCGTGTCTATTTATTCCCACTTGAAAAGGGAGAAAGATTCGAATAGACAAAAGGTATCCTCTAGATTATTATTCATCTAGTATGTCAGTTGCAATCATGGTTTCTTATTTTTTTTGCACTCTAAAGATTGTTTCCTGGAAGCATCCATTACTTGAAACTGTTGAAGCACCTAAAGTCACGGAAGCACCTAAAGGCAGGAAAGCTTCAAAGAGACATAAGGTAATACGTTATGAGTCATTATATTAATCATTTATTATGTGTATGGTGAATCTTTAATATTTATTTAATTTTCAAGGTGCTTTTGCGGAGTATGATGTTGCGGAATGCAACGATGGTGATGCAACGAGGGAAATGATGTCGGAGATGCTTCAACAAGTAATGTCCGAGGTGAATGGGCTAAAATAGGTTGTCAATACGAGAATTGAGAAGCAATTAAAGTTGAGGAGAAATTGGACAGTATGAGGGGGTTGATGATAAGATATTGGGAGAGAAATTAAGTATTCTTTCTAAAGACGTTGCATAAGTGCGGGAAGTGCGGGCCAACATGACCTGCTTCAAGCAGTTCTTGCAAGAGAAGATAGACAATATTGATGTAAAAAAAAGGTACTTTGTAGAAGATGTCAAGGAATATGGAACAAGATAGGGCATATATTATGACTGAAATTAATAGGGTTTTTTCCCGTAACTATATGGAGACGTCACCTATGAGAGATGATGGTGAGAGCCTTTGTTCTACAAAGATAGACATTGTTACTCCATCTTCAAAATTGAAAACATCCCAAGGTGGAGCTAAGAGCAACATAGATTTGGATACAAACTCTGTCTGTCTAGCACCAATGAAGAAAAAGGTAAAAGCTAACTTTATTTAAAGATCATTTTCATCTTTTTTATGTACCTATGGGCTTGACTAGTGTAATGTTCTATTGTAGGTTAAGGTTGTTGCCGTCTAGGTTAGTCGAAAATCCTTTCAACTCTCAAATGATAAACATTCAACTGCATAAACTTTCGTAAGTTAATTGGGAATAATTTTTGTGTAATTACCATTCTTAATGGTAACTGTTGGTTGTGTGTACCGTGTACTTTAATAGGCAAATGGAGGTTGCCATATGCATTGAACATTGGGCTTTAAGCCCATCGAATTGAACATTGGCAATAATACAATTTTGGCCATTAAGCCCATCAAATTAAATGTTGTCCCTTAATGGTTATGATTTTATTTTCATTTACATACTTTATGATTGTCATGGTTATCATCATATCTTTCCTGTGAAAGGTTGAAGAGTCGATCAAGTTTCGTATGTTGTACCACCTGATGGGCTTCAAGAAGGAGAACAGACCTACTATGATTATTTACGGAATACCCCATTGGCGCAAAAGTAAGCCTTTAACTGTATAACTTTAATTTGTCATATTGTGAAATGTAAAATCAGAGACATAATACAATGTTTGTATGCAGCTATGTGGTCATTACACTCAAAAACTTTTATGCCACTATCCTAGATATTGGTACGTTACGACCCAAGGAATGGCTCGGAAATACAGTTAGTCTAATAAATATCGCGTATGGCTTGAAATTATACGAAAAATTTGGAACCTATTTTGCTATGTGGTTATTATTGTTTTTTAAATTGGCAAGATTATTGATATTGTAACGCCCCAATTTTTGGCCTACGAGTTTCCCAAGTGGTTTAGACGGTCCGTTGGATCGGATTAGAGGATTCGAGACAATTTCGGGATTTAATTTGGAATAAATATTTTTGAAAAGGATAAAAATATGGAAAAATAATTTAAAATCATTATTTAATATGATAATGATTTTGGTAAAGCCAATTTTACAAAAAGGGGTCTTTAAATCAGACATTTTGGCTAATGACCAAAATGCAAAGTTTCAAAATTGTTTTTGGTTTCTGTTTTGTAAAAGGGTCAAAACTTTGAATCTTTAAGGATCTATTTACCCTAAAGTCTAAAATAAAAAATTTCCCCTTAATTAGCTATTTTAAATGATTTTAAAATAATATAAAAGGCTTGGAGAATTAATTGGTTAATTAAAATCTTTAAAACAAATTTGACGTAACTAACTTTTTACAAAAGGATTTTCTCTCCAATTCTCTCCAGCCAAACACTTCTTGTATCTTCAAAATTCTCAGGTAAAATTCTCTTTTAATTAATATTTTGGTTTCAATTGAAGTTATAATGATTTCCGAACAAAATCAATTTGGTTTTTCATTATTTTGCTTTGGAAACTCGTCTAATTAAGGGGAAAAGAAACCATTAGAGGTGATGTTCATTCTTCTCCTCTAATACAAGGTTCTTTATTAAAATTCCCAAGTTATTGATCCTTTGGACTTGTTTTCTAACTTGATTTGATGATTTAATTATGAAAGTTTGGTTAAATTGTGGTTTAATTGATTTAATTGAAGGATTTTCATATAGGCTCTATTTTGCTGAGTTCTTGATTGATTTTAATCATGATTTTGATATTAAGTAATATTAATAAGTGGGTTTTAACATTAGAATCCCGAAACTATTTGAATCTCTAATATTCTAGGTTGCTAGTTATGTGTTTTTGAGGAGTTGTGGAGGTTTATTGAATGCTGGAGATATAAGGTTGTTAGAGATGTATTTTTAGCTGTTAATTAATGTTAAATGATGGGTTGAAACGTTAGTTTGTGGCTGGCTTAAGTTTGGAAGATGTTTGTTGTGGAGTGAAATTGGTTAAAGGATGTTGAGGATTTGAGTTGTTGTGGTGTTGTTTGCATTTTGATGCAATGTACCTCTATTTTTGTGTGAAATAAAGCAGGGGAAGTTGGTCCTCAAGCTTGAACGTTGGTTTTGGAGGCGTGGTTATTGCACCGACAAGCGAGGCTTTGCGAGTCGATGAGTGAGAACGTGTATTACAACTTTGGAAAGGTTTGAAAATTGTGTTTGGGAGTTTAGATCGAGCTTGAAATGCTGGTCTAAACTCGGAAGTAAGTAAATGGTGAATTCTCTCTCGAACTCAGTTTGGCAAATAGTTGGATGCACTTGTTTTAAATGGTCTAAACTCGGAAGTAAGTAAATGCTGATTTTGGTAATTCTAAAAAGTAGAGTAGGAGGTTTCGTGATAAGAAGCATAAGTTGGATCATAGGCGTGGTGACAGTGTTGGCCATGGTAACCAACATGTTCGTATTATAGTTGAGTGTGAGTGTTGTGGTAGACATCACACAAGTGATTGTTGGGGGAAATACCATGCATTGCTGGATATGTGGATCACCTGGTCACATGAAGCGTGAATGTCCTCGTGTTGTGGGTGATGCACCGTTCAGGCTACTGTACCTGCTAGGGGCCGAGGCAGTGGCAAGGGTAAGTTTCAAAGGTGCGAGGATGGTTAGAGAGCGGTGGCTCATGCTATTGCTGTACAACCGAAGAATGGCGGGCCAGCGATGATTTATGCTCATTGTGAGGGGCGCAACGACACTAATATGATCGTAGGTACTTTCACCTTGCAATCTTTGTCGTTGTTTTTTTTTATTAATTTGGGGTCTACTCATTCATATATTTTAAGTGAGCATGCATCATTGCTGAACGTTCCTGTTGAGATCTTGGATGTTGGCATGTTAGTAACTAGTTCTTTTGGGGAGACTGTTACAACTAGAAGGTTGTATAGGTGTTGTCCTTTGACAGTGCAAGGTTATGAATTTGCTGCAAATTTGATGGAGTTGCCATTTCATGGTTTTGACGTTATCTTGGGTATGGATTGGTTAAGTGAGCAGAAGGCAGTGGTGGACTGTGAGTCAAAAAGGATTTCTCTGAAGTTGGTCAATGATTATGAAGTTGTGGTGGTTGGTGAGAATTTGAAATTCTTGTCTAATGTTGTTTCAGCTTCTCGAGCGGATAGGATGATGTTTGACGGTTGCCAAGCTTATTTGGCTATTTTTATGAATTTGGAAGCTAAGGGTGTTCGGGTGTAGGACATTCAGGCTGTATATGATTATTCAAAAGTTTTTTCTGAAGAGTTGTCGGGTTTACCTATGGATAGGGAGGTGGAATTTTGTATTGAGACATACAAAGGTACAACTCCATTGTCTATTGCTCCTTATCGGATGGAACCGAAGGAGTTAAAGTCGTAGCTTCAGGAGTTGTTAGATCATAGGTTCATTCGACCAAGTGTTTCTCCTTGGGGTGCTCCGGTTCTTTTTGTGAAGAAGAACGATGGATCGATGTGTATGTGCATTGATTATCGTCAGTTGAATAAGTTGACGGTGAAGAACAAGTATCCGTTGCTGTAGATTGATGACTTGTTTGTTTAGTTTCGTGGGGCAGTGGTGTTTTCGAAGATTGATTTAAGGTCGGGGTATTACCAGTTGAAGGTAAAGAATGTGGATGTGCATAAGACAACATTTCGTACGAGGTACAGACATTATGAGTTTTTGGTGATGCCGTTTGGTTTGATGAATGCCCTAACGACTTTTATAGACATGATGAATAAGGTGTTCCATGAATACCTTGATCGGTTTGTGGTGGTTTTTATCGATGATATACTCGTGTAATCTTATACCGAGGAGGAGCATGATCAGCATTTAAGGATTGTGTTGCAAGTCTTGAAGGATAATCAGTTGTATGCCAAGTTGAGCAAGAGCGAGTTTTGGCTTAAGGAGGTGATGTTTCTTGGACATGTGGTATCCGCGGAGGGTATTCATGTTGATCCACAGAAAATTAAGGCTATTCTCAATTGGAAACAACCTAAGACCGTATCGGAGGTGCGTAGTTTTCTTGGGTTGGCTGGTTATTATCGCCATTTTGTCGAGGGGTTTTCCAGTATTGTAGCTCCATTGAAAAATTTGCTGCAGAAGAGTGTTCCTTTAGTGTGGACGGAGAAGTAATAACAGAGTTTTGAGAAGTTGAAGGAGGTTTTGACACATGCTCCTGTGTTGATTCAACTTGAATTAGGAAAAGAGTTTGTGGTTTATAGTGATGCATCGTATGTTGGCTTGGGTTGTGTGCTGATGTAGGATACAAAGGTTGTGGCCTATGCGTCGAGGCAGTTAAAGGTTTATGAGCACAATTATCCACCTCATGATTTGGAACTTGAGGCTGTGGTGTTTTCCTTGAAGATTTGGCGACACTACCTTTATGGTGAGAAGTGTGTGCTTTTTACGGATCACAAGAGTTTGAAATATTTGATGTCTCAAAAGGATTTAAACCTTAGGCAACAAAGGTGGTTGGAGTTGCTTAAGGATTACGACTTGACAATTGAGTATCATCCTGGAAAGGCCAATGTGGTTGCGGATGTGTTGAGTTGAAGGTTGTGGTTGAGCTTAGGGCGATGTTTGAGAGGTTGAGTGTGACGCGGGAAGGTGGGTTGTTGGCTGAGTTGCAAGTTAAGCCTACATTGTCACAAATGATTAAGGCTAAGCAACCATTTGATGATTCTTTCGTCCCTCATGTTAAGGACATAGTGGATGGTAATTTGACATATTTTTATTTTGATGATGATGGTATTTTGTGCTTTAAGGGCTGATTAGTGGTACCGAAAGTCTCGGAGCTCAGGCATACTATTTTGATGGAGGCACATTCTAGCCTTTTGCTATGCATTCTGCTAGTACCAAGCTCTATCGTGATTTGAATGAGAGGTACTATTGGGTTGGTTTGAAAAAGGATGTGGCAGAGTTTGTGTCCAAGTGTATGGTGTGTCAACGGGTTAAGGCTGAACATCAGTTTCCATCTAGGTTGTTGCAACAGTTGAGAATTCTGAAATAGTAATAAGAGAGAATCACCATAGATTTTGTGACAGGGTTGCCGTTGACACCGACTAAAAAGGATTCCATTTGGGTGATTGTTGATCGGTTTACAAAGTGTGCACATTTTATGCCAGTGCATACGACGTACACCTTGGACAAGCTGGCAGATTTATATATAGCTAAGATTGTGCGTCTGTACGGGGTACCAAAGTCTATTGTTTCGGATAGAGATCCGAGGTTCACAGCAAGGTTTTGGAGATGTTTACATCAGGCTTTAGGTTTGAGGTTGAATTTCACCACCGCGTATCATCCTCAGATGGATGGGCAGCATGAGCTTTTTATCTAGGTCTTGGAGGATATGTTGAGGTGTTGTATTATTGAGTGGTTGAATCTGCTTATAATAACAGCTATCAAGCGAGTATTCAGATGGCACCATATGAGGCATTGTATGGCTAGAGGTGTCGTACCCCTTGTGTTGGGCTGAGGTAGGGGAAAAACATGTTTCCTTGCCACATGTGTTGAAGGGAATGGATGAAAAGGTAAAGCTTGTGTGTGATTGCTTGAAAGCGGCTGCGGATTGGCAGAAATCCTACGCGAATTTGAAGCGTAGGGAAATTGAGTATGCGGTGGACGATCGCGCATTCTTGAAAGTGTCACCGTGCAAGAAGGTGATGCGGTTCGGACGCAAGGGTAAGCTTAGTCAGAGATTTATTGGACCGTATGAGATTGTGGAGTGTATAGGTCCTGTGGCTTATCGGTTGAGGTTGCCTCCCGAGCTTGAGAAAATACATGATGTGTTCCACGTATCTATGCTACGGAGGTATCGGTCGGATCCTTCGTATGTTATACCGGTGGAGCATATTGAGTTAAGACCGAATTTATCCTTTGATCAGGAGCCGGTGGAAATCCTTGATTCCAGCAATAGGGTTCTATGCGGTAAGATGATATAACTGGTTAAAGTCTTGTGGCGACATCGAGGTGTCGAAGAAGCCACTTAGGAAAACAAGGCGTATATGTTGGAGCAATTTCCCCATCTTTTTTCTCCAGGTAAATTTCAAGGATGAAATTTCTTAAGAGGGGGAGAGTGGTAACGCCCCGGTTTTGGCCTAGCGGTTTTAAGGCTAGTTAAACGGTCCGGTAGACCGGTTAGAGATTCGAGTCGGATTCGAGAGCAAATATTTTTTTGAAAGATAAAATATGGAAAAGTGTTTAAAAATCATGTTTTAATATATTAAAAATATTGGTGAAATAAATTTTGGAAAATGAGCTTCGGAAGGGTGACATTTTGTCTAGTGACCAAAATGCAATTTTTGAAAACTATTTTTAAAGGTGACTATTTTGTAAAGAGTCAAAACTTTGAATCTTTAAGGATCTATTTTACCATTTGGTCTAATCTGATTTTTCTCTTAATTAGGATTATTTTTAAAAGAGTTTTAATTAAGAGAATTAAAAAGGATTTAGTTAAAAAGTAGTTATTTTTTCAGATCACAATTTGACGTAACTTTCTTTCTCTCATATTTTCTCTCAAAATACTCTCAGCCAAACACTATTTTTCGTATCATAGATTCAAGGTAATGATCATGTTTCTTAATTCTTTGATTTTCTAAATGATTCTTTAACTTGTTTTGTCAAAAATCTTATTGAATCTCGTTGTTTTTCAAGAGGAAAACATCCAATTAAGGGGAAACTCACTCATTGGAGGTAATTTTTATTCTTATCCTCTAATGAAAGGTTCTTTACTGAAATTCCCAAGTTCTTGACTCTTTACATGTGTTTCTAATGGGTTTTAATTAATTAACTATCGAATTTTGCTTAATTGAGGTTTAATTGATGGAATCTTGTGATTTTCAAATTGGATCCGTTTTTCCAGTGTTGAGGATTGATTTCAAACTTATTTTGGATGTATTATAGTGTGGATAAGTTTTTAACAATGGAATTCTGAAATTGGTTGAATCTCTAATGTTAGATTGTTAATTAATGGTTTTTGGGTTGTTTTTGGAGTTTAATCTTTGCAGGACGTAAAAGGATGTTGTAAAAGGGTTTTTAGATGTAATTTGATGAAGTTTGATGTAGTGAATCGTTCTATTATGGCTGGGTTAAGATTGAGAAGTGTTTGAGGTTGATTTCGATAAGTTTCGGATGAGTTTTGAGTGGGCATCTTGAGAGCTGCGGGATTTTGGTTTGAAACAGAGAGTTGGATGGATTTTAATGCATGTTTCCTCTGGTTTTGTGTGGCCAAAATAGGGGATACTCAAGGCGTAGCATCTTGAGGTGGATTGAGGCTTGCTAGGAGCTTGTTTCGCGTTAGCAAGCAAGGAAAAGTAGAATCGGTAAGTGGAAATGGTTTTAAATGTCTTTCAAAGGTTTGGAAGTGGCTTCAGAAGTTTAGGTTAAGTTTGAAACACTTACCTAAGCTTGGAATTAACTTTACCTCCTTTGCTCTTTAATATCGGTTCGGATATGAGCGTGTGAAATTCATGTTTTAGTCGTAAACATGGTTGGTTTTGCTTACTGTAAATGCATGCTTTTTAAGTACATATGCAGTGGTTTAAAAGTATATTAAATACTGGTGAGCATTGGTTTTTTATTCCAGTCGGGAAAGTGATGCTGCTATGGCAATGTGATTTGCATATGCAGGGATTTTGTGACATGCATTGTAAAACAGTGAATAAATGACTTTGTAAATGATATATTGGCTATGTGACAAGGTGAGAAAACATTCGGATATAGTTGGCATGCCATAGGATAAAGTGCACTATAATATGTTTAAAAATCGATCGTGGTTAAGGGTCCTTGAGGTATAGCGGTTAGCTACTCGGACTATGTTGTTATCACTTGAGTTGAGCGGTCGGTTCCCCTTATTGATGTAAAGCTTGTGGTCAACAAGGTTGTAAATTCATGCGGTCGTCATGGTGTAGTCTTGATGATGGTTGGTCATTAAGGGAGATCCGTGTATCCGATGTGTAATGTTAAAGGTCGTTAACTAAAGATTAGTTGTCGGCTAATCAAGGATAGTGGTCGACTACCCGGGTTCACTATAATTGCCAATATATGAAATTTTTATTGTTGAATCTATTCTTAGTGCTTTAGGATTTAAGCATGGTTTTGTATATAATGCTTTGGGATTTAAACATGGTTTTGTATATAATGCTTTGGAATTCAAACATGGTTTGTATAAAATGCTTTGGGGATTTAAGCATATGGAATATATCATTTTACATATGGTTGATATGCATGTTTTGAATTGGAATCATTGGAACCTTCTTAGGTCGTAAGCATGGTTTGAAAACAAGTGTTTGGTTTTCAAGGGTTATATTGCATCATTGTTTTAAGAGCATCCTCACTAAGCAAGTGTGCTTACACTCTCTTTTTCCTAATAATGCAGAGCATTAAGGCTTGGGGCAGCAAAGGCAATGTCGTAGTGATCCAAAAGGCAAAGCAATTTTGAGTATGACCTCAGTTTATGTTTCCGGTTAATAAGGCAATGTGTTCACCATAGATTTTGGGATATGTAATTCTGTTTTCCTGGTTTAAGCCTGTGTAACACTATGATTTTGGAGTGTGATTGATGTTGTTATGCGCTTTGTGCATCGTTACCTATGTTTGATGTTATGTGGTTGCCTAGGTATGCATCTAGATGGTTTGCTTGGATGGCATGCTTTGATGAGCTTAACATGTTGAATATGGTATTAAAGTGATGTTGGTATGATGCTTGTGCTGGTAAATGTTTATTTGAGCATTTTGGTATGTTTGGTGGAGTGTTTTAGGGAGTATGCCTATAGACTAAACCATATGGTAGCATAAGCTTGTTTTGTAGCTAAACTTTGGTGCAAGTGTTGATATATGTATTGTTGAATGTTTATATTCATGTATGCAAGTTGTTAGGATCTAAATGCATTTAGATTTGAGTGAAAAACAGAAGAAAATGACATTATAGGCCTATGCGTACTGATACGCAAGGGACTGTATCGGTACAGCTAGGTAAACTAGGGTTTTTAGCATCGGTAGGGGTATTTGAGTACTGGTACGGATAAGCTTTTTAAGCTTGGCATACCGGTACGAGATAAGTTGTATTGGTACGGGAACTCATTAACGAAAAGTTGCTTTTTAGGGAAAAACTCATGTACCGGAACGCCGAGGGCTCGTACTGGTACGTCTTTACAAATTTGCAAACTGATGTAGTGTAGCAATACTGTACACTGTGTACCAGTACGCGTGGTTGCTCCGTATCGGTATGGCTGTGCTCGAATCAGTACGGGTGACAGTTTTTACTTGTGATGTCATGGAATCCAGTTTCTGTCTTTTGCGTTTTAGTCCTTAAGTTTTGCGAATGTAATTGAGTTGACCATCTTAACTTGAAATTTGGTATATGGATATGTAAATGAACTAGTTGAAGATTGGTAACCTTAATTTCAATATTGGTTCTATAATTTAAAGTAATTATGTTTTAGTCCTAGTAATGAATATGATGCAATTGGTTGCCTTTATATGATTCGTTTTCTTCGAAATTTCGCCTACTGCGAGCATGTACATGTAAGATTAACAATATGCATTTAGACAAGATAAAAGAAAAAAATGGATCGACTTTTTGTAACCCTTCTCCGATTTGCTTTAGCAAACCTAATGTAGCTCACTCGGTACGGTCGGGCGCCTAGGCCGGGTCAAGGGGGTTACATTTTGAGCATGGTTTAGTGCTGGAAATTGATTACATAATGATGTTGATGCATTTGGAAGTAATGTACATTTTTTTAATATTTATGAACATTGGTTAATGCAAGGTTTATTGCATTGGTTAAGTGATTTGGATGATGCATATGAATATAGTGCGTTGTTGTTATTAAAATGAATTTTATTGGAAAATGATGGTGGGAAAAGGTTTGAAAATGAAATCGGATATAGTTGGCTGGCCATAGGATTGATAGTGCTCTATAAAAAAGTCGCCTTGATTGTCGATGGGCTTATAAGGTGTACCGTATACTCTATCTAAGTACCCTAACAGTCGAGGGGTTTATATGTACCGAAGACTCCTATTAGTAGGTTATACGTCTAGCCGATGAGTGGTGTTGAAGGGTTTATACGTACTAAAGACTCCACCATGAGTGTCACAATGGTGGAGGGGTTTATGTGTACCGAATACTCCCGTGTGTAAACCTTGAGATGCTGGTAGATTGTATGTTAAGTGTTGAGGGAACACTTGTTGAATCCGTGTATCCGATGTTATGCTTTGTAAAGTGGAAACTTGGTAAATGATCACTTGGAAGCCAATATAATTGTTAATGTATCATGAGATGGATTATGTTGTTTAATGTGGTTTTAAACATGTTTTGCTCTTTAAGCCTTGCATTGGTAGTATGCATGGGAAAGCATAAATTGAGGGTAGAAAATGAGACTTTGTTGTAGAATCCATGATACATGTTGCATATGGTTTAATATGTTGTTTTAGAAATGTTAAGTGCGTGGTTTTGTTAAGGCATGATGTTGCAATGATGTTTTAAAGAGTTTTGGAAAGTGTTTTTCAAAAGAAATGTGAAACAGTTTAAATTGCATTGATGGTGGTAGATGTTTGAGCATTCCTCACTAAGCCTAGTGTGATTACGCTATCTTTTCCATCAATGTAGAGAATTAAAGATTGTGGCAGCGAGGAAGCAAGGAAAGGAATTCCAAAGACTTATTTTCGAAGTACGGTTTGGAACGTTAAATGGTAGTAATAATGGCAAAGTGTCGAATGATATTTTGGGAGGGTTTTTGGATGAGCTCCTTGTTTGGCAAGTTGTATAGGTTGCTTTGATTTTGTAAGTGACTTAAAGTGATTGAGGTGTGGTTAGTTTTATGTTTTGGATGTGGACTAGGAAGCATGCCTTTAATCTTGGTGGTTGAATATGCTAGGTTGGCTGATATTGCTAATATAATGATGTTTGAGCACGTTGATGATATTATAGGCTGATTAGTGAATTGTTATGGTTGATTGAAGTGAGCCAAAGTGTCATATATTAGACCTAGAGGTAATTACATACCTCTGCGTACCGATACGAGTACCTCAGGATTGGTATGCGGGTCTATTTGAGACTCAAATCATCGAATTAAAGAATAGGGTATTGGTATGCCTAGCCACCGTATCGCTACGCCTTAAGAAAAAACAAGCCTGGTGTCAGTACATGGGATAACGTACTGGTACGATCCCTCGAGTTTAAGCATGCCGTATCGATACGCGAGGTACCGTATCGGTACGAGCTCTAGCTACTGGACTTCTGAGTTTTGAAATTTTAAAGAGGGATCGGTACGGGGTCAAAGCCGTATCAATACGGGTTAGTCAATAAACCGTATCGATACGATGATACGTGTATCGATATGGGAAACCATTTTGTTAGTTGGACTGTATTGGTACGGGCTTGCCTGTATCGGTACGACCTGTTGAATCTGTGTATTTTGTTTGCTGAAGTTTTGAAATCTTGCAATTTGGTCCCTGATTGTCATGAATGATATTGATTGAGATTGGATGATTGTTTTGGAATGGAAATTAACATGTGAGCATGAAATTGAAATAATTAAGGTTTGGTAATCTTAATTGTGATAAATGCCCCATAATTTATAATAATTACATTTTGGTCCTTTGTATGAATCGTTGAGTAATCGAACCCTGATTTGTAATCTAAATTAAATGTACCGCTGCCGCTGAAGCATGTTCATGTAGGACATTAATATTATGCATCTAGACAATATAAAAAGAAAAAAAAATGGGCTCAGTTTAGGGTTTTAGTTCGGGTTTGCTTCTGCAAACCTAATGTGGCTCTTTTAGTTCGATTTAGGCTAGGCTGAGCTAAGGGTGTAACACCCCCTTCCTGTGACCGTACACGGACACGAGTCGAAAATGTCATAGCTTTTAAAATAGATCTTTTCACCAAAATCTAGGATGATTTAAAAATATTTGGAAAAACTTCCCAGTGGTCACACATTTTAATATTCCTATAACCCAAGCACACTTAACTTTAATTAATACCGATATAAAATATTTATTCGAGTTCTGATTATAAAACTTTATACATAAAGTATACAGACATACTAAAATAATTTATTTTACAAAAGGTTTCCTAATAAAAATTTTAGATATCTAATTCGTATAAAATATATCAAATCAGACTATTTAACACCAAACCGTAGATATAATAATCAATTTAAAACAGTTTACGCCACTATTATAGGCCCTAATAATTACTTTAACAAAATAGACAGATTTATTAAATACATGCCACTATTAAACATACAAAAGACGGATGTCATGATTGCCGAAATACCTGTCGATTATCTTCCATACATAATGATGATGAGCAAAGGCTGTCATCTACTAATCCCGTGAGTATATCTCAGTGAGGCATAGAAATATGTAACATGTAAAATACGGTATAAAATTATTTGTAGTATGAAACAGCTGCATTAGGCGTGATATTTGGTAAAGCATGATATTATATATATAAAATATAATACTCATGTAATAAACCTGTACTGTAATAAATCTGTGTTTTACTAAATCTTTACTGAAAAATCATATAGCAAGGTTGCTCTATAAATCATATAGTCTGTACTGCAGGAATAATTGTGTAAGAAATTCGTACTGTAATAATTTTGTACTGTAAAGTCATGTAACAATACATTACAGTTCCTGCAAAATGGCAAGCGAGTCCCAATTGCAGTTTATATCATATCATCAAACCTTTATTTTATTAATCAAATATATGTTAAGCTTATTAACTTAACTACCTGCATAAATGCATTTCATGTATTATAGCCCGAAGTACAATATAATGCGATACTTTGGTACACGAGTCATCATAAACGACACCATAGTGTATACAACGCCATAACGTATAATGATGAGTACGTACTCGAGGACGCCCTTTGCTCCTCATACTCGTACATTTTGTTCTATGTAACACCGTAGTGTTTGAATTTACTCTGTAGAGTCTAACTCGAATCTGTAGAGTCTATCTCGACCCCGAAGTATCTCACACTGTAATGCTATGACGCAGCTGCTAGGACTCTATGGATATCCAATTATACCAAAGACTCTCACACTAGTACTTGGGCATAACAATATAATATTTTCACATTCAATATCCAATCCATTAGTACTATCATTCATAGTTCGATATTGGGCAGTTCATACCCAAAATCTAAAATTCGATTTATCTTAGATAAATCATTATGCCATATCAATGTATCACATATGCCATTTAATATCTCATGTCATTTACATAAATTTGATCAACATACAATTTCATTAATATCAAGGTCGATTTTTTGCAAGTCTCCCTCATATCACATATATAAAATAAGTAAAAATGCACTCACTTTGGCCTTGTAATGAAGTCGACTTTATCACTTGATCTCACTCCTGACCTTTTTCTTTCCATTTTTGTTAGTACGGTCCCAATTCGTATCGAAAGCTACATTATAAAATAACATATACCATTTCAAGTATATGTTAGAACATATTCACTCTAAATATAATAATAGAAAGTAAATAAATAACTATCCATTAAATATATAATTGATCCGATAAAGCTTCTTATATTCGATTCACATTTTTCGCACATTTTACCTTAAGCTTTCAACCTTTACTAAAATACTTATTTTAGTTGCTAAGGACATTTTCAAGCTTCAAATAGTTAGTTTGTGCTTCATCCTTACATTGTTCATCATTTACACTTTAGGACCTAAACTTTGAAAAGTTCCATTTTTGGTTCCTAAACCTCAAGCCGATTTGTCTTCTTGGTCCCCAAAGGAATATTTTTGATCCAATTAATCTATTTCCTATTTTCCACAAATTTTCCTTTACTTTTGCTTAATAGATGAATTAGTCCCTTGTATTCTACAAATTGCCGTTTTGGTCCCTAAGTGAATACAAGCTTCTATTCACTTCAAAATCAACATGTAAATCACTTAAATAATTTTTTTCCAACATAATACTCTTCAAATACCTAATTGTCAAATTTCAACCATTTGTTCTCTAATTTATCGAAATAGTCACCAATTTACAATTCAAGGATTATAGCTTTAAAACTTTGCAGTTAGGCCCCCAATCATCAACTATACATCATAATCATCACTTAACATAAAAATCAGAATTTGTCCTCTTCTTATACACCATTGCCGAATTGGTTATCAACTTTTGACAAATTGTCAAAATGGTCACTAGCTCGAATAATCACCGGTTTAGCATTCTAACTTCATTTTCATGCCTCAAACATCACTAACAACAAAAATAAATTTCAAACACCAAAGATCAGAATTGAAACCAACTTTAACACTTTGCTGAATTAGTCTTTTAGGGTTTAAATCTAGGGTTTTAATTTCAAACAACAAATCAAGCTTGCTAGATTACTAACTCATCGTCACAAACCCTAATTCAAGGTTGGATCCCTAAACCCTAATCTTTTTCAAGGCTACTAAATTGTTTAGGGTTTAAATCCTAATTCGAAAACATGAATCCAACATTAGTCTTGCTTGATTTCAACATAAAATCTAACATAGATTCATAAAATCATAAAATTTGAACATAAACCCTAATTTATTTATCATATCAAATCTCATCAATTAAGCATGAAATCCATGAATAATTTACATCAATAGATAGGGATTGCAGAGAAGACAACTTTGTAGTTCGAAAGATTACCTAAAAACCGAGTTTCGAGGCTTAAATCGAGCTTGTAAGATTTCCTCTTCTTTCTCCTCTCTCCACGGTTTTGGAATGAATATTTTGATGATAACTCTTCATATATCATATACTTATGCCACTTGTATAAATAAAATGAATTTTTACTTTATTTTATTCCAATTTGCTAAATTGTCCCCCAACTGAATTCATATTTACTAGTTTACCATTTTGTAAAATTCTAGCTAAACTTATTTGGATTACAAACAACCACTATTAATCCATTAAAGAAATCTCAAAATTCCTTACATGTCCATTTTGGGTGAAAAGACCAAAATACCCTTTACCAATCAACTTTTTTACAAAATTGCCATTCTAGGCAATTTCAGTCAAATAAATTTAATCCAAACATTTAACTCTCCAAATATCCATAAAATGATATTTTATAACTCTTACAAAGTCTATGGAATCATCTCCAAATTTTAGCTTGATCCGATTTATCGATAAATTTCGAGAATTTTATCGGTTACTAAATAAATTCCTTAATCAAAATAAATCATAGGATTCATCCTGAATCGAGCTAAAATATTTCCAACACTTGGAAATGAATTTTATAACCTTTCTCTATTATATGGTAAAATTTCATAATTTTTTAGTTCGATCTGGGTATCCGAATTCCACTTAAACTTTGACTGTGATTTCCCAATAATCAAAATATCGGATCAAACCAGTAATTCCACATTCGGTTCACACCAATAGGTGCTCTATCTATTTATGAAATAAAACACCTAACTTTTGGGAAATTACAACTTTGGTCCTTCAACTTTTCATATTTCAACTTGTACCATACAAGTTTTGAAAACTTATCATTTTGGTCACTAAACTTTAACCTTGAATTCCCATTCCAATTTTCCTTGGATTTTAACCAAAATTTTCGAGTATCCTATTTTACTCGTTCTCTATCACATGACACCTTAAAACCTCAAAAATTTCTTTTCTACAGTCCATAATTGAGAAAATCCTAAATTTTGCATTTTTGACATTTTAGTCACTAAGTAAGCTTTTAAGCAATTATCTTAGCACTAAATGACCCTTAAACAGTGCTGTAAATTTTGGGGTATTACAATTCTTCCCCTTCAGAAAATTCGTCCTAATTTTCAAGATGTACTTGTTTCGAGTAAATGTGGGTACTACTTTTCCATTGTATCCTTAGCTTCCCATGTTGCCTCTTCAACTTGGTGGTTGTGTCAAAGGACCTTCACCAACGATATCTACTTGTTCCTTAATTCTTTGACAATATAAGCCAGTATCTTGACCGGTTCCTCTTCGTAAGTCAAATCGGATTGCAAATATATCTCCTCTAGTATAATCACGTGTGAAGGATCCGATCTGTATCTTCAGAGCATCGAGACTTAGAAAATATTATGGATTTTACTCATCTCTGGTGGAAGAGCTAGTTGATACGCCACAGGGCCAACTTTCTTTAGAATTTCATAAGGTCCAATACACCTGGAACTTAATTTTCCGTTGTTCCAGAAACGTATTATTTTCTTCAATTTCTTGCAACAAATCTGGCTTAATTAGCTTGCGATCATATAACTCAAACCAATTTAATGGTGATTTGCACTTTCGACCAAAGAGGGTTTCATATGGTGCAATCTATATACTTGTCTGATAACTGTTACATAGGCAAATTCTACTTGTGGTAAATACTTTTCCCATGATCGCTCAAACTCAATCACGCAAGCTCTTAGCATATCTTTTAGTATTCGAATTGTTCTTTCAGATTGGTCATCTGTTTGAGGATGAAACACAGTACTGGATTTCAGTCGTGACCCCAAAGCTTAGTGTAGTGCATTCCAAAATCTTGATGTGAACTTTGGATTTCGATCCGATACTATAGATATTGGCACTCCACTTGTTTCACCTTTGCTATATAGTCTTCATCTTGTTGCTGACTTTTTTTATTTTGACTTGCCAATGAAGATCTTAATTGCATCTCTACTAGGAATAAACCATCCTTTTCTTGTCAGTTGAGCATTTAAAGTTCATAATGTAATAAATGTCTTCCAATTTAAGGTATCAATTACGACATTTGCTCAGCCTAGATGGTAATCAATGATCAGGTCATAATCCTTTATTAGTTCCAACCATATTTGTTGCCATATATTCAAACTTTTCTGTGTCATCAAATATTTTAAACTCTTATGATCAGTATACACGTGGTAGCGTTCACCATAAAGATAATGTCGCCACACTTCCAGAGTAAAAACTACATCCGCAAGTTCCAGATCATAAGTCGGATAATTCATTTCATGTGGATTTAGTTGTCGGGAAGCATACGTGATCACCTTCCCATCTTGCATCAACATGCACCCTATTCCATTATAGGATGCGTTACAGTACAGAGTAAACTCTTTTCATGACTTTAACTGTACCAAAACCGGAGCTTCTATTAAAATTTTCTTTAACTGATCAAAGCTTTCTTGACACTTCTCAGTCCATACGAATGGAACATTCTTTCTCAATAGCTTTGCAAGTGGACCAGCTATCATCGAAAAGTTGTTCACAGACCTTATATAATATTCAGGAAGTCTCAAGAAACTGCAAACCATTTAACATTATTGGGAACCTTCCATTCCACAATGGATTGTATCTTTTTAGGATCGATGTGGATCCCTTAGGTTAAAACAATGTGACCCAAGAAAGCCACTTTTGATAACCAAACTCATATTTTGAGAGTTTTGCATATAACCTTTTTTTTAATTTGTAGCACTATCCTCTGTCTAGTAATTCCTGCAACTGAGACTTTATCTCTCTTAGTTCTGTAGGTGCCATTCTGTATGAAGCCATAGACACTGGCTCATTATTGGGAATTACATCAATCCTGAGCTGTCGGAATTGTACGTATGTCCTCACTATTCATATTAGTATTCACTACGAAGACTAACTAATTCTTCAACCCTTACTTTAACAATCTTTTCATTTTATTACCAAAGTCACCATTCCAATACTTTCAAATCTTTTTTACTTGATAAAAGGATCTAAACACCACTCGTGCTTATTTTCAATCAATCGCTTTAAGCGACACTTCATCGAAATATTCTGAGCAAAATACTCATCTGTGCCCAATACTCTATCAACTTTTCATAGTAAAGGCTTTATAGACTTCACAACACTGATTTTAGTATATTACTATTTTTAACCATTATTTTAGGGCTTTACTCCAACCATTATCACTTAACCATCAATCTGCCAACATCAGATCATCATCTGTGTCTCTTATATACCCATTAGTTCATAAATCCTTTACTGATAGGAGCCCTAAATTCGATTCCTATCTGCAGTTACCATTTGTAAAGAAGTATCTTGCATTTTAAATAGATTTCATTACTATATCAGTCTATTTGTTATTACCCCGTTTAAAGCGGGTACTAGACTTAGTTAACCTCCTTACTCATTTCTGGAAACTTATAATGTTCCCTCTTTTAATTGTCCAATGGTATTCATTCTCATTCAGACATTCATTCCTACAATAACCCCTTTGACTAGTAAACAATTGCATCAATCATACAAGTATTTCTTTTTTGTAAATATGACATCCTAGTGGCATGTAGACACTCTAAAACTTTTATCGAGCTCGGTTTAACTCCAGAACCGGTTAAAACTGTAGCTCTGATACCAATAAATGTAACACCCTTCCTGTGACCGTACACCCGACACGAGTCAGAAATGTCACAGCTTTTTAAAATAGATCTTTTAACCAAAATCTGGGGTGATTTAATTTTTTTTTGGAACAACTTCCCAGTGGTCACCCATCTTAATATTTCTATAACCCAAGCACACTTAATAGTAATTAATAAAATATTTATTCAAGTTCCGATTATAAAACTTGTTACATAAAGTATACAGACATGCTAAAATAATTTATTTTACAAAAAGGTTTCTATTAAAATTATTCGATATCTAATTCGTATAAAATATATCAAATGAGACTATTTAACACCAAACTGTAGATATAATAATCAATTCAAAACAGTTTACGCCACTATTATAAGCCCCGATAATTACTTTAATAAAATAGACAGACTTATTAAATACATGACACTATTAAACATACAAAAGACGGATGTCATGATTACCGAAATACCTGTCGATTATCTTCTATACAAAATAACGATGAAGCAAAAGCTGTCATCTACTAATCTCGATCACCTACGTGTATAACATAAATACACGCTGAGTATATCTCAATGAGGCATAGAAATATGTAACATGTAAAATACGGTATAAAATTGTTTGTAGTATGAAATAGTTGTATTTGGCATGATATTTGGTAAAGCATGATATTCTATATATAAAATATAATACTCATGTAATAAACCTATACAGTAATAAATCTATGTTGTACTAAATTTTTACTGAAAAATCATATAGCAAGGTTGCTCTATAAATTATATAGTCTATAATGTAGGAATAATCGTATAAAAAATTCGTATTGTAATAATTTTGTACTGTAAAGTCATGTAACTGTACAATACAGTACTTGCAAAATGTCAAGCGAGTCCCAATTACAGTTTATATCTTATCATCAAACTTTTATTTTATTAATCAAATATATGTTAAGGTTATTAACTTAACTACCTGCATAAATGCATTTCATGTATTATAGCCGAAAGTAAAATACAATGCGATACTTTGGTACACGAGTCATCATAACCGACACCATAGTGTCTACAACATCGTAGCGTCTGATGATGGGTACGTACTCGAGGACGCCGTAGTGTTTGAACCGACTCCGTAGAGTCTAACTCGACTCCGTAGAGTCTAACTTGACTCCGTAGAGTCTATCTCGACCCCGAAGAGTCTATCTCGCACCGTAGTGATATGACGCAGCTGCTAGGACTCTATGGATATCCAATTATACCAAAGACTCTCATACTAGTACTTGGGCATAACAATATAATATTTTCACATTCAATATCCAATCCATCAATACTATCATTCATAGTTCGATACTGGGTAGTTCATACCCAAAATTTAAAATTCGATTTATCTTAGATAAATCATTATGCCATATCAATGTATCACATATGCCATTTAATATCTCATGTCAATTACATAACTTTGATCAACATACATTTTCATTAATATAAATGTCGATTTTTTGCAAGTCTCCCTCATATCACATATATAAAATAAGATTTCCTGTTCTTTTTCCTCTTTCTCAACGGTTTGGGAATGAATTTTTTGATGATAACTCTTCATGTTTCATATATTTATGCCACTTGTATAAATAAAAATGAATTTTTAATTCATTTTATTCTAATTTACCAAATTATCCCCCAACTGAATTCATATTTACTAGTTTACCATTTTTTAAAATTCAAACTAAACTTATTTGGATTCCAACCAACCACTATTCATCCATTAAAGAAATCTCAAAATTCCTTCCATGTCCCTTTTGGGTAAAAAGACCAAAGTACCCTTTACCAATCAACTTTTTTACAAAATTGCCATTCTAGGCAATTTCAGTCAAATAAATTTAATACAAACATTTAACTCTCCAAATTTCCATAAAATGATATTTTATAACTCTTACAAAGTCTATGGAATCATCTCCAAATTTTAGCTTGATCTGATTTATCGATAAATTTCGAGAATTTTATCGGTTACTAAATAAATTCCTTAATCAAAATAAATCGTAGGATTCATTCTGAATTGAACTAAAATATTTCCAACACTTGGAAATGAATTTTATAAACTTTCTCTATCATATGGTAAAATTTCATAATTTTTCAGTTCGATCCAGGTATCCGAATTCCACTTAAACTTTGACTGTTATTTCACAATAATCAAAATATCGGATCAAACCAGTAATTCCACATTCGGTCCACACCAATATGTGATCTATCTATTTATGAAATAAAACACCTAACTTTTATGAAATTACAACTTTGGTCCTTCAACTTTTCATATTTTGACTTGTACCATACAAGTTTTGAAAACTTATCATTTCGGTCACTAAACTTTAACCTTGAATTCCCATTCCAATTTTCCTTGGATTTTAACCAAATTTTGCGAGTATCTTACTTTACTCGTTCTCTATCACATGACACCTTAAAACCTCAGAAATTTCTTTTCTACTATCTATAATCGAGAAAATCCTAACTTTTGCATTTTTGTAATTTTAGTCACTAAGTAATCTTTTAAGTAATTATCTTGGCACTAAATGACCCTTAAACGGTACTGTAAATTTTGGGGTATTACAAAGGGGGTTACAGATATGGTTTCCTTGTTCGAGACTCACAAGGAGGAGAATAAAAAATTAAACGTCTGGCCTTTATGCCTTGTGATCTTCATGTATTTTTTTGTTACCATCTTATACAGTGTTTATGCCATAATTCTTTGTTGATAAATTGCTTTCAATTTTAAATAACAACCATTATTAATTATAGAGTACTCATAAACAAATGGAAAATACCACAGTGTCATCGTTTGCTGAGTTTTTTTTAAGGGATCAATGTAGTTTTATGGGAACATGACTGGCTTAGATATTGTAAGACAAAATCTGTTAAAGGAAAAATGTTAAGTTGTTTCAGGATATGTTAAATTTTAATTAGTTGACGATAAAATATTTGCAGGTATTCATCCCCATGAATGATATCAATGTGCAATGGTACTTGTGTGTCATTCATATGGCACGTAGGGAAGTTTGGATACTAGATAGCTTACCGTCTAGTGTGGCGAGTCAGCGTAGGGAGGAAGTAGTTATGAAAATGGTGAGAACACATCCATTTTTCATGTCGCCATGTTAGCATTGTATGTTATTAACGTGTAGAAATGAACTTTGTACTATGTTTTCATTATCGTTCAAAAATACAGTTTTGCAGAATATGCTAAAGTGGAAGACTTTGTTAAGGTGTTTGGCAAACTGAAGGTGGCATTTGACAAGCTGAAAATTCAACTTCCTAAAGTCCTGAGTTAAGAAAATGGGTATTCAGCTTTTCATATTTCTTTATTGTTATCATG
The DNA here is from genome assembly GCA_019671005.1 of Hibiscus mutabilis. Lineage (NCBI taxonomy): Eukaryota > Viridiplantae > Streptophyta > Magnoliopsida > Malvales > Malvaceae > Hibiscus > Hibiscus mutabilis. The sequence continues at coordinate 32,853,216 of CM033728.1, forward strand.
AAATTAGTAATTAAATGACTAAAATCGCATCAAACTTGATAGATAGGACTGTGGTATGTTCGTCGTTGCTTGGATGAAAAGCATACGGTTAGTTACCAAAATTAGTGATCTTTCGCATATCGTAAGTGAATGATTTTCATTACTATTTCATTTATAATCAAATTTTGAGTGCTTATCGTCCAATATTTTGTAATAACATATTTTTTTATTTCCAATTATAGGAAGTTAGAGAATGTGACAAGATGCAACTTCTATACGAGCTCTGTGTAGATACAACAAACACAAACAGGTTAGCGCTACAGGGTGATGTGGAAGAACATAAAAAATTGATGAAGGGAAAGGGAAAGAAATCAAAACCTCTAAGAACTATTACTCGATAAAAGTATGCACTCATAACTTTTGGGCAATGAGTTAGGTTCATTTCTAAATCATTATCTTTTCACAATTACATCATATTAATTCAATTTTCAATCATATTTATTGATTTCTATTATGTTCTAACAAAATTGGGTTTTGCTAAATTTCTAATATGATTTATACTATCGAGACTTGGTCCCCATTTGCGCTTGGATTGACAACATATTCTACTTCGATTCGTAACCCTCAGAGAACTTTTTGTGAGAATCGATCGTTGGACCTATCTTGATGGACGATAAGTTTAAATTTTACGAAATGTTAGTGAAAACTAACTAAATTCATTCATATTTAATTGAGGTCATATAATGCATGCAAGCAGGTTTGGGTTGATGTTCAAAAAGTTAATGGTCTATCTTGATTCATGCTGAGTATAGAGGGGATCTGCCAGCATCCCCATTTTGTGAAAAAAATGTTGTACAACCTCCACCCCACCAATTGTATAGAATTCAAATATTTTGTACAATAATTTCAAACTCTCTATGTAAATGTTCGATACTAGTCATGTTACGAAAACTCGAACATTTAACATTTATGGCACGCTTAATAATTGTTACTGATATTCATACATTTTTTATTTCATTTATGGTGGGGAAAGTAAAAATTCAAAAATAGGTTTGAAACTATGGATACGGGCTTGCATACTTGTAAAGCAAAACATAACTGAAATTGTTATGAAAACATGTTGCATTTGAGGTTTCACATGATAAGTTCGAGACTGTATTTGCAAACATTCAATACTCGTCGTATTACTGAGAAGCCACTTTCTGTGAGTTAAATGACATTTTTAGGATGTTTAATATTATAAATAAAAATACAGTTTCAGGCGAGAACCTCAAATTTAGGTTAGTTTCGAAACTGTGGATGGCGGTTTGGATTCTTGTAAAGCAAAACTTAAACTGAAATCGTTAGGCAAACATGTTACATTTTAGGTTTCACATAATAAGTTCGAAACTTTATATGAAAATGTTCGGTACTCGTCGTATTACTGAAAAGCCACTTTCTGTGAGTGTAATGTTCACAAATGTGACGTATAATATTATAACTAAAAAGATAGTTTCGGGCGGGAACCACAAGTTTAGGTTAGTTTCGAAACTATGGATATCAGTTTGGATACTTGTAAAGCAAAACTTAAACTAAAATCGTTATGCAAACATGTTATGTTTTAGATTTTACATGATAATGTTCGAGACTGTATATGCAAACATTCAATACTTGCCAAACAGCCACTTTGTGTGAGTTAAATGACATTTATGTGACATTTAATATTTTATTTGAAAAAAAATCATATTTTTTTTGTTTTAAAAGAAGAATGATAGTCTCACCACTAAGGAGTTATATGAAATATTTTCAAGAGGTTGAGCAGGCAGTTTTCTTCTAAAATTTCCCTATTCCATTTTTCAAGGAATCCATGACATCTTCCAGTCTCACCATTGATGAGTTATCTAAAATATTTTCAAGAACTAACTTGAAGACAATGAAGGAGTGTCAATTGCTTTCAAAACACTATAATGCTCTAAAATACTTATTCGACTTTATGAAATCTTATACTGAAAGAATAAAGGCAATATGCTGCTACTTAATTGCAAGCAAGTATCACAAATATCGTTCTTATAGTTTTGTAAGTGAAGACCAATCAGGTTGTGATAATGGGAAACTCACGTTCAATTTTTACCTTATCACAACGTGGATATCTTAGATGCTGTAGATATAGGTTTAGAGTTTTACAGAGGTCGTCTAGAAAAAAAGCATTATATTTGTAAACCTACGACAAGGTAATGGAAAGTTATGCCAAGTCCACACCCCAAATCTCTAAAACCTGAATATTTTCCAAAGAGGATCGGATGATTGTTCTCAAATCAATCCCCTTAGAGCTCAAAATTGTGTGGCTTTTCGACCAATGCAATTAAGATTACATTAAAGGTGTTAAAGTTATCCATTGCAAAATCTTTGATTCTAATGGTTGGACTTGGCTTCGCTCGGGTGATTTGAAGTTACCACTCGATGAGTATTTCGAGCGAAATTCATGCACAATATCTCCGTGTGGTTGGTTGCATTGGCTAAGATGGATGGGTGGGAATTATAGAATACTTGCTTTTAACCCTAAAACTAAGAGTTGGGAATCGATAACGGTGCCTAAGTCATGCAATTCCAAAAATTTTAGGTCGGATAAATAGTTCAAACACCGTTGTATTCTTCCATTTCCTGTGATACACGATACAATGTCGCTGATTTAGGTTTCTCTTGGAATGTCTTATATGATTTTCTTGTATACAATTCAATTGCATGGCCTTCTAGCTCTTTCAATTTTGTCGATTGCATTGGCTTACTCTGTGTACAAGTAAAATCTGCTTTTAACTCATTCAAGTACATTTGACCAACGGAATCTTCAATTGCATGAATAAACTCCAAATATGTCTTCTTGGACTTAAGGAAAATAGCTAGAGATGCATTCATTGATTCATACCTTTGGGTTGACCTCAAGTTCGCAAAAAAAAAAAAACCTGTCATATACGCTTGTGCCCATAAGTGACGAGTCTTGTTCTTCTCCAGAACCCACATATGGTTGTTCACATTAAACTTTGTAATAGTTTTCTCCCATTGTGCATCAAATTCCTCAGCTTTCCACCAAGAATACATGCATGTGCTAAAGGCCTTTGCAAAATTTGGATCACCAATATTTCCTTGTGTATTGTGAGCTAGATGCCAAGAACATATTTGATGTTTAGCATCAGGAAAAATATTTTTGATTGCCCTCTACATTGCCATATCTCCATCTATAACCACTAAAAGTGGAGCCCTGTTCAGCATAGCTTTTGCAAAAGCATTTATGACCTACTGAAATGTATATGAGGTCTCGTCCTCAAGGATAGTAACATTAAACACAATTGTTTGATAGTGGTGATTTACACCAACAATGGGCATAAGAGGTCGAGCGCATGTATTACCCTTGTAGGTGGTGTCAAATGCAATAGCATCATTGAATATAGAGTAGTCAGCTCTCAAAGTGAATCAACCCAAAATAGATTATGCAAATGATTCGAAGCATCAACTAAAGATTTCATGCAAAACCTTAGATCTGTCTTTTTCTTGCCATCAAAGTTACCTAGTACTGCATTGACATCCCTATTAATAACTTCATTGGCTTTATGTTGTGGAGGGAATTGTATAGGTCTTTCTTAGTAAAACCAACATTTTAATAACCACCAGACTGTTTCATGAACTGTTTAATAATTTTTGATGTTCTGACACCAACATTTTTCAATGTTGAAGCCTCTGCAATATCGGTCTCCGACACAAATCGATGCGAACGAAGGAAGGGTGCCATGGATGGTGGACAAAGTTGATGGTTATGTTTGTTATCAGAAAATGATATTACCCAACTATTTGAATGTTCTAAATGGACCACTATTCTAGCCTTGCAACCGGTCATTGTCAGTGGTCGTGGAGCGCGTGAACGCTGCACTTCATCTACTTTTGATTTCCTGTGCCCTTATTTTGAGCAACAAAACTCTTGCTGGTAATGATTTCCATTTCTATCAACACGAATTGTTTGACGACGTGTACTATATCCATTTCGATTTGCTTAGTTCTTATAAAATTCATATGCTTCTTCACTTGACACAAATGTCATGCCAATAATGTTATTCGAATTCTCTACACTATCTCCTCTGATTTTAGCATCACTTTCTATACTTGAAACTTTCATTATGAGTATACTCTGGCCCCTAAGTAAATTAATATGAAATAACTAAAACATTGCATAAAATTAAGTTGCATAAAAGTAAAAAAAATGCTTATTATGAACTTGCTTACCTTCATAAGACCACAACTGTTGGTTGAGCACTAGAAAAAAGGTTTATGAGCTTCAAGATGGAACAACTTGTTCAATGGGAATATGATTAAGAAGAAAGAGACGTTTATTAAAGTTGGTAGTACCTGTCCTGGATGGTAGTTGCAACATTTATTGGAACTTTTAATCATCAATTCGAGAATGGTTGTTGGAGTAATAAAAGTGACCATTCTGCATAAAATTTATTTCACAAGTTCCGAAATTTCATCTTTAAGTTTCGATATTGATTAAATGTCTTATGTTGCAGTGATTGCTATAACGTATCGGAACTGGTATCTCAGTTTTAAAACTTTAAAAGTATTTGAACTTTGAATTATGGCATTTTCGGTTTTAAACATAAAAAATATAACTTTTTTGGTTGTCGTTCACGCTTCTTTTAATTAACAGTGGTGAAACTTATGACCCAATTTTGATACTTACCGTGGAATATATATATCAAAGCTGGAAGGTTACAACCTAAAATTAATGTCCTTTTTCTCTCACTCAGTTGTGCGAATTGGATTTCTCCTTCCTTCAGTTCAAAATCTTTAAATTTAGGGACTTTTCACTTTATTCTTTCACCTATCAAACCTTTCAAACATCATCTCCTCATCCAATTTAGTTTAATTTGAATCTACAGGATTTAAAGGTATTTTTGGAAACCCTAGTTTTTTTAAATAACCTTGCTTTTGTTTAGATTTCATGTACTTTCTATGGCTGACTGTTGATATTGAAAATGTGATTGATATTATTAATGTTTTTTTTTAGATTTTCTGATTATTTTGTTTAAATTTTTACAGGAACCATAAACCTAGTTCACTCAAATCCTGCTGGAAGAAAAGGTATACTTCTAGAAACCCTAAATCTATTAAAATACCCTTAGTTTTGTTTGGTTTTCATTTACTTTCCATGGATGACTGTTAATGTTGAAAAATTAGTTGATATTATTGATGGGGTTTTCAGATTTTCGCTATTTTTTAAAAATTTAATAGGATCCCAAACTCGGTTCAATCAAAGCCTGGCTGCTAGAATCAAAGGTATATTTATAAAAAATGGTTGATATTATTGTTTGGGTTTTTAAGATTTCCCGCTAAATTGGTTTAAAGTTTAATAGTAACCCCAGACCTAGTTGAATCAAAGGTATTTCTGAAAACCCTATTTTTTAAATTGTCATTTCTTTTGTTTGGTTGTCCAATTCTTTCCATGGCTTAGCTTTGAATTTGGGAATTGTTTGATATTATCGATGAGCCTGACTTCGTGTTCAAAACACGTTTTATATTACTAATGGGTTCTTGTGAACTTTCTACTATTTTCATATATATATATTTTGAATAAACATAAAATCGATATATTAAAAACTCAGTCTTTAAAGAGTCCATTTACATTATCATTTCCCAAAGCCTGATTACACCCTATAAGCCTAATTACATAAGCTAGTTTCCAGATCTTTCTTATGTGGCCAGATTTCACTCAGTTATAGGTACATTTCAAGTCATGTGGATTAACCCTTTATTTCCCCAAACCAATCTAAATCGTTGATAAAAAGGAAATCTGACTATTGAAACAAGTAATTTCCAAAGGACTTTTGAAACTGGTACCATTTGTTATTTCCCCAGATATTATTGATGGGATTTGTCAAATTCTTGCATATGCGATGTGAAATTTTTTTATTTTCCACCGTCTGCGTACCGAATAAAAATCCTTGTTATATTTATAATTTATTATGTTAGTAAAAAATATTTTATATAAAAATATATGGAAAATACTTTGATACACAAGCTTGTGTAAACTTTAGTTTACATAAGCCTTTTAGTTTTAGGGTTTAGAGATTTAGGTTGTGGTTTAGGGTTTAGGGGTTTAAGTTGTATGGATTAGAATTTAAGGTTTATGGTTAGAATTTAGAGTTTAGAGTTTAAGGTTTAGGTTTTAGGGTATTAAGGTAGGGATTTAAGTTTTAGATTTTATAGCTTAAATATTAAGGCTAGGGATTTAAGTTTTAGATTTTAGGTTAGAATTTATCACGATGAATTTATCATTAACATTATCTAAACTTTAGATTTTCAAAAATGTTAATGACTGATTTATAGTGTTGGTTTTAAGCGGTTAAACTATAATAAAAATCATTGTTAAAAAAAGCTATAATACAAATCTTTGTAATATCCTAAAAAGTCATTTTAATCCCTTTATTAAAAAATAAGAAAAACTCATGTATATTGTTTTAGTACCCAACTATTATTTTTGGCAAAATAATACTTAATGTTATATATTTTTTTGTTTTGTTTTGGTACTTGACCGTTAAAAACTAACGGAAATGGTGACATGACTTGGTTAATAACAGTTTTAGTCCAAAAACTTATACAATCTATCAATTTAGTTTAAGATTCTATCAATGTAAACATTTTTTTATTTTTTGGATTAAAATTGTAAATTCCTCATTTTTCTTTTTCCAGTCGAATGTAATTTGCAATTTTCCCCCAAAATTAAGATGGTGTTTTAAATTGATGGATATTGGACTAAATTTATCATATATATAAGTATTTTGTACTAAAATTGTGATTAAATTAAGCCACATAATCATTTACGTTAGTTTTTAACGGTTGGGGTACCAAAACAGAACAAAAACGTAACGTTAGGTACCATTTTACCAAAAAAATAATACTTTGGGTGCCAAAATCGTAACGCGAGCATAGCTTGGGTACTAATATATGTAATTTCCCAAAAAATAAATATCTTAATCCATCTATCATACCTAAAAGTTTGTTTTACTCTTTGGATAATTATTTGATACACTGGCGGTGAAAACTTTTAGTTAGTGTTTGTGAATAGAATTTAAGGTTTATAGTTGGAATTTAGGATTTATAGGTTGAAACCTAAATCCTCAACATATTACCCCAAAACTTAAGCATAATCTCTAAACCCTAAATCCTAACCCTAAACCCTAAATTCTAACCATTAACCCTAACTTCTAAACCCCTACACCTAAACCCTAAAATTAAGGAGCTTGTGAAAATTAAAAATTTTCACCGCCAGTATATTAGATATAAATCCTTAGTCTTTGTACTATAAAAATGAACATTTTAGTTCCTCCTCTACAAGTTGAAGGAATAGTCTCTATGGAAGCCATTGATAGGGTTTAGCAGGGCCGTCTATGAGGGTGGGCCATAAGGGCGACGACCCACCCTTATCTAGGGTATACCGTTTATAATTATAAGTGTTTAGTTTTTCTCCAATGTTTATTATTAGGGTCTAATTTTTAATACTTGTTATTATGGGTCTACTATTATTTTTTTCAATACTTGTTATTGGGGTCCATTTTTTCAATATTTGTTATTACCCATTTTTTTCAATATTTGTTATTACACACACTCTTAAAATTAAAATAAATAAATATTTGTTATTATGGGTCCAATTTTTTCTTGCAATAATTGTTAATAGGGGCCCAATATTTTTCTAATACTTGTTATTAGGGGTCTAATGTTTTTCCCCAATACTGGTTATTAGATTCCAATTTTTTCCAATATTGTTAATATGTACATATTGTTAAAATTTAAATTTTCCCATTACTTATTATTAGAGCTCCGATTTTTTTTCTAATACTTGTTGTTAGGAGCTTAGTATTAAAACTTTTTTTAATACTTATTATTAGGGGGCTAATTTTTAGGTTCGCCCGTAGGCCACCAAAATCTTAGGAACGGGCCTGGTATTTAATTCCTAATTCATGTTCTGTGTAATAAAAAAACTAATTTTTAATATCTATTAAGTTATTAATGACTTAATATCTCATTATCCACGCATTAAAATTTAATTCAAACTTCGTAAATATACTTTTTTTCCAGTTACCCATACACTTAGACCTGGAAAATTTGACCCGAAAATCGAGAATCGAACCGATTTACCCGAACCTAGACCCGAAATTGACCCAACACGATGACCCAAATTTGATTTCAAACCCAAAATAAACCGAATCGAACTGAATTTCAGTTGAATAAAAAATAGACCCGAACCGATTTTCAACCGAACCAAATAAAACCAAACTGATTTCACCCGAACCGAAACCTACCGTAACCGAAGGCAACTTGAAAATAAATATATATATATTAAAATAAATAAATAAAGATGAGATGTAAATTGTCACACAACACACCAAAAAGCTGAATATACAGTATATATAAAGTCATATATAGAGTGAAAAAATCTAACTCGGCCTGAAAACCCGACTAAAACCGATCGATCTCCTATTAACCCGATAGTGACCCGACCTGAAATCAACCAAACCGAAAATAACCAAACCGAAAATAACCGACACAAAATCAATTGAACCGAAATTCAACCGAACTAAAAATCAATTGAACCAAAATCTCGACCCGATACCCGAACCGAAATCACCATAGACCCGAACTGAAACCGAACCAAACCCAAACTGAATTTAAACCAATGTAGTAAGGCCCGAAATAAACCAAACCAAAATAACCCAAACTATAACAGAACCGAATGACTCATTTGGCACCTCTACCTACACTATTATTTTATCTATCCATTATATCTAAGGATATTTCTTTGTTAAAAAGGCCACGTGACCGATGTAGCGACGTTATTAAAATTCTTATTTCAGTTTTCTTTCTAAAACTTAGAAATAGGAATTTCTTTTAAAAAACTTGTATTTTTAGATAAAATTGAGGGTTGGGGAGTCGTCATAGGTGACTTGAATAAGGTAGACCAGACACCAAAAAGGAAATCAAAGAAAAATGAGTTCGGGAGTCAGTTACGAGTGAGAAAGATTTCGCACCCCCACCACGCCCGAAAATCGGTACCTAAAGGGTTCGCATCGTATTTACTAAGAAAAATTAAATTTTGGTTTAATTTAATTACTAATCCCCAAAATGCATGTATGTATAGGAATGTTATTCGAAAATAAAAATTCTAGCAATTTATGGTACTAAAAGGAGATGACACCCGAAGACTCAGGAAGACACGCTTAGTAGGATACCGAAATTTTGCGACCTAATTCTAAATGCAACAAAGTATGATAATGCATGAACAATCAAAATATGCTAACAATACATAAAAACAAGAATAAATGTACGTAAATACAAATATATATATATGCATAATATGTAAAAGGAAAATGCCAAAAACAAATCATCAAATTGATGTATTATATATATATTAATAAGAAAAAGAATAAACTTAGGTGAAATAAAATAATTATGGTAACAATACATATATATTAAATAAAAGGGAAATTGTACCATGAATATGATATATTATATAAGTAACATAAAAAAATAAAAACTATAATAATATAACAATATAGCTAAACATGGACTGGAGATATATATATAGAGAGAGAGAAAGGAACAAAGCAGCTCTTAGAGTTCAAATTAAAAAGGAAACCAAAATAAAAATGGACTTAACCAAAAGAGAAAGAAACGGAATCAAAAGACAAAAAAAAAAAAAACAACGGGGGACTCAAAACATGATTAACTCCTTTAGATAAAATTAAAATAAAGGGGATGAAATTAAAATGTTTAAAGATAACTAGCGACTACAGGAATGATTAATTTAGGGTGGAAGAACTTAAAAACAAAATTAGTCAAAATTTAAAAAGCAGACTTACTATATAAGCCAAAGTAAAAACTAAAAAGGATTAGCTTTATTTCATAAAAAAGATCAAAACCCCATTTTCTTAATTCTCTGGATGTTCTCAGAACATTCAAAGTTTTGTTCATTAAACCCAGATTTCGGCCACATCTCCGCTGTCTCAACCATCATGGACAGTCATCGGCCGTCGTTTGCCAGCTCCGACGAACACGAAACCCTAACAACAAAATTTCTTCTCTTTTCAAAACACAAACCCGACCTTAGATTTTAGAAAAAAAAAACTCTCTTTTTTTGTCAAAATCTAAAAAATAAAAACCAAAACCTCATTTAAAAAACTTTTTTCCAAATCTAAAAGCCCTTTCGAAAGGTCATCGGAGACGACGTCCTCAGGCAACCGTAGGCCAGAAGATCAAATGGTGCTCAGGTAAAACAAACCCTAATCTCCATTTCTTTTTCTTTTTGATCCAAAATGCAAACATTTGAAGATAAAATACCTCTGTAAAAGCTTGCTCTTTTTTTATTGATTGACAATTCCCCCCCCGAATACAAGATTTTCTTCATACATATATTGCGGTTTACATGTAATAATTAAAAAGACATCCTCTAATTGCTTGCTGTTGATTTGGTTTTCTCCCAAGCCTTTCTATTTTTTTACAGGTGGTGATTGAAGGGCGGTGGTCGTACGCCGACTAGAGGAGCCCGGCTGTTGATGAAGCCACGTGGACGGTGAAGATCAAAGACGTGTCCAGCACGTGATCGCGTGTGAAAGACGAGCGTCCTCGTGCACGTGGGGATATGAGTAGTATTCTATTCTTCCAACTGGGCCGTTGGATCAGATTTGATCCAACAACCAGGATTCGGCTACGCATGATAAAGAGGGTGTTATCAGATTAGGGTTTTTGTTTTTTTAAATTGAGTTTGGGTCTAAACGGGTCAGCTGTAAATATACATGGGTTATATAAGTTAATTGGACTGGACTATTAATTTATAACATTGGATTTGTTTTTTATTAAGGGCTCTTAATTATTATATATAATAATAATAACAATAATAGTAATAACATAACTAATAATAACAATAATACTACTAATAATAAAACCAAAAATAAAAATAATAATAATTAACTGGACAAAATTAGTGGTTACATTTGCCCCTTATTTGCTCATTCTCATAAAACAAGAATAGAACAAAGACCAAAAGTACTAATTTCGTCTTACTTGCCTGTCTGGATCCCGAATCACCATGCACTAGAGGTCCTACTGATGTCCTGGAAGTCTTAGCTAGAAATGTATAGTGTAACCCCCTCGAACTGACCTAGGTTCTAGGTCGAACCGAGCGAGCTACATTAGGTTTGCCGTAGCAAACCTGAACCGAATATCTTGAATTAGGTCCATTTTTTTCATTTTTATCTTATCTAGATGCATCATTATTACCTAGGGTGTACAAACTGTTAGCGGTTAGATTCTCGTTCGAATCCGGCGTCGAATTGACATCCAATTATGCGAATTTGCAATTTAGGGACCAAATTGAAAATCCAGAAAACTACGAGGGCTTACTTAAGTTTGGAGTTACCGATCCTCAATTAGTCAGGTTACATGCATACATTTTCAATTTTAGCTAAAATGGATCATTAAAACACATCCAATTAGCATACATGCAAAACATGGACCAAAATAGAAGAATCTCAACTTCAACAGCCAATTAACCGACATAACAACCTTTGTTATCAGTATTCGGGATCCTATACTGATACCAGGCTTCATACCCGAAGGTTGTATCGATACTAACATATATGTACCGATACCCAGGTTACAAAACACAAGTCTCGTAGCGATACTCTTCCTCGAGTATCAGTACCCGAGCTTAAAGGCCAAAACACAATTTCCAATAGCTAAAAACCATACCAATATGGCTCACCCCATATCGATACCCAAGCCAATTTCCTCTTTCCCATACCTAATTTAGGCCCATTGTACCAATACAGAGGGTACCGTATCAATACCGAGAGGCATGTAATGCCCATTTTACCTGGTTTTAGACCTTTAAACCAACTCAAATTTATCCCAAATATCCTAGCATGCATACTAAACACATTTATCATGTAATGCATGTATCCACAATATTCCAAACCATCCAATATGCACTTTCAGACAAGAAAGCGTAAACTATAGGTATGTTTCCTAAACATATCAACCAACATACTCAAAAATGAAACTAGGCATAAATACATCAATCCACATCACAAAACCGAACAACAAACCAACAAAGAACATGACACAATCATTGGGAGAAAGTACAAGCAAAATAAAAATCCTCAAACTTGGACAACACATGCCTTATTACCAAATGCTTAAAGCTAAAACCATACTCAAAGTCAAACGATGTCTTAGGATTTCCTCGCTCCAATGCTTCCTCAATCCTCAATTTTCTGCAAAGAAGAATGAGAGCATAAGCAAACATATGCTTAGTGGTGCCACTCTTCCACATTCAACATTGCATTTAAACATGAGCATAAAAGCCAACACCTTTGAAACCCTTTTAAAATCATGGCATGCATGGTAGTCCATATGCAAAATATAGTTTCCATTTGTTTCTCATATATTAGCAATTACAGTGACCTTTATAAAACCACATTGTATACATATATTTCCCAATATACAAACTCTACCAAACCATACCTTGACCCAAAGAGTCTCACCTCAATCCTACACAAGGTAGAGCATCAACTTAGGCAGCCTACTGTATACCACAAGTGACAATCTACCAGCCTAAGAAGCCTACTACATACTCTAGGGGCCGCATGGCGATCGACTTTATATATTATAGTGCATTTTAAACCTTATGGCATGCCAAATATATCTGATACTTTTCTTTGCTTGTCACACATAGCAAATATACATTGTTAAAGACATTTACTTACTGTTATTCCCTTATGCATTTTAGCAAACCATTTTTCAAATGCAAATATCACATTGCCCAAAGAAACAACCACATTCCAATTAGAAACCATTAATCAAAGCGCTTAAGAATCCATATACTTGTTAAATCGTTGCATATCATTTAAAAGATGCATAAAACAATAAGTAAACTAAACCATGCTTTTAAACCAAAACATGTAAACAAGTCGCATATCAAACCGATATTCAAAAGCAAAATTAGAGAAAACTTACTTTCGAGCTTAGTTAAGCTTGCTAGGCTTTAACTAAACTCCCAACTCTTTATTCAAACCTTTTAAGAGTGTTCAAAACACATATACACTCACCAATGCGCAACACTTTGCTCGCCATTGCGTTCCAAGCCCTCGAAACGAGCCAACTTCCACGAGATGAGTTAGGCTTGACTCTCCCCTATTTTGGCCACACAAAACCAGAGGCAAAATGCATTCTAACACCAGCTTACAATAAACCTAAGAAATCTCAATGAAATTGCATCCGAAAGCTAGCTGAAACATAAAAAACAACCTTAAACCACAACCAAACAACCTCAAACCTAAGATTCTAACATCTTAACAACACCAATGAACATCCCAAAAACATACTTCTAACATCTCCATATCTCCAACCATCAAGAATCTAACATAATAGCCCCAAAATCACCTTTAAACTACCTTAAAAACTAACCAATTAAATAGTTTCAGGATCGGTTATAAAAATCTCATTTCACATTATCCATGTACAACTAAAATGTGAATTAACCCAATAAAAACCTCCAGCAATCATCTTGTAAAACAAGAATTCAGGCTAATCATCAAAATCATCAAAAAAATTCCATTTTCTTGAATTAAATTGCAAAACCATGTTATAATCTTTAGTAGTGACCTCCCTAAACTTTTAGAATCCGAAAAGGAAAGGGTTTACTATTTTTTTTGAAAAAAATTGCTAGAAGAATCAAATCGGTGTAGATGTAGGTGTGATGAGGGTTAAAAAGGAGTGTGGGTGGTATTCCCGCATTTTTTGAAAATATTTGAAAATTGAAGAATTGGGATTTTTTAGGAAATTCAGTTTTGAAAAAATAAAGACTGGAGTCACTACCGATCATTTTTTAAAAGGTAGACCGGACACCCAAAAAATGAAACTGGAGATTCTTTTGAAAATGGTTCGGGAGTCGGTTACGGATGGGGAAGGATTAACACCCCTACACCGCCAAATAATTGGTACCTAGTCAAATACAAATTGCCTTAATTGGAAATTTGCGAGTTCAAATTTTAATTTAATTTAAGATCCGTTTAAAAATGTGAGTAAATTTTAAATACCCCATTATTTGAGAATAAACGAAAGAACCACCACCACTACGCCTGGTACTAGCAACATTTACTCTCGAATAAAAGGGCACCACATTAAAAGTTTAATAAGTCGATTGCAACATATAACAAATAAGCAAAACATATATATAAAGCAAAGCACACTAACAATTGCGAAGTTTAAATTGTTCGGAAAAAGGACCGAGTCAAACAAAAGATAAAATGCGTAAAATAAATACAAAAATTAAAATTGCGGGAAAAATAAAAGTTAGATGCGGAAATTAAATGTTAGATGTTAGGAGTTAAATAAAAACTGCCATGAATAATACGGATCATACCCCGTTGCGGGTCACGTAAGGCCGAATCGAATAATTAAAATAGATTAACAATAAATAAATAATATATATTATAATATAATATAAAATAACATAATAATAAAACTATGATATAATATATTTACATGTAACATATTTTATAGATAATGTATATAAATATAATATATATAATATATAGTTTAAAAACATAGCATATATGAAGGAGAAAAGTGCAAAAAAAAAAAACAGAAAACAAAGGGTTAAATTAAAAAAAAAACAAAATAAAAAATGAAATTAAAAGTGGAAATAAAAGAGAGAGAGGTTAAAACGGGTATTAACCCATGCCAAAGTGAATACGGGGATGAAAATAGGGGATTAAAAAGGCAGTTAACCCATTAAGGGAAATGAGCATATCCTTCCCTAGGTTAGGTCACCGCGCGGGTCTGAGCCTTGCCAAAACAACAACATTTTGGCTTCCCCATATATAAAAAAATAAGGCAAAATTTTTCCTGATAATCTTCATTTGTTTCAAAAACGAAATAAAAAACTCTGAAAGCTTTGAAATTTTGAAACCCTAGCCCCTATTTGAAACGTCGTTCCTTGGTGGTGTGGCCTCACCAGCCATCTCTGGCGTCCGACAACAACCGGAGCACGATGGCCTCGAATCTAGGCGCCAGGTTCGAAAACCCTCTTTGTTCATTCCTTTTTTTTGAAAATGATCTAGGGTTTTTATTTGAAAACCAAATCGACAAAAAAATTCAAATCCCTTTTAGATTTTGTTTTAAAACAATTTGTTTTATTCAAAAGTTTTGAAACCCCTTTATTTTAATTTTTTTAGATTGGAAAAAAAACCCTTGATTTAGGTTTTGAAAAAAAGGAAGAGCCCTAATACTATGTAACAAAATGAAATAAATGAGAATACCTAGGAGCATTTTCAGCTTCTAATATTTGCTTGTTTTTGTTTTGTATTGGTTTCAAAAAAATCCCCCTTTACATTGCGTGGTTATCGGTTTTCTATACCCAAGATCACACGAATTAAATGAAAAATAAAAAGCCCTAAAATACATTATTGGTTACTGATAATTCTCGTTTGTATTCATGTATACTCTAAAAAATGTTGCTAAAATCCTCTCTATTGCCCCTTGTTTTTTTGCATATGCTGGTGATGTTGTTGTACGAGAAGGGACCGTGGCTCGTGAAGCTTGAGGGATGGCTACTGCAGAATGTAGATGCACCCACATGGGGACCAATTGATATGGTACATGGCCACTGGTTCTTCGTGCTAGCATGACATTGACATGGCTAGGATAACCAAGGGTCACGTAAGATGGATGGTTCTACAAGGATAGCTGAAGGGGCACTGGCGGCAGCTGTGTTGTTAGGGTGCATTAGAGTTTCTAGTTGGTTTAGGGTATTGGGTTAGTGGGTCATTGTTCAATGGGTTTGGTTAGGTACAAGGTTTAGGGGACTTGGGTTTAATCATGTAATGGGCTTGTGGGAATGTAATTGGACATTTTAAATATAAATTGATAAACTTTTGGTTTTAATATACCATGGCTTTTTATGAAATTTTTGGATTTCTAAATTGAGAATGATGAAAATGGTGATTACAGCTACCCCTCTTTGCTCATTCTTGTGAGACAACAATAGAACAAAGATTAAAAGATAATTGTTTTTGTTCGGGCGAACTTGAGTACCCTTTCTGGCACGACCCTTCCTTCAAACTCTAATTGGTCCATCTTCCAACTTCTTGAGAAACTGAACTTTTTTGTTGACCCGCTACACCACCGATGGAGAGTTAGGATCTGGTTGACTCATCTACTTCATTCTTTTTTTCAGAAAGATAGAACCTGCAAGAGTAAAAGGAAATTGTTTCAGATTGAGTATCCATTTATTTTATTTGAAATTGTACAATAAAATGTTTAAGTACAAAGATGTTTGAATATGGGTGATCTGCTACACCACCAATGATGAGGCAAGATCGGAAGATTGGATTGGATCAAGCTAAAACTCTGACGAAGAGGCATGATCCGGTGAGTAGATTGTGTTCAAGCTACAACTCTGACGAAGAGGCATGATTTGAGTGTTAGGTTTATGATCAAGCTACAAATCTGACAGAGAGACACGATCTAAAGAGTTAGAGGCGATCAAGCTACGACTCTACAGAAGATGCATGATCTGAGAAGTTAGAGGAGATCAACCTATGACTCTGACAAAGAGGCATGATCTTGGAGTTAGTTGTGATCAAGCTACGACTCTGATGAAGAATCATGATCTTGGTTATTGATGATCAAGCTACGACTCTGACGAAGAGGCATGGTCTGCAGGAAGATTTTGATCCTTTACACCATTAACGATGAGTCAAGATCTGAAGATAGATTTGATCAAGCTACAACTCTGACGAAGAGGCATGATCTGAAGAAAGATTTTGATTCGCTACACCACTAATAATGCATTAAGATCTGAATAAAAGATGACCCGTTGTACCACTGATGATGAGGCAGGATCTAAAGAGAAAAAGTTTGATCCTCTACACCACTGACGGTGAGTCGAAATCAGAGAATATATATGATAGATCTGCTACACCACTAACGGTAGGGCAAGACCTAGAAAATAGAAGTAAACAATAATTAGTAATTGTTCACTCAGAGTTTGAGTTTTGGTTTGGCTTATTTTTCTTTGAGGGTTTGCCATTTCATGTTGGGTGTTGTATCCTCCATCTTAAGGTTTCAAATTCTTTGTTGGCCCTGCTCTCTTTCGTGGTTGAGGGCTTGCCAATTTTTTATTGTCCTCCACGATTGAGGCTTCTCATCCTGATTTTTTTATATATACATGGGTGAAGCAGATGCATTTAGCATGGATGCACCTAACTTGATGTGTAATGTATGCATTTACTGTGAATGCATGATAATGAGATGAATGGTATGCAATGCAGTTGTCCATGATGTTGACTTCAAAGGGGATACCCCATGATTTTCTGATTATATTGATGGCTCAGTCTTATTTTTGCCCAAGTTCTATCTTGTAGACAAGATAGACAACTTTTGTCATCTTGTGTGTAGTGATGCTTTAACCTTTCATGGGTTTGACCATCTTCTTCTGAAATGTTACCTTTTTAGGAGGAGGTCAACTTGTGAGTGTTTTCTTTAGTCGGAGCATCAATATGTGGGCACATTTGTTGTTGCTCCCTATACTTTGGAACTTCTTTGTGAGTAATGTAGAGAAATATTTTATTTCACTGCAGAATCATAGAATGCATATTCTGATTTCAATGTGAGAAGCTTATTAAGAAAACTAAGTTTTTCTTTTCAAATTGTGAATATATTAAGCTATATTGAGTGCCCCGAATATCAAGTGCATGAGCAACACTAAAAATAACTTACTAAGGATTCCCCCAAGTAAACCCCGTGTCTAGGAGACCTCAAAAGCTAAATTGGTGTTTGAAGATGTGAAGTGTAGTTTAAGCTACTTTGGTGCTTGACCATCTTTCCTTTGACAAGTTCATTTTTGTTTGGGGAATTCAATTCATCGCATTCCTTTGGCTTGAAATAAATGATGGAGCAAAAAACAAATTCCCGAGCTAATCACCATTGTCATGATTTTGAAAATATTACCATCACTCATGAAGCGAAGAATCTCGATTAGAATGGGCTTCAGCAGAGTGCCCCAAAAATTCCACTTTTATCCGAAAACGCCTATTACCAGGTTTCAAACATTAGAGTGCTTTTTGATTAATACTTTTTTTGAAAACATGCCTATTATCAAGCTTTGAATATTGAAATTCCTTTTTTTTAAATGCCTATTACTAGGCTTCGAAAGTTAAATCACTTCATTTTGTTTTGAAAAATGCCTATTACTAGGCTTCAAATAATGAACTGTGCTAATTATGTGTGGTCCTTGATGTGAAATGTGAGCCACATATTCATAATCTTCGTAGCTTAGGATTTCAATTAGACACAGGCTACTCGAACTTAACCTTCGGGTCAAAATCCATGTCCCTTATGCAATTGATATACGAGGACTCAATAGACAAATATATTCACAAAATGAAGAGAGACTTGAAAAATAAAATGATATGTTTATTGAAAATTAGAGCATGTGGACTTAGGCCCTTATAAAAGATCACCACCGCCTTCGGGCTTAAGCAGGTAGAGTTTGATTTACATGCATTACTTTGAAAAAAATAAAGGGAAACCTACTGAAGTTGTTTAGATTGGCATCTAGACTGAGAAGAAAGAGAGAGTTCATTCCTCAAAGAATTCAACTTCTTTGATGTCCATTAGGCCTTGAACCATATCTTTGAACTCATGAAAGTCTTGAATAGTGTGCCCCTTTTTGGTATAGAACTCACAATATAGACCGACATACCCCTTAGGTATAATCATTCCTTGACCGATCAGACCCACATCGAGTAACTTCTTCCAAACCCAACTAAGAGGTGACTTGACTTTCGATACCTCAGACTCAACTATTCAGTTGCTCTCCTCGAAGATTGCATTCACTCTACCGGTGTGATTTCATAGGGGTTGGCAATTATAGCTGGATCACCGGGTTTATCAAAACCTATAACCCCAATCTTGATAAGCTTTTCCACAGCCTTCTTGAAGCTGACACAAGTTTCAATCGAGTTTCCCACTTGATCACCATGGTATGCACATTTTTGCGCTAGGATCATACCACTTTGGAAATAGAGGTTGTAATGGTGCTTGATAGAAGGGTGCCACCACATGGACATCAAATAGTTGCTTGTACAGTTCACCGTACGAGATTGGTAATAGGGTAAACTCTATCTTCTCGGTGTTCATTCTTTGACCGGAGTCTTGACTCGAAGAATCTTAGGCACTTGGCACGGCCTTGGGTTGTACAACTACCAGAGGATTCGGATAACCAACATTGTAAACACCCAAAGAGTTTACTTCATGGTCTTTATTTGCATACGATATCTTCTTATGAGATGAACTACCTCCACTGTCAATTTTGCCATTCAATAAGTATTTTTATGAGTTCACCGGATAGCACAAGG
Source organism: Hibiscus mutabilis (assembly GCA_019671005.1). Lineage (NCBI taxonomy): Eukaryota > Viridiplantae > Streptophyta > Magnoliopsida > Malvales > Malvaceae > Hibiscus > Hibiscus mutabilis. The sequence continues at coordinate 32,872,640 of CM033728.1, forward strand.
TCGACAAAATTGGTAGTCACATTGCCTATCAAGCGATCCAAGATTAGAACCTTTAATGTTTGGATAAATAATACCACTATTTCGTTTTCACTGAGCGGGGGTTAAACTTGAGCCACCACGTCTCTCCAACGTTGGGCATACTGCCTAAAGTCTTTATTTAAGTTCTGTTTCATGTGCTGCAAGATCCAACGTCTGGTATCATGTCACTGACATGTCGGTACTGTTCTAATAAAGCTTTGGCCAAGTCCTTCCATGACTTTATCTGATGCCGATTCAATTGATTATACATCTTGTGGCAAATCCTGAGAGACTATTTTGGAAATAGTGGATCAATAACTTGTCATCTCTTTCGTATCCTATCATCCTCCGGTAGAACATGGTAAGATGTGCACGGGGAAAACTCGTTCCATCATACTTCTCAAATTATAGGACCTTGAACTTAGAAGGTAATACTAGATTCGGGATGAGGCTGAGTTCATGGGTATCAAATCCATTGAAAGTGTTCGTTACCTCTATGACTTCTATCTTTTCTTCAAGTCTTGTATCAGTCCTCGATATTTTTATTGGTTTCAATTCTAGGTTTCTTCATTTCAATCAATTGATCCATCTCTAAGATAAAATTTTCGACTTGATTTCCCCTGGCTTGACTTCTGATGCAGAGGGTTGATTCATAGAGAAAGAGGCATCAGCCTGATGAAGTGGTGATTTCCCTCAAGAAAGTATTACCTAGGGGTCCGGTTGAACCTTAGAATGAGTAGGAGTAAAACCTGGCAGATATGTAGGACCTTCGAGACTTGCTATAGGATTATCAACAGAAGCCTCTTCTTGCTCGGAAAGCTTAAATCCAAGATTTGGGCTATTTAGCCTAATGTATCTTGTTGAGATTTCTTGAACTGTTCCACCATGTCTTGTCGGTCCTTAGCTAATTGATCGTCTAACTTCCTAGTTAAATCCGCTTGCATGTCTCTTTGAATTTGCTCTATTTTGTCCAATCTATCTTCGTTCACCATTTTGTTTTTTTGTCGGGTTTCGTAGGGGTGCTGAATCGAATGACTCTTTCTTTGATCCAGAATCACTTTCAAGGGATATCCCAAAATTTAGTCTCGATGTTTTCAAGATGAATGCATATAAATGCAAGGTAAATGTCTTAAATGCAAATGTATTGATTTAGACATGGCTTTCGAGGAACAACACTCACGAACATATGAGTGATATTTGTAACTTTGAATATTGCATTTAATTGACATCTTGGCTACTAGATTTTCTCTCGATTCGTGAATGATCTCCAATGTGTCCACCATTCTCGGGTCAATACCTCATGATGTGTAATGTAGATGAATGAATAATGATGTTATGCAATATAATGCGAATGAATATTACATGCTGATGTAATGCAAATGACAAAAAACACTGATTAGTATGATTTAAATATTTACAAATGAAAGATAAAAATATACCTAACATGTTTCAGCACAAAATGAACCCATTTGCATGATATTCTAATTTTCTAGGGTTACCGCATGGCTCTAAAGGGGTGGGCTTCTTAGATTCTCTACATGTAGTTTTGGTGCTAAAGGGTACTCGAATTGTCCTCGCTGTCCCCTTCTAAGGGTAGCAAGGCCCCCGATCATCACCCATTATAGGCTTCTTTCAATCGAGTTCAATTCAAGGGGACTCATTCGCTATGTCCATACGGGGAAACAATATTCCCACGAAAACATAGGGTACTCGAGCCTCGAAGGTTCTTACTAGGCCCACACGAAGGAACGATATCCTCAAGAAAGCACCAGCGTTTTCCCTACTTACACGAACGGGCTTATATGTCAAATTTTAAAATACGTTAAAGTGAACTCGCATTTCTAAAAAAGATATTGAATTAATTTAAAAATGAACTTGCAATTTCCAATTAAGGCAAAGGGTAGTCGACTCATGGCCTAACTCTCTTTTTGTAAAAACAAAATTTGTACCCAGCGGAGTCCCCAACTGTAACGACCTCCCTAAACTTTCAAAATTCGAAAAAGGAAATGGTTCACTATTTTTTTTGAAAAAATTGCTAGAAGAATCAAATCGGTGTAAAAGTAGGTGTGATGAGGGTTAAAAAGGAGTGTGAGTGGTTTTCCTGTGTTTTTTGAAAATATTTGAAAATTAAAGAATTGGTATTTTTTAGGAAATTCAGATTTGAAAAATAAAGACTGGAGTCGCCATTGATCATTTTTTGAAAGGTAGACCATACACCAAAAAAGTGAAAGCAAAGATTATTTTGAAAATGGGTTCAGGAGTCAATTACGGATGAGGAAAGATTAACACCCCCACACTGCCCAAAAATTGGTACCTAGTCGAATACAATTTGCCTTAATTAGAAATTTGCGAGTTCAAATTTAATTTAAGATCTGTTTAAAAATGCGAGTAAATTTTAAAGACCCCATTATTCGAGATTAAACAAAAGAAACACCACCACTACGCCTAGTACTAGCTATATTTACTCTCGAATAAAAGGGCACCGCATTAACAGTTTAATATGTCAAGTGCAACATATAACAAATAAGCAAAGCATATATATAAAGCAAAGCACACAAACAATTGTGAAGTTTAATTTTTCCGAAAAAAGGACCGAGTCAAACAAAAGATAAAATGCGTAAAATAAATACAAAAATTAAAATTGCGAGAAAAATAAAAGTTAGATGCGGAAATTAAATGTTAAATGTTAGGAGTTAAATTAAACGTGCCATGAATAATACGGATCATACCCCATTCTGGGTCACCGTAAGGCCAAATCGAACAATGAAAATAGATTAATATAATATAATATAATATAATATAATATAATATAATATAATATAATATAATATAATATAATATAATATAATATAATATAATATAATATAATATAATATAATATAATATAATATAATATAATATAATATAATATAATATAATATAATATAATATAATATAATATAATATAATATAATATAATATAATATAATATAATATAATATAATATAATATAATATAATATAATATAATATAATATAATATAATATAATATAATATAATATAATATAATATAATAACAAAACTATGATATATATATTTACATGTAACATATTATATAGATAATATATATAAATATAAAATACATAATATATAGTTTAAAAACATAGCATATATGAAGGACAGAAGTGCAAAAAAATAGAAAACAAAGGGTTAAATTTTAAAAATAGAATAAAAAATGAAATTAAAAACAAAAATAAAAGAGAGGGATTAAAACGGGTATTAACCCATGCCCAAAGTGAATATGGGGAAAAATAAGGGATTAAAACGGGTAGTAACCCATTAAGGGAAATACGCAGATCCTTCCCCGGGTCGGGTCACCGTGCAGGTCTGAACCTTGTCAAAATGATAGCGTTTTGGCTTCCCCATATATATAAAAAACAAGGCAAATTTTTCATGATAATCTTCTTTTATTTCAAAAACGAAATAAAAAGAAAAAAAACTCTGAAAGCTCTAAAACTTTGAAACCTTAGCCCTTATTTCAAACGTCGTTCCTTGGTAGCGTGACCATCTTCGGCGTTTGACAACAACTGGAGCATGATGGCCTCGAATCCAGGCGTCAAGTAACTTCAAAAACCCGATTTTCCCCCTTTTTTGACAACAATCTAGAGTTTTTTATTTGAAAAACAAAATCAACAGACAAAATTCGAATCCCTTTTAGATTTTGCTTTAAAACAACATGTTTTATTCGAAAATTTTGAAACCCCTTTATTTTTTATTTTTTTTGAGATCGAAAAACAAAAACCCTTGATTTCAGTTTTTTAAAAAAGGAAGAACCCTAATACTATGCAAAAAAATGAAAAAATGAGAATACCTAGGAGAATTTTCATCTTCGAATATTTGATTGTTTTTGTTTTGTATTGATTCCAAAAAAATCTCCCCTTTACATTGTTTGGTTCTCGGTTTTATATACCCAAGATCACACGAATTAAAAGAAAAATAAAAAAAGCCTTAAAATCCACTATTGATTGTTGATAATTCTTGTTTGTATTCATGTATACTTTAAAAATTGTTGTTGAAATCCCTTCTGTTGCCCCCTTGTTTGTTTGCATGCACTGGTGATGTTGTTATATGAGAGGAGACCGTGGTTCGTGAAGCTTGGGGGGTGGCTTCTGCATAATGCAGATGCACTCACATGGGGACCAGTTGACGTGACACATAGCCATTGGTTCTTTGTGCTAGCGTGACAGTGACATGGCTAGGATGACCAAGGGTTATGAGAGATAGATGGTTCTAGAAGGGTAGCTGAAGGGGAACTAGCGGCAGATGTGTTGTTAGGGTGCATTAGGGTTTCTAGTTGGTTTAGGGTATTGGGCTAGTGGTTTATTGTTCAGTGGGTCGGGTTAGGTACAAAGTTTAGGGGACTTGGGTTTAATCATGTAATGGGCTTGTGGGAATGTAATTGGACATTTTAAATATAAATGGATAGACATTTAGTTTTAATATGCCATGGCTTTGTATGGAATTTTTGGATTTCTAAATTGTGCCGGATGGAAATGGTGATTACATCCACAAAACACAAGCCAGTAACAAGGTAATATCAATAAAGAATCTTAGTTTTAAGAGAGAAGAAGAAATTTACCTTTGAAGAACCTCTCACCAAAATTGGCGTAAGTTTTCTCTTGAAAACAACTTGAGAAATCAATGAAATCTTTGTGAAATCTCTATAAGGTTTTGTTAGGAATCAAATGAGGAATCAAAAGATGAAATCTCCATTGAAAATCAGTAAGGAAAACTAGAAATTATGTTTGGGAAAAGAGATGGAAAATAAGAGAAAATGAGAAAGGAAAATCCAAGAAGATTTGGTAGAATAGGAAAATGATTTGGAAACCAATTAACCTTCAATTCTTACTCAATTAAGGTGCAAGACTTTAATTAAACCATTTGTAGAATAATAGCTCTCTAAGGATTCTTAGTATTGGCACAATTACATTTTAGTCACTTAAAATAATTTTGCAATCTTTACAATTTAGTCACCAAATCAAAATGTCACCTCAATTTAATTTAAATAATTCCCAAATTAATTACCAAAACACTTGATAATATAGTTAAACATTTTTAGTAAGTCAAACCAAATTTTATCTCAACCATTTTTATTTTTAAAATATTAATTCCTAAAACTCATTTTATCGGTTAATCTGGTTCGACCGATTCGAACCTGACCCGACCAAACCTCTAACTTCTAACCCTATTTTTTGGGTGTTACACATTGGTTGGCGAAGCTTGAAGTTGTTCTTCTCATTATGAAATTCTTCAATTTTCTGCCAAAATTTGGAGTCTAAAATTGTTCTTCTCATTACGAAATTCTTCATCCTCTGAGGTCCGAAGCTGTTCTTCTCATTACGAAATTCTTCATTCTCTGCCAAAGTTGCTGAAGCTTTAAGCTGTTCTTCTCATTTCAAATATCTTTAATCTTCTTCCAAAGTGTGAAGTTTAAAGTTGTTCTTCTCATTTCAAATTTCTTCATTCTCCTAGGTCTGAAGTTGTTCTTCTCACTTCAAATTTCTTCATTCCTTTACCAAAGTTGCCGAAGCTTGAATTTGTTCTTCTCATTTTGAATTTCTTCAACCTTCTGCCAAAGTGTAGAGCTTGAAGTTGTTCTTCTCATTTTGAATCTCTTCATTCTCCGAGGTCTGAAGTTGTTCTTCCCATTACGAAATTCTTCCTTTCTCTACCAAAGTTGTCGAAGTTTGAAGCTCTTTTTCTCATTTCAAATTTCTTCAATCTTCTGCCAAAGTATGGAGCTTCAAGCTGTTCTTCTCATTTTGAATTTCTCCATTCTCTGAAAATGTGGTGAATTCTTCTCATTATGAACTCTTAGTTCTTTGTTGATGTCTTTAATTATTCCTGTCAAAATAGACAAAATAATTTAATGACATGATTTAGCATGCCCCTAACTTAAGGATGCCTAACTACTCGTGATGCATGAATAATGCAAACTAAGAACTACTTGGGTGAGCTCGTCTTTTGAGGGAAGCTTAAAATTTATTGTCCTCGTTAAAACTCTTTCTGCAGCTAATGTAACACATCTTAGTCAGGTTCAATCTTCAGAATCTTTGTATCCTTCTTGGCTCCAAAAGTCTTTTTAGGTTTTCACTTCAGATTGCTCTTTTCATATCTTGCTCAGTCTTCTCGATTCCTGGCTCAGAAATATCTCTGTCATTAAATTGATTAGTCGTCTTTATGCCCCAACAAAATTCTGGGGGCAAAATTTTATTGTTTTCTCTTCTTCTCCCTGAGTCGACTTTTGACTTGTTCAATAGTCAGATTCTTTTAGGCTTTGCATCCTATTTTTTCTATTCTAATTTGAACTCTTATGTACAAATGATCTTGTCATGTGGACAATGGCGTCACGCTAATTTTCTCGTTCTTGAATCCATGATGCAAAGTTTTGCCCCTCTTTGAACATTTAGGGTGAGAAAAAGTCTCAAACTCATTTTAATGGAAAAACTTATGAAGATAATTTTTTAAAAAAGGTCTTATGCATAGTTTATTTTAATGTCATTTTAATGTAAAAATCTTATTCAGAGTTTTTTTCACTCTTTCAAAATTCAGGGCGAAAAGAAGAAAAAAATAAAAAAATTAATGAGCTGGAGAAAGTAATTAAATTTTCGAAAAAGATATTTTTTTATGAGATCAAAATTAGGAATCCAAATATCAACTGCAGGAGCAACACTGAAATAATTTACCGATGATTGCCTCCAGCATATCTTGTGTCTAGGAGACCTCAAAAGCTGAGTTGATATCTGAATATGTGAAGTACCTTCAGAGTTACTTTGATTTTTTTAACCAGTTTAGAACCGCCTTTGGTTTGTTTCACCTTTAAATGATTGTTTCTTTGTCTCATTTTTTTCTTTTTTCTTTGTCTTATTTCTTTTTTGTTTGGGGAATTCAACTCATCACATTCTTTTTGCTCGAGATAAATGATGGAGCAAACAACCAAACCTCGAGCTACTTAGCATTGTCATGATTTGAAAATATTACCAGCACTCATGAAGCTAAGGTCTTTTTACTTGGATGGTGTATTGCAACTTTATTTGTCCTATTTCTTCAGCGGAGTACCCAAAAGTTTCCACACTCTTATCCAAAAATGCCTCTTTACCAGGCTTTGGACATTGGAGTGCATTTTTATATCTCGGGATTTCATCTCATGAATTGTTTGACTTTGTCAAGATTTGAAAATCACTCATGAAGGCAAGATATAGAGTAGATGGGGCATAGCTACCTTATTAGACACTCAATCTTACAACTACAACGGAGTGCCCCCTGAGATTTCTCCTTTTTTACGCTTTCTTTTTAAATTGTGGAAGATTATTCTCCCAAGTGCATTATATTTTCCTCATGTGTGGTCCTTAATAATCGACCAAATTAAATCAGAATGTAAGTCACATATTCATCATTTTCGCAGCTTTCACTTTTCGCTAGACACATAATGCTCGAAATCAATCTTCTGGTCAAAATCAATGTTACTCATGCAATTGATATACGGGGACCCAATACACAGATATATACATAAAATAATTTATATTAAAAATGCATTTTTTATTCAAATGGTGGCAAGTACGATTACAGGTATGGTGCTCGGATTCCCCAATGTGAAATTACAAACATTGTTTGGCTCGCTAAGGTGGGTCATCAAGCTAGTCACCATTTTCACCAGCTAGGGCATCCTCTTTATTGAAAATGAATGATCCTTTACTCTAAACCAATGTGGCGATGAATGAAAAATGTATGCCCCTAAATCCAATATCAATATCTAAATGCAAAGATGTTGATGCAAATGAATAAACAATAATGTATTCTGAACTAAATTAAAGATTTAAACAATATCAATGTTGTAAATAACTATGAAATACACGAAACAAACATTAATAATGTGATCATGAATGCAAAAATATGGTATGCAAAAATGATAATAAATGCAAAATGAAAGAAAAAAGAAACACAAAAAAACAAAGTTAGTACGGTGAATATAATCAAATAAATGTATTAAACTAAATGACAAATAATAATAGAAGTAATAAATTAAAGTGATTAAAAGCGTATACACGACATGCAAATATCAAGCAAAGGCATAGATAAATCAAACAAGACCTAAAAAGGATTATCGCTAAACGGACAGAGCTTCAACATAGCTTTAAAGGGTGGGCTCTACGGTCCACTATATGCGGTTAGGTTCTAGAGTAAAAGGTACTCGAACTGTCGCTAGGACACTAATTCGGGAGGATATGAGTCCTTATACCATACAGAGGCATGACTCCACAAAATATAAGGATCAAATTCCAGAAGCATATCACAATCCTACACGGAGGTGAACACCCCACGAAAGAAAGTGACTACTCCCACTTAATGCTTCTAAAACTAATGTATGATGACAATTTATATCAAACACCGTGCAAAATAAAGCGGTAAACAAACAAGGTTAGGGATTAAAAATTAAATCAAACTCTAATTTTTCTTCAATAAATTCAATACGGACGCAACTAAGGCTTGAATCTCTTTCCTACTTTTTTTGAAAATAAAATTTTGTCCCCAGCAGAGTCGCCATGTTGTAGTGATGTTTTTTAAAATTTAAAAGTCTCATTTCGATTTTCTTTTTAAAATTTAAAAATAGGGAATTTCATAAAAAACCTCGTAGTTTTAGATAAAATTAAGGGTTGGGGAATCGTCATCGGTCACTTGGATAAGGTAGACTGAACACCAAAAAGAAAACCAGAGAAAAATGGGTTTGAGAGTCGGTTACGAGTGATGAAGGTTTCTCACCCCCCACCACGCTCGAAAATCGGTACCTAAAGGGTTCGCATTGTATTTACTAAGAAAAATTAAAATTTGGTTTGATTTAATTACTAATCCCTAAAATGCATGTATGTATAGAAATGTTATTCGAATATAAAAATCCTCGTAATTTACAGTACCAAAAGGAGATGACACCCGAAGACTAGGGATGACACTCTTAGTAGGATACTGAAATTTTGAGACCTAATTCTAAATGCAACAAAGTATGATAATACATGGACAATTAAAATATGCTAACAATAAATAAAATAGGAATAAATGTACGCAGTGGCTGAGCCATATATAGATTAGGGGAGTCAATTGACCCCACTTGATTTGTTATGGTATGGGATTTTCAAAAAGTTAAATGGGGTTTTCAAGGAGTTAGTATAAATTTTTTTATGGAAATATTAAAATTGATCCCACTTGATTTGATTGGGTATATGGTTAACAATATTTATATTGCAGTGGTATCGGAATCCTCGTACCTCATACTCTACTCAGACTTCATTATGTGAAAATCCTGACTCTGTCACTAAATGTACGTAAATACATACATACTTATATACATATAATATATATATATATATATATATACGCATAATATGTAAAAGGAAACATGCCAAAAACAAATCTGCAAATTGATGTATTATATATATACGTGGATAGGATCCACATACACGGTGTAAAACTTTTTAAGTCTTACACGTTTTTGGATCGTTGGATGGATGAAATGGATGGCTGAGATTAACTTCTTAATTTTTTCCCAAGTGATAATCTTCGCATATTCTACTGTTAATCCCATTCAGCCGTTTCACCCATCCAACGATCCAAAAACGTGTAAAACTTAAAAAGTTTTATATTATGTAATTGGATCCTATATCATATATATATATAAGGAAAAGAATAAACTTAGGTGAAATAAAATAATTATGGTAACAATATATATTAAATAAAAAGGAAATTGTACCATTAATATGATATATTATATAAAGGAACATAAAAAACAAAAAAACTATAATAATATATAAAAATATAGCTAAACAAGGACTAGAGATATAATACATAACATATATATATATATATGGAAAAAAAACTTTGATACACAGGTGGTGTAAACTTTAGTTTACATGTGCCTTTTAGTTTTAGGGTTTAGGGTTTAAAGTTTAGGGGTTTAGGTTATATGATTTAGAATTTAAGGTTAGTGTTTAGAATTTAGTGTATAGGGTTTAAGGTTTAGGGTTTTGATTTTTAAGGTTAGTGTTAGAAATTTAGTATTTCAGTTTTATATTGTAAATACACAAGCCTGTATAAAATTAGTTTTACACAGCCTTTGTATCAAAGTTTTACCCTATATATATACACGTATATGTTATATTGTATAACATGAATATAGAAAGAAAAAAAGGAACAAAGCAGCACTTAAAGTTCAGATTAAAAAGGAAACCAAAATAAAAAATGGACGTAACCCTTAAGAGAAAGAAACGGAATCAAAAGGCAAAAAAACAACAAGGACTAAAAACGTGATTAACCCCTCAATCTTCAGATCAAATTAAAACAAAGGGGATGAAATTAAAATGTCTATAAACAACTAGGGACTGTGGGAAGGATTAATTTAGAGCGAAAGGACTTAAAAACAAAATTAGACCAATTTTAAAAAACAGACTTACTATATAAGCCAAAGTAAAAACAAAAAGATAAGCATTATTTCATAAAAATGATCAAAATACTATTTCCAAATTCTCTGAAATGTTATTAAAACATTCAAAGTGTTCTTCATTAAACTCAGATCTCGACCACATCTCTGTAGTCTCAACCACCGTGGATAGTCACCGTTCGCCGTTCTTCAGCACCAATGAACACAAAACCCTAACAACAAAATTCCTCCGCTTTTTAAAACTCAAACTCGACCTTAGATTTTAGAAAAAAAATTCTCTCTTTGTCAAATTTTGAAAAATCGAAACCAAAATCTCTTTTTTAAAAACCCTTTTTCTAGATTCAAAAGCCCTTTTGAAAGGTCTTCGGTCATCAGCGACGACATCTTCAAGCAATCGTGGGCCAAAAAATCAAACGATGCTTAGGTAAAATGAAGCTTGATCTCTCTTTACCTTTTCTTTTTGATCCGACATGCAAAAAAAAAGATAGAATACCTCTGTAAAAGCTTGCTCTTTTTTATTGATTGATAATTGTCCCCTCAAATACAAGATTTTTTCATACATATATTGTGGTTTTCTCTTGGCCTAGTCGAAATAGGGTTTTCGATGTTTGGAAAATCAACTTCCGACGAATAGTGAAAATATTGAATTATAAGATATTGAGTTAAAATTGTTTAATTATTAGATCATTGTTAAGAATTAGGACTAAATCCTAAATATTGGAAATATGTAGTTATTGGCGAAAACCTAGAAAAAAAGCATAGAGTGATATAGATACCAGTTATGGATAAAATTAAGGATTAGGTGTGCAATGAGACCACCTAGTGATTAAATTGAAAAGAATGAAAGTATGATTAGTGACTAAATTGAAAAGATTAAAAGTTAAGGAAAGGTTCTTGGGGACTAAAATCTTAGTTTACTCATTGTCATAAAAAGGGTATATGTGGCATGTGGTGGCATAGTTAAAGAAAAGTGTAAAAAGATGATGATGATGTTGGGGATTAATAATAATATTTGGTAAAGTAATCTTGAGAATTAATAGGAATAAAAAGATGATAGGAAGGAGGGGTAATCTCGGTTAAGTAAGAAAGAAAAGAAGAAAGTGAAGTTTTCAAGGAAACTATTGTTGTCTTCTACCTTCGAACAAACAAGCACATCTCCATGTATAAGCACACAGCTCCATTGTAGGAGTTTTGAAAGCTTAGAATTTCCATTGAGTCCTTATTCCTCCTTCACTTTAACCTTGTTCAAGGTAAGCCTATAGTGCAAAAGCTTACCTTGGCCTTTAAGAAACATGGAAAATTCATATATCGATTTCCAATGATTAAATATGGAAAATTATTGAAATCATGTCATTGTCTTTGTCTTGTAAACAAGGTAAAAGTGCAAACTTATCCATGTCTTTAAGGAAGCCAAGTCAAAGAACAAAAGAATCCACATAGGTGACCATTTATAGCTTTGGAAAGTTAGTGAGTGTAGTTTATGGTTTGGATGGCTAGGTGTCATCCTTATTGTATTATTTTCTTCATTTATTTGTATGATTGTTGTTGAATTGTTCATTGGCTCATATAGAGCAATTGGTGGCGATACTAACATCATTGGAAAGCATTGGTAAGCCCTTTTGTGATGCCTTGCATCATGTTGCATTGGTAAGTTCATTGCATCGGCAAGTTCATAGCATTGACCAAATTATTGCATTGATGAAAACATGGTATTAATAACATTGTCGTATTGACAAAGACATTGTATTGGCAATGCTATTGTATTGATGAAATTATTATATTGACAAGGATTATTGGAGCTAAAGCTCAACTATCGAACAAGAATAACTTCTTATTGTTAAATCATAAGACATGTAAGTTGCCTTGCAATGGAAGTCCTTGGACACTTTGACATGGTATATGGTATATTGGGACTACAGTCCATGAGCTACGGCTCAAGGGTAATGACCTTATATTAGCGATATTAGAGGTTAGGGGGAGATGATGGATGATGGTAGAGGAAGTATTATTGTTATTACATGATACAAGCCATTGCTTTGTGCTTTGAGCTTGCTTAAACACGGACCAATGCTACCTATGTCCAAATGTGTTCCAAGGCAAACAATGTTAAAAGACAAGAGAAACTATGTATAAGACTATGGTATAAATAGGCAAGAACAAAACATGGAAACGAATTCATGATATTGATCATTGTTCATATGTGGATAAGTATTCATTGAAGCCATCATAATCATTGTTTACATTGTTCTCATGAGTTCTATTGTTGTTGTCATCATATTATTATTGGATTACTACCTCGCTAGGCAAAATATGCCTAATGCATTCATTTCCATGCATCATTTTAGGTTTAAGATTTTTGAGGGCATGATCGTGGTTCGAGGTTGCAAGACACTTCCCAAGACTTTAGAGTAATGTGTTTTTGTCCCTCATATCTCCTAGAAAAGTGGCATATGGCATATGTATATGTATGTGGGTGTAAATATGAGGTTATTGTCATAGAAATGAAAAAAGGTAATTAAAGTAAGCTTATGAGTTGCACAATCGTGATATACTAGAATAAGATAAGGAAATATGGTGTCGGACATGTTTATTGGGATCTTGTATGCATTGATTAATAAAGAGGACATGAAGTCTATGAAAGCAAGGTATGAAGAGGCTATCTCGAGGATATGATGTTAGATATGTATTGCATATTAAGGAATAAGTCTAAAATAATGTATATTGTGTGTATGTATTGCCCATCATGTTGAAAGGGGTAAAATATGGAATAAGACATGTTAGTGTATTGGCAAATTGGTAAAGTAGGCTTAAAATGCCCTAATGAGTGAAAACTTGGTAAATAGATTCGTATTGCATGAAATTTGACATGCATATAGATTTGATGTTTATAAGTTTGCTGGTAAATTATGGTAATCATTGGACAAGAAATGGCATTACAGACCCAGGAGTACCGGTATGGGTGGTGTCGTATCGGTACTAATAAGCAATTTTGGACAAAGTTAACCCAGGCGTACCGGTACGGGTGGTGTCATACCTGTACTGGCTGACAAGTTTGGTAAAATAAGTTAAGGGGTACCGATACTGCTACAATGGTACCGGTACGCAAAATCAACACTAGAATTTTACTATAGCAAGGGTACCGGTACGGGTGGTGTCGTACTGACACCCATTAATGACCCGATTTGGGAATTTAGGGTTATTGTACTGGTACGATAATGCACCATACCAGTACAAAAGGCATTGAATCATCGTACCGGTACTATAAACTGTGTACCGATACTGAATTAAGGTTTGAAAGAAATTATAATAAAGGCGTATCAGTATGGCCTCATGAGTACCGGTACCGATTCAGGTGAGTTAGTTAAGGCTAGTTATAAGGTTTTAAAATCTTGCAAGATGGTCACTGAATATTATGAGACTTAATTAAGGATGTAATTAGACTCTGAAATCATTAAAATTTTGTAAGTGAAACACCCATGCATTAAATTTCATAGTGGTGACTTTAATTATTGATAAAGTCATGTAATTTATTGAAATTACGATTTGATCCCTAAAGTTGAAAATGTTACTGAATAACCCTTCATTATGATTTTAATTAAGTACAAGTTAATCATTGTTAATCATTACGCTATATTAATAGTTTTGGCTCACTTTTCAACGCCTAACTTATCAAAATTTTAGTCCGATCATCGTATTGTTCAACGGTAACGCTTTCTGACCCGATTTCCTACTAGACCGGGAAGGGGTGTTACATTTTTGGTATCAGAGCTAGAGTTTAGTTGGTTTTGGACTAAACTAAAGTTATTTGCATTGATATTGTTTGATTACATTTTACATATACCACCTAGGGGTTATATTATTGTATTTTGTACTGTGACTTGCAGCTGACACGATCGTCCTATTACTGGTAATTACAAGAGTACCAGGTAAGAATTTATATTGTCCATGTCTTTGATCATTAAAGAAGCTATCATGGGATAGTTAACGTAATAAGATGATTCATAGTTGCCATAATGAAGATAAGTTCTCCCTACCTTGGAATTCAATAGATGAGTTATTTTCGTAACATGATCTATGTTCTAGTAGTCCTATAAATGATAAGATAAGTTTAGTAATGGCGTAGACCTTGTAACCCCTTAACAAACAAGTTAGGGCATGTCTTAGTATTGAATTCTGGTAAAGCTTGAAGGTTATAAGTAATGTCCCTAAGATAAGTTTAAATAAAGATCTTCCGAAGATAAAGCCTATGAAAAACATTAAATTTGATGTACGATATAGAAATAAGTTTAAAGAAAGCTAAAGCTTAAGTTAATCTTCAAACTTGTAAACTCTGATATGTGTATCATCCACAACTAGTGATTATTCGAAGCAAGTTAGGTTGTTTTTCTATCATGGCAACAAGATCATTTTGTGAAGAATGCTTTAGTAAGAATTTCGAAGTCTAATTAGTCCTTGTTCCTATTGTTTATACCAAGAGGAAAATTCCATGATGAATTGGGCAATTGTAATATCCAAAAAACTGGCCTAGTCAAAACAGGGTTTTTGATGTTTGGAAAATCAACTTCCGATGAATAGTGAAATTATTGAATTATAAGATTTGAGTTAATTTTTTTTAATTATTAGATCATTGTTAAGAATTGGGACTAAATCGTAAAGATTGGAAATATGTAGTTATTGGCTAAAACCTAGAAATAAAGCATATAGTGATATAGATACAAGTTATTGCTAAACTTAAGGATTAGGTGTGTAATTAGACCACCTAGTGATTAAATTGAAAATAATTAAAGTATGATTAGTGACTAAATTAAAAAGATTCAAAGTTAAGGTGTTATAGTATAAAAGTTAAGAAATAAAAGGACCTAGGTGTAATTTGACCATGACCTTTCTTCATAGGAAGGAAAGGTTCTTGGAGGATTAAAATCATAATTTACCCATGGTCATAAAAGGGTATATGTGGCAGGTGGTGGCATATTTAAATAAAAGTGTAGATGATGGTGTTGTGGATTAATAATAATTGTTGGTAAAGTAAACTTGTGAATTAATAGGAATAAAAAGATGATATGAAGGAGGGGTAATCTCGGTTAAGTAAGAAAGCAAAGAAGAAAGAGAAGTTCTCAAGGAAACTATTGTTGTCTTCTACCTTTGAATAAACAAGCACCTCTCCATGTATAAGCACACACCTCCATCGTAGGAGTTTTGAAAGCTCAGAATTTCCATTGAGTCCTTATTCCTCCTTCACTCTAACCTTGTTCAAGTTAAGCCTATAGTGCAAAAGCTCACAATTGCTTTTAGGAAACATGGAAATTCATATATCGATTTCCTATGGTTAAATATAGAAAATTATTGAAATCATGTCATTGCCTTTGTCTTGTAAACGAGGTAAAAGTGGAAACTTATCCATGTCTTTAGGTAAGCCAAGTCAAAGAACAAAGGAATCCACATAGGTGACCATCCATAGCTTTGGAAAGTTGGTGAATGTAGTTTATGGTTTGGATGGCTAGGTGTTATCCTTATTGTATTATTTTCTTCATTTATTTGTTTGATTGTTGTTGAATTGTTCATTGTCTCATATAGAGCAATTGGTGGCAATAATCATATCATTAGAAAGCATTGGTAAGCCCTTTTGTGTTGCCTTGCATCATGTTGCATTGGTAAGATCATTGCATTGGTAAGTTCATTGCATCGGCAATTTCATAGAAATGATAAAATCATTGCATCGATGAAAACATGGTATTAATAACATTATCGTATTGACAAAGACATTGTATTGGCAAGGCTATTGTATTGATAAAATTATTCTATTGACAAGGATTATTGGAGCTAAGGCTCAACTATCAAACAAGAATAACTTCTTATTGTTAAATCATAAGACATGTAAGTTGCCTTGCAATGGAAGTCCTTGGACACTTTGGCATGGTACATGGTATATTTGGATTGCGGTCCATGAGCTACGGCTCAAGGGTAATGACCCTATATTGGCGATGTTGGAGGTTAGGGAGAGATGATGGATGATGGTGGAGGAAGAATTATTATTATTATTAAAGGATACAAGCCATTTCTTTGTGCTTTGAGTTTGCTTAAACACGGACCAATGCTACCTATGTCCAAATGTGTTCCAAGGTAAACAATGTTAAAAGACAAGCGAAACTATGGTATAAATAGAGAAGAACAAAACATGGAAACAGATTCATGATATTGAGCATTGTTCATATGTGGATAGATATTCATTGAAGCCATCATAATCATTGTTTACATTGTTCTCATGAGTTCTATTGTTATTGCCATCATATTATTTTTGGATTACTACTTCACAAGGCAAAATATGCCTAATGCATTCATTTCCATGCATCATTTCAGGTTTAATATTTTCGATGGCGTGATCATGGTTCGAGGTTGCAAGTCACTTCCCAAGACTTTAGAGTAATGTGTTTTTGTCCCTTATATCTCCTAGAAATGTGGCATATGGCATGTGTATATGTATGTGGCTGTAAATATGAGGTTATTGTCATAGAAATGAAAAAGGTAATTAAAGTAAGCTTATGAGTTGCACAATCATGATATACTAGAATAAGATAAGGAAATATGGGGTCAAACATGTTTATTGGGATCTTGTATGCATTGATTAATAAAGAGGACATGAAATCTATGAAAACAAGGTATGAAATGGCTATCTCGAGGATATGATGTTAGATATGTATTGCATATTAAGGAATAAGTATAAAATAATGTATATTGTGTGTATGTATTGCTAATCATGTTGAAAGGGGTAAAATATGGAATAAGACATGTTAATGTATTGGCAAATTGATAAAGTAGGCTTAAAATGCCCTAATGAGTGAAAACTACGTAAATAGAGTCGTATTGGCATGAAATTTGACATGCGTATAAATTTGATGTTCATAAGTTTGCTGGTAAAATTTGGTAATCATTGGACAGGATTAAGGTCCTTAATTTAACTAAAAACATACACGAAATGGCATTACAGACCCAGGAGTACTGGCACGGGTGATGTCGTACCGGTACTAGCTTACAAGTTTGGTACAATAAGTTAAGTCGTACCGATACTGCTATAGTGGTACCAGTATGCAAAATCAACACTGGAATTTTACTGTAGCAAGGGTACCAGTACGGGTGGTATCGTACCGACACCCATTAATGACCCGATTTGGAAATTTAGGGTTAGCGTACCGGTACGGTAATGGATCGTACCGATACGGAACGCATGGAATCATCGTACGGATAATGTAGACCACGTACAGATACTGGATTAAGCTTCGAAATAAATTATAATAAGGGTGCACCGATACGGCCTAATAAGTACCAGTGCCAATTCAGGTGAGTTAGTTAAGGTTAGTTATAAGATTTTAAAATCTTGCAAGATGATCACTGAATTTTATGAGACTTAATTAAGGATGTAATTGGACTCTAAAATCATTGAAATTTTGTAAGTTAAACACTCATGCATTGAATTTCATATTGGTGACTTTAATTATTGATAAAGTCTTGTAATTTATTGAAATTATGATTTGGTCCCTAAAGTTGAAAAGTCATTGAATAACCCTTAATTATGATTTTAATGAAGTACAAGTTAACCATTGTTAATCATTACACTATATTAATAGTGTTGGCTCACAGTTCAACGCCTAAGTTATCAAAATTTTAGTCCGATCATCGTATTGTTCAACGGTAACGCTTTTTGACTCGGGTTCTTACTAGACCGGGAAGAGAGTGTTACAAAATTAGGGTTTTAGTTTTTTTTAAATTGAGTTTGGGCCTAAACGAGCCTGCTGTAAATATACATGGGTTATGTAATTTAATTGGATTGGACTATTAATTTATAACATTGGATCTGTTTTTTTATTAAAGGGTCTTATTTATATAATAATAATAATAATAATAATAAAACGATGATAATAATAATAACATAACTAATTATAGCAATAATATTAATAATAATAAAACCAAAATAATAATAATAATAAACTAGACAAAATTAGTGATTACAACCGACCAGAGAGTGCCACGCGTAATGGACAATAAAATTGTTTTAAAAACTAAAAATTTAGAAAAATGCTAAAAAATCAATAAAAATCAATTTTTAAAACTAATACTTTTTCACACTTTCAATTTTTATGATTTTTAATGGTTTTATGAATTTAATTTTTTTAAAAATTTAATATAATTAGACCTGACAAACTTGGCCGAAGACCCGAACCGATTTACTCGAATCGAGATTAGTGCTGTAAACGAACCGAACGTTCAGCGAATTATTCGTGAACCGTTTGACGGAAAGTTCGTTTATTTATTAAATGAACCAACATGAACAAATCTTTTTTTCATTTAAATAAAAGAACTAACACAAACAAAGGGCTCACTCGTTCGTTTTCGAACATTTGTTAATCTGTTCGTTTGTTATGTTCGTTTCAATTTATTCACATATGTCCATTTATATTTATTATTTTTCATAACAAATATATTATATTTAAAAAATTAAAAACATATATTAAAAATATGAAATAAAAAGATTGTTGAAGACGTTTGAATTTTAATAAGTTTATTTTTCGAACGAATTAACTTTATTATTTCCATCTAATTTATGATTTATGCATGTTTAAATAACATTCGTTTAAATAATATTTTCCTACATAATCACCATTTTGAGAAAGTACAAATTTATTTGCTTTAAAGACTAATTTAATGGCTGGCTTATTAAGTAAACCACAGCTTATTAAATTTCTACACAGGGCAAGTATTTAAAGAACATTTTTTAAAGCAAGAATTTTACCGGAAGTTAATTTTAGTAAAACATTTCCTTTGTCGAGCACTTCTAAGCTATTAGAGTTCTTCATGTACACATGTTCACCTTCGGCCATGCTCTCAAACTCGATAAATATCTCTCAGTTCGTGTAAAAATATTTGGAAATATCAGTGTCTACGACTTATTCAGTGTTATTCTCCACGAAATTTACTTCGGAAATCACTGCAGCAATGATTTCGTTAATATTATCTACAACGTTTACCTGTGGCCTTTTGGGCTTAGAACTTAAGGTAGATACATTTTCCACAAGGTCAACTTAAAAAAATAATTTGATTAGAGAAATTCATAACCTTATCTTTAAAAGGGTTAGCTTTAGCTTCAAATGTGCCACCAATTCTTCTACAGAACCGTCACTGTTTTGTTGTTTCAAAGAGTTGCGGTGGCAGAGGAAAAGCTGATCAAAGTACATCAAAATTCTCTTTGACCACCACCAGAAATTAGTCCCATCGAGCGCATCGAGTTAGGATAGGTGTGAAACTATCTTACTTAACAGGGTTGACATAATTTGCAGCATTGAATTTACTTCTAAATTGTTGTTAAAATAATTGTAAAATGAGACATTAGCACTAACAAGATAATATAAATAAATAATAAAAAATATAAATAAATAATCGTATTGTGATAAATTACTGATTTAAAAGCGAATTCGTCTCAATGTGTATAACCACTTTAATAGACGAGCGCTCATTGAAATTAGCATTGTCTTTTCACAAATTTATACAGCCAAAAAATACAGCGGACAAAAGTAATATGGTTCTTCTCTTCACACACTTAAAAAAAAAAACTTTTAGAAAGCTTTGAAAGAAACACTCGAATTAAGAAGCACGGAGGAAAGTGTTTATAGCAAATGTTGTTTGCTTGAGTGAGTTGAAATGTACAAAGACACTCTCTATATATAGGAAGAATTCTGAGGGTAAAACGGTCCAAACAAAAAGCAGGATTAAATCCTATTAAAAGTACTGCCATAAAAACAGTTAATATTAGCACCAATCAACTCAAAATTAAACGCTGCAAATTAATCAATATTCAATTTGCTTTGAAACGTTAATAACAAAAAATCAATTTGCTTTAACAACTAAAATTCAATTGATTTGAAACGTTAACAACCATGTGTAACATTTCCAAAATCAATGGCAATAAAAACAGCTAAAATAGTGTTGTAAATTAACCAAAATCAATTAAACGTGGCTGTACAACCAAAATATTGATGTATTCATAGCAACAAAAACGTTTCAGATTCAAAGGGTTTTATCTAAATTATTCAGACCTGCCTATAAATACAAAGAGAAAAAAATTTTCAATGTTCAAAAACTTCAAGAAAAATTCTTCCTTAATTTCTTTAAATAAATAGTATACGCATGATACATGTCGAAAACATGTGTAAATATAAACTGAGCCGAACGAGCGGCAGCGGTACACACGTGTGAGGGCCTTGTATGCCTTACTCCCTTGTGCATTACCAATGACATTGCCATCCATATTCTCTAACTGAGCCGTTCATAATATATGCATCTATACAAAGATTATTAAACATAACAAATCACACAAGATTGAGCTATCGAATACACTCACCTAATCTGAGTTACCATACAATTCGGATACTAACCTCCCAAACTCCTTAACCTTCTTTCCTGGATTTCATATTTTCGGGTAATTTACATTTTAGATCACCAAATTTAACATTCACTTTCATTTATATCACAAACCTTTAATTTAATCAAATTACATTATATAACTTTTATTATTTATAAATTAATCATTTATATCGACAACGTTAAATAATTTTAATGTAAAAACTGAAATTTGCATTTTTATTTGACATATTTTTCATATATCATCAATACATAATGTTTAATTTGCATTTTAAATTTTTTTGTTAGGATTTATAGGAAATTTAGATATTTTCTTTGAATCCAGTGGCGGAACCTTTGAAGAACTATTGGGGGTCACGACCCCCACAAAATTTTGGTAAATTTGAATTTTGCCCTTAAAATTTTTGAAAATTTTAATTTGGCCCCCTCAAGTTTTTTAAAAATTCATATCAAGCTTTTTTGAATATTTTTAATTAAGTTTCCTCAGAATTTTTTTAATTTTTTTGTTAAATCTCTCAAAATTATTAAAAATTTTAGTTAAACCCTCAATTTTTTTGAAAATTTTCGTTCAAGTCTCCAATTTTTTAAAAAATTTAAGTTGGC
This sequence comes from Hibiscus mutabilis, assembly GCA_019671005.1. Classification (NCBI taxonomy): domain Eukaryota; kingdom Viridiplantae; phylum Streptophyta; class Magnoliopsida; order Malvales; family Malvaceae; genus Hibiscus; species Hibiscus mutabilis. The sequence goes on from CM033728.1 coordinate 32,894,139, forward strand.
CCCCTCAAACTTTTACTCCAAGTTCTGCCACTATTTGAATTCATTTATGTTTCAGAAAATTCTTATAGAAAAATATTAAAATTATTAATTAAACATTTTTCAATGATAATATGTAAAAAGTATATTAAATGCAAGTGTCGGTTTCAATTTTTTACATTATAATTATTTAACGTTGTTAATATAAGTGATTTTATTTATAAATTATAAAAGTTGAATGAGATAACTTGATTAAATTAAAAGTTTTATGATGTAAATGAAAGTGAAAGTAAAGTTTAGTGATCTAAAATAAAAATTACTCCCATATTTCCTCTTATTTCATTTTCCTTTAATAACAAACACATTACACATGTACACATTATAAACATATTCCATATCTACAGTTATTCTCTGCATATCACAATTTCCATAATTTCTTAATTTAGTACATAACCCTAACTTATTCCCTCGTATTCTCTTAGGTCATGGGTTTAAGATCCACTAGGAATACTCCCTTTCTTTAGTCTAGAGTCCACATTTCTCTTCACTCTAAGTAGAATTAAAATTAAATTTAAGATTTGTCAAAAAAACTTATTCAATTTAGAGATTCTCCCATATTTATCACACTAATTAAATTCTATTAATTCCTTACTCTCTGTATGTAACCATAATTATCAATTATAGGGCTTTTCTAAATATATTAATTAAACATTATAATTTTTCTGAATCTTAAAACGATACTAAATTTTACGTAAACAAAAGAAAGTACAACTTTAACAATATAACCAATCAAAGAAAGGAGTTTAGGGACTATGTCTAAAGAAAAACTCAAACATAAAATAAAATATAAAAGAAACCTAAAGGCGCAACAACAATCGAAGCCTTCCTTTTGAATCTAACGTGTATCATCCATAGTAACCCAGTGACTATCAATAGTAATCCTTTGTATTTATCCAACAAGACATTTTAGAGATGGTGAAGGAGTGGCGAGCGAACCAAAGCAAACTTATAGGCTGCTTCGTAAAATAGATCTGAATATATCGACAAACAATCACAAACTGGAATACCACTGAAAGATCACCGACAATCGTAAATCAGATATGAGGGACGTGAGAATTTCTACACTATCGCAAATCTACCACAGAGGTAGGATAACAATGTGCCATAAGGCAAAAAACGTGCCACAAGAGCAAAGTTGAAAAACGTGTCACAAAGGCAGAAGAACATGCGCAAAATATACGAAAAAGAAAGAAGTCAAACAAAAAAGTTTTTTTCATTAAAAATTAGAATAAAAATAACAAACCAAAACATAATATAAAAAAATAATAGTAAAAATAAACATCGGCGGTCAACGACCAGCACTAAGACTAATACCGCCACTGGCTAAATCAAAAGAAGAGAAAACTTTACATCTAGCAGAGAAAAGGAGGAAAAAACTAAGATTTTTCTAGTTAAACACACTAGTTCTTAGAACTGATATTAGTACTTTGAACACATGTTTAACATTAAGGAGCTAGATTTGAGGTTTTCAAATACTAACCCAAAAATATTTAGTTATACCAATGGAGAGGCCTTGAAGTAAACTTTCCAAATCTTTGATCAATTTCAGTTTTTGATGGCTAATTTAAGGGGGATCTTAGAGAGAAGTTAGAAGCTTTAACATTCATCCAATAAGGATTTTTAACAAGAAGAAGATGAAACCTTCTCTTTTTCGCCGTTCACCCCTTTCCCCCAAATTCAACATTTTAATTACATTAATTAGAATAATAAATAAGGTGATGACACCTATTGGGCTTAGTCACCCAATCCACTTATGGCTAAATAATAAGGTGAGTACTCCCACCTTTCCAATCCTTTCCTTTATTATCCTATGGTTCAATTGAATTATTAGTCCCCTTACTATCCATTCTTACCACTTATGGCACTCACATTCACTCTTTTCACTTTTAGCAACCGAATTTCCATTATTTACAATTTAATGACTTATACGTTTTTAATAATTTTATAATTTAGTCCTCTTTTAACTAATCATACATTTTACACTTTAGAGTTCAAATTGTGAAGCCTAACGAGCTTAAGGACTAGTGTGTAATTTCACAAACATTAAACGAATGTTACATGAACATGTTCGTGAATGTTAAGCGAACATGTTCGCTAACGCTAAACAAACGAGGAAGAACACCTTAAAAATAAACAAATGAACATGAACACGATAATTAAAATTTAAAAGAACACAAATCAAACATGAACACCTTCAAAGATAAATAAACGAACACGAACATAGCCTTGTTCGTTCAAGCTCGACTCATTTACACCCCTAATCATCGCGAACATTTTTAAAATGTATTTTCCGATAATCTAAACTCGAAAAAATCCTAAATCAAAATTCAGGATGTTACAAAAACAATATGATATTATAGGAGGAAAATGAGAATATTATATGAGGTAAATGAGAATATAATGATAGTACAAGATAAATGAGAAAAAAAATTGTAAAAATGTACACGAATAGAATGAGAATTAGATTAAAGTATAAGAATAACGAGATATTAAGACATAATGGACATGTTTGGCAATTAGTGGATATCAGATAGTGGATTACATTAGCTGATAGCATATTATATTAGTTGATTGGACTAGCGGACTTCATTAGCTGATTGTATAAAAATGTTTGGTAATATTAACTGATAGCTGATAACTGTTTGATTATTTAAAAAAGTAAAATGATAGATAAGGAAATAATTATATTTCATACTTGTTTAAATATTTTATTAGTTATTAATATTTTGTATCTATCAATATTAATTAGATTTTAAAATTAATTTTTATTATCATTACTAAGTATATATGAAGAATGTATATATTAATTTCTTATTTGTGAAATGAATTTTTTAATATGTTTTTAATAATTATTAAATTTAGATGTCTTTATTATTTCTTATTTATAAAATTATATTTTGAATATAGTTTTATTAATTATTAAATTTAGATGTATATATTAATTTATACATATACCTCGCAAACATGACCCGAAACCCGAGACCCATACCGATTTACCTGATCCGAGACCCGATTTGGACCAGAACATAATAGTTCAAATTTGATCCGAACCGAACTGAATAGAACCGAACCAAACCTGACCCAATTTTTAGTTGAATTGAAGATCAACCCGAACCAAAAGTAACCGAAACCGAAAGGAACCAGAACCAAAAGTAACCCGAACCGAAAGTAATCTGAATCGAATACAACCTAAATTGAAAGCCAATCTAAACTAAAAGCAACTCGAACCGAAAGCAATCCAAACCGCATACAACCCGAACCGAAAATCAACCCAAACAAAAAAACTCAAATTTAATTTTTCAAAATCTGATATGAACTAAATATCAACTTGATTTTGACCCGATAATTGAGTCAAAGTGAACGGATAATTTTAGTAATATGATAAATAGTAAATATGTATGCTTTATTCTTCTTTATATTTTTTTTCCTTTAAAAGACCATCTTCATATCGGATTCGATAGTATTTGATATTAAGGATTATAAAATAAAGTTACCCACTAGTTTACTGCCCAAAAAGTGTATTAATGTGGTTAACTTTAATTTATATCTCTTAGACGGTAGATTATAGTTTACTTTAAAAAAAATAAATTTCATTTTTTATGAACGCAAATTAACATGAAGCACAAGTCTCAAATAAAGAATTATCTTTCAAAAGTGATATTACATTATTATGTCTATTTTTAACAAAAAAGAACGTTAAAATTTATTATTAAAAAAATTATAAATATTTCAAAAAATAAATTAGAAAACATTATTTTTATCTCATCAACAAAGATTGAGTGTATTGGCACAGTACATTGTATTTTCAAAAAGAGAATCTAAATTTGAACCTTGGAGACAACATTATTGATAAGGAAAACCACGAATTCCAACCATAGACCATAAAATGGATGTAAACTATACAAAAAAACTAAACTATCTTTTATTCCAATTGCCCGTCCAGAATCTAACCATGATCGCTACTTAAAATATGTAAGCTAATACAAACTAATCAGAAACTAAGGCAAATAATCCAAATAAGATTAAAATAACTTGTGTGGACAGATATCGGAAAAACCACCTTGAACTGTAATGGAATCCAAACATAACCAGACAACAATCTCGTGAACATAAGGTGTTTTTTTCTTTGGCCAAAAACTTGTACTCAATAAGGTGTTAAACGTGATGATTAACAAACTAAATAATAGTAATATTTGCTACAAACCAAGTTAAAAAATCAATAAAGACTACCCTTACATATCAAACTCAATTATATTAACTTTTTTAAATAAAACTAAAAAATCAATAAATTAATCTCAAAATAAACATAAATAATATATGCATCAATTGTTGGATTTTGTTGCAGTCCAATCCACATTAGAGCCAAGAAACTCGTCATCTTCCGTAGCTACATAAACAATAACAAGAAATTATTATTTTGTTTGCTAGTGAAATAAGAAATTAAGCAAATGTATTGTCAAAAATTAAGCAAATGTATTTTTTAAAATTGAAGTAAGAAAATGTAGTAGACTAGTAGTGCAAGAAGAATGTGTAGTAAACAAGATTTCCTATAGGAAATTAAAAACAAATTTAAGATGTAATAAAATAACTTACATTCATAACCGAACAACCAACTAAGAGTTGTTATCAAAGCCCCACATTTTTAGGGATATAAGAACTTTTCCACTTATTCAAAATTTGACCTCTAATGCTACAAGTTGATTCTATAGCAACAGTGGTGAGGGGAACAGTCAAAATATCTCTAGCAAGATAAGAAAGCCTTTCATGTCGCTGTTCATTTTGTTTCCAAAAATTAAGGATGTCAAGTTCTGATTTCCTATCCATTTTAGGATCTTCTAAGTAAACATCCAAATGTGTCTTTGAATAATCCAAAAGCATGGTCTCTTCCTTGTCATAGTCCTAGAAAAATATAAAAGATGCAATAGAAAATAAACGGGTAAATAAACAAATAGAAACAAAAAATATGGAAATAATAAAATATTTAAAAACATTAAACTTACTGCAAAAAGATCAAATTTGCGCTTCTAGTTTCCAAATGAGCTCTCGGCATTAGAGTTTGAACTTGATTCTAATGATGTTTCATGTAGGGCATGCGTTTCTAGATCATACTTTTTAAGAAACTTTCCTAGCTTAGCTTTGACATCACGAATCTTCATAACAATTTTTGTTTCATTCTCAAATATTTTTTGTAACAATATTTGAGAAAATATAACTTAAAACGAGGATCAAGAATTACTGCAAAGGCAAATAATGTGCCGTAGTCATCCTCACTCAAGTTGAACCAATACTTATCAAACTTTTTCTTCATTTCAATTGCCATTGTTTTTAAACTCACATCATTGCTTTTTGTCAACTCTTTCAAAAGCATAAAAAATTTCCAAACATTCCCAAAGTATAAATTTGCAGTATGATAATCACTCCCTGAAAAATAATTCAATTATATCAAAAAATTGTTCTAAAATATCTCGAATTTTCTCAAGCATTTTCCACTCTTCGGTGTTTGGACAATGATGAAAAGAAGAATCTAAAACAACCATTTGTTTAAAAGCTTCACGGTATAGAATAGCCCTATCAAGCATCATATATGTAGAGTTCCATCTCGTAGAAACGTCAAGCCACAACACTTTAGTTTCTTCTACCTTAGCTAACTTCACACTACGTCGAAAAGTATTTTTTCTTGATTCTGACCATTTAATGTACTTCAAGCATTATCTGATCTTGACAACAATATGTTCAATGACCTTAAGTCCATCTTTAACAATTAGATTCAACACATGTGCAACACACCGAATATGAAAGTAAGCCCATTTACATAATAAAGCTCTTCGAGCATTAAAAGTTTCCTTTAAATTGTCTTGCATTTTTATCATTACTAGAAGCATTATACAATATGATGGAAAAAATCTTATAGTCAATACCCCATTCCTGAAGCAAATCTAGCACAACACTATACATGATATGTCCGATGTGCGGTGTATCAATATGAAAAAAAGTTTAAAACCCTACTATTTAACTTCCAATTGGCATATACATAATGAACAGTCAAACACAAATATCCCTCAGTTTGACAAGAAGTCCACATGTCACATGTCAAAGAAATACGACAAGGTACATTTTAAAGAGTTTTTATGTCATTTTTTAAGTTTCTATGCAATTTCAAACAATCAACATTTGCGGTGTTTCTACATATACTTTTAACTCGACTGTTCAAATATCCACGGATTTTCATGTTACCTTCATACTCAACCCAAGAAAAAGCATATACTTGCTTTGTAATTTCCTTAGCTATCAACTCTCTGTAGACATTTTGGTCATAAACATGATTTTTTTAGTTCTTCTCCATCTGCTCCCAAACTATCCTTATATGCAATATAGAGTTTACATTTTTTAATATGTTTTTGCATATTAGAGGTTCCATAATGTGAGTTACATATGAACGAAGCAATTTTGCAATACTTACAAAGTGCCATCTCTTTTCCATCCTTAGTTTGTGTCGAGTCAATACAGAGAAAATGTTTCCAAACCTTACTTCGTCTTTTTGAAACAGATTGTGATTCTGGTACTACAACGTTGCAAGTATCAACTTGATCCTCGCATGCATTAGCATTTGATTCCATGACTGTCAAAATAAAGAACATAAACCGAATGATAAATATATCTAATTAGGAGGACTTAAGATAACACAAGAAATTTAACACAAGTTAAAAAATAATAGATTATCACATAGTCATGAAGTAACTCTAACAAATATTTCTAAATATTCGAGAACATGATTTAATATATTTGTATTTTTCTCTAAAATAAATAGTGTTAGTCTTGGTTTAAAAAAAATTAAAAAAGACATTGTGAAAGCTTTTAATTTTTTTTAAAAATCAAACGTGATATTCAATACTATAAATATAATCAATTGTCTAATGCCTGTGTATTTAAGAATTTGATGCCTTGACGCAAATTTTCTGGCAAGTCTTCGAATTGTTCTGAACGACCCAAACTTCTTCTAGATTTACGATTCAAACCAAAATATCTTATTGAAAATTCTAAATAACCCCAATGATTATTTTGCAAGAAATTATCTTATTGAAAATACTAAATAATTCCAACAATTTTCTCTCTACTCTAGTATATGCCTCAGGATTTATGAGAATTTTTCAGGATGTAAAAAAATGAAACCAAACATATCTATTCATAGAGAGAGGTAGGAAGACATTTGAACTAATTAGGAGTACTATTGTAACACTCTCAACGTATATTCGATGATTAAATACACATTGAAGATGTTACTAAAGTTTATAACTGATTTCCTAACTTGTAAAAAAATTATTTATTTAAAACTAGTTTAGTAAAATAACTTTTCCTCGGTTCCATTAAATTACAAACCTGTCTAGTGTCACTTAGTTTTGACCCTGAATTGTTTAATAAATATTTAAGGCAGTTATTAACATGAAAATATAATTCGGGGTGTAAACTATGTGTGCTACATAGACCTTTTCCTTGATTTTAAAATCGCTACTCTATTAGCATTAACTACGTAATAATTATACCAAATCTCATTGCTAAGAGTTTAAAACCATAATATCCATCCATAATACTTAGGTTACAAGCCCACTTAAAATAAGTAAACTAACTTATAAGTTTAATAATACAAAACAACTACAAATTTAAAATACGAGTACATGCCCACTAGACTAGGATGTAAGTGTACATACTATTGCTTATAAGCGATAACTCTGATTTCCAAAAGTGCATCTCCTTCTTCGATAATACTAGCCCGATCGACCTACGTGTATTATGAAACACACACTAAGTATAACTTAGTGAGGCATAAATATAACAGCATAAACAATTTACATAAATATAAGAATCCCTGCAAAATGGTAAATGATTTCCGGTGTAGTTTATAACATTTCATCATTTATCATAGTAAATAAGAAACTAACTTATTTCAATGAATCATGGTTGCATGTATATGTGTTCAAAGTCATAATATCATTCTTACTTTATCGGTAATAAATATGATAGACTTACTGTGTATCTACTTGCATAAAAGCATTTCATGAATTATAGCCCAAAGTACAATTTCATGTAAACCTATGGTATACGAGTCATCACAACACTGTAATGTCTACGACGCCATAGCGTCTTCATCACCGAAGCAACTGAGATGAGTACGTACTCGAGGATGCTCTTTGCTCCTCATAATCGCACATTTTGTGCTAACAACACCGAAGTGTCTGAACAACGTCGTAGCGTCTAAGTCAACACCAAAGTGTCTAAACATCACCGAAGTGACTGAAACGCACCGGAGTGCTAGGACACAGCTGCTAAGACTCTATGGATATCCAACTATACAAAAGACTCTCGCACTAGTACTCGGGCATAGCAGTGTAATAATTCGCTAATCAATATCCAATCCATGAGTAATATCATGCATAATTCGATAATGGGCAATTCATACTCAAAATCTAAAATCCGATTTATCTTAGATAAACCATTATTCCATATCAATGTATCATATATGCCATTTAATATTTCATGCCATTTGCATAACTTTGATTAACATACATTTTCATTAATATCAAGGGTGACTTATCGCAAGTCGTCTTATTTGTAACATGTCATACATACATATAATGCACTCACCTGGGCTATGCAAAATACTGGGCCTCACTAAGCTAGTTCACTACTTTTTCCTTGCCTCTTTTATCTCGTGTTTCCTTGTCCTGCTCGAATGTTGCAAATTTACCCAACGAACATATACAATAACATACATGTTAGATTTTTATCTAACACTGCTTAACTATAAAATACTGGTATAATGATTAGAATATAAAAATTTTCCTAAAATTTTCCCTTTTTCTCCCTTAGTAGCTGAATAGTCCATTTTGTCCCTAGTGACCATTTTGCACTTTTTTGCAATTTAACAGGCTCGAATCACAATTACTCCATAATTCTATCATTTTCCACTAACTTTTACTCAATGCCCTTCAACCCACTTACCTTTGTTAAAGTGACATTTTAGTCACTAATTTCAGACAAAAGTTTGCAAACTTGTACTAATTAATCAATCCAACATTTTTACAATGTTTCTCAAAATTTTCCTTCTATTTTAGCACTTGGCCGAATTGGTCACTAAACCTTCTCAATGTTGTTTTTCATTCAAACAACATTCTAATATGCTCAAAATAAATTTTCCAACATATATTCTTCATTTCCAAGAATTAACACTTAAAACCCCAATTTATTCCTACATGCCATATTGGGTGTCTAAGCTTTCCAAGGAATTTATTTTGGTCCTAATGTCATAACCAAGCTCGTAATTTCATAATCTCTTCAAATCCACCACTAGAATAAATTTCACAATATTTTTCCTAGTTTACAAAGCATGCCGAAATAGTCACTTAGAAGACTAGTTGAGGATTTTTCATTCTAACATCAAAATCAAGCTTGTAGAATCATAAATCTTCCATATTCATCATTAATTTCAAAACCCTAAATAAAACCCCAAATTCTAAGGTTAGGGTTTATGTCTTCAAACATGAAATTAATCTAAATCTAAGCTCGATTTCAACTCCACAACACCTGATTTACTTAAATTAAGCTTCAAACTCAACATAGAACATGAAACCTTATTTTCTCTCTCATCAATAACATGAACAAATCTTCATAACTCTTTGTAAAATTACTATCAAATGAATGAAAATTAAACATAGATTAATTTTCTATCAAAAACATACCTTGAACCTTGTTTGGAAGCCTTCAAAATGCCTAGGAAAAATTTTGTATATTTTTCCCTTCTTTTCTCTTGTGTTTTCGAAATGGAGGAGAAGTAGATGAACTTATTTTTGTTCATCTTTTATCTTATTAATGCCAAGTGTGTTTAATTAAATGAATATTAAATTCATTTAATTACTTAAGTCCAAATAACCCTCTAACTAAGTTCTATTTTCTAATTGCCATCATGTAAAAGTAGAACTAAATCTAGTTAGAATCCATCTAGAAATATTAAAATATTCATAAAAATAATATTTTATGAATTTTCCATGGCTTATGGAACTGTCTTTAAAATTCCAATTCGATCCGATTACCTGATAATTACTTATTATGATTTTCCATTTTTCGAACTATCGGATCAAATCTGAAATTCTCATATTTCTAATTGCCATAAATAAATATTGTTGAAAAACAAAATATTCCATAATTTTGTAAAATCCAAAATCTTGAAATTTTGACTCGGTCTAATATACTGATAATTTACCCGAAATCTTTATCGGATAAAATTCTCTTAATAATGCTTTATCAGATATCCATACGAATAATATTAACTCGAACTGATTCATTTTTATTAGTCTCAAGTTCTGACATGAGACCTTCCCAATAGGTCACCCGTCCTATGCCCTGAGCACGCTTAACTTTGCAGTTCGATCGAAATTTGATATCTTATACTGCATTTTTATTTGAATCAAGTATCTACTTATCCCCTAATTGTTCGATAAAAAATAGATTTCCACATAAATCTCATATCATAAATCTAATTATACAGATCAACTTCTTGTAACCTGTACTACTTATCTGTGCAATAAAAATATTCCATCAGGTGCCTATACTTTTTTCATCAGATTTCAACCAAACTTCACAAGTACCCTATTTTGCTTACTCTATATCACACGGTACTCTAAATTTTCAAAAATTCCTTTCCTAGAGTCCATAATTAAAGAAATCCTAACTTTTATATTTTGTCATTTTAGTCACTAAGTTATCTTTTAAGCCCTTATCTTAGTACTAAATGACTCTTAAACAACTTAGCAAATTTTAGGGTATTATAATTCTCCCCCTTTAAGAAAATTCGTCCTTGAATTTTAAAGCGTACATGATTTAAGTAGTTTCGGGTACTGCTCTCTCATTTTCTCCTCGGTCTCCCAAGTTGCCTCTTCCACTTTGTAGTTCCTCCAAAGGACTTTGATTAATGGAATTTTCTTATTTCTCAATTCTTTGACTCCATACGATAAAATCTCCACTGGTTCTTCTTCATATGTTAAATCAGGTTGCAATTCAATCTCTTCTAGAGTGATAACATGCGATGGATCTGATCGATACCTTCACAACATAGATACATGATATACATCATGGATCTTGCACATCTCTTTTTGTCTACATATGCCTTTTGTCGATCCGCGGCTGCTTTGAGATTATTCTGAATAATCCTCATTTTATCTTCCATTTCTCGTGTTAAATCAATCCCACCTGTTTTTGGGTCAATGTGAACATTTCGATCCTGTAATTCAAACCAATTAAGAGGAGTTCTGCACTTTCGTCCATAAAGTGCTTCAAATGGTGCCATTTTAATGCTTGTCTGGAAACTGTTTTTATATGCGAATTCAGCTAAAGGCAAATACTTTTCCCATGATCCAGTGAACTCAAGAATACAAGCTTGCAACATGTCTTCTAAAATTTGGATCGTTCGTTCTGGCTGCCCGTCCGTATGCGGATGGAATGCAGTACTAAAATTTAATTTAGTACCTAGAGCCTCATGTAATGCTCCCCAAAACCTTGAGGTAAACCTCGGGTCTCTATCCGATACAATCATTGCTAGGACACCATGTAGTCGTACTATTTCTCTCATATACAATTCTGCATACTTATCCATTGAATAATCCACCCGAACTGGAATAAAATGTGCAGACTTCGATAAACGTTCCATGATGACCCATATTGAATCCTTTTTGTTGGGCGTAACTGGTAACCCTGTTACAAAATCCATAGTCACATTTTCCCATTTCCACTGAGGAATGGAGATAGGCTGTAACAGTCCAAAAGGTACTTGATGCTCTACTTTAACTTGTTGACATGTCAAACATTTTGCTACAAACTCTGAGATTGCTCTTTCATTCTCGGCCACCAATAGTGTGTTTTTAAATCTTGATACATCTTATTACTTCATGGGTGCATAGTTAATGGGCAATAGTGAGCTTCTGTTAAAATCACTTTCTTCAATTCACCATTGTCAGGAATATAAACTTTTCCTCGATGGTATAAACAACCATCAGACTAGATTTCATAGTCTTGCGCTTCCCCAGATTCAGCTTGTTTCCTCTTTTCAAGGCATTATTCATCTGAAATTTGCAAATCTTTAATGTGATCCAACAAGGTTGGTTTAAGATGAAATTCTATTGCAAAAGAACTATCATGTCCCAAGGATAATTGTGCATTCATTGCATGGAACACAAAGAATATCTTTCGACTAAGATCATCGGCTACCACATTAGCCTTTCCGGGATGATAATCGATAATCACATCATAATCTTTTAGGAATTCAACCCACCTTCGTTGTCTCAAACTCAAATCTCGTTGTGTCATCATGTATTTCAAACTTTTATGATTAGTGTAGATATGACTCTTTTCACCATATAAATAATGTCTCTAAATTTTCAGTGCAAAAATCACTACAGCCATCTCCAAGTCATGAGTCGGATAATTCTTTTCATGAGTTTTGAGTTGTCGCGATGCATAAGCTACAACGCGTCTTTCTTGCATTAATACATAACCCAAACCATTATGGAATGCATCACTATACAAAATGTACTCTTTTCTCAGCTCTGGTTGAATTAATACTGGTGCCTCTGTCAAAACTTTCTTTAATCTTTCGAAACTCTCTTGACACTTCTCTGTCCATACAAAAGAAACACCCTTCCTTAATAGCTAAGCAAGTTGCATGGCGATGATAGAGAAGTTTTGGACAAATCGTCTATAATATCCAGCTAATCCCAAGAAACTTCTGACTTCCGGGACATTCTTTGGTGCTTCCCATTCAAGAATAGCTTTTACCTTCTTGGGATCCACTCTTATTCCATCAGCAGATACGACATGTCTGAGAAAAGTTACTTTGAAAAGCCAAAATTCACATTTGGAAAATTTTGCATAAAGCTGCTTATCTCTTAATGTTTGTAATACCACTCGGAGATGTTGATTGTGATTATCTTCAGTCTTAGAATATACCAAGGTATCATCTATAAATACCATCGCAAATTGGTCCAAGTAGGGTTGAAACACCCTATTCATCAAGTCCATAAATGCGACAGGGGCGTTTGTGAGTCCAAACATCATTGCTAAAAAATTGTAGTGTTCATAGCGAGTCTTGAATGCTGTCTTTGGTAAATCTCCTTCCTTAAATTTTAGTTGATAATAGCCTGATCGAAGATCGATTTTTGAAAACACAGCAACGCCTCTGAGCTGATCAAATAGATCTTCAATTCTTGGCAACGAATACTTATTCTTTATCGTCACCTTATTCAGTTGTCGATAATCTATACATAATCGTAAAGATCCATCTTTCTTATTTACGAATAATACTAGGGCTCCCTATGATGACACACTCGGTCGAATATAGCCTTGATCTAATAACTCTTGTATTTGAGCTTTCAGCTGCCTTAATTCTGTTGGCGCCATCCTATAGGGTGCCATCGCTACCGGCTCTATTCCAGGGTATACATCTATTCTGAATTGTACCTCTCTATCTGGAGGTAACCTTGGCAACTCATCTAGAAATACATCTGGGAATTCTCGCACAGTTGGGATATCTTTCAATTTCTTGTTTGATACTTGCATATCCACCACATTAACTAAATACGCTTCACACCCATTAATTAATATCCTCCGAGCCATCGCTGCAGAGATTACTGAGTTTAGGTAATTGTTTCTTTCTCCCACTACAACCACCTCATAACCATTCGGTCCTTGAAGTACTAATTGCTTCTTTTTACATTTAACATTTGCATCATATGCAGATAGCCAGTCCATTCCCAAAATAATCTCAAATTCATGGAATGGTAGCTCCATTAAATTCACTGGAAATTCAATCTCTTGAATCACTAAGGGACAATTCTTACATATCTGGGTCACTCTAGCACTATGACCAAGCAGATTGCTGGCAATCACATCACTACTAATAATCTCCATAGAAATTCTTCTCTTAGTAACTAGTTTGGAGCTAATATACGAATGAGTAGAACTAGGATCAATTAAAACAAACACAAATTCACCAAAAAGTTGAAAAGTACCTGCTATAATATCCGAATCATACTTATCCTTATCTGTGCGTATATTATACACTCGAGCTAGGGTTCAGAATTCTCGTTTTGAAGTCGCATTTGATCCGACTTGGTTTGATGTTCTAGCTTGTCTGGTTCCACCACGACCACAACCTCTAGGTGCAGCTGCTGCAGATAGTTTTGACTAGATAGGGTTCTCTATCTATCCTCGCAGACATTCTCTAGCAAAATGTCCCATTTGACCACATCACAGACAGGCTTCTGTAATAGTCCATCAAACCCCTTCATGCTTCTTCCCACAGTGCTCACATTCTGGGTAAGAAGCTTTTTCTAACTTTTTCGAGCCTGCAGTAGACGTCTGAGAAGCTTGGGCTCTTTTAGAAAAAAGATTCCCGCGTATAGATCCAGTTCCAGTCTTACTTTGTTGACGAGAACCTTTACTTCGCTTAGACTGCACTAAGACAAATGATTCTCCATATCTTTTTGTTGATCGAGATGATTGAGCTATGACTCACTCTAGATAGGCCATTTCCATAGCCTTTGCTCTATTCACCGCATCTTGATAAATTGATAGGTTCATGCCTAACAGTAATTCCTTGGGTCTTGGGTGAAGCCCTCAATGAACCATTCGCATCGAGATTTTTTAGTCAACATGAAATCGCCTGCATATCGGCTTAATCGATTAAACTTTAACTCATACTCATAAACTGAACGATTGCCTTGCTTGAGATCTAGGAACTGCTAAAGCATTTCTCTCTTGAATTGATAACCAACATATTTGGCTTTAAATGCTTCTTGAAAAAAATGTCCAAGTTACTTGTTCAGCAGGTACCAGCTCTATGGCATTCGACCCCCATATACGAGCATGTTCCCTTAGAAGAGATACACCTCCCTCTAGTTTTTCAGCATCAGAACAATTTAACTCGTCCAACATAACCTTGACATTATTTAACCATAAGTCTGTGGTCATCGGACCACCTTCTCTATTGAACTCAGGCGTACCCAATTTCTTAAGCCCTTTAGCAGTCGATGCCCTTACGGGTGTAGGCCGGAGCTGGTGCGAGTGCAGGTGGCTGCAGCCTATTAACCATCACCTCGAGCGCTTGCACTAACGCTCCATATTCTTGAGCTGGAGCTCCCTGCTGCGCAGGTGGCTCAGCTGGGGCAGGAGTTGGAGGCGGAACATGTTGTACCTCATTACTATCGCTATAAGCCTTTTCCGGGCCCTGGTGATCCGTCGCATGACGTGATCCCTCAACGTCCGACATTGTGTATTATAACATAATCATAATCATATTAGTAAAGAGCCACATCAAGTTATATAAGCAATACATTAGTAACATATCATCCTAGGGGCATGTACACTTTAAACAAAATCACATCGGACTCGATTTAACCTCTAAAATCGGCTAAACCTTTGCCCTGATACCAATAAATGTAATACCCTCAACGTATATTCAATGGTTAAATACACATTGAAGATGTTACTAAAGTTTATAACTAATTTCCTGACTTGTAATTTTTTTATTTAAAACTAGTTTAGTAAAATAACTTTTCCTCAGCTCCATTAAATTACAAACCTGTCTAGTGTCACCTAGTTTTGACCCTGAATTGGTTTAAAAAATATTTTAGGCAGTTATTAACATGAACATATAATTCAGGGTGTAAACTATGTTTGGTACCTAGACCATTTCCTTGATTTTAAAATCACTACTCTATTAGCATTAACGTAATAATTATACCAAATCCCATTGCTAAGAGTTTAAAACCATACTATCCATCCATAATACTTAGGTTACAAGCCCACTTAAAATAAGTAAACTAACTTATAAGTTTAATAATACAAAACAACTGCAAATTTAAATTACGAGTACATGCCCACTAGACTAGGATGTAAGTGTACATACTATTACTTATAAGAGATAACTCTGATTTCCAAAAGTGCAGCTCATTCTTCGATAATACTAGCCCGATCGACCTACGTGTATTACGAAACACATGCTAAGTATAACTTAGTGAGGTATAAATATAACAACATAAACAATTTACATAAATATCACAATCCCTGCAAAATGGTAAACGATTTCCCGTGTAGTTTATAACATTTCATCATTTATCATAGTAAATGAGAAACTAACTTATTTCAATGAATCATGGTTGCGCGTATATGTATTCAAAGTCATAATATCATTCTTACTTTATCGGTAATAAATACAATAGACATATTGGCCTATCTACTTGCATAAAAGCATTTCATGAATTATAGCTCAAAGTACAATTTCATGTGAACCTATGGTATACGAGTCATCACGACACCGTAGTGTCTACAATGCCATAGCGTCTGCATCGTAGAAGCGACTGAGATGAGTACGTACTCAAGGACGCTATTTTCTCCTCATAATCGCACATTTTGTGCTAACAACACCAAAGTGTCTGAACAACGTCGTAGCGTCTAAGTCGACACCGAAGTGTCTAAACATCACCGAAGTGACTGAAACGCACCGTAGTGCTAGGACATAGCTGCTAAGACTCTATGGATATCCAACTATACCAAAGACTCGCACTAGTACTCGGGCATTGCAGTGTAATAATTCGTTAATCAATCTCTAATCCATGAGTAATACTATGCATAATTCGATAATGGGCAGTTCATACCCAACATCTAAAATCCGATTTATCTTAGATAAACCATTATGCCATATCAATGTATCACATATGCCATTTAATATTTCATTCCATTTGCATAACTTTGATTAACATACATTTTCATTAATATCAAGGTCGACTTATCACAAGTCGTCATATTTGTAACATGTCATACATGCATATAATGCACTCACGTGGGCTATGCAAAATACTGGGCCTCACTAAGCTAGGTCACTACTTTTTCCTTGCCTCTTTTATCTCGTGTTTCCTTGTCCTGCTCGAATGCTGCAAATTTACCCATCGAACATATACAATAACATACATGTTAGATTTTTATCTAACATTGCTTAACTATAAAATACTAGTATAATGATTCGAATATAAAAATTTTCATAAAATTTTCCCTTTTTCTCCTTTAGTAGTCGAGCAGTCCATTTTGGTCCCTAGTGACCATTTTGCACTTTTTGCAATTTATTCAAGCTCAAATCACAATTAATCCATAATTCTATCATTTTCCACTAACTTTTACTCAATGCCCTTCAATCCACTAACCTTTGTTAAAGTGACATTTTAGTCACTAATTTCACACAAAAGTTTGCAAACTTGTACTAATTTGTTAGGATTTATGTTTTGATATAATAATTGAAAAATAGTTTTGGACTAATTTGAAAAGGTTTCAAAAATGATTTTAAGTCCAAACAACTTGAAAATAAGTTTGAGAAGTTTTGGAAATGTTTTAAACATTTTTAAGTAGCCAAAATGTTGTTTTCAACACAGGCGTACCGATACGGTATAACCCGTTTCGATATAGCCAAGGGTTTCAAGCTACACTGATTTTCTAGAACCAAAAAACTATACCGGTACAAGCTTGGCATACCGATATAGATAGGATCGTACTGATACGCTTGTACGCGTACCAATCTAGATTTCAACTAACCCCAACAGCTATTTGAATTGTAGGTCATACCGATACGGTCCATGGCGTTCCAATACAGCATACCGAAACAGACCAAGTGTATCGATACGCGTAGCCAAAAAGAGCATAACGGCTAGTTCCCGTACCGATATGCCTACCAAGTACTGATACGGACAACACTAGAACTGCATTTATTGTGGGAAATAAAGCCTCCATGGCTCTAAATCAATCTCAACGGTCTTCAACGGCTAAGAACTCAATTGGAACTATAAAAAGACCCTTCAAGCTTCAGCAACAACTAATGCTTCCATTGTTAACAACATTATGATGTCAAAATTGTCTTAGAGATTA
Source organism: Hibiscus mutabilis (assembly GCA_019671005.1). Classification (NCBI taxonomy): domain Eukaryota; kingdom Viridiplantae; phylum Streptophyta; class Magnoliopsida; order Malvales; family Malvaceae; genus Hibiscus; species Hibiscus mutabilis. Next base: position 32,912,133 of record CM033728.1, read on the forward strand.
AATTTCTCATTCTTTGTATTGACAACACTTGTGAGCTCAATTGTCAATATATGCTCAAGTGTTTTAGGATTTGGGTGAGTGCTTAAAGAGTGCAAACATCTACCTTGTAGAGAAGATTTCTTGCTTGCTTTATTTCTTTTGTTTGAGAGGATTCCCAATGATTGAGTTGTAAGCTTTGGATGCTAGACTTGGTAATTGGGTCTAGGTTGTAAATGTTGACTCCTAAGCCTTGTTAAAAGGGGGAAAATCTTAGTGGATTTGGGAAATCCTTAGTGGGGAGCTAAGGTAGTGGATGTAGAGCTTGTTAGAAGCTTGAACCATTCAAAACCTTGTGCAATTATTCCAATTTTTACATCCCACTATTATCACCCAAAATTCAACTTCTCCACCACTTGGCAAGCAATTCGGTTGAAGGAATTCGAGCTCAATCAAACTCTTCAATTGGTATCAGAGCAAGGCTCAATCGAGAGGGATTAACATCCTATTGAGATGATCCGAGAAGCTCGATACAATAATCAATCAACTGGCTTCCATGGCGCTATCCATCGACAAACTGCCCTTGTTCAACGGTGATCACTATGCTTGTTGGAGGCATAGAATGATGTTCTTCATGAAAAGCAAAGACTGTCGTCTTTGGGACATAGTTGAAGATGGGACGTTCGTGCCAAATCGAAGCAAGGTGGAATGGAACACAGAAGATCGCAAGAAGATAGAGCTCAATTGCAAGGCTTTGCACATTCTATTTTGTGCATTGGGCCCGGATGAGTATGCCAACGTATCTTCTTGTGAGAGTGCTAAGGAGTTATGAGACAAGCTTGAAGCAATCCATAAAGGTACAAATGAGGTGAAGGAGACAAAGATTAGTCTACTCAACCTCGAATATGAAAACTTTAAGATGGACCCATATAAAGACATCAAGAGTATGTTTGACCAGTTCTCCACGATTGTGAACCAGCTAAAAGGATTTAGATAGGAGATTTCGAAAGACAAACTCGTTCGAAAGTTGATTTATTCACTTCTTGAATCATGGGAGAGCGAGAAGACGCCTATTATTGAAGTCAAAGACTTGAAGAAGCTCAAGCTTAAAGAGCTCGTAGGATCTCTTCTCATCCATGAGATGATGTCTCTACCCTTGATGAAGGAGAAGGAAAAGATAATCAAAGAGCAAGGATTTGATGTCAACATCGTTGCTCTTCAATCCTCCACAAGCTACCAAGAGGAATCAAGTGATGAGAAAAGTGAAGATGAAGAGATGGTCTATCTCTTCAAGGAATTGGCCCGATTCATGAAGAGCAACAAAGAAGAATCCAAGCATGAATCGAAGAAGAAGATGGTGGATTCCCCCAAGTGCTCAAAATGCAAGAAGACGAGGCACACCAAATCTGATTGCCCCCGCTTCAACATGAAGGGATCATCATCAAAGAAAGCATCTGTGGCTAGATGGAGTGATGAAGACTCCACCGATGAATAATCCAACCTATGGTTAATGGCCCTTAATGAGGGGGAGGTAACTTCTAACTTATCTTGTTCAAATTAAAATTCATACACATTTGATGAGTTACAAGAAGCCTATGACCAATTGGTTTTTGAGTTCAAGGATTCATTTTTGAAAAATAAAAAGATGATTTCAAAATTGAAAATCGAAAATGATTTGCTTTTAAAAACCAATTTGGAGTTTGAAGCAAAAATAAAAGATTTTGAGCTTAAAGTTTTAAATTTACAAAATTTGCTTCAAAATTTAGGAAAAGATCATCAAAAGGAAGTAGATGATCTTAAGAAAGAAAAATATTTGATTTCCAATGAACTTCAAAAGAAAAATAATTTGGGAAAATCAAATTTTTATGTGAGACAATCTAGTGCCCCTAGATTGGTAAATGGAAAATGCTTTAGAAGTATTTGGGTCCCAAAAGGACTAAGTACTTCACACAAAAAGGATGAAATTGAAAAATGGATTCCTAAGGGGACTAAACTATGTGCTACTAATGTCTATGGATCCAAAGCAATTTGGATACCAAAATCTTTGTGATTTTCTTGTTTAGGTGTGATGGAGCTTTGATCAACAAGTGATGAAATTGAGGAAGAGCTCTATACACACAAAGGATGAACACTTGAAGAATGAAGGCTTCACATCATTCCTTTGATTCAAGTGTGGTAAAATTAGTCGAATTTTTTAAATTTGATTTATTTATTTTAATTCAACTAGTTTATCATACATGCTGGACTAACATTTGAATGATGCTTGAGTAAGGGGGAGCCAATTTTAAAACAAAACTTATTTTTGTCAATTTTTTTACACTCTATTGTTATTGGTCTTTAAAGTTTGAACCATTTTTTATATAACAAAAAGGGGGAGAATGTTTTGAAAAATAGACTTTTCAAATGAATAAGAGGGAGCTTATAAGATTTTTAACAATTAATCTCTTATTCAAATTTTATTTTTACAAAGGGGGAGAATTTCAAAAACAAATTTTCAAGTTGGTTTTATTATATCAAAAAGGGGGAGATTGTTAGGATTTATGTTTTGATATAATAATTAAAAAATAGTTTTGGACTAATTTGAAAAGGTTTCAAAAATGGTTTTAAGTCCAAACAACTTGAAAATAAGTTTGAAAAGTTTTTGAGAGTTTTTGGAAATGTTTTAAACATTTTTAAGTAGCCAAAATGTTGTCTTCAACACAGGCGTACCGATATGGTATAACCCGTTTCGATACGGCCAAAAGGTTTCAAGCTACAGTGACTTTCCAAAATTGAAAAACTATACTGGTACAAGCTTGGCGTACCAATACGGGTAGGATCATACCGATACGGTCCATGGCATTTCGATACGGCGTACCGAAACGGACCAAGGTGTACCGATACGCGTAGCCAAAAAGAGCATAACGGCTAGTTCCCGTACCGATATGCCTACTCGCGTACCGATACAGACAGCACCAGAACTATATTTATTGCGAGAAATAAAGCCTCCAACGGCTCCAAATCAATCCGAACGGTCTTCAACGACTAAGAACTCAATTGGGACTATAAAAGGACCATTCAAGCTTCAGTAACAACTAATGCTTCCATTGTCAACAACATTATGATGTCAAAATTGTCTTAGAGCTTAAATTTCTCATTCTTTGTATAGACAACACTTGTGAGCTCAATTGTCAATATATGCTCAAGTGTTTTAGGATTTGGGTGAGTGCTTAAAGAGTGCAAACATCTACCTTGTAGAGAGGATTTATTGTTTGCTTTATTTTTTTGTTTGAGAGGATTCCCAAAGCTTGAGTTGTAGCCTTTGGATGCTAGACTTGGTAATTGGGTCTAGGTTGTAAAGGTTGCCTCCTAAGCCTTGTTAAAAGGGGAAGAAATCTTAGTGGATTTGGGAAATCCTTAGTGGGGAGCTAAGGTAGTGGATGTAGAGCTTGTTAGAAGCTTGAACCACTATAAATCCTTATGCAATGGTTCCAATTTTTTACTTCCCACCATTATCACCCAAAAATGGACTTCTCCACCACTTGGCAAGCAATTCGGTTGAAGGAATTCGATCTTAATCGAACTATTCAATTAATCAATCCAACATTTTTACAATGTTTCTCAAAATTTTCTTTCTATTTTAGCTCTTGGCCGAATTGGTCACTAAACCTTCCCAATTTTGTTTTTCATTCAAACAACATTCTAATATGCTCAAAATAATTTTTCCAACATATATTCTTCATTTCCAAGAATTAACACTTAAAACCCCAATTTATTCCTACATGCCATATTGGGTGTCTAAGCTTTTCAAGGACTTTATTTTGGTCCTAATGCCATAATCAAGCTTGTAGTTTCATAATCTCTTCAACTCCACCACTAGAATAAATTTCACAATATTTTCCCTAATTTACCAAGCATGCCGAAAGAGTCACTTAGATGACTAGTTGAGGATTTTTCATTCTAACATCAAAACTTGTAGAATCATAAATCTTCCATATTCATACTTAATTTCAAAACCCTAAATAAACCCTCAAATTCTAGGGTTAGGGTTTATGTCTTCAAACATGAAATTAATCTAAATCTAATCTTGATTTCAACTCCACAACACTTGATTTACTTAAATTAAGCTTCAATCTGAACATAGAATATGAAACCCTCTTTTCTCTCCCATCAATAACATGAAAAAATCTTCATAACTCTTTGTAAAATTACTATCAAATGAAATAAAATTAAACATAGATTAATTTTCTATCAAAAACATACCTTGAATCTTGTTTGGAAGCCTTCAAAATGCCTAAGAAAAATTTTGTATATTTTCCCTTCTTTTCTCTTGTGTTTTCGAAATGGAGGAGAAATAGATGACCTTATTTTTGTTCATCTTTTATCTTATTAATGCCAAGTGTTTTTTATTAAATGAATATTAAATTCATTTAATTACTTAAATCCAAATAACCCTCCAACTAAGTTCTACTTTCTAATTTGCCATCATGTAAAAGTAGAACTAAATCTAGTTAGAATCCAACTAGAAATATTAAAATATTCATAAAAATAATATTTTATAAATTTTCCATGGCTTATGTAACTGTCTTTAAAATTCCAATTCAATCCGATTACCTGATAATCACTTACTACGATTTTCCATTTTTCGAACTATCAGATCAAATATGAATTTCTCATATATCTAATTTCCATAAATAAATATTGCTGATATACAAAAATATTCCATAATTTTGTAAAAAATAAAATCTTGAAATTTTGACTCGGTCTAATATACTGATAATTTACCCGAAATCTTTATCGGATAAAATTCTCTTAATAATCTTTTATCAGATATCCATACAAATAATATTAACTCGAACTGATTCCTTTTTATTAGTCTCGAGTACTGACATGAAACCTTCCCAATAGGTCACCATCATATGCCATGAGCACGCTTAACTTTGCAGTTCGATCGAAATTTGATATCTTATACTGCATTTTTATTCGAATCAAGTATCTGCTTATCCCCTAATTGTTCAATAAAAAATATTTCCACATAAATCTCATATCAGAAATCTAATTATACAAATCAACTTCCTGTAACCTGTACTACTTATCTGTGCAATAAAAATATTCCATGAGGTGCCTATACTTTTCTCGTCGGATTTCAACCAAACTTCGCAAGTATCCTATTTTGCTTACTCTCTATCACACGGTACTCTAAATTCTCATAAATTCCTTTCCTAGAGTCCATAATTAAAGAAATCCTATCTTTTATATTTTATCATTTTAGTCACTAAGTTAGATTTTAAGCCCTTATCTTAGTACTAAATGACTCTTAAACAACTTAGCATATTTTGGGTATTACAACTATTCAAAGTTAAAGTACATCATATATATTTTTAATAAAATAATATATATATATATATATGTTGGAGTGAAAAATTGAAATCTAACTTCCAACTTTTTCATATATATATATATATATATAATTGCTTATTTGATTTGGTCTTTTATTTAAATTATGTGAATTAATTAGAAGTTAGAAGTACTATTCCAGTTTAAACAAAAATATACCAATTTAAAGATAAAGTATATTATATATTTATAATAAAATAATATATATATATGAAGTTTGCGCCAACTTTTTTATATATATTTGTTTATTTGATTTGGTTTATGATATTAGTTAAGTAACCAAGTAAAAAATTTAAATACCCAATTAAATGTTTAACAATTAAAATATACTTAAATTAATTTTATTGATAAATAAATAATTAAATAAATAAATATGATAAAATTAATTTTTTATTAAATAATTTTTATGTAGTCCACTTCTAATTCTGTTAAATTAATTTGGTCTTAGAATTAATATAAAATTTTATTTAAAAAAATAGAAAATAACTAGTTAAAACTCGATAATGGTCACATTACGAAATTCAAGTCATAAATTCTAACACGTCTTATAGGTTCAATTGGATCAAATTGGCGTCTCTTAATTGAGCCTACATGATAAGATCGAAAAAATACATTTTGTACAAAAATATATCAATAATTATATATACACTTTGGATAAATACACAAATCAACTTGAACTGTCCCGAACATCTAAAGATTGACCTGATCCAAAAATTCAACCGATCCGATATTGAACCGACCCAAAAAATCAACTGATCTGATATTGACCCGACCCAAAAAATCAATCGATCTGATATTGACCCGAACAAAAATTTGACTGATCCGATATTGACCCGAACCGAAAAGTCAACTGACCTAGTTTTGACCCGAACCGAAAATCAACCGATCCAATGTTGACCCGACTCAATACCCGACCCGACCCAAAATACGATAGACCCTGTAATGTCCCAACTTTTTATTAGTGACCAAAATGTAAATTTTGAAAGTTTAAGGGTTAAAGTGTAAACTTTGGAAAATTTAGAGATTAAAGTAAATTTTTCAAAAAGTTATGTATTTTGACCCCGTAAATGAATAGTTTACCCCAAGAGTGACATTTTCGTGTTACCGGGATTTTTCGTACGAAGCTTATATTAATGGCTATAAAGCGATAAAGTTGTTAAGTGTGCTCAGACCAGAGTAGTACAAGGATGGGTGACCTACTGGGAAGGTTCCATGTTAGTATTTTTGACTGATAAAAAGGATTCAACATGAGTCAATAATATTTGTAATGATTATTGTTATAAAATTTCCAAGAGGGATTGTATCCAATAAAATTTTTGTTAATTATCGATACATCAGAAACATAAAGAAAAACACGAAAACGTACCAAAACTTACCCACTTAACCCAAAGTGATTCGAACTCCGGTGGAGGTTTGAACGACGTCGGTTGGGTGATCAGACAGTAGGGCTGTAATCGCCAAGACGTGAGGATGATCGAGGTGTTACAGCTTCCTCCGACGAACGTCCAAAAACGGCCGAATCGAAGAGGAAAATAAGGGATTTAAATCCCTAAGTTCGTCGAACTTTTGAACCCAGATTGCCGGTGAACGACGCGGCTAATCGGTGCGGGAGTTGGAGGGTTTTGTTCGGCAACCGATGGGGAGCACGGTGGCGGTGGCGGTGCACGACACCGTCAAACGGTGAAGGAGGAACAACGGCGGCCGGTTAGGGAGGTAGGTGAGAGCTTTTGGGGAGAAATTTTTTTTTGGATACTTGGTGTGTAGGTTCGAATGAAAGAAATTGGGAGCTGAAAAGTCAAAACTGATTTATTATTAGTTTGGTAAAAACACCAGACTATTTCTTAAATGAAAAATTTGGGAAAACATACCCTAAGAGCTTTCTAGCTCAGATGTTGGGTTACTAACCTTCCAAGCTGCAGGTTGAGGGTTTGAATCCCCCAACCCGCAACCTCCCATCTTTTATTATTTTAATTTTTTAATTATTTTTTTTAACAGGTGTTACAACTCTCCCTCTAAAATAAATTTCGTCCTCAAAATTTACCTGGTTTAAACAGGTGCGGAAACTGCTCTTTCATAGATTCCTTAGTCTCCCAGGTAGCCTCTGCAGGACTACGGTTGCTCCACTGGACTTTAACCATAGGGGTGTGTCTGTTCCTCAAAACTCTGTCATCAAAATCCAAGATTTGTAAGGCTCCTTCTCATACGACAAGTCTGGTCTCAGCTCGACGTCCTAAACTTGAATAATATGACTCAGATTCGGATGGTATTGCCTCAACATAGATACATGAAATACATCATGGATACGACTAAGATGAGGAGGCAACTCGAGCTGATAAGCAACAAGCCCAACTCTCCTCAAAATACAGTAGGGCCCGATGAATCTCGGACTTAGTTTGCCTTTGCGCCCAAATCTCATAACTTTCTTCCATGGAGATACTTTTGAAAAGACCTGATCACCAACCTCGAACTCAATATCATTCCTCCTCCAATCAACATAAGATTTTTATCGGTCAAAAGCCCCCTTCAAACGATCTCAGATCAATTTGACATTCTCTTCAGTCTCTTGTACCAACTCTGGACCCAAAGTCTTTCTATCATACAACTCTTTCCAACAGATAGGGGTATGACACTTACGACCATACAAAGCCTCATACGGTGCCATATGGATGCTCGCCTGGTAACTATTATTATAAGCAAACTCAGCTAGGGGCAAGAAATCTTCCCAACTACCACGAAAATCAATCACACATCCTCTCAACATATCCTCCAGAATCTGAATCACGCTCTTAGATTGGCCATCAGTCTATTGATAGAAAGACGTACTGAAATTAAGACGTATACCCAAAGCTTCCTACAATGCCTACCAAAAATGGGAGGTAAACCTCAGGTCTCGATCAGAAATGATGGACAATGGCACACCATGAATCCTGACAATCTCATAAATATACAACCTAGCCATCTTCTCTAGATAATAGGTAACTCGAACAGGAATAAAATGAGCAGACTTGGTGAGTCGATCAACAATCACCCAGACCGAATCCTTTTTAGAAGGAGTTAGGGGCAATCCGGTAATAAAATCCATCGTGATTCATTCCTATTTCCACTCAGGAATCTTGATAGGCTGCAAGAGACCAGAAAGATGCTGATGTTCTGCCTTAACCTGTTGACAAGTCAGACATCTAGCCACATAATCTGAAATATCCTTCTTCATGCCAACCCAACTGTATCTCTGCCTCAAATTTTGGTACATCTTATCCCCACCGGGATGCATAGCATAAGGGCTATTATAAGCCTCACTAAGAATGGTTTGCTTCAACTCGACGTCGTTAGGTACACAATAATGACCCTTGTAGCACAGAACCCCATCCTGATCAAAAGCATAAACAGATGTAGATCATTGCTCAACCTGTTGTATAACAGGAAGTAAAGAACTGTCCAGAAGCTACTTAGCCTTGATCTCCTCGGTCAAGGTCGGCTTAACTTGTAATTCAACCAATAATCTGCCATCATCGTAAATACTCATCTTGGCGAAAAGAGACCTCAGATCTGAAATAGCCTTAGGGCTCAAAGCATCAGCAACCACATTAGCTTTCTCCAGGTGGTACTCAATCTTACAGTCGTAATCTTTAAGAAGCTCTAACCAATGCCACTGTCTGAGATTAAGCTCTTTCTGTGTAAGAAGATACTTCAGACTCTTGTGTTCAGTATAGATATAGCACTTCTCTCCGTAGAGATAATGCCTCCAAATCTTTAGTGCAAAAACCACATCAACCAATTCCAGATCATGAGTAGGATAATTACATTCGTGCAGTCTCAACTGGCGTGACGCATAAGCAATAACCTTCCCATCTTGCATCAAAACACAGGCAAGCCTAGAATGTGAGGCATCACTATGAACTGTAAAATCCTTCCCTGACTCAGGTTGGGTCAAAACTAGAGCTTGTGTCAGGGCTGTCTTCAATTTCTCAAAACTCTCATGCTGAGCATCAGACCAAACAAAGGGTACGTTCTTCCTCAACAACTTTGTCAAAGGGGCGACAATGATAGAGAAACCCTCGACAAAGCGTTTGTAATACCCGGCTAAACCCAAGAAACTACGAATCTCTAATACGTTCTTGGGTTGCTTCTAACTCATAATGGCCTCGATCTTGCTCGGATCATCCTGAATACCTCGAGCCAAAACCACATGCCTGAGAAAAGTCATTTTACTGAGCCAAAATTCACACTTACTCAGCTTAGCATATAACCGATGTTCTCTGAGAGTCTGTAAAACAATCCTCAGATGCTCAACATGCTCAGCTTCAGTCCGAGAATAAAACAAGATGTCATCAATGAATACTACCACAAACTGATCTAAATAGGGCTGAAACACACGGTTCATCAGATCCATAAAGCAGCAGGGGCATTAGTAAGAGCGAATGGCGTCACTAGGAACTCATAATGCCTGTATCTGGTGTGGATATTCGTCTTCGCAACATCTGACCCCTTTATCTTCAGCTAGTAATACCCGGATCAAAGATCAATCTTTGAGAAAATAGAAGCTCCCCAAAACTGATCGAACAAATCATCAATCTTAGGTAGAGGATATTTATTCTTTACGGTCAACTTGTTTAGCTTCCAATAATCAATGCATAACCGTAATGACTCATCCTTCTTCTTAACGAACAAAACTATAGCTCCCTAGGGTGAAGAGCAATGTCGAATAAAACCTCGATCGAGCAGCTCTTTGCAACTGAATCTTCAGCTCTTTAAGCTCTTTAGATGCCATACGGTAAGGAGCCATAGATACAGGTGTAGACCCTGGATAAGTCTCGATCTCAAACTCAACATCTCTATCAAGGGGTAAACCATGCAACTCCTCAGGAAACACATCAGGGAACTCCTTTACTGTAGGTATTTCTTCAATCTTTGCTAAAGCCCCTTTTGTATTCAGAATACAGGCAATAAAGGTCTCATAACCCTTCCAGATCATTCTATCGGCATTCAGGGTAGATACAGATTTGGAAACATAGGAATAGGTGGAGCCGTTGTCAAGCAATGCAAAATATGGAACAAAAAAGATGGTAAAAATACTTGTAATGACGTTAGGCTTATCTCTTTCATCACGACGTCGGGTAGCATAAACAAGCGCAGGCTGCCTCGCCTTAGACATAATTGGTCCTCCACTATGTTGTGCTTTACCTTTACTATCAGACCTATCAACAGAACCAGAAACCCTACTTTGATGATGTCCCCTAACCGGAGTCTATATAGATGTCTGCGAGCGTGCAGAGATCAGGGGAGAAGCTCGAGCCACAGGAGATGGATGAGGGCAATCCTTCTTAAAATGATCTTTGGACCTACATCGAAAACAGGCACCTGACATCTTCTTACACTCTCCTCTATGCCAATTTCCACAATGCTCACAAGGATTGGGCTGCGAGGAACCTGATGAACCACCTCTACTAGCTGTAGGAGGATGTGAAGCTGTAGGCCTAGTACCTGAAGTACTCCTCTGAGGATCTGTAGTACGAGCCCGCTTACCGGGGCGTGCTGAAGACTCAGAACTAGAAGGCCTTCTATACTGCTCATGATCTACTCTATCACTACCAGTAGTCATCATCTCAACCTCCTCCAGATCCTTTGCCCGCCCTACCACTATGTCAAATACCTTATCCTGGAAGGCGATGATCTTCTCACATAAATCATGCCTGAGACCAAGAGCGAACTTGCGACATTTTTCTTTCTCAGAGGTGACCATATTTGAAGCAAATTTCAAAAGCTTCAGAAACTCTGTCTCGTACTCAGATACAGTTATATCTCCTTGCTTCAGATTCTGGAATAGCTCTCGCATCTCCCTCAAATATCACCATTCGATAAAGCGACTCTTGAAGCGTTCCTTGAAGAACTCCCAGGTCAAACGGGTAGTAGGGGCGCTACTAATCACTGACTCCCACCAGTTGTGGGCATTCCCATAGAGAATAGAGACAGCTCCCAGGTACCGCCTGGATGAATCAAGTCCCAACAAATCCATGCGCCTCCCCAAATTACTGAGCCACTCATCAGCCTCCGATAAGGCACCCCCAGTAGTGCCCTCGTATGTTCTGGATTATTCAAAATCAGAGTCTGTGATATGGGCACCTCAGGTATGGTGCCTACCGCTCTAACCATGCTCTGGATCAACTGCATAAACTGCCTACTAAGTGTCTCATCAGTCACTGTCGTCGGTTCAGAACTCGACGCTAATGCTCCTCTAACTAGAGTTGTCATACCAATTGTAATCACTCATTTTTGTCCGAATTTTAGTATTATTAGTATTATTGTAATAATAATATTATTAAAAAAACAAAAAATAATAAATAATAAATAAAAAAAGGAGGGGAGGGGAGTGGAGCACAAGGCTCCACGTCACCCTCACTTTGCCTATAAAAAGGGGCATAGGGGGAAAAAGCAACGAGGAAAGAATCGACCAAGGCATGCCCAAATAAGAGAGCATAGCTCTCGGGTAGCCAAGGACCAAGGTAGTGCCCCTTGGTCCTAACCGGTTCGATCGGGGTCCTATTTTGGGTCCGATCTAGTTAATTTTTGGAGAGGTCGTAGTAGATTTCGGTGGGGTTCTGTCGGGGTTCGTCATTCGAGCTCCTAGTTAGGTATATTTTCTTCCCTTTTTATTAGTGTTGTAATTTTTATGGTTTAATGAAGTAATTCTTTTTTTAGTTTGTATGCTTATTTATGTTTTAGATTAGCATTTTTATTTATGTTAGATTAGTATTTTATTATGTTAGTATTTATTCATATTTTTTTTCGCTTTGTATTTATTTATGTTTGCCATGTTTTAAGATTGCATATCGAGATATATAAATTTTCAATGCGGTGCCCTTTTATCCGAGCGTAAATGGGGCCAGTATCAAGCGTAGTGATAGTGGTTTGGGCGTTTACTCTCGGATAACGGGGCTTTTAAAATTTACCCGCACTTCTAACCAAATTTATATTTATCGTCACTTTAATCCGAAAAGTTTAATATTAATAAAGCGGTAATTATTAAAGTATCAATTTTGGGCGGTGTGGGGGTGCTAATCCTTCCCCATCTGTAACCGACTCCCGAACCCAACGTTTTTAAAATCTCTGGTTTTACAGTGTCCAGCCTACCTAAGTGGCCGGTGGCGACTCCAATTTTCAAAATAAAATACGATTTTTTTAAACCCCATGGAATAAATATTTTAATACCTGAAAGACCCCAAACACTCTTAAAACCCCGTTTTTTAGCGAAACAGACATCACTACAGATGGCAACTCTACTAAGGACATTTTTTTTGTTTTTTCAAAAACAAAAAAGAGAGTCAAGCTTTTTTAAATAATTACCGCTTTAATAATATTAGAAGTTCCGGATTAAAGGGACTATTAAATTAATATTCGGTTGTAATTGCGTGTTTATTTTAACACATTTAAAAAATGGCATATAAACCTATTTTTTTAAGTGGGGGAAAATGCTAATGCTTTTGTGGAGATATTGTTCTCCCGTGTAGGCCTAGCAAGTACCTTCAGGGCTCGAGTACCTTATACTTTCGTAAGGATATCGTTCCTTCATGCAGGCATAAACGAATGGGTCCCCCTGAATTAAACCTGGTTGAAAGGAGCCTATAATGGGTGATGATCGGGGGCCTTGCTACTCTTAGTAGAGGACAGCAAGGACAATTCGGGTACCTCCTAGAACCAACACTGCATGTAGAGAACATATAGAAACCCACCCCTTTAGAGCCATGCGGATAACCTTAGGTGTTTTAGACGGGATAAATAGGGTTGTTTTGTTTGTTTGCCTTATTTAATTTGTCCTTTTATTTATGTATTTATTATTCTTATGCGATACTAACTCATTTCTTTTTGTGTTTTATTTTTATTTTTATTTTACACTTACTTTTGTTGCATTATCATTGCATCACCCCAGAAGCACGTGCATGCATCTCATTTGCATGAAATTATATACCAAAAAGTTCTTTCATAAATTATTTTTAAGAAAAGGTAAATCCTTTTAAGGACATTTTTTTTAAGAATGTACTTCTATATTCTTTCAACCAAATTTCTAAATCCAGCCCTTTCATAAGGGCAATTAAAAAAATGAATGAATGAACATTTCAATTTGTTTTAACAAGTTCTTAGATCCAGTCCCTTCACAAGGACATTTTTGAGTTTTTTTCATCCTCCCACGAGAATAAATTTTTTTAGCAACGTTTTTTCAATCATTTCACAAATACACTTGTTCAGTCCATTCATAAGGACATTATTTCAATAATAATAATAATAATAATAATAATAGTTTCTTTTTCGATCCTTTCACAAGGACATCTTTTAATGTGAGCCTTTAATTTAGTCCTTTCATAAGGATATTGTTAAAAAAATGGATTTCTCAATTCTTTCCTCTCTTAAGATTTTCTCTTTTTCTCAAAAAAAGGGAAGAAGAATTTCTCAATTGATTTTCTCAAAAACAAAATTTTTCAATCTTGTCATTTCTCAATGATCATTTTTTTTCTTTTTCTCTCAAAAATTTCTTAAAGATATTTTAATCCTACTAGTCTTAAGAACTTTTTTCATAGTTCTTAAGAAGTTTTTTTCCTCAATTCTATCTTTTTAAGGATTTTTTTTCTGAAAATAGGATAATTCCTTAATTCTATCCTTTCTTAAGGATGAAAGAAAAAAAAATTAAAGTTGATTGTGAGTTTTCATGCTCACAAAACTGGAAAGAGTTCAATAGAGTTTTTCAAGTCCGACAGAAATGTTGGTATAACGTGGTTAAACATGGTAAAGTTTAAGACAATGGATAATTCAAGTATCCATCGAAAATCCATTTTTACGAATGGTCAAAGCAAAATAAATCCTTTGAAAAAATCCAATTTCATAATTAGTATAAACTGATTGTACTCAGGGGAATAATACAACTAGCCCGGAGCAAACGGCTACGGGTAAAGGCAACTCAAAACTGTTGATCCATGTGCATTTGGAAAAAATGCAAAAGAAATCTATAAACAAAGCTGCAAATTAAATTTTCACCAAAAATCCATTTTCGAATGGTCAAAGGAAAATAAATCCTTTAGAAAAAATCCAATGTCATAATTGGTATAAACTGACTGTACCCAGGGGAATGGTACAACTAGCTCGGAGCAAACGACTACCGGTAAAGGTAATTCAAATCCGTTGATCCCTGTGCATTTGGGAAAATGCAAAAGAAATCTATAAGCTAAGTCATATTTTTTCAGAATGAAGTTATTTTGTCGTAATGAAAATTTTTTTTATTCAGAAAGCATATTTGCATTCTTTGTTCATTGTTATGGGATAGTTTTTCCCCATACGCATATACACATATTTTTGAAAAAGCATACATATGTACATACCATTTTTTTATTAGGTCATTGCGAATGCAAGTATCTTCTAGTCCATTTAAGCCGATAGAAGAACAAAACAAGTGTGTAGATAATGGGCAGTTCCCATTTTAGGAAATTTTCTTCTCAGGCACTTGTTGTTTAAGATCCTTGAATCGAGTGTTGACCCTAAACTTCTACCCTCTGAAGACTATTTTGATATCCATGTATGGGATGATGAATGGCATTCCTTCAATCCCCTTCGCAAATAATAGAAAATATACATTTGTTGTCCCCCTTTGAGCCTGTTCATTTCTTTTCATTTGAACCCAAACCAAGGATCACCCCACACTGGGGCAAAGAAAAAGAGGATTTTGTTCAAATCGTCCAGTTTTGACCGTATTACAAAGATGGCGCTCCATGAATAAGCGCAAGAAATAAGAATCAGTGTCCTAAACATGAAGACCAAGAGAAAAATCAGAATAAGCCAGTAAAAGAAAGTTTTGCTAAAAAGGACTGGCTAAACCAAATTGAAAGTGTGCCAACAAGAAGTTTGAAACAATGAAGATTAAAAACACCATTAGAAAGTGCAATAAACGATAACAAGAGAAGATTCAGTTACATATGAATAAGAAACGCATCAACATTCATTCAAGATGCAAGATACAGATTCCAAAGCTACAATGAAAGAAATGAACACTAGGGTGAAAACCCAGAAATGAGTAGTCTAGAGCGATCCAAGAAATAAATCAAAGAAGTTTTTATTGGAGCACATTCTGATCAACAAACGCATAGAAGATATTTTAACCAGAAGAAGTGATCCTTGGTTTCATCACCCTTAAATACTCATTTTGGTCCTCTATATCCTTTCTTTCATAACCATGAACCATAGCCTATATTATAAGCCTACAAAGACCATTCATATCATATGTGGATATCTAAGTTTGATAAGTTTGTCATCAGATTACATCCCGCCTATAAGGGTTAACCTTTCTTCAGGGAACGTCAAACCTCGAAGTGCCTGATCGACACCCAAATGAGGAGAGGATGAGGGGCATAGTGAGTGGTGAGATCAAGATAGCCACTTTGAATGGGTTAGAAATTAGGTATGGGAAATGTTCCTCTCGAAAGCCTAAATGGATTAGGGGAGACCATACATATGCTTATATCACCAAAATAGGCAAGATTTTTTAAATAGACAAATTTTCTAGTGCATTTGTTATTTTAGGATCAAACATTAATTGACATTTTTGTCGATTCTTTTAATCTTTATTATTTATTCCAAACATTAGTTTTTCAAAAATGTTTGACAGTTTTCGAATTTCAATTTGTTTAATACTTATCGTTTACTCCAAATATTCATTTTTCAAAAAATGTTTGGTATTTTCCTCCTTACCATTTCGTATATACACCAATTTTTAAACATGTTTGGCATTTTTTCCTAAATTTCTCAGTTTATTTCTAAAATACTAACCTTTTTATTATAGGGACCAGGAGTTAGTTCTCGTCGAGGTGTTGTAAGAAGATTAAAGATGAGTTCAGGGCGTAGGGGCATTTTGCCAGCCCTAATGATAAGATAGATGAAGACTCATCATGTAGGGTCAAAAAAAATGACGATGAGTTGAATCAAGATTGAGTGGGGCATCATTGTCCGTGAAAAATCAAGATATGTTGCTCACAAGAATCCAAGGCGAGTGAGGCATCATTGCCCATAAAATAGCAAAGATCTCATGCATATAGGAGTTCAAATTAGAAGAGACCAGAAGTGGCACAGAGATGAGAGGATTTGACTAATGAAAAGTCAAAAAAATCTTAAGCGAAGAGTTGATATCGACCGAGGCACTTGGCTGGAAGGTTCAAATAGAGAAGGGACAATAAAGTTTTAAAGGCAAATTTTATCAGGGCATAAGAATGAGGAATGTTTTTAGTCATAAGATGAAGCCTACCTACCCCGAAGAAAAGAAAGAAGAACAAGAGAAGAAGAAAAAAATAAGAAAAAGAAAATTTTGCACCTTTGCATCATAAAATGTGCTCATGCATCATCTGTATCATAGGACTTCGTGCACCTGTTAAGAAGACACGCACTCGAGTGTCAGAAGAAAGAAAAAAGAAAAGGAAGGAAAAAGAGAGAGAAGAAAAAGAAAAAAAGAAGAAACTGAAAAAGAAAAAGAAAAAGGAGAGATTATCTCGCGATTTCAAATCAAGATTTTGAATTCTCGAGCCATCACCTTTGATGGATTTCTTTTGATGTCAAGTCGGATAGAACCGGGGCATCATTTTAAAAGATATTTTTCTTAAAATCAATTTCTCAATTTTATCCTTTCATAAGGATATTTTTCTTAAAACCAGTTTCTTAATTTAAACCTTTCTTAAGGATGTTTTCTTTAAAATCAATTTCTTAATTTTATCCTTTCATAAAGATGTTTTTCTTAAAACTTAGATTTCTTAATCTGATCCTTTCATAAGGATGTTTTTCTTAAAACTAAATTTCTCAATTTTATCCTTTCATAAGGATATTTTTCTTAAAACCAGTTTCTTAATTTAATCCTTTCTTAAGGGTGTTTTCTCTAAAATCAATTTCTTAATTTGATCCTTCCTAAGGATGTTTTCCTTAAAACTGAATTTCTTAATTTTATCCTTTCATAAGGATGTTTTTTCTTAAAACTTAGATTTCTTAATCTGATCCTTTCGTAAGGATATTTTTATTAAAACCAGTTTCTTAATTTAATCCTTTCTTAAGGATGTTTTCTTTAAAACCAATTTCTTAATTTTATCCTTTCATAAGGATGTTTTTCTTAAAACTTAGTTTTCTTAATCTAATCCTTTCTTAAGGATGTTTTTTTCTTAAAATTTAGATTTCTTAATCTGATCCTTCCATAAGGATGTTTTTCTTAAAACTAAATTTCTCAATTTTATCCTTTCATAAGGATATTTTTCTTAAAACCAGTTTCTTAATTTAATCCTTTCTTAAGGATGTTTTCTTTAAAATCAATTTCTTAACTTTATCCTTTCATAAGGATGTTTTTCTTAAAACTTAGATTTCTTAATCTAATCCTTTCTTAAGGATGTTTTTTCTTAAAACTTAGATTTCTTAATCTAATCCTTTCTTAAGGATGTTTTTTCTTTAAACTTAGATTTCTTAATCTCATCCTTCCATAAGGATGTTTTTCTTAAAACTAAATTTCTCAATTTTATCATTTTATAAGGATATTTTTCTTAAAACCAGTTTCTTAATTTAATCCTTTCTTAAGGATGTTTTCTTTAAAATCAATTTCTTAATTTTATCCTTTCATAAAGATGTTTTTCTTAAAACTTAGATTTCTTAATCTGATCATTCCATAAAGATGTTTTTCTTAAAACTAAATTTCTCAATTTTATCCTTTCATAAGGATATTTTTCTTAAAACCAGTTTCTTAATTTAATCCTTTCTTAAGGATGTTTTCTTTAAAATCAATTTCTTAATTTGATCATTCCTAAGGATGTTTTCCTTAAAACTGAATTTCTTAATTTTATCCTTTCATAAGGATGTTTTTCTTAAAACTTAGATTTCTTAATCTGATCTTTTCATAAGGATATTTTTCTTAAAACCAGTTTCTTAATTTAATCCTTTCTTAAGGATGTTTTGCTTAAACTTAGATTTCTTAATCTGATCCTTTCATAAGGATGTTTTTCTTAAAACTAAATTTCTCAATTTTATCCTTTCATAAGGATATTTTTCTTAAAGCCAGTTTCTTAATTTAATCCTTTCTTAAGGTTGTTTTGCTTAAAACTAGATTTCTTAATCTGATCCTTTCATAAGGATGTTTTTCTTAAAACTAAATTTCTCAATTTTATCCTTCCACAAGGATGATTTTCTTAAATCTCTAATTTTATCCTTTCATAAGGATATTTCTCTTAAAATTCAATTTTATTTTTATTTTTATTTTTATTTTGATCCTTCCATAAGGGTGATTTATTTTTAACAAATTTCTTAATATAATCTTTTTGTAAGAATGTCTTCTCAAGACTAATATCTAAGTGCATACAGGTCAAAGATGTGGCCGAGGAAGAGGGAAGAGTTCCAGAAGAGCTCGTGATTTTGAGACCACAAACAGGAAACCCGAAGAATTTGGCCGAGGAAGAGCGGGAGATTCTAGAAGAACACGTGATTCCAAGGTATCAGATAAAGAAGCAGTGAGATCATTGATACATGCGTCACCCAAGAACAGAATACCCATGTTGAAGGTGAAGAGTTCTATATAGGAAGGACTTGCAGCCCAAAGACTTTACCGAAGAGAATTTTTTTTCCAAGAAGCCCGTCAAAAGAAGAGAGGACAATTCTATATAGGAAGAACTTGCGACCTCGAACTTCTGATTTGAAGATTTTGTCTTCCCCAACAAATCCTTCGTTTTGAAGACCGAAGTTTGAAGAGTTGGCCGAAGAAGAACAGAAAGTTCCAAAAAACCTGTGATTCTGAAGTCAAGGATGAGGAAATAAGACAAAAATGAGTGTTTTTTATCTTTGCTTTGTTCTCGTTTCACGAGAACAAGCAAAGAGGGGCAACTGTAATCACTCATTTTTGTCCGAATTTTAGTATTATTAGTATTATTGTAATAATAATATTATTAAAAAAACAAATAAATAATAAATAATAAATAAAAAACAAGAGGGGAGGGGAGTGGAGCACAAGGTTCCACATCACTTACCTCACCCTTCACTTTGCCTATAAAAATGGGCATCGCTACACCAATACTGGAGACGGGAGTGGGTCCACTGAGGCTATAGAAGCTACAGGAGTAGGGGGATCTACAGGAGCCGAAGGATCTATAGGGGCAGAAGGATCTACAGCCACATCATCTACTAGGCTGGAGAATCTAACAGCTCGACCATGCCCGCGAGATGGTCGACGGCCTCTACGAGTGCTCATAACTGATAAACTCATGCACTCTGCAGAAGGTAAAATTTTAGGGTTAAAACTGGCACTGGAGTACCGCATATGTATAAACATTCAAAACTTGGTGACATGGCCTTTTCAAAATTCATTCGTAAATCATTTTATAAAACAATCCAAATTCGAATATAAAGTCCAAATCTAAGAGATTACATTACTTACCAAAACTTTTCACGTAAACGTTCAAATGTTTAAAGGTTTAAAATCTCTAAAAATAATAGTTAATTCGAACATAAGTTAAATTAGTTAACCAAATAACCATGTTAAATGATATTACATCGTAAATCCTATAGAGTATCATAATATAACATTTAGTAACAAAACATAGAACCATGTCACCGAAATTAAGACAGTTTAGAAGATAGAAATATTACAACAAGACGAGTACAAAATATGTCGATCCTCCGAGTGTTAGGTCCGGTAGCCTATCCCAAAAAGATATCTGAAAAGAAAGGGGTTGAGGTGTGAGCTAGGGGTTCAGTGTGTCCCAACATGTGCATAACAAAAAATATTTAAAACAGTTCAATTAACTATAAAATTATATCAGTAAACCATGCTATAGGGAAACCAAAGTTTTCAATTAAACCTAGCTACCCTCCAACCGAACACCAAAATATATTTTACCCATAACTAGAGGCTAGTCCTAGGCCTGAAGGCATATGAGGCCTAATTAGAGGCTGGTCCTAGGCTCAAAAGCGTAAGAGGACTAACTGGAGGCACGAAGCCTAACTGGAGGCACGAAGCCTGTCTGGAGGCGCAAAGCCTACCTGGAGGCAAAGCTGGATCGGGGCTGTACCTGAGGATCTCCAATCACTTTCCAATAACCCCAATTAAATTGTTTATACAGTAAACATTAATATCAATAATCACTTGATACACATTTTAGTAAACAGTAACCAAAGAGCATTCTATCAACTAGTACAGATATGCATATAATATTTCATGAAAAACATATTATGATCAATTCAAAAAATTATTTCTCACAATTCATATAAAACGTTAATTTAGCACACAAGTAACACACCTCAAAAGATGGTCGGGTCTAACGAGCGCCCTCCTCGCTACGATCTGCGGCAGTGCTAGATCATAAGTCAACGAATTAGGGTTATAAGGGAATAAATAATCTGTGGAGCTTAAACAAACTAGCAACTATAGGAGCATGTGGAGGTGCTGATCGGGAAGAGCCTGGTTGAGAAGATGATCGATCAAACGTATCTTGAGTACCTTTATCAAAATAATAGACCAAGTCAGAACCTTTAATTCGAAACTTTGCTCTCAAAAAGAACAAATTAAATACTTATGCATGATAAAGTTTAAGGTCCAATTCGAAAGCTTTCAGGTTAGAATTTGGCAAAATAGGCTTCAAAAACGGATTTAGGACGTCGAAAAACGTTGAATATGGGTTTTTGAAAATTTGACTTTTTAGTCAAAGTCAACGCTGATGTCAGCAGTCAAAGTTAACGCTGACTTCATATTGATGTCATCAGTCAACGGTCAATGCTGACGTCAGCAGTCAATGCTGACGTTAGCAGCAGTCAACGCTGACGTCAACAGTCAACGTTTTGACTCCGGTGAGTTGACTCCCTGGGTTAACTCGGTCGGGTCAACTCGGTCGAGTTGACTCACTAGGTTAACTCGGTGAATGGGTCGGGTCGGATCAACGGGTCAGATCGGGTCAATGGGTCGGGTCAGTTCAATACTGGTTCAGGCTCGGTTCAGGCTGGTCACCATCCAGGGCGTCCGGGAATCACCCCAGGCGGCGCGTGTTCCCCACGCGCGGCCAAAACGGTCGAAAAATGGACTTCCTTATATCTTCAACTGACCTTGGCATTCATCACTTTAGGAAATGACTCTTCTGTCCCTCATCTCTGTTAGGATCATTATATCTTCTGACTGTTGCTGAACCATCGATTAGCAAGACTTTCGGCTAAACTCTAGAATTTGGCTTCATTCAGTCTTTCTATGCCAGTCCACTGGACTTCCTTCATTTGAGCATTTTAAACATCCACCAGTGTCTATAAGTCAAACATTCCATCATAATTCAAAGTCGGATCTTCTAGATTCTTTAGAAAAGGACCCGGCTATAATGATCCGATCTTACTCATCTTTTATTTGGCTTTTATTCTCATCTCTCTCGTTTTCCTTTTTCTTCTCTCTTTTTTTACTTTTTTCTTTTTTCGACTCTTTTTTTTTGACTTTTCTATTTTTTTTATGCAGACTCCTTTTGGACTAAACCTTTATGTGAGATGAGTTTCTATCTTGATCACCCATGTTGGTGCTTCATATTAGCTCATACTCCATCTCGTTCTCGGACTGATCAACCTTTTCTTCATTCGATTCAAGTGGTCATCAACAACCTTTGCGAATGCTCAACTTTAACAGATTCATTGCCCATGATTTTTACAACATAAAGTTTAACCAATGCAATGTTACTTTTTAAAATGCAATATTTTAAACAAAAATGCAATATTTTTATTTTATATAATGTTTAAATGATGTAATGCATGAATGCACGAGGTATCAGTTTCAAGAATTAGTCATTAGAACAACGCCCATCTAACCAAAAGGTCAAATACAAAGAAAAGGTAATATGTTCACTAGCTCCGGCTATTTTGGTTGATCACTCTGTTCAGCCTCTCAGTCAACATTTGTCCTAGCTCGGTGTTGATATCAGAATGTTGTTGCAGGTTCATAACTTCATCGAACAGAATCTGCGCATGTCAGACGACCCCCTGTACTTGGCTTCTAAATTTAATTATTTCACAATTCTATTTCTGGATAACCTAGATTACTGCCTCGGCTTGATTTCCAGTGTTTTATCCTTCATTGTGGTACTCTTCAAAACTTACAAACTGGTATTTCAATTGTTGTACTACGTTTTCTGATTCTGCCACTTTCCTCAGCTTCTCTTTTTGTCAGAATTTCCTTAATTATGGTATCTTTCGGTAAATTTCATCATTTATGAAACTTGGATATCACCTCTGAGTTCAAAGCATTCTATTCTTTCTTAGGTTTACAAACAGTCCTTGAATGTCGCTTCAATTTATCTGTTCTCTATCCTCTTCCTGGTTATCACCATTTTTTTGATACTGTGTCCCGTTTATCTCTGTAACTGCCACTGACTATATCTTGAAACTTAAACTATTGCTGAGCCTTGTATAAATCTTTTCCTTTTCGTTTGACCCCTAGAAAGCCTAGTATTTTTCTATTTTGGTTGCCACATCTATCCTCCTAAAAAGCGAATACTTATACTAGGCTTTATACACAGGTCGTGGCCCTAAACAACTATTGATCCATTTGACTGTCTAACAGCAACGCAATAACCCAAAAATCTTATTGGAAATAACTCTTCATATTCCCATCTTATGGTTCTCAAATTAAAGTTGGTCCTGGCAAACCTTCATTGTGTTCAGAAATTTTTGGTACAACCTTGCATTAATGACACCTGGCCTCCGTGCATATTGTCTTCGTTCTTGTATTGAGTCCTCTCGAGTCCAATCCACAGTGGCATATTGTCCTCTGCTTGTCTATCAGACCCTTCAGCTCTTATGATCATTGTCTACTTGACTAATCCTCAAACCGATACCTCTCATGAATGCAATGTGATGCAACATTTATTGAATAAAACACACCCACACAAAACAAAACAAAAAATATGTCAGTATAGTGAATTAATATTGTAAGCAAAAGTAATTGTTACAGGAAAAAACAATTTATATTGCGTAAAATTAACCAGAGAATAGTTTATTTTGCACACAAAAATAACCAGAGAAGTGTATTTAAATCAGCAACACCCTGTCTTAGCTCCCTGTCTAGCTCTAGTGGGGTAGGCTTCTATTACATCATGTGGGTTTCGATCTAGACTCTGGGTACCTAAACTGTCGTTACTAGACTAGTAAGACATCGATTCGGGAGTATACGACCCCTTATAGAGGAGGCGTAACCTTAGAATGTATAAGGTTGGTATACCGAAAGGAGGACAAAATTCCGATCACGGAGCTGAATAACTCACGTGAGATCATGCCTCACTCCCACTTAAAGGTGAAAAGCCCGGGTAGAAGGCTTATGCATGAATGACAGTTTATTTCACACAAGAAAAAACCATCTGCATTCTTTCTAAAAATTCATCCAATAATTATGAAAAAAAATTAAATTCAAATTATTGTCCTAAAATGCCAAAATGCCACGTAAAATTAATTAGGCCTGACTCTCGGTTTTTAAAGTCCCCAGCGGAGTCGCCAAGCTTTCGCAACCATTTTTTATATCGGGTGTGTAAAAATAGCCTAACGATAGATCTTTGAAAAATTAGGGTTTTCTGGCCATTTTTAATTTATTCTTGAAAATGTAAGGTTTTTTTGTACCAAATTTGATTTTTCTTTATTTATCCTTAAAAAAACATTTTGGAGTCACCACCGATCATTTTTGAGGTAGTCTGGACACCGAAAAAACAAACCAAAGATTCTTATCTTGAAAATTGGGTTCGGGAGTCAGTTACGTGTATGGAATGACTAGCACCCTAAGAACTCCCGTTATAGGTACCTTTAATTTTACGTGGCATTTTGCCATTTCGAATAGTTATTTGAATTTAATTTATCCCATAATTATTATTTGAATTTAAATTTCGAATGCATATATCCTTTTATAAGGAAATTCATTTTGTTCGAATATGAGATTAAAAGCACCCCGTTAGGTGGAACCCCTATTCATATTTAAAAATGAATTTCCAACATAAAAGGTTTTAAATGAATGACCATTTATTGTCTTGTTGATTTTAAGTATTATCCTAAAAGGCTCTAATTAATTAATTATTTATACTATAAATATTAATTAATTTAATGGCTTTTTATGAGAAAATGCCAATTACTTGAACACCTTTCATATATCTAAAGCCCTTAAATTAATCATATTCCTAATTAATTAATTCTTCTAGTTAATTAAAGCTCTAGTCATAATTAAGGCCCTAACAATTTATTAAATCAATATTATAAGTGGAAATGTATATTAAATATACACCTTTAAAACCAATGTTGAGATAACATCCCATTGTAAACAATGGAACACCATCCAAATTTGAGCCCCAAAGAGTCTATTTAATATACACTTAATTAACTACAGTATATCCTAATTAATTATTTAATTTCAATTAAAGAACTAAATGAATATTCAATTATACATGTAATGTATATTAAATATAATTTATTAAAATTCATGATGAGATAACACCCCATTGGTAACAATGGAACATCATCCAAATTGGAATTTTAAAATTATATTTAATATACACTTAATTACTACAATTATCTTACCTAATTTAATTTTTTAATCTTAATTAGAGAACCTAAGATAAAGGCTCAAATAATTAATTAATTAGATGGTTAAATTGTCTAACATGCAAAACTACATGCTCAATTTTAAAATATGCATCAAACATATAAATTAAAGCAATCAATTAAATAGAACAATTAAATTAATGACTAAATTGAAAACAATTGAAACAAAGCTTATTTTTTTACTATAGGGCTAAAATGAAACAACTACAAAGCCTAATGCCCAATTACAAAACCCATAGGTGACCCAATTGAAACAATTCAAACTTAAGGGGTACAATTAAGGGAAACGGGGGACTAAATTAAGAGAATTGCAAAACCTAGGGAGACAAATTAGAGGGAAATATGGACTAAATTGAAAAGAATATAAAGAATAAAGACAAAATCATAAGGATCCAGAAAGAAGGGCGCGAATCTCATCTATCCGACTCGATTGAGTTTCGCGGGTCTGCCCTAACCCGGTTCAAAACAACGCCGTGTCATGAGGGCTTTATAAAGCCATTATTTTATCAAAAATTTTCCTTATTTATTTTATTTTATCCGAGCCCTTCTCTCTTTTCCCCCACCCTCTCTCTAAGCTCTCTAAACTACAACAAATTTTTCCAGATTTTTACCTACAAAATGAATCAAACCCCCTGTTCGTCCTATGTTCTTAACAAATTCATCCATTTTACCAATTTTGATTCACGACAAACACCAAATTCTTCCCCTTTTCTTGTTTTTCAAGATCTAACACCTAAAACTCCTATGAACCCTAACCATGTTCTTCAACCTTCTTCACTTCGATCCTCTGCCACTCTATTTTCCTTTACTGATGTGTTAGTCAACCGCCGGAGGCGATGCCGACCATCACCGGTCATCATCTCCGGTCATCTTTCTCCCCACTCTGATCACTTTCAAAACTCCCAACCACCGTCTACCATTTTCGGCCACCACCTGGTTTCGGCCGACCACCGTAAGGCGATTTTCGGCCGCCGTGCCGAAGCCTTAAAATACTCAAAAATTCTATTTTTACACCGATTTAGCCTAAAATACTACCCGACTCATTAGAGTCACCCGCCTTCCCCCTAAAACTACCCGAATATCACTTTTCAACTCCACCAACACCCACTGACCTCACTGGCGACCAAGGATAAACTCCGACCACCTTAAATTTTATCTTTTTGGCTACTATTTTTTAGATCTTAAACTATATCTAACATGTTTTTTATATTTTAAATGCAAAAACTAGAAAGGAGATCAGAATATACCTCCCGGTGAACTTTAATGGTGGTGCAACTACTCTGGTCTTCTTCTCCGGCGGCCTTTGCACTTCCTGGTGGCGGTTCGGCTCCTGACGTTCGATCAAATTCCTAGGTATAATCTCTTTCCTCTTTATTTATTGCATTTATTTTATTATTATTACTTTATTTATTACATCATTAATGATTTCTGATATTTTCTCTCACATCTTATTTATAGGTGGTACAAACGATGATATCAGCTATGCCAGCTGGTTCAAGGAAAACCACAATCCGTGTCTTTTGGTTTTAGCCAATGAATGAGCGCCATATGTCCTATTTTAGGCAGGAAAAGAATTATCAGATCAATTTTTGTGTTTTTTGGGTTAAAATGAGCGGGAAAGACAATGTATATGGGCCTTATAAATTTGTACTTGGGCTTTGGTTTTTTAGAATGTAAATTGGACATTTATGTGTAAAAAAATGGACATTTGGACATTTGTAATATGGGATTTATTTATTTAATATATTTATATTTGATTCGGCCTTATTTATATTTAAATACCCTGGACAAAATACGGGTATTACAATCCTTAGGCTTAGACCCTAACTTTCTTCTTGGATTGCATAATATATCTTTTCTCCAATCGACATGAAATCCTCGAATCTGCTCCTTGACCTTTCGAGCATTATATCAAAGAAAGGAAGGGGAAGCGTCGCGTGAAACAGTGGAGTCATTTCCTCTTCAGTTATGGGAGGCTGGACCTGGGCTGCTAGACTTCGCCACCTCAAAGCATAATCTCTGAAGCTCTCGTCTGGTCTCATTTTCATGCTTTGAAGAAAGTGTCAACTCAGTGATAGATCAAAGGCATATTTTTATTGTCCTAAAAAGGCATTAGCTAAGTCACTCCAAGACCGAATCTAATTTCTGCTCAAACAGTTATACCATACAACAGTAGGTTCCGCCAGACTATCTTGGAAGTAATGGATCAACATCTTTTCATTATTTAAGTGTCCCTCCATCTTTCTGCAGAACATGGTCAAGTGCACTCTCTGACAACTGGTACCATCATACTGCAAAAATCTGGGAGTCTTGAAATTCGGAGGAATGACCAAATCAGAGACTAGGCAAAGCTCCATTGTATTGAAAACATTCATTTTTTCCTTCTTCTTGAGCTCTCTCTTAACTCTATCCTCTAATTGGTCAAGTCTTTGTTCCATTCTTTCTTTCAATTGGTTCTCGAATACAATACTAATGAGCCCTAGCCCCTAACTTCTAGACTTCGTCTAACAAACGAGTCCCTTTTCCTTCGTGGTCCAATGCGGGACTCATATTCTGGCTCAACGGCATAGCTGTATCGTCCACATCTACCACTTGCTGAGCTACTTTACGCACTTGAGCGATGACACTCTTCATATCCTTGTCCCTCTCTTGTATTTCTAACTCAACTTTTCGTAGCTGAAGAGTTACCTTTTCGACACTTTCATAGCCAGCTTGCCTGTAGGCTTTGGCACGAATCTCGCTCGTACGCAAGGAAGTCCTAAGTTTCTCTATTTGTTCTTTGAGTGCTTCATTCTCCGATTGAAAGGTGTAGGATCTGGCCTCACTCTATTGTAGACTTGCTTTCAAAATCTTTTTCATAGCTAGATTATCTCGTAACTCTTTTCGAAGGGTATCTCATCGCTCTTCGGTCTCTTTTAATTTTTGTGATAATATTCGGGCTCAATTTTCACTAGTCTTGCCTCTCTATTTCTGTAATACCCGTTTTTGTTCGGGGTCCAAATTTACTAAATAAATAAGGCCAAACATAAATAAATACATATAATTTTTGTCTATATATACAATAGTCTTACCCATAGCTTTACTTGTCTTTTAACATCGTTTGCCTTGGGACATAGTTGGACATAGGTAGCATTGGTCCGTGTTTAAGCAAGCTCAAAGCACAAAGCAATGGCTTGTATCAATGTAATAACAATGAGTCAATGCTTCCTCCATCATTATCCATAATCTCCCCTAACCTCCAACATCACCAATATAATATATGGTCATTACCCTTGAGCCGTAGCTCATGGACCATAGTCCCAATATACCATGTACCAAGCCAAAGTGTCCAAGGGCTTCCTTTGCAAGGCAACTTACATGTCTTATGGTTTAGCAATAGGGAAATATTCTTATTCGATAGTTGAGCCTTACCTCCAATAATCCTTGTCAATACAATAGTTTCATCAATATAATAGCTTTGTCAATATAATATCTTTTTCAATATGGTAATCTTATCAATACCATGTTTTCATTTATGCAATGATTTAGTCAATGCTGTGAACTTTCCGATGCAATGAACTTATCAATACAATAATCTTACCAATGCAACATGATGCAAGGCAACAAAAAAATGACTTACCAATGCTTTCCAATGATATGAGTATTGCCGCCAAATGCGCTATATGAGTCAATGAACAATTCTATAATAATCATATAATAAACTATAGAAGGTAATACAACAAGGATGACACCTAGCCATCCAAACCATGAACTACACTCACCAAACTTTCCAAAGCTATGGATGGTCACCTATGTGGATTCCTTGACTTGGACTCATTTAAAAAGATGGATAAGTTTTCACCTTTACCTTGTTCAATTGCTTGTCTATCCTTAAAGGAGTGAATAAATCCTCTCCACCAATATCTTGAGCTTACTTGCTTGCTAGACATTAGCTAGGATCAATAAATCGAAGGAAGAAAAAGTTCGTAATTTCTTAACAATGGAGGTGCTTGCTTATTCTTAAGGAGAAAGATGATGAGGTTGAAGATAACAATTTGGCTCGGTAAGTTTTCTATATCTTTTCCTTCTATTCTTTATTCTTTAATTATTAAAGACCATGCCAATTCCTTGGGGTGAAGAAAAACAACTTAAGTCATCCACGTGGGTGATGATTAATCCCTCCAAGGGGTTAATTACCCACTTAACCCTCCATCTTCCTATTTCTTACACTTATGTCTCAATACTTTCAATTATCACCATTTGGCCACCAAGAAATGTTCCAATGTTTACAATAGGATCTTTAAACATTAACAATAATTAATTAGGGTTTAATACTTGAATAATTGACCACTTGGTCATAGGTCAATGCTAAAATTTGACTTTCTGGTGTTGAATTTCTGATCGTCGGAATTCAATTCTGACTAGGCCCGATTTTGGGGTGTTACAGTTTTGGAAATGCATTTATGGCTGGAATTAAAATCCCCAATGGCTAGTTTTCCAACCACTAGTTTTTCATTCCACGCTATAAATACAAGTCAAAGACACTTGAGGAAGAAAAGGATGGACATCCAAGTTTAAAGATCAAGACAATTGGGTTTTTCATTATTTAGTTTGTAATCTCTTGTAAAATCTTTAGTCCAATCCTAGTGAGCCAAAATGTGTAAACACCCACCTAGAGAGGTAATTAGTTTACATTGTCATGACCTCTTAATTGAGAGATAGGTTCTAGTTGATCCTTATAAAAACCAGGGAGAGGGTTCTATCTTAACTAGTAAAAAGATAGGGATGTAAGGTTACCCCTTGAACCCGTAAAAAGGGAAGAATTCATTGTTAGTGAATTGCGAAATCCTTAGTGGTGTGCTAAGGTAGTGGATGTAGAGCTTGGTTAGAAGGTCAAACCACTCTAAAATCGAATATGTTAGATTTTCATTTCTTTTTTCGATTTTGTTTTCCCAATTTCAAAAGAAACCTCTACACCCTTCATCGGCACTAATTTCGATTGAAGACATCGAGCCTTTAATTGGTATCAAAGTAGGACTCAAATCGACGGTCTAAAAACCTTTGAGGAGATCCTAGGAATGCTCGATCCATCTCTACATTCAACCGACCATGTGTAGCGACTTAAAAAAATTACCATGTTTCTTTTTTTGTTTGAAAATTTTTGGGAAATGTTTAAACGGGGAAATTTTGAAAAAGTTTGTATTTTGGAATAAAATTGAGGGAGTCGCCACCAATCATTTAAAATTGGTAGACCAGACACCTAAAAAATGAAACTAGAGAAAACGGGTTCGCAGTCGGTTACGTACGGGGAAGGGTTAGCACCCCCGCTACGCCGGAAAATTGGTATCTAAAGAGTTTGTATCATATTTATTAACAAGAATAAAAATTCAACTTAATTCAAAAACGTATATGCATGACAATTTAAAAATGCCTTGATTCACGGTACTAAAAGAGATGATACTCGGAGACCGGGATGACACTCCCACTAGAATACCGGAATGAAGACTAGGTTAAAAAAGCCAATGAAATAAAATAAAAAAAGCATGTACAAAAAAAGACCAATAAATATAAATACGATTAAATACATATATACATAAATATATAAATATATGCATTAACATATAAAATATATAAAATCAACACATAAAAAATACGTATATATAATATATATAATATACATGTTACATATAAAATATATAAATGAAAAAATATTATAACATACATATATATTTAATGTAACATATGATAAAAATAATATATAATAAATTATACATATAATACATATATATAAAGCACATGTAATATACATATATTATACAACACACATAACAATAATAACAACAATAACAATAACAATAACAATAACAATAATAATAAAGGTATATAGTAAAATATATAATCTATAACATATATAAAAAGAAGAAAGTAATAATATAATGTAATAAAGTATATATATATAACATATAATGTATATTATAAGATAATAATATATAATATACTACCAATAATACAAATATATATATAATACATATATATATATATATATATATGATATTATAACATATATTAAGCATATATATAATATACAAATATAAAGGAAGGGACTAAATAACATAAAATAAAACTACTCTGCATAAATTAAAAAAACAGTAAACATAAGGACTGTAAAATAAATAATCCAAAAGAAACAGGGGACAAAATGAGTAATTTACCCAAGGATATCAGGACCAAAATGAAACAAACACAAAGTTTAAGGGTAAAATTGAAGGAATAAGACGGATTTAGAAAACATGTGACTAAAATGTAAAAAAAGAAAATAGGGAGGTAAGCGGAGTAAAAGAATTTGGGGCGGAGGGATTTAAATGAGGTGATTAACCCATTTACTTAAACCAGGTAGTATAAATGATATTTTTTAAAACTATTTCATTTTAACTATTTTCTAAAAAAACACAAAAAAACGCTCTGAAATGTTTGTGACGAACACCCACCGCTGTTCATCTTAACCACCGCACGCCGCCTGGAAATTTCCAGATTTCGACCGTGCGCCGCCGTCCATCGGTGCCAGAATCTAGAAAAATCTATAAAAATCTTAAAAAAAAAAGCAGAACCGAAACCCATTATTTTTTTATAAAACTTAATTTTCTTTTTTTTTTGATTTTTTCAAAAAATGTTTGAAACCTAAATCAAAAATAAAATGAAAAGTCAAAGACGAATGGTGCCATTCCTCGGCTCACTACCCTCAGCCACCAACGACGACGGCGGCCCGAGACCCCGATGGGTAAACGCTAGTCCTCTTCGTCTCTTTTATTTTTATAGTTCGAACTGAAAAATAGGGAAGATCTAGAGGATATTTTACCTTGAAAGTTGAGGATTTTTTATTTTTATTGATTGATCATAAAACTTTTACACTAATTTTGTTTGAATTTATATTCCAATACATGCATAAAAAGATATAAAAACCTAATCTATTGTTGTTGATATTTGCCCATGCTTGATTCTGACTTTTGTAATCACTCATTTTTATCCGATGTATGAATGTTGTGTTAATCTATTTTAGTTTAAAAATTAATATATTATTGTTGCATGTATACGTATTATATTATGTGTTAATTACTATACGTGTGATTAATGTGTACGTGAACCATGTGTATGAGTATGCATGCATGTATGTTTGTATATTATATTAATGTGATACGTATGTGTAGTTTGCATGTATGTTTATGTGTGTATGCGCATATATTATTATTACTACTATTGTTATTATTACTATTATTATTAATGCTATTGGGCTAAAATTAAAATAAGATAAAAAGTATATTAAAATCAAAATTAGATATCCAATCCAAATTACATGAAACCCAAAATTAATGTTTACATTGGGCCCAATCCGGTCCCAAACCCTAACCCATATCCTAAAAACCCTAATCCACATCAAATGATGGAGCCCTAATAGCCTCCCTTTATTTTGCACAGCTGCACGAGGGCCGTTGGATCAGATTTAGATCCAACGGCCACGGTTGAAGCATGAAGGCCTCTCATCTGCCGCGCGTAAGCCCACTTGCGCGCGTGTGGAGCATGCACTGGCCTTTCAGATCACCGTACGCCACGTGGCATCATCAGGTGCAACCCCGCCCGTTCAAGCACGCATCTGGGCCGTTCGATCATCAAACCATCTTAGCCGTTGGATCAGATCTGATCCAACGGCCAAGAATATTTCTGGGTAAGATAGCCTTTTCGTCTTCCAAACTCCAATCCATGTGGTTACCACCGTACACCGTCCTTGCACCAGTCCTCCAACCACCAAGCATGGCCGGGCATGCCAAAGACACAAATAAATAGAGAGGCACATAACAAAAATATAAGATTAAAAAAATATCTTATATATTATTTTACCAAACGAAAAGCCTGAGAGATATATGTAACTCAAAAACAAAATCAAAATGGAGTTTTTTTTTTCAGTTTCTGAAATACAAACAAAAAAACAAAGAAGGTTTCAGGGTAATCCTCTTTTACTTTTCTCATGCATGCGTAAATCAAGAACCATATAGCAAAAAGTAAAAAGAAAAATTTCTTTACCTGAGTCAGTTCGAATCTTGTCGGTGATTAACCCTCAGGGGTAAGCTGTTTTAGGGAGGGTTTATTTTGGTTTTAAAACAAAGGTTTCGGGTAAAAGGGGAGTGTGTTCAAAGAGGATTTTTTTTTTCAAATGAGTGATCTGGGTGGCCGGAAGTGCTGGTCTGGGAAGGCTCGAGGCGGTCGTTAAGGCCGAGCCTCGCCTGAGCTAGACGGCGTTGAAGGGTTTTAGATTTTGGGGGGATTGTTTTCTGAAAAAACAGAGAATACGAGAGTTTTCTCTCTTAAGGGCTAAAAATGAGAAAAGAAGGAAAGAGGGGGCCGGCTATTGGTTTTATAGAGGGGAAATAAAAATAAAATGGGTAAATAACATCATAAATCCTCCCGCATTCTGGAAGTTTTCGTTTCTGTCCTGCCCCTTGGGTAATTTGCAAGATGGTCCTTGTAGCTTTTCGAAGTCTTTTAATTTGGTCACTAAATTAAATTGAAATTAGTGTTTTAATGGTAAAATTACCTCCCCAGTCCCATCGCGTTTTTGAACTTTTCATTTGAAGCTTCCCCCTTGGTTTTATTGCACGTTTGGTCCTCTTGCGTTTTACCCGTTTTGCAATTCCCCCATTTAATATCCTTTTTATTTATTTAATATCTGTCTTCTAGTTATGTTTTTATTTCATTTCAACCCCTTTCGAGTTTTAAATATTTATATCTTTTGTTTTTTTGGCATGTTTATTTTGTTTTTTCTTGAGAATATATATGCTTATGTAGTATGTTTTTAGGTTTTTTATGTGTACATTAATATGGGTTGTACCGCGCTTCTAGCTTATTAATTTGTGTTGTGCTTTTGTTAGATTTATTAATTATGTTTTAGTTTTTTAGTTAGTACTATGCTTATGTGTTTGCATGATTTTTATGACCATTGTGTATTGTGGGTCGTATATTGGTTGTGGATAACATGTTTATCACGTGTCATGCATGTCATGTATACCATATTTGTGTTTTAATGTTTTAAGTATGTTAGAGTTAATTTTTTAGTTTTAAAAAATGTTTCTTTCTTGTTCATGTTGTTTTGTTTTTTTAACGTGATATGTTATTTTTGTTGGTCATGTATTTTATTATTTTCTTTTAATATTGTGATATCCATGTTTTTTAGGTTTTTAGTACCATGTCAATACGAATGTATGTTTCCAAATTATTTCTCTAAGATTGCATATCGAGATATATAAATTGTCAATGCGGTGCCCTTTTATCCGAGCGTAAACGGGGCCAGTATCAGGCGTAGTGATGGTGGTTGGGCGTTTACTCTCGGATAACGGGGCCTTTAAAATTTACCCGCACTTATAACCAAAATTTAAATTAATCATCACTTTAATCCGAAAAGTTTAATACTAATAAAACGGTAATTATTAAAGTACCAATTTTGGGCGGTGTGGGGGTGCTAATCCCTCCCCATCCGTAACCGACTCCCGAACCCAACAGTTTTCAAATCTCTGGTTTTATGGTGTCCGGCCAACCTAAGTGGCCGGTGGCGACTCCATTTTCTAAATAAAACGTGGTTTCTTTAAAACCCCACTGAAGACATTATTTCAAAACAAAACAATAGATAAAAATCATTTTTTTAGCGAAAGGGACAACGCTACAGATGGCGACTCCGCTGGGGACTATTATTTGTTTTTCAAAAAACAAAAAAGAGAGTCAAGCTTTTTCAAATAATTACCGCTTTATTAATATTAGAAGTTCCAGATTAAAGTGACTATTAAACTAACATTCGGTTATAAGTGCGCGTTTATTTTGACGCATTTAAAATATGGCATATAAACCCATTTTTTAAGTGGGGGGCAACGCTAATGCTTTCGTGGAGATATCGTTCTCCCGTGTAGGCCTAGCAAGTACCTTCGGGGCTCGAGTACCTTATGCTTTCGTAAGGAAATCGTTTCTTCTTGCAGGCATAAGCGAATGAGTCCCCCTGAATTGAACCCGGTTGAAAGGAACCTATAATGGGTGATGATCGGGGGCCTTGCTACTCTTAGTAGAGGACAGCTAGGACAATTCGGGTACCTCCTAGAACCAAAACTGCATGTAGAGAACATATGGAAACCCACCCTTTTAGAGCCATGCAGATAACCTTAGGTGTTTTAGACGGGATAAATAGGGTTGTTTTGTGTTTATCCTATTTAATTCATCCTTTTATTTATGTATTTATTAATTTTATCCGGTACTGACTTGTTTTCTTTTTTGTTTTTCTTCTTTGCATACATTATTGCATTTGCATTACATAAAGGTACTGGATCAAGTGGTTTACCCGATCAGAAAGTCTTTCACCATGGAAAAAAGGTATCTTAGGAAAGAAGAGTTTAACTTGTCAGTCAGGCATTGGTCAGAGGTCAATCAGAAGGCGCAAGGGGACAGTTTGCCGAGCGAGCACATAATAGCAGGGTACACCTACGTGAGTCTTCAATAGAACGACTTATGGGATCTTAAAAGCATCTGGGAAGGATGGGACCGAAGACTATAAGACATGTTCTGTAATAGTTAGGGCGACATTGCACAACTGTTATACGTTCGAGTCAACCAGCCTTTAGTCTGAGCTATTTTTCAGTTCTGGAATCCTGCTTTTTGCTGCTTCACCTTCAATGGACAGGACATGATGCCTACTGTAGAAGAGTACACTGCCTTACTTAATCAGAAGAACGTTAAGGAAGATTGGATCTATGCAAAATCGCTGAGGAATCAGAATTACACTTTGAAGCTCAAAACCTTTTCCGAGATGAGTGACGATTGGGTTAATGGCCTGATTCGACTTCGAGGAGACAGTACAGTCTTTGCATGGGAGAGTATACGAGACATCATACCCGTACATCACCTATTTGCCTTGGGAATATACGGTTTGGTAATCTTTCTGAGAACTCTTGGAAACATAGATGTAGCCATTCTAGATCTGTTTGAGCGTATGAATTGGAGGGTGAACCCAGTACCAGCAATCTTGACCGAGACCTTCATTTCTTTGAATGCCAGTCGAAAGCATGAAGAAGGACGTTTTCGAAGATGTGCACAGCTGTTACAGGTATGGAATCAGAGCCACATGTGGAAGACACCGACGAGGGTCCTACCGGGGATATCCTTTCAAGGCTTTTCGCCCTTACAGTAGTACTTAGCAAAAGAATGGCTAGAAAACTTGAAGACGAAGAAACGGTCCAGTTTCTTCAGGAACATTCAAGATGAAGACATAGTATGGAGGTTTCGTGGCTCGATAGAGTTAATTACTTCTTGTACAGTTGCAGTGATTATGATTGGTTGATGATGTTGGGGCTGTATGGCAGGATTGCTTGTGCTCCGCTTCTGGTGTCCCGACAATTCGGATCATGACAGTTTGTTCCCAATACCGCCGAATTGAGCCAAAGTGAATTTCCTTTCAAAGGTGTGTTCAAGGAAAAAGTTTAGACTATCATGAGGGCTTGGGACCATTGTTACCGGATCAGAGTGGAAGGAGACACCAAGCATATGATCACCCTGGACTATGATCTTTAGAGACATTTGAGGATTAATGATAAGATTCCATAACCCGATAAGGGGCCAGCTGTGTCACTTGAGGAGCTTATGAGAGTAGTACCGTCTGAAGCTGATATTTTACGAAATGAGCTCAAAAAAATCAAGAGGAAGATGGAAACCCAACAAACTCAGCATGCGGGTGAGCTTTATAAAGCGAGTTTAGAGGTCGACGAGCGGGACGAGATCAATAGACAATTGAAGAAACTGAATGCGGATTTGACCGAGAAGAACACTCTTTACCAGAAGGATACCCTGCTACTCCAAGCGAAAGTACAGAAGGCCAACCGAAGTTAGTTCATAGCCGTGGAAAAGGAAAGGATGAAGGGTATTCGTTTGGTGGAAGAAGAGCGAGAGATCGGCAAGCGAGCGATCGAGAAAGAGATAGAAAGCTGCAGGTTAGCTACCGAGGAGGAAAGGCGGTCTTTTAAGGAGGCCGTCGATCAAGAGAAGGAAAGAACTAGGCAAGAGATCAGCAAAGGAAAACAAGCAGTCAACTACGAAAGAGAGAACACCGCCGCTTGGAAAAGAAGGTCCATGGGTAACAGGAATAGACTGTTAGAGATGCAAAGATTGTACGACAACACTATCCAAAGCCTGAATCAGAGCCAAAGTCAGAATGTTGAGTTAGAGAGAAGGTTGGCAGGATTAGAACACTCCTTTCATACTTACCGCCAGAGGAATGGCTTCATCGAACTACAAGAAATGGAGCGTGAAGTTGGCACGTTGCGAGCCCTGATTGAGTCGCTTGAAACAACTGTTCAGGATTATAAGGAAAGAATCAG
Organism: Hibiscus mutabilis; assembly: GCA_019671005.1. Taxonomy (NCBI): domain Eukaryota; kingdom Viridiplantae; phylum Streptophyta; class Magnoliopsida; order Malvales; family Malvaceae; genus Hibiscus; species Hibiscus mutabilis. Next base: position 32,949,458 of record CM033728.1, read on the forward strand.
AGTATTCGAAGAAACTGCAGTCGGAGGAGACAATTATTGGCAAAGAAGACTGTGTGATGCTGCCCAAATGGTACAAGATAGAGACCAGTATTACGCGAACCTAATGGTGGACATACAACGAGTTGCAAGCATGTGAGTGACTTAGCTGCCGAAGCCGAAACTCTCATACCTTTCGTAGACGCGGGCATGGAAGAAGCACCCAGGTTCATCAAGCTGCTCAGGGCTATTGGAAAGCTAGGGGATAGAGCTAGGGCTTATTTGTAGGACTCCATGTTGTAATTAGGACTCTTTTGTATTAGGAACCCTTATTTTGTAATGTGAACTCTATTGTAATCTAGATCCTTTAATTCCCGTGAAAGTAGTTCAAAATGGTGATTACCAGCGGAATTAGTACCTTTATTTGCATATATTCCTGCATTGCATCATGACATTTACATAATTATACATGCATTTATTTTCTTTGCAATCATATTAATATTGTAAATATTGTGGCAGTGTGAAATTAGAAGTTAAGCCGCAATCATTCATCATCCATACCTTACCCGACTACAAAGCAAACTCATAGAGGATAGGATAATCAGTCTAGAGAAAGGACAGAGAGATCTGGAAGCAAGATTTGATGAGGCCCAGAGAAGCCTTAGTGACCAGATTGCTCAGTCACAAGCATCGACAGTGTCCGATATAACTGTGTTGCTGGCTAAGAGCCTCAGAAAAAGAGTCAAAGGTGAAGTCGCTCAAGAGTTGGAAGGTACCCCAGCTTACAGTAAGGTTCCACCGGCTATGCCAAATCTGGCCAGAAGGGTATACATTGACCCTGCTGGGATGTCTACTAATCTTTAGGTAGGGGCATCTGAGAATCAACCCATTGACATAGAAGCACTCTACGAGGAGGAGGTACCAGACCTGAACTTGGTCGAAAATATCAGGATAGAGGTAGAAAAGAAATGGGATGAGAGGTTTTGCCTCATGGAAGAAAGATTTAATGTCCTACAAACTACAGAAGAATCGGGAAGCGATGCCAGTGACTTAAGTCTGGTATCCGACCTTGTCCTGCCACCAAAATTTAAAACACCGGAGTTCGACAAATACGATGGAACCACGTGTCCTTCCGTACACATGACAATGTATTACCGGAAGATGGTGGCCTACCTCAAGGATGGGAAACTTTTAATTCATTGTTTCCAGGACAGCCTGACTGGGGCGGCGCTGTGGTGGTATACCCAGTTGAACCGAGTAAACATTAAAACCTGGAAAGATCTTTCAAGAGCATTCATCGAGCAATACAAGCACGTGACGAACATGACGCCCAGCAGAATTATGCTAGAAAATATGGGGCAGAAATCCAACGAATGTCTGCGATAGTATGCCAGAGGTGGCGAGAAGTGATCGCCCATATTCAGCCACCCATCCCCGAACATGAAATTAAACCTTTATTTGTTAATACTTTGAAGGGGACACTATTTGATCGCCTCATTAATAACACAACTCAGAGTTTCGCTGATTTAATTAGGACCGGGGAGTCCCTTGAATTGGCAATCAAGAGCGGTAGGATTGATAGTGGGGAAAGTTCTAGGAAGTACAACAAGAAGAATGAGGTAAACACTGTCAGTACTTACACCGCCCCAAAGAATTTCACAATCTCACAGCCACAAGCGTCTATTGGGAAAGCACAAAACTCGAACCAAAGAGAGGAGAGAACCCCGAGAAAGGAGAAAGAGAGGCAAACTTTTACTCCATTACCCGTTTCGTACTCTGATCTTTACTCTCAGTTGCACAAAACGGATTTGGTCCGTCCATACTACATTACTCCATTCAAACTGCCATTCCCGTCCTGGTATGACCCGAACGCGCATTGCGATTATCACGGTGGTGCCCATGGTCATTCTACAGAGAACTGCCTTGTTTTCAAGAAGCTTGTGCAGAGTCTAACCGATTCTGGGATACTGAAGTTTGAAGAACCAAGTGTAGCTGCTAACCCATTGCCTAATCACGGGAACAGAGGAGTTAATGCTATTGATGAGTACTATACCAGGAAGGTTAAGGAGAATGTGTTAGAAATCAAGTCTCCTTTGCGGTGGATATTTCAGCAATTGTGCATGGCCCACTTGACCGACAGGGGCATGGTAGTAGTGCAGAAGGGATGTGGAGTGTACTGTGAATTCCATTAGGACGGAGGACACGACATCCAATAATGCGACGAGTTTAAGAGATTGGTGCAGCAATTGATGAACGAAAAGCAAATAGAGTTCTTTGAAGAGCCTACAGGAAGGAAGGGGTCAGACATACATATGATGGACAGCCCCAACACTAAATACGGGAGAGACAGACCTTTTGCCATCTCTTCCAGGCCAGAAGGTGCAAGTTCCTCCCAAGGAGAAGATACTAAGGTGACTCCCAAGATCATCATCTTAGCACCATCCCCGTTCCCATTCAAGGATATGCGGCAAACTCCCTAGAACTATGCTGTGAATGTAACCCTACCAGAAAAACCAGAATCTGCTGAAGTAAAAGAACAGAAAGTTGAACAAGATCCTACACCGAAAGACGAGCAAGCCAAGATTGATGAGAATGTCGGTGAGGTGGGCCACTTCACGAGGAGCGGCAGATGTTACTCCTCAGAAACCTTGAAGGCTGTTGAAGTTGCCAAGGATAAAGGAAAGGATACATCGGTTACCCTCACGCAGATATTTAGTGAGGAACCACCTCCAAAGATAAATGAACCAGTAATCGAGGCTCAGGCTAAAGAATTTCTAAAGTTCCTAAGACATAGTGGATACAGTGTAGTGGAACAACTACGAAAGCAACCGACAAGGATTATAGTGCTAGAGTTGCTCCTGAGTTCAAAAAAGCACCGTGAGGCACTCTTAAAAGTGCTAAACCAGACTTTTGTACCCCAGGACATTTCTGTATCGAAGTTTGACAGGATAGTGGGGTATATCACCGCCTATAACTATATAACTTTCAGTGATGACGAGATCCCTGAAGGAGGAATGGGGTCTACCAAGGCTCTTAACATCACAACCCACTGCAAGGGGTATGTGTTACCGGGGGTATTGATTGACAACGGGTCAGCACTGAACGTACTACCTATGGTGACTCTATAAAAACTACCAATCGATGATTCTCACCTAAAGCCCTATCATAACTCTGTGAGAGCCTTCGACGGCACACAAAGAGGAAAACTTGGAAAGATTGAGGTGCCTCTATTGGTTGGGCCGACTGAGTACGTGATCGACTTCGTGGTGATGGACATAAAACCATCCTACAGCTGCTTATTAGGAAGGCCATGGATCCACTCTGCAGGAGCCATCCTGTCATCACTGCATCAGAAATTAAAATTTCTGATCGAAGGCAAGTTGGTCACAGTAGAGGCTGAGCAATAGATCATTGCTTCGGTGACATCAGATGCCCCCTACATTCAAAATGATGAGGATGCTGCAGAATACTCTTTTCGAGCATTAGAGCTGGTGAATGCCACATTCGTCGCGGAAGGTAATCGGATCCCCTGCCCTAGATTATCTAATTGCACCAAGATTATCGTTGCTGAAACTTTGGGCCGAGGAGCCAAAGCAGGAAAAGGGCTAAGGAGAAGGTTGCAAGGGAGCCTACGAGCTAGGACTGTAATAACCAAGAAGGATCGTTTCGGGCTGGGTTACAAGCCAAATGTCCAGCAGAGAAAGGAAGAGTACAAGAGGAAAGAAGAACAAAGAAGAGCCAGATTTAAGGGAGAGGACATTCCATGGAGACCAATGTCTTTCCCTTGTTTGAGAAATACTTTTGTCTTTGGAGGATTCAGCCGACCAGGACCGGAGGTCGAATAAGCAATTAAGGTAAATGACATACTCAATGAAAAAGAAATGTTTAGTGAATCACTCAAGGGGATGTCCATCAACATGATAGCTGGAAATGACCATGACAGCAGCGTGTTGGCCAGCATCCGCCCCTGCCGCCCCGGGGAGACTCTTGATAATTGGAGCTACGTTGATCTACCTGTGGTTTTTAGGGTTAGATAAGAGTAATGCTCCGAATCAACCTTTTTGTTTTTGCCCATAAGCAATGGGGATCTTTTGTATAGGGCACCTATGTTAACTTTTTGTTTGAAATAAAAAGATATCTTCCCCGTTTTCTCAAATGGAAAACATCTCATTTCATTCATTCATTCATTATTCATATTCATTCACTTCATATAAAATCATTCTCTTCCTAATACATTCGTTCTCATTTAATGCAGGGTCCCCATAATTAACTGTATGAATGATGCTGAGTCCAATCCTGAGGTAGATTTTGAATGCCCCAAGATCTCAGCAGGAATTGAAGAAGAGGATGATGAGATAGAATGCGAGGTCCCTGCAGAGCTGATGAGGATGATGGCCAACGAAGAGAGGCAAATCATGCCCCACCAAGAAGAAACAAAAGTTGTAAACTTGGGGACTGAAGAAGAGAGAAAAGAAGTAAAGATCGGGACTACATTTTCCTCGAAACCAGGCGCGAACTGATAGCCCTACTCCAGTAATTCAAGGATGTTTTCGCCTGGACTTATCAAGATATGCCAGGTTTGAATACTGACATAGTGGTACACAAACTGCCGACGAAGCCAGAATGCAAACCAATGCAGCAAAAACTCAAGAGAATGAGACCGGACATGTTGTTAAAGATTAGAGAAGAGGTGAAAAATAGTTTGATGCGGGCTTCTTGGAAGTGGCCAAGTACCCTGAATGGGTTGCAAACATTGTACCAGTACCGAAGAAGGATGAGAAGGTCCGTATGTGTGTAGATTATAGGGATCTCAACCGAGCTAGCCCTAAAGACAACTTCCCTCTGTCACATATTGACACGCTAGTTGACAACACTGCGGGACACTCATGGTTCTCGTTCATAGACGGTTTCTCGGGGTACAACCATATAAAAATGGACTCAGACGACATGGAGAAAACCACATTCGTGACCATGTAGGGCACTTTTTGTTACAAGGTGATGCCTTTCGAACTCAAGAATGCGGGAGTGACTTATCAAAGAGCGATGGCGACCCTTTTCCACGACATAATGCACAAAGAAATAGAGGTATATGTGGATGATATGATCTCTAAGTCATGAACAGAAGAAGAGCACCTGCAGAACTTGAGAAAACTATTCCAAAGACTGCGGAAATACTAGCTGAAGCTTAACCCGGCCAAATGCACCTTTGCCGTTACATCTGGAAAACTCTTGGGGTTCATGGTGAGAGTTGCCAAGGTAACCCCTTCGTGCAAGTTGCCACGGTAAGTGCTACGCAAATCTGCAAGTATACACGTCGCAAGTTATAGTATAAAAGATATCGTCTCCACAGGGATTGGTGCTACTTCAAGAATCTAGTCTCTTGCACTGTAAAAAATAAAAACACAAATAAAAGATTATGGAAGATTAACTAATCTAGAAAGCAAATAAGTAAAAGAAAAGATGAATTCAATTGAGAGAGATAGCCTAGGTTATCGTGAGTTGAGGTGTGATAGCCGATTGGATTGTCTTGGTAAAAGAGTGCACGGGCAACTCAGTTGCCGTGGCAACTTGCACGACGGGGTTGCCTTGGCAACTAATTAATGGTTGCCTGGGCGACTAGTTGGGCAACTACTTGGGCGACTGGGCAGCAACTTCAAGGTTCGGCGGAGCGTTCTTCAATGGTTTCTTCTTATCCCTAAGTCAAAACTCTAGCTACTTGTGCATGCCTTGATAATACACCCCTGCGTGAATCAAGGGCGAACAACAACCAATCTTGCGTCCTCTTAGCCGTTGAAATCCTTAACTTATTCCTAAGCCGGATTAATATTCACCATCATTGGATTGAATAAAGATCATATTCATTTGTTTCTTGAATCTAACTCTCCCGATATTAGATAAATAGATGAAATCACGAGATCCTCTCCCAATTCACTCGCAAACAAGAATAAGAACCAAGAATGAATAAACCTTGAAATAGAAAAGTGCAAACTCTTATTACCTAAACAAAAACCAATAGTTTCTCACAACCACAAAACACAATAACCATAGCCAAGTAAATTTAGTTCATGCCTAGGTTCCAAAGAAACACAAGATAAACAATCCCTAGCATGAACCTAATCGAACAAGGAAGAAAAGCTGAAGCTTGTCGAAAATTCCCCTTTGCTTCCTCTCTTGGTCTTGTCAAAATTCCCTCTTGCTCTCTCTATGCATCTTGTCGAAATCTCCTTGCTATTTATAGGGCTAGGCCAAAGTCCTTCTTTGAGGAGGAGTTTGAGTTGGAATTAAATTATCTTTAAAGAATATAATTCTTTATTATAATTTTATTCCTATTAGAACTTCTCCTATCTTCTTGGAATTTAATTCTTCTTTAATCTCTGCATGGGAATCAAATTCCTTTGGGCTTGGGCCTTGCTCCATGTCATCTTGGGCTTGTAAAGTCATTAATTTCGACATCCCTATTGCATATTGTCTTTGTCGACAAATGCCATGGCAACTGGCTCGGCGTCTCCTTCATGCATTGCCCTGGCAACTAGCTCAGCATATCCTTCATGCATTACCCTGGCAACTAGCTCAGCATTGCTTTGGCAAGTGATCCTGCACATACACACACAAAAACACACCAAAGAAGCATCTTTTTCCACAAAAATCACCAAGTTAAGTAATCAAGCTCAACGATTGAAGGAAACATGGATTAATGCATGAATGGCTAACTATGCAACTAATATGACCTAAGTCTAACAATAATATGAGTAAAAAGGGTAAGAAAAATAGTACTTTTGAACACTTATCACACCCCCAAACTCAAACTATTGCTTGTCCTCAAGCAATGAAAACTCATAATTACCTGCCAAGACTTCAATTTTCACAAACTTAGCCTTGAACTTGATTTCAATTCTCTGAACCGGGGCACAAAGTATGATTGGCTTTTTATTTTTCAGAAAACTGAGGAGTTACTCGGAATCAAACTATAATGCTTGTGAGTGTGTGCGGAGTTGTGTGCAAGTTGATTTTTCGGATTCTATGCAAACAATAGGTTTTCAAATTACTTCATTGGGTTCTTTTTAACATGTTTTAACTAGAGCAAATTTTGGGCACCTCTAGTGTTTTATTTTTAGTTTTCTTAAGTTAATTTAATCGACTAGAGCCAGTTTCGGGCACCTCTAGTTAAAAAAATTTTTTTTAACGCCTCCTAGAGCCAGTTTCGGGCACCTCTAGTGATCAATTTTTTAGCATATGCTAGAGCCAATTTCGGGCACCTCTAGCATTCATCCAATTTTTATTCTAATCCCCCAATTTGTTAATTATCAACCTAAGTTTACTAGAACTCCTTAAATCAATCAAACCACAACAGTGTTTCATCAAATTTAGCATCATAGTAAAATTCTAAGTTTTTCCATGGTTATCCTAGAATAAAAATTCTATCAATTAAGTGCATTGGCAAAGTGATCATCGAATATTCATCAAATCTAAGCAATTCTTGTTTCAATTAAAGGCATGGCAAGCAATTTATGTATCATAAATGTAATACTTAAGTAAATGTAACTAAACATGGTAACTACTAATAACAATCCCCCCCAAACTCGAGTTAGGCATTGTCCTCAATGCATGCATAAAAATACCGAAAATAAAAATAAAAAGAAAAATGCATACGAGGACTTACTCCGAGAGTTCGTCATCGTAGATGATTAGTTTCCTTCTAGTTGGCGTCTTGATTTTCTTGCTTGAACGCGATGGTTTTTTCTTGTTGCCGGCGGTGGAATCGATCCTCGTACGGGGTTGTCCTCATCGTCCTCTTCATCAATGTCAATGGCTTTTCGCTTGGAGGAATCAATTGGTGTGGTCTTTATTGGTTCAATGGAGGACTCGTCCGAATCTGAAAAATCAGAAAATGATTCCGTAGGAGTTTATTCGGGCATAGGTGCTTTACCTTTGGCTTTTGCAGTGGTTTCCGGGATGTCTTTAGCTTTGGTTACCGTGGCATCTTCAAGGTTGGTTGCCGTGGCGTCAGCTTCCTTGGTTGCCGTGGTGACTGCTTCATTGGTTGTCGGGGCAAGAATCTCGGCAGGAAAGATTGGGAACGGCACACGATTGTCCAGGTACTTTTCTAGGATGACTTGGGTGATGGCATTGTTGTGCTCCTTCATGTACCACATGAACATTAGTTGCCGATCTTCAATTTGCCTTAGGCGGCTTGCCAATGGGTGCAAAAGTGCTTCAAAGTGTCCCGGGATTAATGGCCGAGTTGCCCTAGCGTTAGGTGCTTGGGCTTTAGGGATTGCCGCGGCGGCAGGAGTTGCCGTGGCAATTGGAGGCCTTGAAGAATCTTCTTGTGCCTCTCCCATTAGCTTCCGGATTAGTGCTTGATTCCAACCAGACTTGGGTAGGGCCTTTTCATCGGTGGACTCACTCGGGACATGCATCTCCTTGCAAAGATTAGAAATTAAGCAAGGGAAGAAAAGATAACCCTTATCTTTTGAGCTGCATACAAAAATCTCATCACAAATAATTTTTCCAATGTTAATGATGCGATTATGCAAAATAGAATGTATGAGCAAAAGACGTGGTATATCAACGGTAGTATTGTGTGTGGAGGGCATTAAAGAAGTTTTAACAAACTTATTCCATAGTTTTGCCTCGGGTTTAAGCCGAAGGCGATTTACCGTGCCCTTGTATTTACCGTCGTTCCAATGAGTTCCCGGTTGAGTGAGTTTTTGAAGCACCTTGTCGAGTTGCTTGGGATTGATTTGGTCAACGAAGGCTTGATGCTCGTCCTTCTCAATGTAAAGTCCGTAAAAGGTGTTGATGCTTTTGGGACTTATAAGTATGGCCTTGTTTCTGTTGATGGCAAAAGATTTGCCACTTTTGATGTGCAATCCTCTTGAAGATGAATGGTTCAAGGCCGAAATCTTGATGAGAGTTGGAGTATTCAAAGCCTTGTTCTTCATGAATCTTCTGGCTTTCAAACTTGGATTGAAATCTTTCTTGAACCGCCGGTGTAGCAAACTTCTTGTATCTTGGTTCTTTGGAGGAACTTGGATGAACTAAAAGTTTAATCTTGGATGCCATGTATGATCTTGGTTGTGAGTAAAAACAAAGAAAAGAAACTAAAAAGTTGCAAGATAGAAAGTAGGAATAGGTTAAGGGTGATGAGTTTTATAGAAAAGATATGTGGGTGGGATTGAAAAAAAAAATGAAAAAGGGGTTAGGGTTTTGTAGGAGTTGTCGACAAAGGGGTTTTGGTTAGGATGAATTGGAGGCTTTATATAAGCTTTAGATTCAGCCCCTTAGTTTCCTTGTTGAAGATGTTTTCCTACTTGGTTTAGAATTCCTTCTTTATCTTGAACTTCTTTTCCTACAATTTAAAGACAAATCAAATAAGGATTAAAATTAAATATAAACTAATAGAGAAAATAAATAAAGATGTGTAATAGGATTCTTAAACTTGAATAAAAAAATCTATCCTAAAACTACTAATAATCGGAAAAATAATAAAATAATAATAAAAAAAATCAGAAAAAATGAAAAATAAATAAAATAATTAAACAATCGAAAGAAAAAAAATAAAAAAAAATAAAAATATAAAAAGGGAGAGCATGCTCATGCATCTCCTAAATTGACCACTTCCTTGTTACGTTCCACATGGGCACCATTGTAGTGCTTCAATCTTTGTCCATTAACTTTGAATTCATGGTTGTCAGAGATGGACTTGATTATCACAGCACCATGGGAGAATGGTTTGACGACTTCAAATGGTCCCGACCATCTTGATTTCAGCTTTCCCGGGAAAAGTTTTAGCCGAGAATTGAATAGGAGAACTAGTTGCCCTGGCGTGAATTGCCGTGGCAATAGTTTCTTGTCGTGCCATCGCTTTGTTTTCTCCTTGTAGATTCGTGCATTGTTATAGGCGAGTGCACGGAATTCTTCTATCTCATTGAGGTCCATCAAACGCTTTTGTCCGGCACTTTCCCAATCCATATTCACGGTTTTGTCCGGCCCATGTTTTGCACATACCTAAGGGTCTTTTGAATGCAGTGCGATATGCCCAAAGTGTGTCATCTAGTCTTAATGACCAATCCTTCCTTGAGGGATTTAAAACTTTCTCGAGTATTCCCTTCAACTCCCGGTTGGAAATTTCTGCTTGCCCGTTGGTTTGTGGGTGATATGTCGTGGCGATCTTGTGTGATATGCCGAAGCGTTGCAACATCTTGGCAATTAGTCTGTTGTCAAAATGCTTGCCCCCGTCACTGATAATTGCTCTCGGCATCCCAAACCGTGTAAATATATTTTTCTGCAGGAATCGTTGCACGATCTTGGAATCGTCGTTGGGAACTGCAGCTGCCTCTACCCATTTAGACACATAGTCGACGGCGAGTAAGATGTAGAGGTTTTTGAATGAAGATGGGAAAGGTCCCATAAAATCGATCCCCCATACATCGAACAGTTCCACCTCGATGATGTTCTGGAGCGGCATCTCATGTCGTCTAGAGATATTGCCCGTCCTCTGGCAACGATCACATTGCTTGTAAAAGTCTTGGGCATCTTTGTACAATGTTGGCCAATACAAACCGGATTGCAAGACTTTGGCCGCGGTACTAGTTCCTCCAAAATGTCCTCCATAGGGTGAAGAATGGCATTGCCGGAGTACATTCTGTTGCTCTTCTTCAGGGACACATCAGCGTATAACCTGATCTGTACATTGTTTAAACAAAAGAGGCTCGTCCCAAAAGTAATGCTTAGCATCATGGCGGAACCGCTTCTTCCCTTGGTGAGTAATGCCATAAGGAAAAATACCACAAACAAGGAAGTTAACTAAATCCGCGTACCAGGGTATTGCCGAGGCATGTGCCGCCGTGGCGACTGCTCCCAAGATTGCCGAGGCGTGCACGTCAAAGACTGCTGCGGCATCGAGAGTTGCCGAGGCGTGTGCATCCATGGTTGCCGAGGCGTCATGGGTTGCCAAGGCGTTGAGGGTTGCCGAGGCGTCGAAGGTTTCCGAGGTAACTAGAATTTGTTCATCCGGGAATGCATCGCATATCTCTAGATCCGCTTCCTCCTCCCTATTGCGTTCCAAACGTGATAAGTGATGGGCCACTTGATTTTCTATTCCTTTCCTGTCCTTAATTTCAATATCAAATTCTTGTAAAAGTAATATCCAACGAATCAAACGAGGTTTAGCATCCTTTTTAGCAAATAAGTATTTGATTACCGAATGGTCCGTATGAACAATTACCTTTGTACCAATTAAATAGGATCGGAACTTGTCAAATGCGAAAACTACAGCTAGTAACTCTTTCTCCGTTATTGTGTAATTCACTTGAGCGCTATTAAGAGTTTTACTAGCATAGTATATCACATGGAAGGTCTTACCTGTGCGTTGGCCTAGGACTGCTCCTACCGCAAAATCACTTGCATCACACATGAGCTCAAAAGGTAGCGTCCAATCTGGTGGAACGACAATGGGTGCCGAGGCAAGCTTTTTCTTTAGGGTTTCAAATGCTTGAGTGCAAGAATCATCAAAATCGAAGACTTTATCCTGTTCAAGCAGATTACACAAGGGTTTAGTGATTTTAGAAAAATTATGAATGAACATCCTGTAAAAACCTGCATGTCCGAGAAAACTTCGAATTCCTTTAACCGAATTTGGTGGGGGTAATCTCTCGATCACGCCACCTTGGCTTTGTCTACTTCAATTCCCTTGGATGAAATCTTGTGGCCGAGCGCTATTCCTTCATCTACTATAAAGTGGCATTTCTCCCAATTGAGGACTAAGTCCGTTTCTTCGCATCTTGCTAACACCCTCTCTAAATTGCCGAGGCAGCCGTCGAAGTCATTACCAAAAACCGAAAAATCATCCATGAAGATTTCAAGGAAGTCTTCGACCATGTCTGAAAAGAGTGCCATCATGCATCTTTGGAAGGTTGCCGGGGCGTTACACAATCCGAACGGCATCCTTCGGAAGGCATAAGTACCGTATGGGCATGTGAAGGTTGTATTTTCTTGATCTTCTGGTGCTATGGCAATCTGATTGTAACCTGAATAACCATCAAGAAAACAATAAAAGGGTTTACCTACAAGACGGTCAAGCATTTGATCAATAAAGGGTAATGGGAAGTGATCTTTCCTAGTGGCTTTGTTTAGCTTTCTATAGTCCATACAAACCCTCCAACCGGTCACAGTCCTGGTTGGGATAAGTTCATTATTTTCATTGCTTACCACTGTTATACCTCCCTTTTTCGGTACACATTGTACCGGACTTACCCACGTACTATCGGAGATAGGGTATATAATGCCGGCATCAAGCCACTTGATGATATCTTTCATTACAACCCCTTTCATGGCATGATTCAGTCTCCTATGGGCCTCAATTGAAGGTTTGTGATCATCTTCCAACAAGATCTTGTGCATGCACACCGCCGGGCTAATTCCCTTCAAGTCGGTAATTGTCCACCCTATTGCCTTTTTGTGTAGCTTCAACATTTTGATCAGTTTCTTTTCCTGCTCAGGCTGTAACTTAGAAGAAATAATTACAGGCAATGTATTATTGGTTCCTAAGTATGCATATTTTAGTTGCTCTGGTAATTGTTTCAACTCAAGAATTGGTGGTTGTTCAATAGAGGGTTTTTCGAGTTTACCTTTCTTACCTGAGTAGTCAAGTGGTTCAAAGTATGTACCTGGTCGGTTGACTAGCCAATTTGCCTCTTCTTGTTGTTCCTCATCGACCGGTTCTTCATACTCCTCAGGTTCCTCTTGATCGGCAATGTAGTTGCCGAGGCAACTAAATTCCTCATCGAAGTTAAACTCTGTCGTGGCATGAAGTAGTTGGCATTCTTCTGGATCATCGGCATGCCTTAGTGTTTGGAACACATTTAGTTTGACCTGCTGGTCATTCACCCTCATTGTGAGTTCTCCCTTTTCAACATCAATCAAGGTTCTCCCTGTTGCTAGGAATGGTCTCCCGAGAACGATTGGTGCATGCTCATCTGCTTCACAATCCAAAATAATAAAGTCAGCGGGAAAAATAAATTTATCAACTTTTACCAGTATGTCCTCGATTTTTCCCTCTGGATGCACATAGGATCTGTCGGCTAGCTGCAACATAACTGTTGTAGGTCTTGCCTTCCCGATTCCTAGTTTCTGGAAAACCGATTTAGGCATCAATTTTATGCTAGCCCCTAGGTCACATAGTGCTTTCCCAACATAGTGATTTCCAATAGAACAGGGTATTGTGAAACTTCCGGGATCCTTCAACTTTGGTGGCATACGATTGTGCAACATTGCCATGCATCCCTCTGTCGCGGCAACTGTTTCAAACTCTCATAGCCTTGTTCTTTTGGACACAATGTCTTTAAGGAACTTGGCATAGTTTGGCATTTGTTCAATTGCTTCCACCAATGGCAAGTTGATGTGGACTTGCTTTAGGATATCAAGAAACTTCTTGAATTGGTATTCTTGCTTTTGTCGCTTCAACCTTTGTGGGAATGGTGGTGGAAGTCGGATATCTTCGATCCTTTCATTGGTTTGAAACCTGATTGACGGCATTGCCGGGACATCTGGAGTTGCCAAGGCATTATCAACTGGGGTTGTCGAGGCATGCTTATCGCAGGTTGCCGAGGCGTCATCGGTTGCTGAGGCATGTTTATTGTCGGTTGCCGCGGCAATTCCTGGTTCAGCATCTGAGGCTTTGCCGCTAGGTTCATCTTGATCTTTTTGTGGAGTTTTGTTTGACGAGCGGGTTTGAACCTCTCTAAGTTGTTGGCCACTTCTGGTGGTGATTGCCTTACATTGCTCATGGCCAGTTCCTCTTGCGACTTCAGTATCGCTAGGTAAACCTCATTGTGGTCTAGTGTTCAGATTTTGAGCAAACTGTCCGACTTGATTTTCCAATGATTTGATTGCCGCCTCTTGGTTTTGCAATCTCATCTCGGTCCTGTTAATAAAATCATCAGTTCTTTTTATGAAATTACTATTCTCAGCCATATAAGATTCAGTTTTCATCATAAAAGCATTTAGAGAATTTTCCAAAGAACTAGATGTCGTCGGTTGTTGCTGCGGCATTTGTTGCCGTGGCATATTCTGCTGGAATCCCGATGCTTGTGCATTTTGATTGTTCTGGTTTAGAGCATTGTTGGGATTACTCCATGAAAAATTCGGGTTTTTCTTCCAAGCTGGATTGTATGTATTTGACATCATGTTGTTGCTCCGATTGTAATTCCCCACATAGAAGCTAGATTCCGGATTCTGCATACATTCAGAAGAATTATGGTTATCGCCACATAACTCACAAAAAGAATCCATTACCTTGACTTCATGTGTGTTGTTTGGTTTTTGCATGTTCTGGACCATCTTGGTTAAAGCGGCCAATTGTGCCGAAATTGAATATGATGATCCTAGTTCATGTATTGTGGCTTGACGTCTAACTCCTCCTCTTCTAGTGGATGGGAATTGATAATCATTCTTGGCCAGCCTGTTTAAGATTTGCATTGCTTCTTCCGGCGACTTGTCTAGGACTATGCCATTTGCCGAGGCATCTAGCATCATCCTTGTTGGTGTATTCACGGCGTTGTAAAACATTGTTACTTGAGTCCACACTGGGAATCCGTGTAGAGGCATTTGTGTAGAAGTTCTCTATATCGCTCCTAAGCCTCGTACATGGATTCATCATATGCCTGCCAAAAAGAAGTAATGTCATTACGAAGCTTATCAGTCAAATTTGTAGGATTAAATCTAGCAAGGAAATCACGACAAAGATCAGTCCAAGATGCTATGGATCTGGCAGGAATGCTATTCAGCCATGCTTTCGCCCTATCCCTCAGTGAATAGGGGAATAATCTTAATCGTAGGACATCGGGGGTGACTCCGTGTATCTTGAACGAGTTGCAAATCTCGAGGAAAGATTTCAGATGTTGCCGTGCATCTTCAGTTGCTGAGCCGCCAAATTGACCAATTGTGTTGATCATAGTAAACATTACCGGTTTCAACTCAAAGTGGCCGGCTTCAATTTCAGGTGCGACAACTCCTGGGTTAAGTCCATCAAGATCTTCTTCAAGATAGTCTCGAATAGTTCTGTTTCGTGCAAGAATCACTCCTCCTCCTGCTCGAACATCTTGATTCATATTGCCGTCTTGATTTGCCATTGCTTCTCTTATCCTTCGTCTAAGTCTTTGTAAGGTTCGTTCGATTTCTGGATCAAAGGGATATTCTGGTGAAGTCGGTCTCGCCCTGGTCATATACAAATGCAAAACCAAAGTTTGTTAGCCCTTTGAATTTTAAACAAGAAAAATAAAAAGAAAGTGCAAGAAAATAAAAACAAAGTTGCTATTGCCAATCACCGGCAACGGCGCCAAAAACTTGTTGCGCGTAATAAGTGCTACGCAAATGTGCAAGTATAC
This sequence comes from Hibiscus mutabilis, assembly GCA_019671005.1. Lineage (NCBI taxonomy): Eukaryota > Viridiplantae > Streptophyta > Magnoliopsida > Malvales > Malvaceae > Hibiscus > Hibiscus mutabilis. The sequence continues at coordinate 32,964,823 of CM033728.1, forward strand.
ACATCGCAAGTTATAGTATAAAATATATCGTCTCCACAGGGATTGGTGCTACTTCAAGAATCTAGTCTCTTGCACTGTAAAAAATAAAAACACAAATAAAAGATTATAGAAGTTTAACTAATCTAGAAAGCAAATAAGTAAAAGAAAAGATGAATTCAATTGAGAGAGATAGGCTAGGTTATCATGAGTTGAGGTGTGATAGCCGATTGGATTGTCTTGGTAAAAGAGTGCACGGGCAACTCAGTTGCCGTGGCAACTTGCATGACGGGGTTGCCTTGGCAACTAATTAATGGTTGCCCGGGTGACTAGTTGGGCAACTACTTGGGCGACTGGGCAGTAACTTCAAGGTTCGGCGGAGCGTTCTTCAATGGTTTCTTCTTATCCCTAAATCGAAACTCTAGCTACTTGTGCATGCCTTGATAATACATCCCTGCGTGAATCAAGGGTGAACAACAACCAATCTTGCGCTCCTCTTAGCCGTTGAAATCCTTAACTTATTCCTAAGCCGGATTAATCTTCACCATCATTGGATTGAATAAAGATCATATTCATTCGTTTCTTGAATCTAACTCTCCCGATATTAGATAAATAGATGAAATCACGAGATCCTCTCCCAATTCACTCGCAAACAAGAATAAGAACCAAGAATGAATAAACCTTGAAATAGAAAAGTGCAAACTCTTATTACCTAAACAAAAACCAATAGCTTCTCACAACCACAAAACACAATAACCATAGCCAAGTAAATTTAGTTCATGTCTAGGTTCCAAAGAAACACAAGATAAACAATCCCTAGCATGAACCCAATCGAACAAGGAAGAAAAGCTGAAGCTTGTCGAAAATTCCCCTTTGCTTCCTCTCTTGGTCTTGTCGAAATTCCCTCTTGCTCTCTCTATGCATCTTGTCGAAATCTCCTTGTTATTTATAGGGCTAGGCCAAAGTCCTTCTTTGAGGAGGAGTTTGAGTTGGAATTAAATTATCTTTAAAGAATATAATTCTTTATTATAATTTTATTCCTATTAGAACTTCTCCTATCTTCTTGGAATTTAATTCTTCTTTAATCTCTGCATGGCAATCAAATTCCTTTGGGCTTGGGCCTTGCTCCATGTCATCTTGGGCTTGTAAAGTCATTAATTTCGACATCCCTATTGCATTTTGTCTTTGTCGACAAATGCCATGGCAACTGGCTCGGCGTCTCCTTCATGCATTGCCCTGGCAACTAGCTCGGCATATCCTTCATGCATTGCCCTGGCAACTAGCTCGGCATTGCTTTGGCAAGTGATCCTGCACATACACACACAAAAACACACCAAAGCAGCATTTTTTTTCCACAAAAATCACCAAGTTATGTAATCAAGCTCAACGATTGAAGGAAACATGGATTAATGCATGAATGGCTAACTATGCAACTAATATGAGCCTAAGTCTAACAATAATATGAGTAAAAAGGGTAAGAAAAATAGTACTTTTGAACACTTATCAGTGAGCAGAAGAGGGATTGAGATCGATCCAGATAAGGTGAAAGCCATCCAGGATCTCCCACCGCTCCATACTTAGAAGAAAGTTTGAGGTTTCTTGGGGAGGCTAAATTACATCTCCCGTTTTATCTCCTAGTTAACAGATAGGTGTGACCCAGTCTTTAGACTCTTAGAAAGAATAATCCCGGTGTCTGGGATGAGGAATATCAAGAAGCCCTGGAGGAGATCAAACGGTACTTGACAAATGCTCCAATTTTAGTCGCGCTGGTACCAGGCAGTCCTTTAATCCTCTACCTAACAGTCTTTGAGAATTCAATGGGTTGCGTATTGGGGCAACACGATGAGTCTGGGAAGAAGGAAAGAGCCATCTACTACCTAAGCAAAAAGTTCAATGATTGCGAAACACGGTACCCGCCAATTCAGAAGCTATGTTGTGCTTTGGTTTGGACCACCAAAAGGCTTAGGCAATACATGCTATACCATACCACATGGTTGATATCCAAGCTAGACCCCTTGAAGTTCCTAATGGAAGTGCCAGCATTAACATGGAGGATGGTCCACTGGCAGATGCTTTTATCTGAGTTCGACATTGTGTATGAAAGTTAGAAAGTCGTGAAGGGAAGCGCCATCGCAGATTTCTTAGCTAGTCGTGCTTCGGATGATTATGAATCGTTGAACTTTAATTTCCCGGATGAGGACTTGATGTGTATTACAACTGAGGAAAATGTTTCAGATGACAATTCATGGAAACTTTACTTTGATGGAGACTCCAAAGCCCTCAGACACGAGATAGGGGCCGTGTTAATTTCACCAAAGAATGTCTACTATCCCTTCACTAGAAGACTAGAATTCTTCTGCACCAATAATATAGCCGAATACGAAGCCTGTTTTATGGGACTGAACGCAGCTATTGAAAGAAAGATTAAGGAACTTCGAGTATTCGAAGATTCATCCTTAGTGATTTTGAAGGAGAATGGTAAACCAGGGATCCGAAGCTAGTCAAATATTACGAGTTGATCCAGGAGCTCACCAAGGAGTTTGAAAAGATCAATTTCGCTTACCTTCCAGAGAAGAAAATCAGATGGCAGACGCCTTGGCAACCTTGGCTTCCATGTTCAAAGCAAACACGGGGGCAGAAATGAAGCCCATTGAGATGCAGACTTTTGAAAGGCCGGCTCACTGTTTTAATGTGCAAGAAGAGATAGATGGCAACCCGTGGTACTATGACATCTTGCAATATATCAAGTTTCAAAAGTACCCCGAAGGGGCAAATGACAATGATAGAAAAACACTTAGAAAAATGGCAGCGGGATATGTTCTGGATTGGGAGATTCTATATAAAAGAAGCCATGATCAGACTATTGAGATGTGTGGATGCCCGGGAGGTGAAGGAGATTTTGGTAGAGGTACACGATGGTCTATGTGGGACGTACGCCAATGGGCTGTCTATAGCCCGAAAAATTATGAGATATGGCTATTTCTGGTCGACCATGGAGAGAGATTGCATTGATTACGCCAGGAAATGCCACAAATGCCAAATTTATGCTGACAAGATTCACGTTCCTCCGTTACCTTTACACACCATGAATTCTTTGTGGCCTTTTGCAACATGGGGCATGGACGTCATTGGGCAAATTCACCCGAAGGCTTCCAACGGGCACCGCTTTATTTTGGTCGCCATAGACTACTTCACTAAATGGGTGGAGGCAGCATCTTATGCCAACATCACAAGGACGACGATATGCAAATTCCTAAAGAATGAGATCATTTGTTGATACGGTTTGCCGGAAAGGATTATCACCGACAATGCTTCCGATCTGAATAATAAAATTGATGACATAGGTGTGCAACCAGTTCAAGATAACGCATCATAACTCCACAGCCTATCGCCCTAAGATGAATGGGGCAGTGGAAGCAGCAAATAAGAACATAAAGAAGATCATCACGAAGGCGACAAATACCTACAAGGATTGGCATGAGAAGCTGCCATTCGTTCTTTTTGCCTATAGGACATCTGTTCGCACATCGGTAGGGGCAACACCCTATTCTTTAGTATATAGCACAGAAGCAGTACTCCCTATTGAGGTTGAGATTCCGTCGCTCTAGGTCCTAAATGAAGTAAAGTTGGAAGATTCCAAATGGGTGCAAGCCAGATTCGACCAGTTGAATCTCATCGAAGAAAAGAGGCTAAAGGCCATCTGCCATGGTTAAATGTACCAAAGATGGATGATGCGGGCATACGACAAGAAGGTGCACCCGAGAGAATTCAGAGAGGGAGATCTGATACTTAAGAGGATCCTCCCGATTCAAAAAGATTCTCGGGGAAAATGGATGCCCAATTGGGAAGGGACATACGTTGTCATGAAGGACTTTTAAGGAGAAGCATTAATCTTAAGCGAAATGGATGGAGATGAGTTGAAAAATCCTGTGAATTCGGATGCAGTTAAGAAATACTATGTTTGAAAAAAGAAAAAAAAAGAAAGAAAGAAAAGAAAAAAGAAAAAGAAAAAAAAAGAGGTCGAGCGAAAACCCGAGAGGGCGTTCCACCAAAAAAAGTGGAGAGCTCAAGGCGAAAACCCGAAAAGGGCATCTTGAAGCAAAGAAAGGATCCGAGTCGAAAACCCGTAAAGGGTGACTTAGATAAATTTTGAGGTTGGACCTCCGGTGAGAATAGTCGTCCCCACGAGTACCAGAAGAAGAAGCTCCAGGCAAAGATTCTACTCCGGTTGACGGGATCACGCATCATTCATACTGTGGATACTTGGAGGTTTTGCATTTCATGTTTTGCTTTTCCTTTTCCTCATGTTTGCCATGACCATCTCGAAATTGTTCCAAACCCTTAATCGTAATAGAATCACATTTTTGAGCTCCCGTTCCTTGTCTTCTCGTTAGTTGCCATAAACATCATGCAGATAAGTTAACATAGGCTTATGATAAACAAAAGATTTCTGAGCATTACTGTGATCTAACCCTGAAGATACAGGTGATTAGAAAATAGTATTAACCTTCCCCTCTAGCTCCCTACATGATGTATGTTGATGCGGGACGAGCAGAAGGCTTCGAGCACCAGGGCAAGATGACCAATGTCACATACCCCGCTTGTTCAAAGAAAGCATTCGAGACAACAAGAGAGATTTCCCAGGTGAAAACTTAGAAGGGCACCTCAAAAAAGAGAAAAAAAAACAACGGCAAAAAAAACCCATCTAAAGTGAAAACCCGAAAGGGCTCTTTAGAACTTCAAACCTGAAACTCAGAAAATAAAGGCTGAAAAGGTTGAACCCGACAGTGAGATGGGGGTACCATCACCAAAAAAATAAAAAGAAGAGAAAGTAAAGTGGAGAGTCAAGATTGACTAATCACAGAAGTAGGCGCATTGAGATATTGACACTCATGCATCATGTATAGTTAGACATCCCTAGGATTAGGAGCATGCTAACTCGTTTTTTCATAGCATTTTGTCTATTCTAGATAGGTATCTGCAGATTTAAAGAAGCATGGACAGCCTTAGTAGCGTGAGTCCATAGATAATGGCAGCCGAGGTAGCGTAAGGCCAGATCGGTAGCCATTTTGGCATGAATCCCAGATGTGAAGATAAAGGTTCTATATAGGAAGGGCCTATATTTTCAAGTGCCCGCAGCAAAGGGTTCTATATAGGAAGAATCTGCCGCTCCGAGGCTTCAGGAGCTGAAAGTTTTATATAGGAAGGGCTTGCGGCCCCAGGGTGAAGACTAAAGTTCTATATAGGAAGAACTCCCAACCGAAGGAATTCACCCATAACACAGAAGGTTTTATATAGGGAAAACCCGCTGTGTTGGAGGTGAAGAGTCTTATATAGGAAGGGCTCCGAGCTTTACTGTCTTAGAGTGAAAGGTTCTATATAGGAAGAACCTATAACTCTGAGATTTTAGAAGCTAAGAGTTCTATATAGGGAGGACTTACGGCTCCAGGGTTTGAAGACTAACAGTTCTATATAGGAAGAACTCCCACTCGAAAGAATCTGTCTGTGACGCAGAAGGTTTTATATAGGAGAAACCAGCGTTGAAGGTGAAGAGCTCTATATAGGAAGGACTCCAAGCTTTACTGTCTTAGAGTGAAGAGTTCTATATAGGAGGGACTCATAACTCAAGGCTCCAGAACGAAAGGTTCTATATAGGAGGGACCTGTAGTTCCAAGATCGGAAGGTGAATAAGTTCTATATAGGAAGAACTTACGAGCCTGAAGATTTAGCATAGAAAAAGCGGAGAGTTCCAAAAGAACACATGATTCCAAAGCTACAAACAGGGAAGTTAGATAAAATGTGTGCTTATAATCTTTGCTTTGTCCTCGTTTCGCGAGAACAAGCAAAGAGGGGCAACTGTAATCACTCATTTTTATCCGATGTATGAAAGTTGTGTTAATCTATTTTAGTTTAAAAATTAATATATTATTGTTGCATGTATACGTATTATATTATGTGTTCATTACTATACGTGTGATTAATGTGTACGTGAACCATGTGTATGAGTATATATGCATGTATGTTTTTATATTATATTAATGTGATACGTATGTGTAGTTTGCATGTATGTTTATGTGTGTGTACGCATATATTATTATTATTATTATTACTATTTTTATTATTACTATTGTTATTAATGTTATGGGGCTAAAATTAAAATAAGATAAAAAAGTATATTAAAATCCAAATTAGATATCCAGTCCAAATTACATGAAACCCAAAATTAGTGTTTACATTGGGCCCAATCTGGCCCCAAACCCTAATCCACATCAGATTATAGAGCCCTAATACCCTCCCTTTATTTTGTGCAGCTGCACGAGGGCCGTTGGATCAGATTTAGATCCAACGACCACGGTTGAAGCATGAAGGCCTCTCATCTGCCGCGCGTAAGCCCACTTGCCATCCAGCTGACTTCCACCCGCGCGTGTGGAGCACACACTGGCCTTTCAGATCACCGTACGCCACGTGGCATCATCGGGTGCAACCCCACCCGTTCAAGCACGCATCTGGGCCGTTCGATCATCAAACTATTTTAGCCGTTGGATCAGATCTGATCCAACGGCCAAGAATATTTCTAGCTAAGATAGCCTTTTCGTATTCCAGACGCTAATCCACGTGGTTGCCGCCGTACACCGTCCTTGCACCAATCCTCCAACCACCAAGCATGGCCAGGCATGCCAAAGACAAAGAAATGGAGAGGCGTCAGAACAAAAAAATCATATCCAAAAAATATCTTATGTATTAGTTTACCAAACGAAAAGCCAGGGAGTTTCTTTCAGTTTTTGAAATACAAACAAAAAACAAAGAAGGTTTCAGGGTAATCCTCTTTTTCTTTTCTCATGCATGTGTAAATCAAGAACCATATAGCAAAAAGTAAAAAGAAAAATTTCTTTACCTGTGTCAGTTCGAATCTTGCTGGCGATGAACCCTTGGGGGTAAGCCGTTTCAGGGAGGGTTTATTTTGGTTTTAAAACAAAGGTTTTGGGTAAAAGTGGAGTGTGTTTAGAGAGGATTTTTTGTTCAAATGAGTGGTCTGGGTGGCCGGAAGTCCTAGCCTGGGAAGGCTCGAGGCGGTCGTTAAGGCCGAGCCTCGTCTGAGACCGCCTAAGCTCGGCGGCATTGAAGGGTTTTAGATTTTGGGGGGATTGTTTTCTGAAAAATAGAGAATACGAGAGTTTTCTTTCTTAAGGGCTAAAAAAATGAGAAAAGAAGGAAAGAGGGGGCCGGCTATTGGTTTTATAGAGGGGAAATAAAAAGAAAATGGGTAAATATCATCATAAATCCTCCCGCATTCTGGAAGTTTTCGTTTCTGTCCTGCCCCTTGGGTAATTTGCAAGCCTGGTCCTTGTAGCTTTTCGAAGTCTTTTAATTTGGTCACTAAATTAAATTGAAATCAGCGTTTTAATGATAAAATTACCTCCCCAGTCCCACCGCGTTTTTGAACTTTTCATTTGAAGCTTCCCCCTTGGTTTTATTGCACATTTGGTTATCTTGCGTTTTACCCGATTTGCAATTCCCCCCTTTAATGTACTTTTTATTTATTTAATATCTGTCTTCTAGTTATGTTTTTATTTCATTTCAACCCCATTCCAGTTTTAAATATTTATATCTTTTGTTTTTTTTTGGCATGTTTATTTTGTTTTTTTCTTGAGAATATATATGCTTTTGTAGTATGTTTTTAGGTTTTTTATGTGTACATTAATATGGGTTGTACCGCGCTTCTAGCTTATTAATTTGTGTTGTGCTTTTGTTAGATTTATTAATTATGTTTTAGCTTTTTAGTTAGTACTATGCTTATGTGTTTGCATGATTTTTATGACCATTGTGTATTGTGGGTTGTATATTGGTTGTGGATAACATGTTTATCACGTGTCATGCATGTCATGTATACCATATTTGTGTTTTAATGTTTTAAGCATGTTAGAGTTAATTTTATTAGTTTTAAAAATGTTTCTTTCTTGTTCATGTTGCTTTGTTTTTTTAACATGATATGTTATTTTTGTTGCTCATGTATTTTATTATTTTCGTTTAATATTGTGATATCCATGTTTTTTAGTTTTTTAGTACTATGTCAATGCGAATGTATGTTTCCAAATTATTTCTCTAAGATTGCATATCGAGATATATAAATTGTCAATGCGGTGCCCTTTTATTCGAGCATAAACGAGGCCAGTATCAGGCGTAGTGGTGGTGGTTGGGCGTTTACTCTCGGATAACGGGGCCTTTAAAATTTACCCGTACTTATAACCAAATTTTAAATTAATCGTCACTTTAATCCGAAAAGTTTAATATTAATAAAGTGGTAATTATTAAAGTACCAATTTTGGGCGGTGTGGGGGTGCTAATCCTTCCCCATCCGTAATCGACTCCCAAACCCCAAAAGTTTTCAAATCTCTGGTTTTATGGTGTTCGGCCTACCTAAGTGGCCGGTGGTGACTCCATTTTCTAAATAAAACGCGGTTTCTTTAAAACTCCACGGAAGACATTATTTCAAAACAAAACAATAGATAAAAATCGTTTTTAGCGAAAAGGACATCGCTACAACTTTGTTTATTATTTTGTGCACGTTTGGGTGGTTGATGAGAGGACCGACGGCAGCGCGATATCTAGCGGTGCAGCTACGTGGACGGGGAGGCGAACAGACAAGCGTGTGGGCGCGTGATAGAGATGAACAATTGCGGCGGTGGACGGCGCACGCTCGTGAGGGATCCGAGGGGTCTTCCTTGTTTCAATTTGGACCTTTGGATAAGATCTGATCCAACGGCTATATCTTTGGCTACTCATAAAGAATGGGGAAATAGGGTATTAGATATCATATTAGGGTTAGATGGATTTTAGGTTATTTTTGGGCCAAACGGTCTTTTGTAATATGCATTGGGTTTTATGTAAATGAACTATATAATGGACTGATATGTTTAAAATTGGTTTTTTAAGATTTTTTATTTTACTAATTTAATTTAGATGATAATAATAACACAACTAATAATAACAATAATACTAATAATAATAAAATAAAAAATAAATAATAAACTAATAATTTGGAAAAAATTAGTGATTACAGCTGCCCCTCTTTGCTCATTCTTGTAACACAAGAATAGAGCAAAGACAAAAAAGCACTAATGTTGTCCTACTTCCCTATTTCGATCCCGAATCACCATGCACTGAAGGTCCTACTGATGGCTCAAAAACCTTGGAGTTATGCACTGGAAGTCTTAATAATTTCCCGAATCACCACGCACTGTGGGTCTTATTGATGTCCGGATGATACTAATGTAATGACCAGGGTTTTGGAACCCGAGCGTCGGGCTAAACCGAAGCATGGACCTTGCATTTGGGCTATGTTGTTGGGTCTATTAAACATTGATGTGCTTGGTTTTGGTTTTGGGCTTGAGTTATGGGGCTTTGGAGAGGGACATTATGGTAATCTCACAAATGAAGAAAAGATGAGAATGTGAAGAGTTAAGAGCTGCAGATTTTTGTAAGGTGATGAAGTCACCTTGTCCCCCAAAAGCTCTCCCACCCTTTTCATCTTCTCTTCATTAGAGTTGAAAGAAAAAGCTCCACCTTTGTTAGTTTTGTGTTGGAATCCCAAATATGTGTAGAAGGGAAAGTTGTTAGGCATCCAAGGATCTACAATCCAAGGTAAGTTTTGCTAACAATGGTGAGAAAAGAGTTTTTGTGGGGGTTTTACTGAGAGAACGGGAATGGTGTTTTCAATGCCATATCTCGTGGTTGAACCTTCTTTTAAGCTCCCTTTTAACCTCCCAACAACGTTGTAACTTGTTTACAACATTCCCTTGTAGTTCAAGAGGTTGGGGAGCATTCAAAAGCCCAAGGGAAGAAGAAAGCTTGAGGTGGAGGTTGAGGGTCCTCTTTAGCTTGTATTTCGAGGTTAGTACACTTCTAACTTCTATGTGTTCATGTGCATCATCATTTTGGTATGTGTTGCTTGACATATGGTGTTTTGATAATTTAGAGCTTGGATGATCATCAATGGTAAATCTTGTAATTGTTGATGTTTAAGGGCAAAAGTGGTTAGAAACTCACCTAATGACTCCAAAAAACTTGTAGGAACGTTTTAAGACTTAACCATGGAGGTTGAGGGGGGGTTTGGTACAATCTCGAGCTTTAGGTTTTGAAATTGGGGTTCGAGTACCGGTACGGAGTGGCTGCGTATCGGTACTCCTTCGTATCTTAGGGGTCGAATTGTGAGAGGTGTACCAATACGCCTCTCCGCGTATCAATACCCCTCGTTAGATCAAAATTTCAGTGAGGCTTTGGTGTACCGGTACGCTCAGGGCGTACCGGTACCCACTGTTGCATTGCCTAGAAAGGCTTTGCGTACCAATACGTTAGGGTAGGCATATCGGTTCGGGTAAGGATCGGTACAGGGCGATCCCAATAACGATATAGGGTACCGGTACGAAATGAAGCGTATCAGTACGGGGCAAAGGCTGATTTCTTTCGAATCTAAATGGAATATTGGTACTCAGCAGGGAGTATCAATACCTAGAGTGGAGTACCGATACTCACCTTAGAGTATCGTTACTCGCTGGGCAATCTGCCCAAGTTTTTACGTTTTGAGTTCGGGGGTTCTATAAATTGTGACAAAGGTTCTAATGGGTCCCTTATGATATAAAATGACTGGTAAAATCGACAATGTATGTTCCTCTTTGCTTATATGGATTAAATGGTTAATTGAGTATTGAAATGAAAGTAAATTGCTTGGTAAGCGAGTTTTAAGGATCCTTTGTGGATCATTTGTGGTCGTGCCAGGTAAGGGCACTTGTTTGGTTATCAGTCCTTGCTTGATGGGATCCGGATACCCAATGAGTGAGTGTTGCAACACATGAAGGCCATCTGATGTGAGATTCCAGGTGATGAATCGAAGGCCATCCGATGTGAGATTCTAGGTGATGATATTTGCTCGATGCGAGATTATGAGCCCCGTTCAATGTGAGATTTCGAGCGATGACTCGATGTGAGATTTTGAGTATACCTCTTGATGCGAGATTCTGAGAAGCTTGATGTGAGATTCTGAGCATGGGTGGGTTTCCCAGTGTCGGGTGACATTGGGCCTCAGTCCTGGATTGTTTATTTATATGTTGATATTGTTAAGGTGCTGATTGTTCTATAGCATGTGTTTAGGCGGTTATGGTAGCGCCATTGCTTTATCCTATCTTGACATCATATTTCATAGCATGATCTTAATTATGATTCACCTGAAGCAAGGTCGAGTGGTTGTGTATCCACTAAGCTTTGTTAGCTTAGCGTTCAGAATCATTGTTTCTGTTCGCAGGTTAATATGTACTTTGAGCGTAGCGGGGCACCATCGAAGCAAGGATCCAGCATTGGCCCTTTGGTAGAGTACAAGTACTTAGATGTAGTGGGCTAGGTATTCGTAGGACCCTATGTAATTGTAACTCTATTTGATTTAACTTGTATGGGTCAAATGTTTTATTACTGTATTTGGAGCTCCTTTAACTATTTTGAATGTTTTAAGTAAGTATGGATTTAAATGCTTGATATGTCGTGTTAGGATTTATAAGGTTGAATTTCTTTTACTGGCTTTTAAAAGTGAAAATTTTATGGGAGTGATTCGGGCTTGTGGCCCAATTGCAGCATCCGGGTCGAGGGTGTTACATTTGGTATCAGAGCCAGGATTAGTCGGTTCTAGGCAGTCCCGGGGAGAGTCTAGTGTGGTAAATGGGTGTCTAGCGGATACATGCCCATGAGTCAAAGTCGTACTTGGATTAAGCTAAAATTTCGATGGTGTACTCATGTTGTTTGTTAGCGCAGATCCGAACCATGCCAGGAGATTTAGGAACGTGGAAGAAAGTTTGGGTTACCATGGTGGAAACTCCGATGAAGACTACGTGCCGGATGTGGAGGAGTCCGATGGGGAAGCTAGGCATGGAGTCAACTATTTCTCCCACTTGCACCGAGCTCTAGACAGGATTGTGAGGGAGATTATGAGGCATTCATCTACCCCTCGGGAGGCACCGGTTGAAAGGGTACGTAGGCAGGGTGCCACAGATTTTCTTGGGTCAGGACAGGACAACCCGGTGAAGGCAGATCAATGGCTTCAAGACACCCGTTGGATTATGAGGCAGATGAGGTTGCGGTCCGAGGATAAGTTATCCTTTGTGTTATCTTTTCTCAAGGGAAACGTGAGAGAATGGTGAGAAACCGTAGAGCTGGAATGGCACCCTAGCTGACCTTCTTGGGACGACTTTCTTGATGAGTTTGAGAAGAAGTACGTGGGTGAGGCTCACGTTGACAGGTTGAGGGATCAGTTTACTCACCTATTGCAAAGGAACCGCACTGTCTTTGAGTATGAACAAGAATTTCTGCAACTGAGCAGGTATGCGCTGGAGCTTGTGGCCACCAAGAAAATGAGGTGCAAGAGGTTTATAAAAGGGTTACAAAAGGAGATACGAACCTATTTGAAAGTTGCCCTACCCAAAGTATTTTCTGAGTAGATTGCTAGTGCAAATTCTCTGGAGCAAGTGTAAGGTTTGACATATGGTTCTACTAGTGGACAATGAGTACCTAGTGGGAGGGCTCAAAATTTCTCTAACAGCTCGCAATCTCACCCAAGAAGGGATAGAAACTGATAGAATCAGGGAAGAGGAGCTTCGAATCAGAGTGTGAGGTCAAATCATAATCAGAGTCTGCCAGCCGTAGGAGGCCTACATTATCTTCGTCTATGATGAGCCCAGATAGTTCTTAGGGGAGTGCGGGCGCACCGTTTTGTAATTAGTGTGTGCGTAGGCACAGAGGAGAGTGTTGGGGAGCACACCGAACTTGCTTTGAGTGTGGGTCTCTGGACCACCTTGTGAAGGATTGCCTCGTTGTTGCCATGGCCGTTTCGGTTCAGGCACTGAGGGTTTCTTATCTGGCTTAGAGGGGCCAAGAGTTCTCTAGGGGAGGGTCAAGCCAGGCGACCGGCCACCAGAGTAGGGGTACGTTTCAGTCCACGAAGAGGGCACCGGCGAGGTAGTATGCAGTTAGAGCTCAAGAGGATTGCAAGCCCACCGATGTGATTGCAGGTACCTTCTCTTTGTTCTTTGTTCCCACTATTGCATTAGTGGATTCGGGGTCAACCCACTCCTACATCCACAGTGGGATATCCCAGCATTGGGGCATACCGGCTGAAGACCTAGAGATAGGAGTTCGAGTGTCTAGTCTATTAGGGTTAGATGTGTTAGTAGACAAGGTGTACTAGAGGTGTCCTATCGAAGTTCAAGGTTTAATCTTCCCAGTAAATTTTATGGTTTTGCCGTTCCAATAGTTTGACATAATCCTAGGTATGGATTGGCTTGTTGAGCACGACGCTAGTTTGGGTTGTAGGACCAAGAGTTTGAAGCTCCGTGTGGCTGATGGATCTAAGTTAATGGTTAGAGGGGAGAGACACCCTTGCATCCCCAACGTAATCTCAGCTTTAGCAGCACAGAGGTTAATACAGCAAGGTTGTGAGGCTTTTATGGCTCACATGGTGGATACAAGATTCGAGGGTCCGTCCATCGAGAACCTATGATAGTTTGTGAGTTCATGGATGTCTTCTTGGAGGAGCTGCCCAGATTACCATCCGATCGTGAGCTTGAAGTTCGAATTAAGGTAATGCCCGGCACGGTACCGGTGTCCATTCCACCTTACCGGATGGAACCAACAGAAATGAGGGAATTGAATAAGCAAATTCAAGAATTACTAGAGAGAGGTTTCATCCGACCAAGTGTTTCTCCTTGGGGTGCTCCGGTCTTGTTTGTTAGGAAGAAGGATGGGTCAATGAGAATGTGCATTGACTACCGGCAGTTAAATAAGGTAACGGTGAAGAATCGATATCCTCTTCCCATAATAGATGATTTGTTTGACTAGTTGGGGGTGCTCGGGTTTTCTCGAAGATAGATTTGAGATCAGGGTATTATCAGTTGAAAGTGGTGGAAGAAGATGTCCAGAAGATCGCTTTCAGGACGCGGTACAGACACTATAAGTTCTTGGTGATGCCTTTTGGGCTCACTAATGCCCCAGCAACATTTATGGATTTGATGAACAGAATCTTCTAGCCTTATTTGGATCAGTTTGTGGTGGTGTTCATCGATGACATTCTGGTTTATTCACGTTCAGCTGAGGAGCACTACTACCACCTGCGAGTAGTTCTTCAAACGTTGAGAGATAGGTATCTCTATGCAAAGCTCAGTAAATGTGAGTTTTGGCTTTTCGAGGTGGCCTTTTTGGGCCACATCGTGGCGGCGAATAGGATCGGTGTTGACCCTCAGAATATTCAAGCAATAGTAGAGTGGAAACCACCGAGGAATTTCTTGGAAGTTTGTAGTTTTCTCAAACTAGCGGGATATTATCTACGGTTTGTCAAGGGTTTTTCAATCTTAGCTACCTCGTTGACCAAGTTGCTTCAAAAGGGAGTGTCGTTTGTTTGGAATGAGAAGAGACAACAGTGTTTTGAGCAGTTGAAGGCTTACCTTACCGAGGCTCTAGTTTTGACACAGCTTGAGAGGAAAAATATTATATGGTGTTTAGCGATGCGTCTTTGAATAGACTTGGATGCGTTCTTGTGAAAGAGGGTAAGGTGGTTACCTACGCCTCAAGGCAACTTAAACCTCATGAACAACACTACCCTGTCCATGATTTAGAGCTGGTCGCGGTGATCTTTGCTTTGAAAATTTGGAGACACTATCTCTATGGGGAGAAGTGTTACATCTATATGGGTCATAAGAGTTTAAAGTATCTACTCACCCAAAAAGAGTTGAATTTGAAGCATTGTCGTTGGATTGAGCTGCTAAAGGATTATGATTGCGTTATTGAGTACCATTTCGGTAAGACAAATGTTGTAGCGGATGCTTAGAGTCATAAGTCGATGTTTGATTTGAGAGCCATGTTTGCCCATTTGAGGATGACCTAGGACGGTGGGCTTTTAGTCGAGCTCAGGGTTAAACTGATGTTAGTGCAAGAGATAAGGAGGACTCAGGTTTTGGATGAAGATTTAGTGGCTCAAATTGAGGCAGTTCAGAGAGGTGAGACCTCAGATTCAAAGTACGAGATGGTGGGTTCTTGTACTTCAAGGGCAGGTTGTGTGTTCCGACTTTAGAAGATTTGAGGGACCATATCTTATGAGAGACACATCGTAGTCCTTTCACCGTGCATTCGGGGAGCAACAAGATGTACCAAGATCTTCGACCTTATTATTGACAGCCGTGTATTAAGAGGGATGTTTTCGAGTTTGTGACGAAATGCTTAGCTTGCCAACAAATAAAGGCAGAACAACAAGTGGGCTATGTATTCGTAGGACCCTATGTAATTGTAACTCTATTTAATTTAACTTGTATGGGTCAAATGTTTTATTACTATATTTGGAGCTCCTTTAACTATTTTGAATGTTTTAAGTAAGTATAGATTTAAATGCTTGATATGTCGCGTTTAGATTTATAAGGTTGAATTTCTTTTACTGGCTTTTAAAAGAAAAATTTTTATGGGAGTGGTTCAGGCTTGTGGCCCAATTGCAGCATCTGGGTCGAGGGTGTTACAACTAATTTCCCCAAATCACTAAGCACTGGGGGTCTTACTGATGGTCTAAAGGTCATAATACCATGCACTGAAGATCTTACTGGTTGCTCGAATCACCCTACACTGGAGGTCTTATAGATGCTCGATCGGTATTAAATTATGCACTAAAGGTCTTATTGGTTGACCGAATCACCCTGCACTGAAGGTCTTACAGATGCTCGAACTATATTAAAGCTATGCACTGAAGGTCTTACTAGTTGCTCGAATCACCCTAAACTGGAGGTCTTACAAATGCTGGAACTATATTAAAGCCATACACTGGAGGTCTTATCGGTTGCCCGAATCACCATGCACTAAGGGTATTACTAATGCCCGGACTACATTAAAGGTTATGCACTGAAGGCTCTAGTAATAATCTTGAAGTAATTCATAGAAGTCTCTAATGATTTCTGTCAACATAGACAATGCAAATTAATGATATGAGTTAGCATGCCCCTAACTTAGGATGTATAATTACTCATGATGCATGAATGATGCAAATTGAGGACCACCTAGGATGAGCTCATCTTCGAGAAAGCTCAAGGTTTCTTGTTTTAATGCTCTTTCTACAGATAATATAACCAATCTTAAAGTTAGGTTCAAATCTTTGCATCTCTTTTTCTGCAAAGCTTTTTTAGGTTCCCACTTTGGATTACTCTTCATATCTTTCTCAACTTGATGTCTGTGAGTTCTGATTCTGAAATGTCTCTGCCATTGAATGGATTGGCCATCTTCTTACCCCAAAATTTTTTTGTTTACACTTGTTCTCTTTGAATTAATTTTTAGCTTGCTCAACAGTCAAAATTTTTAGACTATGTACCTTTTTTGGTCCATACTAACTTGGACTCCTATGTGCAAATAAACTCGTCAGGTGGACAAACGTCGTCCCACTAATTTCTTTCATTCTTGAATCAGTGATGTGGAGTCTTTCCCCTCTCTTGGCACTTAGGGCTAGGAAATACTTTTAACTCATTTTAATGAAAAAACTTATAATGAGTTTAATAATCTTATTTTAATGCAAACCATCATGTAAAGTCAGCCCTATTTTCAAAATTTAGGGAAAATGCTTTAAACCTATTTAATGCAAAAAACTATGAAAATGAGTTTTAAAGAACTTATGCAAAAATATTGTGTAAAGCCTGCCCCAGGGAAAAATGCTTTAAACTTATTTAATGCAAAAACTATAAAAATGAGTTTTAAAAAACCTTATGCAAAAATATTGTGTAAAGTTTGTCCTATTTTCAAAATTTAGGGCAAAAAGGGCTTTAAGCTCATTTCCATTCAAAAACTTATGAAGATGAGCTAAAGGAAAAACTTGTAAAAATGAGATCAAAATTAGACACCCGAATATTAAGTGCAAGAGTACACTTGTTTCAAATTGACAAAAGTCAAGTTAATTGAAACTTATGTTTAAAGGACCGCGAGGGTTGTGGTGACACGCGCTCATGTGAAGTCCTTTCTGGGCTATTAGGCTTCTGAGATGAACATTTCTCATACCTAATTTCTATCCCATTTATGTGGCTCTCGTAACCTAACTAACTCACCATGCCCCGTTCTTCCCTCATTTAGGTGTCGATCAGGCACTTGAAGAAAGGTTAACCCTTATAGGCGAGATGTGATCTAAAGAAAAAATTATCCAACTCAAATATCCATATATGATCTGAATGATCTTTGTAGGCTTGTAATGTAATCTATGGCTCATGGTTATGAAAGAAATGATATAAAGGCTTAAATAAGTGTTTAAGGGTGATAAAACCAAGGATCATATCTCTTCTGCACTTGTTAATCGAAATGTGCTCAAATGAAAAAACTTCTTTGATTTATTTCATGGATCGCTCTAGACTGCCCACTTCTGAGTTTTCACCCTAGAGCTCATTTCCTTCTCTTATAGCTTTGGACCGATTTGCGTCTTAGCTCAGCATTGATGTATATTTCAAAGGTGATCAATCCACCAAAGTTCTTATAAATTTCCAATCAAAACCTTATTCATGTATTGCTTGAATTGAGGTATACTTACACAAAGCAATATATTCATTGGATCGCTCTATACTGCCCATTTATGGGTTTTTATCCTAGAGTTCATTTCCTATTCTCATGTAGCTTGCATCTTGAATGAATGTTGATTCACTTTTATTCAATTGTAATTACAACTTCAAGGCTTTTGATATCATTTATTGCACTCTCTGACTTGGTGTTTTCAATCTTCATTGTTTCAAGCTTCTTATTGGTAAACTTTCACTTTGGTTTAGCCAGTCCTTTCGAGGAAAAATTTCTCTTACCGGCTTATTTTGATGTTTCTCTAGTCCTTGTATCCAGTACATCAATTCTCACTTCTTGTGCTTATTCATGAAGCATTATATTTGTAATGTGGTCAAAACTGGGCGACTTCGATTCGCGAACAAAATCCTCGTCCTCTTTGCCCCTAGTGTGGAGGTGATCCTTGGTTTAGGTTCCAAAGAAAAGAAACGATCAGGATCAAAGGGGGAAAACATATGGATATTTTTCTTATTTTTGAAAGGAAGTGAAGGAATGCCACTCGTCATCCTATACATAGATATCGAAATAGTCTTTAAGGGGTAGAAGTTTAGGGTCAACACTCGATTCAAGGACCTTAAACGACAAATGCATGAGAGGGGAATTCACTCAATGGGATCTGCCCATTACCTGAACACTTGTTTTGTTCATCTCGTCTACGTAAATAGAACAGAAGATGTTCACACTTGATGTGTCCTTGTAATATTCACTTTCCTCTAAACATAAGCTGCTCAGAATTAAAGTTACTTTTGCAATTAATATTTAGGTTCCTGATAAAAAATGATATGTACAGGTATGTGTGGGAAGAAAAAATTATCCCATAGCTTAGCTCATAGATTTCTAAATGAATTTTTCATTTTGACAAAAAATGACTACACTCTAACATTTGATTTAAAAAATCTACAGCTTAGCTCATAGATTTCTTTTGCATTTTTCCCAAATGCACAGGGATCAATGGTTTTGAGTTGCCTTTAAGGTAGTCGTTTGCTCCGGGCTAGTTGTACCATTCCCCTGGGTACAATCAGTTTATACCAATCATGACATTGGATTTTTCAAAGGATTTATTTTCCTTTGACCATTCGTAAGAATGGACTTTCAATGGATATTTGAATTATCCACTATCTTAAACTTGACCGTGTTTAAGCACGTTACACCAACATTTCTATCGAACTTGTGAAAACTGGAAAACCAATCACAGTAAAAAAATCAGACTAAAATATAGGTCTTTTGATTTCTCTTTCTTCTCTTGATAATCAAAGGCTTGATCAAACGAAAACTAATAGGGTTATAAAACAGTCAGCGCCATCGATCGCAAGTGGCTCTCAATTGCACTGATTAGAAGTTCTGCTTTCTAAAGCGAGTACCCCTCCCAAGTGGCAACAACAAAAAATGATGCAATGACTGCACATGAATGCTTTACTAAAAAAATTAGAGACTTAATAATATCGAAATATGAATAGCTATGTCATGAAATATATGAGGCAACATAAATATGTCCTAATGCAGGAATGAATGCAAAATAATGTATTGATTCACAAACAGTACTTAGAGAGACTTCCGTTTAACGGAGAAGATGTCTAATTCCAAGAAGCTGGAAATGAATTACAGATAACGGTTGACTTCTTTTCTTGAGATGTTGACTTTGGGAAACAAGGCTCGTATTCTTCGCCTCAACATCATCTCCGGTCCAATAGGCGACCTCGTCGGTTCTTCTCTTATGTTGTTCGAAAGATCCACTACAAAGTGCAGACAAAAATCCCTTCTCAGGGGAGAATATTGACAATCTGGTCATAAGGGGCCTATTTAAAATTTATGAATATTTTTGGACGATTAAATTAAAATTTCAAAAGATTTTGAAGGGTTTGATTTAAAATTTTCATAAAATGTAGGAGTTTAACTAAAATTTTCAAAAAAGTCGAAACTATCAAAACCCCTTTTTAATTAGAAAGGGATTTAATTGAAATTATTTAAAAATTTTGAAATATAATAATATTTTTTAAAATTGTAGAGGGGCCTATAATTACTCATTTTTATCTGTTTTTGTAAATATTGTAATGTATCAGTGTAATAATTAATTAATAATATTATTGCATGTTTACATATATATATGTGTGTATATGTTGTTAATGTGTATGTAAAATATGTGTGTGTGGTGTGTGAATGCATGCATGGGGCATATATATATATTATGTATTACGTACCTATTAGTAAGTGTTGTGGTGTATGTGTAACGTGTGGATATTTATGTTAATTATGTGTATGATTATATCTGCATGTATGTTTGTATATTATATTAATTAAGAATGTGTTACATATATTAATGTTTGCACGTGTGTCCGTATGTTATACGCATATGTTTGTGCGTATGTATTATTATTATTATTGGATTGGGCTGAATTAAAATATGGTCCAAATAATATTAAACCTACATAAATATTAAAAGTCCACAGTCAATGTATTATTACAAAAACCCAAAAAATATTATTATTATTACTTGGCCCAACCGGCCAAACCCCACGCCCAAACCTAAATAAAAACCCTAACCCATAACCCTAATGACATCTTTTTTCTCTGCCCAGTCAACCAAGAGCGGTTGGATCTGATCTAGATCCAACGACCACAATCAAATGAGAGGGCCCTTCTAGCTGGTCGTGTAAATGCACGCGCGAGCCATTCAGCTCCCCACGCGCGCGTGTATCTCACGCACAAGACTCCTCGGGTTCTAAAGTACAACGTGGCACCATCTCGTGTAATCTCGTCCATCCTCAGATCGCATATGAGCCGTCCGATTTCCAAGCAACCTCAGCCATTGGATCAGATTTGTTCCAACGGCCAAGGATCATTCTGGCCAAGCGGTCACCACCACCATACCGATCATCACTGGCCATTGCACTGAACATGTTAGGAAAAACATAAGAGAATGGGCGTCAGTATCAAATCAAAAAATATTTATTGTATTTTTTATTACTACCAACCAAAAATCAGAGATCAGAATATATGTACCAAAAAAAATCTGTAAGAACATTCAGTTTTCCCAGTCTTCTAGAAACAAAAAGTACAAACAGTTTCAGTGGTAATTTTCTTTTCTCTCTTCTTGCATGCCTTTTGAATACAAAAACAAAATAAAATACAAGAAAGGGGTCGAGAGTTTACTCTCACCGTGGCCGCCGTCCGGTGATAAGGCTTGCGGTTCTTTCAAACTATGCACGGTGAATCGGACGATGGTGGTTTTTAAAAGGGTGTTTTTTTTGAAAATATAGTTTCGGTTTTCCTATATCTAAGGCAAAGAGTGTTTGTCTTCTGAAATCCAGGGCTGGATTTGGTTTTAAAAATAGAAAATGATTCGTTTTTGGGCTTAGGGGAGGTGGCCAGTGGTGGCAGATGGTAGACGGAGCGGCCAACCACCACCGTTTTCTGAAAAAAGGTTGAGCACCTGGGATTTTAGGGTTTGAATTACAGAGGATTTGGGGGAAGTTATTGAACGGTTTAAAAAAATGTTAAAGGGTTCAAAAGCTGCCTTTTGGGTGTAATTTATAGAGTCTTATTTTTTTTAAAAATGGTAAAATCACATAATAAGGACCTCCGTCCTTTGGGATTTTTCGGTTTGAGCTTGCCGCAGAGTCAAATTACAAATCCAGTCCCTCTCCCTTTTATTTTTATTTCAATTTTGCCCCTAAATTAAACTGATTCAGTTTTTAATGGAAAAATCACACCCCTAGTCCTTCCGCATTTTGGATGTTTGCAGTTCGAGCTTGCCCCTTGGTTATATTACATATTCAGTCCTTGCAGGCTTATTTCAGTTTATAATTTAGTCCTTAAATGTGTCTTTTTCTTTATTTAATTTATGTTTTCTGATTTCATTTTATTTCATTTCGGTCCCTTTGTATGATTTGAATAATTATATTTTTTTGTTTGGCTTTATTGACATGTTCACGTTGCCATTTTATATTTCATGTTTTTATATATATGTTTTTTCTTGTGTTTCATGTATAATTATGTTTTTATAATATATATATATATATATTAGTTTGTGATATCATGTTTTGGTGTTTTTAATTTATTTTGTTCGTATTTTATATGTTATGCTTTAATTTCGTTTGTACATCATGTTTATATGGTTCTTCATGTTTTTTAGGTATTTTGGTTGGCATATTATGTGCATTTATTTATATTTTCATAACATGTGTATTATCATGCTAATTTATCATTTAGTTTGTTTGTTCATGTTGCATACATGTGTTTTATTAAGTGATCATATTTAGTTTAGTTATTTATCATGTATATATGTGTTCTAGTATGTTTTATTTTTGTTTGTATTTTAAGTTATATGTTAAAAATGGGTGATATTTTTTACATATTAATATCATGATATGCTTTTAATGGACGCATGTAATTTGTGTCATATGATAAAGTTATTGTAATATGGTGATAATGTTGTTTTGTTATTTTAGTATCATATTTTATATCATGTCATGCATATATTGCATTTGTGGTTTTTTATGTGGTTAGGCATGTTATATTGAGTTAACTTAACCTTGAAGCATGTTTTTTTACCATGTTTATGTGTTTATGTCTATGTTTAGGTTTCATTTTGATTCTTGAGACATGTTTTTATTTATTATCATGCTTTTTTATGTAATGTTAAATTAGATATGTTCTTTTATATGTTTTTTAAGATTGCATAACGAGATATTAATTGTCAATGCGGTGCCATTTTATTCGACCGTAAATGTGGCCAGTATCAAACGTAGTGATGGTGGTCTATTGGTTTATTCTCGAATAACGGGGCCCTTAAATTTACTCGCACTTATAACCAAAATTTAATTTAAACGTTGCTTTAATCTGGAAAATTTAATATTAATAAAGCGGTAATTATTAAAGTACCAATTTCGGGCGGTGTGGGGGTGCTAATCCTTCCCCATCCGTAACCGACTCCCGAACCCAACATTTTTCTAAATCTCTGGTTTTATGGTGTCCGGCCTACCTTAGTGGCCAGTGGCGACTCCATTTTTGAATAAAACTCGGTTTTTCTAAAACCCCACAGAAGACCTTTTTAAAATACCTAAAAAATCCACAAACAACTCGAAACCCGTTTTTAGCGAAACACTCGTAAAAAGGATATCGCTACAGATGACGACTCCATTGGGGACAATTTTTTTTGTTTTTCAAAAATAAAAGAGAGTCAAGCTCTTTCAAATAATTACCGCTTTAGTAATATTAGAAGTTTCGGATTAAAGTGACTATTAAATTAACATTCGGTTATAATTTGGCATATAAACCTGGCCTAGCAAAGTACCTTCGGGGCTCGAGTACCTTATGCTTTCGTGAGGATATCGTTCCTTCGTAGGGGCATAAGCGAACGGGTCCCCCTGAATTGAATCCGGTTGAAAGGAGCCTATAATGGGTGATGATTTGGGGCCTTGCTACCCTTAGTAAGGGACAACAAGGACAGTTCGGGTACCTCCTAGTGTTGTGCGTAATAAATGCTACGCATTTGTGCAAGTATACACGTTGCAAGTTATAGTATAAAAGATATCGTCTCCACAGGGATTGGTGCCACTTCAAGAATCTAGTCTCTTGCACTGTAAAAAGCAAAAACACAAATAAAGGATTATAGGAGTTTAACTAATAACTAAACTGGAAGGCAATAAAGTAAAAGAATAAATGAGAGAGACAAGCCAGGTTATCGTGAGTTGAGGTGTGATAGCCGATTGGATCGTCTTGGTAAAAGAGTGCACGGGCAACTCAGTTGCCGTGGCAACTTGCACAACGAGGTTGCCTTGGCAACTAATCGATGGTTGTCCGGCGACTAGTTGGGCAACTACTTGGGCGTCTGGGCAGCAACCTTCAAGGTTCGGTAGAGCGTTCTTCAATGGTTTCTTCTTATCCCTAAGTCGAAAATCTAGCTACTTGTGCATGCCTTGATAATACATCCCTGCGTGAATCAAGGGTGAACAACAACCAATCTTGCTCTCCTCTTAGCCGTTGAAATCCTTAACTTAATCCTAAGCCGGATTAATCTTCACCATCAATAGATTGAATAAAGATCATATTCATTCGTTTCTTGAATCTAACTCTCCCGATATTAGATAAATAGATGAAGTTACGAGATCTTCTCCCAATTCACTCGCAAACAAGAATAAGAACCAAGAATGAATTAACCCTGAATAGAAAAGTGCAAACTCTTATTACCTAAACAAAACCCAATAGTTTCTTACAACCACAAAACACAATAACCATAGCCAAATAGATTTAGTTCATGGCTAGGTTCCAAAGAAACACAAGATAAATAATCCCTAGCATGAACCTAATTGAATAAGAAAGAAAAAGATGAAGAAGGAAGCTTGTCGAAATCCCCTTGCCCTAGATGCTTGTCGAAATTCTCTCCTCTTGCTCTCTTTGGATTTGTCGAAATTCCCCTCTCTTGCTCTCTTCTCAAGTTGACGATATGGCCTCTTTTTTATAGGGCTAGATCAAAGTCCTTCTTTGAGGAGGAACTTAAGTTGGAATTAAATTATCGTTAAAGAATATAATTCTTTATTATAATTATATTCCTACTAGAACTTCTCCTATCTTCTTGGAATTTAATTCTTCTTTAATCTCTTCATGGAAATCAAATTCCTTTGGGATTTGGCTTTGCTCCCCGTCATCTTGGGCTTGTCTAGTCATCAATTTTGACTACCATATCACCTTGTTCTCTGTCGACAATTGCCCTGGCAACTGGCTCGGCGTCTCCTTCATGCATTGCCCTGGCAACTAGCTCGGCATCTCCTTCATGTAATGCCCTGGCAACTAGCTTGGCATCTCCTTCATGTAATGCCCTGGAAACTAGCTCTAGCCTTGCTTTGGCAAATGATCCTGCACATACACACAAAACACACCAAAGCAGCATCTTTTCCCACAAAAACTACCAAGTTAAGTAATCAAGCTCAACGATGGAAGTAAACATGGATTAATGCATGAATGGCTAATTATGCAACTAATATGAGCCTAAGTCTAACAATAATATGACTAAAAAGGGTAAGAAAATAGTACTTTTGAACACTTATCACACCCCCAAACTCGAACTATTGCTTGTCCTCAAGCAATGCAAACTAACAATTACCTGCCAAGACATTAATTTTCACAAACTTAGCTTTGAACTTGATTTCAATTCTCAGAACCGGGGCACAAAGTATGATTGCCTTTTCATTTTTTGGAAAACTTAGAAGTTACTCGGAATCAAACTATAATGCTTGTGAGTGTGTGCAGAGTTGTGTGCAAGTTGATTTTTCGGATTCTATGCAAACAAGAGGTTTTCAAATTACTTCATTCGGTTCTTTTTAACATGTTTTAACTAGAGCCAGTTTTGGGCACCTCTAGTGTTTTGTTTTTAGTTTTATTCGACTAGAGCCGGTTTTGGGCACCTCTAGCGAAAAAAATTTTTTTAGCACATACTAGAGCCAGTTTCGGGCACCTCTAGTTATCAATTTTTTTTAGCACATGCTAGAGCCAATTTCGGGCACCTCTAGCATTCATCCAATTTTTATTCTAATCCCCCAATTTGTTAATTATCAACCTAAGTTCACTGGAATTCCTTAAATCAATCAAACCACAACAATGTTTCATCAAATTTAGCATCATAGTAAAATTCTAAGTTTTTCCATGGTTATCCTAGAATAAAAATTCTAGCAATTAAGTGCATTGGCAAAGTCATCATCGGATATTCATCAAATCTAAGCAATTCTTGTTCCAATTAAAGGCATGGCAAGCAATTTATGTAACCTAAATGTAATACTTAAGATGAATGTAACTAAACATGGTAACTACTAATAACAATCCCCCCCAAACTCGAGTGAGGCATTGTCCTTAATGCATGCATTAAAGAAAAATAAAAATAACAAAAAATAAAATGCATACGAGGACTTACTCCGAGAGTTCGTCATCGTAGATGATTAGTTTCTTTTTGGTCAGTGTCTTGATTCTCTTGCTTTAATGCGATGGTTGTTTTCTTGTTGCCGGTGGTGGAATCGATCCTCGTACGGGGTTGTCCTCAAGGTCCTCTTCATCAGTGTCATTGGCTTTTCGCTTGGAGGATTCAATTGGTGCGGTCTTTGTTGGTGCAATGGAGGACTCGTCCGAATCTAAAAAATCAGAAAATGATTCCGTAGGATTTGATTCGGGCATAGGTGCTTTAACTTTGGCTTTTGCAGTGGTTGTCGGGACGTCTTTAGCTTTGTTTGCCGTGGCATCTCAGGGTTGGTTGCCGTGGCATCAGCTTGTGCAGGCACGATGTAGGTTGCCGCGGCATCATCTGTTGCGGTTTCTGTGGTGACTGCTTCATTGGTTGTCGGGGCAAAGATCTCGGCAGGAAAGATTGGGAACGGCACGCGACTGTCCGGGTACTTTTCTAGGATGACTTGGGTGATGGCATTGTTTTGCTCCTTCATGTACCGCATGAACATTAGTTGCTGGTCTTCAATTTGCCTTAGGTGGCTTACCAATGGTTGCAAGAGTGCTTCAAAGTGTCCCGGTGTTGATGGCCGAGTTGCCCGGGCGTTAGGTGCTTGGGCATTAGGGATTGCCGAGGCGGCAGGAGTTGCTGCGGCAATTGGAGGCCTTGAATATTTTCCCTGTGTCTCTCCCATTAGCTTTCGGATTTGTGCTTGATTCCAACCGGACTTTGGTAGGGCCTTTTCATCGGTGGACTCACTTGGGACATGCATCTCCTTGCAAAGATTAGAAATTAAGCAAGGGAAGAAAAGAGAACCCTTATCTTTTGATCTACATACAAAAATCTCATCACAAAAAATTTTCCAATGTTAATTATGCGATTATGCAAAATAGAATGTATGAGCAAAAGACGTGGTATATCAACGACAGTATTGTGTGTGGTGGGCATTAAAGAAGTTTTAACAAACTTATTCCATAGTTTTGTCTCGGGTTTAAGCCGAAGGTGATTTACCGTGCCCTTGTATTTATCGTCGTTCCAATGAATTCCCGGTTGAGTGAGTTCTTGAAACACCTTGTCGAGTTGCTTAGGCGTGATTTGATCAACGAAGGCTTGATGCTCGTCCTTCTCAATGTAAAGCCCGTAAAAGGTGTTGACATTTTCGGGACTTATGAGTATGGCCTTGTCACGAACAAAAACATAAGGATTATCCGGGTTAGGTGAATGAGCATAGAATTCTCTTACCCATGAGATGTTGCCCGGTTCCGGTTGATGGCAAAAGATTTGCCACCTTTGATGTGCAATCATCTCGAAGATGAATGGTTCAAGGCCGAAATCTTGATGAGAGTTGGAGTATTCAAAGCCTTGTTCTTCATGAATCTTCCGGCTTTCAAACTTGGAGTGAAATCTTTCTTGAACCACCGGTGTAGCAAACTTCTTGTATCTTGGTTCTTTGGAGGAACTTGGATGAACTAAAAATTTAATTTTGGATGCCATAGATGATCTTGGTTGTGAGTTTTGTAAAAACAAATAAAAGAAAAGAAAAGAAAAGAAACTAAAGAGTTGCAAGATAAAAAATAGGGATACGTTAAGGGTGATGGGTTTTTATAGAAAAGATAGGTGGTGAATATGGTGGGTGGGATTAGAGGAAGATGAAAAAAGGGTTTTGGTTTAGGGAGAGGGTGACGGCAAGGGGGGTTTAATTAGGGTAAGTTGAAGGCTTTATATAAGCCTTATATTCAGCCCATTAATTTCCTTGTTGAATATGTTTTCCTTCTTGGATTAAAATTCCTCTTTTTCTTGAACTCTTTTCCTACAATTCAAAGACAAATCAAATAAGGATTAAAATTAAAGATAAACTAATAAAAGAAAATAAATAAAGATGTATAATGGGATTCTTAAACTTAAAAAGATAAATAAAAAAAATCTATCCTAAAAAATAATAATAATCGGAAATAATAAAAAATTAAAAAAAATAGTTCGAAAAATAAAATAAAAATAAAATAAAATATCAAAGGGAGAGCATGCTCATGCATCTCCTAAGTTGACCACTTCTTTGTTACGTTCCACATGGGCACCATTGTAGTGTTTCAATCTTTGTCCATTAACTTTGAATTCATGTTTGTCAGTGATGGACTTGATTATCACGACACCATGGGAGAATGGTTTGACAACTTCGAATGGTCCCGACCATATTGATTTCAGCTTTCCCGGGAAAAGTTTTAGCCGAGAATTGAATAGGAGAACTAGCTGCCCTGGCGTGAATTGCCGTGGGAATAGCTTTTTGTCATGCCATTGCTATGTTTTTCCTTGTAGATTCGTGCATTGTTATAGGCGAGTGCACGGAATTCTTCTATCTCGTTGAGGTCCAACAAATGCTTTTTTCCTGCACTTTCCCAGTCCATATTCACAGTCTTGATTGCCCAGTATTCCTTGTGTTTGATTTCCACCGGTAAATGGCATGTTTTGCCATAGACAAGTCGGAAGGGGGACATACCTAAGGGTGTTTTGTTTGCAGTGCGATATGCCCAAAGTGCATCATCTAGTCTTAATGACCAATCCTTCCTAGAGGGATTTACAACTTTCTCGAGTATACCCTTCAATTCTCGGTTGGAAATTTCTGCTTGCTCGTTGGTTTGTGGGTGATATGCCGTGGCGATCTTGTGTGATATGCCGAAGCGTTGCAACATCTTGGCAATTAGTCTGTTGTCAAAATGCTTGCCTTCGTCACTGATAATTGCTCTCGGCATCCCAAACCGTGTAAATATGTTTTTCTGCAAGAATTGTTGTACGGTCTTGGAATCGTTGTTGGGAACTGCAGCTGCCTCAACCCATTTAGACACATAGTCGACGGCAAGTAGAGTGTAGAGGTTGCCGAATGAAGATGGGAAAGGTCCCATAAAATTGATCCCCCATACATCGAACAATTCCACCTTGATGATGTGAGCGGCATCTCATCTCGTCTAGAGATATTGCCCGTCCTCTGGAAACGATCACATTGCTTGTAAAAGTCTTGGGCATCTTTGTACAATGTTGGCCAATACAAACCGGATTGCAAAACTTTGGCCGCGATACGAGTTCCTCCAAAATATCCTCCATAGGGTGAAGAATGGTATTGCCAGAGTACATTCTGTTGCTCTTGTTCAGGGACACGTCGGCGCATAACCTGATCTGCACATTGTTTAAACAAAAGAGGCTCATCCCAAAAGTAATGCTTAGCATCATGGCGGAACCGCTTCTTCCCTGGGTGAGTAAGGCCATAAGGTAAAATACCACAAACAAGGAAATTAACTAAATCCGCGTACCAGGGTATTACCGAGGCATGTGCTGCCTTGGCGACTGCTCCCAAAATTGCCGAGGCGTGCGCGTCAAGGTCTGCTGCAGCGTCGAGAGTTGCTGAGGCGTGTGCATCCATGGTTGCCGAGGCGTCGAGGGTTGCCGAGGCATGCGCGTCTATGGTTGTCGAGGCAACTAAAATTTGTTCATCCGGGAATACATCGCATATCTCTAGATCCGCGTCCTCCTCCCTATTGCGTTCTAAACGTAATAAGTGATTAGCCACTTGATTTTCTGTTCCTTTCCTGTCCTTAATTTCAATATCAAATTCTTGTAAAAGTAATATCCATTGAATCAAACGAGGTTTGGCATCCTTTTTAGCAAATAGATATTTGATTGCTGAATGGTCCATATGAACAATTACCTTTGTACCAATCAAATAGGATCGGAACTTGTCAAATGCGAAAACTACATATAGTAACTCTTTCTCCGTTGTTGTGTAATTCACTTGAGCACTATTAAGAGTTTTACTAGCGTAGTATATCACATGGAAGGTCTTACCTGTACGTTGGCCTAGGACTGCTCCTACCACGAAATCACTTGCATCACACATGAGCTCAAAAGGTAGCGTCCAATCTGGTGGAACGACAATGGGTGCCGAGGCAAGCTTTTTCTTTAGGGTTTCGAATAGTTGGGTGCAAGAATCATCAAAATCGAAGACTTTATCTTGTTCAAGCAAATTGCACAAGGGTTTAGTGATTTTAGAAAAATTATGAATAAACCTCCTGTAAAAACCTGCATGTCCAAGAAAACTTTGAATTCCTTTAACCGAACTTGGTGGGGGTAATCTCTCGATCACGTCCACATTGGCTTTGTCTACTTCAATTCCCTTGGATGAAATCTTGTGGCCGAGCACTATTCCTTCATCTACCATAAAATGGCATTTCTCCCAATTGAGGACTAGATCAGTTTCTTCACATCTTGCCAACACCCTCTCTAAATTGCCGAGACAGCTATCGAAGTCATTACCAAAAATAGAAAAATCATCCATGAAGATCTCAAGGAAGTCTTCGACCATGTCTGAAAAGAGTGCCATCATGCATCTTTCGAAGGTTGCCGGTGCGTTACATAATCCGAACGGCATCCTTCGGAAAGCATAAGTACTGTATGGGCATGTGAAGGTTGTCTTTTCTTGATCTTCTGGTGCTATGGAAATTTGATTGTAACCTGAATAACCATCAAGAAAATAATAAAAGGGTTTACTTGCAAGACGGTCAAGCATTTGATCAATAAAGGGTAATGGGAAGTGATATTTCCTAGTGGCTTTGTTTAGCTTTCGATAATCCATACAAACCCTCCAACCGGTCACAGTCATGGTTGGAATGAGTTCATTGTTTTCATTACTTACCACCGTTATACCTCCCTTTTTCGGTACACATTGTACTGGACTTACCCATGTACTATCAGAGATAGGGTATATAATGTCGGCGTCAAGCCACTTAATGATTTCTTTCATTACAACCCCTTTCATGGAATGATCCAGTCTCCTCTGGGACTCAATTGAAGGTTTGTGATCATCTTCCAACAAAATCTTGTGCATGCACACTGTCGGGCTTATTCACTTCAAGTCGGCAATTGTCCACCATATTGTCTTTTTGTGTAGCTTCAACATTTTTATCAGCTTCTTTTCTTGCTCAGGCTATAACTTAGAAGAAATAATTACAGGCAATGTATTATCGGTTCCTAAGTATGCATATTTTAGTTGCTCTGGCAATTACTTCAACTCAAGAATCGATGGTTGTTCAATAGAGGGTTTTTCGAGCTTACCTTCCTTACCTGAGTAATCCAGTGGTTCAAAGTATGTACCTGGTCGATTGACTAGCCAATTTTCCTCTTCTTGTTGTTCCTCATCGACCGGTTCTTCATACTCCTCAGGTTCCTCTTTATCGGCAATGTAGTTGCCGAGGTAACTAAATTCCTCGTCGAAGTTAAACTCTGCCGTGGCATGAAGAAGTTGGCATTCTTCTGGATCATCGGCATGCCTTAGTGTTTGGAACACATTTAGTTTAACTTGCTGATCATTCACCCTTATTGTGAGTTTTCCCTTTTCATCATCGATCAAGGCTCTCCCTGTTGCTAGGAATGGTCTCCTGAGAATGATAGGTGCATGCTCATCTGCTTCACAATCCAAAACAATAAAGTCAGCGGGAAAAATAAATTTATCAAGTTTTACCAGTATGTCCTCGATTTTTCCCTCTGGATGCACATAGGATCTGTCGGCTAGCTGCAGCATAACTGTTGTAGGTCTTGCCTTCCCGATTCCTAGTTTCTGGAAAGCCGATTTAGGCATCAAGTTTATGCTAGCCCCAAGGTCGCATAATGCTTTCTCGACATAGTGGTTTCCAATGGAATAGGGTATTGTGAAACTTCCGGGATCCTTCAACTTGGGTGGCATACGATTGTGCAACATTTCCATGCATCCATCTGTTGCACAACTGTTTCAAACTCTCCTAGCCTTGTTCTCTTGGACACAATGTCTTTAAGAAACTTGGCATAGTTTGGCATTTGTTCAATTGCTTCCACCAATGGCAAGTTGATGTGGACTTGCTTTAGGATATCAAGAAACTTCTTGAATTGATATTATTGCTTTTGTCGCTTCAACCTTTGTGGGAATGTGATGGAAGTCTGATATCTTCGATCCTTTCATTGGTTTGGAACCTGATTGACGGCATTGCTGGGGCAACTGGAGTTGCCGAGGCATTATTAATTGGGGTTGTCGAGGCATGCTTATCACAAGTTGCCGAAGCATCCTTATCGTCGGTTGCCGAGGCATGCTTATTGCCGGTTGCCGCGACAATTCCTGGTTCAGCATCTGAGGCTTTGCCGCTAGGTTCGTCTTGATCTTTTTGTGGAGTTTTGTTTGATGAGTGGGCTTGAGCCTCTCTAAGTTGTTGGCCACTTCTAGTGGTGATCGCCTTACATTGCTCATGGCCAATTCCTCTTGCGACTTCAGTATCGCTAGGTAAACCTCCTTGCGGTCTAGTATTCAGATTTTAAGCAAACTGTCCGACTTGATTTTCCAATGATTTGATTGCTGCCTCTTGGTTTTGCAATCTCATCTCGGTCCTGTTAATAAAAGCATCAGTTCTTTTTATGAAGTTACTATTCTCAGCCATATAAGATTCAGTTTTCATCATAAAAGCATTTAGAGAATTTTCCAAAGAACTAGATGTTGTCGGTTGTTGCTGCAGTAATTGTTGCCATGGCATATTCTACTGGAATCCCGATGCTTGTGCATTCTGATTGTTCTAGTTTAGAGCATTGTTGGGATTACTCCATGAAAAATTAGGGTGATTCTTCCAATCTGGATTGTATGTATTGGACATCATATTGTTGTTCCGATTATAATTCCCCACATAGAAGCTGGATTCCGGATTCTGCATACATTCAGAAGAATCATGGTTATCACCACATAACTCACAAAAAGAATCCATTACCTTGACCTCATGTGTGTTGTTTGGTTTTTGCATGTTCTGGACCATCTTGGTTAAAGTGGCCAATTGTGCCGAAATTGAATCTGATGATCCTAGTTCATGTATTGTGGCTTGGCGTCTAACTCTTCCTCTTCTAGTAGAGGGGAATTGATAATCATTCTTGGCCAGCCTATTTAAAATTTGCATTGCTTCCTCCGACGACTTATCTAGAAGTATGTCGTTTGCCGAGGCATCTAGCATCATCATTGTTGGTGTATTCACGACGTTGTAAAACATTGTTACTTGAGTCCACACCGGGAATCTGTGTAGGGGGCATTTGTGTAGAAGTTCTCTATATCACTCCCAAGCCTCGTACATGGATTCATCATTTGCCTGTCGAAAAGAAGTAATGTCGTTACGAAGCTTATCAGTCAAATTTGTAGGATTAAACCGAGCAAGGAAATCACGACAAAGATCTGTTCAAGATGCTATTGATCCAGCAGGAATGCTATTCAACCATGCTTTCGCCCTATCCCTCAGTGAATAGGGGAATAATCTTAATCGTAAAACATCAGGGGTGACTCCGTGTATTTTGAACGAGTTGCAAATCTCGAGGAAAGATTTCAGATGTTGTCGTGCATCTTCAGTTGCTGAGCCGCCAAATTGACCAATTGTGTTGATCATATTAAACATTACCGGTTTTAACTCAAAGTGGTCGGCTTCAATTTCAGGTGCAACAACTCCTGGATTAAGTCCATCAAGATCTTCTTCAAGATAGTCTCGAATAGTTCTGTTTCGTGCAAGAATCACTCCTCCTCCTGCTGGAACATCTTGATTCATATTGCCGTCTTGATTAGCCATTGCTACTCTTATCTTTCGTCTAAGTCTTTGTAAGGTTCGTTCGATTTCTGGATCAAAGGGATATTCTGGTGTAATCGGTCTCGCCCTGGTCATATACCAATGCAAAACCAAAGTTTGTCAGCCCTTTGAATCTTAAACAAGAAAAGTAAAAAGAAAGTGCAAGAAAATAAAAACAAAGTCGTTATTGCTAATCCCCAGGCAATGGCGCCAAAAACTTGTTGCGCGTAATAAGTGCTACGCAATTGTGCAAGTATACACGTTGCAAGTTATAGTATAAAAGATATCGTCTCCACAGGGATTGGTGCCACTTCAAGAATCTAGTCTCTTGCACTGTAAAAAGTAAAAACACAAATAAAGGATTATAGGAGTTTAACTAATAACTAAACCAGAAGGCAATAAAGTAAAAGAATAAATTAGAACAAATGAGAGAGATAGGCCAGGTTATCGTGAGTTGAGGTGTGATAGCCGATTGGATCATCTTGGTAAAAGAGTGCACGGGCAACTCAGTTGCTGTGGCAACTTGCACAACGGGGTTGCCTTGGCAACTAATCGATGGTTGCCTGGGCGACTAGTTGGGCAACTACTTGGGCGTCTGGGCAGCAACCTTCAAGGTTCGGCAGAGCGCTCTTCAATGGTTTCTTCTTATTCCTAAGTCGAAACTCTAGCTACTTGTGCATGCATTGATAATACATCCTTGCGTGAATCAAGGGTGAACAACAACCAATCTTGCGCTCCTCTTAGCCGTTGAAATCCTTAACTTATTCCTAAGCCGGATTAATCTTCACCATTAATAGATTGAATAAAGATCATGTTCATTCGTTTCTTGAATCTAACTCTCCCGATATTAGATAAATAGATGAAATTACGAGATCATCTCCCAATTCACTCGCAAACAAGAATAATAACCAACAATGAATAAACCTTGAATAGAAAAGTGCAAACTCTTATTACCTAAACAAAATCCAATAGTTTCTCACAACCACAAAACACAATAACCATAGCCAAATAGATTTAGTTCATTGCTAGGTTCCAAAGAAACACAAGATAAATAATCCCTAGCATGAACCTAATTGAACAAGAAAGAAAAAGATGAAGAAGGAAGCTTGTCAAAATCCCCTTGCCCTAGATGCTTGTCGAAATTCTCTCCTCTTGCTCTCTTTGGAGTTGTCGAAATTCCCCTCTCTTGCTCTCTTCTCAAGTTGACGATATGGCCTCTTATTTATAGGGCTAGATCAAAGTCCTTATTTGAGGAGGAAGTTAAGTTGGAATTAAATTATCTTTAAAGAATATAATTCTTTATTATAATTATATTCCTACTAGAACTTCTCCTATCTTCTTGGAATTTAATTCTTCTTTAATCTCTTTATGGAAATCAAATTCCTTTGGGATTTGGCTTTGCTCCACCTCATCTTGGGCTTGTCTAGTCATCAATGTCGACTACCATATCACCTTGTTCTCTGTCGACAATTGCCCTGGCAAATGGCTTGGCATCTCCTTCATGCATTGCCCTGGCAACTAGCTCGGCATCTCCTTCATGTAATGCCCTGGCAACTAGCTCGGCATCTCCGTCATGTAATGCCCTGGCAACTAGCTCTAGCCTTGCTTTGGCAAATGATCCTGCACATACACACAAAACACACCAAAGCAGCATCTTTTCCCACAAAAACTACCAAGATAAGTAATCAAGCTCAATGATGGAAGGAAACATGGATTAATGCATGAATGGCTAATTATGCAACTAATATGAGCCTAAGTCTAACAATAATATGAGTAAAAAGGGTAAGAAAAATAGTACTTTTGAACACTTATCACCTAGCACCAACACTACATGTAGAGAATGTAAAACCCACCCATTTAGAGCCATGCAGATAACCTAGGTGTTTTAGATGGGATGTAAATAAGGTTGTTTTGTTTATTTTATTTAACTTGCCCCTTTTATTTATGTATTTAATGATTTTATCTGGTATTGACTCGTTTTCTTTTTTTGTTTATATCATTGCATCTGCATGACGTAAAGGTACTAGATCAAGTGGTTTGCCCGATCAGAAAATCTTTCATCATGGAAAAAAGGTATCTTAAGAAGGACGAACTCAACTCAATCGTCAGACATTGGTCAGAAGTCAATCAGAGGACTCAAGGTAATAGTTTGCCAAGTTAGCGCATAGTGTCAGGGTATACCTACGTGAGCCTTCAACAGAATGACCTATGGGATCTTACAAGGATTTGGGAAGGATGGGATCGAAGACTACAAGACTTATTATGTGATAGTTACGGTGACATAGCAAAGTTGATGTATGTCTGAGTTAACCAGCCTTTACTCCGAACCATCTTCCAGTTCTGGAATCCAGCTTTTTGCTGCTTCACTTTCAACGGGTGAGATATGATGCCTACGGTAGAGGAATACATGGCCCTACTTAATCAGAAGAATATCCAAAAAGATTGGATCTATGCGAAGCCACCGAGGAACTAGAATTACCCTTCGAAGCTCAAAACTTTTACCGGGATGAGTGACGATTGGGTTAACGGCCTGATTCAAAATCAAGGAGATGGCCTAGCCTTTGCATGGGAGAGTATCTGAGACATCATACCCGCACACCCAGATAAGGGAAAGAAGATGGACATATTCGCCTTAGGGATATATGGTTTGGTCATCTTTCCAAGGGTTATTGGAAACATCGATGTAGCCACTAGATCTATTTGAGTGTATGAAGCAGAAGGCAAATCTAGTACTGGCAATCTTGACTGAAACTTTCATTTCTCTGA
Organism: Hibiscus mutabilis; assembly: GCA_019671005.1. Lineage (NCBI taxonomy): Eukaryota > Viridiplantae > Streptophyta > Magnoliopsida > Malvales > Malvaceae > Hibiscus > Hibiscus mutabilis. The sequence goes on from CM033728.1 coordinate 33,000,697, forward strand.
ACGCAAGCTGAAAGCATGACGAGGGAAGTTTTAGAGGTTGTACGCAGTTACTACAGGTTTGGATTTAGAGCCATATGTGGAAAACACCAACAGGGGTTTTGCTGGGAATATTATTTCGAGACTTTTCGCCTTTGCGATAGTACTTAGTGAAGGAATGGCGAGAAGACTTGAACAAAAAGAAATGGACCCCGATCTTTAAGAACATTAAGGACGAGGACATAGTGTGGAGAGTTCCTTGGCTCGGCAGGGTTAGTTACTTCCTATACAGCTGTGGCAATTACGACTGGCTAATGATGTTAGGGCTACATGGTGGAATTGCTTGTGATCCGCTTTTGGTGTCCCAACAATTCGGATCGCGATAGTTTGTTCCTGTTACCGTCGTTTTAAGTCGAAGTGAGTTTTCTTTCAAGGGCGAGTTCATGGTGAAGATTCAGATCATCATGAGAGCTTGGGATAATTGTTATCGAATAAGGGTAGAAGGAGATAACGAATGTAACACCGTAAGTTTCCCCTAAAATTAAAAACCCTAAATTATGGAATCCCTAATTCTAAAACCCTAATTTTGGAAAATTTAAAATTTGAATCCCTAATTGAAGTTAGTGACTAAATTGGAAAAAAAATCCAGAACCTGGGTGGCATCTGTGTATCGCGGGTGAAGTTGGGGCCCTTAAGGTGCAATTTACCCAAAAAAAATTTGGGCTTAACCATATTATTTTGTCTATACCGACTCTTCAAATCTCATTTTTGAGATTCATCAGCCATCCAAGCACTCCTCTCCCTCAACATCTCTCTCGAAAATATCAATCTTTTTCCCCTTGCTCTGGCCAAGCTCCGACGAGGCTTTAGGCGCCATTCGTTCAACATTTTGAAACCGTCAGCTTGTTCCCCCTACCGTCCCTATAAAAACCCACCCCTTGCCTTTCTGTTTTTGCTCGGTGTTGGCGGCCGAACCACCTTGGGTCCGTTCAAAGCCGTCGTCCTTTTGCCCTTGCATCATCGTTGCTCCGCCGTGCTTCTCGGTGGCCGGTCGAGTTTGAGTGTGTGGGTAAGCCTTTGTTCGAGTTGCTCATGTTCTTTGCCTTGTTTCATTTTGGGGTTTGAGTAAGTTTCGAATGGGTTTGTTTGGTGAGTGAAGGGTGAGGGAGTGCTTCAAATCGTGGGTGTAGTCGGGAAATAACCTTAGTGGTCACGTGCGGTTGCCGCCAGTGAGTCACCGTTAAAAAGGGTTTGTAAACCCTAGCTATTTTGTTACAGAGGGAATGAGTGTTTCGGGCCTCTGTGTGTGAGAGAGGGTGAATGTTGGGTGAGCTTGGGCTTAAACCAAGTTGTGTGAGTGAGAGCCCGAGTGGCTTGGGGAGCCCAAGTGAGTGGGCTGGAATGAGCCCAGTTTCGAGTGAACCGGACCAAGGGAGTGAACCGGCTAGACCGAATGAACTGGCAGTTTGAACCAAACTGGATGGGTAGACCCTACCCGTTGACCAACCCGACCCGTTGACCAACCTGACCCGTTGACCAACCCGACCCATTGACGTCAGCGTTGACTTTTTGGCTGATATCGGTGTTAACTTTTTGGCTGACATCAGCGTTGACTCTATGTTTTTTGATGTCCTGATTCCAAATCCGCTGTCCGCTTTCCCAAATTCGAACCAGAAAGACCATTTTTCTATCTACATTTAATTATAGTCAGTATTTTGAGAATTTTGAATATCAGTTCTGACTCGAATATAATTGTGTTCAGGTGACGTTGACTTAGAGCCTGAGAATCTTCGTCCTCCTCCACTTGTTCGACCTCCTTCTACACAGCCTACGAATTCTGCACGTGAGTATGGTTTCGTTTAGTGGTTATTTTAGTGTGGCATAGTAGTAGTAATAATTATATTTTGTTGACCTCGTAGGCGTTGACTCTTTCTAACCGAATACTAGAGCTGAGCGTGAGAGACGTCACTCTCGACGTTGAGTTATTAGCTGCCTAAGGTGTGACTCTTCTTGTGCTATATCATTTATGTGCTCTATGTTATGCGTACATGCTGTATATGTAATTGACTGAATGATCTGTGAATTATAGTATGTCTTGTATGATGGCATGACACGCATCGGATATCAGAATCAGACTAAAATAATATCGAAAATATATCGTATGCACTCGGATTAAATTAATGGATTGGATATACACTCAGATTTGGAAAAATATAATCGAAACATGACATATCATTTGGGTTGAGAAATTATACGGGGAAGTTCAGTGGGTTCACCCTTCGGGCTGAATTTCGCTTCGGATCAGTGGTTCCACCTTCGGGTTGTTCCACTTCGGATGGTGACTATGTAGTTAGAGTGGTTCTGGGGAACCTTACTCTTCGGCCGATGTATGGAGATGGGTGCATGACATTACATTTAATATGATGACTATTGAGCTGTGCTTGTTGTTCAGATTTCTGATATGTGATTTTATTTGCACTTTAGAGGTACACTGAGCTTTATAGCTTACTCCCCCTTAGTTCCTCTTTCAGATACTCAGCTTAGGCGTATGGTACTTGGAGGATTTTCGTTCCACCAGACTATATTTTATTTTTCAGTATGATTACTCAGACATTTGACTTTATTTATTATTTTTATTTGGACGATTTTGTATTTGGGACATTATTATTATTTGAGACTTATTGGTTTGACATGCATTATTTGAATTTTCTTTCGAATTTTATTATGACTTTTCAAATTTTGCTAAATGACTACGTTTTAATTAAATGATTCAATTTTGTTGTTTTGATGTTTTAAAATTAAGTTGTAATTTGAATTATAAAACCTAATGACTTTTTCTTGAGGGACAATATTTTCAAACTTAACTTCCAAGTTTCGACTTAAAAAATTAGGTCAAATTTAGGAGGTTACACCGAGGCTATGTTCACCCCAGATTACGATCTTTGGAGGCGTCTGAGGGTTAACGACAAGATTCCAGAACCCGACCAAGGACCAACCATGTTACTTGAGGAGCATATGAGGATAGTACCGTCCGAGGCCGACTTTTTACGAAATAAACTTGAGGAGGTTAAAAAAAATATGGAGGCCTTACAGACTCAACATATGAGCGAGCTCTACAAGGCAAATTTAGATGTCGATGAACGAGATGCGACCATTAGGCAGTTGAAGAAGCTGAACGCAGATCTGAGTGATAAGAATACTCTTTATCAGAAAGATACTCTCCAGCTCTAAGCGAAGGTGCAGAATGCCAGCCGAAGCCAGTTCTTAGCCGTAGAGAAAGAAAGGATGAACGGTATGTGTTTAGTTGAAGAAGAACGAGACAATGGCAAGCGTGCAATGGAGAAAGAGTTAGAAAACTGCAAGTTAGCCATCGAGAGTGAAAGACGGCCTTTTAGAGATGCCATTAACCAAGAGAAAGAAAGAGCTAGGTAAGAGATCGACAAAGGCAAGCAAGCAATCATCTACGAATGAGAGAATATTGCCGTTTGGAAGAGGAAATCCATAAGGAGCAGGAATAAGCTACTAAAGATGCAGAACTTGTACAACAACATTGTTCAAAGCCTGAATCAGAGCCAAGATCGGAACGCCAGGTTAGAAGGGAGACTGATAGAATTAGAGCATTCCTTTCAGACCTATCGTCAGAGGAATGGTTTTGTCGAACTACAAGAACGGGAGCGTGAAATTGGTATGTTACGAGCCCGTATTGAGTCACTCGAGGCAACCGTTCAGGATTACAAGGGGAGAATTAGGGTATTTGAAGAAGCAGCAGCAGGTGGGGACAATTATTGGCTGCAAAGACTTCATGATGCCTCCCAGATGATTCAAGACAAAGACCAATATTACACGACCCTGATGGTTGAAATAAAACGAGTTAAGGGACATGTGACGGATTTAGATGCAGAAGCCGAAGCCCTTCGACCTTTCATAACCTCGGACATGAAAGAAACGCCTAGGTTCATCAAGCTACTCAAGGCTACCGAGAAGTTAGGAGCTAGGGTCAGGTCTTATGTGTAGAACTCTACTTTACTATTTTTGTAATCTGGACCCTTTAATTCCCATTAAAGTAGTTCAAAAGGGTGATTACCAGCGGAATCAGTACCTTTATTTGCATACATTATTGCATTGCATCATGGCATTTACATCATTATACATGCATTCATCCTTCTTTGTAAAAATATTGATAGTGTAAATATTGTGGTAGTGAAACTAAAAGATAAGCCGCAACCATTCCGTATCCATACTTTACTCGGTTCTAAAGCAAACTAATAGAGGACAAAATAGTCAGTTTGGAAAAGGGGCAAAGGGATTTGGAAGCACGTTTCGATAAAGCCAAACAGAGCCTCAACGAGCATATCGCTCAATCACAAGCTGCGATAATATCCGATATCACTGTATTGCTGCAAAAAAGCCTTGGGAAAGAAAAGGTTAAAGACGAAGTCGCCCAGGAGCCAGAAGGTATCGCATCTCACAACAAGGTTCAACCAAAGACGCCAAGTCTGGCAAGAAGAGTATACGTTGACCCTGTCGGGATATCTGCTAGTCTTCAAGCAGGGGCATTTGAAAACCAATCCATCGATACAGAGGCATTCTATGAAGAAGAGGTGCCAGATCTGAATTTGGTCAAGAAAATTGGAACAGAAGTGGAAAAGAAATGGGAGGAAATATTTCGTCTAATGGAGGAAAATTTTAGAGCACTGCAAACTGTAGATGAACCAAGGAATGAGGCTAGTGATTTGAGCCTGGTATCCGACCTTATTTTACCACCAAAATTCAAAACTCCAGAATTTGACAAGTATGATGGAACTTCATGTCCTTCCGCATATGTGACCATGTATTGCCGAAAGATGGCAGCCTTCATCAAGGATGAAAAGCTTTTAATCCATTGTTTCCAGGATAGTCTGACTGGAGCAGCACTCTGGTGGAACACCAAATTAAGCCGGGTAAATATCAAGACCTAGAAGGACCTTTCGAAGGCATCATTAAGCAGTACAAACATGTGACAGATACGAACCCCAACAGGATCATGTTGGAAAACATGGGACATAAATCTAACGAGAGACTGCGACAATACGCCCAGAGGTAGCCGCTCAGATCTAGCCACCAATTTCTGAGCACGAGATTATGCTCTATTCATGAATACTCTGAAGGGAACACTATTCGATCGCCTTATCAATAATACAACTCAGAGCTTTGCCGATTTGATCAGGACTAGGGAGTCTCTCGAATTGGCAATTAAGAGTGGCAGGATTGACAGCGGGGATAGCTCCCAAAAGTACAATAAGAAGAGAGAGGATGAGGTAAACAATACGAGTACTTACAATGGCCATAGAACTTTACGGTCTCTCAGCCGCAAGCATCAAAAGGGAAGGCTCATAACCCAAACCAAAGAGAAGGAAGAGCTCCAGGAAAGGACAAGAGAAAGCATCCTTTACTCTGTTGCCAGTTTTTTACTCTGAGCTTTATTCCCTATTGTACAAAGCTGACTTGGTCTGCCCATACTATGTTACCCCATTCAAACCTTCATTTTTGTCATGGTATGATCCCAACTTACATTGCGATTATCATGGCGGTGCCCCCGGTCACTCCACAGAAATTTGCCTCGCATTTAAGAAACTTGTGCAGAGTATGATCAATTCTGGGGTATTAAAGTTTGAAGAACCGAACGTGGCCGCTAACCCGTTTCCCAATCACGGGAATCACAGAGTAAACACTATTGAGGGGTACTCTGCTAGGAAAGCCAAAGAAGTTGTGTCAGAAATTAAGTCTCCCTTGCGGTGGGTGTTCCAACAATTATGCTTGGCCTGCTTGATTGACATGGGACATGGTAGTGGTGCAGAAGGGGTGTAGAGCTTATTGCGAGTTCCACCAGGATGGAGGGCACGACATTCAACAATGTAAAGAATTCAGGAAGTTGATTCAATAGCTAATGGACAGTAAGAAGATATAGTTCTTTGACGAGGTTGCAGGAAGGAAGGGGTTAGATGTAGGCGCATCAGACAGCCCCAACATCAAGTATGGAATAGACAGACCCTTTGTCGTCTCTTCCAGATCAGGGGAAGCAAGTTTGTCTCAAGGAGAAGCTGTAAAGGTGGCCCATAATATCATCATCTCAGCACCAGTCATGTTTCTGTTCAAAGACATGCGACAGACTCCTTGAAATTATACCGCTAATGTGACTATACCAGAGCAGTCGAAACCTCCTAAGGAGGAAGAGCAAATGGTAGAAGAAGAACCAACACAGAAAGACGAACAGGAAAAGAAAGATCAGATTGTCAATGAAGTAGGCCACTTCACAAGGAGCGGCAGGTGCTACTCTTCGGAAGCTTTTAAATCTGCTGAAGCTACAAAAGATAAGGGAGAAGGTACATCAACTGGTCCTGCAAAGATATTTGGCGAGGAGCCCTCCAAAGATTAATGAGCCTGTAACAGAGACTCAGGCACAGGAATTTTTGAAGTTCCTAAGGCATAATGAATACAGTGTGGTGGAACAGCTGCGAAAGAAACCGACGAAGATTACGGTGCTGGAGTTGCTTTTGAGTTCGGAAAAGCATCACGATGCATTGTTAAAGGTGCTAAACCAAAAGTTTGTGCCCGGTGACATTTCTATGTCTAAGCTGGACAGAATAGTGGGGCATATCACTGCATACAACCACATCACATTCAGCGATGATGAGATCCCGGAAGGAGGTATGGGGTCTACCAAAGCTCTCAACATCACCACACTGCAAAGGGTATGTTTTGCCAGGAGTACTGATTGATAATGGGTCGGCGTTAAACGTACTACCGATGGTGACTCTACAAAGGCTACTGGTAGATGATTCCCATATGAAACCCTGTCACAGCTCCGTGAGAGCCTTCGACAGTACTCAAAGGGGATCGCTTAGAAAAATTGAGGTACCTTTGTTGATTGGGCCTACAGAGTACACAATTGATTTCGTGGTAATGGACATAAAACCGAGCTACAATTGCTTATTGGGAAGACCATGGATTCACTCTATGGGAGCCGTTCCCTCATCACTCCATCAAAAGTTGAAATTTGTGATCGAAGGCAAGTTGGTCACTGTAGAGGCTGAGCAAGAGATCGTCGCCTCGATAACATCGGATGCCCCCTACATCTAGAATGATAAAGATGCTGCGGAATGTTCTTTCCGATCATTGGAACTTGTAAATGCTACATTTGTTGCAGAAGGTAGTCATATCCCCTCTCCCAGGTTATCTAATTGTACCAAGATGGCCATCTCTGAAACTTTGGGCCGAGAAGCCAAAACAGGAAGAGGGCTAGGAACGAGATTGCAAGGAAGCCTATGACCCAGAAGTGTCATCACCAAGAAAGACTGTTTTGGGCTTGGCTACAAATCGAGTGTTCAGCAGAGGAGAGAGAAATATAGAAGGAAAGAAGAACAAAGGAGGGCCAGGCTTAAAAGTGAGGATATTCTATGGAGACCGATGTCTTTCCCTCGTGTAAAAGATACTTTTGTCTTTGGAGGAATTGACCATACAGAATAGAAAGTACAAGAAGCAATTCTAGAAAATGACATACTTAACGAGGATGAGATTTTCAGTGAATCACTTGAAGGGGTGTCTATCAACATGATAGCTGAAGATGACAATGGCAGCAACGTGTTGACCAGCATCCGCCCTTGCCATCCCGGGGAAACTCTCAATAACTGGAGCTACATTGATCTACCTGTAGTCTTTAGAGCCAGATCCGAGTAATGCTCTGAATTAACCCTTTTGTTTTCGCCCATGAGCAATGGGGATATTTTGTATAGGGCATCTATGTTAACTTTTTGTTTGCAATGAAAGAATGTCTTCCTCGTTTTCTCAAATGGCAAACATTTCATTTACTTCATTCATTCATTTCTTACTCATATTCATTCACTTCATTTAAAAATCATTCTCTTCCCAATACATTCGTTCTCATTTCATGCAGAATTCCCATAATTAACTGTATGAATGATTCTGAATCCAATCCCGAGGTAGATTTCGAGCACCCAGAGATCTTAGTAGAATTTGAAGAGGAGGACGACGAGGCAGAATGTGAGATTCCTGAAGAGTTGGTAAGGATGATGGCCATGAAGAAAGGCAAGTCATGCCCCACCAAGAAGAAACAGAGGTTGTGAACTTGGGAACTGATGAGGAGAGAAAAGAAGTGAAAATCAGGACTACGTTTTCCTCAAAAACTAGGCGCAAACTAATAACCCTGCTTCAAGAGTTCAAGGACGTCTTTGCTTGGACTTATCAAGATATGCCAAGGTTGAACACAGACATAGTGGTGCACAAGCTGCCAACGAGGCCAGAATGCAAACCAATCCAGCAAAAACTTAGAAGAATGAGAACTGACATGTTGTTAAAGATCAAGGAAGAGGTGAAAAAGCAGTTTGATGCTAGCTTTTTGGAAGTTTTCAAAGACCCTGAATGGGTTGCAAACATCGTAACGGTGCTGAAGAAGGATGGGAAGGTCCGCATGTGTGTAGATTACAGGGATCTCAATTGAGCAAGCCCTAAAGACAATTTCCCTCTGCCACATATTGATACGTTGGTTGACAATACCGTGGGACACTCATTGCTCTCATTCATGGATGGTTTCTCAGGATACAACCAGATAAAGATAGACCCAAAAGACATAGAGAAGACCACATTTGTAACCATGTGGGGCACGTTTTGTTACTCAAGAACATAGGAGTGAATTATCAAAGAGCGATGGTGACTATATTTCACGATATAATGCACAAAGAGATAGAAGTATACGTAGATGATATGATCACTAAGTCCCGAACCGAGGAAGAACACCTTCAGAATCTGAGAAATCTATTCCAAAGACTACGAAAATACCAGTTGAAGCTCAACCCGGCTAAGTGCACCTTCGTAGTCACATCTGGAAAACTCTTGGGGTTTGTAGTGAGTAGAAAGGGGATTGAGATCGATCCAAAAAAAGTGAAGGCTATCCAGGACCTCCTACCGCCTCATACTCAGAAATAAGTCTGAGGTTTTCTGGGAAGGTTGAACTATATCTCCCATTTCATCTCTCAATTAATAGATAAGTGTGATCCTGTCTTCAGAATACTTAGGAAGAATAACCCAGGGGTCTAGGATGAAGAATGTCAAGAAGCTCTAGAGAAGATTAAGAAATACTTGACGAATGCTCCGATTTTAGTCGCACCGGTCCCAAACAAACCTTTGATCATTTACTTGACAGTTTTTGAAAACTCGATGGGTTGCGTGTTGGGGTAACATGATGAGTCTAGGAAGAAGGAAAGAGCCATTTACTACCTAAGCAAGAAGTTCAATGATTGCGAAACACGGTACCCGCCAATTCAGAAGCTATGTTGTGCTTTGGTATGGACTACCAAAAGACTTAGATAGTACATGTTGTACCATACCACTTGGTTGATATCCAAATTCGACCCCTTGAAGTTTCTAATGGAAGCACCGGCATTAACGGGAAGGATGGCCCGCTGGCAAATGTTGTTATCCGAGTTCGACATTGTATACGTGAGCTAGAAATCTATGAAAGGAAGTGCTATAGCGGATTTCTTAGCTAGCCGTGCTTCAGATGATTATGAACCGTTGAACTTCAATTTCCCAGATGAGGATTTGATGTGCATTACGACCGGGGAAGACAGTGTTTCAGATGACGGCTCGTGGAAGCTTTACTTCGATGGAGCCTCCAATGTAATACCCCAAATTTTTCTTAGTGACTAAAACGTAAAGAATCAAAAGTTAGTGGTTTTAGTTCAGTGACTTAAATGTAAAATTTCAAAGTTTGGTGGTCAAAGTGAAAAGTTGGGAAAAGTATAGGGACCAACATGGTAATTTTCCAATAATTAATTTCAAACAAGTAATTTTATTTAGTAGAAGAGTAAATCGGATCGAAATAAGTATTTTGATGTCTGTTTTGGGAATTAAAATACAGTGGAAGATATCAATTTTGGATCGAATGAAATTATTAAGTGAGCTCAAGCTAGAGAAATTCTATGATGGGTGACCTCTGGGAAGGTTCCATAAAAGTGTTTCTGAGCAAAATTTTAAACTCAATAAGAGTAGAGAAGATTCATATGGAATTATAGAATTTTTGGAATTCGGTAGTTTGTAAAAGAGAAAATCGCAGAAGAAGAATTTTGTGAATATTGTGAAATTGGATCGAATAAAAATATTAGAGATGTATTCAAAAGCTATGGAAAAGGTATGGAATATTATTTTAGGAATATTCTATTATGGTTTGGTAGGATTCCAACTAAATTGGTTGGATTTTTACTAGAATGGCAAACTAGTAAATAATAAATTAGTTGGAGGGCAAAAAGGACATTTCACCCTTATTTTAATTAGATAATTGATTATTTTTGGATAAGAAATACATGTGTTGGAAGAGGATTGGTCAAAATACAAGGTTATAGAAGTCTTTTGACTATTAAAGAAAATATTAAATAATATTTGGTTAAATAAAATGCCATTTGGCATTAAATAAAAGAAAGGAAAGTTAAAAAAAAAATTATCATCTTTCTTCTCCAATACACAAGGCTGCCGATTGCTCTTCTCTTCCATAGGTAAGGAAAATTTTCAATTTCATTTTCAAGCTTATTTAGTTGGATTTTAGTTAGAGACATCAAATAAGAAATTGTTCTCCATCAAATTCTCTATCTTTTGACATAAGTTTTGTTTAGTTTCCATGTCTCTAAGCTAAGTTTGAAGATTAGGGGTGATGAAGAGCATGATGAAATCTTGAAGTCTAATGGTTTTTCTTGTTGAAATCATCCTTGTGATGTTATTTCTATGATTCAAGTGTTGAAAAATGCATAAGGGATTTTTCAGTTATGATGGAAAATTAGGGGAAACTATGTCAAAAATTATTTTGATGATGGACATGGTGAGAAAGATGTTTAACAAGCTTGAACTAGTTGTTTGAATGAAGAAATTCGTATGTTCTTGAATTATGAAAATTTAGGGTTTATGTTAACTTAGGAATTTTAAGTTGTGAATGAAGGAAGGATGGTTCAAAATGATGATACAAGGTAGTGGGAATGAAAGTCCCTAATTATTTTGCATTAGGGACCAAGATGTAAACTTTGGAAAGTTTAGGTACTTGATTGCTAAGCTTGTTTTTGAAGTATTTTGGGCTAGAAAATTTAGTTAAGTGGTTAGAAGGTTGAATTTGGAGCTTATATTGACTTTAGGACCAATTTGTAATTTTTGGCAATATTGGGGATTGGAGTGTAAATTTTTAAAGTTTAAGTCCTAAAGTGTAAAAAGTGAGAAATGAAAGGATTAGACTTAGAAATGATGATTGGAAGCTCAAAAGAGTCCATAGCGACTAGAATGAATATTTTGGAAAAAGTTGAGGAGTTATGGAAAAATGTGAATAAATTATGGTTCGGACACAAAAAATTCTATTGGAATATTTTTTTCGTATAATGGATAGTTATTTTAGTTACTTTCCATTATTTTTTATAATGTGAATATGTACTCAAGGTTGCTTGTGTTATGTATTTAATATACATATAGATAACAAGAAAACTCGTGATCGAAACAAGTTGAAAAACAAAGAAGAAGTTTCAGAATAATTACGTTTTGGTACAAGTAACTGGTGAGGCTTATAAGGTGAGTGCATTTATATGTTTTAAATGTATTTTGATAAATTTTGCAAAATTTATTAATATGAATTTATTTAAAATGACAGCATGGTTTTTGTACAAGCTATACAATGTTTTACAAGCAAAGGAAAAAGGTTAGTATATATTGGGGTATGAACTGTCCTATTATATTGTTTTGACAATTTATTATTGAATAAGGATGATATATGGATCATATGTTTTATCGACATTTTTACGTCTATATGATAAATTACAAAGTTATATGAAATGGATTTATTGCCCAAGTTTATGATAGAGAGTGACAGTATAGTGGCATGCCATTAGAGGTCCAATAGTCATGGACTACGTGTAGCTGCACACCGATCTTCAGATCTATATGTTATTGGCACTTATGTGTTTATATGATATCGACATTAATACGTCTATATGATATTGTCACTTATGTGTTTCATATGGTATTGGCACTTTATGTGTTTTATATGTTATCGTCACTTCGGTGACCAGTACTCAAGGAGTACAGATCTCGCACACTTCAGTTTCTCTTTATACCATACTTGGGCTTATTGAAAGTTGAGATATATGAATATCACCATTTCTTATATATGATGGTTTTACCTTATATAAAATATTTGATTTGAATTTTCTTAACCATGTTTTCATATATTTCAATATTTACACGTAGGTTGATACTCGGTTCGCAAGCAAGAACGTTTTGGGCATCACCTCACAGACGAGGAAATAATACAGGTTATCTTAGTAACGCTTTGACATCCTACATCATGTTTGAGTAGTGGCATGTATATTATTGAATATGTTTATTTTGTGTAAAAAAGACTTAAAACTACTCTTTAGTATGTATATGTATAGCTAAAATATGGTCTAGCATTACTAGTATGTGGAGTGAAATGACTTATAAGTAGTTGGAGAACTTAAAATGGAATTAGATCGAAGTTGTCCTGAAACTCTGTTTTAGGCAGTGAGTTTGAAAAATTGCCATAAATTCCATAGGTTGAATTAGAAAATGGAATTTATATGGATGAACTATAAATTGTGTCTAGTTTCTTTTAAAACAAACGGTGACTGTTTTCGATTTTGTGCGAAAAGTTATGAATTTTTATTCGATGAAAGATCAGAATTTTTCGACAGCAGGTCTGCACTGTATTGCATATTTAACGAATTTTCTGCACTTATGTGCCAAGAGTTAAGACCTGTAACGTATATGAATTGATAGCTTGATGAATCTAGTTTACTAGGAATTTTTCCAAATGAAGTTTTGAAGTTTACAAAAAAATTATAATTTTTTTTAAAGAAATGACAGTGCGAGCTGCCAGTTTTGTTTCAAATAGTGAAAATTGTTTAAACTTGTTTTGTAACATCATCGACTCGTGTTTGGTAACAAATACGAGAAGAGGGTGTTACATTTATAGGTATCAGAGCTATAGTTTTAGCCGGTTCTGGATTTAAATTGAGTTTACTATGAGTTAATAAGTGTGTACATACCACTAGGATGTCATAAAATTACTAGTGATGACATTTGTATATTTGATGCTCCTGCTTATTAATGTCAAATGTTATGGTGAGTACAGATGTCTGAAAGTAAGGGTTTACGGCAGGCGACCCATGTATAGGGACAAAATGTCCCTGAGATGGGTCAGGAAGCTATTTTTGCTTCGACTTTAGCACAGCCCATTGAAAATGTACCGGTTCCACCAGGAATGCCGGTACAAGATCATGGAAACTTCCTACAAGCTTTGGAAATGATACTTAATCGTCCTCCCCGAGTTTCTATTGCTAAAGAGCTAAAGGATCTGCAAGCACCGGATTTTGTTGATGGAGATCCTATTGTTGTAGACAATTGGCTTAATGATCTAAAGATTATGCTCGAAGGGTTACACTGTGATGATCAGAGAAGGTTAGAGGGAGTTGTGTCTTTATTAAAGGGACAGGCTCGTATATGGTGGTCGAATATCACCACTTGTCCTCAGGAAGAGATCACCTGGGACTTTTTCCTCCGCGAATTTCGCAACAAGTATATTGGAGATATGTTTATTCGAGAAATGAGGAGTTGATTTTTGAATCTTAAGCAAGGCGATGGAACAGTATACGAATATGAATGTGAATTTAACAAACTAAGCCGATTCGCCTCATAGTTGATCCCTACAGAGAAGGAACGTAGCCTTAGCTTCATTGAAGGTTTGGATTCGGATTATAAAGAGGTGTTGATAGCTTTGGAAATCACTAGATTACAAGATGCTGTCAATCGAGCGAAATGGTTGGAAAAAGTTCGCAAAAAAAAGTTGGTAGCTCGGAATGTTCAATCGCAGAAAAGCAATTATGGAGAATCTTTTGGTACATCATCTTCCAAGAGAAACAAGAGTTTATATCAGGATAATCGTACAGGAGCTAATACATCTGGACAAAGAATTGAGTACGAGGAGTCCAAAGGTTCACAGGTCTCTGCTACAAAGTTAGGAGGTTCAAAGAAATACCAAAATTCATCTCCGTGTGATCATTGTGGTAAACTTCATTATGGACGATGCCGATTCATTACAGAAGCATGCTTTGGTTGTCGAGCTACTGACCATTTTCTTCGAGATTGTCCGAAGAATGATAGTAGATTAGAAAAGTCAGAGGAATCGGTTGTTTAGAACCAAAAAGGGAGATATTAGGGTAATTCAGAATCTGCTAAGATCACTCAACCGAGAATATCTAAAGTTGTTTCTAACAAGGAATACATGACTCCAGCAAGAGTCTACCATCTTCGAATGGAGGATGAGAATGATGCATTTGATACTGCTACAGGTACGTTTTGAAAATTCGAGGATGAATTTTCTTAAGGGGGAGAATTGTAATACCCCAAATTTTGCTTAGTTCAGTGACTTAAACGTAAAATTTCAAAGTTTGGTGGTCAAAATAAAAAGTTGGGAAAAGTATAGGGACCAACATGGTAATTTTCCCAATAATTAATCTTAAACAAGTAATTTTATTCAGTATAAGAGTAAATCGGATCGAAATAAGTATTTTGATGTCTGTTTTGGGAATTAAAATACAGTGGAAGATATCGATTTTGGATCGAATGAAATTATTATGTGAGCTCAAGCTAGAGAAATTCTATGATGGGTGACCTGCAGGAAGGTTCCATAAAAGTGTTTCGAGCAATATTTTGGACTCAATAAGAGTAGAGAAGATTCATATGGAATTATAGAATTTTTGGAATTCGGTAGTTCGTAAAATAGAAAATCGTAGAAGAAGAATTTTACGAATATTGAGAAATCGGATCGAATAAAAATATTAGAGATGTATTCAAAAACTATGGTAAAGGTATGGAATATTATTTTAGGAATATTCTATTATGGTTTTGTTGGATTCCAACTAAATTGGTTGGATTTTTACTAGAATGGCAAACTAGTAAATAATAAATTAGTTGGAAGGCAAAAGGACATTTCACCCTTATTTTAATTAGATAATTGATTATTTTTGAATAAGAAATACATGTGTTGGAAAGGGATTGGTCATAATACAAGGTTATAGTAGTTTTTTGACTATTAAATAAAATATTAAATAATATTTGGTTAAATAAAATGCCATTTGGCATTAAATAAAATGCCATTTGGCATTAAATAAAAGAAAGGAAAGTTAAAAAAAAATTATCATCTTTCTTCTCAATACACAAGGCTGCTGATTGCTCTTCTCTTCCATAGGTAAGGAAAATTTGCAATTTCATTTTCAAGCTTATTTAGTTGGATTTTAGTTAGAGACATGAAATAATAAAATGTCTCCATCAATTTCTCTATCTTTGGACATAAGTTTTGTTTAGTTTCCATGTCTCTAAGCTAAGTTTGAAGATTAGTGGTGATGAAGAGCATGATGAAATCTTGAAGTATAATGGTTTTTCTTGTTGAAATCATGCTTGTGATGTTATTTCTATGATTCAAGTGTTGAAAAATGCATAAGGGATTTTTCAGTTATGATGGAAAATTAGGGGAAACTATGTCAAAAATTATTTTGATGATGGACATGGTTAGAAAGACGTTTAACAAGCTTGAATTAGTTGTTTGAATGAAGAAATTCTTATGTTCTTGAATTATGAAACTTTAGGGTTTATGTTAAGTTAGGAATTTTAAGTTGTGAATGAAGGAAGAATGGTTCAAAATGATGATACAAGGTAGTTGGAATGAAAATCCCTAATTATTTTGCATTAGGGACCAAAATGTAAATTTTGGAAAGTTTAGGGACTTGATTGCTAAGCTTGTTTTTGAAGTATTTTGGGCTGGAAAATTTAGTTAAGTGGTTGGAAGGTTGAATTTGGAGTCTATATTGACTTTAGGACCAATTTGTATTTTTTGGCAATATTGGGGATTGAAGTATAAATTTTTAAAGTTTAGGTCCTAAAGTGTAAAGAGTGAGAAATGAAAGGATTAAACTTGGAAATGATGATTGGAAGCTCAAAAGAGTCCATAGGGACTAGAATGAATATTTTGGAAAAAGTTGAGGAGTTATGGAAAAATGTGAATAAATATGGTTCGAACATAGAAAATTCTATCGGAATAATTTTTTGTATAATGGATAGTTATTTTAGTTACTTTCCATTATTTTGTATAATGTGAATATGTACTCAAGGTTGTTTGCGTTATGTATTTAATATACATATAGATAACAAGAAAACTCGTGATCGAAACAAGTTGAAAACAAAGAAGAAGTTTCAGAATAAATACGTTTTGGTACAAGTAACTGGTGAGGCTTATAAGGTGAGTGCATTTATATGTTTTAAATGTATTTTGATAAATTTTGCAAAATTTATTTATATGAATTTATTTAAAAATGACAACATGGTTTTTGTACAAGCTATACAATGTTTTACAAGCAAAGGAAAAAGGTTAGTATATATTGGGGTATGAATCATCCTATTATATTGTTTTGACAATTTATTATTGAATAAGGATGATATATGGATCATATGTTTTATCGACATTTTTACGTCTATATGATAAATTACAAAGTTATATGAAATGGATTTATTGCCCAAGTTTATGATAGAGAGTGACAGTATAGTGGCATGCCATTAGAGGTCCAATAGTCATGGACTACGTGTAGTCTGCACACCGATCTTGAATCTATATGTTATTGAAACTTATGTGTTTATATGATATCGACATTAATACATCTATATGATATTGTCACTTATGTGTTTCATATGGTATTGGCACTTTATGTGTTTTATATGTTATCTTCACTTCGTGACCAGTACTCAAGGAGTACAGATCTCGCATACTTCAGTTTCTCTTTATACCATACTTGGGCTTATTGAAAGTTTAGATATATGAATATCACCATTTCTTATATATGATGGTTTTACCTTATATAAAATATTTGATTTGAATTTTCTTAACCATGTTTTCATATATTTCAATATTTGATTTTATGACTACTTATAATGCCTCACTAAGTTATACTTAGCGTGTGTATTTTGCCTGTGCAACGTAGGTTGAATTCGTTTTGGGCAACATTTTGGGCATCACCTCATGACGAGGAAATAATATAGGTTATCTTAGTAACGCTTTGACATCCTACATCATGTTTGAGTAGTGGCATGTATATTATTGAATATGTTTATTTTGTGTAAAAAGACTTAAAAATACTCTTTAGTATGTATATATATAGCTAAAATATGGTCTAGCATTACTAGTATGTGGAATGAAATGACTTATAAGTAGTTGGAGAACTTAAAATGGAATTAGATAGAAGTTGTCCTAAAACTCTGTTTTAGGCAAAGTGAGTTTGAAAATTACCATAAATTCCATAGGTTGAATTAGAAAATGGAAATTTATATGGATGAACTATAAATTGAGTCTAGTTTCTTTTAAAACAAATGGTGACTATTTTTTCGATTTTGTGTGAAAAGTTATTTTTTTATTCGCAAAAGATCAGAATTTTTTTTACAAAGAAGTCCTACCTTGTATTGCATATTTAACGAATTTTCTGCACTTATGTGCCAAGAGTTAAGACCTGTAACGTATATGAATTGATAGCTTGATGAATCTAGTTTACTAGGAATTTTTCCAAATGAAGTTTTGAAGTTTACAAAAAAATTATAATTTTTTTTAAAGAAATGACAGTGCGAGCTGCCAGTTTTGTTTCAAATAGTGAAAATTGTTTAAACTTGTTTTGTAACATCATCGACTCGTGTTTGGTAACAAATACGAGAAGAGGGTGTTACATTTATAGGTATCAGAGCTATAGTTTTAGCCGGTTCTGGATTTAAATTGAGTTTACTATGAGTTAATAAGTGTGTACATACCACTAGGATGTCATAAAATTACTAGTGATGACATTTGTATATTTGATGCTCCTGCTTATTAATGTCAAATGTTATGGTGAGTACAGATGTCTGAAAGTAAGGGTTTACGGCAGGCGACCCATGTATAGGGACAAAATGTCCCTGAGATGGGTCAGGAAGCTATTTTTGCTTCGACTTTAGCACAGCCCATTGAAAATGTACCGGTTCCACCAGGAATGCCGGTACAAGATCATGGAAACTTCCTACAAGCTTTGGAAATGATACTTAATCGTCCTCCCCGAGTTTCTATTGCTAAAGAGCTAAAGGATCTGCAAGCACCGGATTTTGTTGATGGAGATCCTATTGTTGTAGACAATTGGCTTAATGATCTAAAGATTATGCTCGAAGGGTTACACTGTGATGATCAGAGAAGGTTAGAGGGAGTTGTGTCTTTATTAAAGGGACAGGCTCGTATATGGTGGTCGAATATCACCACTTGTCCTCAGGAAGAGATCACCTGGGACTTTTTCCTCCGCGAATTTCGCAACAAGTATATTGGAGATATGTTTATTCGAGAAATGAGGAGTTGATTTTTGAATCTTAAGCAAGGCGATGGAACAGTATACGAATATGAATGTGAATTTAACAAACTAAGCCGATTCGCCTCATAGTTGATCCCTACAGAGAAGGAACGTAGCCTTAGCTTCATTGAAGGTTTGGATTCGGATTATAAAGAGGTGTTGATAGCTTTGGAAATCACTAGATTACAAGATGCTGTCAATCGAGCGAAATGGTTGGAAAAAGTTCGGCAAAAAAAGTTGGTAGCTCAGAATGTTCAATCGCAGAAAAGCAATTATGGAGAATCTTTTGGTACATCATCTTCCAAGAGAAACAAGAGTTTATATCAGGATAATCGTACAGGAGCTAATACATCTGGACAAAGAATTGAGTACGAGGAGTCCAAAGGTTCACAGGTCTCTGCTACAAAGTTAGGAGGTTCAAAGAAATACCAAAATTCATCTCCGTGTGATCATTGTGGTAAACTTCATTATGGACGATGCCGATTCATTACAGAAGCATGCTTTGGTTGTCGAGCTACTGACCATTTTCTTCGAGATTGTCCGAAGAATGATAGTAGATTAGAAAAGTCAGAGGAATCGGTTGTTTAGAACCAAAAAGGGAGATATTAGGGTAATTCAGAATCTGCTAAGATCACTCAACCGAGAATATCTAAAGTTGTTTCTAACAAGGAATACATGACTCCAGCAAGAGTCTACCATCTTCGAATGGAGGATGAGAATGATGCATTTGATACTGCTACAGGTACGTTTTGAAAATTCGAGGATGAATTTTCTTAAGGGGGAGAATTGTAATACCCCAAATTTTGCTTAGTTCAGTGACTTAAACGTAAAATTTCAAAGTTTGGTGGTCAAAATAAAAAGTTGGGAAAAGTATAGGGACCAACATGGTAATTTTCCCAACAGTTAATCTTAAACAAGTAATTTTATTCAGTATAAGAGTAAATCGGATCGAAATAAGTATTTTGATGTCTGTTTTGGGAATTAAAATACAGTGGAAGATATCGATTTTGGATCGAATGAAATTATTATGTGAGCTCAAGCTAGAGAAATTCTATGATGGGTGACCTCTGGGAAGGTTCCATAAAAGTGTTTCTGAGCAATATTTTGGACTCGGTAAGAGTAGAGAAGATTCGTATGGAATTATAGAATTTTTGGAATTCGGTAGTTCGTAAAATAGAAAATCGTAGAAGAAGAATTTTACGAATATTGAGAAATCGGATCGAATAAAAATATTAGAGATGTATTCAAAAACTATGGTAAAGGTATGGAATATTATTTTAGGAATATTCTATTATGGTTTTGTTGGATTCCAACTAAATTGGTTGGATTTTTACTAGAATGGCAAACTAGTAAATAATAAATTAGTTGGAAGGCAAAAAGGACATTTCACCCTTATTTTAATTAGATAATTGATTATTTTTGAATAAGAAATACATGTGTTGGAAAGGGATTGGTCATAATACAAGGTTATAGTAGTTTTTGACTATTAAATAAAATATTAAATAATATTTGGTTAAATAAAATGCCATTTGGCATTAAATAAAATGCCATTTGGCATTAAATAAAAGAAAGGAAAGTTAAAAAAAATTATCATCTTTCTTCTCCAATACACAAGGCTGCTGATTGCTCTTCTCTTCCATAGGTAAGGAAAATTTGCAATTTCATTTTCAAGCTTATTTAGTTGGATTTTAGTTAGAGACATGAAATAATAAAATGTCTCCATCAATTTCTCTATCTTTGGACATAAGTTTTGTTTAGTTTCCATGTCTCTAAGCTAAGTTTGAAGATTAGTGGTGATGAAGAGCATGATGAAATCTTGAAGTATAATGGTTTTTCTTGTTGAAATCATGCTTGTGATGTTATTTCTATGATTCAAGTGTTGAAAAATGCATAAGGGATTTTTCAGTTATGATGGAAAATTAGGGGAAACTATGTCAAAAATTATTTTGATGATGGACATGGTTAGAAAGACGTTTAACAAGCTTGAATTAGTTGTTTGAATGAAGAAATTCTTATGTTCTTGAATTATGAAACTTTAGGGTTTATGTTAAGTTAGGAATTTTAAGTTGTGAATGAAGGAAGAATGGTTCAAAATGATGATACAAGGTAGTTGGAATGAAAATCCTAATTATTTTGCATTAGGGACCAAAATGTAAATTTTGGAAAGTTTAGGGACTTGATTGCTAAGCTTGTTTTTGAAGTATTTTGGGCTGGAAAATTTAGTTAAGTGGTTGGAAGGTTGAATTTGGAGTCTATATTGACTTTAGGACCAATTTGTATTTTTTGGCAATATTGGGGATTGAAGTATAAATTTTTAAAGTTTAGGTCCTAAAGTGTAAAGAGTGAGAAATGAAAGGATTAAACTTGGAAATGATGATTGGAAGCTCAAAAGAGTCCATAGGGACTAGAATGAATATTTTGGAAAAAGTTGAGGAGTTATGGAAAAATGTGAATAAATATGGTTCGAACATAGAAAATTCTATCGGAATAATTTTTTGTATAATGGATAGTTATTTTAGTTACTTTCCATTATTTTGTATAATGTGAATATGTACTCAAGGTTGTTTGCGTTATGTATTTAATATACATACAGATAACAAGCAAACTCGTGATCGAAACAAGTTGAAAACAAAGAAGTTTCAGAATAAATACGTTTTGGTACAAGTAACTGGTGAGGCTTATAAGGTGAGTGCATTTATATGTTTTAAATGTATTTTGATAAATTTTGCAAAATTTATTTATATGAATTTATTTAAAATGACAACATGGTTTTTGTACAAGCTATACAATGTTTTACAAGCAAAGGAAAAAGGTTAGTATATATTGGGGTATGAACTGTCCTATTATATTGTTTTGACAATTTATTATTGAATAAGGATGATATATGGATCATATGTTTTATCGACATTTTTACGTCTATATGATAAATTACAAAGTTATATGAAATGGATTTATTGCCCAAGTTTATGATAGAGAGTGATAGTATAGTGGCATGCCATTAGAGGTCCAATAGTCAAGGACTACGTGTAGCTGCACACCGATCTTCAGATCTATATGTTATTGAAACTTATGTGTGTATATGATATCGACATTAATACATCTATATGATATTGGCACTTATGTGTTTCATATGGTATTGGCACTTTATGTGTTTTATATGTTATCTTCACTTCTGTGACCAGTACTCAAGGAGTACAGATCTCGCATACTTCAGTTTCTCTTTATACCATACTTGGGCTTATTGAAAGTTTAGATATATGAATATCACCATTTCTTATATATGATGGTTTTACCTTATATAAAATATTTGATTTGAATTTGCTTAACCATGTTTTCATATATTTCAATATTTGATTTTATGACTACTTATAATGCCTCACTAAGTTATACTTAGCGTGTGTATTTTGCCTGTGCACACGTAGGTTGAATTCTCGGTTCACAAGCAGGAACATTTTGGGCATCACCTCGCAGACGAGGAAATAATATAGGTTATCTTAGTAACGCTTTGACATCCTACATCATGTTTGAGTAGTGGCATGTATATTATTGAATATGTTTATTTTGTGTAAAAGAGACTTAAAAATACTCTTTAGTATGTATATATATAGCTAAAATATGGTCTAGCATTACTAGTATGTGGAATGAAATGACTTATAAGTAGATTGAGAACTTAAAATGGAATTAGATAGAAGCTGTCCTAAAACTCTGTTTTAGGCAGTGAGTTTGAAAAATTACCATAAATTCCATAGGTTGAATTAGAAAATGAAATTTATATGGACGAACTAAAAATTGAGTCTAGTTTCTTTTAAAACAAATGGTGACTATTTTCGAGTTTTGTGTGAAAAGTTATTTATTCGATGCAAGGTCAGAATTTTCAGACAGCAGGTCGGCACTGTATTGCATATTTAACGAATTTTCTGCACTTATGTGCCAAGAGTTAAGACCTCTAACGTATATGAATTCATAGATTGATGAATCTAGTTTACTAGGAATTTTTCCAAATGAAGTTTTGAAGCTTACAAAAAATTTTATAAATTTGTTTAAAGAAATGACAGTGCGAGCTGCCAGTTTTGTTTCAAATAGTGAAAATTGTTTAAACTTGTTTTGTAACATCATCGACTCGTGTTTGGTAACAAATACGGGAAAAGGGTGTTACATCCAATGCCCTTGGACATGGAATAGGAGCCGTATTAATTTCTCCAGAAGACGTCTACTATCCCTTCACCAGCAGATTAGAATTCTTTTGCACAAATAACATAGTTGAATACGAAGCCTGTGCCATGGGACTGAATGCAGCCATTGAAAGAAATGTCAAAGAACTTCGAGTATTCGAAAATTCTTCCTTAGTGATCTATCAGCTACGAGGGGAATGGGAAACTAGGGATCTGAAGCTGGTCAAATACTACGAGTTGATCCAAGAGCTCATCAAAGAATTCGAAAAGGTCAGTTTTACCTACCTTCCTAGAGAAGACAATCAGATGGCAGACGCCTTAGCAACCCTGGCCTCCATGTTCAAAGCAAATACGAAAGCAAAGATGAAGCCAATTGAGATGCAGACTTTTGAGAGGCCAGCTCACTGTTATAATGTGCAAGAAGAAACAGATGGCAACCCTTGGTATTACGATATCTTGCAGTATATCAAGTTTCAAAAGTATCCCGAAAGGGCAAACGAAAATGACCGAAAAACACTCAGAAAGATGGCAACAGGATATGTACTAGATGGGGAGGTTCTGTACAAAAGAAGCCATGACTAGACATTGTTGAGATGTGTAGATGCCCGAGAAGCGAAAGAAATTTTGGCAGAAGTGCACGATGGTTTGTGTGGAACACACGCCAATGGTCTGTCAATAGCCCAAAAAATCATGAGATATGGCTATTTCTGGTCGACTATGGAGGGAGACTGTATCGATTACGCCAGGAAGTGTCATAAGTGCCAAATATATGCCGACAAGATCCATGCTCATCCTCTACCTTTACACACCATGAACTCGCCTTGGCCTTTTGTAGCATGGGGCATGGATGTCATTGGCCAGATTCATCAAAAGACCTCCAACGGGCACTGTTTTATTTTGTTTGCCATTGGTTACTTCACTAAATGGGTGGAGGCAGCTTCTTACTCCAATATCACAAGGACAACAGTGTGCAAGTTCTTGAAGAAGAATATTATTTGCTGATATGGGTTGCCAGAAAGGATTATCACCGACAACGCTTCCAACCTGAATAACCAATTAATGACTGAGGTGTGCAACCAGTTCAAAATAACACACCATAACTCCACAACCTACCATCCTAAGATGAATGGGGCAGTAGAAGCGGCAAACAAGAACATAAAGAAAATCATTGCAAAGACAACAGACACCTACAAAGATTGGCATGAAAGGCTGCCATTTGCTCTATTCGCCTACTGGACGTCTGTTCGCACATCAACAGGGGCAACACCCTATTCTCTAGTGTACGGCACAGAGGCGGTACTACCCATTGAGGTTGAGATTCCGTCACTCTGGGTTCTGAATGAAGTAAAACTGGATGAATCAGAATGGGTGCAAACCATGTTTGACCTGTTAAATCTCATCGAAGAAAAAAGGCTGAAGGCCATTTGCCATGGTCAAATGTATCAAAAACGAATGATGCAGGCATATAATAAGAAGGTACGCCCGAGAGAATTTCAAGAGGGAGATCTGGTGCTTAAGAAGATCCTCCCAATTCAGAAAGATTTTCGAGGAAAGTGGATGCCTAATTGGGAAAGACCATATGTTGTCAAGATGGCCTTTTCGGGAGGAAAGCTGGTTTTAACTGAAATGGATGAAGAAGAATTGAAAAATCCCGTGAATTCTGATTCAGTTAAGAAGTATTATGTTTGAAAAAAAAGAGAAAAAGAAAAAAATAAAAAATGAGAAAATGAAAAAATGAAATGATGAAAGAAATGAGGTGAAAACCTAGAAAGGCGTTTCATAAAAAAAGGGGGGTTCGAAGCAAAAACCTAAAAAAGGGCGTCTTGAAGCAAAGGAATGATCTGAGTTGAAAACTCGTTAAGGGCTGCTCGGATAAATTTTGAGAATTGGGCCTCCGGTAAGTAGAATTATCCACACGGGTACCAGAAGAATGAGCTCGGGGCAAAGATTCTATCTCGGTTGACACGGTCACGCGCCATTCATACAGTGGATATTTGGGATTCTGCATTTCATGATCTGCTTTCCCTTTTCCTCATGTTTGCCATGACTTTTCTAAAACTGTTCCAAGTCCTTAACGTCAATAAAATCTTGTTTTTGCCTTCCCTTCCTTGTCTTCTCATTGTTTTCATAAGCTTCATGCAAACATGTTAACATAGATTTATGATAAACAAAAGATTTCTAAGCATTATTATGATCTAACCCTAAAGATGCAGGTAATTAGAAAGCAGAATTAACTTTGATCTTAAGCTTTCTACATAATGTATGTCAAGGTACGACGAGAGGAAGACTTCGAGCATCAGAATAAGATAACCAATGTCATGTACCATTCATATTTGTCTGAGAAAATATTCAAGACGACAATGAAGATCTCCCAGGTGAAAACCCGTAAGGGCATCTAAAAAAAGGAGAGCTCAAGGCGAAGACCCAGAAAAGGGCGTCTTGAAGCAAATGAAGGATCTGAGTTGAAAACCCATTAAGGGCGGCTCAGATAAATTTTGAGAATAGGCCTCCGGCAAGCAGAGTTACCCTCACGAGCACCATAAGAAGAATCTCTTGGCAAAGATTCTATTTTGGTTGACAGGATCACGCATCATTCATACAGTGGATATTTGGGGTTTTGCATTTCATGTTTTGTTTTCCCTTTTCCTCATGTTTGCCATGACTTTTCCAAAACTATTCCAAGTCCTTAATGTCAACAAAATCATATTTTTGTGCCTTCCATTCTTTGTCTTCTCATTGTTTTCATAAGTATCATGCAAGCAGGTTAACATAGACTTATGATAAACAAAAGATTTCTGAGCATTATTATGATCTAACCCTGAGAATGCAGGTGATTGGAAAATAGAATTAACTTTGACCTCAACCTTTCTGCACAATGTATGTTGAGGCACGACGAGGGGAAGAATTCGAACATCAGAGTAAGATAACCAATGTCATGCACCATTCATGCTTGCCTGAGAAAATATTAAAGAACACAATGGAGATCTCCCAGGTGAAAACCCGTAAGGGCTCCTAAAAAAACTCTAAAGCGAAAACCTGAAAGGGCACTTTAGAACTTAGAGCCGAAAACTCAGAAAAGAAAGGCCAAAACAGTTGAACCCAAAAGTGAGATGGGGTACTGCCACCAGAAGACAAAAAGGAATAGAAAGCAAGCAGAGAGCCGAGATTGACTGATTGCAGGAGCAAGCACATCGGAATGTTGACACTCAAGCATCATTTACAGTTAGGCATCCCTAGGATTATGAGCATGCTAACTCATCTATCACGACATTTTCAACAGGTACTTACAGGTTACCAATGACGTTTGATTTACGACTTCGTATCGAAGAGGTGGATTAATTTGAAGAAAGATTTTGGCAGCCTTAGTAGCGTGAGTCCAGAAATATCGGTAGCCATTTTTGGCGTGAATCCCCAAATTTGAAGAAAGATTTTGATAGCCTAAGTAACGTGAGTCCAGAAAGATCGGTAGCCATTTTTGGCGTGAATCCCCAAATTTGAAGAAATATTTCGGCAGCCTTAGTAGCTTGAGTCAAGAAAGTTTGATAGCCAGTTTGGCGTGAATCCCTAATTCAAAAATAAAGGCTCTATATAAGAAGGGCCTATATTTTTTAGTCCTCGCAGCGAACGGTTCTACATAGGAAGAACTCGTAACTCTGAGATTTCAGAAGCTAAAAGTTCTATATAGGAAGGACTTACGGCTCCAAGGTTTGAAGACTAGCAGTTCTATATAGGAAGAACTCCCAGTCGGAAGAATCTATCTGTGACGTAGAAGGTTTTATATAGGGAAAACCTTTTGCGTTGAAGGTGAGGAGTTCTATATAGGAAGGACTCCAAGCTTTGCCATTTCAGAGTGAAAAGTTCTATATAGGATGGACTCGTAACTCAAGACTCCAGAATGAAAGGTTCTATATAGGAACAACATGTAGCTCATAGATTATAATGTGAAGAAGTTCTATATAGGAAGAACTTACAAGCCTGAAGATTCAGCCAAGGAAAAGCGGAGAGTTCCAAAAGAACACGTGATTCCGAAGCTACAAACAGGGAAGTCGGATAAAAATGAGTGCTTATGATCTTTGCTTTGTTCTCGTTCCACGAGAACAAGCAAAGAGGGGCAACTGTAATCACTCATTTTTATCTATTTTTGTAAATATTGTAATGTATGAGTGCAATAATTAATTAATAATATTATTGCATGTTTACATATATATATGTATATGTTATTAATGTATATGCAAAATATGTGTGCGGTGTGTGCTGAATTAAAATATGGTCCAAATAATATTAAACCTAAATAAATATTAACAGTCCATGTATTTTTACAAAAACCCAAAAAAATTATTATAATTATTACATGGCACAACCGGCTAAACCCCAAGCCCAAACCTAATTAAAAACCCTAACCCATAACCCTAATGGCATCTTTTTTCTTTGCGCAATCAACCAAGAGCCGTTGGATTTGATCCAGATTCAACGGCCACAATCAAAGGAGAGCGCCCTTCCAGCTGGCCGCGTAGATGCACGCGCGAGTCGTTCAGCTCCCCACGCGCGCGTGCATCACACGCACAAGACTCCTTGGGTTCCAAAGCACCACGTGGCACCATCTCATGCAATCCCGCCCATTCCCAGATCGCATATGAGCGTCCAATTTCCAAGCAACCTTAGCCGTTTGATCAGATCTAATCCAACGGCCAAGGATCATTCTGGCCGAGCGGTCACCACCACCATACCGATCATCACCGGCCCTCAACCACTGCACCGAACATGCCAGGAAAAAACATAAGAGAATAGGCGTCAACATCAAATCAAATCAAAAAATATGTATTGTATTTTTTATTACTACCAACCAAAAATTAGAGATCAGAATATATGTATCAAAAAAATCTATAAGAACATTTAGTTTTCCCAGTCTTCCAGAAACAAAAAATACAAACAATTTCAGTGGTATTTTTCTTTTCTATCTTCTTGCATGCCTTTTGAATATGAAAACAAAATAAAAAGTACAAAAAAGGGGTCGAGAGTTTACCCTCGCCGTGGTCGTCCTCCGGTGATAAACCTCGTGGTTCTTTCGAACTATGCACGGTGAATCGGACGGTGGTGGTTTTTAAAAGGGTGTTTTTTTAAAATATAGTTTTGATTTTCCTAGATCTAAGGCAAATGGTGTTTGTCTTCTGAAATCCAGGGCTGGATTTGGTTTCAAAAATTGAAAACGTTTCTTTTTCGGGCTTAGAGGGCGGTGGCCTGTGGTGGTAGACGGCGGCCGGAGCGGCCAACCACCACCATTTTTTGGAAAAAAAGGTTGAGCACCTGGGATTTTAGGGTTTGAATTACAGAGGATTTGGGGGAAGTTATTAAACGGTTTAAAAAATGTTAAAGGGTTCAAAAACTGGCTTTTGGGTTTAATTTATAGAGTATTCTTTTTTTTTAAATGGTAAAATCACATAATAAGGACCTCTGTCCTTTGGGATTTTTCAGTTTGAGCTTGCCGCATGGTCAAATTGCAAATCCAGTCCCTCTCCCTTTTCGCTTTATTTCAATTCTGCCCCTAAATTAAAATGATTCAGTTTTTTAATGGCAAAATCACACCCATAGTCCTTCCGCGTTTTGGATATTTGCACTTCAAGCTTGCCCCTTGGTTATATTACATATTCAGTCCTTGCAAGCTTATTTTAGTTTATAATTAAGTCTTTAAATGTGTCTTTTTCTTTATTTAATTTTTGTTTTCTTCTTTCAATTTATTTCATTTCAGTCCCTTTGTATGATTTGAATAATTATGTTTTTTGTTTAGCTTTATTGGTATGTTCAAATTGCCATTTTATATTTCATGTTTTTATATATATGTTTTTTCTTATGTTTCATGTATATTTATGTTTTTATAATATATATATTAGTTTGTGATATCATGTTTTGGTGTTTTTAATTTATTTTGTTCGTATTATATATATGTCTATTTTATATGTTATGCTTTAATTTCGTTTGTACATCATGTTTATATGGTTCTTCATGTTTTTAGGTATTTTGGTTGGTATATTATGTGCATTTATTTATGTTTTCATAACATGTGTAATATCATGCTAATATATCATTTAGTTTGTTTGTTCATGTTGCATACATGTGTTTTATTAAGTGATCATTTTTAGTTTAGTTATTTATCATGTATATATGTGTTCTAGTATGTTTTATTTTTGTTTTGTATTTTAAGTTACATGTTAAAAATGGGTGATATTTGTTACATATTAATATCATGATATGCTTTTAATGGACACATGTAATTTGTGTCATATGATAAAGTTAGTGTAATATGGTGATAATGTTGTTTTGTTATTTTAGTATCGTATTTTATATCATGTCATGCATATATTGCATTTGTGGTTTTTTTATGTGTTTAGGCATGTTATATTTAGTTAATTTAACCTTGAAGCATGTTTTATTACCATGTTTATGTTTAGGTTTCATTTTGATTCTTGAGACATGTTTTTATTTATGATCATGTTTTTTTTATGTGATGTTAAATTAGATATGTTCTTTTATATGTTTGTTAAGATTGCATAACGAGATATTAATTGTCAATGCAGTGCCCATTTATTCGAGTGTAAATGTGGCCAGTATCAAACGCAGTGATGGTGGTCTATCGGTTTATTCTCGAATAACGGGGCCCTTAAAATTTACTCGTATTTATAACCAAATTTTAATTTAACCCTCACTTTAATATGGAAAGTTTAATATTAATAAAGCGGTAATTATGAAAGTACCAATTTTGGGCGGTATGGGGGTGCTAATCCTTCGCTATCCGTAACCGACTCCCAAACCAACATTTTTCTAAATCTCTGGTTTTATGGTGTCTGGCCTACCTTAGTGGCCGGTGGCGACTCCATTTTTGAATAAAACTCGATTTTTCTAAAACCCCACGGAAGACCTTTTTTAAAATACCCGAAAAAAACTACAAACACCTCGAAACCCGTTTTTAGCGAAACACTCGTAAAAAAGATATCGCTACAGGGCCAAATTAAAATTTTAAAAGGGGCTAAATGTAAATTTTTTAAACCTTGGGGGAGTGATCCCCACTAGCTTCAATGACGATCTGCCTCTGCATATAAGATATGTCGTCTCTGCCTCCGACATGTGTCTCCTCGTCAATGGGTCTTCGTTTGGCCCAACTCGATACTGTAGTAGCGTGAGTCCAGAAATATCGGTAGCCATTTTTGGCGTGAATCCCTAAATTTGAAGAAAGATTTCGATAGCCTTAGTAGCGTGAGTCCAGAAAGATCGGTAGCCATTTTTGGCGTGAATCCCCAAATTTGAAGAAAGATTTCGGCAGCCTTAGTAGCGTGAGTCCAGAAAGTTTGATAGCCAGTTTGGCGTGAATCCCTAATTCGAAAATAAAGGCTCTATTTAAGAAGGGCCTATATTTTTTAGTCCTCGCAGCGAACGGTTCTACATAGGAAGAACTCGTAACTCTGAGATTTCAGAAGCTAAAAGTTCTATATAGAAAGGACTTACGGCTCCAAGGTTTGAAGACTAGCAGTTCTATATAGGAAGAACTCCCAGTCGGAAGAATCTATCTGTGACGTAGAAGGTTTTATATAGGGAAAACCCGTCGCGTTGAAGGTGAGGAGTTCTATATAGGAAGGACTCCAAGCTTTGCCATTTCAGAATGAAAAGTTCTATATAGGATGGACTCGTAACTCAAGACTCCAGAATGAAAGGTTCTATATAGGAACAACATGTAGCTCATAGATTATAATGTGAAGAAGTTCTATATAGGAAGAACTTACAAGCCTGAAGATTCAGCCAAGGAAAAGCGGAGAGTTCCAAAAGAACACGTGATTCCGAAGCTACAAACAGGGAAGTCGGATAAAAATGAGTGCTTATGATCTTTGCTTTGTTCTCGTTCCACGAGAACAAGCAAAGAGGGGCAACTATAATCACTCATTTTTATCTATTTTTGTAAATATTGTAATGTATGAGTGCAATAATTAATTAATAATATTATTGCATGTTTACATATATATATGTATATGTTATTAATGTATATGTAAAATATGTGTGCGGTGTGTGCTGAATTAAAATATGGTCCAAATAATATTAAACCTAAATAAATATTAACAGTCCATGTATTATTACAAAAACCCAAAAAAATTATTATTATTATTACATGGCCCAACCGGCTAAACCCCAAGCCCAAACCTAATTAAAAACCCTAACCCATAACCGTAATGGCATCTTTTTTCTTTGCGCAATCAACCAAGAGCTGTTGGATTTGATCCAGATTCAACGGCCACAATCAAAGGAGAGCGCCCTTCCATCTGGCCGCGTAGATGCACGCGCGAGTCGTTCATCTCCCCACGCGCGCGTGCATCACACGCACAAGACTCCTTGGGTTCCAAAGCACCACGTGGCACCATCTCATGCAATCCCGCCCATCCCCAGATCGCATATGAGCGTCCAATTTCCAAGCAACCTCAGCCGTTTGATCAGATCTAATCCAACGGCCAAGGATCATTCTGGCCGATCGGTCACCACCACCATACCGATCATCACCGGCCCTCAACCACTGCACCGAACATGCCAGGAAAAAACAGAAGAGAATAGGCGTCAATATCAAATCAAAAAATATGTATTTTATTTTTTATTACTACCAACCAAAAATTAGAGATCAGAATATATGTATCAAAAAAATCTATAAGAACATTTAGTTTTCCCAGTCTTCCAGGAACAAAAAATACAAACAATTTCAGTGGTATTTTTCTTTTCTATCTTCTTGTATGCCTTTTGAATATGAAAACAAAATAAAAAGTACAAGAAAGGGGTCGAGAGTTTACCCTCGCCGTGGTCGTCGTCCGGTGATAAGCCTCGTGGTTCTTTCGAACTATGCACGGTGAATCGGACGGTGGTGGTTTTTAAAAGGGTGTTTTTTTTTGAAAATATAGTTTTGGTTTTCCTAGATCTAAGGCAAATGGTGTTTGTCTTCTGAAATCCAGGGCTGGATTTGGTTTCAAAAATTGAAAACGCTTTGTTTTCGGGCTTAGAGGGCGGTGGCCGGTGGTGGTAGACGGCAGTCGGAGCTGCCAACCACCACCATTTTTTGGAAAAAAGGTTGAGCACCTAGGATTTTAGGGTTTGAATTACAGAGGATTTGGGGGAAGTTATTAAACGGTTTAAAAAATGTTAAAGGGTTCAAAAGCTGGCTTTTGGGTTTAATTTATAGAGTATTCTTTTTTTTAAAATGGTAAAATCACATAATAAGGACCTCCGTCCTTTGGGATTTTTCAGTTTGAGCTTGCCGCATGGTCAAATTGCAAATCCATTCCCTCTCCCTTTTCGCTTTATTTCAATTCTGCCCCTAAATTAAACTGATTCAGTTTTTTAATGGCAAAATCACACCCATAGTCCTTCCGCGTTTTGGATATTTGCACTTCAAGCTTGCCCCTTGGTTATATTACATATTCAGTCCTTCCAAGCTTATTTTAGTTTATAATTAAGTCTTTAAATGTGTCTTTTTCTTTATTAAATTCTATTTTCTTCTTTCAATTTATTTCATTTCGGTCCCTTTGTATGATTTGAATAATTATGTTTTTTGTTTAGCTTTATTGGTATGTTCAAATTGCCATTTTATATTTCATGTTTTTATATATATGTTTTTTCTTATGTTTCATGTATATTTATGTTTTTATAATATATATATTAGTTTGTGATATCATGTTTTGGTGTTTTTAATTTATTTTGTTCGTATTATATATATGTCTATTTTATATGTTATGCTTTAATTTCGTTTGTACATCATGTTTATATGGTTCTTCATGTTTTTAGGTATTTTGGTTGGTATATTATGTGCATTTATTTATGTTTTCATAACATGTGTATTATCATGCTAATATATCATTTAGTTTGTTTGTTCATGTTGCATACATGTGTTTTATTAAGTGATTATTTTTAGTTTAGTTATTTATCATGTATATATGTGTTCTAGTATGTTTTATTTTTGTTTTGTATTTTAAGTTATATGTTAAAAATGGGTGATATTTGTTACATATTAATATCATGATATGCTTTTAATGGACACATGTAATTTGTGTCATATGATAAAGTTAGTGTAATATGGTGATAATGTTGTTTTGTTATTTTAGTATCGTATTTTATATCATGTCATGCATATATTGCATTTGTGGTTTTTTTATGTGTTTAGGCATGTTATATTTAGTTAATTTAACCTTGAAGCATGTTTTATTACCATGTTTAGGTTTAGGTTTCATTTTGATTCTTGAGACATGTTTTTATTTATGATCATGTTTTTTTATGTAATGTTAAATTAGATATGTTCTTTTATATGTTTGTTAAGATTGCATAACGAGATATTAATTGTCAATGCAGTGCCCTTTTATTCGAGCGTAAATGTGGCCAGTATCAAACGCAGTGATGGTGGTCTATCGGTTTATTCTCGAATAACGGGGCCCTTAAAATTTACTCGCATTTATAACCAAATTTTAATTTAACCCTCACTTTAATATGGAAAGTTTAATATTAATAAAGCGGTAATTATTAAAGTACCAATTTTGTGCGGTATGGGGGTGCTAATCCTTCCCTATCCATAACCGACTCCCAAACCAACATTTTTCTAAATCTCTGGTTTTATGGTGTCCGGCCTACCTTAGTGGCCGGTGGCGACTCCATTTTTGAATAAAACTCGGTTTTTCTAAAACCCCACGGAAGACCTTTTTTAAAATACCCGAAAAAACCACAAACACCTCGAAACCCGTTTTTAGCGAAACACTCGTAAAAAGGATATCGCTACAGGGCCAAATTAAAATTTTAAAAGGGGCTAAATGTAAAATTTTTAAACCTTGGGGGAGTGATCCCTACTGGCTTCAATGACGATCTGCCTCTACATATAAGATATGTCGTCTCTGCCTCCGACATGTGTCTCCTCGTCAATGGGTCTTCGTTTGGCCCAACTCGATACTGTAGTATTATCGCTCTCGGTATCATAGACTTCTCTCCTATCTCGAATGTCCTCTAAATTGGACCGTTCTTGAATCAACACCATGTTATGATGTGATGCAAAAAATAAATGCAAAGAAAAGAGAGAGAGAAAAAACAAACATAAAAAGTTAGTACGACAATATAGTCGAATAACTTAAATCATAATAACAATAATAATTAAAGCAAATAAAAAATGAATAAATCAAACAAAACCTAAAAAGGGTTATCACTAAACGGGAAGCATAACGGTATGGCTCTAAAGGTTGAGCTCTATGGTTCGCTATGTGAGATTTGGTTCTAAAGTAAACGGTACTCAAACTGTCTCTCGGACATCGATTCGAGGGAATACGACCCTTATACCATAGGGAGTGAAAACCCCACGAAATATAAGGACCAGATTTCATAAGTGAATTACAACACTATACGGAGGCGAACACCCCACGAAGCAAAGTAATCACTCCCACTTCTAAAACTAATGTATGGAGATTAAAAAATTTAAATGAAATCTAATTTCAATTATTCTTACTCAATACGATACAAACCCGACTAAGACCTCACTCTTTTTTTCTTGAAAACAAAAATGCGTCCCCAGCGGAGTTGCCAAGCTTTAGCGACTTAAAAAAAATTACCATGGTTCCTTTTTTTTGAAAAATTTTGGAAAATGTTTAAAGGGGAAATTTTGAAAAAGTTTTATTTTGGAATAAAATTGAGTCGCCACCAATCGTTTAAAATTGGTAAATCGGACTCCTAAAAAAATGAAACTAGAGAAAACGGGTTCGGAGTCGGTTACGTACGGGGAAGGGTTAACACCCCCGCTATGCCAAAAAATTGGTATCTAAAGGGAATGTATCGTATTTATTAAGAAGAATAAAAATTCGATTTAATTTAAAAAACGTATATGCATGACAATTTCAAAATGCCTCGATTTACAGTACCAAAAGAGATGACACCTAGAGACCGGGATGACACTCCCACTAGAATACCGGAATGAAGACTAGGTTAAAAAGCCAATGAAATAAAATAAAAAAATCATGTACAAAAAAAGACCAAAAAATGTAAATACGATTAAATACATATATACATAAATATATAATATATATACATTAACATATAAAACATATAAAATCAACACATAAAATATACGTATATATAATATATATATATATAATATACATGTCACATATAAAATACATAAATGAAAAACATTATAACATACATATATATTTAATATAACATATGATATAAATAATCTATAATAAATTATACATATAATACGTATATAAAACACATGTAATATACATATATTATACAGCACATAATAATAATAATAGTAAAATATATAATCTATAAAATATATAAAAAGAAAAAAGTAATAATATAATGTAATAGAGTATATATATAACATATAATGTATATTATAAGATAATAATATACAATATACTATCAATAATACAAATATATATACATATAATACATATATATATATGATATTATAACATATATTAAGCATATATATATATAATATGCATATATAAAGCAAGGGACTAAATAACATAAAATAAAACTACTCTGCATTAATTAAAAAAGCAGTAAACATAAGGACTGTAAAATAAATAATCCAAAAGAAATAGGGGACAAAAGGGGTAATTTACCCAAAGATCTCGGGACCGAAATGAAACAAACACAAAGTTTAAGGGTAAAATTGAAGGAATAAGATAGATTTGGAAAACAAGTGACCAAAATGTAAAAAAAAAAACAATGAGGTAACCGGAGTAAAAGAATTTCGGGCGGAGGGATTTAAATGAGGTAATTAACCCATTTACTTAAACCAGGTAGTATAAATAACATTTTTTAAAACCATTTCATTTTAACTCTTTTCTCAAAAAAAACTCAAAAAAAAGAAACGCTCTGAAATGTTTGAGATGAACACCCACCGGTGTTCATCTTAACTACCACACGCCGCTGGGAAATTTCTAAATTTTGGCCGTGCGCCGTCGTTCATCGGTGCTAGAATCTGAAAAAATTAAAAAAATCTTTTTTAAAAAAAGAACCGAAACCCATTATTTTTTTATAAAACTTTATTTCCTTTTTTTATTTTTCAAAAAATGTTTGAAACCTAGATCGAAAATAAAATGAAAAGTCGAAGATGAACGGTTCCGTTCCTTGGCCCACCACCCTCAGCCATCGACGACGACGACGGCCTGAGACCTCGGCGGGTAAAACCTAGTTCTCTCGTCTCTTTTATTTTTTTAGTTCCAACTGAAAAATAGGTAAGATGAGAGGATTTTTATACCTTGAAAGTTGTGGATTTTTTTATTGATTGATCATAAAACTTTTACACTGATTTTGTTCGGATTTATATCCGAGTACATGTATAAAAAAAGATATCAAAACCTAATCTATTGTTGTTGATATTTGCCCATGCATGATTCTGACTTTGTTTTATTATTTTGTGCACGTTTGGGTGGTTGATAAGAGGACCGATGGTAGCCTGATCTCTGGCGATGCGGCCACGTGGACGAGAGGCGAACGGACAGACGCGTGGGCACGTGATGGAGACGAACGGTTGCGGTAGTGGACGACACGCGCGCTTGAGGGATCCTAGGGGTCTTCCTTATTTCAATCTAGACCATTGGATCGGCCAGATCTTTGGCTGCGCATAAAGAAGGGGAAAATAGGGTATTAGATATCAGATTAGGGTTAGATGGATTTTAGGTTATTTTTGGGCCAAACGGGCCTTTGTAATATATATTGGTTTTTATGTAAATGGACTATATGTTTACAATTGGTTTTTTTAAGATTTTTTATTTTATTAATTTAATTTAGATGATAATAATAACATAACTAATAATAACAATAATACTAATAATAATAAAACCAAAAATAAATAATAAACTAATAACCCGAACAAAATTAGTGATTACACCTTGAAGAACTAATTTGTTCGACATCAAGCTCAAGGGGTCAAAGATTAACCATCAATCCTCCTCTCAATTGCAATGGTGGCATGGTCACACATTAAAGTTGGGTAACCTCTAAACTTAATCTATTTGATTATATAATTTGATTGCTTAGTTTTAATGATTTTTGAATGTTTATGCAAATTTGAGTGTTGAAACACATTTTAATGCATAACATTCTTTGAGGCTTTGTGCATATGTGTTCTAAATATGTTTTATTCATCTTAATGCATAAAGTTTTCTGAAAAGACTTGGATAAATTAAATTTCATGAGATTTTAAAAAATTTCATCATATGTTGAAATTCAATAATTTTCTTAAGTGTCAAAGTACTTTGAGCTAAATTCATAAATGGAATGAATGTATTAAGGGGGAGCTTTTGATTTCAAATGGATTTACTTACTCTCCATTTTATTTTGAACCATAAATGATTTTGAATTATTTTTATATAAAAAAAGGGGAGAGATAAGTTTGAAAATTTTAATTTTAAAATGAAAAAGGGGGAGCTTTAAATATTTTTCTAAAATATTCTCTTTTTCTAAAATTATTTTTCTAATGGGGCATTTTCAAAAAAAAAATTTCAAGTGGTTTCATTATATCAAGAAGGGGGAGATTGTTGAGATATTTGTTTCGATATAACTCAATGAAAATGTTTATGGACTTGAACAAATATTGCAAAATTAATTCAAGAACCATTCACCTTGAAAAATTCATTTGAAAGGTTTTTGAAAAGATTTTTGACTCGAACAAATTTTTTAAATGTCTTAAAAGTCAAAAATTAACTACTCGTGCCGGTACGGTCTTTCCTCGTACCGATACGCAAAAACATTTTGATTTCCAGAGAGCACTTCGCGTACCAATATTAATGTATTGTGTATTGTACGCTCTGCATTTATGTGCAACGACTCTTTCTTGTTTAGGCAGGTACTGATACCCACTTTCGATTACAGACACCCAAGGTTGCATAAATGCATTTATGGCTGGAATTAAAGTCCCCAATGACTAATTTTCCAATGGCTAGTTTTTAACGGCTAGTTTTTCATTCCACAATATAAATACAAGCCAAAGACACTTGAAGAAGAAGAAGAAGAAGATGGGCATCCAAGATTAAAGATCAAGAGAATTGTGTTTTTCATTGTTTACTTTGTAATCTCTTGTAAATTCTTTAGTCCAATCCTAGTGAGCTAAAATGTGTAAACACCCACCTATAGAGGTAATTAGTTTACAATGTCAAGACCTTGTAATTGAGGGATAGGTTCTAGTTTATCCTTATAAAATCTAGGGAGAGGGTTTTATCTTAGCCCATGAAAAGATAGGGATGTAAGGTTACCCCTTGAACTCATAAAAAGGGAAGAATTCATTGTTAGTGAATTGGGAAATCCTTAGTGGTGTGCTAAGGTAGTGCATGTAGACCTTGGTTAGAAGGTCGAACCACTCTAAAATCGAATGTGTCAAATTATCATATTTTTAGGTTTTTGTTTCCCCAATTTCAAAAGAAACCTCTACACCCTTCATCGGTGCTAATTTCGGTTGAAGATATCGAGCCTTTCACCACGACTAATTAAGATGGTGCTTATTTGGTTATCCTACTGATCTTCCCTACTTTGGATACTCGAATTAGATTTGGATACGTGATTTGCATTGTGGATTTTCTCACGATGCTCGGCTTAATTTGCGGTTGTCGGTGTTCTTTCGGTAGTTTTATCCCCTTTTGTGATTCGTTTGCCGATGCAGTCGAATGTTCGTATCTAAGTTTTGTTCAAGTTTTTTTGTTTTGGTTTTTAACATTTTTATTGTATGATCCTGTGGCAGATCCAGAAATTCAGGAATAGGGGTCTAAAATAAAAAATATTAAATGGGGATGCAGATTTTCATTTTTCCCATCTACACACTTAATTAAAAAAATAAAAGAAATTTAACTTTAAAAAATGAAATTTTCCCCAAAAAATGGGGGTGCAATTGCACCCCTCCAAGGCCATGTGGCTCCGCCACTGGTATGATCCTTTTATGATCTAAGGTGACTAGTTTCTTTTGTCATTGGTTATTGAAAAATGTTAAAATTATATGTTTAGTTTATATTTAGGATTGTAAACCCTCATCGTAATTTGTATATATTTTCTAATAATACTAGCAGCTTCTATAAAAAAAATCAAAAAATATATGGATATAAACTCAACATACATCAAACATATTATTATGATCCCAACAAAAAACAAGTCATAACAAATTCCTTTTGATCTTATTTATCTTCAAAACAGTATAGTTTAATAAAAAAATTATTTTATATAAAAAGATTTTTTGTATTTTAAAATTTTCAGGCATATTTTCTTTGATTAAAAATTATATTTTATTTTATAATATATTATGAATTAATTTATTTAAATTATTAAAATAAAAGATTATATAAAGTTATGGGCATATTAAATTACAGTTAGTTATTAAAAATAAAAAATTATGTTAATTCAATTAACTTTATAATAAGTGTCCATAATCCCAAAGTAAATCAAAAAATATTAATTAAAACAAAGTGGAGCAAATTTCAATATCCATGATAGAAGAACCCAACAAGTGTCCCAATGGAAAAGCGGATGATGTTCATCCGAGGAGACACAGGAACAAATCGCTTTGTATACAAGGTATATGTGCTTTGTCAAAAAGTTAAGAATATGAATGAACAGATACTACATTTGTAATGACATTTGGACTATTAAAAAAATCCATTAGAAAATTTGCCCAAAACTATGGATTGAAGTTGAAGGAGCATTAATTGAATCAATTTAATTAAAATTGCACCCTACTCATTGGAGATTTAATGATTTGGCACAATGCCTAATTCCACAAGTTTTCTTCTAATACTAACATTCAAAATGGTGGGCTATGTGGTTTTGACTTTTCAGGCAATAAGTATGTCAAATTGTGTTAGATAGCGTTTGTTTGGTACACAAGACATCAATTACTTTTATTATTAGTTCTTTTAGAAAAAAATCAATTTGAACTTCTACACTATCAATTCAATCGATTGATGTTTAATTACTTGATTGACTGAATTAAATAATTTAATTATTTTTGATAAAATTTTAAATAAAAAATTAATATTAAACAAACAAATTTTGCTACTAAAACACACAAAAAATAGATTAAACGTTTCTTACACAAAAATAATTGAAAGGGAAACAAACTAGTTATGGAGTACATAAGCGCTTCTCATGTGCACAAATATTACCCCCGATCTATTCAAAAGAATATACAATATCTCCGAGAAATTATATAAGAGGTTTGTCCCGTCACGTCATTCATGGTCCCAACCAATAAAAATTATCCCTTTCATCAATTTTTTTATATCATCTTTTTACCAAGTGAATCTTTATATGATAAAAATTATTTTTTAAATTTGATTTACAGTAAATATGAGTGAAGATTTACTTGGTAGAAAGATGACATGAAAAAATTAATAAAATAACGGACCTATGATATAAATTCTCATTATCCCCCATTGACACAAAAGGCAAAGAGTGAAGATTCAAAAGAATAAATTGGCGTAAAAGCTCCTAAATTAGCCTTATATCCATTACCAACATAAACGCATCCATTGCCCACATACATTCCACCATACACAGTTGCACCTGTCTCATATTGTAGCTATCTAATTTTATTCGGCTCAACATCAAACCCAATATCCATTTGACCCATACTCATTTACAAAAATAAATCTTAATCCAATTACAATTTGAGTCAATATTGCGGACCCAAAGCTTAACCCAGTCAGAAACCCTAACTAACCTAACATACAAGTAAATATTATTTTTAAATAGTTTAAAGTGATTACAAGATAATGTATGTTCATATTTTTTTTAATATTTTGATAACTTGTATATACCTTGCACATAAAGTTGTTTGAACATGGGTCTCTTAAGATGAGTATCATCCTCTTTTCCACTAAGAACACTCATTGGGTTAACATATAAGCAAATATTAAACATAAGTTATATTTTAACAATAATAATATATGTAAGTTTATTTTTAAGCACCATGAACATTAATTTTTTTCTCTTTTTTATTCGTTTAACAATATATTAGATTGATACATGATAAATAATTTATACTTGATTTCAGTTCGATTTTACATATTGAATTTGAGAAAAAAAAATCATTTAGATTAATGTTACCTCAAAGGCTACAATTGCGGATTCGAGTGAAAAAAAATTATACCTATGATAAATTGGTATGAGCTTGTACAAGAGTTTGACTAACTGTTCTACATATATTGCTAAACATATAGAGTGATGAAAAAAAAAGTTAAAGGGTCAAATTTGTTCATGTAGTAAACCCAAGTCAATAATGTTGTCTCTATTTTTTCATATAATTTTGTCCTTGAAGTCATTCAATTGCAGCAATTTTGCCCTTTGACTGATTTGACCATTATAGTACTGATGTGGAGTTGACGGTGCTGACGTTGTGGTCAACAATGTTGACGTGACGGTCTACAATGTTGACGTGACAATACACGTGTAATGATGATGTGGCAGAGGGGCTGAATTGCTTTTTTAACTAACTTTGAGGGTATAATTGATTTTTTGCTGAGTTCAGGGGCATAATTGATTTTAATTGAAAGCTCGATAACCTGTTTAATATTTAAGCTAAAAATAAGAATTTAAGAAATTTCTAATTGTTAAACATAATTTATTTAAAATTCAAATTAATTTAATCGATTTATTTAGTTTTTGAATAAAATTGGATAAATAATTTAGTTTTTTGAGTTGAACTTTTACCTATGGAATATATAAAAAATCAATTAACAAATTGGTGTAAATATCCTTTGGGTCCCTGGTAATTTTAAAAATAAGAAAAGAGAGAACTCTCACAAAAAATAAAATATTCTTCAATTTTTTAAAAAAAATCCATAAATTTAATAAAAATAAATAAGATATTCAAAATTTATTGAAAATAAAAAATAATATAAAAATTAAAATGTATTAGAAATTATAAAATGATAAAATATAAATATAAAAATTTAAAAGTATTTATAAAGTATTAAAAAATTGAACAATTTCATCAAAAAATTTAGGTTTTCTACATCAAATTGATGCTCATTAATATTTGATAAGTTTTATTACTACTATAATGGAAGGATGATTCTATTGAAAATATGTTCAAGGAATATTAGTTGGCTTAGCATAACCAGAAACAGTCGAAAACTTTTTCAATGCTTTTTATAAATATTTTTAAATATTAATTTTTTTATTTTTATAACTTTTGATATTTTTAATTTTATGTTTTTTACTTAATTTTTTAAATTCATTATAGTGTTTTTATTTTTAATATTTTATAAATATTTATATATTATTTAAATATTTTTAAAATTTTAATAATTTCTTATTTTTTTAGCTTAAAGATTAAATAAGTTATCGAACTTTTTAATTAAAATCAATTATGCCCCTAAACTCAGCAAAAAAGTCAATTATACCCTCGAAGTCGGTTAAAAAAAGTAATTCAGCCCCTCTGCCACATCATCACTACATGTGTACTGCCACGTCACCATCGTGGACCACCATGTCAGCATATTAGACCGCCACATCAGCACCATTAACTGCAACATCAGTACTTTAACGGTCAACGTTGTTCAAAGGGCAAAATTGCTGTAATTGAATGACTTCGAGGGCAAAATTGCATGAAAAAAGGGCAACATTGCTGATTTGGATTTACTACAAGGGTAAATTTGACCTTCTAATAAAAAGGTGGATGGTTAAAACTATCAAAAATACAAAAAGATTAATAATGAAAATTATGTGAATTCTGTTCATCCGCTCATTTTATTGAAATTTCATCTCTTAGATAAACACATGATAACATAAAAAGAATACTAAGGACTTTAAATTCATAGGAACGACTAGGAAGTACTCCCAAAATTTTCTGTCTAAAATATGTTTCTACCACTCGATTAAAGTAGCGAATATCAATAAGAATCTTTTATAATTTTTTTTAGTTTAAAACCATATTAGTCGTTTTCTTATATTCTAAAAGAAGGAATAAGAATGAATTAGTTTTTAAATATATTTTTATAAAATTCAATTAAACAAATATTTAAAATAACTAAGTTTAAAAAGTTTTGTGATATTTTTTATAGCCACTGATATCTAACTTATTAACTGACTAATCTAGATGTCTATTATGGGGACAATTCTTTCGATTCAATTTGCTCTATTCACAATGTCAAGATTCGAATATATGGATAAATTCAAAAACAAGTTCACTGGATGAAAATCAAAACTGTTATCCTTTGGGGGTCGCATCACTTTAGTGAAATTTAGATGTCTATTATATGTTTTTAATCCCAATGCCAGCCTCGATAAGCTCTCGGTTGTCAAAGCTAGTTGCAAGTTTCCTTTGGGGCTCCCTAGACCAACGTACCCATTCACTGGGTGAAATGGAAGATTTTATGCCTCCCAAAAGAAGCTGGTGGTCTAGGTCCCTACGATTTCAAATTCAAGAACAAAGCTCTGCGATGTAAGTGACTTTGGAGATATGGAACCGAGCCGAACTGTTTGTTGCACAAGACCATTGCATCTATTTACGAGAGCCAAGATCTCAAGCAATTCTGCCTACAAATCTTAACGCCTCCCATAAGTCTTGGATTTGGAGGAGTACTTCTTCACAACTGATTACTCCAAATAACCAATTTTATAAAAAACATTCGTTTTATTGTGGGCGATGGGAAGCAAATTCAGCTTTGGACTGATGTTTGGGTAGGAAATGCTACTTTGAGAGACTTGTTTCCCAAGATCTATGCCTTAGTTACTGAAAAAACAAGGGTAATAGCTGCTTTTGAAGAATTTGTAAATGGTGTTTAGAGCTGGAAATTTGACCTCCGTAGGAGTATTTTTGATTGGGAATGTGAAGTTTGGGAATCGTTTAGGAATCTTATAAATTCTTGCCGATTCAATCCTGATATACTGGACTCTATCCGTTGGACGGCAAGCTTTAATGGTGTCTACAGTGCCAAATCTTATTCTCAGGCTTTTCGAACTTGTGCTCTATCAAAGATGATGTTTGCAAGTATGTGTGGTGTAACTTAGCTCCACCAAGAGTAGAATCATTCGTGTGGAAAGCAATTCTTGGCAGAATTCCCACAAGAACCGAGTTGTTTAAAAGGGGTGGACTAGTTCAGCAATCTACCTTATGTCCCTTTTGTTCGTTGGAACAGGAAACCATTAACCACTTATTTTGCCACTGTTTGTACACTTGGATGGAGTGGAAAAATGGTAGGACCCGTGGAAGGTTAACTTTATTGTCCCTGCGAATCTGCGAGATCTGTTATTGCAATGATAATCTATTCCTAAATTTAGGATTCATGATCATGTATGGTTACTAAGCCTTTTTAGCTTCGTTTGGTCAATTTGGCTATTAAAAAACGAAGTAATTTTGTAACGACTAGAATTTCCAAGTCAACGATTGGGCGTTGACTCGGAGTATGAACTTTTGTGTTGGTAACCAATATTTCATTAGATAAATTCAACATATTTCATTAGATAATTCAACATATATAATCCTAAGCTTGAACGAGGATAACAAAATCAAAGCATACCATTCGAAACAAACATGTGTATTCCTACACTTGGTTATATATTTTCAAACAAGCATAAATACCTAAGTACTTATTTGAATCCAAATAACATAAAGCATTCAAC
The DNA here is from genome assembly GCA_019671005.1 of Hibiscus mutabilis. Classification (NCBI taxonomy): domain Eukaryota; kingdom Viridiplantae; phylum Streptophyta; class Magnoliopsida; order Malvales; family Malvaceae; genus Hibiscus; species Hibiscus mutabilis. Next base: position 33,044,915 of record CM033728.1, read on the forward strand.
TATTATCATAGAATGTCCAAGTAGGCCAAGAAGTATATCTTTCTTATCACATAAGTTATTATCAAGGTTTAAGCATATATATATGTGTGTAGACATTCAATTGATTCAACAACCTATAGACTTCATTTAACAATAATTCATATATCAAACTTTTAAGACATACATCTTACAACTCAAGATTTATTAAGTATCAATTAGATCGAATGTATTCTTATGTCATAAGTTACAACAATGTTACATTAGCTATTACATAATCTTTCAAAGTTTCTTTTTAATATAGCATTGAGAATCAAGCAGTCTAAGAACACGAGTCCCCAACCAACTTTCATCAGACAAATGATACTTGAGGTATCGGTCAAACCCTCCTACTGTCGCCAAGTGACCAACATACACATCCCTCCTATTGTCGCCTCATAGGGACCATAGTCCCGGACCGTAGTCTACCCCAATCATGAGCTCTAAAGACTCTATGGCATGCCAATTGAACTTACGACTGACTCGAGACCAAGGCTGAACATTATCGTATTATTTTTTATTTAGAATAGAGCATAACTCTTTATTTTTGAAATCAAGATTTTATCACAATTGTTCATGACTCAAACATAATCAAATACATATCAAGTATCCTTTCTAACATTTAACATGTAAGTATCTGATTGATCCTAATATATATATATATCAAGCATTCTTCATACAAACATTTCATCTAATACTTTTAATTAATTACTTACCTCGATTCCAAGCTTAGAGCACAAGCATATTTTAGATTAAAGTACAAACAACATATAATTAAAAGTCGAAAAGCATGCTCGGGATAGTTTTCATCTATCCCGAGAGTTTAAACTACACTCACAGGTAACTCTGAGCTCGTTATGTCCACTAATCACGATTCCCTTTTTCTTATCCACTGTTTGTCCTTCGTTAGTCCTTAATCCTCCAATTTCCTCTTGCTCTATAGGTAACAAAAGGTATAATGACACATTAGAGAAGGTCCCAACATTCCTTCCTTTGCACACAATTTAATTTCACATGTATAACTACCAATTCCTAATAAACAGTCCACAAATGTAACATACGAGTTTAATCACATTATAACAATTCATCAAACATTTTAAATTTGTGCAAAATAGTCGCATTATTCTTATATTGTCCAACACAATCCGTAACAATCAAGGATACTCCAAACAGTCTTAAAACTTATTTCTTAGACCCTACACATCCACAAGACAATTTTCCTTGTTTTTAAACCATTCAAAATAGTCCAAAATCTAAATATAAATACACTTACAACTCAATCAGTCTAGCACATTTTCAATGTATTCGAACAGCCCTTATCATGCTTCTATTTATTCGACAGCTTTATTTCCATATACATATACATTCACATTTTCACTAAACAGCCCACTAACCTTTATCCCAATACAAATCAGCCCTTTAACAAACATGATTTCATTTATTTTTTTTCACAAAACAATTTACACAACCAATTCAATCTCAGCCACAATTCATTATAACTTAAGTGTTAAGATTCCAATTTCAACTAGTCTAACATTTTTTGTTATCAAATAAAATCACATTCACTTCAATAATTCTATCTTCTCCTCATTCGAATGTTCTCAATGCACTAACCATGGTCTTGAACATAGCTACAACTAAATCACCATTCATGTACCAAAATGCATGCTATGAATTCCACCCATCATACATCCTAACATATACATGAATCATGGACAGCCTCTTAAACATTGATCAAGCTGAAATTTTAGACAAGGATTAAGAAAAGATTATCATCACCTTTATCCCAAGCAAGCCAGATCTACACTTATAAAATTTGGCTAGCATGAAGATAGATTCATGGATTTACAAGGTTCTCTCTCAATTCAAGGGAATTTGGTTTTTGGAGAATGAAGAAGACAAGGGAAAGGCTTGACCAAGTGGCCGAACCCCTCTCTCTTTTCTTTCTCCTTATTTGCCATGTGTACAAGCCATTTTAGTATTGTTTTATTATGATGCAAACTTCCCCTTCCAATTTTTATTTATTTTAGTCCTTGCATAAATAGACTTCTTTCTTTTATTCTCTCATGTTAGTCCTAAGTTCTTATATTAGCTATCTTGATTCACAAAAAAATAAATTACTTAGGAAAAAACAGTTGTAACATTCTTCTAAGCCTAGTTTTGGGATCTCACAATTCTCTCCCCCTTAAAGAAATTCATCCTCGAATTTTTACCTGAGTTGAAAAGATGTGGATATTTTTTTCTCATAGATGCTTTGGTTCCCAAGTTGCCTCTTCAATCTTGTGATTTCTCCACAAGACCTTAACAAGAGGAATGGACTTGTTACGAAGTCTCTTAACTTTACGACTCAGGATTTGGATTGGTTCTTCTTCATAGGACAAATTTGGATTGAGTTCAACCTTTTTCGGTTCAAGTATATGAGAAGGATCATAACGATATTTGTGAAGCATAGATACGTAGAACACGTTGTGAATCTTATCAAATTCACTGCGAAGAACCAGATGATAAGCAACTGGGCCAACTTTCTCAACAACTTCAAATGGTCTGATATAGCGAGGGCTAAGTTTTCCATTCTTTCCAAATCTAAATGCCTTCTTCCAAGGAGTTACTTTCAGAAACACCTGATCTCCCACTTCATGTTGGACATCCCTTCTTTTAAGATCAGCATATGCTTTTTGTCTATCAAAGGCTTCTTTTAGTCTAGAGTGGATAATATTTACTTGCTTCTCGGTTTCTCGAAGGAGTTCAGGTCCTAAGGCCTTGTTTTCACCTAATTCAGGCCAGCATAGAGGAGTTCTGCATTGCCTTCCATATAGAGCTTCAAAGGGAGCCATTCGTATAGATGCTTGGTAACTATTGTTGTAGGCAAACTCAGTTTACCAATTCTTGGAAATTGATAATTCCTAGAGCTATGAACATGGCCCAATTCATTGTTGAGTCCATCGATAAACATTCGACATTTGTCTTCTTCTTTCTTAATAAATTCAGACCCGTATTCACAATATCTACAGAAGTCACTGACATATTGTTCTATTGGTCTACCTTCTTGCTTCAGGTACAAGAAACACCTCCTACAGTCAGCGAGGTATTGCTCACTTATATACTTCTTTCAGAATTTTTTGAGAAAGAATTCCCAAGTAATAGTATTCGCAGGAGCAGTAAGGGTCGTAGTTTCCCACCAACTTAGAGCTTCATCAGCTAAAAGAGCTATAGTACATTCTAACTTATGTTCATCAGAACATTGTAATTGCTTGGTTAGAATCCTGATAGTGGTTTCTAACCAATATTCAGCATCTTCATGTTTCTCATCATCCGCTCCAATAAACGTATAAGCTCGATGTTGGGCTAATTTATCAATCGGAGCTCTCTTTGATACTACAACAGGGGGAGTGGGAGGAATTTGAGGATTTTGCCTTAGAGAGGTAACAAGTTGATCGAACATCTCCTTCATACTGAGGAGACACTCCCGTTGAACGGGATGTATCGCAAGACTTTCCTGCTAAGCATCAGTAGCCTTCTGAGGCTCTTGCGGCCCTTGACTCATTCTCACGCTTCCTCCTTCAGTGGAAGAACCAGCCGGGCTCTCATCATCTCGGCCTAAACGTGTCTCAGACATTACTATAGATTAAACACATAAAAGAGAGCTTTATCAGATCAAAAGCACATATCCATATTACTCCTAGGTGGCACATGTAATGAATGAAGATGCAACAATATTCAGTTTAGTCCTAGAATCAACTAAACCTTAGCTCTGATTACCAAAATGTAATACCCCAAAAATGGTCTAGAAGATAAACCTAATTAAGGAGTACTAAAGGCTAGCAAGCACTCATAAAACAAAGAATCAAAGAACATATACAATATATGTAACCATCAAAAGCAACATGGCCAAACAAGCATAATGAAGCATCAACTTTAGAAGACCTATTTCATAAAAGCAATTTAATTGTTTAACTCACCTGATTATAATTATTATCTTTGAAAGAAAGATAAACATTGAAATACAAGTCAAACCATTTCTTTCACCACAAAGTCAATAAAATATTACTGAGTCTTAAACTAACACACTAGATTTGTCTATTACATACCAATACTAATTTCATCTACTTAATCAAGATATAAAGTCTACAATGTTACAATCGAACAAGCATAGACAAGATATTAACATTTTAACATGTTAGAAACCAACTTACATCACTAAATACTGTCACATACAATCGATTAATGTAGTAGCTGATCACAAACAATCCATAATTTACACATCATACTAATTGATCATATTAATCGTACAATTAAGGAAATCATGTTAACATTTGTTATTATTCAACAGTTTGCCATTTAAGTAACATACCATCTTAACTAGTTTATCAAACACTATAGACAACCAATAATCACTTAAATATATTCTCAATATCAATCACAAGATTTAGCAAACAACAAATATAAGGCACACTAGATCACACACATATATATATACATATACATAAGTAGAATTAGCTCAAAACCCTTAACTTAAACTATACAACCATAACAAACATTAGATAGGCTATTACAAGCATTTAGAAGTACCAGATGTATAAACTTTACATACCCAAATCTAGTTATCAAACTATATGCATTAAAAAACATGTTGCCACCCATCTAGGAGTTCTATCAAAAGAGATTACAAAACATACTTTATGTACTTGTGATTGACCCAAGCTCCAAGAGTGACCACAAGCAAACCTTACCCTAGAAATAACAAAAGAAATCTTAAGTATACTCTTAGTGAGGCAGATTAATGAAAATGCTAAATCATGATCAAAACCAAAATTTCATTAGATATTTCAACATATATAATCCTAAGCTTGAACGAGGATAACCAAATCAAAGCATACCATTCGAAATAGACATGTGTATTCCTACACTTGGTTCTATATTTTCAAACAAGCATAAATACCCAAGTACTTATTTGAATCCAAATAACATAAAGCATTCAACTATTATCATAGAATGTCCAAGTAGGCCAAGAAGTATATCTTTCTTATCACATAAGTTATTATCAAGGTTTAAGCATATATATATATATAGACATTCGATTGAGTCAACAACCTATAGACATCATTTAACAATAATTCATATATCAAGCTTTTAAAACATACATCTTACAACTCAAGATTTATTAAATACCAATTAGATCGAATGTATTCTTATGTCATAAGTTACAACAATGTTACATTAGCTATTACATAATCTTTCAAAGTTTCTTTTAAATATAGCCTTGAGAATCAAGCACTCTAAGAACATGAGTCCCCAACCAACTGTCGCCAGACAAATGGTACTCGAGGTATCGGTCAAACCCTCCTACTGTCGCCAAGTGACCAACATACACATCCCTCCTACTGTCGCCTCATAGGGACCATAGTCCCGGACTGTAGTCCACCCCAACCATGAGCTCTAAAGACTCTATGGAATGCCAACTGAACTTACGACTGACTCGAGACCAAGGCTTAACATTATCGTATTATTTTTGATTTAGAACAGGGAATAGCTCCTCATTTATGAAATCAAGAATTTATCACAATTGTTGATGACAAACATAATCCAATACATATCAAGTATCCTTTCTAACATTTAACATGTAAGTATATAATTGATCTTAATTTATATCAAGCATTCTTCATACAAACATTTCATCTAATACTTTTAATTAATTACTTACCTTGATTCCAAGCTTAGAGCACAAGCATATTTTAGATTAAAGTACAAACAACATATAATTAAAAGTCGAAAAGCATTCTCGGGATAGTTTTCATCTATCCCGAGAGTTTAAACTACACTCACAGGTAATTCTGAGCTCTTTATGTCCACTAATCATGATTCCCTTTTGCTTATTCACGGTTTGTCCTTCGTTAATCCTTAATCCTCCAGTTTCCTCTTGGTCTATAGGTAATAAAAGGTATAATGACACATTAGAGAAGGTCCCAATATTCCTTCCTTTGCACACAATTTAATTTCACATGTATAGCTACCAATTCATAATAAACAGTCCACAAATGTAACATACGAGTTTAATCACATTATAACAATTCACCAAACATTTTAAATTTATGCAAAACAGTCACATTATTCTTATATTGTTCAACACAGTCCGTAACAATCAAGGATACTCCAAAAAGTCTTTAAACTTATTTCTTAGACCCTACACATCCACAAGGCAATTTCCCTTGTTTTTAAATCATTCAAAATTGTCCCAAATCTTAATATAAATACACTTACAGCTCAATCAGTCCAGCACGTTTTCAATGTATTTTAACAACCCTTATCATGCTTATATTTATTCGACAGCTTTATTTCCATATACATATACATTAACATTTTCACTGAACAACCCACTAACCTTTATCCCAATACAAATCAGCCCTTTAAGAAACATGATTTCGTTTATTTATTTTTTCACAAAACAATTTACACAACCAATTCAATCTCAGCCATAATTCATTATAACTTAACATTTTTTTTTGTTATCAAATAAAATCACATTCACTTCAATAATTCTATCTTCTCCTCATTCGAATGTTCTCAATGCACTAACCATGGTCTTAAACATAGCTTCAACTAAATCACCATTCATATACCAAAATGCATGCTATGAATTCTACCCATTCATACATCCTAACACATACATGAATCATGGACAACCTCTTAAACATTGATCAAGCTTAAATTTTAGACAAGGATTAAGAAAAGATTATCATCACCTTTATCCCAAGCAAGCCGGCTCTACACTTATCTAATTTTGCTAGCATGAAGATAGCTTCATGGATTTACAAGGTTCTCTCACTCTCAAGTCAAGGGAATTCAGTTTTTGGAGAATGAAGAAAACAAGGGAAAGGCTTGACTAAGTGGTCGAACCCCTCCCTCTTGTCTTTCTCCTTATTTTGCCATGTGTACAAGCCATCTTAGTATTGTTTTATTATCATGCAAACTTCCCCTTTCAATTTTTATTTATTTTAGTCCTTGAGTAAACAACCTTCTTTCTATTATTCTATCATTTTAGTCTTAAGTTCTTATATTAGCTATCTTGATTCACAAAAAACAATTAAATTACTTAGGAAACAGAAGTGGTAACATTATTCTAAGCCTAGTTTTGGGATATCACAACATGGATTGTGCTTCTTTATCCCGCTCAGCTAGCCTCACTGACTTCAACCTTCAGTCAACCCTATAAATAGGAAAGAGGGAGTATGTCAAAATTAATGAAATATCATTAAAATAAATAATAATAATAATTAAAACTAATATATATAACAATAATGAGGAGAGAGAGAAAGTTATCTGAGATCTGAAGCGTCGTGGAAGGGGAAGAGACTGCCAGGAGCGTAAACAAACGCTGGGAACTCGTAGAGATGACGATCGAAACTGCAAATCCACTGTCAGAAGGTATATGTAACACCCCTTTCCCGTATCCGTACACCGGGTACGAGTAGGAAATGTTACGACTTCTTTAATAAAAAATCAGGGTAATTTAAATTTTTCAGAAAACTTCTCAATGTTCACCCATCCTAAAATTTCTCTAGCCCAAGCACGCTTAACTTTATATAAAATGACATAAATTATTTATTTGAGTTCCAATCATAAATCAATTATCTTAGTATGCAACTCATCACCAAAGGTTATTCTTAACCTTGAATCTTTCCCGAAACGCCAGTTATCTTGAAACCATAACGAACATTAAAGGCCAATCACAAGTCAAATAGGTTTAGCAAGTATACATGCCGCTATAATAATTAAACCTTAATTAGGATGTCATTACTGTGATTACCTGTTGAGCTTTTCAATATTAATGCAATGCTCTTCTCACTCTCATCTTGATTTACCTACGTGTATACAATCAAACACATGCTAAGTACGAACTTAGTGAGGCAATAAAGGCAGTTAATAATAATTTAAACTTTATTCAACTTCTTGGCTACATTTATATAGCATGATATATGCCAATGCATCAACTTTCACATTGCATTAGTAATTCTTTACTATATGCCAATGTCATAAGATTTTCATGCTTGTCCGTTTGTCAGAACATGCCTTATATGCATAAATGCATCATGATCACTAGATAAGTTCATACCCGAAATAACATTTTTAATAACATGAAAAGAATCAAAGAACGAATGAAATATTAAAAGAATCAAAGAACGCAAAATGTTTTCCATTTGAGAAATATATAAGAAACAAGCATCATAAACAAATAAAATGAAATAGCCTCCCTTACAAAGGACCCCCAATGCTCATGGGCAAAAGCATTTAGGATGATTCAGGACATTACTCCGCAACGGTCCTAGAATACAGACAGATCTCCCGTGGTTCACTGTTGACCATTAATCAAGGAAGACTTGAGTTAATTTTGGTCACTCCGCTTCTATCGTCATTTCTTTATTTTTCTTCACCATTACAAAGACATACCCATTCTTGTTCATGCTCTTATGCTCTCATTCTTTCTGAATAGATTTTTAATTCTTCAGTGATCAAATTCCTCAATGTAGCTCCACTGGTCTCTTGCCATATTAAAATTTTCCCACCTTTATTATTTAGGGTGAACAAATGCTCCAAGTCCTTGGACATTTTAAGTTCTTAAACTTTTATCAAGTTTATCTTTAATTTTACAGAACCACTAGAACTCTGTGGAAAAACTTGGTAAGTCCTTGAACTAGCTGATATATGTATTTCATCATTATCACCATGTCCTATGATAGGCGATTTTTTCTTGAATAAAGAAATGGCAACTGAAGATGATTTCCCCTTCCTCAGTCATATCCTCCCCATGAGTGGTCGAACAGTTGCAACCATGGCCTTACATTTTGAAATCATCTCTGAAGCAATACAAGAGGATTTTTGGGCTTGAAGTAATAGAGTTGATTTGATACACTACTTCAGAAGTAATTCTTGCAAGCTGTACCCCCTTGATACATAGAGATGAATGAGACAGACTTTAAAACTCCAGACAATCTTGGAAGCATTTAATTTGGATCTCTAACTAGCCTACTTCTTGATTTCCTCCATTAAGGGCCTTCACTTCTTGGTAGCACATCATAGTTCTCCATATGAAACTTGTAAATATTATCGGGATCATAACTATGGGCAGGTGGGCTTGACATCTTCTTCACCGGCCTAGGGGTAAAATAAGTCTGAAATGGGCATTCCAAATATATCAAAATTTGCATTTGTCCTAGGAATCTTCCATGATAGACCTGGTGAGTCAATTGACCCTTTCCTCTTACTACCTCAGGGAGTCCAATCATTGTATTCATTCACTTCTTTCTCTCTTTTCACTTGACATTTTCAACACTTATTTTCTGAGCAATCTAATTTCACTTTCTCCAATCAGGGGATTACTTTTAAGTAATGTATCTTAATAGCTGATCTTCAGTGTCAACTTCCAAAATTTCCTAGTTCAGAAAGTTTTGAATTTCCAGCTTGAAAATGTAGCAATCTTCAATGTCTCAATCATAACTCATAATAGTCTTGATACTGTAACAACTTAATTAATGGGGCTCTGATAATTTCTTATGATACGGCGAAGCTTCGAGCAATTTATCTCACAATAGAAAATATGAACGAGATCCAATTTAATCTTTGAATTTCCACTATCCTTTTTCCTTTTATCTCAACTGCTTTAGCAAATGATAGTCTTTGATTGAACTGTGCTCCTTACTTTCAGAACATAAATACCCAGCCCTGATGAGACCAAAAAAACTTCAGTAGGACCATTATCAAAAAGTGATTTTGGATAAGGTAGAGCCATAAATCTAAACATGACATTGAATATGATAATTGTCTCCTTTTTCTAACTGAACTCTTCAATCTCTTTGTCTTGTATCTGTATTCTACTCTTCTTGCAATCAATTCATTTGTGAGAAAACTTCAATCTTCAACTGACCTTGGCATTCATTACTTTAGAGAATGACTCTTCTGCCCCTCGTCTCTGTTAAGATCATTATGTGCTTTGATTGTCACTGAACCATTGATTGACCAGACTTTTGGCTAAACTCCAGAACTTGAATTCATTCAGTCTTTCTATGCCTGTCCACTGAGCTTTCTTCATTTTAGCATTTTCAAAACCCACCAGTGCCTCTAAGTCAAGCATTCCACTGTTATCTTCATAACCCAAACTAGAATCTTCTAGATTCTTTACAGATGCCCCCGAGTATATTGATCCAGGCTTACTCATCTTTTTTATTTGGATTTTATTTTCATCTCTCTTTTTTTGGACTTTTTTTTCTTTTTTGACTTTTTTTGCATGAAGAGTCCTTTCAGACTAAACCCTTATGTGAGATGAATTTCTATCTTGACCACCCTTGTTGGTACTTCATCTAGAACCTTTCCTTTCTTAACCTTTTGGATTCCAAGCAAAGTGATAGCTCGTATTCCATCTTGTTCTCGAACTGATCAACCAATTCTTCATTTGATCCAAGTGGTCCTCAATAATCTTTATAACTGTTCAACCGTAATAAGGCTATTACCCATGCCTTTTAGAACATGAACTTTAACTAATGTCAATGCTACTTTTTTTAAAATACAATATTTTAAACAAAAGTGCAATATTTTTTATTTTATATAATGTTTAAATGTTGTAATGCATGAATGCACGAGGTATCGATTTCAAGAACTAGTCATTAGAGCAACACCCATTTAACAAAAAAGTCGAATACAAAGAGAACTCAATATGTTCACTAACTCCAACTCTTTTGGTTTATCACTTTGTTCAGCCTCCGAGTCAACATCTTTCCTATCTCGGCGTCAATATCAAAATGTTGCTGCAAGTATACGACTTTATCGAACAAAATCTGCACATGCCAGGCGACTCCCCGCACGTGGCTCCTAAAGTTAATCATTTCACAACTCTGTTCATGGATTACTTCATCGGCTTTACTTTTAGTGTTTTATCCTTCATTGTGATACCTCTTTGAAACTTACAAGCTGGTCTTTCAAACGTTTTACTGCTTTTTCTGATTCTGCCACTTTCCTCAGCTCCTCATTTTTGTTAGAAATCAATATTTTCCTTAATTATGGTATCCCTCGGTAAATTTCATCATTTGTGAAAATTGGATATCTCCTCTAAGTTCAAAGCTTTCTATTCTTCCTTAGGTTTAGAAACAATCCTCAAATGCTCCTTCAATTTATTCGTCCTCTATCATTCCTATAGTTATCATTATTTTTTCAGATATTGTGTCTTGTTTATCTCTGTAACTGCCACTGACCTTATCTTGAACCTTTGAACTGTTGTTAAGCCTTGTCCTTTTTTACCCCTAGAAAGCTCGTATTTCTCCATTGTTGGTGTCACATGTATCATCCCGAAAAAGGAACAATTATACCGGGCTTCACAAACGTGGTCATGGTCCTAAACAACTCTTGGTCCATTTGACCGTCTAACAACAACGCTATAATCCAAAAAATTTATTTGAAATTAGTCTTCATATCGCCCTCCTATGGTTCTCAAATTAAACTTGGTTTTGGCAAACCTTCATTATGCTCAGAAATTTCTGGTACAACCTTGCATTATTGACATCTAGCCTCCACATATATTATCTTCGTTCTTGTACTGAGTCCTTTCGAATCAGGTCCACGGTGACATATTATCCTCCACTTGTCTATCAGACCCTTTAGCTCTTATGACCACTGCCTACTAAACTAATCCTCAAACTGATACATCTCATGAATGCAGTGTGATGATATATAACAAAACACACAAAAACAAAACACACAAAAAAACCGTGTTAGTAGGGTGAAATAATACTGTAAGCAAAAATAATTGCTATAAAAGATAACAATTTATACTAAGTAGAAATAACTGGAGAACAATTTATATTGTGCACAAAAAAATAATAACCAGAGAAATGTATTTAAATCAACAACACCCTGTCCTAGGTCTCTGTCTGGCTCTAGTGGGGTAGGTTTCTAGATTACAGCATGTGGTTTTTGATCTAGACTCTAGGTACCCAAACTGTCGTTGTCATCTACTGCGACAATAAGACATCGATTCGGGAGTATACGACCCCTTATAGCGGAGGCATAACCTCACAGTGTATAAGGTTGGTATACCGAAAGGAGGACAAAATTCCAATCACGGAGCTAAATAACTCACGTAGGATCATGCCTCACTCCTACTTAAGGGTGAAAAGCCCGGGTAGAAGGCTTATGCATGAATGACAGTTTATTTCACACAAGAAAAAGCTATCTCCATTCTTTTTGAAAATTCATCCAATAATTACGAAAAAAATTAAATTCAAATTACTATCCTAAAATGCCAAAATACCATGTAAAATTAATTAGGCCTGGCTCATGGTTTTTTAAAAAAGTCCCCAGCGGAGTCGCCAAGCTGTCGCGACCATTTTTGGAATAAGCGTAAAAATAGGCTGACGACTAATTTTTGTAAGATTAGGGTTTTGACCATTTTTAATCCTTTTTTAAAATTTGAAAACTTAAGGTTCATTTTAATTAAACTTATCCTTAATTTCCTTTTGAAAAAAAACAATTGGAGTCGCCACCGATCACTTCGAGGTAGACCAAACACCGTAAAACAAACCAGAGATTCATTCTTAAAAATTAGGTTCGGGAGTCGGTTACGTGTAAGGAAGGATTAGCATCCCCACAAACGCCCGCTATCGGTACCTTAATTTTACGTGGCATTTTGGCATTTTGAATAATTATTTGAATTTAATTTATTCCATAATAATTAAATGAATTTAAATTCCAAATGCAGATATCCTTTTATAAGGAAATTCATTTTATTCAAATATGAGATTAAAAGTACCCTGTTAAGTGGCACCCCTATTCATATTTAAAAATGAGTTTCCAACATAAAAGGTTTAAATGCATGATTTGTTATTGTCTTGTTCATTTTGAGTACAAGCTTAAAGGGCTCTAATTAATTGAACTGGTTTAGAACTATGAATATTATTAAATTCAAAGGCCTTTATGAGACAATACCAATTACTTGTATACTATCCATATTAGAACCCCTAAATTTCTATATAATATTCACCTAATTAAATGTTGTTCTAATTATTTAAAGTAATAGTACTAATTAAGGCTCTAATTAAAATAACTAGGTCAATTATCAATTTCTAAGGTCTAATGTGTGTTAAGTATTCTACTTAAAAGCTCATGTTGGACGACACTTCATTGTAGGCAATGAAACACCATCTAAATTGGAACTTTAGAGTTTCCTATTTAACACTCATTAATTTACTATAATTATCTCCCTAATTTAATTATTAACTTCTAATTACGGAACCTAAATCTATGAGCTCTAGCAATTAAACTAATTTAAGTATTAAAGTCGTTTAGAATGAATCTAATATGCATTAATTAAAGTCATACAATTAATAAGAACAATTTAAAGGCAATTAAATATCGGATTCAATAAATACAGGACTAAATTAAAATGAAACTAAACCTGAAAAAACCAATTTCATTGATTTAGGGATCGACTTGAATTACAACTTGAAATTTTAGGGACCAAAACTAAATTATACCAAAACATTAAAAATTCGCGGATCCTCTACCTGACCCGGATAAGAGTGCACAGACCTTCCCCTGACCCGGTGCCAAAACGACACGGTTCCACACCAAGTATAGAAGACCCCACCGAGTCAAACTCGATCATTTGCATCAACCCACTCTCTCACTCCACCCACACTCTCTCCCAAACTCTCTCTGCCTAAACACCAAATTTCTAGAAACTCTCCCTAAAAGGGATTAAAATCCATGATTTTCAGTTGGTGTTCATCATGGTTTGAGATGAATGAGATGAACATCTAAAAGTCCGTCCAAGCCCAGCCTTCACCTCCGTTATTTGATCCAACTTCGCCAAACTTCGGTAACCACCAATCGTTCGTCGGCCATTGCCCAGGACATTCGACTACCGCTCCTCTCCAGCCGGCCGCCATATGGCGATTTCTGGCCGTCAACCGCCGAAATCCTAAAATTCCAAAAAAAAAACCTTTTTCAATCCTAAACCCTAAAAACTAACCAGTTTCATCAGAAACGCCTTATCTTCCCTAATCTTAAACCTAAATCTACTTGAAACTCGTCCCTCTTCAACTCCGACCGTTCTTAAAACCTACTCCGACCACCAATTCCATTTCCCAATTTGAGTTTATTCATTATTTTTTATCATTTTTATTCAATTTAACCCTTTTCATGTTTATTTACCAGGAAAATAGACAAATCAGAGAAGGATATACTGTAACACCCTTAATGTATACTCGTAGATCAAATACACATTAAAGATGTTATAGAGATATTAAGAAAACTTGGCTTAATTTTTTAAAATTTTTTTTACATCAATCTAAAGTCCCTGAATTATTTTATAAAATTTATAGATATATTAATGAAATGAAAATATTCTTCAGGGTGAAAACTAGGCACCCTGCCTAAACCCTTTCTTGATTTTAAAATTATTATGTGACTAAGGTTAAATAATATTTAATTACATCTTGAATTATAACCATTTGTAGCAAACCATTTTCTAAGTCCATACATTCATAATAGTACGTAAACAAGTTATAAACTTAGGTTTACAAACCAGCTTATTCATTTAAAATACATACCAACATATACTTATTAAATTTGTACATGCCACTAGATATTAACTACTTTTAAGATGTACATACCATAGTCACTTTACTAACTTGATCTCCCACTCCATACTTAATAAAATATCTTTTCTTTTCTTATCCGCATAAACTTTTTGTCGATCTGCTGCGACTTTGAGATTATGCTAAATAATCCTTACTTTATCTTCCATGTCTTGTGTTAAGTTAACTCTTCCAATGTTTAAGTTATTCCGAACATTTCGATCTTGCAATTCAAACTAATTAAGAGGAGTTCGGCACTTTCTTCCATATAATACTTCGAAAGGTACCATCTTAATACTTGCCAAGCTTGAAATCAAGTTAATTTCATGTTGGAAGTTATAAACCATAATCTTGAAATTTAGGGTTTTGTTAGGGGTTTGAGATTTGAGATGATATTGAAGGATTTAAGTTGTTTGAAGCTTTATGTTGATGTTAAAACTTGAATTTTGATGGTTTGTAGCAAGTGATGGGACTAAATTGACAAGTAGAAAAATAAGAAGAAGTTTGTATAAATTAGAAGTTTATTATGGAAAGCTATGTAGAAGATTGAATTTTGGCAGTGACTTCGAAAATTCACCATAAGTTCTACAAAAATGGTTATATTATGAATTTTATACCGTTGTAAAGATTTGTTCGTCTAGTTTCGTTTCCAACAAACGAAAACTGATTTCGACTTCCGAGTTAAAAGATATGAATTTTTAATCGAATGAAGGTCAAAAAATTTGCAGAGCAGTTTCTATCAAAATGGCATTGTGACGGGAGTTTGAAGAATTTTCATAATTTTTGTAGATTTTATTAATTTATGTGGATTATACCGTTAGAACCGTATCGAATCTAGTTTCTCCGATATAAAGGAAATTAAGACCCGGTCTGTATTCTGCCCTATACAAGTAAATCTTGGAAGGTAGCGCAAGCTGTCAGAAAATGGAATTTGAAACATGTTGTATTTAAATGTTAGTTAGCAAGCTCGGAAAAGTTAATGGAAGTTCAAATTGGTCACTAAGGGCCTTAATGAGTTCTGAATAGTACAAGGAAGAAGGGAAAAACATTTGGAAATTTTATATTTGAATGATTATATTAGACATCATGTTTAAGGTATTGTTAGATTTGAATCTAACAAATATTTTATTTTATTCATGTGATTAATGAAGTCAAGTGCTAATCAGAGAAGGTTCGAGGTACTATGAAAGAAAGGATCAATCTAGGACTTAGTGAGGCATTGTGTTAAGTGGCCCAGGTGAGTGCAAGGCATACATAACATGATACATGGATGTTTTATACATCATTGGTAAGACTTGCAATAAGTCTACCTGGTTTATATATTGGCATGATATTTATGTCATTGATCATATATTTGACATATTTTAAATATGTCAAAGGTTGAACACAAATGCATGAATCACTAGTTATATATAATGGTATACTATGAATGTTATTTCGGGTATGAACTTCCTAATGTTCAATTATATTGATATATGTTGCCATGGATGGAATAAATACGGAAATTATGCCCAAATAAGTCATTGAGGGACAGGGTATAGTTGTCATGCCATAGAGTCCAGCAGCACGCTGCATATTCGGGTATCCGGGATAGCACTATAGTGTATATAAATGACACTTAGTGCATGGTTAGCACGGCCTTATAAACATGCATAAATTGGGAGGTTAGCACAGCCTTATAAGTGTGCTATCCCATACGTATATGTATATATTTTTAATAACATTTTTTCTCTTAGGTTCCTGATATTGACAATAAGAGTGACCTTGAATCAAATTCAGAGATCAACTTCAGAAATGTGACTCTTTTCTACTTTATTTAGGCCAATGAGAAGACATTAATGAGTGTTCAGGAATCACGGGAAAATCTCAAATACAAATTTTAAGTGAATTTCCTCTCAAGCATTATCGGCTAAGGTCTTTGAATGAAGTGATAACCCAAAACATCTTTCATTTGAAGACAGCTTCTCTTTGAAGATATCCAAGTATGGGAGGACATTTGGCATTCCTTCATCTCCCTTCGCAAAGGAAGAAAATAAGAAAACTATCATTTGTTGTCCCCTTTGAGCCTAATGATTTTTCTTTCGATTTAACCCAAACCATGGATCACCCCTACACTGGGGGCAAGGAGGATGAAAGTTTGTTTGTAAGTGAAAAATGTTCGGTTTGGATCATGCTATGATAGTAATGCCTTGTGAATCAAGCGCAAAAGAAATAAAAGTGAATATATCAAAGACAAGTTGAATGAAGACAATATTCCAAATCAAGTCAATAAAAGAAAAGAAAAGGAAAAGAGAAAAGGAAGAAAATAGTGGAAAGTTTGTGTTCAAAAAGTCAGATGAGTCAAGTTGAAGCAACTAAAGAAAGCACTAAAGTTGAAAAGTGCAAAAGAAAAGCAATACATATATGTGAGATCTTTCAAACAAGTCTCTATCTAAAGGAGCAGTGGAAGATTGATTTCAAGGAAAGGAAATAAGCTCTATGGTGAAAACTAAAAAATGGGCAGTCTAGAGTGATCCACAAAAAAGAAAAAAGAGAGCATTTCATCTGACCATATTCAGATCAAGGAGTTCAAAAATGATATTCTACTTAGAAGAAATGATCCTTGGTTTCATCACCCTTAAGTATTTATTTAAGCCTATATATCTTTTCTTTGGTAGTCGTGAGCCATAGCCTACATTACAAGCCTCAAAAGACCATTTTGACCATATACGAGTATTTGAGCAAGTTGAGTTTGTCTTCAGAAGACATCCCGCTTATTAGGGTTAAACTTTCTTCAAGGACTTCTAGACTTCTAATGCTTGATCGAGATCCGAAAAAAGGGAAGGATTGGGGCATGGTGAGAGTGAGGTAAAGAGTGCCACCTTAAATGGGACAGAATTAGGTATAAGGGAATGTTTCTCCCAGAAGTTAATAAATTAGAAGGGTCACATTGGAGCTGATATTTGCAGTTTGGTTTGAAGGCTCTGTTGCACTTGGTACTTAGGGGCCTATTTTTATTTTTTGTTTTCTCATGTTTGCCGTGACTTATCAAATTATTCCAATTTCTCAAATCTTGTAAAATAATATTATGATCCATTCACTTGTCATTTCAACGAGCATCTTGCAGATGAATTGATTAGATACAAGAAAAGCAAAGGATTTCGTGGGTATTACTTTGATGTACTAATCCTTTAATTGGAGGCAGAATAGGAGGTAGCCTCGATACTTGTTTAATGGTGAAAAGTATGACGAGGAAAAGACACAATTCCGAGTGTCAGTAACATTCAAACAAGGCTGCAAGAAAGTGATACAAGTAATTTTGGGGCAAAAAGAGAAAGCATGAGCTATCTTTTGGGAGCAAAGATGCAGCCAGTCAGTTCGTTGAGGGTTTTTGCTATTCAAAAGTAAGAAACCAAGGCGAATGTGAGCTAAGATAGTAGTCAAAGTCAAGCCGGAGCAGGGCAATGCTTCAAAAAGAACCTTACAGAACATCACATGCTGGTAAATAAAGTCTGCAAGCTAGAACAACAGTGAATCATGATCTCTTTTAGAGCTATGAGAAAGAATTTTATCAAAGAAACTGAAAGAAAATATAGCATGAACGACTTTTTAAGAAAAAAAGTGATCTCTGGTATTCAAATTGTGAGAAATTCATGGTGAGATGCAGTAAAAAGGGTCTATGTGCTTAATCCATGAAGGCAAGAAAAGTTCCATAAGAACAAACAAAAGAAAACATTGTTGCAAAAAAATAAAGAAAAAGAGGGAAAAGAAAAAAAAAGAAAAGAGAAAATCGAGGTGAAAACCTGAAAGGGCGCCTTGAGAAAAAGAGAAAAAAAAACAACTAAAGTGAACCTGAAAAGGCTCTTTAGAGAAAAAGATGCAGCGATCCTAAAGATTGAACCTGAGTGTGAGATGGGTTATGCTGTCAGTAGAAGAAATTTTAATGAAAGACGAATCGAAGAAATTTGGAGCTTCCCTGAAGATGAAAGTTTGCCCAAGTGGTCCTCAATTGACAACATTCATACATCATATAGTTAGGCACCCATAAATAGGAGCATGGTAACTCATACATTCAAGGCATTTTTGCATATTTTAGTAGGAATTCGCGAGATCAGTTAAGGAAAGCAAACATCAATCTATAGCTTCGAGTTTTGAAAAAGTAGAGCCAAGCAAGAACAAGCAAAGATTTCGAAGAAAAGATCAGTTAAGAATGAAGAGAAAGATCCAACAAGGAATGAACAGAAATCTTGGAGAAGAAAATCTGACAAAGAGTGAGCATAGATCTTAGTGAAATAGATCTAGCAAAGATTTCATTCATGTTAGTAAGAAAGAAAATATATTAATTCATGATTTTCTGTTTGCAGATGCATATTTGCAAGGACATTCCGTTTACAGAGGTAGATTTCTCAAGATATTATGTTTGCAGAGGCAAATTTCAACAAATATTTCGCTTATAGAAGTGGATTTTAGCAAGACATTCTATTTGTAGAGGCAAATTTTAGGAAGAAGCTCCGTTTGCAGAAGCGGATTTCAACAAGTATTTTGCTTACATAAGAGGATTTCAGCAAGACATTTTGTTTGTAAGGGCAGATTTCAGCAAGAGGCTCCATTTGTAGAGGCTGATTTTAAAAGTATTTCGCTTACAGAGGTGGATTTCAACATGACATTATGAGGCATGTTTAGCAAGATAATCCATTTGAAAAGTTAGATTTCAGCAAAAGCTCTGATTGTTTGCATAGGAAAGGAAATGTATTACAGCCTCAAATCCTTCGGGTCATTAGTAAGTCCTTCGAGAATGATGTTAAGTCCTTTGGGTGGACACCTTTGAAAATGATGAGAAATTTTTGAAGGTTGTCAAAATAAGATGGTGGGGCATGTTATTGGAAGACATCAAGCTTTTGGGCCAATCGTATGAAAAAAGAAAGAAAGGAAAAAGGAAAAAGAGAAAGGAAAAGAAGAAAGAAAAAAATGAAAAGGAAAAAAAGAGGAAAAAAAGAAAAAGAAAGAGAAAAAGAGAAAGAGAAAAAGAAAAAGAAAAAGAAAAGAATCAATGTTACTTGATTGAAAGGCCAGGTAGACCAACAACGGGCATATGAGGAAGATGTTTGGTTTATTCAGTCACATACATTTCAAGCACAGAAGAAATTGATCAATAGAGAAAGAGTAACAATAGATGAGATCCTATATTAGTTTGAGATAAAAAGATCAAGACACCTTAGACAGAAAAGCAATGACATTAAATAACTCAATGCTTCAAGCGTAAAATTAAGAATATTTTATGTTGTTTCAGATTAAATTTGAATTAATTAATGATGTTTCTTTTTGCAGGATTAATTGTTCCCCGGATGAGTGGAAAATCAGCATTTCTAGTAAAGAATCCAGAGTTCCCAATGAGAAGAACTCATCCATCAAAGAATTCAAAGTTTGTAAAAGGAAGAACTCATCAAGAAAGATTGAAGAGCTCATAATGAGAAGAGTTCGTTTGCTGAGGAATGAGGAGAGTTCCTAATGAGAAAAGCTCACTTGTCCGTACCTTTACAGAGAGGTGGACCAGTAAAATTAAAGAACTCCTAATGAGAAGAGTCCGCCACAGAGTTCCAAGTGAGAAGAACTCGCCCAGCAAAGAATCAAGAGCTCCTAATGAGAAGAGTTCGCCATAGAGTTCCTAATGAGAAGAACTTTCCTAGCAAAGAAGGAAGAGCTCGTAATGAGAAGAGTTCGTCACAAAACTCATAATGAGAAGAGTTTGCCTTTTTGAAAGAATGAGAAGTTCCTAATGAGAAGAGCTTGGTTATTCAATGCCTTTACAAAGATGCAGATCAATGGTTTCAAGGAGAATGGGGAGTTCCTAATGAGAAGAGCTTGCCTGTTCGACATTTTTGTAGAGAGGTAGATCGGTATGACCAAGAGGAACTAGTTTAGACTTTACGGTTAGCCTGGACAAAGTAATAAGGAGTTCATAATAAGAAGAATTTGCTTGTTCGACACCTTTGTAGAGAGATAGATTGTTTGACAGAGGGATGAAGAATTTCATAATAAGAAGAACAACTTCAAACCTCAAAAGATAAAGAATGTCAGGAGCAATTCTGAGCCTTGGAAGAAGAATAATTTTATAATAAGAAGAACAACTTCAGATTCCATAATTTGGCAGAAGGTTGAAAAGTTTAGAAATGAGAAGAACAGCTTCAGGCTTCGGCGGTTTAGAGGATGGCCAGTGAATTCGGACAAAATTCGTGTATTTTCAGTCTTTGCCCACTTCTTGTTCCACAGCAATGATCAAAGAGGAACAGCTATAATACACGTAATTTTTTGGGGTATTCGAATATATAAATAAGGCCAAAGTAATAATAATAAATAAATAAAGTTAGCCCATTACATAAATAGATGTCCATCCAAATAAATAGTATCCATTTACATATTAAAACCCAATGTCTTTCTTACAAAGCCCAAGTTCTGATCCTAATACCCTTCCCCCCCATTTTCGGGAATAATCTGCCCAAATAGCCCAACAAACACAAATCCAAATTTTTCCTACCCAAACTGGCCCACGTGGAAGCCTCAGATTGGCCGAAACCCAAAGCACACAGATTATACTTCTTTCTCCCGCTCAGCTGGCCTCATTGACATCAACCTTATGTCAACCCTATAAATAGGGAAGAGAGAGTATGTCAGAATTAATGATATATCATTAAAATAATAAATAATAATAATTAAAACTAATAAATATAATAATAATGAGCAGAGAGATAAATTTACCTGAGATCTAAAGTTCCGTGGAAGGGGAGGAGACTGCCGATAGTGTAAACAAATGTCAGGATCTCACCAAAGATGACGACCAAAACTGCAAATCCACCGTCATAAGGTATATCCTTCTCTGATTTGTCTATTTTCTTGCAAAATAAACATAAAAGGGTTAAATTGAATAAAAATGATAAAAACAGTGAATAAACTCAAATCAGAAAATGTAATTGGTGGCTGGAGTAGGTTTTAAGAACGGTCAGACTTGAAGAGGGACGAGTTTCGGATAGATTTAGGTTTTAGATTGGGGAAGATTGGGCCTTTTCGATGAAATAGGTTAGTTTTTAGGGTTTAGGATTGAAAAAGTTTTTTGGAGTTTTAGGATTTCGGCAGGCGGCGGCCGAAAATTGCCTTGTGGCAGTCGTCCGGAGAGGAGCTGTGGTCGAATGTCCTAGAAAGTGGCTGGCGAACATTTGGTTGTTACCGGAGTTTGGCGAAGTTGGATCCAATGGGAGAGGTGACGGTTGGGCTTGGACGGACTTTTAGATGTTCAGCTCGTTCATCTCCAACCATGATGAACACCAACTGAAAATCATGGATTTTAATCTATTTTAGGGAGAGTTTGACTCGGTGGGGTCTTTTATACTTGGTGCGGAACGGTGCCATTTTGGTACCAGGTCAAGGGAAGGTCCACGCACTCTTATCCGGGTCGGGCAGAGGATCCATGATTTTTTTTTGGTTTTGGTTTAATTTAGTTTTGGTACCTGAAATTTCAAGTTGTAATTCAATCCGATCCCTAAATAAATGAAATTGGTTTTTTCAGGTTTGATTTCTTTTTAATTTAGTCCTGTATTTATTGAATCCAATATTTAATCACCTTTAAATTGTTCTTATTAATTGTATGACTTTAATTAATGCATATTAGATTCATTCTAAATGACTTTAATACTTAAATTAGTTTAATTACTAGAGCTCGTAGATTTAGGTTCATTAATTAGAAGTTAATAATTAAATTAGGGAGATAATTACAGTAAATTAATGAGTTTTAAATAGGAAACTTTGAACTTCCAATTTAGATGGTGTTTCATTGCTTACAATTAAGCGTTGTCCAACATGGGCTTTTAAGTGGAATACTTAACACCCATTAGACCTTAGAAATTGATAATTGACCTAGTTATTTTAATTAGAGCCTTAATTAGGACTATTACTTTAAATAATTAGAACAACGTTTAATTAGGTGAATATTATATAGAAATTTAGGGGCTCTAATATGGATGGTATACAAGTAATTGGTACTGTCTCTTAAAGGCCATTGAATTTAATAATATCCATAGTTTTAAACCAGTTCAATTAATTAGAGCCCTTTAAGCTTGTACTCAAAAATGAACAAGACAATAACAAATCATGCATTTAAACCTTTTATGTTGGAAATTCATTTTTAAATATGAATAGGTGTGCCACTTAACGGGGTACTTTTAATCTCATATTCGAATAAAATGAATTTCCTTATAAAAGGATATTTGCAGTTGGAATTTAAATTCATTTAATAATTATGGAATAAATTAAATTCAAATAATTATTTGAAATGCCAAAATGCGACCTAAAATTAATGTACTGATAGCGGGGATTTGTTGGGGTGCTAATCCTTCCCCACACGTAACCGACTCCCAAACCCAATTTTTAAGAAATGAATCTCTAGTTTGTTTTTACGGTGTCTGGTCTACCACGAAGTGATCGATGGTGACTCCAATTGTTTTTTCTTTCAAAAGGAAATTAAGGAAAAGTTTAATTAAAATGAACCTTAAGTTTTCAAAATTTAAAAAATGATTAAAAAGGGTCAAAACCCTAATCTTACAAAAATCAATCGTCAGGCTATTTTTGTGCAAATTTCAAAAATGGTCACGACAAAATGGAAAATAGAAGGGGTTAGAGGACTTTCACAAGCTTGAGTCAAAGAGGGAAGTTCAAGGGAGCTAAAGTAAGAGCTAAATCCCAGATTTTTGCTTAAGGTGAGTACATCTCTGACTCCTTTAATTCTTGAGCATCATTAAAGCTATGGTTTGATGGGTGTTGCTTGGGTGAAACTTATCTTGGGAAATCAATGTAATGATTTTGACGTTGATTAGTTGGAAAAATGACACCTTTAAACCCATAAAATACCTTAGAAAGATTAAACGATTATTTGGAGTAAGTTGGAAGAGTTTAGAGACAAGTTAGGGTGTTTTTTCGAGTTGCATAATGCATTTTCTGGGCTCAAGTACTGGTACGCGGGGTATCTGTACCAGTACCCAATGTTGGATTGAACACTCGAGGGTGTATCGGTACTAGAGGCGTACCGATACTCGAAGCTCAAGTACCGGTGCTAGGTGTTTGTTTTCCCTCCCTCTCATGAAGCCACATATCGATACATGAAGGGTGAGTACTGGTACCTATTGTACCGTATCGGTACGTGAGGGCGTGTATCGATACTGCCTGGGTAATTTGCCCAGAAAATATGAAGTTGAGTTTGAGTAGTTAGAAAATTGTGGGAAATGGATTAGTAGGTCCATAATGAGGTATAATGACCTGTAAAACTAAAAAACTGATGTTTTACCCTAAAATACGAGTGTAATAAGAAAGAGGCTTGCCTATTTAGTTAGAAATTTTACATGATTCGATGTAAACATGAATAATACTTTCCATAACATACCAAAGGATTGGTAAATGATAAATCGAAGATAACCATGTTGGTCGATGTCATGCCTTGGGGGCATTTGCTTGATAGCTTGGCTTGGTGCCACTTATCTCTTGGTGAGGTGTGTGAATGCTCGGGGAGCATGTATTATCTTATGATTGTTAAAAGGAATTTGGATGTCCTAGAGTCAATACTACAGTACTTATATAAGGGGATGTATACTTCGGGTTGAGTGATCAAGTATATCCAAAGTAGCCACGGGCTGAGTGATCTGGGTGCGGTTAGAAACCTATCTGTGGCTATGGTAATTCGAATAAGGTATAAACTCGATAGGCTGAGTGAGCTCGATTAACATGATAGGCTGAGTGACCTCAGGTAAGAAATACTTGTGGCTAATGTGATCCAAGTATATCTAGGACGTATTCATGGCTATAGTGATCCGAATATGGTTCATTTAACCTGATGGCTATGTGAACACGGATAACCTGACGGTTTTGTGGCACAGGTAAAGTAGGGCTTCGTTGATAAATATGTAGATGATGTATGGATGTATACATGTATGTTGTGTGGATGATATAGATAGTTTATGTACCCGATGGATGAGTGATCGGGGTAGAGTATGAATTAACTCGATGGGCTGAGTGAGCTGGAGTAACTCAAAAGGCTATGTGACCTCGAGTATGGCAAAGCTTTATGGAAATATGTAAGACTTGTTGTAGACTTAATGATGCCTTGAGATAGGTGATCTAAGAACTCTAGCTAGTGTAGGCTCAATGATAACTGTAGAAATCAAAGAACCTTTTAGAATGTTTCTCTGTTAATCTTATTCATAAATGTTGTACAACAGTAGTCCTTTATAGGCTTTACAAGTAGTTTACCTAGAGTAGTCTACCTAAGAGATAGAACTCTTATCGTTTAATGAGATAGAGTTTGTCTAGGTTTAAACTCTTAGATTCAAACTATTAGATGAGATAAGATAAGATTACAACACTTAATCTACACGCAACTAGCTACACCCCCTCAAACTGGTGTGTATATGTTGTATACTCCCAGTTTGGAAGAAAACTCGCCAAAGGTCACTCTCGGAGTGCCTTTGTGAAGATATCTACTAGTTGACTCTTAGTAGGAACATAGTGAAGCTTTACAACACCATTGTTTACCTTCTCATAGATGAAATGTCTGTCAATTTCAATATGTTTAGTCCGGTCATGTTGTACTCGATTCCTAGCAATGCTCATTGCTGATTGGCTATCACTAATTACCTCGAACTCCTACTTTTCATCTAACTCCAACTCAGTGAGAAATTTTTTAAGCCACATGCCTTTGCAAATTCTAAGGGCCATAGTCCTATATTCTGATTATGCACTACTTCGAGACACCACAGTTTGCTTTTTACTCCTCCATGTGACCAAGTTTCTCCATACAAATGAACAATAGCCACTCACAGACTTTCTATCTATTAATTCTCCTGCCCAGCTAGAATCTGTGTAAATCTTCAGAGATCTGTCCTAATTTTTCTTAAAAATAAGTCCAAATCCTGGTGTAAATTTTATGTATCACAAGACTCTATTGGCTGGCTCTATATGTTCTTCTCTAGGGTCACTCATGTGCTGGCTAATTATGCTCATTGAATAAGCTATAACATGCCTTGTGAGTGATAAATAAATCAATTTCCCAACCAGCCTTTGGTAGGATTCTTTGTTAACGGGAGTACTCGTGCCATTTTTCCAAACTTTAAGCCTACATCCATTGGAGTGTCTACTGGTTTACATCCAAGCATTCCAGTTTCTGAGAGCATGTCCAAGATGTACATCCTCTGATTTATGACTATCCCCTCATTTGATCTAGCCACCTCTATTCTGAGAAAGTACCTAAGACTTCCCAAGTCTTTAGTCTCAAACTTTGTTGCCAAAATGCCTTTAATTTCTCAATTTCCTTTGTGTCATCTCTTGTGATAATCATATCATCAACATAAACAATAAGAAGAGTCTTTTTACCATCCGAAGCTACCTTCTTAAATAAGGTGTGATCTGTCTGTGTTTGCTTGAACCCATTCCTCACCATGGCTTTTGCAAATCTGTCAAACTAGGCCATTGGTGATTACTTTAGCCCATACAAGGATCTATTTAGTTTGCCACTAACCTTGCCTTGAACCTCTTGATGCTTCCACCAAAATGATACTTTACTGTGAAAACCCACTTGCATTCAACCACCTTTTTCCCTTCCGACAGTTTAGTTAAACTCTATGTGTTATTCTGTTGTAGGGCTTTAACCTCTTTTTTAACAGCTTTTCTCCGGTCAAGATTTTCAAATGCCTCTTCCACTGTTGTAAGGATCTTTACACGGTTAATATTAGCTATAAAAGCCTTGAAACCAGATAATAATTTTCCGTAGGAAACAAATCTATTAATAGGATAAGTTGTGCATTTTTACCCTTTTCTGATTGCAATCAGAAAATCATCTAAATTCCCCTAATCTGGACTTTTCGAGACATCATTACTTACCTTTTCCTCCATGGAAGTGGACTTAAGATCAGTTCTTGGCAAGTACTAGGCTGATCAATGGATTTTGTGACAATTTTCTTTCTTCCGGTATAGGGAGTAAGCTGTTTGACAAGAGGTTGTGGGGTTTGAGTAGTGTGAGGACTGGGTGATTTAGGCTCTGAAGAAGATCCTTCTACTAGAACATTAGGAGAGCTGGGAGATGTAGGCTCTAGAGGAGTTGTAGGAGCATTAGGGGAGATGGGAGATGTAGGCTCTGGAGGAGTTGTGGGAGACAACAAAGGAGAAATAAGAATAGGAGTAATAGGTTGATTTTCAAAAAGTTGAGATTCCTCACTTCTCCCCCTGATCAGCCCCTACAAAATAAGGTTGATTTTCAAAGAAAGTAACATCAAATGAAACATAGGTTTTCTTGGTAATAGGTGAGTAACATTTGTAGCCCTTCTAACTCGAGGAGTGCCCGATAAATACACACCACACGGACCTAGGATCAAGCTTATCCCTATTGTTGCTATGCACATGAACAAAAACTGTGCAGTCAAATACTCAAAAAGGAATAGAAGATGACCATGGTTTGAAATGTGGAAAATGATGTAAAAGGGTGTCAACAGGAGTTTTAAAGCTCATAGTTTTGCTAGGCATCCTATTAATTAGCAAAGTAGCAGTAAGAAGTGCTTCCCCCCAAAGATACTTAGGAGTATTAGTAGAAAACAAAAGAGGCCGAGTTACCTCTAGTAGATGTCTATTTTTTTCTTTCAGCAACCCCATTTTGCTGATGAGTGTTGACACAAGAAGTAAGGTGAAAGATACCTTTCTGTTGAAAAAAAGAACCAATGGATTTAGTAAGATACTCACTCCCATTCTAACTCTGTACTCAAACTAGTTTTCGATCATGTGATGAAAGGTTTTAAATATTATTTCAACCTCAGATTTTTCTTTTAGTAGATAGGGAGAGTGATCATCAATAAAGGACACAAACCAGCGAACCCCAGATATATTTTTAACTTTAGAATGACCCCAAATGTCAATATGTATTATGGAGAAAGGATAAGTAGGTTTAAATTTAGTGGGAACATTGATTGTCTTGTATGTTTGGCAATTTGACAATATCACAAGGGATTTTTATTCAGAAACAACTTAGGAAATAATTTTGCAAGATAGTAGAAATTCGGGTGTCCTAACCTAAAATGCCATAGCATAACATCATTGGAAAGTAGGGAAAAAGAAAAACTATAGACTAAAGAAAACTAGAAATAGTTTTGTTTCGAGAGGATGGGCTATTAAGAATGTAGAGTCCATTGTGTATCTGAGCACTTCCAATCACCACCCTCGAGTCCTGTGCCTAAAAAATACAACTAGACAGCCCAAAGTTAACATCATAATTCTTATCTTTAACAATTTTGCTATTAGACAGCAGATTGCAGGCCAGTTTTTGTACATAAAGAACATTAAACATCACTAGATGATCATTTAACTTAATAGAACCACTTTATGCTACAATGGAGAGAGATCCATCAGAAACTTTGATAGATGATGCAAACGAATGTGGCTTGTACTCATGAAAAGGGTCAAGATTGCCTGTCATATGGTCAGAAGCACCAGAATCCACTATCCACTCAAGGAATTGACTATGGCCAAGCAAGAGATTTTACCTTTTGTAGCAGTAAACATGGTAGAATCTGATTTGGTTCCATGTTTATAGGATGTAATTGGAGAAAGAGATGCATTTGATAGATGGAAATCAGATGAACATGGGATGTTTTGGGAACTAACTTTTGAATCAGAAGGTTCTGAATTAGTCATGGAGAGGTATAGAATCGATCGAAAGGGAAAAAAGAATTAAAGAGTGGGTAGAGAGGATTGACCTAATCTGATACCATGTAGAAATCAAAGAACCTTTTAGAGTGTTTCTCTGTTAAATCTTATTCATAAATGTCGTACAAAAGTAGTCCTTTTATAGGCTTTACAAGTAGTTTACCTAGAGTAGTCTACCTAAGAGATAGAACTCTTATCCTTTAATGAGATAGAGTTTGTCTAGGTTTAAACTCTTAGATTCAAACTATTAGATGAGATAAGATAAGATTACAACACTTAATCTACACGCAACTAACCTACAATAACTCATCGATGGTGAAGCATTATCTATGCTCTCTAAACTATAATTATCTTGCATGCTTATTTTATGATAATCACGAATTATGGTAGAGTAAAAATGTACCACCGAGCTTTGTTATCTCAGCGTGCGGATGTGTTGTTTTTCTGTACATAGGTTGGCAGGTCAATCTTTTGGATGAGTACATCGACGAGGATTTCCCAACACCGCATCGCTTTCGAGTACAATGCTTAGTATTTAGTTTTGGGCTTATGTATTCATAGGACCTTACGAGTTATTGAGTCTGTAAACTCTATGTGAAATGTTATTTTGTCATACGGTGTTTTAAGTTTGGAGCTCCTATTTTGTAAACACATTTTAGTGCTTATTTAATCACACGAATTTATTGATGATTTAATATTTTCGAAATGGCTAAATTTATTGTTTTTAACTGGAAATTTTGTTGGGTCGGTTTTGGGTAACCCGAATGTAGTACTTCGGATTCAAATCAGGATCAGGGTGTTAAAAATTTTCAAAGGTGTTAATTTTGATATGAATCAAGTTTTTGATATGTGTTTATTGAGGCTTAGTTGGTGGTGCAAGGAAAAATGGCTAGAATAGGGTATCTTTATTAGATATCTTATTGGATGCCCAAGCAATTTTAATTTATTCAGTTCCAGAAGTTCCAACCCGAAAATATCCAATTGGGTTCCTCCTGGAAATGGTGTTCTGAAATTCAATACAAATGAGGCTGTTATCGGTAGTTTTGGAGAGGCCAGAATTGGTGGTTGTTTAAGAAACGAGAGGGCAAAGACATTGTTATATTTTTCTAAAAATGTTGGAAGAACTGATGCTTCAACTGATGAGATCCTGACTATCAAAGAAGGCCTTCATTTGTTTAGTATTTTTGCCCTGGTGTAACAAATTTATTGTTATGTTCGAAAGTGATTTTAAATTGGTGGTGGATTGGCTATTGCGACATCAATCTTCCCCTGCTGTTTTCAAGCCAATCATCTCATCGTCTTTGAGTATTTGTAAAGGCTTTGAATGGAGTATCCATTTTGCGCCTAGAGAATGTAATTCTGTTGAGATATTTGATTTTGATATAACTTAAAGAAAAATGTTTTCGAACTTAAACTAATTTGCAAAAATATTTCAAAAGTCCACAAACTTGTAAAATATCTATGAAAGTTTTTCAAAGGTTTTTTGTCATGTTTTAAATGATTTTAGATAGCCAAAGTGTCAAAAACAGGACCTGAGTACAGGTACCGTTTAACCTGTACTGATACGTAGAGTGCCCGTACCGGTACAACTTTTCAAGTACCTATACGCCCCTTTGTCCTCGAGTTTTGGAAAATTCCAATAGCCAAAAAGTGTACCAGTATAGGCTTATTCATACCGATACCCTATGGTTTGTACCGATACATTTGTATCAAGTACTGATACCCTTTGTAAAAATGCCCAACGACTCTTTCTATTTTGATCATGTGTATCGATACCTCTACATGCGTACCGATACTACTGAGCCCCGAAGTGCATTTATTGCTGGAAATAAAGTCCTCAACGGCTAGTAACGGCCACAAATTCCTTTGAGGGTTTAAAAGACATCTTCAAGCAACCATGCAACAACAACAAACAACATTGCCAACATTCATGTATAGAGAAAGTGTTTTGAGCTTTAATTGTCAATTTTCTTTGTAAAACACTTGTGAGCTTAATTGTTATATTTGCTTAAGTGTTAGGTTTGGGGTGAGTGCTTAATTTTGCAAACACACGGCCTTGTGAGGTTTTTCCTTGTGTTGTAGGGGTTATCTCCTTGAGCCTAAAAAAGGAAAGAATTCAATAGTAAATTTAGGAAAATCTTTAGTATGAAGCTAAGGTAATGGATGTAGACTTTGGTTAGAAAGTCAAACCACTTGTAACATCCCTTTCCCGTATTCGTTATCAAATACAAGTCAGTTATGTTACTTACTAAGATTAAACTTGTTTATTTCTTATTTTAGAAAAATTGGCAGCCTGCACTGCCTTTACATAAAAATTTATACAAATTTTTATAGATATTGAAACTTCATTCCGAAATTTTATAATTTAACTAGATTTATCAAGCTTTCTAACCATATAAATTATTAGCCTAAAATCATTACACAAAAATTCAAATAATTCCTTAAACTCATGTCACAAACCAGAATTTCTGAAACTCTGCTACCCTGTTTTCCGACCTTCCATCGAATAAAAATTCAT
Source organism: Hibiscus mutabilis (assembly GCA_019671005.1). NCBI lineage: Eukaryota > Viridiplantae > Streptophyta > Magnoliopsida > Malvales > Malvaceae > Hibiscus > Hibiscus mutabilis. Next base: position 33,075,776 of record CM033728.1, read on the forward strand.
AACTTTTAACATACAACTCGAAATCAGTCACCATTTGTTTTTCAAGAAACTAGACAAAATTTCTAGTTCATGCATATAAGATTCACTGTCTAATTCTAATTGTGGAATTTATGCTGATTTTTCAAACACACTGCTTTTGCGTACCTTTCTGAACAGATTTTTTTCTCTTTCTTAGAACTCATATTTACTAAAAACTTAGTCCATTATCATTTATAAACATAATAGGACTTACTAGGTTTATCATCCATGTAAAACAACTATATAAGTTATTACAAACCCCCACTAATTATACATGCCATCTAGTACATTTCCGAAAGAAAGGATGGATGTCATTACATTACTATGAGTATGGAGATATACCTCCCAAAATATGAAAGTGATGCTCGGCTACTCTTCCCTCGAAGCTCCTTTAAAACCTACGCATGAAATTCATCATACGCTAAGCATATACTTAGTGAGGCAACAATATTTAATTCAAATGTAAATTAACATAGGTACCAATATCAATAAACAACAATGCACATGATCACTTACCATATTATGCTTGCTAGCATATATTACATGATACATACATAATAACATAATACATGGTATTAACTTTGATTCCTACCATTACCATTGCCATGATTATCATCGAGCTTTTAAGCCTTTCATCCTGTTTTTCAATTCATTTAGCCCAAGTATCGACTTAAGGAAATCTATGTACACGAGTCATCCCCCCTATACTTACTTGAGTATAGTGTATTATTTGCACCGTAGTGCTTTATATCAAACATTGGGCTTTATATCAATCAATATCTCATTCATGGCAACATATATACATATTGAACAATTCATACCCAAAATAACATTCTATGATTAATTAGTGATCCATGCATATGTTTCAACCTTTGACATATTTCTAATATGTCAAATATATGATAAATGACATAAAGATTGTAATACCTCGAAATTTTGGTTAGTGACCAAAATGTAAAACTTGAAAAGTTTGGTGACCAAAATGTAAAATTTGAAAAGTTTGGTGCCAAAGGTAAACTTCAAAAAGTTTAGGGACTGAGTTGTAATTTTCAAAAGTACGTAAATTAGTCCCATAAATGAATAGTTCACCCCCAAGAGTGGCATTTTCGTGTTACCCGGATTTTTGATACGGAGTTTGTATTAATAGCTATAAAGCTTTAAAGTTCAGGAAAAATTTAGATAATCGGATTTAATCGAATAAATGAGAAATCTTTTATGAGATATTTTAGGAGATATTTTATTAAAATAAGAAAGGGTAAAATGGAAATTAATATTGACCATTGGATCAAAGGTTACTTTTCCATGTTTAGTCTTAGCCATTGGATGAAAAATGGCAAGATGGTAATTGATAGGGTAAGAATCATTCAAGATAATCTCAATGCTACCTCTAACCGACAAATCTTACTCAGATCATAAAAGAAAAGATATTGAGTTTGAAGTCAGAGATAAGGTATTTTTAAAAGTATCGCCCTAGAAAAAAGTATTACTCTTTGGATGAAAAGGCAAACTTAGTCCAAGATTTATCGGCCCTTATGAGATTCTAAAAAAGGTGGTTCCAGTGGCATATCAGTTAGCATTTCCACCCGAGATGAGTAAGATCCGTGATGTTTTTCATGTATCCATGCTGAGGAAGTATCGATCAGATCCTTCGCATGTCATCACACCAGAAGAAATCGAGATTCAACATGATCTAACATACGAGGAAGAACCTGTGAGGATATTAGCTCGCGGAGAAAAATAGCTAAGAAATAAAAAGATTCCTCTAGTCAAACTGTTATGGAGAAATCACAAAGTAGAGGAAGCTACTTAGGAACCTAAGGAATCAATGAAAAAGTAGTATTCGCATCTTTTTCAATCTAGTACTTAGGAAAATTTGAGGATGAATTTTCTTAAGGGGGAAGAATTGTAATACCTCAAAATTTTTGTTAGTGACCAAAATGTAAAACTTGAAAAGTTTGGTGACCAAAATGTAAATTTGAAAAGTTTGGTGCCAAAGTGTAAATTTCAAAAAGCTTAGGGACTAAGTTGTAATTTTCAAATGTATGTAAGTTAGTCCCGTAAATGAATAGTTCACCCCCAAGAGTGGCATTTTCGTGTTACCCGAATTTTTGATACGGAGTTTGTATTAATAGCTATAAAGATTTAAAGTTCGGGAAAAATCAGGATAATCGGATTTAATCGAATAAATGAGAAATCTTTTATGAGATATTTGAGGAGATATTTTATTAAAATAAGACAAGGGTAAAATGGTCATTTCTAGGTCTTATTTTAATGGAAATTAATATTGACCATTGGATCAAAGGTTACTTTTCCATGTTTAATCTTAGCCATTGGATGAAAAATGGCAAGATGGTAATTTTTGAAGATGGCAAGGGCAAAGTTGGTAATCACTAACTCCTTGGATTGTTTTGGGCCCTTGGATTGGTAGGTAGACATGTGGCTTGATATGGAGCTTTGGATTACAAGGGTAAAAAGGTCATTAGACTTTAAAATGAATTTTAAATTCATTTTTTATATATTAAGTACAAGTGGCTAAATTGGAAGGAAAAGAAATTTCAAGATTTCTCCCCCAATTTCAGCCAAGTTTCGAACACCCCAAGGTAAGGACGAAAAAATTTTCTTCTTGATTTTCAAGCTTATTTAGTTGGAATTTTGATGAAGGCATGAAACATGAAATTAATCTACATGAAATTCTCTATATTTTGGTACCATTTGTTCATGTTTTCCTTGTTGAGAACCTTGGTTTTATGAGTTTGATGGATAAAGGGGATATTGATTTAGGATGAACTAAGGTCAGTTTTTGATGAATATGATGTTATGGAATCATATTAAAGCTTGTGTGATGGGTGAAACTACATGGAAATAGTTAAACCCTAAATTGTTCAAAGTTAGGGTTTTGGTAGAAAAGTTGAATTTAGATTGATTTTGATATGTGAATGGTTGTGAAAGTTTGGAAATGGTGTTTAAGTGTTAAGTGGACCAATTTGGAAACTTGGAAAGTTACAAGGATGATTTGGCAATTTGTAAGAATTAGAGGAAATTATGGAAAATTTTCCATAAATTTGGAAATTTGAAAATTATGATTTTACAAGCTTTAAAATTATTCCACAACATCATATTCATCAAAAACTAACCATAGTTCATCCTAAATCAACATCCCCTTTATCCATCAAACTCACAAAACCAAGGTTCTAAGCAAGGAAAACGTGAACAAATGGTACCAAAAGATAGAGAATTTCATGTAGATTAATTTCATGTTTCATGCCTTCATCAAAATTCCAACTAAATAAGCTTGAAAATCAAGAAGAAAATTTTTTCTTCCTTACCTTGGGGTGTTCAAAACTTGGCTGAAATTGGGGGAGAAATCTTGAAATTTCTTTTCCTTCCAATTTAGCCACTTGTACTTAATATATAAAAATGAATTTAAAATTCATTTTAAAGTCTAATGACCTTTTTACCCTTGTAATCCAAAGCTCTATATCAAGCCACATGTCTACCTACCAATCCAAGGGCCCAAAACAATCCAAGGAGTTAGTGATTACTAACCTTGCCCTTGCCATCTTCAAAAATTACCATCATGCCATTTTTCATCCAATTGCTAAGATTAAACATGGAAAAGTAACCTTTGACCCAATGGTCAATATTAATTTCCATTAAAATAAGGCATAGAAATGAGCATTTTACCCTTGTCTTATTTTAATAAAATATCTCCTAAAATATCTCATAAAAGATTTCTCATTTATTCGATTAAATCTGATTATCCAGATTTTTCCCGAACTTTAAAGCTTTATATCTATTAATACAAAGTCCATATCAAAAATTCAGGTAACACAAAAATGCCACTCTTGGGGTGAACTATTAATTTACGGGACTAACTTACATACTTTTGAAAATTACAAATTAGTCCCTAAACTTTTCGAAATTTACACTTTGGCACCAAACTTTTCAAATTTTACATTTCGGTCACCAAACTTTTCAAGTTTTACATTTTGGTTACTAACCAAAATTTTGAGGTATTAAAATTCTTCCCCCTTAAGAAAATTCGTCCTCGAATTTTCCTAAGTACTAGATTGAAAAAGATGCGGATACTATTTTTTTATTGATTCCTCAGGTTCCCAAGTAGCTTCCTCTACTTTGTGATTTCTCCATAACACTTTGACTAGAGGAATCTTTTTATTTCTTAGCTATTTTTCTCCATGAGCTAATATCCTCGTAGGTTCTTCCTCGTATGTTAGATCTTGTTGAATCTCGATTTCTTCTGGTGTAATAACATGCGAAGGATCTGATCGATACTTCCTCGGCATGGATACATGAAAAACATCATGGATCATTCTCATCTCAGGTGGCAATGCTAACTGACATGCCACTAGACCCACCCTTTTTAGAATCTCATAAGGGCCGATAAATCTTGGACTAAGTTTGCCTTTTCATCCAAAGCGTAACACTTTTTTCCAAGGTGATACTTTTAAAACTACCTTATCTCCGACTTCAAACTCAATATCTTTTTCTTTTATGATCTGAGTAAGATTTTTTCTGCCGGAGGCATCTTTGAGATTATCTTGAATGATTCTTACCTTATCGAGTTGGTGATTACCAACTTTGCCCTTGTCATCTTCAAAAATTGCCATCCAATGGCTAAGATTAAACATGGAAAAGTAACCTTTCATCCAGTGGTCAATATTAATTTCCATTAAAATAAGACATAGAAATGACCATTTTACCCTTGTCTCATTTTAATAAAATATCTACTAAAATATCTCATGAAAGATTTCTCATTTATTCAATTAAATTTGATTATCCAAATTTTTCCTGAACTTTAAAGCTTTATAGCTATTAATACAAACTCCGTATCAAAAATATGGGTAACACGAAAATGCCACTCCTGGGGGTGAACTATTCATTTACGAGACTAACTTACATACTTTTGAAAATTACAACTTAGTCCTTGACCTTTTTGAATTTTACACTTCGGTACCAAACTTTTCAAATTTTATATTTTGGTCACCAAACTTTTCAAGTTTTACATTTTGGTCACTAACCAAAATTTTGAGGTATTAAAAAGATCATGCTATACATGCATTTCACTCACCTTGACACTTTCAAAAGTATAATTTATACTAGCCTTACTAAGCTCGGTTGCACTTTTTATCTTCTTTCTTCACTTGTATGATCTCGAACTTGCTTGTTATCTGTATGTACATTAAATACATAACACAAGCAATCTTAAGTACATGTCCAAACCTTACTAATACATGTACATACCAAGATGGAAATTTAACATTTTCAGCTAAGTACTTCTTTGCAATAACATTGCTTCCTACACTTTAATCATATCTCAAATTGCACATTACAACCAATAGTTTGATAATTTAACTTTAAACCCTAAATTCTCTCTCTTAGGGTTATAATCTAAAATTTGGAAACTTTCACATTTCATCTCCATTTTTAAAAAATTTAACACTAAAATGATCCTTGAATCATAGCAAACATTATAACCATGCTTCTTGAATATTTTTAAATTTCTCACTTATTTCCCCAAATTTGCAAAATTCACAAAATATTCCTAAAATGATGTTTTCTTCAATCCAATCACATAATTCAACTTAGAAAACATCATTCTAATCATTTCCATCATCAAATAAATTTTCACAAAATTTCCCCTAATTTTCTTCATATTGCCGAAATGGTCCCTATAGGTTTTCCAAGAAGTTTTCATCATTTCAAGCATCTAAACACTACAACACCATTTCCAACTTGATTGAGCCTTAAAACATGAAATCTTAACATGCTCTTCAACCACCCAAATCATCAAACTCAACGTAGAGACATGGAAACTAAACAAAACTTATATCAAAAGATAGAGAATTCAATGGAGATCACTTTCTTATTTCATATCTCTAACCAAAAATCAAACAAATCAGGCCAAAAATTGAATAGAAAATTTTTCTCTTACCTTGCTAGGGGTTTCAGTTTTGAGGAGGAAGATGAACACAATTTTCTAGGTTTTTCTATCCTTTATTTTAATGCCAATTGTCTTCAAATTGGCTATTTAATAATAAAAATCTCTAAAATAGTTAAATGACTATTTTACCCTTTAGTTATAACCAATCACAATTCAACACCTACGCTTTATCCTCTTCCATAATTAATTTTTATTAAAAAGTATAGGTGAAATGTCTAAAATTCCTTTAATGAAATAATTTATTTTCAAAAATGCCATTCCATCACCTATACAAAATACTGAATAGAATTGAATCTAAACCGATTAAAAATGATTCAAAACTTCAATGCTATGCTCCTCGGGTCTTCCTAAGACTTCCCTCAAATTTTCATAGAATTCCGAGCTCAAACGATTACCCGAATTACACTTAAACTTTAACCGTAATTTCCCAATAATAGAAACATCATATCAAACCAAAGTTTTTATATTCAATCCACACCCTTAGATGATCTATTTATTTATGGAATAAAAATAATTCTTGGGAAAATTACCATGTTGGTCCTTAAACTTTTCTCAACTTTTCACTTTGTCACCAAACATTAGAACTTTATGTTTTAGTCACTGAACTAAAACCACTAACTTTTGATTCTTTACGTTTTGGTCACTAATACAATAATGGGATATTACAATTCTCTCCCCCTAAAAAATTCATCCTCAAATTTTTAGAACGTACCTGGAATAAACAAATGCGGGTATTGTTCTTTCATTCGCTCTTTAGTGTCCCAAGTGGCTTCTTCCACTTTGTGATTCTTCTAGAGCACTTTAACCAATGGAATCGATTTGTTTCTTAATTTCTTTACCCCATTAGCTAAAATCTTTACTGGTTCTTCTTCAAATGTCAAATCAGGTTGCATCTCAACTTCTGCAGGTGAAATGACATGTGAAGGATCCGACCTATATTTGCGAAGCATAGATACGTGAAAGACATCATGAATCTTGCTCATTTCTGGTGGTAAAGCCAATTGATAAGCCACTGGTCCAACTCTTTTCAAGATTCCATATGAACCAATGAATCTGGGACTAAGCTCCCCTTTCCTTCCAAATCTCATTATTTTCTTCCATGGTGAAACTTTCAAGAATACCTTGTCTCCTACTTGGTATTCAATGTTTTTTCTTCTTAAATCTGAATAAGCTTTTTTGTCTATTGGAAGCTACTCTTAGATTATCTCGAATTATCCTCACTTTTTCTTCTTCTTCTTGAATCAAATCAGGCCCAACAATCTTGCGGTCTTCTAACTCAAACCAATTTAATGGTGTCCGGCATTTTCTTCCATATAAAGCTTCATAGGGTGCCATTTTAATACTTGACTGATAACTGTTGTTATACGCAAATTCAGCCAATGGTAAGTACTTTCCCACGAGTCTGCAAACTCAATGACACAAGCTCTAAGCATATCTTCCAAAATTTGAATTGTCCTCTCTGATTGTCCATCAGTTTGCGGGTGGAAAGCAGTGCTAAAATGCAATCGAGTACCCAATGCTTCCTGTAGTGCTTTCTAGATTCTATAAGTAAACCTGGGATCTTTGTCAGACACAATGGAAATAGGAACTCCATGTAGTCTAACAATCTCTCGGATATACAACTCTGCATATTTACTCAAAGAGAAATTTGTTCTGACTGGTAGGAAATGTGCTGATTTGGTTAATCGATCCACAATCACCTAGATTGAGTCTTTCCTGCTCGGCGTCAATGGTAATCCGGTTACAAAATCCATTGTCACTTTTTCCCATTTCTATTCTGGAATAGCAATTGGTTGAAGTAACCCTGATGGCACTTGATGTTCTGCTTTAACTTGCTGACAAGTTAAGCATATGGAAACGAATTCCGTTATAGCTCTTTTCATTCCTGGCCACCAAAAATGGCTCTTCAAATCCTGATATATTTTATTTCCTCCCGGGTGTATCGTTAAAGGACTATAATGTGCTTCTGTAAGAATTTCCTTTTTCAATTACTCATTTTCAGGAATATAAGCATGTCCTTTATAATATAAACATCCATTGGACTTCACTTCGAAGTCTGAAGACTCTCCCCTTTCAGCTTCCATCTTTTTCTCCAAACAATTTTCATTTTTTTCATATGATTCTCTTATTTTGTCTATCAAGGTAGACCTGATGTTTAGCTCAGCAAGTAAAGCACCATCATCCAATATTGATAACTGAGCATTTGATATCCGTAGAGCTGAAAACATCTTTCGGCTAAGTGTGTCTACCACCACATTAGCTTTTCCCGGGTGATAATCAATAATTGCATCGTAATCCTTAATTAGCTCGATCCACCTCCTTTGTCTTATATTCAGCTCCTTCTGTGTTAAAAGATATTTCAGGCTTTTATGGTCTGTGTATATATAACATTTTTCACCATATAAGTAGTGGCGCCAAATTTCTAAAGTAAAGACAACTGCAGCTAACTCCAAATCATGAGTAGGATAATTTCTCTCATGAGTTTTAAGTTGCCTAGAAGCATAAGCCACCAATTTCCCATCTTGCATAAGTACACAGCCCAAACCATTATGTGATGCATCACTATTCTTACCCGATTCAAGTTGAACTAACACCGGAGCTTCTGTCAAGATCTTCTTCAATCTTTCAAAGCTTTCTTGACATTCTTTAGTCCACATAAAAGATACATTCTTCCTGAGCAGTTTGGTAATAGGTACAGCTATCATCGAGAAATCTTTCACGAACCAGCGGTAATATCCTACCAATCCGAGAAAATTTCTAACCTCTGCAACATTTTTAGGAGGTTTCCACTCCATGATAGCTTGAATTTTCTGAGGATCAACCCGAATTTCTTCAGCCGATACTATATGTCCAAGAAATGTCACCTCAGAAAGCCAAAACTCACATTTAGATAGTTTGGCATATAACTTCTTTTCCCTCAAGATCTGAAGAACTATTCTGAGATGAACATCATGATCCTCCTTGGTTTTAGAATAAACCAGGATATCATCTATGAATACCACTACAAACTAGTCCGGATACGGCTGAAAAATTTGGTTCATCAAATCCATAAATGATGTTGGGGCATTAGTTAATCCAAACGACATTACCACGAACTCGTAATGTCCATATCGAGTCCTAAAAGATGTCTTTGGAATATCCTGATCTTTAATCTTTAATTGATGATAGCCCGATCGAAGATCAATCTTAGAGAACACTGCTGCCCCCGTTAATTGATCAAAAAGATCATCAATTCTTAGCAATGTATACTTATTCTTTATCGTCACTTTATTAAGTTGACGATAATCAATACACAATCTCATTGATCCGTCTTTCTTCTTTACAAATATACGGGTGCTCCCCATGGTGATATACTTGGCCGTATAAAACCTCAATCTTGTAATTCTTGCAGCTGTGAGTTGAGTTCCCAGAGTTCAGTAGGTGCCATACAATACGGCGCCATCGATATGGGTGTTGTACCAGGTAATACATCAATTCCAAATTCTACCTCTCTATCTGGAGATAATCCCGGTAATTCCTCTGGGAATACATTTGGGAATTCCTGCACCGTAGGTATATCTTCTATTTTCACTTCCTGCTTCAAGGTATCAATTTCGGGAGTTGAATATGTTTCACAGCCATCCATCAACATTTCATTCGCAATCACAGCTGAAATAACATCACTACGATGATTCGGCTTCTTACCCACAAATAATATTTGTGATCCATCTGGTGCATTTAGAATTAATCTTTTTAATCGGCACTCCACTATAGCATCATGTGCAGATAACCAATCCATTCCCAATATTATTTTGAACTCACAAAACAGTAATTCCATAAGGTCAGCGGGGAGATCCACGTTCTGAATTTTAATAGGAAAATGACGATAAATTCTTTTAACCTTAGCACTCTGGCCTATCGGATTGGTTGCTACCACCTCACTCGTAATTAGTTCTACTAGAATATTTCTTTCTAGTATGATTCTAAAACTAATATATGAATGAGTGGAGCCAGGACCAATTAGTGCAAAAATAGGCCTGTCAAAGAGTTCAAGCATACCTGATATCACATCAGGATCATCTTTACTCTTTGTGGTCTTTATATTATATACGCGGGCAGGAGCTTTGCCTTTCAAGTTCGATGCAACTTCTGATGCACCTTGGTGGGAATTCCAACCTCGATTTCCTTTATTTCTCTGAGAAACAGTCGCCAATTGGTTTTCTTGTAATTCTGGACAAACTCGTTTGAAGTGACCCGGCTTCCCACATTGATAACATACTATCTCCGGTGCATACCAACATCGACCAAAATATCTTTTTCTACAAGCCTTGCATTCCGATTGGATCCAAAATTCACAACCTTTAGCTCCACTCGTTCGATTGTGGACTTGTTTGGATTTACCAGTAGAAATTTTTTTCTTTACAGACGACATTGATCCAACTGATCCTTGCTGCTAAAATCCTTTACCCCATTTAGACCAGGGTAAAACACTAGGACCTCCAGGTCGCTTGGTTGACTGTGCTTTCTTATCATAAGCTTCTTCCTGCTCTACTCTTTCCATTCCTTTAGCTCGGTTGACTACCTCTTGAAATACAGACAAATCAAGAGCAACATAGAATTTCTTATACTCCGGATCTATACCTCCCACAAATCTAGTAACTCTATGCTTCTCAGTCGGAAGGAACTCTGTAGCAAACCCGCTAAGTTTACTAAACTCACATTCATACTCATATACTGATATGCCTGCTTGCTTCAAATTCATAAATTAATTCCCCATATCCTCGATAAAAACATCGCCGACGTACTTGTTCCGGAACTCTTGTAAAAAGAATTCCCAAGTAATTCATTCCCGAGGAATCTGAGCAGTAATAGTGGTCTACCAAATTCGAGCAGGTCCCATCAAAAGTGATGTTACACCTTTAAGTTTTCCTTGATCATCACATCGAATAGTATCCAACATAATCTTAATATTATTTAACCAGAAGTCCGCAAACATCAGGTCAACATCAGAATCACCTTGAAATTCTGATGCCTTCAGCTTCCTCAGCTCCCTAGGCACAAATACTGGTTTTTGTCTATTTAAAATATCATCTAATGCCTGCAGGAATAATCCACGATCCTGAACTAGCATGTCTTGCTGTCCTTGTGCAGGTGCCTGACCTTGATATTGCTCCTGAGGTACATTCTGATTTACCCCGTTACTCTCACTCTGCATAGGGACTTCTTGTTCAAATGCATGTCTAGAACCCTAATGGTCTGACATCTGAACAGAACACATTTTCAACAAATTTCTTAATATAGAGTAGCATTACTAATTATAGAGCATCAGAGTATCTACAAAAAATCATTAGTAATTATGACATCCTAGTGGCATGTATACAATTCTGACTCACTTTTAAACTCAAATTCTATCCAGAATCGACTAAACTTGTTGCTCTAATACCAATTAATGTAACATCCATTTCCCGTATTCGTTATCAAATACGAGTCAGTTATGTTACTTACTAAGATGAAACTTGTTTATTTCTTATTTTAGAAAAACTAGCAGCCTCCACTGCCTTTACTTAAAAATTTATAATTTTTTTTATAGATATTGAAACTTCATTCCGAAATTTTCTAATTAAACTAGATTTACCAAGCTTTCTAACCATATGAATTATTAGCCTAAAATCATTACACAAAAATTCAAATAATTCTGAAATTCTGCTACCCTGTTTTTCTGACCTTCCATCGAATAAAAATTCATAACGTTTTACATACAACTCGAAATCAGTCATTGTTTGTTTTGCAAGAAACTAGACAAAATTTCTAGTTCATGCATATAAGATTCACTGTCTAATTCTAATTGTGGAATTTATGCTGATTTTTCAAACACACTGTTTTTGCGTACCTTTCTGAACAGATTTTTTTTTTATCTTTCTATCTTAGAACCCATATTTACTAAAAACTTAGTCTATTATCGTTTATAAACATAATAGGACTTACTAGGCTTATCATCCATGTTATAACAACTATATAAGTTATTACAAACCCCCACTAATTATGCATGCCATCTAGAACATTTTCGAAAGAAATGGTGGATGTCATTACATTACTATAAGTATGGAGATATACCTCCCAAAATATGAAAGTGATGCTCGGCTACTCTTCCCTCGAAGCTCCTTTAAAACCTACGCATGAAATTCATCATACTCTAAGCATATACTTAGTGAGGCAACAACATTTAATTCAAATGTAAATTAACATAGGTACCAATATAAATAAACAACAATGCACATGATCACTTACCATATTATGCTTGCTAGCATATATTACATGATACATACATAATAACATAATACATGGTATTAAATTTGATTCTTTCCATTACCATTGCCATGATTATCATCGAGCTTTTAAGCCTTTCATCATGTTTTTCAATTCATTTAGTCCGAGTATTGATTTAAGGAAATCTATGTACACAAGCCATCCCCCCTATACTTACTTGAGTATAGTGTATTATTTGCACCGTAGTGCTTAGCACCCTAAGTGCTCCCGTATACACAAACTTTACATGAGTATACCCTCATTGAGTATTTATAAAATTACACCGTAGTGCTTAGCACCCTAAGTGTTTCCGTATAACCAAACCTTGCATGAGTATACCCTCAATGAGTATTTATAAATATTGCACCGAAGTGCTTAGAATATTTATACAACTGTTTATGACTCTATGGATATCCAACTATACTTTTAATTTCCTATCTCAAACATTGGGCTTTATATCAAGCAATATCTCATTCATGGCAACATATATACATACTGAACAATTCATACCCAAAATAACATTCTACGATTAATTAGTGATCCATGCATATGTTTCAACCTTTGACATATTTCTAATATGTCAAATATATGATAAATGACATAAAGATCATGCTATACATGCATTGCACTCACCTTGACACTTTCAAAAGTATAATTTATACTAGCCTCACTAAGCTCGGTTGCACTTTTTATCTTCTTTCTTCACTTGTATGATCTCGAACTTGCTTGTTATCTGTATGTACATTAAATACATAACACAAGCAATCTTAAGTACATGTCCAAACCTTACTAATACATGTACATACCAAGATGGAAATTTAACATTTTCAACTAAGTACTTCTTTGCAATAACATTGCTTCCTACACTTTAATCTTATCTCAAATTGCACATTACAACCAATAGTTTGATAATTTCACTTTAAACCATAAATTCTCTCTCTTAGGGTTATAATCTAAAATTTGGAAACTTTCACATTTCATCTCAATTTTCAAAAATTTTAACACTAAAATGATCCTTGAATCATAGCAAACATTATAACCATGCTTCTTGAACATTTTCAAATTTCTCACTTATTTCCCCAAATTTGCAAAATTCGCAAAATAGTCCTAAAATGATGTTTTTTTCAATTCAATCACATAATTCAACTTAGAAAACACCATTCTAATCATTTCCATCATCAAATAAATTTTCAAAAAATTTCCCCTAATTTTCTTCATATTGCCGAAATGGTCCCTATAGGTTTTCCAAGAAGTTTTCATCATTTCAAGCATCTATACAACACTACAACACCATTTCCACCTTGATTGAGCCTTAAAACATGAAATCTTAACATGTTATTCAACCACCCAAATCATCAAACTCAACTTAGAGACATGGAAACTAAACAAAACTTATACCAAAAGATAGAGAATTCAATGAAGATCACTTTCTTATTTCATGTCTCTAACCAAAAATCAAATAAATCAAGCAAAAAATTGAATTGAAAATTTTTCTCTTACCTTGCTAGGGGTTTTGGTTTTGAGGAGGAAGATGAACACAATTTTCTAGCTTTTTCTATCCTTTATTTTAATGACAATTGTCTTCAAATTGGCTATTTAATAATAAAAATCTCTAAAATAGTCAAGTGACTATTTTACCCTTTAGTTATAACCAATCACAATTCAACACCTACACTTTATCCTCTTCCATAATTAATTTTTATTAAAAAGTATAGGTGAAATGTCTAAAATGCTATTAATGAAATAATTTATTTTCAAAAATGCCATTCCATCACCTATACAAAATACTGAATCGAATTGAATCTAAACTGATTAAAAACGATTCAAAACTTCAATGTTATGCTCCTCGGGTCTTCCTAAGACTTCCTTCAAATTTTCATAAAATTTCGAGCTTATACGATTACCCGAATTACACTTAAACTTTAACCGTAATTTCCCAATAATAGAAACATCATATCAAACCAAAGTTTTTATATTCGATCCAAACCCTTAGATGATCTATTTATTTATGGAATAAAAATAATTATTGGGAAAATTACCATGTTGGTCCTTGAACTTTTCTCAACTTTTCACTTTTGTCACCAAACTTTAAAACTTTATGTTTTAGTTACTGAACTAAAACCACTAACTTTTGATTATTTATGTTTTGGTCACTAATCCAATAATGGGATATTACACCACTACAAATCCTTGTGTCAACTTTTTAAATTCCAATTGCTTCTACCTCTATCACTCAAAAACAAATTCACCCTTTCTTGGCTATTTCGGTTAATCGTTCGAGCCTCCCAACAATTGGTATTAGAGCTTTGTCTCTACATCAGATTAACATCCTAGAGTCAATCCTTGAGGTGCTCAATCTTTCTACATCAACTGGTGATCATGGCGTAATCTATCGACAAGCCTCCTTACTTTAACGGTGTCAACTACTCCTATTGGAAGAATAGGATAATGTTCTTCATGAAGGCCAAAAAACTATCATCTTTGGGATATTGATCTTGATGGCTCGTTCATCCTACAAAGAAGCAAGGTAGAATGGAATACGAAAGATTGCAAGAAGATAGAAATAAATGCAAAGGCCTTGCACATTCTATTTTGTGCATTTGGTCCGAAAGAATACTCAAAGGTTTCTTCTTGTGAAAATGCCAAGAAAGTACGGGACAAACTTAAAGTCACATATGAAGGAACAATGAGGTGAAGGAAACCAATATTGAACTTCTCAACCTCAACTATGAGAACTTCAAGATGGACCCTAAAAAAGACATCAAAGCTATGTTTGATCGATTCTCCACCATAGTCAACGAGCTTAAAGGATTTGGAGAGATAATTTCAGAGGAAAAGCTTTATGAGGAAGTTGATTTACTCACTTCCCGATTCATGGGATTCCAAGAAGACTGCAATCATAGAAGCAAAGAATTTGAAGGGGCTCAAGCTTGACGAGCTTATAGGATCTTTTCTCACCGATAAAATGATGATGTCGAAGGGGAAGAAGAATATAGAAGAGAAATGCATTGAAGATTTGAATGTTACTCTTAAATCCTCCACAATCCAACAAGAAGATTCAAGTGGAGAGGATAGTGAAGAATAAGAGATGGTCAAGATCTTCGTGAAGTTCACCCGATTCATAAAGTTCCAAAAAGAAGAATCAAGGTATGAATTGAGAATAAAGAGGATGGATCTCATTATATGCTTTGAATGCAAGAAGTCAGGGCACACCAAATATGATTGCTCTCATTTCAAGAAGAGTGGATCAAGCCATAAGAAGAAGGCATTTGTGGCTACATGGAGTGATGAAGAGGACTCCACCGATAATGAGGTAGCCAACCTTTGTCTCATGGCCATCGAAGAAGATTCAAGGGTAACTTCTAAGTCATCTAATTTAAATTCTTATACTTTTGATAAGTTACAAGAAACCTATGATAATTTGGTTTTGAAATTCAAGGCTTCATTTTTGAAAAACAAAAAGTTGCTTTCAAAATTGAAAATTGAAAATGAATTGCTTTCTAAAACCAATCTCTAACTTGAAGCAAAGTTTGAAGCTTTTGAGAAAAAGAATTTGGATTTACAAAACTTGCTTGTAAAAGTTCAAGAGGATCATCAAAGGGAAATTGATGATCTTAAAAAGAATTTGTTTAACAAAAATTTTCAAAAGTGTAAAGTTGGAGGTAGCTCCAAATCAAATTTTGTTAAATTTTTTTTTATCAAAGACAATTTAGTTCCCCTAGATTTTTTAAAGGCAAAATGGTTAAGGACATTTGGTTCCTAAGGGACTAATTTGTTCAAATAAAAAGGAAGACGTTGAAAAATGGATTCCTAAGGGGAATAAAATTTTTGGGACTAATGTCACTGGATCCAAAGCAATTTGGATACCAAAAATTATTTGATTGTCTATTTGTAGGTGTGCTTGAGCCATTGACGATCAAAGTTAAAACTTTGGAAGCTCATGACACATAAAAGAGGAAGGACACTTGAAGAAGGAAGGCTTAACATCCTACCTTGATTCAAGTGGTAAAATTTAATTTCATGCAATTGCTTGATCTTTCCTATATTGTTTTTTCATGATGATCTAAGCATGTTTGTATGTCTCCATGTTGTGCCTAATTGCATATAGTTAGGGGGAGTCTCAATTGCATGAGTTACATGTTTTTGACCTAATATGTCTATCTTTATGTTTTTGGCCTTAAACATGTAATGTTTGGTTGAATTTTGCTAAAATTCATGCTTGGTATGTTTTATATGCTATGTTTTGAGGAGCATGTGTAGCAAAATGTGCAAAATGTATATCTAGGACTTAATAGAGCCTTTGTATGAAGTTAAAACTAAGTTGTAAGGATTTTGGGTTGATTTTGCTGTATACTTTTCTCTATTTCGTGCTTTCGGTATTGGTACCGCCCATACCATACCGATATGGCTTTCAACCAGTACCGATACGATCGATACCATAGCGGTACACACTGTCAAAAAGGGACATTTTGTCTTATTTTTTCCATGCCTTGTATGCTTATATGATTATCTTGATATATGACATGTTTTATTGAATTCCTTGATTTTATTTGTTTTATTTATTTGAAATTCAATGTTTTTCCTCTTGAATTGTTGGACTAACAATCAACTTGACACTTGAGTAAGGGAGAGCCATTTTTCTTAATTCTTTCATGATACTTTTTTTGGTCTCTTTCCTCCATTGTTATTGTAACATTCCGAAACTAGGTCAAGAAGAATGAAACCACCTTTGATTCTTAGGAAATTATCCTATTAGGCTTTGAGGCAATTAATATATTTATAATAAGGACCAAAATGAATGAAAAGAAAGAAGGGGAGTTCAATGTGCAAGGGACCAAATTGGATGATGTTATAATTTTGAATTTGCATGCTAAAGATTTACAAGTCTAAGGACTTGAACATTTGCTAAAATCCTAAGGAAAACATGTGTTGGGGGCTCGACAATTAGGGAGAAAATATCCAAAAATTTGCTTCATCTTCCTACCTAAAAACCGAAACCCTCTAAAGATAGTGAGAGAAGGAGTTTGAGAGAAAGTTTCAAAGATTTCTTCAAGTTAGTTCAATTTCTTGAGTTGTGATTGTTTTAACTTGGAATATAAGGTGATGATGCTCTTCCTTTATCTTTGTTTATGATTCAAATTGATTAATTGTTTGAAACCATGCATGAATTATGTAGATAATTTAATGAATGGAGAAATTAAATTTATGATATGCATTTCTTAATGCTTTGTATGGTAACATGATTGTAAAGTTTGTGAAAGAACATGGATGTTGCTGGAAGGACCATTCGAAGAGTGAAAATTAACAAATTTAGTTGTGCTGGTAATCTTACAAAAACAGTTAAGGTGTTAACTTGATTTATCACGTATCCTCTACTGATTAATTTAGATTGAACTTTCGGTTTGAGTCTTGTGGAATAGGTAATTCATGTTTGAATTAGTTTGTGATCATATTGATTGTTAAAAGAAATTCATGGACTGTTCTGTACTAATTGATTTGTTTGAGGGCTGTTTTAAGTAGTAATTGAGGATTAAGTTGCTTCTTAGGATGCTTAAAGGATTAATGAACTTTTGGGGAACTACTTGTAATCTTTAAGAAGAGTTTGGACTCCTTTTAAGTAAATGAATGATAAGTTTTTAATTTCTAAAATAGGGGACTGATTTGTGAAATTCTAGGGACTGTTCTGCATATTTAAAAATCTGGGGGGACTGTTTTGTACACGTACTGGACTGTTTTTACAGATTCAAGACTGTTAAGTTATTGTTTTAGATTAAAAGGGGCTGTTTTGTACACACATATGTATGCATATGTATCATGAATTGTTTGGTGCAAACATGAGTGTTTAGTGGACTGCTGTGTGCAACTACATGTATATAAATAATATTTTTAATGTATGTATATTGCTTTTGTGATTTAGACCATGAAATAATAGAGGAAGAAAGGTTCAAAGTGGGTAAAGCTGTAGAAAGGCAATCTGGAATAATAATTCGGGAACAAACATAACTCGGATATATGGTGAGTGTAGTTTAAAGATTCGGGATAGATTTATAGTCTTCCCGAACACATTTCTTTGTTTTAAATACAATGCCAATAATAATATAGTAAGCTATGCTAAAGTTTTGGCTTGGATTTCAAGGTAAGCACTAAATTATAATACATTGCAATTTAACATGTTTATATGGACTGCTTTGAGTGTATTAAACATACACATATATAATATTGCCCTAATTGGTATGTACATGTTTATATGGATTGTTCTAAGTGTATTAAACATACACGTATGTAATGCTGCCCTAATGCTATGAAATGTATACTATGTTCGAAAGTTATAAGTGTTTGAATTTGTGGATTAGACATGATATATGTTGATGAAAACTCTTACTATGATACCCTTCGAAATTGGGAAATGAATTCTATGGAATTCACACGTGGTGAATACATGTTAATATGAAAAAGGACAATAAGTTTGTTGAGGTGATATCTTGTCAAGGAGCTATGCTCACTCTTTATGAATAAGACTTGATAAATGTGTAAGCCTTAGTTTCGAGTCAGCCTTAAGTATAGTTGGCATGCCATAGAATCCATAGAGCTCATGTTTGGGTGGACTACGGTCCTTATGAGGCGACAGTAGGAGGGATGTATGTTGGTCACTTGGCGATAGTAGGAGGGATTGACCGGTACTGTGAGTACCATTTTATGGGCGACAGTTAGTTGGAGATTCGTGTACCTAGGTTGTAATTCGATTCTCAAGGCTATGTTCTTAATAACTCATGGAAATTATAATTACTCAAATGATTATCGAAGTGACTTGCATAATAAGTAATACTATAATCTTAAATAGGGATCATGCTTTTAAAAAGAATGTGAAGGCTGCAATTTGAATACGGTTTCATTGAATGTAAGATATATATATATACACGCAAATGAATTTTGAATAATTGAGCCTATAAACATATGCTTGACTCGAATGCTGCTGCACATTATTTAGCTCCTTGTTTATTTTATTGTTTTGCATAATTAATGGAATTGGTGAAATGAAAAATATGATTGATGACCTATAAGCTAAGTGATTATTGAAATATATGTATTATGTTTAATGTCTTGTGTGATAAGTAATATGTGTTAAAGAGACAATATGTCATGTACCTCTGTGTCAATTAACATATGCAATTACAAGCTATATTAAAAAGGAATCACATAAGTTTATAATTAAATAAAGGAACTACGGCAATGACTTGTACAATAAGTAAAGTATATATATAAATATAAATCCCGAATATTGAATAACCTATTCGGTAAATAGATACCCTTCAAATAAATTGGTTTACATGGTTGTAAATTGAATATTGAGTGTCCTTTTAAGTAAGAAATTATGCTTGGGAATGTGCATAACTACTTGTGATATACTTGAATACTAAAGCGGTTATGATTTGCCTAGTTACCTTAAAACTTTTATATATATATATATATATATATTCGGTTCCCTATTTTATAATTAAAGATAAGACAATGTAAATTGTGAACTAAACAAGTGAATTAAGCTTGATATCGTATGTGATAAGTAAGTTATGCCTATTATATGCTATGTTTGGTAATTGATAAGATTAGTAAACCATGTTTATAATATGCTAAGCTTGATAATTTATAAAAAGTGTAGCTTATGTATATGAGATGCTATATTCGAAAAGATTTGTGGATTAAATATATAAGCAATTTTGCTGGACTATTTTGCATAGATTTAGATATGTTACGGGCTGTTTTATAAGGTGTAAGTGTATATACATATTTTGTGGACTGATTTGATATAATTGATCATAACATGGACTGTTTTGCTATGTATAAATGTGCATACATGTCTAAAGGACTGTTTTGACTTGAATTGAACATATATGGACTGTTCGGCTATGTATAAATGTGCATACATGTTTAAAGGACTGTTTTGACTTGAATTGAACATATATGGACTGTGTGCTATGCATAAATGTGTGAACATGTCTAAAAGACTGTTTTATCTTGAATTAAACTTGTATGATCTAAGAACTCCTTTGGATATATATATGAATAAGTGTATTTTGAACCATTTCGTATATTTAATCTAGGACGCATAAATTAATGATGCTATGGGTGTTTTAAACAAAGATGTACAAGTGAATTAAGGTCTTGGATCATCGAGGCTAGGATTAAAAGAAACCAAGCAAGCCTATAAGTTAATTAATGAATCATGGTATTGACTTGAATAGTAAGTAAGCTCAAATGCAAATAAGTGTAAATATAAGCTATATTTGAATACTTAACGTATGTACGAACCCACCTAGATCGAAACTTCCTCGTATCAGTGAAATTGCTTGTTTAAGTGTAACACCCTGAGTTTTTTTTTTTTTTTTTGTAATAAATATAAAAGAGGAAGAAAGGAAGCTACCAAGGGGTTTCGAACCTATACCCTTGGCAAATTGACTTAGTAACTTAACCATCAAGGCTATGGTTATTATTTGTTTTAGTTTACCATGAATTTTATAAAATCCGTTATATTCAGATATACCCAATAATAATAAAAACCTTTCACATACCTATCTGAAAAATCAATGCCCATTTTATTCCAATTAAACAAATTCTTCTAGATTCTTCTTCTCTTCACCGATACCCTTTACCCCCCCCCCCCCGGTCGGCCGTTGTTTGATTGCCATCACCGCCCAGTCGTGTCGGTCACAGCCACAGCCAGAGTGACCGCCATCGTCCCCTGAGTCTGATGCCGTGAACCACTCGCGTTGTTACCACGCCGTTTGTCGTGGGTAACAGTTTGAAGAATCTGACTTTAACCCCAAACATCGTTTCTATTTTGATATTTGCCCTGATCGTTATATGGCCTCGTCGTTGCCACCAACAGAATCCATGTGTCAAGCCGTTCAAAACCCTTCGACTTATCGTCAGTTAGACACCGACAAAGGCCTCAACGGAGAAACGCGTGTTTGGGCCATTTTGTTTCAAATTTGGGTAAGTTACGGTGAGTTTCAGACTAATTTTCGGGATAGTTTTAGGGGGTTACATTAAATGAGGACCTCCTATAATCCATGTTGGGCCTTAACGTAAGGGGTTTGTATAGAATTTATTGATAGATGAATGTATGTATGAAAATTTCTTTAAGCTACCTCACTAAGCTATTGTTTGCCCTTTTCTTTCCAACATTTTAGGGTATTCTTACCTTCGTTTATCTGAAAAGCTTGGACAAGATCTCAAGAACCGGGACGTATGTTTGTAAAATTCTTAGTACTCCTAGTTGGTGGCACATAGTGGTTATGTATGCATTGATATATTAGATTCCTTTTATGGCTTATCATGTATATAAGCCTAATGAGTTTTCAAGTTTGTAATAGGCCCTTATTATCATTATTATTTCTTGGTGATGGCATGCTGCATGTGATTTAATAGTTGGCATGATTTAGTAGTTTCTTGATAGCTACGTAATACTAGTGTCACAATTGAGTGTTTAACCATCTTAGAAGCCACGTGATTTATGATGCCTTAAAGAGTTTGGATCATGAATAAATTGGGTAGGACACCTTAAAACTTAAATAAGATTAAAAATAATGAACATGAGAATGATTATGCTAAAATTAGTGATTTCTATGTATTGAATGTAATCTATTGTTTAGTTTCCTATGATGTTCTTAAGAGCTCAATCATCTTGAGAGTATGTATGTTACAAACTCGATTATGTAAAGCATTGACTTAAACCTTAAGTAAAAGTAGTATAGTTCAAAGGGCTAGTTTAATGATTGGAACAAGTAAATGTTTAAATGTATATGGCCTATGTTTTAATCATGCTATGCAAAAGTTATATGCATCGTCTAGGTTCGAATTAGGCGTCGATTTATCTCGAGGTTTGTAAATAAAAGTGGCTAACACTCTTTGTATTTTGTCTCTAATGTCTTGAATAATTATTCATTGATTATGTTATGTTTATATGACGTTCAAATGCTTATCATGATTGCATGTTTGGAAGTAATAAACTCCATGATTTGAAGTACCGTCATATGTTGGTTTCAATGTTGTATGTTTGTTTGAATGTTCGTTCCGTAACACCTTTTAACTCGGTTTACTCCTAAACTGGGCTAGGGGTGTTTCAGTTATTTTAAACCAACAACTGATCATTTCTATCAATTGATACTTAATTTTCAATGATTTGTTTTAACCTTTCAACATTTGGTGTTTTGAACTTAATGTAATTTCAAACTTAATTTTGAAATTATTTTTGATATAACAAAAAGGGGAGAGATGTGTTTGAAAATTTTATTTTTTATTTTTAAAAAAAGGAGCTTTGATATTTTTTAAAAATATTTCTCTTTTTCTAAAATTATTTTTTAAGGGGGAGTTTTCACAAAAATAAATTTTCAAGTGGTTTCGTTATATCAAAAAGGGGAGATTGTTGAGATATTTGATTTTAATATAACTTAAAGAAAAATGTTTTTGGACTTAAACTAATTTGCAAAAATATTTTTAAAAGTCCATAAACTTGAAAAATATGTTTGAAAGTTTTTCAAAAGTTTTTTTTGACATGTTTTAAATGATTTTAAATAATCAAAGTATCAAACATAGGCCCTGAGTACCGGTACAGTTTGACCCGTACTGATACGCAGAGTTCCCGTACCGATACAATTTTTTGAGTATAGATATGCCCCTTTGTCCCTAAGTTTTAGAAAATTCCAGTAGCGAAAAGATGTACCGGTACAGGCTTGTCCGTACATCTCTTCACTATTTTTTATGCATATTCTTAATCATTTGGCAATATACATACACCTCGCAGATAAAGCGATAGAATTCAAATCTCCTAAAATAAATATCATTTGATTTTCTACTAGACTAATAAACCACTTATTGGGTTCTTCATCATTGTTTTCTTTAACATCACTTCACTATTCTTTTTTAGATAACACTTCATTATTGTTTTGATTTATATTCAGAAAGGATAACAAATTAAAAAAACTTATCTGAAACAATTTCTGCTCAAAATGGATATATCAATGTATTATTGAGATCAGAGTTTGGTTAAAACAATTGTCGGTCACGGTTTAATCAGAAACACGGACCAATTTAAACCTCATCATATCTCAAAAAGCTCAGAAAAGTTAAAAGATAAACAGACTCTTTGAAGAAACAGACTTCAAATCTACAAGTAATAATAGAAAAAAAAAAAAGGCAATCATACTGCTGAAGTTTTATTTTTCTGATGAATAAGAAAAAAAAGAGAAAAAACAAGATACAAATAACCCTAACCCTCCACTTGAAAAATCCATTGGGAACGCCATAAACAGAACAATGAAACTACGGCTAAAGTTTTGGGTTTCGGTTCCCACTCTTTCCCTCTACTCTTCTGATTAAAATAAAAATTGTCCCAATTTTCTAGTAAAATATATAAAAATTAAATTAAATCCATGTATTTTTCATTCATATTTTTATTTTTAATTATTAAAAATACGATATTTTTATCATAATTTAAGAGCGTTTTATTTTTCATTTCAAAAAATAAAAAAAAAGAAATATAGAGTAGGGAATACATAAAACCAATTGAAGGAGAAGGGCCTAAGCTTTTTAGACCTATACTACCATAATATGAATGAAGCTAAATGTTATTTTTTTTTTTTTACTTTATGCCTAGAAGCATGATCAGTTCCCCTTGTTGAAGGACATAAAGTTTAGTGAGGTTTTAGACAAACGTGATAGGAGCGACCGCACATAGTCCTATAGAGAGAGGGTCCCAAAATAAAGAACCTAAATTATATTAAATTAAATATTTCTAAAATAATATAAATTATATATATAATTATTTGTGTGTGTATATAACAATAATCTAAAATTTAAAACATGCAAAAAGAATGACATTTTTTAGGTGAAAATATTTAATTTTTAGATATTTATAAATCAATTTTGTATTGCTCAAGAGAATACCGTTCCTGATAAAGTTAGAACATACTCTTGATGCTCGGTCTATATGGTGGTGTGCCAATTAGTCCATTGCATGGAAGCCTTCCATCACAGTCAGCGGTTTCACAAGCCGGTTGCCAATTGGAGTTGAAGTTGCTAACTGCCCGTGCCAAATCCGGCCGCTCTATGTCCATGGTCCTCAATCAGCCGAGTCTCATCTGACGGCAGACAGAATCCGTCTGCCATTACCACATTACAGCATTGGCTCCGGTTGCTGGCCATATAGAAAAAGGACACTTGTATTTATAAAATGTGACATTATGTGCCGGTAAATGCCCTGCAACATTTATTTGCTTTCATGTTTCATCAGTTTTGGATTCAAATATCAACTTTTCTTTTTTTTTTTATTATGCATATATATGAATTTGGAATTTTTTTAGTCGGAAGAAATTAAATCATTTATTGTTAGCTATTTGCTTTGATTGTACTTTTTGGTTTCTTGCTATTCACTAGATTAATCTTTCGTGTTTTGTCAGTTTATATAGCAGTAGACATTGGCTACAAGTTTTAGAAGATAAAAAAGAGATACAAGACACCCTGAAAATATTGAGTTGAGTCAAAAAAAAAATTAAGTTATTCGAGTTGACGAGTCCTATTTTATGACTCAAACTTTATTTAAAAATTTTCCAATTCAGTCGAATTTATGAAATTGGAGTCGAGTTTATATACAAATTTAATTATAATTTGTTTAACCTCTATAGCAAGTGGTTAAAAGCTCTCAGTTGACACCTTCCTCTCCCATAGGTTGTGGGTTCTAGACCCATTAAGAACAATTTTCCACTTTCCCTCCCCCTAAGTAGGAATTGTTCAAAAAAATATAAGGTATAATATATATATATTTCTTCGTATTCTTTTTCACATGTGTGAGAAAGATTAATAATGTTATTTAATAAAAAATATCATTCTAAATTTTAAAAAACTTTTGAGGATAAAGTATTGATGAAAAAAATTTGCAAAAAAAAAATTCATTTGAATGACTAAATTGAATAAAATACAAAATTAAGACATTAAATTTTAAAAAAACTCTCGCCCTAACCAGTTATCACTTTTTATTTTTTTATATATAAGTAGAGAAAAACCATACTATGAAGTGCCTCGTTAAAAAACCCTCGTAAGCCTAAGCGAGGGAAAAAGAGTACACTTGATAGTATTTACAAAGCCACAAATGTTAGATTAACAAACTTTAACAAATCACGCCCACATTGGGCAACATATCATCAAGCACCAAAGCCCTTAGCTCAAGCGGTGGAACCGTGAAAACGCTAGGCGAAAACCCCACATCACCAAATGCAGGAATATCATGAATTCGGGTCAATTTTGCTAAACCATCAGCAACTCTGTTTGATGTCCGACGAATATGGAAAAATCGAACCTCCCAAGCAACTCACAAATCACCCGAGCCAATGATGCTAGACCCCACCCACGCTCCGCTTCCTCAAAATACGGACAACATCCAAGCTATCGACCTCAAGCAGAATCTGTCGAAAGCTGTTCGCCCAAGCTAACCACAGGTCTTCAACAACCCCCCAAAGCTCGACTTTAGTAATCGAACAAATCCCACATATTTACTAAAGCCAACAAACCATTCTCTTCCGCTATTCCGAATCACTCCACCACATGAAAGCCAGCCCATATTAGCAATCCAAGAACCATCTGTATTCAGCTTTACCCACTCGGTCATAGGCGGCTTCCAACGCTCATCATCCCTGCCACCCGATCGCCCAGATGGGGTCAGATAAGTCGTGACCGAGAGAGCTAGCAAGCACTGGTCATGCACTCGGTGACATTCCTCCCACACACTAAAATCATCACATTTACTAGGGTTGAAGACACATAAATTCTGATACTTCTAAAGAACCCACACTACCGAACCAAAAAACAAATCCCAATATTGTACATTCAGACCAAAGTGAGAAGGGCGTGATAAATTAACACGAAACCATTCATAGAAATCCATAGAAAGAAACTCAAAAATTTTGTCCGCGCTTACCGTAGCATTCCACATTGCGGTAGCCGTTGGGCAATGACGCAAAATATGATCAATAGATTCCATCACACTTCCGCACACCCCGCAAGCCTTGCTATCCGACATATGACGTCGAACACGTTCGATATTCGTGAGCACACGACCACTTGCAACATGCCACAGAAACCAACGAATACGCGGAATACCTTTAAAATGTGCAATAACCTTCCACAAGTTGTCTCCGTGAATCACACCCGCACCGGCGCGGATTTAACCGTAAATTCATGTGATGCAGTCCACTTCCAACTCACCCCATCGGCCAGACTGAATTGCCGAGGGGTCATACAAGCTGCTAACTGATGAAGGATCGAGTCAGGGAGCAGTCTAGCACAGTCCTGCCAACGCCGAGGGGTTATACAAGCCGTTATCACTTTTTAGTATGCATTGTTTTGTAAAAGCGTTTATATAGATGAAAATGTATTTGTAAATATTTTTAAAATTAAAAATGTTTTTCAATTTACACTACAATTTTATTTGATTAAAAACACTTTTAATTAATTTAATTATTTGTTCTTTAAATTTAAATTAAACAATTTAAAATATTTTTTTTAATTTACACTAATTTAAATCCTTCTCTTTTTCTGGTTTCCAACTCCCCGTGTTTAAGCCCGCGTCTCACTCTCGCTTTCTTTGACTACCTCGGTCACATCACACCCCTAACATTTCCCTTGACCACAGGCTACATTATTTTTCACTCCTTTATTACTATTTTTGTCCCAAAAAAATATTATTTATTGTTGACTTTTTATGTAATTTAAAAAAATATATATAAAAGATATGTTATAAAGTATATCATTTTATCATTGAAATGTTAAAATATGTTTATTGAAAAACTAAAAAGAGCGTAAAAAATAAAATGCATTTAGTAAAAATTATTGAGTTTTTAAAAATTCAATTTAAGTGGGACAATTTTAAAACATTGATGAACATGTTTTATCAAACAGGTTTCTCATTTCAAACATTGATGAACAGCCTCAGAAAATGAAAAGCGGCAAACTTTTCCCGTTACCAACACTTTCAAAGATCTTTGTTTGAATAGTATCAATCTTAGCATTTCTGTGTCTGATTCTCTTATTAGTTGTAGCTATAACGGAAGTAGCAGTAGCGGCAGTTTTTCAAGATGCTAGCGTCAATAATAACAGTGTTAGCATTAGTTTATGTAGTAGTGCGTCTGAGTCGGCTAATAACACTAGTGCTAGTAAGAATGCCGAAAGCAGCGACTGTGAAGAGATTGAAAAGGGTAGTTTTAGGAGTTTTTGTCCATCGATACCTCATAAGGAAAATGATAGAAGATGGGAAGCAATTCAGCATGTTAAGGGAAAAGATGGGGGCTTGGGGTTAGCTCATTTTAGGGAAGATATTGATGAGAGCACAAACTGAGAGAGAGATATTGAGTTTATTAGATCACCCATTTTTACCAACCCTTTACTCACATTTCGAAACTGAGAAGTTTTCTTGCTTGTTGATGGAGTTTTGCAGTGGAGGGGTGTAACAACGGTCCGCCTGGTAGATGCTTGTGGTGCTTGATGCGTTCTTACGAAAAAATTAATTTTGGATAGAGTCGCCATCAATCATTTTTTACTTAGCTGCGATTGGAACACTTGAAAACCCGACTATTTTAATAAAATCTATTTTGTCATTTTATTAAAACAATGAGTTTTTTTTTTAAATTTGTGTGCCCTCTTTTTATTCGAACTCCTCTCTTTTATATATATATTTGAACCAAAAAGCCCCTTTTACATTCGATCTACTTTTTTTGTATTTTTTGAGCTAGAATCTGTCTCTATTTTTTCCAAAATCTCCCCCTTTTTTCATTGCCAAAATCCGCCCCGATTACATTTCTCTGGGTTTTTATACCCGATTTAAAACCAATAAAATTGAAAGATTTGCCTCCTTTAACAAATTGTTGTCATCTTATTTTGCAGGGCGGTGAGGCGGTGGCCGGTTGGCGTGACGAGTGGCGGCTACGTGGCAAGGGGATAATGGGCGATGGCGGTGCGACTCGACTCGACGGCGGCTAGAGGCTTGGATGAGGCGGCGACGGCTTGAAGACCAAAGATAATATTAGGGTTAGATTAGGGTTTTATTTTATTTTGGTTATTTGTAATGGGTCGGGTTGTTTTTAATTATAGTTGGGTATTTGGGTTATATTATACAAATTGGTATGGGTATTTTAGGTTTGGGCTGATTTGGGTATTAAATGAATTTTTAATTGGGTTATAATATAAATGGGCTCAAGGCTCAAACTAAAATGTGTATTACAGCTGCCCCTCTTTGCTCATTGCTATGTAATAGGAATAGAGCAAAGACAAAAGAATAACCATTTTTGTCCGGTCAGGTTTGGATTCCTTCTCTGGCCACTGCTTCTTCTTGAGCTTCACTTGATCTGCTTTGCCACTCTTGTAAGCAAAAATCTTCAAGATAGAGGATCCGTTGTGGAAGACAAAATCAGAGGTGATCCGTTGGAGTAGACAAAATACGCTTGGCTGGCTACGACTCTAACGATGACACAATGCCTGGAGAAAATCTGATCTAGCTGCAACACTGACGGAGAGGAAAGGTCTGCGAAACTAGATCCATCTGCTACACTGACAAAGACACGGGATCGAAATATGAAGGTTTGGCCCTAGCTACAACACCGACGAAGAAGCAGGACCAGAAGTCAGCAAATTTTGATTCGGAACTTGGCCGATAGGTTTCTTTTTGCATTTTTCCCAAATGCACAAGGATCAACGGATTTGAGTTGCCTTTACCAGTACCCGTTTGCTCTGGGCTAGTTGTACCATTCCCCTGGGTACAATCAGTTTATACCACTATGACATTGGATTTTTCTAAAGGATTTATTTTCCTTCGACCATTCGTGAAAATAGATTTTCGATGGACATTTGAATTATCCATTATCTTAAACTTTACCGTGTTTAAGCACGTTGTACCAACACTTCTGTTGGACTTGTCAAAATGGTTTTGATCTATCTACAACACTAACAAAGAGACATGATCTGAAAGAGTACATTTGGCCCAGCTACAACATCTGACAAAGAGGCAGGACTGAAGAATAGTATAGTTCAACCAAGCTGCAACACCTGACGAAGAGGCAAGGTCTGAAGTCAATAAGGTTGATCCAGCTACAACACCGACGAAGTGGCAGGATCGAAAGTCAGTAAATTTGGTCCAGCTACAACACCGACGAAGAGGTAAGACCTGAAGTCAGTAAGGTTTGACCCAGCTACAGCACCGACGAAGAGGCAAGATCTTGAGAAAAAAGTTTAATCTGCTACAACTCTGATAAAGAGACAAGATCTGGAGAAGAAAGCTTGATCCGCTACAACTATGATGAAGAGGCAAGATCTGGAGAAGAAGGTTTGATCTACTACAACTCTAACGAAGAGGCAAGATCTAGAGAAGAAGTTTGATCCGCTACAACTCTGACGAAGAGGAAAGATCTGGATAAAGAAGGTTTGATCCACTGCAACTCTAACGAAGAGGCAAGATTTGGAGAATATGGTTTGATCCGCTACAACTCTAATAAAAAGGCAAGATCTGGAGAAGAAGGTTTGATCCGCTACAACTCTAACGAAGAGGCAAGATCTGGAGAAGGAGGTTTGATCCGCTACAACTCTGATTAAGAGAAAAGATCTGGAAAAGAACTTTGGTTTTCTTCTTCTTCTTCTTCTTTTGCTTTGCTTTTTTTAGCTTTTTCATTTTTTCCCGATTTTTTTTATTTTTTGTTTTTCCATTCCTTTAATTCTTGTTTCTTCTTTTCTCTTTCTCTTTTTTTTGATTTTTTTTCATTCCACTGTAAATTCAGGGAGATAAAATTGTTGTCGCGCTCATTTCGCTGCAAACTCAGGGAGATGAAATTGTTGTCGTGCTCATTCCGCTGCAAGCTTAGGGAGATAAAACTACTGACGTGTTTATTTCGCTACAAACTTAGGGAGATAAAATTGTTGTTGTGCTCATTCTACTGCAAGCTCAGGGAGATGAAACTGCTGACGTGCTCATTCCGCTACAAACTCAGGAAGATGAAATTGTTGTCGCTCATTTCGCTGTAAGCTTAGGGAGATGAAACTACTGACGTGCTCATTCCGCTGCAAACTCAGGGAGATAAAATTGTTATTGTGTTTGATTTGTTCCACCATTTGTTAGAGAGACATAATCTGTAAGAGATTAATTGATCCACTACACCATGTTACGAGTGAGATAGAACCTGCAAAAGTTTAAAAAAGTACTTGGTCAAAATGAGTTATAAATTAAATGTTTCATAATGAGAATGTAAGGTTTGATTTGAATGTTTGGCTGGTTGATCCACTCCTTCTTGTCAAGGATGTATGTTCCTTCTTGGTGGAAGACGCCAGACTATACTTGCCCCACTTTTTGTGTCAAGAATGTTGGAATTTGTTGACGATGATGATCTGCTCCTTTGTGTTTGAGGATGCCAGATTTGCAAAAGTCTTTTTCTTCTGTCCCAGCTTGATTTTTTGATCCATTTTTGTTCAAAATTTGCCCCAACAAAAGTTTGCCCCCAATTTTCATTGTCCTCATTCTTTTCTGAATTTGAACTTTTGAGTTGAATAACCCTGACGTCATCTTTTTTCTTCTTCTCAATGGGAATCGACTTGCGATACCACTGTTAAGGATGTAAAAATCTGGATCAAACTGGCCCGCCACCACTGATGAAGGCGAGATCAGAAAAAGGTTGATGGCGGGGAGTCATGACCTGGAAACAAAATAAAACTTTAGTTAGTAATTTGTTCAGAAAATTATATCATTTTTCATATGGATATTTGAGCTTTTTGCGTATTCGGCCTCCTTCGGGGCTAAAAGTCGGTAATCAATTATTGCCCCCATAGTTGATGTTCTCCAGTCTCTTTCCTGGACTTGTTTGTATGTTCAAGCTAAAAAATGTATGAATGCATCTTTATGCCTAAATGTATGTTTTTAATCTAAATGCATGATAAATTTTAGATGTATACATGACGCGCGTGATAAATGTGACATGATTTTTTGGGATGCTCCTGATTATCCGCTGGTCAGATCTTTGCTTCCGATTAGGTAGTGTTCAGTGCCTTGTATGTGAGGATACCCCAACCTTTCTTGGGTTCGATCCTTTTTTGGATTACTTCCTCAGGTGAATGCCCCAGCATTTCTTTTGAGACTACTCTCGGAGATTGAAGTATGTTCACGCCTTTTCTTGATGGGCTTTCATTGTTTTCAAAGAACGCGTTATGTTGTCCCCCCAAATTTATTGTCTTAAAAATTTGGGCTTTTGAGCTGAATGACCTTTGGCGTGATCTATTTTCTTTTTCTCGAGGGAGATTGAATTCATCATTGATTAGAGCTCCGAAGCCCCATTTATTCTTTGGCTTATATATTTTGGATACCTCCGAATGCTTCAAGCTTTTGTTCTTAGCAGACACATGCCTTAGGTCCCTGTACTTTAAATCTCTATAAAGAATAATGCAAGAAATCTTTTGTTTTGTAACAATACAAGATGTTTATATGAATGAGCAAAGAGTACTTATTCTTTTAAAAATATGATTTTCAAGAAATAGGGGCCCCATATATTTTGTGTAGGAGCGTCTTTGAACCCACTTGCCGAGGGTCATCCCAAGCATAGCCTGTGTCTAAAAGACCTCGAACGTTGTGACAATATCTAAATATATGAGCTTCCTTCCAGGCTATTAGGCTTTCGAGAATGACATTTTCCGTATGCCTAATTTTTGACCAATTTGGGTGGCTCTCTTTGACTCACGAACACCCCTATCTTATTTTGCCCTCTTTTCTGATCTCGATCAAGCATTAGAAGTTTCAAATCTTTGAAGAAAGGATAACTCCACAAGGCGGGATGTAATATGAAGATAAACTCTTTCAACTCAGATATCCAGGTTTGATTAAGATGGTCCTTGGAGACGTACAATGTTATTTCTGCAATGCTTGATTTGAACTTGCTTAGATGCATTGTTTTTCTCTTTGTTTTTTTCTAGATTGCTCTAGACTACCCTTTTTCGGGTTTTCACCCTAGAGTTCATTTCCTCTTCCTTCTAGTTTAGACCTTTGCAGCATTAGCAAATTTGTACTATAACCGACCATTAACGCCTGCTTCAGTTTTGCAGATGAACAATCTTTCAAATATCTTTTGAGTAAAATTATGTAGCCGCTTTTCTCATAAAGGCTTCATTATTCTCTTTTTTGTTTTTTTAACAGAAGAGTAGGAAGTTGCTGGCACTTTTTCAATTTGGGAAGTGGACAAACAATAGTGGTTTTAGAATCAATCCCATCATCATAACTTGAACATGTCTAGAGTATCACCAAACTTCATGAATTGCCCCAACTGATATGAACGTGGTAAATTGGAATAACTACAGATATGGCAGTGATGAACAAGTTCCTGCAGATCATCAGCTAAAACCAACATGGTCTATGAGAAGGTGATAGTGTGTTGGCCTTATTGTTTAGATTATCCCTTGTCGAGAGATTCTTCGGGTTTTGGGTCTCATTGAGGAAATTTGCTAGCCTCGATAATTTGATCTAATTTTTTTGTTCAAAACTTGATTGAGTTGCGACTCACCAATATCATCGCTAGGCTTCCACATATATCATCGAATAAGGGTTGTCTTCAGTTGGATAGATGTTTAGAGTTATCACGATATTCAAAAATCTTAGACAACAATGCTTGAAAGGAAATGTTCTCTCAAAATTTGTGTGTGTAACCTTTCTATCGCTCCCTTATCACAATCAGTTATCCTTCTGTTGGCCTAAGTAGATCAGAAGATAGGTCACATGCCCATTCATCTTCACACTTTTTCAATTTCTTTTAGACACATGGCTGCTCGGAATTAACTGTCAGATTAGAATCGTTGTTGTACCTAAAAAACATATATATACATGTATGCATGTGGAAAAGACTCATGATAAATGTATGGAAAACTTTGTGAAAAATATTTGTAGAAATGCATCATTTATTAAAAACATATGTATACTCTTGCAAATGATTCCCTTTCTGCCTTCGGGCTTAGGCAACATGTTTGTTTCATATATCAGTCAAAAAGAGATTTAAGGTACAAATGTGTCCTTATAAAAAATCCAATTACCTCCAGACTTAAAAGGTTTGTTCTATACATTATTTAAAAAAAATTAAATTACGCGGATGTCTTAGCAAACTGAGCACCCATGCTAAGAAAGGTTAACAAAAAGGGACTCGACCACTTCCCAGAGTTGTTCATCCTGGTCTTTTGTATCTTTCTTAATCTTGGACAACTAGGCTTGCAATTGTTCTTATAGCTCTTCCTGAGGTTAGTCGATTGTTGCGTGTAATAAGTGCTCCGCAATTGTGTAAGTGTACACGTTACAAGTTATAGTATAAAAGAAATCGTCTCTATAGGGATTGGTGCCACTTTAAGAATCTAATTTCTTGCACTGTAAAAGGTAAAAGAACACAAGTAGAAAATTATAGGAGTTTTAACTAACAACTAAACTAGAAAGCAATAAAGTAAAAGAAGATGTAATCAAATGAGAGAGAATAGGTCATGTTATCGTGAGTCGAAGAGTGATAGCCGATTGCATCGTCTTGGTAAAAGAGTGCAAGGGCAACTCATTTGCCGTGGCAACTTGCACAGCGGGGTTGCCTTGGCAACTAATCAACGGTTGCCTGGGCAACTAGCTAGGCAACTACTTGGGCGGCTGGGCAGCAACTTCAAGGTTCGGCAGAACGTTCTTCAATGGTTTCTTCTTATCCCTAAGTCAAAACTCTAGCTATTTGTGCATGCCTTGATAATACATCCCTGCGTGAATCAAGGGTGAACAACAACCAATCTTGCGCTCCTCTTAGCCATTGAAATCCTTAACTTATTTCTAAGCCGGATTAAGCTTCACCATCAAGAGATTGAGTAAAGACCATACTCATTCGTTTCTTGAATCTAACTCTCCCGATATTAGATAAATACACAATTTACTCGCAAAAAAGAATAAAAACCAAGAATGAGTAAACCTTGAATTGAAAGTGCAAACTCTTATTACCTAAACAAAATCCAATTGTTTCTCATAACCATAAAACACAATAACCTTAGCCAAATAGATTTAGTTCATGGTTAGGTTCCAAAGAAACACAAGACAAAGAATTCCTAGCATAAACCTAATTGAACAAGAAAGAAAAAGATGAAGAATGGTAGAAGCCTTGTCGAAATCTCTCCAAAGCTCTTGTCTAAATCTCCCTTGCACTCTTTGTCGAAATTTCTCTCATCTCCCCTCTTCTCTTTGTCAAAATTTCTTTCCTCTCTCTCTCCCTGGAGTTGATGGCTTGGTCCTCAATTTATAGGGCTAGGTCAAAGTTTTTTTTGAGGAGGAAGTTAAGTTGGAATTAAATATCTTTAAAGAATATAATTCTTTATTATATTTAAATTGCTTCTAGAACTTCTCCTATCTTCTTGGGATTTAATTTCTCTTTAACCTCTTCATGGAAATCAAACTCCTTTGGGATTTAACTTTTCTCCACATCATCTTGGGCTTATCTAGTCATCAATTTCGACTACCATATCATCTTATCCCTTATCAAAAATTGCCCTGGCAACTAGCTGGGCATCTCCTTCATGCATTGCCCTGGCATCTAGCTCGGCATCTCCTTTATGCATTGCCCTGGCAACTGGTTCCAGCCTTGCTTTGGCAAGTGATTCTGCACACACACAAAAAACACACCAAAGCAATATCTTTTTCCACAAAATTAAGCAAAATATGAAATCAAGCTTGTCCACCAAGGAAACGATGCAAACATGCATGAATGGCTAATAATGAAACTAATATGAGCCTAAGTCTAGCAATAATATGAATAAAAAGGGTAATAAAAATAGTACTTTTGAACACTTAACATCGATCACTTTCATCTCAGCATCCATGTTGGTAGAAAACTTGTTAAATTTCTAACCAAATCTTGGATTACTTCCAATGAACCGTAAATGATTCAGGTAGAAAGTGTAATGGATATGCAATGCTACTAAAATGCAATGAAGGTGCAATGTGGGATGTAAACACATGTGCAAAAGATGTTGATTCAAAGAGTAACCATCATAAGATTCCTTTCATTAGGTAAAGGTCTCATTACATCATGTAGCAAAGTTACAGATAATATCGAGCCCTGGCACCTAGTTTATTTATCTTTCTCAAAAGCCAAGTTAGCTTCTCGTCATGACCTGAGAACATGACATCATTCTGACTTAGTTCAGTTGCTGCATCAGCCAAACTCATCACTTGTCGAGCTACTTTTCGTACTTCGGCAATAATATATTTCATGTGGTGTCTTTTCTTTTTATCTTTTCGTTCTACTCTTGTAGCTGGCAACACCACTTCTCATTATTTTCTTGTAAGGCTTTCTTAAGGTCATCCACGAGATCCTTATACATCAATAGAACATTATTACGCTTATCTACTTGCTTTTTTAGCATTTCAATTTCAGCTTGACTATCTTTCAATTCAGCAACAGTACTATCACGCAGACGCATGCACATGTTCAAAGTATCACAGTTGGCTTGACTACTCCTCAACTCATCCTTGAGAGCAATGCATTGATCTTCCATTGCTTGAAGTTTGAGAGATAAGGTCTTAGCTTGATTTTCATTGGAATTTTTCTTCCAATATTCAGCATTGTTTTTTAATTAGATGACTCTTTTCTTCCATTGATCTTGGAGTATCTCCCAAACCATTGTCTTTGAATGCTAAGCAAAGCTCTTGGTAGTTATCTCGCAGGCTTTTTAGTTCATTGTTCAGAATGTCTCTTTCATTCCTTAAAATACTGGCCTGGGTGTCATGTTCTGAATGATTCTTTTCATTCTCTTTAACTTCTAACTCTTTCGGCTCCGCTCTAGTTGTGTGAATAGTAGCTGAATCATTTTTGATGCTCTTTTTTGAAATCCCATATTTTACAGTCTAGGAAGTTCTAAACTCGACGTTTGAAGGCAATGCAGTTTCAATGGAATGCCCCCTAAACCCTGCATGATAATCACAATGAGCTTCGATGTAATACCATTTGGGGTATGGAGGTTGTACAGGCATGACATGGTATAGGACCACCAATCGTGCCTCTAGTAACTACATATATAATTTTCCATAAGAAATAGGTATGGGATCGAAAGGACCATTGGTTCTCGACTTTTGGCTACCAGTCAAAGATGATTCTGAAGACTGGACAATAGAATTTGAACTCTGGCCTTGGCACTGGATTATGAGCATTGGATATTGACTCTTTTCTGCATACTTCGGTGCTCCACTATTGCCTGGACTTTTAGAAGTTTTAGGGCTTTCTTTCTTAAAACTTAGTAACCCTTCTTCAATTAGGTCTCTGACTTTATTCTTTAGGGCTCTGCAATTCTCAGTAGTATGGCCCGTACCTCATAGATGATAGTTACATATGGCTTGGACGTTGTAACCTTTGGGATAATGGGGTTGTCTTGGCTTTGACTGAACTGTAGTCACAAGACCTTCCTTGATTAGTATCGAAAGCAACTCTGTATATGCTATTAGAATATTAAACGTAGGTTTCTCTCTAGCTTCTTCCTTCTGGGCTTTTCTTTGGCTCGTCGCTACCCTCTTTGTTGTTGCCACCTTTGCATCTTCAAGTGTGATAAGTTTTTTAAATTGAATATATTTTCTTGTAAATTCTCCCTCGTTGTCAATTATTACTGTTCACTTGGTTCTGTTCTGTTCATTTTTTGTTACAGGAATTTGTTTTCCAGCCAGCAACTGTTTCTAGAAGGCAGTCCAGTCAGCACATTCTGGAAGATAAATAGACGAAATTATCTTAGGAATTTGAGTTTAAATTATCTTAGGATTTTAATTTCAACTTATTTTCTTTTAAATAATATTATCTTTATGACAAATAATATTATCTTTAGGATATATTATCTTTTAGATAATATTATCTTTAGGATTTATCTTTTTATTATATTTAGAATTTATCTTTCTTTAGAATTTATCATTTAATAGGATTTATCTTTTTATTATCTTTAGGGTTTTTAGAAGAGTATAAATCCTTTGGGGTAAAGCTTGAGATGTATCTTTTTTACTTTTCTTCTCATTAATAAAAATTCTCTCAGGTTTTGTCTTTTATTTTCTTTCAACTTTTCTTTTACTTTTTTTCTACTTTGTTTTCTAAAAATGCTAAGTATGATTTCCATCATGCTTAGCTAAACTTTTTATTAGCTGATGTCCTAGAGATGACTCAATTCGTTTTCTGAGAATTAAAAAGTACTTAATATCTTCGGATATCATTCTCAATTTTCTAAAAACTTAGATAGGCAATCGGCCTTTCTTTTAAAAATCTTTACACTTTCATCTCAAAAAACGTGCGTTGGTGTGAATGTTGTTCTGATTTACCGTTGGGAGGAAGAGTCGGCTAGTAGCAAATTCAACTTCCTGTGAACACACTTGGCGGCGGTCCGCTAAGTGAAATTGAGATCGGGTTCGATTCTGGTTGAGACAACATAACTCGAGTCGGGCTTTTCCAGCGCTTAAACTGATTTGGTGCTAACGACGATAGGCGTGGTTCGTCCAACAAGGACTGAATTTCGGAGGTAGACTTGGGAATATCGGCTTACCGGAGAGAAAGGTAAGTGGCAAGGGTTGGGCCTTGTAGACTGTAACCGGCATGAATCCCAAAGTAAAATCTCTTTCGATGATCGAAACGAATTGAGGCGAAACGATGCTTGAGGCTATATTTCTACCATCATTATTTTTATCTATTTACTTTCATTTTTATCGCAATTTTTAGATTTAATTTATTTTTAATTTTTTTATATTACAAAACCCCTTTTTATTACTTATCGTTTTTCTTTGGATCAGGATCAAAACAAGACGACATTGGAAATTTCTTAGTCCCTGTGGACCACCCTACTTCTCTTTACTACATTCCTATTTACTTTATTTTGAGAATTAGGCATAATTTATTTGACAATTACTACGCTTGTCAAATTGGCGCCGTTGCCGGGTACTTCGGCAAATTACTAATATTATTTTATTTTGATCTATGACAAGGTCACTTCCGGGAAAACTAGTAGATTACAAACCTGAGAACGAAGCTCTTGCCCGGAGATTACGTGGAGAGACCCTTAGGCGTAGAAGATTGAATCGAGACTTTCAATCGAAACCCACTTTGAATAACTTTCTTACACTGTGGCGTTATTTACACTTGACGACGAAAGATCAAAACGAATGGATGAGTAGACGATTTGAGATTTAGACGCAGCGCCTGATGAACAGCAATTGACGTGCATCACTTTTCTGAATGGCAAAACACCATTTGAGTTGAAAATGAGACCGATTCATCTCTTACCAACGTTCCATGGGCTATCAAACGAGAATCCACACAAACATCTTACGAAATTTCACATGGTTTGCTCTAGCATGAAGCCACAGGGAGTATCCGATGACCAAATCAAACTTAGAGCTTTCCCTTTTTCCTTAGCCGATTTGGCCAAAGATTGGTTATTTTACTTACCACTAGGTTCAATCAATACATGGGCTGACATGTCGCGATTGTTTCTTGGCAGGTTCTTCCCTACGGCGAAGGCAAGCGAATTAAAGATGAGCATTTTAGGAATTCGGCAAAAGGATGGAGAGTCATTATACGACTACTGGGAACAATTTAAATAGCTTTGTGCCAGTTGTCTGCAACATGGCTTAACTGAACAGACCCTACACCAATACTTCTACGAAGGATTGCTTCCGATGGAAATGAAAATGATCGACGCAGCTAGTGGAGGAGCTCTCGTAAATATGACTCCTACCGCGGCCAAAAACCTCATTTCGACTATGGCCGCCAATGCACAACAGTTTCGACCAACTGAACCCACTAGACTATGCAGAATATGCACAATGTCGGATCATCCTACAGATTGTTGTCCATTGCTTCAAGAAGATGTCGCCGCTCAAGTAAATGCCGTAGGAAACTTTTCGGGACCTCCCCAGAGGCGATATGATCCTAACGCCAACAATTACAATCTGGGGTGGAGGAACCATCCAAACTTTAACTATTGACCAAATCTCATACCAAATCAAGCTTATCAACCACTTGCACCACAACAATATCAACCGCAAAAACCGTCATTGGAGTCAATTGTCAAATGATTACCGCTATCCCAGGAAACATTTTAACTAAAGACCGAAGCACACTTTCAAGAAATTGACAAACAGATGAGTCAACTTACGTTAGTAGTGAGTCGTTTAGAATCCAAAGAGAAATTACTGTCACAAACTAAGCCAAACCTGAGGTAAAACGTTTGTGCCATTACCCTCCAAAGTAGCACTATTGTCGCACTTGAGGTCCCAGAGAAGGAAGTCACACGCCCCCAAAGGAAAAAAAGAAGTCAAATTGCAGAGACCTTCCATACCATCTCCCTACGCTATTCCACATCCCTTTGCGTCAAGATTAGTGAAGTGCAATAAGCAAGTCGAGGAACAATAGATTTTTGACGTGTTTCAAAAAGTAGAAATAAACATACCTCTCCTTGATGTGATCCGAAAAGTACCTAGATATGCCAGATTCTTGAAAGACATTTGCACAAACAAAAGAAGGCTTACCGGTAATGAGAAGGTAGATTTAGGTGAAAATGTCTGAGTTGTTTTTCAACATAAGCTTCCACCTAAGTATAAGGATCAAGGTATGTTTGCTATCCCTTGTAAAATTGGTAAGGTAGGAATAAAGCGTGCTATGTGTGATCTTGATGATTCCATAAATGTTATGCCACTTTCTGTTTACAACTTACTTAGTGTTAAGCCTTTGAAGGAAACAAGAGTGACAATCCAGCTCGCCGATAGATCTATCATTTATCCTAAGGACTCATTGAGAATATGCTGGTTAAGGTAAACGATTAAATTTTTTCGGCAGATTTTTAAGTGGTTGACATGGAAAATGACCACACCAGCACTTCCTCTGAAATTCTACTTGGCCGACCCTTTCTGAGCATGGAACATACCAAAATTGACTTGAGGAGTGGAATTCTTACCATGGAATTCGGTGGCGAAGTTGTTAAATTTGACGTCTACATGGCGATGAAGTACTCGATACTGTGGCGAACATTAGTTTCGTCGATATTATTGAACCTTTGGTTGATGATTTTATGGAAACTAACTTATCTGATGATTTGTGCATGGAACTAAAGGATGATGACAAAGAGAACAGGGAGTTAGAAAATATTTTTCTATTTATTCTAACTTGCGCCTAACCCCTTAGAAAACTAAAATGTTACCTTGTATCTTGTAGGCACCGGATATTGAGTCGAAACCAATGTCGGAACATTTGAAGTACACATTTTCGGGCAAAAGAGATATAATTTCGGTGATTATTTCGAACAAGCTTTCAAAGCTGGAAGAATTCAAGAAAAAGCTTACTTGAATACCTGAACCTACAAGAGAAAAACAAAAGAACTCCATGATAGTAGAATTTCTCTTAAGGAAGTTCTTACTTGGACAAAGCGCAAAAATTGGAGGAAGTATTTGTCGCGGAACCTATAGTCTGAATCAGGTCGTCGAGCTAAACGACGTTAAACAAAGTGCTTTAATGGGAGGCAACCCATTTGTATTTTTGTTCACTTTACTTATTTTTTCTATTTTTATTACGTATTTATGTTGTTTTTATTTTTCTTATAATTTTTAGGTACCGAAGTATTTTTAGATCGAACTTAAATAGACTCGAATGCGGTCGCAAGCCGAGAATCCTGAATGAAACCGTCAAGGCTGACATTATGCTGTCTCGGCCAAGGAAAGTTTGTAGGGGTTCCTCCAGTTCGAAAATGAGGAACTCGTTCAGTTTGAAACAGTCCGTCACCACTAGACACAGGGAGTATCTCTATTCCTTCTCTTGTACTTTAATTTTCGTATTGGGACAATATGCCTTAAGTGAGGGGGTAGAGTATTGGTTATATTTTCCCTTGCTTATTTTGTGCTTTGATTCTAGTATGCTTGGTTAAACTTATGAAAATTTTCGTTGAAATCCTTCGCTTTGTTGAATATTTTGGAATGCCATTCTTGATTGAGAATACACTTTTGTTTGAATTAGGATATACATGATAAAGGATGGCATGTTTAGAAATTTTCATGAAACCTTTTGTGATATTCTATGACTTTGTTGATTGAGATGTGCTTAACTCAATACATATTACACACTTTGGTAAGATTTGAGCCTTTACGAGCATATTCATTACATTCTTGCTCATATTCTTCTTTGACTGAGTGTGTCGAGCTTGACATTGATGTTCTAGAACCTGTAATTGAATGCATGTCGAGATTACAAAAGAACTTGATGCTTTAATATGATTAGGGCACTTAGGATTACCCACTTTTTACCTCTAAAAATTGTCTACCCTTTCATTTTCCCCTAATTAGCCATTTTTGTGCATTTTACAATTTATTTGTTTTTACCACATTTTTAAACACGAGCCTTTTATTTTGACTATCTTTTTCACCCTTGTTAGGACAAGAGAACGAGATTACAGTTGCATGATTCATTCCCACAAAAAAAGAGAAAAAAAATAGAAAATAGAAAAAAATAGTTCGAATGAAAAATAGCAGTTTAAAAATAAAACTGCAGAAAAAACAAAACAAAAAATAGTTCGAAAAAAAGAAAAAATTCCATTCGAAGCCTTTCTTTTGTTTACTTTTGAGTTTATGTGGGATTGATCTAATTTATTGTGTTTCTCTTGTCTTGATTATTACCCGAATTTTTGCCTTTCTCCCTACCTTTACCTAAGCCCCATAACAACCCATTTAAGACCCTTTGATTATTGCATCTTGTTCTAATTAGTAGTGGAGATTTGATTTTCTTACAGGCCTATGATAATATCATGTTTGGTTCTGACTTTGAGCGTATTTGAACTCGAAACACTTTGAGTGAATCGAGTTAATCCTTGTGAGGTATTGAGTTTGGTTACGTTGAGATTGATGAATGAACGGATATCACGATTTTGCTTAAACTTTATTCTACTTATGCTTTCCGATTGATTGTAATTTTGATTTGGATGATTGTTGTGGATTTGACTTGCATGAATTTCTAGGATATGAGGCGAGACGAAGGAGAGTAAGCGAATTTTTTAACTTGTTTAATTCTAGCATGCTTAAGGACAAGGATGAGATAAGTGAGGGGGAATTTGATAAGTGTTTTAAATTGAATATATTTTCTTGTAAATTCTCCCTCATTGTCAATTATTACTGCTGATTTGGTTCTGTTCTACTCATTTTTTGTTACAGGAATTTGTTTTCCAGTCAGCAACAGTTTCTAGAAGGTAGTCCAGTCAGCACCTTCTGGAAGGTAAATAGACGAAATTATCTTAAGAATTTGAGTTTAAATTATCATAGGATTTTAATTTCAATTTATTTTCTTTTAAATAATATTATCTTTAGTACAAATAATATTATCTTTAGGATATATTATCTTTTAGATAATATTATCTTTATGATTTATCTTTTTATTATATTTAGAATTTATCTTTCTTTAGAATTTATCTTTCATTAGGATTTATCTTTAGGATTTTTGGAAGACTATAAATACCCCATTTGGGGTAAAGCTTGAGATGTATCATTTTCACTTTTCTTCTCATTAATAAAAGTTCTCTCAAGTTTTGCCTTTTATTTTATTTTTCTTTTACTTTTTTTCTACTTTGTTTTCTAAAAATGCTAAGTATGATTTCTATCATGCTTAGCTAAAATTTTTATTAGCCGATGACCTAGCGATGACTCAATTCGTTTTGTAAGAATTAAAAAGTACTTAATATCTTCGGATATCATTCTCAATTTTCTGAAAACTTAGATAGGCAATCGGCCTTTCTTTTAAAAATCTTTACAATTTCATCTCAAAAAGCGCGTTGGTGTGAATGTTGTTCTGATTTACCGTTGGGAGGAAGAGTCGGCTGGTAGCAAATTCAACTTCCTATGAACACACTTGGCGGCGGTCCGCTAAGAGAAATTGAGATCGGGTTTGATTCTCGTTGAGACAACATAACTTGAGTCAGGTTTTTCCAGTGCTTAAACTGCTTTGGTGCTAACGACGATAGGCGTGGTTAGTCCAACAAGGTCTGAATTTCAGAGGTAGACTTGGGAATATCGGCTTACCGGAGAGAGAGGTAAGTTGCAAGGGTTGGGCCTTGTAGACTGTAACCAGCATAAGTCCTGAAGTGAAATCTCTTTCGATGATCGAAACGAAATGAGGAGAAGCGAAGCTTGAGGCTATATTTCTACCATCATTATTTTTATCTATTTACTTTCATTTTTATCACAATTTTTAGATTTAATTTATTTTTAATTTTTTTATATTACAAACCCCCTTTTATTACTTATCGTTTTTCTTTGGATTAGGATCAAAACAAGACGACATTGGAAATTCCTTAGTCTTGTGGATCGACCCTACTTCTCTTTACTACATTCTTATATATTTTATTTTGAGAATTAAGTGTAATTTATTTGACAATTACGACGCTTGTCAAGGTGTCTTATTGATGCTGACCGTGACAGTGCATAATCCCTTGGGCTTACTAGATTCACTGTGTTCAGAAGTAGAATCATAGATACTGGGCGTCATAACATGGCTTCCATTCAGTTTATCTTTCTCTCTTTGTATATCGGGCTCTTTCTCCTTGGCCATGGTTGTAACCCCCTCTACCCGGCCTAGTCGCAAGACCGAACCAAGCAAGTTACATTAGGTTTACCGAAGTAAACCAGAAGATGAAACCTAAAACG
The DNA here is from genome assembly GCA_019671005.1 of Hibiscus mutabilis. Lineage (NCBI taxonomy): Eukaryota > Viridiplantae > Streptophyta > Magnoliopsida > Malvales > Malvaceae > Hibiscus > Hibiscus mutabilis. Next base: position 33,119,758 of record CM033728.1, read on the forward strand.
CATCCATTTTTTCTTTTATCTTGTCTAGATGCATTATTATTTTCCTACATGTACATACTGTTCACAGGTGAAGCTCATCTAAATCGGGCATCGAAACGATATCCAATTGGACACAAACACAATTTAGGGACTAAATTGCAATTTCAGCAATATACAGGGGCTTTTCCAAATATTAAGGTACCAACCTTTAATTAAATATATTTCATGCTTACATGTCAAAAATCAGCTCAATACGATCATCCATACTCATCTAATTGCAACCACAACATTCAGGGACCAAAACGTAAGAAAATAGAACCTCAAAATATTCCATATAACCAACTTAACTGACACCCGTATCGGTACAACTTCATTGTCTCGAACACCCCAGATTCCAGTAACCAAAATCCATTTTGATACCCCCGAGTATCGAAACACACTTAAATAAAATAATGTGCCGTATCGAAATGGGTACCCGCGTACCGAAACACTGGCTTATTTTGCCTAAACCTGTACCGAAACAGCTGCCCGCGTACCAGTATGCTAAGCTTGAAATGGCTTACCCGTACGGAAACCGAGACACTCGTATCGGTACGCCTGCACCTGAAATGTCCATTTTTGCTGGTTTAACAAGCTTTCAACCATACCAAAACATTCTAACATGCTCCTAACATACAACCAATATAAATAGGGAACAAATCTCAACAAAGTATCCCAGATTTAACATCAATTCATGGCATCTTGCATCAAATGTAAAACTATAGGCATGCTTCCTAGAAAACCATTCAAGCAAAACACCAAACTTCATGCCATCACCAAAAATAAACCATAAAGGCCATTTACAACTCAAGAGCAATCAAACAAACTTGCTCAAACAGGGAGTTCAACAAAACATCTCCCAAAAAACAACGAAAACCCCTATTGCCCTTATTACTTATAGACTAATCCAAAAAAATACTTTGGTTACCAAGTCTTTCAAGATCCCTTGCTTCCCGCTGCCTTCCAAAACTTTAATCTTGTGCATTGATGGACAAAGAGAGGGTAAGCATACTAGGCTTAGGGAGAAATGCTCAAAAAACAAAACACCGTCAATGCATTTAAAACCATTTCTCAACAACACATTGAAATCTCATTCCAATCATTCTTTAAACATCATTTAAAACATTACCATTGAAACATCATGCCCTGAAAACCATGCACTTTTCATCTTTAGAAACCAGCATATTAAACCATAAGCAACATGTATCATTTCCAACAGCAAATTCCATTGCTAGACCTCAATTTAAGCCTTCCCATGCATAACAACCATATGCAATGCTTAAAGAGTAAACGTGCAACATGTATCATTAACCAACAGCAAGTTCCATTGCTAAACCTCAATTTAAGCCTTCCTATGCATAACCACCATATGCAAAGCTTAAAGAATAAACATGTATAAATCACATTATACAACATAAACTTTCCAATGATACGTCAACAATTATATTGGCTCACAAGTGATAATTAACCAAGTTCATTTACTAAAATAGTTCATCGGATACACGGATTCAACAAGTGTTTACCCAACACTTCAAGCCATCTCAACCCGAAATAGCGATACAATCACAATCGCGGAACATTAACAACCGGGTACACTTTCAACCCACGGGGACACCAATCCCTTTCATCGGTTAGATGCTTAATCCACTAACAGGAGTTTACGGTACCATATAACCCCTCGACCGTTAGGGTACTAGGATGAAGTTTTTGGTACACCAAATCAAATCCCCTCAACATCCAAGGCGACTTATTATAGTGCATTATCAATCCTATGGTCGGCCAACTATATCCGATAACAATTTTAAAACCATATCACTTGCCAATATAATTAACCATTTACCATTTACCTAACTGTTTTTAACAAGCATTAACCCAAACCATTTTCCAAAGCAACAACCATGCTTTAAACCACAAGTATAAACCAACAATCATGCTTTAAACCACAAGTATAAACCATATACTTCAATGAACACTTACCATGTGCATCCTTCAGCATCTCATGCTTAAAAACAGTATCTCAAATACTTTAAAACATGCTTAAATAGTAGGCTCAATGTAAATCAAAACGAGTGCATAAAAACCATTTCATACTAGCACGACCGAGAGAGAAAAACATATTTACTTACTTCCGAGTTTAAGCCAGCGTTTTAAGCTAAGTTTAAACTCCCATAAACCACCTTTAAAACATTCCAAAGTTGGAATCCACGTTTTCACTTATCGATACGCGAAACCTCGATTCACCGACACGAAAACAAGCGTCCGAAGCCTCCAAAGCTTCATCGATCACCTCCGGATCCATCTCCCCTGTTTTAACCACATTACAATAGATGATTAATGCATCTCAATGCTTTCAAAACACTGCTACAACAAAACCTCACGGACTTCCACAATCTTCTCATTATTACCCAACCACAATAACTGAAAACATCATCTAATCCTTTCCAAACACAACCCAGCCACAATCTAACAATAGATACCTTCAATATCATCAATTAACACTTAGAAACAGGACTATTTCATCCAAACACCTTCAGCAACTAAACAGCCACCATAACTTCACAAAAACACCAATCTAACAACCTAAACAATTAGAGATTCAAGAGTTTCGGGATTCCATTGTTAAAATCAACTTAACAACATCATAATACATCCAAAATATGTTTAAAATCATTCCTCAACACTGGAAAACAGATCCAATCCGAAACTTTCTATTTTTCATCAATTTCACCCAATTAAATCAATTAATTAAATATAAAAACACAAAATCAGATTATAAACTATAAATCAAGGATCAAACACTTGGGAATATCAATAAAGAACCATTCAATAGAGGAGATCACGGACGTTACCCCTATTGTGTGATTTCTCCCTCAATTGGCTTGTTTAAAGCTAAGAAAACACAAGATTTCAATGAGGTCTTATAAATCAAAGTTAAATAATCAATTGTAGATCAAGAATCTAAGTAAAATTGATCTTTACCTATGGTTTTTGATGAAAACTTGAGTGTTTGACAGAAAATAAGTGGAGAGAAAAGTTTTCATTAAAACCAAGTAACTAACTTTAATATCTAAAATCTCTTTTTATTATCCTTTAAAACACATGTTAAAATGATTTAATTGAAGGGAGAAATCACCAGCAAGAAACTTGGTAAAATAGCTCCTTAAGGATTCTAAGAATTTGACCCTTTTCATTTTAGTCACCTTTAAAATCAGTTTTCAAAAATTGCATTTTGGACACTAGCCAAAATGTCACACCTCCAAACCTTATTTTCCAAAATTGATTTCACCAATATTAATCATATATTAAAAGATGATTTAACCATTTTCTCATATTTTTATCTTACCGAAAAATATACGGCCCCGAATCCGACTCGAATCTCTAACCTGATCTACCGGACCGTCTAATAAGCCTCAAAACCGCTAGGCCCAAAACCGGGGTGTAACAACTCTCCCCCACTTAAGAAATTTCGTCCCCGAAATTTACCTAGATGAACCAAAAGCAGAAACTACTCCAACATCTCTGACTTATATTCACATGTGGCTTCTCAACACTTCGGTATCTCCACAACACCTTAACAAGCCCAACCATCTTACCACGCTGAACCCTACCATTGGCATCAACGATCTCCACTGGATCCTTATTACAAGATAAATCTGATCCCAACACAATGCCTTCCACCGATACAACCTGTGAGGAATCCAACCGATACCTTCGCAACATCGTCACATGAAACACATCATGGAACCTTTCTAACACATGAGATAACCTCAACAACAAGCAACAAGACCCACACACTCAATGTCCACAAAACCTCGGTTAAGCTTTTTTTTCCGCCCAAAATGCATCACCTTCTTCCAAGATGATACCATCATGACCATCTGACCATCAACAACACACTCTAAAACACGACACTTCAAATCCACGTAGAATTTTTGACGATCCGAAGCTGCTCTCAAGCGCTCACATAATAACTTCACCTTCTCACTGGTGCCTTTCAACACATTAGACATGGGAATGTACTTTTCCCTAATTCTAGCCCAACACACGAGCGTACAACACCTCCAACCACACAACGCCTCGTACGATGCCACATGTATACTTGCCTAATAACTGCCATTAAAGCAAACTCTACCAAAGGCATTTGCTTTTCACACTTTCCCTGGAACTCTATGATACACAACCCAACTTATCTTTCAAAACCTGAAATCCATGCTCCAACCAGCCATCCAACTGGGAAAGATATGAAGTACATACACTCAAGCTCAAGCGACACCCTCAGAACGTCGCTGTAACTCACAGATCTCCGTCCAAAACTATGGACTCAGGCACACTGTGCAAACGCATTAACCCGACAATATACAAATCTGCCACTTATTCCAAAACATACATCACCAGCATAGCCACAAAGGTGCGCACACTTCGCAAATCAATTAACAATCTGAAAGAAAACTAGTGCTCAGCTTTCACTCACTGACATACCATGCATCAAACAACAAAACCAACCATATCTTCTTTTAGACCAACCCAACAACAATCCCTTTTTCAAACCTTGATATATCTTGGTACTACCGGAATGCATATCACAAGAACTGACACGCGCCTCCATCAAAACCATACACCTCAACTCAATATCAAGAGACACCACTTCTGATCTTTAACACACAACATCCTACCACCATAAACGTGAAAATCCATCGGATTTCCTTCCCCCAATAACCTGGACATGTGATACTAAAGCATTATCACATAGTTACCTTTATCTACTCAACTGTGACCAAGATGACTTCACTTGCAACTCAGCCAACAAGCCTCCATCAAGCATCATACCCAACCGCGTACACAACATCCTCAACTCCACTGCAACCCTCATAAACAAAGCATCGGCTATAACTTTAGCTCGTACGGTATTCAACCATCAAACTATAACTCTTAAACAACTCCAACCATCCAAGTTGTCAAAAAATTAAATCATCATTCATTTTTTAATCACACATGATTCGTGAACACGACACACTTCTAATCATAGAATTGGTGTCTCTAAAACATTTAAACAACCACCATCGCGGCAAACTTCACATCATGCGTAGGACAAAAGCGCTCGTGCACCTTTAACTATCTTGATGAATAAGCCACAAATTCACTTGCAAAACTACAAACTGCCAATTCTAACTTTGGTCGCTCAAAAACTAGCACAAGCCAAACTCTCAAGAACCATATCACCAAACCACCTTCATGCGCTACCTTACTTACACCATCACTCCATTGATTTCCAATCAGTCATCCGTAAGTGTGAACATATGTATGCATGATTACTTATATGCCCTCATAGTTGTCTATGTGTATGTATGCAAAACCTCTAATATCATGCTCAAATGTATGCATGTACTGGCATATTTACATATACATATAAGTGCTTTTGCATTGTGCATGTTTATCTGTTCACACTTACTAATAACATTCTCAAAACCAGAATTCTTAGCAACATACCCAAAACTCATACTTCCCCAAACAAAGAGCAACCTTCACTTCTCCCTAAAAATCCACTAAACCAACCATACTTATCGATCAAAACCCTTCTCGATGCTTCTATACACGAAAAAACCAACAATAAGCACCATAACCAACTGATCCAAAAACTCAAGGGCTACCCGACTCATCATAACTATGTACACAACCCATGCATTGGTAAACCCCAAATAGAATAACAAAAAATGCATACTGTCGCATCCCCTTACAGAAGGCAAATCTAAACATAAACACATCCTTTACCTTCAACAGATAACACCCGAACTCAAACCAATCTTACAAGCCACAAAAGCACCTATAAAAAGTTCAACAGAACATCAACTTATTCAGCTACCAAAACCCCATGCACATATACATCATACCATCCTCCTTTTTCCACAACAACACTGATGCAACCCCCGACAAAACACTAAGTCTAATAACCCATTGGTCAAAAAACTTCCTCGAGCCTTGCACAGGGAGCAATAGACGTTGGAGCTATTTTTTCATACAACTCAATGTCAAACTCGACCTCTCAATCCGATGGAAAACCTGACCATTCCCTCGAAAACACCCAAGAACTCACATACCGTACAAATAGCCTGAGTAAGTACTTTCTTTGACCTCAGATTCATAACATAGGCTAGGAATGCCTTGTAACCAAAGATTCATCAAACAACTTGCCTCCAGCGTCAAAACAGCACTAGACAAGAATTTAACATTCTCGCCTATGATTACCACTTCGTAATCATCAGCTAGTTCAAGGCAACTCGCTAGGATCCAAAACCAACCACAGCTCCCTGTTCCAGCCACTATCCATACCATGATTTACATCAAAAACCGTAGAGCAACAACTCCAACAAATCAACCGCAACCTCAGGATTTAAACCACCAAAGAGTATTTTCAAACATCATTTCTGCAACAACCGTCTCACTGGGAGAACCAGACCCCCTGCATTCATACAACTATCACCTACGAGGCAATTATTCAGACCACAATTCTCATAACCATCAACAACAACAAGCACAGAGGTTTACACTCTACATATCAAATGCGGATAATCCTGCCTCATGAGATCACACGATCCACATACCCAATATGTATTAAATACTATTCTAGTTTGGATACTCTGACCCCGCGGTCCTCACCCAACACTGTCATCACTTCTCCTCAACTCAGGGTGATATATTTTATTACAATTCTTTTTAAACTGAACATTACCAGAACTAGAATCCGCAATTCTCTTGCCAGAGCCAGAACCTCCCACGCGAAGCTAATAAACCCAGGTTCTGCTTGATGTACTTTGCCCATGTACCAATACGTCGATAATGGCGTAGTCAGAAGCAACCATATACACCTTAACATCATGTACCAATTCATAACCGAATCGATCAAGCGATACCTCTCTATCGGTACCCTTTTAGGAGCATACCGGCTCAACTAAACAAATTACGCCCCAACTCGGCCAAACACATGCAACCTTGAACTCAAGCCATGAACTCACATTTCTTGTCATCCAAGTATCTAACCCCAGATACTTCTTCCAAAAGACAGTATGGAAAGACTCCCAATCCACATCATTGGGTTTCACGCCTACAGATACAGTTGTCCATCAACTATTATCATCATCATGCAACAGGGATTCAACACATCCCAACTTACAGGTACCAATACACCTCATTTGGTCCAAACCCGGATAACATTTGCCATCCATATCTCGGATGCCTCGAGTGACAACCCATAGTACTTAACTCCTCCCAAACTGCAGGGATATTCCAATGGCAACCTTTTTTGCCTAACCGCTGGTGCAAACACACGCACTCCAACAACAACAGCTTAAAAGATCAAAACATCGCCTATATCGGGGCATCATATCACCCAACACTATCCCAACCAGCATAGGTGGTACATGCCTCAGGGTGACAAACCCCCAGGAGACACAACACTCTCCTCAACTCACTGCCCAAAGGCAAAAACATCACGCTAGTTCTCATTTCTCATCTCGGTCGTAACATAACACATTTTCTAAGGCATGATAATCATTTCAAACCAAAACTAATCAGGCCAGCTTCAAGCAAGGATCCAAGACTTCCATATCAAAATCATAACATTTCAGACTATAATAATAAGCCAATGGGTTTCCCAAAATTTTCCCCAACATGGCATAAAGCAATTAACGTGTATTTTACAATCACCGTGCATAGCAGACAACAGATTTCAACTCATAATAACATCACATCACTCATACCAACTTCTAATTATCGCAAACCTGGCTCTGATACCACCAAATGTAACCCCCTCGACCTGGCCTAGTTGCAAGACCGAACCGAGCAAGTTACATTAGGTTTACCGAAGTAAACCGGGAAGATGAAACCTAAAATGCATCAATTTTTTTCTTTTATCATGTCTAGATTCATTATTACTTTCCTGCATGAACATACTGTTGACAGGTGAGAGTTGATCTCAATCGGGCGTCAAAACGATATCCAATTAGACACAAACGTAATTTAGGGACTAAATTGCAATTTTAGCAATATACAGGGGCTTTTCCAAATTTTAAGTTACCAACCTTTAATTAAATATATTTTATGCTTACATGTCAAAAAATTAGCTCAATACGATCATCCATACTCATCTAATTGGTAACCACAACATTCAGGGACCAAAACGTAAGAAAATAGAACCTCAGAATATTCTATATAACCAACTTAACTGCCACCCGTATCAGTACGGGTAAACGCGTATCAGTACGGCTTCATTGTCTCGAACACCCTAGATTTTAATAACCAAAATTCGTTTCAATACGCCCCCCCCGCACTTATCGAAACACCCTTAAATAGAACACTATGCCGTATCAAAACGGGTACCCACATACCGAAACCCTGTCTTATTTTGCCTTAACCTGTACTGAAACAGCTGCCTGCATACCAGTACGCTAAGCCTAAAATGGCTTACCCGTACCGAAACGGAGACACCCGTACCGGTACTCCTGGACCTGAAATGCCCATTTTGTTGGTTTAACAAGCTTTCAACCATACCAAAACATTCTAACATGCTCCTAACATACAAAAAATATAAATAGGGAACAAATCTCAGCAAAGTATCACAGATTTAACATCAATTCATGGCATCTTTCATCAAATGTAAAACTATAGGCATGCTTCCTAGAAAACCATTCAAGTAAAACACCAAACTTCATACCATCACCAAAAATAAACCATAAAGGTCATTTACAACTCAAGAGCAACCAAACAAACTTGCTCAAATAGGGAGTTCAACAAAACATCTCCCAAAAAACAACAGAAACCTCCATTGCCCTTATTACTTATAGTCTAATCCAAAAACATACTTTGGTTACCAAGTCTTTCAAGATCCCTTGCTTCCCGCTGTCTTCCAAAACTTTAATCCTCTACATTGATGGACAAAGAGAGCGTAAGCACACTAGGCTTAGTGAGGAATGCTCAAAAACAAAATACCATCAATGAATTTAAAACCATTTCACAACTACACATTTAAATCTCATTTCAATCATTCTTTAAACATCATTTAAAACATTACCATTGAAACATCATGCCTTGAAAACCATGCACTTTTCATCTTTAAAAACCAGCATATTAAACCATATGCAACATGCATCATTTCCAACAGCAAATTCCATTGCTAGACCTCAATTTAAGCCTTCCCATGCATAACAACCATATGCAAAGCTTAAAGAGTAAACGTACAACATGTATCATTAACCAACAGCAAGTTCCATTGCTAAACCTCAATTTAAGCCTTCCCATGCATAACCACCATATGCAAAGCTTAAAGAGTAAACATGTATAAATCACATTATACAACATAAACTTTCCAATGATACATCAACAATTATATTGGCTCACAAGTGATCATTAACCAAGTTCATTTACCTAAAGAGTTCATCGGATACACAGATTCAATAAGTGTTTACGCAACACTTCAAGCCATATCAACCGAAATAGCGATACAATCACAATCGCGGTACATTAACAACTGGGTACACTTTCAACCCACGGGGACACCAACCCCTTTCATCGGTTAGATGCTTAATCCACTAACGGGAGTTTACGGTACCATATAACCCCTTGACCGTTAGGGTAGTTGGATGGAGGTTTCGGTACACCAAATCAAAACCACTCAACATCCAAGGTGACTTATTATAGTGCATTATCAATCCTATGGCCAGCCAACTATATCCGATAACAATTTTAAAACCACATCACTTGACAATATAATTAACCATTTACCTTATTGTTTTTAACAAGCATTAACCCAAACCATTTTCCAAAGCAGCAACCATGCTTTAAACCACAAGTATAAACCATATACTCCAAGGATCACTTACCATGTGCATCCTTCAGCATCTCATGCTTAAAAACAGTATCTCAAATACTTTAAAACATGTTTAAATAGTACGCTCAATGTAAATCAAAACGAGTGCATAAAACCCATTTTATACTAGCACGACCGAGAGAGAAAACCCATATTTACTTACTTCCGAGTTTAAACCAGCGTTTCAAAATAAGTTTAAACTCCCATAAACCACCTTTAAAACATTCCAAAGCTAGAATCCACGTTCTCACTCACCGATATGCGAAACCTCGATTTGCCCACGCAAAAACAAGCGTTTGGAGCCTCTAAAGCTTCATCGATCACCTTCCGATCCATCTCCCTTGTTTTAACCATATTACAAAAGAGGATTAATGCATCTCAATGCATTCAAAACACTGCAACAACAAAACCTCACAGACTTCCAAAATCTTTTCATAATTACCTAACCACAACAACTGGAAACATCATCTAATCCTTTCCAAACACAACCCAGTCACAATCTAACAATAGATACCTTCAATATCATCAATTAACACTTAGAAACAGGACTATTTCATCCAAACACCTCTAGCAACTAAACAACCACTATAACTTCACAAAAACATCAATTTAACAACCTAAATAATTAGAGATTCAAGAGTTTGGGGATTCCATTGTTAAAATTAACTTAACGACATCATAATACATCCAAAATATGTTTAAAATCAATCCTCAACACTGGAAAATAGATCCAATTTGAAACTTTCTCTTTTTCATCAATTTCACCCAATTAAATCAATTAATTAAATATAAAAACACAAAATCAGATTATAAACTATAAATCAAGGATCAAACACTTGGTAATATCAATAAAGAACCATTCAATAGATGAGATCACGGACCTTACCCCTATTGTGTGATTTCTCCCTCAATTAGCTTGTTTAAAGCTAAGAAAACACAAGATTTCAATGAGGTATTGTAAATCAAAGTTAAATAATCAATTGTAGACCAAGAATCTAAGTAAAATTGATCTCTCACCTCTGGTTTTTTATGAAAATTTGAGTGTTTGACGGAAAAGAAGTGGAGAGAAAAGTTACGTCAAATTTTATTAAAACCAAATAACTAACTTTAATATCTAAAATCTCTTTTTATTATCCTTTAAAACACATGTTAAATGATTTAATTGAAGGGAGAAATCACCAGCAAAAAAACTTGGTAAAATAGCTCCTTAAAGATTCTAAGAATTTGACCCTTTTCATTTTAGTCACCTTTAAAACCAGTTTTCAAAAATTGCAATTTGGTCACTAGCCAAAATGTCACACCTCCAAACCTTATTTTCCAGAATTTATTTCACCAATATTAATCATATATTAAAAGATGATTTTTAACCATTTTTCCATCTTTTTATCTTACCAAAAAATATACGGTCCCAAATCTGACTCGAATCTCTAACTCGGTCCATCGAACCTTCTAATAAGCCTCAAAACCGCTAGGCCCAAAACCGGGGTGTTACAATGGCTGTCATCATACTCATCATCTCGGTCATTTGTCTTTTCAGTTATTATATTTCATTCGTCTTGGTATTGACGTGAGTTTCGGCATATACGTCTGACGCGTAACCTTCGAAAGAAAGGCCGCTTGCTTCTTTTGGCTTCACTTCATGGCATTGCCTCATATCTGCATTACTTTTTATCTAATCACGTGACCCTTTATCCATTATGAAAGTTTTCTAGATTGAGGATCGCTCGTGAATCAACACCTTTTATTTATGTCGTGAATATGCAATGCAAAGGAAAAAAACAGACAACAAAAATCAGTTAGTACGCATGAAAATAATTAGAATAAGAATAGGAATATAAGAAATGAATTTGTACAACCTATCTGAGCATACTTTTCTACCCGTACATGTTTTTTGAAAAAAAATGATCCTACCCAATCATGCTTTCTACCCGCATACTTTGTTGCATAAATATAGGCATGGTGTCTAACATACTCTACTACGTAAAGGAAATGAATAAATAAACAAATAAATAAACAATACTGAAATTAAAGAGCATAATTAAAACCCCCAATCTCTCTCTATCATGCACCTATCGGATGACTCTCTAAACGGGCAGAGTTTCGGTATGACTCTAGACAAGGTAGGTTCTTACAGTTCACTACATGTGGTTTAGGTTCTAGAGTAATGGTACCCGAACTGTCGCTAGGACATCGATTCGGGAGGATACATTTCCCTAGATCTGTGCGGAGATGAAGATCTCATGGAGACAAAGGTACAAATGTATCCCGGAAGCGATCCACTATCCTATACGGAGGCGATACCTCGCAAAGACGTAGCTTCTCACTCCCACTTAAAAGGGACGGAGCTCGGGTGCAGAGCTCATGATATGCAAATCTAGGGAACATAATTTAAAAAACTTTTTTTGTAAAATTTAATAGGAAAAGGGATAAAAAATAAATTAAACTGAATTTATAGTTTCCACTCAATTAAGACAAGAAGTAATCGACCAGTGGCTCGACTCTCTAAAAAAAGGTAGTCCCCAGCAGAGCCGCCAAGCTGTAACAATGGTCCCGCCCAGCGGATGCTGGTGGTGCTTGACGCGTTCTTACGAAAAAATTGATTTTGGATAGAGTCGTCACCAATCCTTTTTTACTTAGGTGCGATTGGAACACCTGAAAACCTGACTATTTTAATAAAACCTGTTTTTGTCATTTTATTAAAGCAACGAGTTTGTTTTTTTAAAAAATTTGTGTGCCCTCTTTTTATTCAAACTCCTCTCTTTTTTATATATATTCGAATCAAAAAGCCCCTTTTACATTCGATCTGCTTTTTTGTATTTTTTGTGTTCGAATTTGTCTCTATTTTTTCTAAAATCCCCCTTTTTTCATTGCCAAAATCCGCCCCGATTACATTTATTTCTAGGTTTTTATACCCGATTTAAAACCAATAAAAATTGAAAGATTTGCCTCCTTTAACAAATTGGTGTCATCTTATTTTGCAGGGCGGTGTGGCAGTGGCCGGTCGGCGTGACGCGTGGCGGCTACGTGGCAAGGGAAAAATAGGCGGTGGCAGCTTGGATGAGGCGGTGCGGCTATGCGGCGGCGGCTTGGATGAGGCAGCGGCGGCTTGAAGACCAAAGATAGGATTAGGGTTAGATTAGGGTTTTATTTTATTTTGGTTATTTGTAACGAGTCGGGTTGTTTTTAATTATAGTTGGGTATTTGGGTTATATTATACAAATGGGTATGGGTATTTTAGGTTTCGGCTGATTTAGGTATTAAATGGATTTTTAATTGGGTTATAATATAAATGGGCTCAAGGCCCGGACTAAAATGGGTATTACAAGAGGAACTTCATATTCTCCGGCAACGACAGCCAGGCAAGCATTTTACGGAACCAGCAGCACGGTTCGTTTCAATCTTTTAAGGTTTAACTGATATGTTTGTCTTCTTGTTTGTAGTACTAGTTAAGGAAATGTTATTGAGGACCTTTGAATATAAAACTGCATGTATAATTTGGGTTGAACCATAGTTTGGAGTGGATATATTCATTTGATTGAATATAGGACAATGCTAATATACCCTTTTCTCCCGAGAAGTTGAACCGATATTACAATGCTACTATGCATTTTAAAAGCCATGTTCCAATTTCTAGTACCGACTGTATAGTTGGAATATTCGAAACGGTTGTTATTTATGTTTAGGTGAATTCTTATTTATTCAGTCATCATTCCAAGTTTCCAAATATCATTCATGCTCGGTTAATCCGATATCCGTCATCATGTTTAGGATTACATTCTGGAATGCGTTCGAGATATCGTAATTTTTCTGATACTATTTCTATCTTCTTGCAGGTTTTATGCTTCAGAAGTCCTTCTAGCCCTTGAGTATCTACACATGATGGGGATGGTGTATAGGGATTTAAAGCCTGAAAATGTATTGGTGAGGGAGGATGGCCACATTATGCTATCAGATTTTGATTTGTCATTGCGATGTCTTATCAATCCTACTCTTGTGCAGTCCTGTTCTGAGCCATCATGTAGAATCGCTGCGTACTGCATTCAGCCAGCATGTATTGATCCAGCATGCAAATTACCTGTATGCGCAGAGCCTGCTTGTTTGCAGCCATTTGCTTTAAGCCTCGGTTTCTCAGTTCCAAAACAGCAAAGGTGAAGACTGAAAGAACAAATTTTGTGAATTCAGATTCATTTCCTGTACTTATTGCAGAACCAACTAACGCCCACTCCATGTCATTTGTTGGGACACATGAATATTTAGCTCCTGAGATTATAAGAGGAGATGGTCATGGTAGTGCTGTTGATTGGTGGACATTTGGTATTTTCCTGTATGAATTATTGCTGGGACGAACGCCGTTTAAGGGCAATGACAATCGGGAGACGTTATTCAATGTGGTGGGTCAGTCCCTAAAATTTATGGAGGGATCTTCAATCAGTTTTGCTGCAAAGAATTTAATCCGTGGTTTGCTTGTGAAGGATCCTCAAAAGAGATTAGGCTTCAAAAGAGGTGCAACTGAGATCAAGCAACATCCTTTCATCGAAAGTGTTAATTGGGCTCTTATCCGCAGCACACATCCTCCAGAAATCCCTAAACCCTTTGATATCCCGTTGCTAAACCAAGCAGTTAAGTCGTCAGTGCCTCTTGATAAGGGAGCTACAGACTCAGACAGGTCATCTGGTCCTTACTTAGATTTCGAGTTTTTTTGAATTCCGGCAGGAAGGTATAGCAGTTACATAGATTGTTTATATATATCATGTTCTCAATGAAATCTCCATTTCCTTTTTGCCACGTGACATGCCATTTTTCCATCAAATGTAAACGTCTTAATGTTGTGATCCGTAATGCTGCTATCCAGCAACAGTTGGCATCTAATGGCGACGGAAACGAAGAAGCAATACGAAAACATGAATTCCTTTTGAACCACCCTAAAAGAGATGGACAAAAGTTGAAGCAACTTTTGCAGTGAGTTGTCCTTTATCCCCCCTCTTGATGTCTTTAGTATGGAAGAGTCTCTCATTTGGGGACCCCCAATGGTATAAAAAATCTGTCCTCACCCCAGATATTCCCTTAAGACTTTATCAGCTAATGAACTTTTGCTAAAGAGACTGAAACAAGACAAGAAACGAGTCATAATAAAGCTTGGTACTGTTTGATGCCTACGTTGATACATTGTTTTGACTTTTTTTCTCTAGTACGTGTGTCTGACAGTGACACCCGTATCTGATACATATTCAAACATAGATATGAGATTGACCCAACAAATACACAGAAAATATAGAGAAAATCAATATGCTCGTACCCGTATTCAAATATGAGAAACATGGTTGAGAACCTAGGAATGAGTAAATGTTGCGTCACTTTCCTATTGATAATTTGTTGCTTATATTGGCTTTTTAACTTTATGTGGTTCTACTCTGCTTGAATTGCTCCCAGTATTTGCTTTATTTACCCAGGAAATGCACATTCTTTTGCAGAATCCAGGCTTTTCTTGATAGTCTAAAAACATGGCTTGCGGAGTTTGTTTAATAACTTGGACTTATATATATCCATATTTGAGGTCATAAAAGAAAGTTCGAATTCTTCTCAAGAATTGATGCCATGAATCATGGTGGTCCATTCAAGAAGTGCTCTTAGAGCCCTTAAATTTATATTACTATAATTTAACAAATCACATGTCCATTCTTTTGATTTCTTGGGAACATTTATCTAATAGAAACAAATATTAAAGGTAAACTATTTAAATTTTTTTAATTTAGTTTAAAAATATTTTATAAATAGTCATATAAGGTTTAGGTAGGGGTGTTTATTGTTCCGCTAAAACAGAATTAATTGATCAATTATGTGTTTGGTCGGTTAACGGTTAAAGATTTTTTAAAATTCAGTTATTAGTTAATACGGTTGAAATCGGTCAATTAACCGAAATGATCATATTAATGAAAATATGAAATATTATATATATATAGGTGTTCATGGGTCGAGTTTCCTGCTAACCCTTACTCGACATGACATTTGATGATGCTCCACTATATCCAAACTCAACCTAAATTTTAGAGTAAAAACTTGAGCTCGACATGGCTCGACATAAATATTTTTTTTTATTTTTATTCGATAAAACATGGATTTAATTGAAAATACATATAGAGAGAGACATTATAATAATTATTTCATTTTTATTAGACAAAATAATGGAGATAATTGAAAAAAATATAAAGAGATGGCATTATAGCAACTATCCTTAAATATTTAGAATAAAACTAAATTATTATTTCTAATTGAGTAGGATATTTTTCACTCTAAACCTGAATCTGACTCAACCTCATCCTAAAAAACTCGGACCTGACCATACCTTTTTTTTAAAAAAATCGACCCAATAAAGTTGGGCAGGTTAAAACCCGCTGAGTCTGGGTCAAATAACCATCCCTAATTATATATATTTTAAACTCAAATTCATTAAGATTTCAAGAGACACAACTATCTTTTAATCCCAAACCTATTATGATATCAATAATTAACCAATTTTTAACCCCAAATGAAAAGGATACCCAAAAATTAATCTAATCTAACTAAAGAAAAATATAACCCTAAACTTATAAAAATTTTCTATTAATTCAAAAATTGACCGAATTAATCATGTTAAAATAGATTGATCTCTTCGAAAAGGATCGATTCCATCAAAAAAAGACCAATTGTTTATCTAACAGTCAGATTTTTGAAAAAAGATTAATTCCTTGACAAAAGGGTTGCTCCCTTTGGATTATAAAAATTGAATTTCATTGTAGGCAACGTTTATTTTTGCACCCCAACAGTTATAACTCATCTCTAATGGTCATAAACTGCTAGAAACTCATTCCACACTATATAAATAACTCAATGGTCCTTGAAAAAGGTGACTATGTAACACCCCGATCTCGATCCAGATCTGAAGTACTACATTTGGGTTACCCAAAATTGACCCGTCAAAATTTTCATTTAAAAGCATAAGTTTAGCCATTTTCAAAATATCAAATCATCCATAAATCAATGTAATTAAATAAGCATTTAAATAATCTTATGAAATAGGAGCTCTAAGTTTAAAACACCGTATACCAAAATAATATTTTTAATAGAGATACAGACTCAATAGTGGTAAGGTTCTATGAATACATTAACCCAAACTAAAATAACAAGTATTGTACTCTAAAGCGAACACGGTGCTAGGAAATCCTCGTCGATGTGCTTCTCCAAAGGGTGACATGTCAACCTACGCACGAAAAAACAACACATTCGTACGCTGAGCTAACAAAGCTCAAGGGTATATATCTACTCTACCGTAATTTGTGATTATCATAAAATAAGCATGCAAGATAAATATAGTTTAGAGAGCATAGATAAGGCTTTTCTATCTATGAGTTATCATCTAGCCTACGCTAGCTAGAGTTCTTTGATCACCTATCTCAAGGCATCATTACGTCTACATCAAGTCTCACACGCTTCCACAAAGCTTTTACATACTCGAGGTCACATAGCCTATCGAGTTACTCGAGCTCACTCAGCATCGAGCTAATACATATTGTACCCTGATCACTCAGCCATCGGGTACATACGCTATCATCTATAGCATCCACAAAGTATATATAAATACATCCATACATCATCCACAATGTACCCAGACATACTTAGATCACATTAGCCACAAGTAATCCTTACCTGAGGTCACTCAGCCTATCAGGTTACTTGAGCTCACTCAGCCTATCGAGTTTATTACCTTATCCAGATCACCATATCCAAGGATAGGTTTCTAACCACACCTAGATCACTCAGCCTGTGGGTACGATGAATGTACTTGTTTACACAGCCCGAAGTATGCATCCCCTTATATAAGTACCGTAGTACTAACTCTAGGACATCCATATTTTTTTCATCAACCATAAGATAATACACGCTCCCCGAGCATTCATACACCTCACCAATAGGTAAATGGCTCCAAGCCAAGCTATCAAGTAAATGCTACCAAGGTATAATACCAAACATCTCTAGGATTGCTATCATAATAATTCTCCCCTTTACAATTATCGGATTATTACACATTATGCTCATTCATGAGGGTTAAATTCTAGTTTCTCAATTTTACTTTTTATTTTATCACATTAGAAGCCCATCAGGCCGTAGTCTCTAAATTATAAGCCCCTCAATCTCAAAATGCATTTTTTGGGCAGATTGCCCTGTGGGTATTGATACCCAACATCGAGTATCGATGCCACTCTCTGGGTATCGATACCTAACATCGAGTATCAATACCCAACATTGAGTATCAATGCCTCTCTCAAAGTATCGATACCCAACATCGAGTATCAATACCACTCTCTAGGTATCGATACCCATCCAAGGGTACCAATACCGCTTTCTGGGTCCTCTACTGGAATTCTTGATAAAGCAAGGGGTATTCTAACGCCACAATTTTTGGGCTTAGGTGTTCTAAAGGTTGGTTCGAAGGTCCGGTGGACCGGTATTAGAGATTCGAGTAGGTTTCAAGATTAAATCGGATTAAATATTTTTGAAGGTGATAAAATTATGGGAAAATGTTCTAAAATTATTAGTAAACATATAAATGATTAAGGTGAAATCAATTTTGTAAAAAGAGTTTTGGAAATTGGACATTTTAGACTAGTGACCAAAATGCAAACTTTGAAAGCTGTTTTTAGTGGATGTATTGTAAAGAGTCAAAACTTTGAATCTTTCAAGAGCTAATTGCCCAAAAAGTATAATACCATATTTTATCCCTTAATTGGCTATTTTTAAAATATTTTGGAAAATAAAAATAGGATGGAGAGAACTAAATAGGTTATTAAATCTTTTAAAGCAAAAATCATGTAACTAACTTTCTCACATATTTTCCCTCTAAAATCTCTCCATCCAAACATCAAATTCTTCTTCTAAATCTTTAGGTAAATCTTCCTTTTCTTAAATCTTTTGTTTGTAAATGATTTCTTCTTGTTAGTTTTCCAAAACCTTATGTTTTTAACTTTGTTTCCTGAAGCAAATCATCCAATTAAGGGAGAAAGCATTCATTAGAGGTAAGGTTCATTTTTCTCCTCTAATGAAAGGTTCTTTACTGAAATTCCCAAGTTGTTGACTCTTTACAATTGTTTTCTAATGTGTTTTGATAAATTAATTGAGGAAAATTGGTTTAATAGTGTTTGGATTGATGAAATTGCCATATTTCAAATTGGATCTATTTTGCTAGGTTTATGATCAAATTAGATCATGATTTTGATGTTTAATTGAGTTTATAACTTGGTTTTAATATTGTAATCCCGAAACAAGTTGAATCTCTAATGTTTAAGGTTGTTAATCAAGAGTTTTTGGGGTGATAGTTGAGTTTAATCATTGCTGGAAGTAAAAGAATGTTAAGAAAGGGTTTTTAGATGTTAATTGATGATGTTTGATGGATTGAATCGTTATATTATGGCTGGGTTGAGTATTGGAAGATTTTGAGGATGTTTTCGATATGTTTCAGATGGTTTTTGAGTGGGCAACTTGAAAGTTGCGGGTAATTGCTTATAGGCAATGGTTTGAATGCATAATGATGCATTTATCCTCTGGTTTTATGTGTTTAAAATAGGGGATAGTCAAGGCGACGAAGTGCAATGTTGATTGTTGCTTGCCGGGAGCTTGATTCACGTTGGCGAGCAAGGCAAAGTTATCGGTGAGTGGAAACTGGTTTAAACGCCTTTAAAAGGGTTAATAAAGGTTGTTTGGAGTTTAGGGTAAGCTTGAAACACTTACCTAAGCTCGGAAGTAAGTTTCCCTTATTTCGCTCTTGAATATCGGTTTAGATATGAGCATGTTGATTTCAGGTTTTGGTGTTAAACATGATTTAATTTACTACCGTAAATGCATGGTTATGAACACATATGCAAAGGATTTTATGTATATAAATGCTAGTGAGCATTGGTTTTCATTCCGGTTGCGAATGGGGTATTGCTTTGGGCAATGTGGATTGCATATGTGGTGGTTTGGTTTAATGCAATGAAAAACAGTAGGTAAATGGTTTTGTAAATGTTATATTGGCTATGTGACAAGGTAAGAAATAATCGGATATAGTTGGCATGCCATAGGATTAAAAGTGCAGTATAAAATATGAACAAAATCGATCGTGGCCATGGGTCCTTGAAATATGGTGGTTTAGCAAGGCCAATCGGACTGTTGGGAACCTCATTGGGGCATGCGGTTTAACTAGGCAACTCAATTTGATGGTGATCTTGCGGTTTAACTAGGCAAGGTCGGTAAACTTGCAGATTAACTAGGCAAGGGTGGTAAATCTTGTGGTTTAACTAGGCGAGGGTGTCAAATCTTGCGGTTTAACTAGGCAAGGTTTGGGATATCATGCTGTTTAACTAGGCATGGTATGAGAGATCCGTGGATCCGATATGTTGGATAGAGGGTAGTCTATCCGGGTCACTACTAATGCCAATATATGTGAAAGTTCATGTGTTGAACCTGTTTTAATAATTTGGGATTTAAGCATGGTTTATGATATAATGTTTTGGAATTTAAGCATGGTAAAATGGTTTAATGCTTTGGGATCTAAGCATGGAATTTGTATATCTTGTTGCATAAGGATTGTTGTGCATGTCTCGGTTGGAGACAAGGAAAAATGCTTTGGTTGTTAAGCATGTTTTGGGAGTAAGTGGTTTGGTTCTCAAGTGGTTTTAATTGCATCATTGTTTTAAGAGCATCCTCACTAAGCATGTGTGCTTATGCTCTACTTTTTCTAATGATGTACAGTATTGAAGTTTGGGGCTGCAAAGGCAAGGTTTAAAGTGATCCAAGACAAGGACTACTTTGAGTATGAACTCAGTTTATAATTCCGGTTAATAAGGTAATGTGTTCACCGTATTTTAGGGATTTGTAATTTTGTTTTCCCATGGTTTTTAAGCATGTGAAGTGATAGATTTTTATGAATGGTTTGATGTTGATAAGCATGTTGTTGATCCTTGCTTATGGTTTATGCTAGTTGGTTGCCTAGGTATGCATCTAGTTTGCCTTGGTTGATTTCCATGTCTTGATGATTCTAGCATGTTTTGATGGTTAAAAGTGGATTGTTGGTTTCCTTCTTGTGTTGAAATATGTCTTAAATCTCTTTTTGGGATGTTGAGATGGTTGGCTATAGGAAGCATGGCCATAGGTAAATGCATAATTCTACCTTGTGAGTTTGTGTGCCTAGCATGTTTGAACGTTGTGGAAATTACGTCTTTATCGATGTATGATGCTTATGCAATGTGTGGAACATGTTTGAGATGTTTTAGGGTTAAAACCAGTCAAAATCCTCTTCTCAAGCCCAGGGGTTTCGAAACCTAGCCCCTGGTTTCAAAACCTGTAGGCCAATTTTGGCTATGGGGTGAGGTATACGGGGACTCGTACCGGTACGGGTTTCAAGCTTTGGAGGCCTAGTTTTGAAAACTGTAGGGGTGGTTTCGAATCTCCTGTATAATTTGACCTCATATCAATCCGAAAACCCATGTACCGACACCAAGGGTCATTATTTTAGTTATATGTTTGATTTAAGCTTTGAAAACTTGCAGTTTGGTCCCTAGTTGTTGTGTATGCAATTGGATGAGTTTGGATGGTTGTTTTTGGATGAAATTTGACATGTGTGCATGAAACCTGAATAATTAAAGATTGGTAAATCAAACTTCAAGGAAGTCCTTATAGTTTTACATATTTACAAGTTGGTCCCTAAATGTTTGAGTGTTAAATTGAGGGTGCTTTGGTGATCTAATTGCGATGAAATTTCATGAGCTTGCATGAAATGAACTTAATTATGGATTCGTAACCCTAATTTTAGTAATGGTCCTTTAATTTACCAGATTTATGTTTTGGTCCTTAAAATGTATTGTATGAAATTGGTTGTCTTTCCGAGGTCTGTTTCCTTTGTAATTTCACCCGCTGCAAGCATGATCACTTAGGATTAATAATATGCATCTAGAAAAGATAAAAGGAAAAAATGGACCAGTTTTTGTAATCTTTCTCCGGTTTGCCTTGGTAAACCTAATGTAGCTTGCTTGGTTCGGTCGGGAGTCTAGGACAGGTCGAGGGGGTTACATTTGTTGGTATCAGAGTCAGGTTTTGAAAAGTTGGGATGTTGTTGTTTGATTAATTGATGCTATTTGAATTGTAGGGTAAACGTGTTTGTATTGTACGGTGATATTGTATATGTACGGTGGTTGTTTAATATCATGTTGGGGTATGAATTGGGAACACATTGCCTATTACCGAGGTTTTATAAGGTTGTCTTGGATCATTTGCTACTTTAATTTGTTTTGACATTTTTGTTAGCGTGGTTCGACGTGAGTTTGTGTAATGGCTAGTAATGTCGAAGTTGGGCAGAATAAAGATGTGGAAGGAAATCCCCATGATGTTTTATCTCCTACTCCCCTGTTGGTTTCTTCTGTTGATGTTGGGGCGGGTGGTGTACCCCAGGCTCCTCTTGTGTCAGTTTTTGGTGATCTGACCTCGTTAATCCAAGCGAAGATAATAACCTTTCGGGCAGCGGTGACTGGAGTACAAGTGCAAGCACCGACACCTGTTGTGGTGGTCGAACAAGGTTCGTCCTTGGCTACTTCTGTGCAGGCAGTGAGTGGGGGTTCGGGTAAGAGAGTAGTTGATTTTGGCTATTCTGGGAAGCAGAATATGAGGTCTCGTGGCAAGAGGCATATGTTGAAACACAAGCGTGGTGGCGGTGTTGGCCAGGGTAACCAGGGTGTTCGTGTTAGGGTTGAGTGTGAGCGTTGTGGTAGATGTCACACGGGTGTGTGTTGGGGAAATACCATGAGTTGCTGGAAATGTGGATCTTCTGATCACCTGAAGCGCGATTATCCTCGTGCTATGAGAGTTACATCAGTTTAGGCTATTGCTGAGCAATCGAGAATGGTGGACCGGTGCAAATCTTTTCTCATTATGAGGGTTGCAATGACACGGATGTGATCATAGGTACCTTTACTTTGCAATCCTTGTCATTGTTATGTTTGGTTGATTCAGGGTCTAAGCTTTTATATGTCAAGTAGGTATATACGTTTGATGGATTCTCCTATTGTGATTATAGAAGTTGGCATGTTAGTTGTGGTGTGTGAGGTGAGGTTTGTTCGCCTGAGAGTTCTTCCCCGAGGATCTAGCATGGATAATGCTAGTTGGGTTTTAGATCGTTGGCTGTTATGGCTACATGTTTGTAGAAGTGCCGAATGTGCAAGTGACATTCGAGATGTTGTCGTATTAGAGGGAATATTGGTACCAAGAATGTTATAAGTAAGCGTGGATGTTGGTCATGCATAGTGCAAAACGGTTATATGTACGTATTTAAAAATGTTAGTACATGCATACATCCCTGGTCATGACTTTAGAGGTTTTGCAGTCATATGCATAGACATCTAAGATGACATGTAAGAAACCATGCATACATATGTCCATACTTACGGATAACTTCTTGGAGGCCGATATGGTGGTAGTATCTAGTTCTTCTGGTGAGTTGGTTACGGCTAGAAGGTTGTATAGGCGGTGTCCTTTGGTGCTACAACGTTATAAGTTTGTCGCAGATCTAATGGAGTTGCCATTCTATGGTTTTAATGTGATTTTGGGTATGAGTTGGTTGAGTGAGCACAAGGCGGTTGTGGATTGTGAATCCAAAAGGGGTTTCTTTGAGGTTAGTCGATGATTATGAAGTTGTTGTAGTTGGCGAGAACAAGAAATTCTCATCCAATTAGTTCCAGCTGCTCGTGAGCTTATTTGGCTATTTTCATGAATTCTGAAGCTAAGGGTGTTCGAGTTCCAGACATTCAGACTGTGTATGAATTTTCGGAGGTGTTTCTTGAGGAGTTACCAGGTTTATCACCGGATGGAGAAGTAGAATTCAGTGTTGAGACATATGAGGGTTCAACTTCGGTTTCCATTGCTCCTTATCGGTTGGCACCAAAGGAGTTGAAAGAGTTAAAAACGCAGCTTCAAGAGTTGTTGGACCATGGGTTCATTCGACCTAGTATTTCGCCTTAGGATGCTCCGGTTTTTTTGTGAAAAAGAAGGATGGATCGATACGTATGTGCATTGATTATTGGCAGTTGAATAAGTTGATGGTGAAGAACAAGTATCCGCTTCCGCAGATTGATGACTTGTTCGATCAATTTTGCGGGGCAGCAGTGTTTTCAAAGATTGATTTAAGACGGGGTACTACCAGTTGAAGGTTAAGGATGCAGATGTTCAAAAGGCGGCATTTCGTACTAGGTATGGGCATTACGAGTTTTTGGTCATGCCTTTTGGTTTGACAAATGCACTGGCTGCATTTATGGACGTGATGAATATGGTGTTTCATGAGTACCTTGATCAGTTTGTGGTGGTTTTTATCGATGATATACTCGTGTACTCTCATACCGAGGAGGAGCGTGATCAGCATTTGCGGATTGTGTTACAAGTGTTGAACGATAATTAGTTGTATGCTAAGTTGAGCAAGTGCGAGTTTTGGCTCAAGGAGGTGATGTTTTTAGGTCATGTGGTTTTCGCGGAGGGTATCTGCGTTGATCCACAGAAAATTAAGGCTATTCTCAATTGGAAACAACCTAAATCTGTCTCAGAGGTTCGCAGTTTTCTTGGGTTGGCTGGTCATTACCGCCACTTTGCATATGGATTTTTGAGTATAGTGGCACCGTGTTATAGAAGAATATTTCATATGTATGGACGAAGAAGCAGCATCAGAGTTTCGAGAAGTTGAAGGAGGTTTTGACACATGCTTCTATGATGATTCAACCTGAATTTGGGAAAGAATTTATGGTTTATAGTGATGCATCATATATTTGCTTGGGTTGTGTGCTGATGCAGGACTGAAAGGTTGTGGCTTATGCGTCAAGACAGTTGAAGGTTCATAAGCGCAACTATCCAACTCATGATTTAGAGCTTGCAGGTGTGGTGTTTGCCTTGAAAATTTGGAGACATTACCTCTATGGGGAGAAGAGTGTTGTTTTCACGGATCACAAGAGCTTGAAGTATTTGATGTCTCAAAAGGATTTGAACCCTAGGCAACGAAGATGGTTGGAGTTGCTTACGGATTACTACCTGACGATCGAGTATCATCCTGGAAAAGCCAATGTGGTTGCGGATGCATTGAGTCGTAAGGTTGCGATTGAGCTTAAGGCGATGTTTGCGAGATTGAGTGTGACACGGGAAGGTGGTTTATTGGCTGAGTTGCAAGTTCAGCCTACGCTGTCACATATGATTAAAGCTAAGCAACCGTTTGACGATTCTTTGGTTCCTAATGTTAAGGACATATCAGATGGTAATCCATCAGACTTTTATTTTGATGATGATGGTGTTTTGTGCTTTAAGGGTCGAATAGTGGTGCCGGATGATCCGAAGTTGAGACACACTATTTTGACAGAGGCACACTCTAGCCCTTTTGCTATGCATCCCGGTAGTACCAAAATGTATCATGATTTAAAGGAAATGTACTATTGGGTTGGTTTGAAAAAAGATGTGGCAGAGTTTGTTTCTAAGTGTATGGTATGTCAGCGGGTTAAGGCTGAACATCAGTTTCCATCTGGGATGTTGCAACCGTTGAGAGTTCTGAAATGGAAATGGGAGAGAATCGCCATGGATTTTGTATTAGGGTTGCCTTTGACACCAGCTAAAAAAGTTTTTGTTTGGGTGATTGCTGATCGGTTTACGAAGTGTGCACATTTTCTACCAGTGCACACGACGTATACGCTGGATAAGCTGGCAAATTTGTACATAGCTGAGATCGTGCGGTTCCACGGGGTACCAAAGTCCATTATTTCTGATAGAGACCCACAATTTACGGTGAGGTTCTGGCGATGCTTGCATCAGGCTTTGGGTACAAGGTTGAGGTTTAGTATCGCGTATCATCCTCAGACAGATGGCAGTCTAAGCGTGTTATCCAGGTTTTGGAGGATATGCTGAGGTGTTGTATTATTGAGTTTCAAGGAGCCTGGGAGAAGCATTTACCATTGATTGAGTTTGCGTACAACAACAGTTACCAAGTAAGTATACAGATGGCGCTGTATCAGGCATTGTATGGCCGAAGGTGTTGTACGCCCTTGTGTTGGGCTAAGGTAGGGGAAAAGCATAATTCCTTGCCACATGTGCTGAAAGAAACTGATGAAAAGGTAAAGCTTGTGTGTGATCGCTTGAAAGTGGATGTAGATCGACAGAAATCTTACACAGATTTGAAGCGTAGGGAAATTGAATATGCGGTGGACGATCGTGTATTCTTGAAAGTGTCACCATAGAAGAAGGTGATGCGGTTTGAATGTAAGGGTAAGCTTAGTCTGAGGTTTATTGGACCATATGAGATTGTGGATCGTATAGGTCTTGTGGCTTATCGATTGAGGTTGTCTCCTGAGCTTGAGAAAATACATGATGTGTTACATGTATCTATGTTGCGGAGGTATCGGTCAGAACCCTCGCATGTTATGTCGGTGGAGCATATTGAGTTGAGACCGGATTTATCATATGATGAGGAGCCAGTGGAAATCCTTGATTCCAGCAGTAAGGCTCTATGTGGCAAGATGATAGAACTTGTTAAAGTCTTGTGGCGACATCGAGGTGTCGAGGAAGCCACTTGGGAAAGCAAGACGGATATGATGGAGCAATTTCTGCATCTTTTTCCTCCAGGTAAATTTCGGGGATGAAATTTCTTAAGAGGGGGAGAGTTGTAACGCCCCAGTTTTTGGGCTTAGGCGTTTTAAAGGTTGGTTCGAAGGTTCGGTGGACTGGTATCAGAGATTCGAGTAGGTTTCGGGATTAAATCGGATTAAATATTTTTGAAGGTGATAAAATTATGGAAAATGTTCTAAAATCAATACTAAATATATAAATGATTAAGGTGAAATCAATTTTGTAAAAAGAGTTTTGGAAATTAGACATTTTGGAAGAGTGACCAAAATGCAAACTTTGAAAACTATTTTTAGTGGTTGTTCTGTAAAGAGTCAAAACTTTGAATCTTTAAGGAGCTAATTGCCCAAAAAGTCTAATATCAAACTTTATCCCTTAATTGGCTATTTTTAAAGTATTTTGGAAAATAAAAATAGGATGGATATAATTAAATAGGTTATTAAATCTTTTAAAGCAAAAATCACGTAACTAACTTTCTCACGTATTTTCTCTCTAAAAACTCTCCAGCCAAACATCAAATTCTTCTTCTAAATCTTCGGGTAAATCTTTCTTTTCTTAAATCTTTTGTTTGTAAATGATTTCTTCTTGTTAGTTTTCCAAAACCTTATGTTTTTAACATTGTTTTTTGGAGCAAATCATCCAATTAAGGGAGAAAGCATTCATTGGAGGTAAGGTTCATTTTTCTCCTCTAATGAAAGGTTCTTTACTGAAATTCCGAAGTTGTTGACTTTTTACAATTGTTTTCTAATGTGTTTTGATAAATTAATTGAGGAAAATTGGTTTAATAGTGTTTGGATTGATGAAATTGACATATTTCGAATTGTATCTGTTTTGATGGGCTTATGATCAGATTAGATCATGATTTTGATGTTTAATTGAGTTGATAACTTGGTTTTAATATTGTAATCCTGAAACAAGTTGAATCTCTAATGTTTAAGGTTGTTAATCAAGAGTTTTTGGGGTGATAATTGAGTTTAATCATTGCTGGAAGTAAAAGGATGTTGAGAAAGGGTTTTAAGATGTTAATTGATGATGTTTGATGGATTGAATCGTTATATTATGGTTGGGTAGAGTTTTGGAAGTGTTTGAGGATGTTTTCGATATGTTTCAGATGGTTTTTGAATGGGCAACTTGAGAGTTGCGAGTAATTGCTTATAGGCAATGGTTTGAATGCATAATGATGCATTTATCCTCTGGTTTTATGTTTTTAAAATAGGGGATAGTCAAGGCGATGAAGTACAATGTTGATTGTTGCTTGCAGGGAGCTTGATTCACGTTGGCGAGCAAGGCGAAGTGTATCGGTGAGTGGAAACTAGTTTAAATGCCTTTAAAAGGGTTGATAAAGGTTGTTGGGAGTTTAGGGTAAGCGATAAACACTTACCTAAGCTCGGAAGTAAGTTTCCCTTATTTCGCTCTTAAATATCGGTTTAGATATAAGCATGTTTATTTTAGGTTTTAGTGTTAAACATGATTTAATTTACTACTATAAATGCATGGTTATGAACACATATGCAAAGGATTTTATGTATCTAAACGCTAGTGAGCATTGGATTTCATTTTGGTTGGGAATAGGGTATTGCTTTGGGCAACGTGGATTGCATATGTGGTGGTTTGGTTTAATGCATTGAAAATCAGTAGGTAAATGATTTTGTAAATGTTATATTGGCTATGTGACAAGGTAAGAAACAATCGGATATAGTTGGCATGCCATAGGATTAAAAGTGCACTATAAAATATGAACAAAATCGATCGTCACCATGGGTCCTTGAGGTATGGCGGTTTAACAAGGCCACTCAGACTGTTGGAAACCTCATTGGGGCATGCGGTTTAACTAGGCAACCCAATTTATGGAGATCTTGCGGTTTAACTAGGCAAGGTCGATAAACTTGCGGATTAACTAGGCAAGGGTGGTAAATCTGCCGGTTTAACTAGGCGAGGCTGTCAAATCTTGCGGTTTAACTAGGCAAGGTTTGGGATATCATGTTGTTTAACTAGGCATGGTATGAGAGATCCGTGTATCCGATATGTTGGATAGAGGGTAGTCTATCTAGGTCACTACTAATGCCAATATATGTGAAAGTTCATGTGTTGAACCTGTTTTAATGCTTTGGGATTTAAGCATGGTTTATGATTTAAAGCTTTGGGATTTAAGCATGGTAAAATGGTTTAATGCTTTGGGATCTAAGCATGGAATTTGTATATGTTGTTGCATAAGGATTGTTTGCATGTCTCGGTTGGAGACAAGGAAAAATTCTTTGGTTGTTAAACATGTTTTGGGAACAAGTGGTTTTAATTGCATCATTGTTTTAAGAAAACTTGACTTAATTTTTTTTACCAAACTTTATCTTGTAGTTTAACCCCTTTTAATTGCATAATTGTTTTAAGAAAACTCGATTTAGCCTCCAGAATCAGCTAAACCTGTATCTCTGATACCAATTAAATGTAACACCCTTAACGTATACTCGTATACCGAATATACACTAAAGACGTTTCAGAGTTGTTAAGAAAACTTGACTTAAATTTTTTTTACCAAACTTTATCTTGTAGTTTAACCCCTTTTCAGTTTTAAATTAAAAACTACATCAGTCTATAGCATGTAGTTTTAACCCTGAATTGTTTTATAAAATTTATAAATGTGTTATTGAAACAAGAATATAATTCAAGGAGAAAACTATGTACCCTGCCTAGACCCTTTCTTGATTTTAAAATTACTACGTAATTAGGGTTAAACTATATTTAACTAGGTCATAAATCCTAATCATTTGTAGTAAAACCATATTCTAAGTCCATACACTCGTAATAGTACGTAAACACATTAGAACTTAAATTTACAAAACAGTTTGCATCATTAAAACTCACATACATACATGTACATGCCCACTAGACATCAACCATAATTTAAGATGTACATACCGTGATTACTAATGTAACTTGATTTTCCAATTTAACAGGTCATTCTTGCCTTTCTATGTGGGAGAACCTACGTGTGAAATACACACGCTAAGTACGAATTTAGTGAGGCAATGATCTCATTTAACAAACATAAAGTAAAGTAATATTTATCATATGATATCATTTCAAGTTCTCTACTTAAGATAGGATAGTACTAGTAAGGTTTCCATAGTCACTAGATTTTTATGTACATGTGATAAGTTCCTAACTTGTTCACGAGTCCAATACTCTATCATCATAAAATAAGTCATATACATGGTATGTTTCGTATACATAATATAATTCACATAAGCAACATGATACATATTCATGACATGATTTACATGCATAACATGAATTATATACATGACATGGTTCATATATATAACATGATTCATATTCATGGCATGATCCATTTATGTAACTTGATTCTCATATGTGGTATATTTCATTTGCATGACATGGTTTTCATACGTTGCATGATTCATATATGTGTTTTCTTTCATATACGTGACTTAATTCATATACATAACATGATACGTGTACATGGCATAATCCCTATGCAAGGTAAAATTCAAATACATAACGTAATTTATATACATGGCATGGTTCATATGCATAGCATATTTCTTATATATGTGTTATACTTTGTATACTTGGCATATTTCAAGTACTTGACATGATTCATATACTTTGCATAGTTTGTATACATGTCATGATTCATATACGTGGCATGATTTGCATACTTGTCATATTTCTTATACATAGCATGGTTCATATTCATGGCATGTTTCATATACGTAACATGATTCATTTACATGACATGATTCGTTTACATGACATGATTCATTTATCATTGCCCAAAGTATGCTATATGAGATCGAGGCACGCAAGTCATCTTGAAATGACACCGTAGTGTCAAATGTGAACGTGAAGATGAGTACGTACTTGGGGACGCTCTTTGCTCCCAATAAACATGAAGCACCTCGACAATGCACTCGGGCACAGTGAGCGTGGATCCCCAGGGTGCAAGTGACACAATCATTTTGTCACAATAACTGTTTGATAACATGAACATGAGGGTGCAGCTGCTAAAGACTCTATGGCATGCCAACTATACCATGGACTCTCATACTCAATACTTGGGCATTTCTTTCTTCAACAACTCAATATCATAATTAATCATATAATTAGACATTTCATATCTCATGTTTCATCATAAATAGTCATGGCAAACATAAATCATGATCATTTCTCAGAAAAATAATTCATACTTCATATTCCATGTACTATCTTTATTATAACATGCAGTAGCTCAATATATGTACAAGGCAATACTATTTTTAGGTGTATCTTGTTCTATTTTAACTTGTTTCATTTTAATCTTGTCATGTCAAGCAATGTATTATATCACGAATTATAGAGAAATATAATGTCATTTTCAACATAATGAAATCATTTAAAAATGCAATATCATTTTAATTTAAGGTCGAATACTCGCAAGTCTTCCTAATTGCATTTTTAAAACATATAAATGCACTCACATGGGCCATGAATAATATGCCTCACTAAGCTTACTCGAGGTTCTTATCTTTCTCTTTATCATTGGTTCTCTTTCGTACTCTTTTGGAACTGTATGAGAACAATCTAACATATACATTATCATTCTCGTATTCGACTTAAATCTAACATTGTTAACTTGATTCTTAAACATCATTGCCAAAATGGTCCCTAAGTCTTTAGTGACCATTATGAACATTAAACAATTGTTCAAACCCATTTTTGAACAATTTCCATAATTAATTACTTATTTTGGACTATTTCTTTTTTAGTCCTCAAACTTTATAAAAGTGACATTTTAGTCACTACTTCACTTTTATACATAAATTCATGTACAATTAAACCATTTATTTATTTCTAATATCCTTAGAAATTTTCCTTCAACTTTTAAACTTTGACCAATTTAGTCCTTCACCAAAATGTTTATTTCGAATTGGTCCTTAAAATTTCTTTTCTTATCGTTTCAATCCTTTTAACTTCCTATCATGATTAAATCTTCAATTCTATCAATTTTCTATAAATTCAAGACCAATCCCTAATTTTTACTAAATTGCCAAATTGGTCCTTGAATTTCCAAAAAAATCATTTTGGTCCCTAATCACAAATTCAAGCCATTTTAATCATAATTCATCAATTCTAAGGCTAAAATAAAATTTTCAATAATTTCCCCTAATTTCTCAATCTTTTCGAAATGGTCCTTAAAAATTCAATTGGGAAAATTATTCATCATATCATCAAAATTAAGCTTCCAATATCACAATACATTCAATATCATCCTTAATTTAGCTTCCTAACCAAAACCCCTAAATTTTAGGGTTAGGGCTTATAACCTCAAATATGGAATTTATCCAAATTCAACTTGATTCCATGTTTTAAATCATCAATTCAACTAACTACAAGTCTAATTCCATCATAAACTTCAATTTCCATAATCATCTTCATCAATAACATGAACAAAAATTAACTTTTATCATGCAATATTACTATTGAAATGAAGAGAATCCGGTGTATAACAACTCACCTAAATAAACTTTGCTTAAAACTAGTCATGATTTTCTTCAAAATTTGGCTTAAAAGTTTGAAAATTTCTTTCCCCCTTCTATCTTTGAACTTTCGAATAGCAAGCTGGAGAAATAAGTTGATTTTTTTTATCATTTTTTGTTTATTTAATCCACTAGTAAAGTTAAATGA
This sequence comes from Hibiscus mutabilis, assembly GCA_019671005.1. NCBI lineage: Eukaryota > Viridiplantae > Streptophyta > Magnoliopsida > Malvales > Malvaceae > Hibiscus > Hibiscus mutabilis. The sequence continues at coordinate 33,151,967 of CM033728.1, forward strand.
ATTTTAAATTCATTTAACTAGTGAATTTACTAATTTTCCCTTTTATTATAATGGCCAAAATTCAATATCATCAAAACCAATGGCCATGATTTAATCCATGTGTAAATCTTCTTCCAAAATTGCCCTCAAAGTTCCAAAATATTTCAAAAATGCCATCCATGGCAAATGACCAATTTGCCCTCCAACTAGACTTTATTTACAACAAGTCTTGAAAATTGCCATTCCATAAAAATTGAACCAAATTGGTTCCATTCTAGCCAGCCTCCTTCCCAAAATATCATAAAATTTAATTTATAATATTTATTTGATCCAAATATTCGAATTTCATTCAATACGATTTCCAAATTTTCTTTCTTTGAGCTTTATAACCACTCCATCATATTCTAACTAAATCTAGTTAGAATCTCACCAACATTAACAAAAGTATTCATAAAATAATATTTTATGAATTTTCCATAATCTTTGGAACTGTCTTCAAAATTTTAATTCGATCCGATATACCGATATCCATAAAATACTTCTACTGCGATTTTACCTTTTCCGAGCTATTGGATGTTTTTCGAAAATTCTATATTTCCTTATTCGGGAAATAAACTCTTTTATCCCATAAAAACTTCTTTTTCAAGAACCTAGACTGAATTTTCCTAACTCGGTCTATTATTCAGATAATTATCCAAAATCTTCATAGAATAAAATTTCTCTTCGAATTCCTTTATCGATAATCCATACAAATTTTCTCTACTCTTACTGAGTCCAAAATATCGATCAGAAACACTTTTATGAAATCTTCCCGAAGGTCACCCATCCTAATATTTCCCTGGCCTGAGCACGCTTAATAATTATATTCGATCCAATTTCAAATAATATAAGCCTCGTATAAAAAATCCAGTAACACGAAAATACCACTGTTGGGGGTGAACTATCTATTTACGGGATTAAATTACATAACTTTTCAAAATTACATTTTAGTCCCTAAACTTTTCTAAAGTTTATACTTTAACCCCTAAACTTTTAAAAATTACATTTTAGTTACTAAGCAAGAATTAGGATATTACAATTCCTTCCCCCTTAAGAAAATTCGTCCTCGAATTTTCAATGTTTACCCGTTTCAAACAACTTCGTATTTTGTTTATTCATTCTTTCTTCAATTCCCCAAATGACATTCTCTACTTTATGATATCTCTAGAGAACCTTAATCAGTAGAATTTTCTTGTCCCTTAATTCTTCATCTTTGTATGCTAGGATTTTCACTAGTTCTTCTCTATACATCAAACCTGGTTGCAGATCAATGTCCTCAGAAATAATTACATGTGAAAAATCTGATCAATACCTCTGAAGCATGAATACATGAAATACATAATGAGTCTTGTTCCTATCTGGAGGTAAAGCCAATTGATAAGCCATTGGTTCCTTTTTCTTAGAATCTCATATGGCTCTATATATCTAGGACTAATCTTTCCATTTTAACCAAAACATAACACCTTCTTCCAAGGTGAAATCTTAAAAAAACACTTTTTCTCTAACTTCGTATTTAATATCCTTTTTCTTCTTATTTGCATAGGTCTTTTGTCAATCCACAGCGGCTTTAAAATTTTGATGAATAATATTTACTTTATCCTCCATGTCTTGTGTTAAATCACTCTTCCAATGTTTGAGTTATTTTCAACATTTCTATCTTGTAAATCGAACCGATTTAGAGAAGTTCGGTATTTTCTTCCATATGCCATCTTGATACTTGCTTAATAACTATTGTTGTAAACAGATTCAGCCATTGGCAAGTAATTTTCCCATGATCCCGCAAAATCAATTGCACAAGTTCGTAACATATCCACCAGAATCTGTATGACCCGCTCAGATTGCTCATCTGTTTGCGGATGCAAACTGTACTAAAATTTGGTTTAGTACCTAAAACTTCATGTAACGTACCCCAATACTTTGAAATAAACCTTGGGTCTCAGTCTGACACTATCGATATTGACATACCGTGTAGTCTTACTATCTCTCGAACATAAAGTTCTACATATTTATCTAGCCAATATTCCATTCAACTTGAATAAGGTAATCAAACTTTGTCAAACGATTCATAATGACCCATATTAAATTCTTTTCACTTAGTGTAGCTGACAATTCTGTTATACAATCCATCGTTACCCATCCCTACTTTTATTGGGAAATAGAAATAGACTGAAGTAATCCATAAGTATTTGGCCATAGTTTCGAGTCTTTAAATCATGATACATCTTATTACTCCTTGGGTGCATAATTAATGAACTATAATTGGCCTCCGTTAATATCTTCTCTCTTCAGATATTGTCAGAGACATATACTTTACCTCAGTAATATAATCAACCACTTAGCTTAATTTCATAGTTCTGTACTTTCCTAATTCCAGCTTGTCTCCTCTTTTCAAGACATTTTTCGGCTCTTCCCAATCAAGAATAGCTTGTATTTTCTTGGGGTCCACCCTTATTCCTTCTGATGACACTACATATCCAAGGAAAGTTATTTCTGACAACTAGAACTTGCATTTAGAAACTTGGCATTAAGTTCCCTATCTCTTAAAGTTTGCAGCACCACTCGAAGATGGTAGTCATTTTGAGCTTCGGTCTTCAAATAAACCCAAAATATTATCTATAACGACCACAACAAACTGATCCAAATAGGGTTGGAATATCCTATTCATCAGGTCCATAAATGAAGCAAGGGCATTCGTCGATCTAAAAAGGCATCACCAGAAACTCGTAGTGTCCCTAACGAGTCCTGAATTCTAACTTTGGTATATCTTTTTATTTGACCTTAGTTTGATAATAACCTTGATTAAAGATTTATCTTTGAAAATGCCACTACATCTTTAAGCTGATCAAATAAATCCCCAATCCTTGGTATGGGATACTTATTCTTAATGGTTACTTTATTCCATTGTCGATAATCTATACATAATCGTAGGGAGCTATCTTTCTTCGTTACAAATAGCACCGGAGCACCCCATGGTGATACACTCGGTCGAATGTAACCCCGGTCTTTCAATTCTTGTAATTGAGCCTTTAGTTCACGTTGGTGCCATTGATACTGGCTCGGTTTCCGGATAAATATCGATCCCAAACTGTATTTCCCTATCCGAAGGTAATCCTGATAACTCATCCGAAAATATATTAGGAAATTCCTTTACAGTCAGGATGTCTTCAAATTTTTTTAGGTAACTTTTGAGTTTCCACCACATAAGCCAAACATGCTTCACATCCATTACATAACAGCATTTGAGCTGTCGTTGCAGATATTACTGACTCTAAATAGTCAGTTCTTTCTCCCACAAAGATTACTTCAAACCATCGGGTCCTTGAAGTACCGACCTTTTCTTCTTATACATCACTTTTGTATCTTATGTAGATAACCAATCCATTCCAAGAATGACTTCAAATCCATGGAATGGAAATTCCATTAAATCTACCGGAAAATTAATTCTTTGAATTTCTAATGAACCTTTCTTGCATATTCTAATTATTTATGCTTTGTCCAAGAGAATTATGGACAATCACATTACTAAATATTCTCCATAGAAGTCTTTCTTTAGGAAACTATCTTAGTACCAATATATATTAATCGAACCCGAATTAATTAAAACAGTTACAGGTTCATTCCATAGCCTTCGCTCTATTCATAGCCTATTGGAAATTTGATAAGTTCATGCCCAATAAAATCTCCTTAGGCCTTGGACAAAACTCCTCTATAAACCATTCACATCGAAACCTTTCGATCAGCATCCATTTAATTGCATACTGACTCAGTCTATTAAAATCTAACTCGTACTCATAGACAGTACGAGTACCTTGTTTCAACTTAGGACTGCTACAACATTTTTCTTTTAACTAGTTGCCAGTATACTTGGCTTTAAACATTCTTCTTTCTTTTCTTGATTCCCATAATTAAACATTTATCGCAGTCCATCAATACTTAACATCATCTATTTCTACCGAAACTTATTCATATTATTGAGGAGCATAATCAAGTTACACAGTAGTACATCAGTAATATGACATCCTAGGGGCATATACTTAACTTTAAATCACATTAAACTCGATTTAGCCTCCAGAATCGGCTAAACTTGTAGCTCTGATACCAATTAAATGTAACACCCTAAACTATACTTGTATACCGAATATACACTAAAGATGTTACAGAGTTGTTAAGAAAACTTGACTTAAATTTTTTTTACCAAACTTTATCTTGTAGTTTAACCCCTTTTCGATTTTAAATTAAAAACTACGTCAGTCTATAGCAGCTAGTTTTAACCCTGAATTGTTTTATAAAATTTATAAATGTGTTATTGAAACAAGAATATAATTCAGGGAGAAAACTATGTACCCTACCTAGAGCCTTTCATGATTTTAAAATTACTGCATGGTTAGGGTTAAACTATATTTAACTATGTCGTAAATCATAATCATTTGTAGTAAAACCATATTCTATGTCCATACACTCGTAATAGTAACACATTAGAACTTAAGTTTACAAAATAGTTTGCATCATTAAAACTCACAAACATACATGTACATGCCCACTAGACATCAACCATAATTTAAGATGTGCATACCGTGATAACTAATGTAACTTGATTTTCCAATTTAATAGCTCCTTCTTGCCCTTCTACGTGGAAGAACCTACGTGTGAAATACAGACGCTAAGTGCGAACTTAGTGAGGCAATGATCTCATTTAACAAACATAAAGTAAAGTAATATTTATCATATGATATCATATCAAGTTCTCTACTTACGATAGGA